>JAKFHU010001129.1:10000000-12400000 GCA_023783475.1 Daubentonia madagascariensis | reverse complement strand
TCTAAGGTACAGCATCTGTTGTTTCTTACCCCTTCATTTCACAGGAACAAAGTAGTAAAACTTCACAATAGCGTTGACACAAAATCCTGCAATGCTCTGAAAAGCCATTAACCAACAGGTAGCAAAATACGGCAAAGCGCTAGCCAGCAAACAAAAATCTTCCATATCCATCCAAATATGGAATCATGTGAGTACAAAGTTGGTAATGAAATTCCACAGTGAGTAAAAAGGATTTCTGAGAATTCAGTGGACTTTTACACCCTAGGTATAAAGAGTAGAAAAAGAATGCAAACATAATATGCTAATATCCTAATCATATTTTGTTTTCTTTCTAGGAATCATAAAAAGTCCCTAACTAATCCAAAATAAAATAAGAATGCATTATGAGTGATATGTAGCCCAGAAAACTGGCCATTCATTTTCCAGAATAGGAATTCTGACAAGTACATTAACTAGGTGTCAAGAAAAAAACACATGGCAAGTCTACACGACAGCTCTGCTCAGCTATTATCCTTTCTATGGACCAACACAGCAAATACGGACACATTTCAGGATGACTGCCTAATTAAAAATAAAAGCAATACTGCTGAGCTTGCCATCCTACTGTGAAATAATGAGTTGCGGTTTTCATTCAAGCCAAAGACAATGTAGCATAAAAACTGGCATCCCCTATTTATTAGCCATGAATATACACAATAGCATATATTAGTGCCAGACAGATCAAAAGCCAGTTCTTTTTTTTTTTTTTTTTTTTTTTGAGACAGAGTCATTCTGTCACCCGGGCTAGAGTACAGTGGCACCATCATAGCTCACTGCAACCTCCAACTCCTAGGCTTAAGTGATCTTCCCATCTCAGCCTCCCAGAGTGCTAGGATTACAGGCATCAGCCACCGAGCCCGGCCAAAAGCCAGTTCTTACAAGTGTATTAGCTCTTCTGGATAAGCATCATATTTGCTGGCAACTACACTCCACCAGGCCCTGAGCCATGACATAAAACAGAAACTTTGGCTGAAAGTTGTAACAGCATTTAGAGGTTAACTAGTTTAATCTTTTGTCCAATTCATGAATCCCCTCTATTAACTAACACAAATGTTAATTGGGTCCCCACTAGGTGCAAGGCATTATGACAGGTGTTATAATATTTACTGAGCATTTACTATAATCCAGACACTTTTCCAAGTGCTCTTCATTTAATATTCATAACAGTCCTATAAAATAAATACTACTATTATCCCTGTTTTACAAATGTGTAAACAAAGGCATGAAGGAATTACTTAACTTGCCCAATCTCATAAGCAAGTAGTACTAGAGCCTGGACTCTTAATCACTACATTAATACTGCCTCTCCAGAAGGAGGATATATAAAACGGAATAAAACACCCTTCTAGGAGCTCAGTCTCCCAGAAAGACACATGTGAATCAATAATATAATACAGTGCAATAAGATAATTGCTAATGACAGATTAGAAGGAAGGCTTACTTAAGGTACTGGCAGTAAGGACAAAGAATTGGGAAAGGAGATAAATGATTTTTAAAATTTTTTTAGAGAAGGGGTCTCATTATGTTGCCCAGCCTGGACTGCAGTGGCTATTCACAGGCATGATCATAGCACACCACAGCCCCAAACTCCTAAACTCCAGGGATCCTCCTGCCTCAGCCTCCTGAGTAGCTGGGACTACAGGACTGCACCGCCATGCCTGGCCTTTCAAGATAAGTGACTTTAAAAAGGTGATCAAGTGGATGTAGGAGGTACAAGAGGTACCTAGGATGACTCTAAGTTTAACTAGAATCCCTCTCATGTTTCCGGTTCGGGTGGATTGGGAGGATGACTAGGCATTCACCTAAAGGAAATGATTTGTAAGGCAATGCAAATTCTTCTCTGATCTTACTGAGTTTGAGGTGCCTGAAGGAACACCATTAAAATGTCCAGAAGGTAATTGGAGACACCAAACTGGAGCTCAGGAGAGAGGACTAGACTGGAGATGTACATTTGAGAGTCAGTAGCACTTACTAAAGAGTTTCCCAAAGTAGAGAATAAGACTAATAGGTAATACTGAATTCCTACTATGTACCAAGCTCCTTCTTTATGTCCTTAGGTGAAAGCAGGTAAGAGGCCAAGGGAACAGCAACATATACAGGACCAAAAAAGGAAGAATATAAAAATGAGACTAAAAAGGAACAAAGCAAGAATAAAACCAAGAAAAGGTATGTTGCACAAACCAAAGGTGAAAAGAGCAAACATCAAATACCACGAAGTATGGTAGTGTCCACTGGATTGGACACTACAGAGGCCAGAGTAAGCTCAGCCTACTGAAACAACACCAGTAACAAATAGCTCACTAAATCAGCCTGGTCTATTATCAGAAAGTTCTGATTGTTATGAAGTTTTTCTCTTTCCAATGAAAAAAAAGCAAAGGCTTTGGAGTCCACAGTACTGTGTTCCAATTCTGACTCTGAAGGAGAAGAGTTAAAACAACTAAATGCAATGATGATACTTGGCTGGATCCTGATTTGAACAAACCAGCTATAAAAGACAATTGGGGAAATTTTAATAAGCATTACTACTAGACAACAGTAGAAAATTATTGTTAATTTTGTTATGTGTAACAATGATATTAAGATTATATAAGATTTCTTTTTGGAGATGCACACAGAAATAGAGATAAAATATGTCTGCATTTACATTAAAATATACCAGCAAAAAAATATATAGATGTGGCAAATTTTATAGAATGTTAATAACTGTTCAATCTAGGTGATGTGTAAATGGGTGTTAATGACATTTTTTTCATAATAAAAACAAAAAGGGCTTCAAAAATAAATGATAATAAACTTTGTGTCAATAAAAAAAAATCCAGCAAGTAAATATAGCATAGAGTTCACAAACACCAACCCTAGAGATAAAAAGCCCAACTGGCTTTATGTTGTATGAATGAGTACTTTTTGCTTGGAATAAAATTTTTAGTGAAGTAACATATATATATTCAAAAAATGCTGTATCTCAAACAGCTGAGACAGAAGAGCAGATGACATACCATGGCAAACTGTGCCAGATAATTCAAAAAGGATCTAGTGATGGCCAAAATACTGAGATTGAAAATGCATGTAAAGATGGATAAAATTCTATGTAATAATACTGGAAAAAAGCAATCTTTCTAAAATAATATATTGTTGTATATTGTTTAAAAATACATTATGTATATCTGAAATAAATTAAACAGAGCAAGGTTTTAAAATTCTGATGCCTACTAAGTAACTGAATGACCTTGGGCATATTACTTAACTTGTCTGAGTCCCTTATCTATAAAATGGAGATAAATATGAACTATATTTCATTGAGTTATGAGTATTAAATGAGAATATACTAAGGGATTAAAGGATAAAAATGCATATATAAAGTACCAGGCAAGGTACCTGACACACAGAAAGCATTTAATAAACATGCATTCCCTTTCTTTTCCCTCTTCCACCCCACCTGTTGTCCTAGTTCTGGCTGCTGCAAGCATACAAATTAAGTCTGGGTTTTTTTTCTTGTTCTTTTTTTAAGAGACAGAGTCTTGCTCAGTTGCCCAGGCTGGAGAGCAGTGGTGCAATCATAGCTCAGTGCAGCCTTGAACTTCTGGGCTCAAGCCATCCTCCCACCTCAGCCTTCTGAGTTTTTCTTCTTCTTTATGATAGCTTTTCAGTTATCAAGTCTTCCCCAGGGCAAATATAACCAAGTGTTTCAGGTCTCTGATGGAACATAGCATCAATATCTCCACAGTCACTTTCTCTAAAGTTTAGCCACAGAAGCCCCAGTAGCCTAATGAATAAGGCATTGGCCTCCTCCTAAAATTTAGCCTTAATTGCCCTCCAATCTGTCAATGCCACTCTAAAACACAATAGCAAAAAATGTGTATAATATTACATATATGATCTAACTAGGACAGAAGTCAGCAGGACTACTGTTTCCCACAATCTGGATATAAAGAATATAGTTTCTGATCTTCCATGTACACTAAATGTATCTATAACTTTATATGCTGGAACATGAAATGATACAAAACAAACTGATATTGGACCCCACGCAAATGATCTGAAATGCTAAAGTACTAGGGGAATGTATGAATTTCCAGGATAATATCTCTTTTGATCAATTTTCCTATTTGAATATAAGAAGGCCTGAACATGACCACTTGGGGCAAAAAGGCAACTCACCTCTTCTGAAGTTAGAAGGCTCTTCAGAGACTGTGGGAAAGAAAGCAATCAAGAGGAAAGAGGAAGTTCCTATGAGGAAAGTTCCTAAGAGGAAAGAGGAGGTTCCTATGGTGTAGGGTAGGCTGTTGTATAGTTTACATTTCAAAGGTTAAGAGAAGAATTTGATAAAAGGGAAAACAAAATGAATAACATGAAGGATTATCTAAACTTTGCCAAACAATATTTTTTTATTCAACTTTGTTTTCTTTCTCAAATGTATTATTTCCATTAAAGAGAATATTCTATAGCCATTAAAAATGTTCTTTTCCTCCCTGGCTGCCTTAGGATCAACTGCCATCATGAACGACACAGTAAGTATATGGAGCAGGAAGTTTGTGACCAACTGACTACTTCAGGAAACAAATGGTCATCAATGTCCTGCACTCCTTCACCCTGGGAAGACAACAGTACCTAAGACAGAAATGCAGGAAAAACTAGCCAAAATGTACAAGACCACACCAGATGTCATCTTTGCATGTGGATTCAGAACTCACTTTGGTGGTAGCAAGACAACTGGCTTTGGCATGAATTACGATTCCATAGATTATGCAAAGAAAAATAAACCCGGGCCAGGCACAGGGTTTGAGAAACCAAGGTGGGAGGATCACATGAGGCCAGGAGTTCAAGACCAGCCCAGGCAACATAGCAAGACCCTGTCTCTACAAAAAATCTTTTTAAAAAATTAGTTGGGTGTGGTGGCACGCACCTGTAGTCCCAGCTACTCAGGAGGCTGAGGTAGGAGGATCACTTGAGCCCAGGAGTTGGAGGCTGCAGTGAGCTGTGATCACACCACCACACTCCAGCATGGGCAACAGAGTGAGACTCCGTCAAGAAAGAAAAGAAAGAAAGAAAGGAAAGAAAGAAAGAAAGGAAGAAAGAAAGAAAAGAAAGAAAGAAAAATGAACCCAAACATAGACTTGCAAGACATAGCCTGTATAAGAAGAAAAAGACCTCAAGAGAGCAGCAAAAGGAACACAAGAACAGAACGAAGAAAGCCAGAGGGACTTCAAAAGCCAACGGTGGTGCTGGCAAAAAGTCAAATGAATATAGATTCTGCAGTGTTATCTGCGGCCATTGTGCAGATTTTTCACAAGAGTATTAATAAACTAAAAACTTTCATGTGGAAAAAAATGACAGTTGCCTGAGTACATAAAGATATGTATACAAGAATATTAACTGATACATTATTAATAACAGAGAAAAATTGGAAATAATCCAAATATCCATCAATAGGGATAGGGTAAATAAATTACAGTACATCCATACAGTTTAATATTATGTAGTCATTAAAAGAATGAGGTAAATTCTACACATACTAACATGGAAAGATGTCCAAGTTCCTCTACTAAGTAACAATAGCAAATTGCAAAATAGAACGTATAGTGTGATCTTGTTTTTATTTTTTTAGTATAATAACAGTAAACATTACTAAATGCCTAGAAAACAACTTAGAGGCATACATATACTAAACTCCCATCTTGGTGAAGGAGGTGATTATAAGACACTCATTTTTTTTTTTTATAGAATGCATTTCCGTAAGGTTGATTGAAATTAATGGTCCTACATTGCTTTTTTTTTAAAAAAAAAAGAAGATAAAAAGGTTAGAATAACAAAAAGTCATTCTTTCCCTCTCCCATAATAGTATCTTAGACTATACAGCTACCTGAGATAAAATTTATGATACAATGTTACATAGGAAGACGGAAGGGCAGAGAAAGTAAAAATTGAAAAATAAATGATTATAAGTGTGTAAACTTATGCACTGAAAAAAATCAATAATTATAAATGTGTAAACTTACGCACTGAAAAAAAATTTTACCAAATACTTGGTAAAATAAAAAAATTATATCAAAGTAACAATGTTATTTTGGGGTGGAAGGATTATGACTTATTCTGTACTTTTATTCTAAACTTTCTATAATGTTATATTGTATCTATAATTATAAAAATATCAATTTACTGACATAATAAATGTAGCATAGTACACATAATTTCACAATGTATAATGATCCTGAGTCTGTTAACATTCAATTATGAGTGTAAATAAGTATAAATACAAAAGATGTAGTCATTAAACTGAATTCAAACTAACTGCAGCATAATAGCTTTAATTAACTTTAATAAATAAAACTTTAATAAATAAAGATATTTCTTTAACTTTCTGATAGGGATTTGCTTCCTTTAAATATTTTCTTCCTGATAAAAGTTCATTGCTGTTAAGTTCAGGAAAATAAATTCCAGTTTCAGTTAAAGCTGTATTCTATAATGTAATTATGGAGCTTTAAGCGGGCTTTCAATGTGATTTTCCTAAACATGTTGTGAAGCCTCAAGAAGACCAGAGCTTTACCATGCCAAGAGAGTTATTAGGTCTTAAGAATCCAAAGGAGACAAGCACAAAACTTTTATTATAAAAGGTATTTTCACACAATGCCTATTTTATCTATATATATCTATATACACATAATATATATATACGTCATATATATACATAAATATGTATTAATATATATATTTCTTTTCAAATAGTCATTTTGGTCCAAAATTTCACTCCTTGTAAGATACAGTTTTCTTTAAAAGTATTTCTACTATTTCATAGGCATGAAAGATTTCAACAGCATTTCAGACTAGCCAGAAGGAAGCAAATTGCAACCTGTAACAGTTCACATAACACACATGACAGTTAAAAATCTTCAGTATCTGTGGCTTACAGATACTGTGGCTTCGTCTGTGGGACTGCAAACTAGTACAACCTCTTTGGAAAGTACTATGGAGATACCTCAAAGAACTAAAAGTAGACCTACCATTTGATCCAGCAATCCCACTACGAGGTATTTACCCAAAGGAAAAAAAGATATTCTATAAAAAAGACACATGCACTCAAATGTTTATAGCAGTACAATTCACAACCGCAAAGATGTGGAATCAACCTAAATGCCCATCAATAGGTGAGTGGATTAATAAAATGTGGTATATGGTATACCATGGAACACTACACAGCCATAAAAAAAAATCGTGATCTAGTATCTTTTGTAACAACCTGGATAGAACTGGAGGCCACTCTTCTTCGTGAAGTATCACAAGAATGGAAAAACAAACACCACATGTACTCAATACTAAATTGGAACTAATCGATCAACACTTATGTGCACATATGGAAGCAAAACTCAAGGGAAATCAAGTAGGGAGGAGGGGGGAGGAAGGGATGGGTAAATTCACACCTAACGGGTACAATGCACACTAACTGGGTGAAGGGCACACTTACAACTTCAACTCAAACTGTACAAAAGCAAATTATGTAACCAAAACATGTGTATGTACCCTTGTAAAATTCTGAAATTAAAAAGAAAAATTCCTTAGCCTGGCATTCAAAGATTTTGCTCCACTAAAATTAGGCTAATCATTATCCCCCAGACTTAACCCACCTTTCTAGTGCAGTGTTCCCTTCCTACCTCAGCTTAAATGATGTTCACCTCATTCTAGCTCTTGTAGTACTTTCTGAATATACTACTTACTTGGCACTCAATGTCTCTTAGTCTTTCTAGCTCTACTCTTACACTTCTTCCAATCTATTCTCCAGGCTTAGTAAACTTTTGAGAACCTTTCATGTGTCATACAAAGGCTCTGCCTCATTTGGCCCCTACCTACATCTCTAGCCCCATCTATCTCTATTCTTCCATCCACAGACACAATTTACTCCAAACATAGAGAACTACTATATCTGTAGGGCTCTGCTCACACTTCAATGCCTATGCATGTAATATTCTTTCTGCCTGGTATGTTATTCCTGGCCTCTGCCACATGGCTCTCTCAGTAATCATCTCATGTGGGAAGTGTTCTCTGACCCCTCAATCTGCTTTTTCTGTGCTTTGATAATGCCCTGCACAAATCTCTGTTATTATAGTTATCACATAGTATTTTAATTGTTGTTTATCAGTCTCTTCCACTGGACTATGAGCTCCATGAGGGCTTGGACTCAGTTACTTTCAAATGAGCTGTGGCATACAAATTTTAATACAATATGAACTAAAATTTACAGTGGAGAAAAAAATAAATAGGACATTGAGATTCCACACTTTCTATGTAAAAAACATATTCATTGTTTCACTCACTCAGTCAACAGATATTTATTTAGCACCTCCTAGGGGCCAAGCACTATGCCAAATCCTGGAGAGCTGGTGATGACAATATATACATATACACAGAGAAAGATTCTAAGAGGACACATCCCAAAATGTTAACATTGGTTATTAATTCTTTGAATCTTGGGCAGACTAAGAATAATTTATTATATTCTCCTTTAAAATCTTCCTTAATGAATATCCATTACTTTTATAATCACCAAAAAAATTTTTTTAGTTTTCCCAAATTACAAATTCCTACCAATCAGTAGGAATATAAAACTCAAAGTAAATAGTATGCAATGTGAGAGCAAAACAAATTTTGAGAACTTTTAATCATATTCTAATTAGACCTAATACAAGGAACAACAAGACTGAAGTATGCAAAAATATTTCAGAATTTCCACAGTGAAATCATTGTGGAAATCATTTTGAAAAAGATCCCATGCAAATTGTCCAAGGAAAACACTGACCACAAGATCAATATCACCCTAGTTTTCCACACCGCAGACAGAAAATTGTATCATTCTACTCTATTTATGCAGGGGAAAAGATGACAGCCTCCATACAACCTGTTCAGAAGACAAATTAATAAATAACACCATATTTCATCTGTATAATGATTTACAGTTTACAGTTCATGAAATACTTTGACCTTCACAATAATTCTGTTTTCTTGTTCCCATTGGATAGATTAAAAAACTAAGGATTGAAATGCAGAATCCCTTTCTATATTTTGACTCAAAATCCAAAAGCCATGAAAGAAAAGACTGAGAAGTTGTCTACACAAAATTCTAAAACTTTGGAATAAAATAAGTCAGAAGACAAATATCAAAATAAGAAAAACATCTACAATATGTATCAAAGACAAAATGTTTGTCTTTTTATACATACAGAGTCCTAGAAATCAATAGGAAAGTGACCTATACCTCAACAGAAAAATAGGTAAAGGATTTAAACAGGCAGTTCACAGAAAAGGAAATATGAGTAACTCAAACATATTAAAAGATGCTTAATGTTAGCATAATTTTTTTTAAAAAATTAAAACTACTCTGAGGTATCGTTTTTTCCTATCAGATTGGCAAAACTGCAAGTTTGATAACAGCAAGGCATAATATTAATAACATTGATCCTGGAGCCAGAGTGGTTAGTTTGAATTTCTGCCACTTAGAGGCTGTGTGATTTGAGGAAGTCACACTTAAATTCTCTATTCCTCAATGTAGTCATCTGAAAAAAAGGAGATTAAAAATAGTATCTACACCTCAAAGAAATGATATTAGATTAAACGAGGTAATGTATAAAAGCACATAGAACAGTACCTGGCACCTAGTAAGCACTGTGTAACTATTAGCTACGACACAGCCAATATTACTGAGTAAACAGGCAATGTATATTGGAAAAACCCCTAAGGAAAGCAGTTTAGCAATATATTTCATAGTGATAAATGCACATATCCTTTAACTGAGAAATCACACTTCTGTGAATTTATCCTACAAGTATCCTTGCACACATATAAAATGACATATTCAAAGGTCTTCTTTACAGCATTGCTTATAATACCAAAACAGTAGAAACAACATAAATGTCCATTATAAGGGCTTAGTTAAATAAATTATGATACATCCATCCAATGGAATACTAGGCAGGTGTTTAAAAAAAAAGAATGATTAAAAAATAAGAAAAATTTTAAAAATATATATATATATATTTTAAAAACCAACAAAAAAGAATGAACAAGCTTTCCATGTACTGATCTGAAAGGGCCTTCAAGATATATTAAGTGAAAAAGCAAGTTTGGGGCATGAGGAGTGCAGAACAGGAGGGAACCATGGGCTTTCACATGAAAAATGGGAAAAATAAAATTATACAGTTGACCCTTGAACAACACAGGTTGGCAGGTCCACTTATACACAGGTTTTTTTGAGACTCTATGTTGCCCAGGCAGGAGTGCAGCGACTATTCACAGGCTTGATTATAGCGTACTGCAGCCTCCCAAGTAGCTGGGACTACAGGCAAGCCTGGCTTACAGACAGATTTTTTTCAATAATTATATTGAAAATATTTTTGGAGATTTGTAACAGTTTGAAAAAACTCACAGATGAACCACATAGCCTAGAAATATCAAAACAATTAAGGAAAAGTTAGGTATGCCATGAATGCATAAAATATACATAGATATTAGTCTCTTATCATTTACTACCACAAGATATACAAAAATCTATTATAAAAAGTTAAAATTTGCCAGGCATGGTGGCTCACACCTGTAATCCTAGCACTCTGGGAGGCCAAGGCAGGTGGACTGTTTGAGCTCAGGAGTTCAAAACCAGCCTGAGCAAGAGTGAGACTTTGTCTCTAAAAAAAAATTTTTTTAATAAATAAATAAATATATAAAAAGTTAAAATTTATCAAAACACACACACAGACCATACATGGCACCATTACCAGTGGAGAAAACAAACAGAATGATGCAGTATTAACAGCATAAAATTATATTACGTAGTACATACTTCTGTAATAATTTCAAAGCCACTTCCTGACGCTGTTGCAGTGAGGTCAAGTGATGCGAGTATCTCTTAAAATGTTGTGCGACACTAATCCTCACAGTAAAAAGTGATCTCTCATGGTTCTTGTATATTTTTCATCATGTTTAGTGTAATACAGTAAATCTTGAATAACACCATGAGACCCATTATAAAGTACCACTAGTAATGCTGGAAGTGCTCTCAAGAAGCAGAGAAAAGTCATGACATTACAAGAAAAAGTTGAATTGTTTGATATGTACCATAGATTGAGGTCTGCAGCTGAAATTGCCAGCCATTTCAAGATAAATGAATCCAGCATAAGACCATTGTAAAAAAAGAAAACAAAATTCAAGAAGCCAGGCAGCAGCTATGCCAGCAACAGCAGTAGTTAAGTTTTGGAGGAGTCAAAAGTTATACCTGGATTTTTGACTGCACAAGAGTCAGTACCCCAATACCTGTGTTGTTCAAGGGTCAACTATATATTCATATTTGTATGCCTTTGCCTAAAGAATGGCACAAAAGAACATAAAGATACTACTTAAAGTGTTTGAGAAAGGGCATGGGACTGGGTGGATGGGGGATAGGCATGGGAGTAAGACTTTTCACTGTTTATGTAAGTTTATATATTAATATATTTTTATATTTAACCTCTTGAATGTATTATCTACTCAAAGATTAATTTTTTTTAAAAAACCAGAGGATAAAGCTCACAAAGGATAAGTAATTTGCCTACCATCATACAATTAATAATAACAGAGTTGATTATAATTAGGACTTTCCTAATTTTTTTTCCTTTTATCACACTAGCTTTATGAAATTTTCAGGAATGAAAGATTTAAAATTTATCACAAGTAGGCTTTTCTCTGAAACAGACATTCCTTCTGAGTGTTCAGCAAAAATAACACTAGTGAGGCCACACTGAACTCATCTCCATATGATGACTTGGAAAAAAGTATAATACCCATTGTTGGGCTAAAACATTCACCACCACCCACATAGTACAATGTAATGATTGGGCTTCATCCACTAGAAGGAGAAAAAATTCCCAAAATTCCCTTATCATAGGTTTCAAATTCCAACACAACATTCATTTTACAAAACACAATGAAGTATATGACACTAAGAATATATCTACAGACATTTTTACAAAGGGGGGAAAAAGCATAAAAGCAAGTCAACTTTCTACTCTAAACAAGCTAGGGAATGAGCACATGCAAATGCATAATTTTCTTTTTACAATTAACTAAAGCCTTAAATACAAAATGTTATCGGGGATCCTGGGGTGAAGAGTCCCTAGCCTCCCAGCACATACATTTTTAAACACAATTAAGGCCCACCATATGCGAAATTGCAAAGGATTTGTGTTTGAGAGTCCATCCCAAACACATATCTGTAAGAATAACACACCATATATCCAGGGCATCAGGTAGCTGATGGTATCACCATTAATTCACACACAAATATCTGTACCATCTAGTACTACTTTCTAACAAGTGCCAAATCCAATCCAATTCTGGGTCCCTCCTTGATGAGTGGCCCCAGCTATAGGATCTAATATCTCCTCTGCTCCATCTCCTGCTATCATACTAGGCAACTATGACATCCATATTGATCACATATTCAACACAGCCCCCTAATCTCCCAGTACATCAATAACCTATACCTCCATTCCCCTTTAATAGCACTGAGACAGTTCCACCAGTTTTTGTCTTTTTCCTTGAAATACTGAACTCTGAGCTTTCCAATTACGAATTTCTTACAAAACCTGGTCTTCAACGACATTTCTGATTGTCTCTTTATTCTCCAAGTAAACCAGCCTCCCTTGTAGGTTTTGCCTCTTATAATCCCCAGTTTGGACCCTCAGAGTCAATCATAAACTCCCTACCACAGCAGTGTAAAAAGTTGCTCCCCGCTTTATCTTTCTGTCCTGCAAATTCCAATTCTGGATCAATCCAACCATCTTTTTTGGCCTCCTGCTCTTAGGTCGTTGAAGAAAGTGTAAAATCCATGCTACTGGTCCCCATTACAAACATATTATTTCTAACTAACTGGGCCCTCAATGTGGTCAGCAATCTTTTTTTTAAAAAATCCTTAATCTATTTCCCTTTCATTTCCCATTTAAGATTCCCATGGCCAAAATACTCAAGTCAGAAACTGACCAGTTTCTTCAGTCTCCAAAGATAATTAACTTCACAGATAATTGATCGCATCAAGAAAACAAGGCCATCTATCAAACTCCCTCATCTTCCTTCCCTTCTACCACATCATTATCCATCTTGACTTCTATCCTCTTGATGTCAAAGAATGAAATGCCCAATATATTTCCTAGGTAAACTTTCCCCCCAAACCTACAAAACTGTTTCATCCATACTAAAAAGAAAAAAACACATGTGCCATAATGGAAAGAACACAGGTTTCAGAACTAGACAGACCTGTTCAAATCCTTGCCTACAGTCTTCCCAACTGTGAAAGAGGGATACTGACACTTAAACCACAAGGCTGCTGTGATATATAAAGCATCTTTAAGCTACCTGGCATATAAGTATATTCTCAATAAAGATGAGTTTCACTAGTACCAGCTCTCCTTCACAACACTGTTGAAAGAGTAATTTCACTCACTGCCTGTCATTTATTCCTCAATCCATCATGATCTGACTACCGCCACCACTACACTACCAAACCTACCTTTCAAAGGAAACAAGTGACCACCTAATTGGTAAATTCAGTGGCTTCTTCCTAATCGACCTCTGGAGCACCTCACATTGATAGTCATCCCCTCTCCTTTCTTGAAACCCTTTCTTCCTTTGGCTTCTATTACAATGCCATTCTGTTCTAGTTCTTGTCCCATTCCTTTAACCTCTCTTTTTCAGTGTCTAATACCCTTCAAGCAATGATGCTCCTTCTGGTACACAGCCCTTTTCTTCTCTTCTTTCAGTATTACCATCCCACACTAAGGCTTCAATTGTCCCCCATACTCTCTTGACCCTCAAATTTATGTATTCAGTTGCAACCTTTCTCCCAACTTTCAGACCCAAATTACCAGCTACCCATAGTGATATCTGAAAAACACCTCAAACTGAACTTGTCCAAAACCAAATTTATTACCTTCCCTCAAAATTGCTTCATGTTCCCTATTTCAACTAACACTACCAGTTCACACCATCAGCCAAGTCAGAAACCTCCCACTAATCCTCTCAGCACTATTTTGGACAATCCCTCTTAGAACTGCATGTCATTCTCTCACCACTATCCCAGTTCATTCCCTGTCGCCTGGGTTAGCACACTAGTTTCCTGCCTACCTAGGTTTTCCGCCTCCACAGTCTTCACTTTCAATTCTTCCTCTACATTTTCACCACAGACAATGCAATCATACCAAACTTCTGCTTACAAAACCTTCAACGGTTCCCCAAGCCTACAGAATAAAATCCAAATTCTTTAGCAGGCTTTTCTCAGATGTATAAATCTAAAGGTTTTTAAGTTAGACAAACCTGGGTTTCATTTCTACCTAAATCTGAATACTGGCTTCGTCCAGAGTCTTCCAAGTGAAGGGTAAAAGGCAGGGGAGGGAAAAGGAGGGGAGAGGAGAAGAGATGATGGGTGACCAGGGCGAACAGAAAAGAAGAGGAGGAAGACAGTAGTGTCTGAGGGGAGGGAATTATTTTTCGAGGGTAGAAGTGAACGTTTTCGAGGGAAGAGCATGTTTGAGGGAAGTAAAGCGAAAGAGTCTAGATCTCTGACGGAGGAGTGGGGAGTTGGAGGTTTCCTAAACAACAGTTTTCCGAAAAGACGAAGGATTCCTGAATCTCTTAAGTGAGGAAGGTCCCTGATGAGGGGCAACTTCTGATGGGTTCCCAGCCCTGAGGGGGAGAAGGCGCTGGGGGAGCCTGTCCTAGGACCAGGGAAGTGAGAAGGGAAGGGGAAAGGAGCCGAGAAGGGGAGCGTCCCCAGCCGCTGAGAAGAGGACCTCTGGGGAAGCCGAGGAGTCCTGTCGAGTGCTAAGGGACCCGAGTGCCAAAGCTCCGGGGCCGAAGAGGTGTAGCAGCCGCGCGCGGGCCGGGATGCCGCCGGGTTTGTGCCCCACGCACTCTCTTCACGTTACCTGAGGCAGGACTGAACAGCCAGAGGGGTGCCTGCGCGGGCGGGAGGGGGAGGCGGCGGCAAAGAGGGAGCATAGTAACCCTCACAGCTCGGTGGCGGCAGCGGCTCCTTAGCCTGCAGAGGCGGTGGGGGTCCCTCGCCCAGAAGCCGACGACACGATGGGGCTAGTGGCAGCGGAGGACGAGGAGGCTACGGCCATGGCCCCACAGTCGGGGGCGTTTCCCCCACCCCGCCTGTTTGGCTGGGCCGGGAGGACTATCCGACCAGTGAGACTAAGAGACTGGCTGGAAGCTCCGCTGACCTCCCGGGCCGCGAGCGACTGAAACGTCTGCCCACCTCGACAGGCAAGCTGGGGGCGTGGCCTCATCGGCCCCGCCCCTCTCCTCGAGCCCTCTCTTAGAGCAGCCAATCAACCATCAGTCCTTGATAAACGAGCTGGTGGAAATGCCCAATTAGCGTTAGGAATGCCACGTGGTATGAGGGTGGGCACAATGGGCGTACAGAAAAGCCAATCAACAGCCCTAGGCGCCAACTCTGGAGGACGAAGGGAACCAATAGGAAGGAAGACGAGGTAAAAACAGACGAGGCAGTGTGTTGGAAAGGCGGAACCGAGGAGGAGGGAATACACCTGGGGGAAACCCGAGTCTAGGAGCCTCTCAGAGGAAGACACAGTAAACACGAGATGGACCAATCAAAATGCTAAACACAGAGGCGATTAGTAATTGATAAAACCAATTGAAAATGGACTAGATCCGCGCGGCTTTTGTGTTTGTCAAGGTATAGCTCAGTAAGCAAAAGCCGTAAGAATGAGGCGTCCTGCAGAATCTCAGTGTAGTAAGGCGGACAAACTGATACATAAATAATAATTAGCGACTTGAGATAGTAAGAGCAATGAGTAGAGCAAAACAAAATGCTGAGGGAGCAATAGACTAAGAGGATTCGATGTTGTGAAGGCTTAGAGAAGGTAACACTTGAGCACTAGCTTGAAAACAGAAAACTTTGAAAGAACTGGGTGGGAATAAGAATTCTATCCAACTGTTCAACAGGCACATATTTCCTCACGCCTTTCCATATGCCTAAACCTCAGGAGCTCATAATCTCATACCTGAGCAGAATTGAACAGGAGAAGGGCAAGAGCAGACAGGAGCGGTGGAGTTTGGGCTTTACTGCACCAGCACTCCCTGTGGTTAGAGATCTTCTTTCAGATGATATCTTTAGACTTCCCTCCTCCTGGAAGTGGGGGGGGGGGGTCTTGACAGACGAGTGGGATTAAATAATTGGAGTATAGGTGGTGTGCATTCCTGGAGACTAAAAATTTTGAGAAATATGTGTGGTAAGAGACAGAAGAGAGGCTGAACGTGCGTTGGGGCTTAAATGCCAAATTTGTGCTTTATTTTTTATGCTGGGAGAGCTATTCTTGAGCAGGAGTGTAACCTAAACAGAGCACTGTTTTAAGATTAAATGATAGTTCACAGGATCCCTGAAGGGAGAAAAGAGCCCAGCCCAGTCCCCCTGGTCCAAAGCCTTTTTGGTACCATTCTTCTGGCAACAAATCACGTGCTGCCACCTGGTGACAGTTCAAATACCATTGTTCCACCTTGCTATTTATTTCTGTTGTGAGAAACCTGGAACCCTTACAAGCCTGTCTCCCACAGAGCTTGATGCAAAGTAGTTAATAAATAAGTAAAGCACTAGTAGCAAGCAGAATTGAATAATGCTACCATGCCAGATGTATCACCTGCCCAGTGAAAGATGTAAAACACAGGGGTTTCTTGCACCTGCTTCAGCAGGAAGATGAGGCTTGATGAGACATTTTTGTTTTTTTAAACTGGGTGTTTGGCCCAGGTCTGATCTTTATCATTCTGCTGTCACAGTCTCCCAATGCTGAAGGAAAAGAACTGAAGATTGCCCTGTAGCTTAAGGGCCCTCTCCCCATGACCTATCTGCTAGTCAGGACAGGGCCTTGAATGTACCCCATAACTGAAGGTAGTTCCTACCTTGCTGACCTCAGCCTTTTATTATGCTTTTATTTCAGATAACTGTCTCCTCTCTCCAGCCAGACTGATCTGAGAGCTGGAACCTTCACATGAGCCCACTGCACATCTTAGCTCAGGGAAAATACATAATAGAATTGCTCTCAATAAACATCTACTGGTGGATGGATGGCATTATCTTTTGACTTCATTTAGCAGTAGAAGAGGCCTTATGAGGCCTCAGTGAGATGCTGCTGCTTCTAAGGAAATTCTGGACAATACTGTTTAGAACACAAAGCCCAGGTAAGGAGAAAGTAAAGCTGCTCTTAGTCACCTAGAAAGATGTATGGTCATCCCTTGGTATACATTGGGGAATGGTTCCAGGATGCTAAGAGTATACCAAAATCCTTGTATATTCAGGTCTCAAAGTCAGCCCTGAGGAACACAAATGTAAAAAAAGTCAGCCCTCCATATACACAGGTCTCACATCCCAGAACACTGTATTTTTGATCCTTGTTTGGTTGGGAAAAAATGTACATGTAAGTGGATCCTTGCAGTTCATGCCCATGTTGTTCAAGGGTCAACTGTACTTTCCAGACAGCAACTAAGTGGTAAAAGGATCAGAATCATTAGCTGCAAGGCATTTTTTAAATGAAATATAACCAAAATATCAGAGCGTTAATCCCAGCACTTTGGGAGGCTGAGACAGGAGGATCACTTGAGGCCAGTAGTTTAAGACTAGCCCAGGCAACATAGCAAGACCCCATCTCTACAAAAAAAAGAAAAGAAAAGTAAAAAAGAAACTATCAGAGTGCATCACTCATAGTAAGAATAAGAATTGAGGCTGGGCATGGTGGCTCACACCTGTAACCCCAGCACTTTGGGAGGCCAAGGCAGGAGGACTGCTTAAGGTCAGTGGTTTGAGACCAGCCTAGGCAACAGCAAGACCTTGTCTCTACAAAAAATTTAAAAATTAGCCAGGCATGGTGATGCACACCTGTGGTCCCAGCTTCTCGGGAGGCTGAGGCAAGAGGATCGCTTGAGCCCAGGAGTTTGAGGTTTGAGGTTGCTATGATGATGCCATTGCATTCTAGCCCAGGCAACACAGTGAGACCCTGTCTCAATTAAAAAAGAAAAAAGAAGAAGAATTGAATCATGAAATTTTTGTTTCAGTATATTTACAAAGTCACAATGTAAACTGTATTTCTTAGTGGAGGCACACTCAAAAAATTCTGAAAGCCTCCAGATTAGAGGCAGAGAGACTGAAAGAAGAGAGACCAAGGAGAAGGCTGCCGCAGAAATGCAGGCTGGGCTGCTGAGGATGAGGAGGTGTGGAGAGGCTGGAGTGAACCTCAAGAAGCAGAAGCTGAAGATAAGGAAAGGAAGCCTCCTACTATCCAGGTCCAGGTTCCACCAGAATATCTCACCCTCCTCTGCATCCCCATAGCACTACTGCCCCAGAGCAGTGTCCTACCTCATTCTGCTCATCACAGTGGGAGCTCCCATCTCTTTCCAAGTTCAACTGAGCTTATACTCAGAAGGTATTGCTATAAGTATCTATGAACTTAGATTTCAGTGGTAGAGGTCACAGGAAGCAGTCAAGTAACAGGAGCAAGAAAGGGTATAGCTGAGTTTATCCCGGGTGGGTGTTGATTTACAGAAAACACATCAGGGAGGGTTAAACCATTTTATTGCAGTTGGGGGACAGGGATGGGCAGGCAGTGAAAAGCCTCAGTAGAGAGAGTAGATAACAGCTAGATCAAGGGGCAGGCAGCCTCAAAACAGGGCCTTGGAGAGGAGGGTGGGCAAAGCCTTCATCCCACTATTCATAAGTCCTTATAGGTCACTCAGGAGCATCCTGGGGCTCTGAAGGAAAGTCTCTTGCTCAAGACTCTGGGAGTGGAGGTGACCCAGGTTAGAAAGGGTGCTCCTCTGGAGATCTAAGAGGAAGGAAAAGGGAAGAGAAAACAAATCATCAGCAAGCACTATGATATGCACAGAACTAAGCCCTGGGCCTGTCTGATGGGGAGGGACATACAGGCCTAACTTGGGATAAATAACAACAGAGATCGATGAATTCACAAAAAGGCAGAGACTCTATTCTACCCAGTGCTAAACAATTAGGTAGCTGGCATCCAAGCACCACTCAGATTCAGCCTCCCCCCAAACTGGGATCCCTGCTCTTACCCCCACCTAGCTTCCATAAAAGTTCCCAGCTACTGTTACTGTCCAGAAAACTGAGTTCAGAGCTAGGTGAAGAAAGAGGCATGGCAAAAGTGGTGGCCAGGGGCAGCTTAGATTGGAGGATATGAACAGAGGTCCTGGAAAGGGCAACAAAATCAAAGGCAGACACGGTGATTATAAGTCAAGGGAGCCCTCCCAGCACAGAACTGTCCTCCTTCCTGGGTCTCCTCCCTCTTTATATTTATGCATATAAAGATATCTCAGTGACTCTATATCAAGTAAAGAATGCCCCATGCTGCCCTTATGGACTACAACCCAGAAACTCATACTACCCCCAGCAGCCCAGGCCAAAATCTAGGATAGCTGAACTTTGGTCCCCAGTGCCTGACCTCTGTGAAAAAAATCCCCTCCACTGCCACAGCACCCATACCCCCCGACCTGAGGAGGTTGTGCTCCCACTGGGCATCCTGGGCCTCTGTCCTGGCAGCCTCCAGGGTGTGACCTTTGCCTTCCTGGCCACTTTGTAGCTGTTCCAACATCTGCCAGTCCACAGGCTCAGGTAGGACCAAACCTCTCCCTCTCCCCTCCCCTCCCCATGTGATTGTCCTCTTCAGCACACTTGGAACCCTCATGTGGCCAAGGACAGTTTCTCATGGCCTAGAGCAGAAGGATTGAGAAGAAGAGCTTTGGAGAGAGGTGGAGTCAGCACAGGGAAAAGAGGGATAGAGATGGGGGCAGGAGAGGGTATCCTGGCCTGCCTGCCAAACAGGATAGATGGAGAAAGGAAGGGGCCTCCATGGAGAAATATGCAGAGAGAGGTACAATCCTGGTCCTACCTTCCAGCTGTGGGCCTGAGGCTGCCACCCCTCAGCCATCTGTTTCAGCAACAGCTCCTGGTGCTGGCCTGCAGGTGAGAGAGAACATAAGGGGCTGTTCCCCACCTTCTTTCCTTCATTCTCCCTGCCTTGTGACCAGCCCAGTGCTGAAAACTGAGACAGAAGCATTCTGGTCCAACTGTTGGGAAGCTTCCAAGGTTACTGGTGAGACTAAACTCATACCACGACAGACAAAGAGCAAGACAAAATACTTGGCCAGACCTCTCAGTAGCTCAAGCAGTCTTTCCAGAAAAGGGAACAAGGGAACACATATTCACCCCCAATCTTTTACTTATTTAGCTGGTCCCACAGCAACTTCAGTTCCTTCCGCAGAACCTTTGACTCCTTCAATAGCTGTTGCCACCTGGAGAAGTGTCAGCAGTATCAGTCAACAAATCCAGAGTGAGGAGGCCACCAGCCTCCCAGAATGCCACAAGTTCAAAGGCCTCAAGAAGGCAAAGTCTTGCCCATTACTTACTCAGTCTGCAACTCCTGATGAAGGCCACTGGTAGTGCTGCACTCTAATGGTCCTGTTTGCATTCGGGCTTGGACTTGGGCCTGCTGCTGCACGTGGGTCTGAAGGCCCTGTAGTTCCCTTCTCAGCTTCTCCAGGCGTTGCTCCAGAAGATCCTTCCCTTCTGCACCCTCCTGCAGCAACCTTAGTGATGCTATAGTGGGACAAGTTGGGGGTCAGCCTCTCTAAAAGCTTCATACATGAGCCCTGACATTCTACTTGCAAATCAAGACACATGTGCACACAGAACAGGTATGTGGCAAAATTGTGTGCATATACATGAAGCTGTGTGTATGAAGAAAAGAACGGGCCAGATACCTTCCAGGGCACTGATCTGGTACTTCTGCTGCTCTCGCTCTTCCAGCAAGCCTTGCACAGCCTGCTTTAGTGCCTCAGTCACCTACCCAGACAGAAAACACACATAAGCTACTGTGTAAGAGGCTTTTCCCAAGCCCTAGTATTCTCATCTCACATAAACATCACATATACTCACCTAGGGTTCTCAGCCTCACCTGAGCCTGAGATCGAAGCTGAGATTGGAGAATAGTAACTTCATCCCAGAGACGGGATGGATTGTAGGCCTCAGGCCAGCTCAGCCTCTCTCGGACTGTGGGAGTCTCTAGAGCCCAAGGCTGTTGAGCTTGGACTCCTAACTGGGGAGGCAAGTCATGAGAGGAAATCCAGGTCCCAGCCAGGTCCCCTTCTGAGGGAATAAGGAAGGGATAAGTGCAGAGTCTGTGTCCGGGAATAGAGTTCAGGAAAGGAAAGAGTTGGGGAATTTGGAAAGAGCAGTGGATGATACAGGCCCTGGAAGAGGGCAGATCGTGGAAAGAGAAAAGGCTGCGGAGTAGAAAGGGACAATACCTACCTGTGGCGGAGATCCCAAGAGAATGCAGTCGCTGCTGCAAAAGAAACAGTTGCACAGGCCAATGAGCTCTGAGAGTCCCTTAACGTGGCCAAGCAAACTGGGTGCCTCCGCCGACCCCTCACCTTAATCCGAGCCACATTTCCATCAGTAGCACTGAGAAGCTCATCGAGCTGCTCAGACCAGCTTTGGCTCCTACTCATATCCTGTAGCAGGCGTCTGGCTCCTGGGCGTCTTGTGTCCTTGTTCTCCCAGCCGGGGACACCCGAGGTACGGCCCAGGAAAGGCCACAACGTTAGATCGAAAGAGGGAAGTGGGGATGCAATACTAAGGGTAGGGAATGCAGTATCAGACCAAAATTGTGACTCTAGGACTAGGGAAGGGAGCGGCGCTCTTGGAGAACTGGGGGAAAAGCGGGATACCCTGATGATACGCAAATATCAGGTGGGAGTTGAAGGTGCCGAACCTTGGTCGAGGCCACCCCAGATCCAGGACACTGGCTCCATCATGCCAAACCCGTGCCAGCAACAACTGCCGCCGCCGGGTTCAAATCTTTGGATAGGTGGGGAAAGTCCGACATCGGACTGGTTGTCGCAGAGCCACCTGGGAAACTGAGTTGGCCTCTCCCGGAGACAACGGGCGATGGAGGCGGCTGAACTACGTTTCCCCGGAGCGACACGTGCATCCCCCCCCACCGTGAAGCCTGCCGGGAAACCGAGTCTTCCGGAGTCTCTTTGGTTGGTTCCGAGGGCCAAACGAACTACGCGCCCCAAGATGCATCGCGCAGGGCCAGCGAGGTCCCGCTCCTGGTCCCAGTACTTTCTGGGAAATGGAGTCCAAGTTTCCTCAAAACGTAACGGTCCAGTTATCCTGGAGACTCCATTCCCCAGTAAGCTCAGCGTGTAGCGTGCGCTATGGAGCCTGGAGTCGCAGAGCTGAAACAGAAGATAGAGGACACACTGTGTCCTTTTGGCTTCGAGGTATACCCCTTCCAGGTTGGTTTATCTCTTGTGCGTTTCTAGGGCGAGGTGTATGATTGGCCATGTTGCAACCGGCCTGAGGCCCCAGAGGCCTCTGATCTTCCCCGAGCTCCTCCGGCCCGGTGTCCATCTGAGGACTGGGGCAGGGTGTCAGCGGGGGATTGGGTTAAAAAGGTAGAGAAGCGTTTGCATGTTTGGCCCTTTACCCTCTATATAATGCCAGATTGATGGATGGAAGACACCATATGATCCAGTGACCTGTGTGGCTCTGATTGTCACCTACGTAATTTACAGAAGAAAGGGACCTGTAGGGTAGAGTCACCTTGGAAGCTTCCTGAAGGATTTAGGAGAGGGGATGGCCTGAAAGGTTTGCATGGGTATGATTTAGGTCGTCTGAGGAGGGATGGGCATTCCTGGTGGCGAACATGCAAACAGTTGGCTGGTTTGTTCCATCTACCAACAGAAGGGTAATTCATGACTTTGCCAATCATTGCCAGGCTGGGTATAGAAACTCCGTGCGCCGCCTGGCACAGAAGTCTCGGCACCCTACCCCCACCCCCATTTACATAGGTCCTTTCTCCCCCACATCGGTGCCCGTGCACTGAGCGGTATACTTAGGACACAAACTCAGCATAAGCCTTTTACCTGATGCTTAAGAAACCACCTACTTCCCACTCTTTCCACTGAATGACTCACATCAGTGAGGATATAGAAGGAGAAGTAGGTTGGGTCTAGCTCAAGAGAGGACTTGCCACTGTCTACTAATGGGTAAGTGAAAAAGAAAAAGAAAAGAGAGGACTTGCCAGAAAAAATTGAATTGAACTATATATGAAAAGATGGATTGGAAGGAAGGAGCATTATGTACATCCCAAACATCAGGAAGAGCTTGAGTAAAGGTGGAGATAGTGGTGGATGTCAGGTGTGGGACAGAGTGAGAATGCCTATCTGGTGAATTGGGTAGACGTGGGTATTAGGAGCTGTTGTACTGAACAGAGCCAACTGCAGCCCTGCCTATCATCCTCTACCTCTCACCTCCCCACCCCCACACCCAATCAACCACCAAGACCTATAAGATTTCATCTACTGAATCTCCCAAATCCATTCCCTTCCATTTCACCTATCTATGCTCTGGTCCAGGCCACCATTTCTCACTTGGATTATTGTAATAACCTCCTTGCTGTCATCTTGCCTCCAATCCATCCTTCACACTGTAGCCAGATCTTTCTAAAGCTGATCATATCAGTTTACTCCTTAAATCTTCAATGGCTCCTCATTGTCACCAAATTAAATCCATATTCCTTAAACTGGTATTCAAGGCCAGTCACAATCTCACTCATACTTATCTCTCCAGGCTTATCTCCCTCTGATCCCCTCTATAGACCCTTCACTTCCACCAAACTAGACAATTTGCTCTTTCAAATATGCCCAGTAATTTTCTGCCTGTATCTTTGCTTATGCTGTGACCTGTTTCAAATACACACCAGATTCTCCTCCCCATATCAGCCTGACAATTTAATTTCCAGCCTTCAAGACTTAGCTTCCAAGAAAGCCTCTTCTGATATCAGAGGACCCTCATCTGGCCCTGTCATAGGGTAGTATTATCAAGTTTACATTAATTGCATGTTTGCTTTGCTGGCTGGTCTACCTCAAAAACATACAATTGCTGATAGGGGTTTTATAGACTGAGATGGTGTTAAGCATAGTAACAACAAAGTCCATCAAAAGCAGGAAAACCCCTACGCCACTGTGCCCAATGGGCTCAATGTGAAGGGTTAAGTATGTTGGTAGCCTCAATTCATCCTTGACTGATAAGAACAGTGTTTTAAGAAACTGCCTGTTCTCTGCAAAACCAATCTTGAGAATTAGTGTTATATAGCCTGGAACTATGACCTTGTCTTTGAGCTCTCTGTATGGAGATGCTTTGGACATGGTTCAGTTTTTAATCTATTATAACCCCTTGATCTTCAATGGAGAGGCAAACATGTAAAAAGTAAAATAGCTTAAAAGATTTCTTTTTTTTTTTTTGGCTATACAGGCTATTGTTTGGACACAAAGGAGGGGAATGGTAAATTCTGGGAATGGGCAAAGGTCAGGGACAGCTTCAGAGGAAGTAATGCTTCAGCTTGAGTCTCCTCTCTTACTTTGGCGAGCAGAGGCTATTGCAAGTGACGTTATAGTTACAGTTGCACTTGGAATCCGTTTGGGCACAGCAAACCCGGAAAAGGACAGGTGTTTCTGTTGGTCTAATAATTCTCAATGGTTGCAAGGTTTGGGAATTCTTTAGGGGCTAGTCTAGCCATTGCCTGGTGTTCAACTGCACCAGCATAATCAAACCACATACCAAGAGTCTTCCTGATCTGATCTTCCACCTCCTTGTACTTTACTATCTCCAGGGCAACTGAACAGATGAGGATAGTGCCATCCATGCAGTGATCTAGGTATCCCTTTATCATGTTACATGTAGTCATCTGGGCCCCCTTTGCAACATGCGAATTTGCTCCATTAGCTCCTTCCCAGGAGATTGGAAGGAAACATTGAGTACTTGAAAGACTAGTGTGCAGGCCCAAGGCTGGGAATTGATCCAGTCCACTACAGCCCCAGATAGATAACCAACCAAGAGGTTTGCTGTATCTTTGTACTCTTGCCAGCCCATTGAGACCATAAATGCATTAAATTTCTCCTGAACTGCTCTGCATTGGCTCTTTGCTTGAAGACCAGAAAAACCACACCTGTTGGGATATCACAAACAACCCTATAGATTGAAGCAATTTCCATCATGGAGAACTCAGGGGTCTTATCCTTAAAATGAGAATGAAAGAGAGCTCACATGGCAGCTATCTTCAGTACAGCATTTTCCTAAACTTGTACAGTTGTTCTCTCTTGGACCCCAACACCATTAAGGGCATCATGTAATCCATCAATAACCAAATATAAGAATGCAAGTCCCAGAGTGACGTCATTGAACTTGCTTCTCCACTCTGCATTGAGCATTGATTTGGCATTCCTTTCCAAATCCTCAACCTTTCCAATGCCAGGTAACTCGGTCCCTGCAACACCTGGAAACCCCCTGAACCTTCCTATGATGGACAAGAACTTGCTGTCTCCCTCCATTGAGGAGTCCTAGTCACCATTGTCTGTGTGGGGCCTCTTTCCTGGGTTTTTCATTTTCATTGGTTCATGGGGTTTAAAGTTGGGTGAGGACTGAATTGTAAAAAAAATAATTAAAAAAACAAATTCTCTACTACTTTCCCCCCTTCTCACTACTGCACTTGACTAGTCTTAAAAAAAAAAAAAAAAAACAAATTCCCTTTCAAATTCAGATGAATTCCCCATAAACATATATCATACAGCATCAGTGAAAATGTATTGAATGAATGAGATGGAGGCTGGGACAAAGTGTATGAGGCCTTTAATATCAGGTTAAGGTGTGGGCCTGGCTAAAGCCTGGCCTGAGCTCTTTCTCTGTTCCAGGTGGCATGGTATAACGAACTGCTGCCTCCAGCTTTCCACCTGCCCCTGCCAGGACCTACCCTGGCCTTCCTGGTTCTCAGCACACCTGCCATGTTTGACCAGGCCCTCAAGCCCTTCTTGCAGAGCTGCCACCTGCGACTGCTGACCGACCCTGTGGACCAGTGTGTGGCCTACCATCTGGGCCGTGTTAGAGAGGTGAGGAAGGTTCAATGTTCCCCCAGCTCGCAAACCTACAGCTGCCTCGAGCTCCTCCAAGCTCAATCAATGCAGGACCTAGATCTAGAGCTAGGAGTCACTTGAAAGGTGAGATGATACCCAAAAGCTAGCCTTGACATTCTGTGATCTCTTCCCATTCTGCATTCTCACATCCTTTTCCACCACCTTCCTCTACAAGATCCCCCTGTCTGAAACCAGTTTCACTCACCTTGCACTGATGGGCAACTGTATGAACCAAAGACCTGGCTTTCCTTGGTCTCCAAGTGGAATGGGAGTGAGCCCAACATTCCCCAAGCATTGCTCACCTGCCTTTGCCCTACACCTGCAAGCTTTATGTTGTCTTTGAGTCCTTTTGAGAATAGAACAATATTCCCCCACCATACACTTACATATGCACATACATGTGTAAACACACACTCGGTCTCCCCAAAGCTGGACCATGTCTTCCTCCACACTGGGACTTGTGTGTTTCCCTTCAAACATGGCCCACCTGGAAGAACTGTAACTATCTCCACAGTGGAGGCCCCCAGGTTAAGGTCATGTTTTCCCTTCAAACAGGACTTCTGAGGACAGGACTGTTAAGAACACACTAACTAGGACAAGTTCATGACTCCCCTCATGCTGACAGGAGCCTCTCTCTTGTCATCTGTCCCAGAGCCTCCCAGAGCTGCAGGTTGAAGTCATTGCCGATTACGAGGTACACCCCAACCGGCGCCCGAAGATTCTGGCCCAGACAGCAGCCCACGTGGCAGGGGCAGCTTACTACTACCAACGACAAGACGTGGAGGCTGACCCCTGGGGGACCCAGGTCAGACAGCAAGTGTGAATGAGTGAGGACTGTGAGAGAAAATGGTAAAGGCCCCTCAAGATAGCCCTATCAGGTCCCACATTCCTCAGCCTTCCCTGGATGAAGGATTTGTTGGATACAACCCAGGTCAAAGAAGCTGTGTCCTAGCCAGGGGTCCAGACCCATCACATGCTTTCTGGAGTTTACTTGGGGACACATCAGGTCAGAAATCCTCGTCTGTTCTTAAAACCCTATATGGAGGGGGCAGAACAGTGATCAGACCAGTGGTGACACTAGGAAGTGGATTGAAGCCCAGCCCTTCATTGTGGTCAGAATAAATTTATGAAAGGGTTGTCTAGAAGAGGGACAGGGCTTACATCAGTGTCTGTTGAGTGGGAAGTAAGTGTCTGTTGAGTGGGAAGTAAGTGGACAAGCTTACCTTGCAGTTAATTGTAGCTGGATTTGATGCCAAGGGGACCTCCGTGACTTTGCTTTTCTTCATCCTCTTCCCAGCATATATCAGGAGTGTGCATACATCCCCGATTTGGGGGCTGGTTTGCCATCCGAGGGGTAGTGCTGCTGCCTGGGATAGAGGTACCAGATTTGCCACCCAGAAAACCTCATGATTGTGTGCCTACAAGAGCTGACCGTATTGCCCTTCTTGAAGGCTTCAATTTCCATTGGCGTGACTGGACTTACCGGGATGCTGTGACACCCCGGGAGCGCTACTCAGAAGAGCAGAAGGCCTACTTTTCCACTCCACCTTCCCAACGATTGGCCCTGTTGGGCTTGACCCGGCCCTCAGAGGAGCCTAGCTCTCCATCCCCTGACATTCCCTTTACCACACTCACCCGCAAGCCTCAGAACCCCAGGAGAGCCCGGGGCTGGCTCAGCCCCAGAGTCTCACCACCTGCATCCCCTGGCCCTTGATACCTTCCTCCCCTGTGGGACCCCCATTTATGGTGGTACTTGCTAGGCCTTAATTGGCTTTGGCAAAGCAAGACAGGTTCTATTTTGGGTACAAGATGGACTATTTTTAGTAATATACTAGAGATCTTCCATGAAGATGATAAGGAAGTTAGGAGGTCAGGACAAGTCAAAGGCCAAGTTACATCCACAATTCCCATCTGCCTTTGAATATGGGATTCTTACATCTGTTACCACATCTATGCAGTGCCTCCAAGGTGCTACTTGTTACAGGGCCTATGGGATAAACATCCTCTGAAGAGTCCTACCTCATAGGGTTGTTGTGGGGACTGAATAAACACATGTAAAGCATTTTGGAAAAATGCCTGGCACATAGTAAACAGTTTATATTGGCTGTTACTGCAGGCCTTGGGAATCCTGTACTGTTGCTTTTGAGTCTAGTCTGGGTTCTAGAGGGGTGGGCAGTCTAGTCTGGGTTCTAGAGGGGTAGCTGATAAAGAACAAGTGGCTAGAAAGGTATCACACAATACACAGAAGTATCCTCAGTTCTTAATCTACCCTAGCCTCAAGGACCCAGGAGGAATGTAACTTCTCCTTCCCGACAGTCTCCCTCAGGACAATGATATGGATAAAGACCAAAAGGACTATCCTCTAATCAAGGATAGAACCCAAGGAAGGTAAGAAGTGCTTAGCACTGTACTTCTACTACTGAAAGCCCTACCCAAGGCCAGGAGCCCTTTTTGTCTTCCTCTCCCCATTTCAGTTCAAAAGGGAAAGAAGCCCCGCACTCTGTTCTTTTACAGAGCATGTACCAGGTACTTATTAGAAGGATAATGCGCCCTAAAATAAAGAATTATCAAGGTCTCACTTCAAGTTTAATAGCAACTACAAAAAAATCAATGGGCTAATGCCCTCTACTGATACATCATACCAATCAGGTGGCCTGCCCCACAACATAAGTTAGACCATTCCCACCAAGGGAAAAAAGGGTGGCCTCCCCAACCCCTGTAGGCAAGGCCTGTCTTGTAATACACCACATCTCAGCTGAATCTGAAGCCTTGTGTTTTACACATGGGAAAAAAAGTACAAAAGAGGTTTTGTTCTTATGGATGCCCACTGCAGCCCAGCATTAAAGTGGCCCAGTGCTCATTTCTGCTTGGAGAAATATTCTTTGCTCTTTTGGACATCAGGCTTGATGGTATCACTGCCAGGCTTCCAGCCAGCTGGGCACACTGCAAGAGAAAGGTACCACTAATTAGTAACCTGCTCAGTGATATGTACCACTTTCCTCCTATGGATAAAGGGTTGCCTCAAAACCAGATCTGTGCCCTAAAGAGTCTGAATACTCAAGACACCAGGAAACCTACCCTACAATCTATCTAAGATCATTTAGCCTTTTAGTGTTTAAGTCTAATTACAAACATTATGTAATTTAATCCTCACCACAGCCCTATTATACAATTATGCCTTATTCATATAACACCTGAAATTTAAAGAAATTAAGTAATAGCTTTAACCATAGGCTTTGTTCTAAAAATAATGTGTCTAAAGTATATATGGAAAAATATTAAGATTTGTTAATGGTAGATAGTAGGTAAATGGGTACTGGTATGTTCTCCATTTTATGTATGCCTTAAATAATTTTTTTTTAAAAAGCTTAAGGCTGGGCATGGTGGCTCACGCCTATAATCCTAGAACTTTGGGAGGCCAAACCAGGAGGATCACTTGAGGCCAGGAGTTCAAGAACAGCCTGAGCAAAAGTAAGACCCCGTCTCTGCTAAAAATAGAAAAATTAGCCAGGCATCATGGCATGCACCTATAGTCCCTGCTACTCGGGAGGCTGAGGCAAGAGGATTGCTTGAGCCCAGGAGTTTAAGGTTGCAGTAAGCTATGATGACACCACTGCACTCTACCCAAGATGACAGAGGAGACTGCCTCAAAAAAAAAAAAAAAAAAAAGGATCAATGACCTACATGTAAGAGCTAAAACTCTTTGAAGAAAACGGGGGAAACTCTTCATGACCTTGGATTTAGCAAAATTAAGAACTTTTGTACATCCACGAACATTATCAAGAAAATGTAAAGACAACCCACAAAATGGGAGAAAATATTTGCAAATCATGTATCTGATAAGGGATTAATATCCAAAATATATAAAGAAATCCTACAACTCAACAACAAAGACAACCCAATTCAAAACTGGGCAAAGGACTTAAATAGACATTTCTCCAAAGAAGATATACAAAGGGCCAATTAAGTATATGAAAATATGCTCAACATCACTAGTCATCCAGGAATTGAAAATCAAAACCACCATGAGATACCATCTCACACACATTAGGATGGATATAGTGAAAAATAAAAAGTGTTGGCAAGGATGTAGAGAAACTTTAGGATGGCTATAGTAAAAACTAATAAGCGTTGGCAAGGATGTAGAGAAACTTGAACCCTTGGCATTGCTAGTGTGAATGTAAAATGGTGCCACTGTGGAAAAATGGGGCAGTTCCTCAAGAAGTTAAACATGGAATTACCACATGACCCAGCAATTCCATACTCAGGGTATATACCCAGAAGAATTGGATACAAGGACTCAAACAGATACTTGTTCACCAATATTCTAACAGCATTATTCGCAACCAAAATGTGGGAAAGACTCAGTGTCCATCAACAGATAACTGGACAGAGTGTGGTACGTACATACAGGGAATATTATTCAGCCAAAAGAAATGAAGTTCCGATATATGCTATAACATAGATGAACCTTAAAAACATTAAGTTAAAGAAACCAGACACAAAAGGACAAATATTGTGTGATTTCACTTACATGAACTATCTAGAATAGGCAAATTCATAGAAACAGAAAGTAAAACAGAGGTTACAAAGGGCTAGAGGGAAGGGGAAATAGGGAGTTTCTGCTTAATGGTTAGACTCTTTGAGATGATGAAAAAGTTCTAGAAATAGATAGTGGTGATAGGTATACAATATGAATGTAATTAATGCCATTGAATTATACACTTAAAATGGGTAATTATGTCATATATGCTATCATAACAAAAACTTTCCAAAAAGAAAAAAAAGGCCAAGTTTAAATGATTTTCCACCACTCTCCCACCCCCAAGGAAAAAAAAAAAAAGCCAGCTAAATAAATGGCAAAGCTATGGCTGTGTGAACTGTTAACACTAAGCTGCTGTTTCCCTCTCGTAGCCCTTCAGAGATCTGAAGGCAGCAACCTCAGTCTGCCTTCTCAGTATTCTTTTAACTCTGCCAAACTGCACAGCCTCGACTAAAACGGATCAGGACCTTAACAGAAAGCCCCGCTTGTTTCATTAAGTAACTGCCTTCTACCTCTCGGTAAGCAAAAGGCAGGGTTTGAAATCTTTCACACATTTATGCAGAGAGCATAGCCTTCAACCTTTTTCTTACAACCCCCAGCTAGCAATGTGCCTTGGTCTAGCCTGAGGAAAGTGAGGCGGGGGATCAATCTCTGATTTTTCCACTTCCATTTGCTGTCACATTCTAGGAGACATGTAGTCACCAAAGTCCACAACAGAACAGCAAGAGACTCATTTGCTCAAGTGAGAGTAGGGAAGCCCCTTTTTGGTCCAAGGATATCATAGTCTCAGATGTCAAAACTCTACAACCAGCTCTCTGGGCACAAGGTAAAGGTGGAACAAGAGCTAAACGGAAGGCCCAGCTGCCATTATTTTCCTGAAATCTCCATCTGGTTGTTATAGTTATTGGCTTTAGTGGCACCAAAGGGTTACAACACAGGTCCTAAACATAAAACAAGCTGCAGAGAACAAAGAGCAGCATGAAAGCAAGACCAGGCCACAGCCAGCTAGAAGTCTGCCAGTAGGTGCTAACAGGGGAACAAAAAAGATTCCTCTGTCTAGGATGACACAAAGAACTGGGCCTCACAGATAAACAGGGGAATAATGAACCAGGAAAGACCTTGGCAATTCAGTCTCCTTGGCTCTAAGACCTCATGGCTCTTTACAATTATACTACTGTTAGTGACAGAAAGATCTCCACTTAAACGTTTCACTCACACCCAACAATGTTGCTTTATCAGAATTAAAATGGATTCCAGCAGAACAGGTTGAGTTCCACATAAACCAGCCTTCAAGTGCAGCCAAAATGTCATGACTCTCCAAGGAGAAAATGACAACAGTCACGGTAACCTCAGTATTAGAGAACTGCCCTAGTACAGAAGGCCCTAAACAAAGTCTTTTTTCAGCATTTTAATTACCTACAAAAGAAGGAAGCTATGAATTTGGATCCCAGCTCTACCATTTACTATGAATAAATGGTGTGTTTTAAATATTGGTTTATTGGTCCTTAAAAAGAATGTAGGATTATTTGTCAAACATAACATGTAAAGTACCTAGGATAGTGTGTTTAGCGTTTATAGGCTATTAAATGGTGACTATTAAAAAGGCTGCACACTAAGCTGTGCATGTTCTAGTGGGATGAGAAGCAGCAGAGACCAATACAGAATCTGAAGAAGGAAGCTTCAGAGTCACCTAAAGCTTGGGTTCAGAAGTCTAGCCTACATGTAAGGTCCTAGGAAAATCCAGTTAAACAGCCTACTTTGCCACTCCCTGCACCTTCTGTTTTAGTGCCGAACCTCATTCCCCACTAGGGGCAGTCTCAGCAGGTGTCAGCTCCTTCATTTGGCCAGGCTAATGCCCACACATGCTTTTCTACAAATGGTACCTCCCAATGATCAGCACTCACCATCCCCATATTCTCAGACTTTTACTCTAGCCAAGCTAGCATCTTTGGGTCTCTTAAACACACAGCACTAATCCAGACTCTAATAACTTCATTTTCTTTAAGTCACAAGATCAGAGCTGAAATGGGCCTTAGAAAGCTAGTCTGAACTACTTGTCTTCCAGAAAAAGAACATGAGATGTAGTAAGAGAATAAGTTTGTCCAGGTCCACCTGTGCCCTTGATCTGATGTCAATAGCACTCGATCAGAATTATCTTATCCTCAATTACATTAAGCTGGAGAGATGAAGTCAAGATCCCCATTCCCCCACATACCCAGCACTTTGCTGCTTCAGGAGCTGAGTTCTTAAAAACTAAGCTAACTCTTAGCTGGGTTATAGATGTCTCATTTGAACAACAGCCACACTCAAAAAGAAGGGAAAAAAACATCAAAGAGCTACAGCCTTGTAACTCAAAAGCCAGGATCAAATGGTTCAGTGCTTTTTTTTTTTTTTAATTACAACAATGCAACACGTAAGGACACGTAAGGAGAGAAGTACCAGTGCTGGGGCAACAGGAAAAGAAGGGCCTGCACTCTAGCAAATGCTAGATAAAAACCAAACGATTGTGTCCAGTCATGTTTAGGTTTTACAAGGACAGGCTTACAAAAACATTATCTTTGATCCTGAGACTTCCAATGAAGAACACCTTAACATTTCACCTGAAAACTCCTAGCTCAACCCGTTCTTTAAAAAAAAGTTTTTACATATAACATTTATGTAATTTGGTATTTGATAACTCTTACAAATTCAACTATCATATCGTGTAACAGAATGGATTTTTTTTTTACAGGCAGGGGTCTACTTTGTGGCCCAGGCTGAAGTACAGTGGCTAGTCAAGGGCTTCATTACAATGCACTGCAGCCTCAAATGATCTGGTCTCAAGTGATCCTCCCGGCTTCAGCCTCTCAAGTAGCTGGGACTAAAGGCACATGCCACCATACCTGGCTACACAATGGATTTTTAAGTAACATAAATGTATTAACTGCATCTGCCTATTATCTTTGGGTAAGTTATCTTAGTCCTACTTTTATTTTCCAAATTTCCAAATTGCACATATTATTTTTTAAAACCCCAATAAAAACAAATATGAATGACAGGGATTAAGCTCTTCTCCCAATAAACAATTGTCAAAAATGGCATGCTTTATCTCTAAATGTGATTCTCAACCTTTTTGTTTTGCCCTAATACATCTATGAGATCCTCCTACACTCCAGTAAATTAGATCTGTAGCAGTGAGTGATTCTAAATGAAGACAGGAGACGGAAGTATGTAGTTTGAACAAAAAGCCTTTATATTCTCCTCCCCAAGCTTTTCCATTACCCCCGCCCCCACAACCCACTGTAATCCAGACTTCAATTTCTTCAAGATACATACTCACCCTTTTCTTATTTGGTAGACTTTGTTCCTACCATCTTTCCCACCCTACAACCACTCTGTTGTCCTGTTACCAGACAGATAACTTACCTTCCCCATGTTTGTCAGTGAACTGGAAGGCCTGAACCAGTCTCAGAGTCTCATCCACAGAGCGACCAACAGGGAGGTCATTTACAGTGATCTGCCGAAGGGTACCCTTATCATCAATAATAAAGAGGCCCCTGGGAAAAAGAGATTGAAGAATTAAGGGAGAAGTAGTACAGGTTTAGAAATCTGCTTTGTTAGAATAGAGAAGCTTAAAGTCCTATGGAGATGGGCTGGTCTTTAAGACTTGTACTGGCTTTCCCCTTAGTGAGGTGGCCTTGCATGAAAGAATGAAATAAAGGAGACTCTACACATCAGGGCTCTAGCTTTCTCCAAATAAATAGCTTTCAGTCAACTGGATCTTTTTCTTTATTTATTTTTTTTTGGAGACAGGGTCTTGCTCTGTCACCCAGGCTGGAATGCACTGGCATTATCATAGCTCACTACAACCTCAAACTCCTGGGCTCAAGCAATCCTCCTGCCTCAGCCTCCCAAGTAGCTAGGACTACAGGCCCATGCTACCACTCATGGCTAATTGGCTAATTTCTCTTTTTTTTGGAGAGATGAGATCTTGTTCTAGCTCAGGCTGGTCTTGAACTCCTAGCCTCAAGCGATCCTCCCGTCTTGGCCTCCCAAAGTGCTAGGATTACAGACAAGAGCCACCGCACCCAGCCCCAATTGGGTAATTCTGATGACATACCTGAACGAGATGCCTTCATCAGCCTTTAAGACCCCATAATCCTGCGCGATGGTGCGCTTGGGGTCTGATACCAAAGGAATGTTCATGGGTCCCAGTCCTCCTTGTTTCTTAGGTGTGTTGATCCTACATCAAAAGGCACACATACAATCACGTTTATTCAATCTCTTGTGTAACAAGAACATTAACTATACCTATTCCACCTTTCCCCTTCCCATATTCCTAATCTACCTTTCCCAAAAAACTTCAAACTTTTTCCAGCAATAAAGTGAATGGCTGAGAACAGTTAAGGTAGGTCACCAGGGTACACTCAATTATAAGTCAACCAGCTTCTCCTCTGTTGCCAGGTAATAAGAGAGCAACAAGAGAAAGTCAGAGCCTTTGCACTCCTTCCATGAGGAACCAGAAACCAATACCTGAAAGTCTATTGCCCAACTACAGCTTAAAAAGTCCACATGCCAAATGGACCAAGAGATTTACCATGCCAGGTGACAGAAGTGAGAATCCACAGAAGCACCAATCACTTGGCAGTTGAGTTTCTTGAATTCTTCTGCCCTATCACTGAAAGCAATGATCTCCGTGGGGCAGACAAAGGTGAAGTCAAGAGGGTAAAAGAAGAACACAACATATTTTCCTAGGGAAAAAATGGAAATCATCATTGGTTAGCCTCTGAAGCAGCCCTCCTTGCTTTATAGAAAATAAGTCAAAGACATTTTCTATGGAAAAAGAAGTTTTCTTTTTAAATTGATGGCAGACAAAATAATCACTAAATGCCAAAAATATTCAATACAGATGTCTCCTAGTAGCTACTTTTAGAACCTGTTGCAGCAGGAAGGCCTGAATGAAAAAAGTTCCTTCCAGTTCCAGCTCTATTCTCCTGCCTCCATGTTCTTAGCTGCCAACTACAGAACAAACACTGTTCAGTCTAATTTTGGTCTTCTCTGAGTGGCTACAATTAGCATAGACACTGAGTTCTCTAATGAAGAAAAGCAAGGATGTAATTATCTACTGGATAGCCTAATGCCAATGCTTACACACTGCCCAGAAAAAACTGAATTGCTGGGTTCTCCTCTGCCATGAAGCAGTAAGACACCAGTAAGAATCACAGCCTTTGTATTTCTTCCACAATAAACCACAGTAATGGTTTAAGTGATCACGTGTTCATAACATGCCTAACAGGACAAGAAAAAAAAATTTTTAAGCTGAGTACAGTGGTGCGTGTCTATAGTCCCAGCTACCCAGGAGGCCGAGGCGGGGGGAATCCCTTGAGCCCAGGAGTTCAAGGCCACCCTGGGTAACATAGTGAGACCCCATCTCAAAAAAAAATTTTATAAGACAAAAGTTACAAAAGCACTGGGGTAGGTAACAGGGCTTTTAACAGCAGTTTTACTGAAGTCACTCAGATTACCATTGCAGTAGATTTTCAAACTAGCCAGGCAGCCTCTCACCACACCTGAACTATTGGAACAATTCCAAATATTCACTCATTTCCAGGTAGCACCAATGTTTCATAGTCGAAACAAATGGCCCTTTCTGACATTTACGTCTTTGAATAGCAACTGACTCATCTAAATAACTGGGCTTTGCCTAACAAGCACTTTGAAGCCTCTGCAGGTCAAGCCCTAGAGGGCAGAGAGCAATTCCTCCTAGATCTCCTCCTTATACCCCAGGGCCAGGGCCTCCTCCCTATGGTGCTATTTACCTTGTTTGCCAGGAAGAGCCCCAACAACCAAGTGTGATATGTCAGGCAACCTAGTCAAATGTTCTACCCAAAAGGCTAACTCCAGGAACTAATACTATACCACTGAGAAAGTACACTTGACACCTGAGTTTCAGGTTTGCATTCTAAGGAAATCTATATCCTCAATTGTCCCAGGAGACCCAGCTGCTCCAAGACTGGGAGGCAAAGAAAGGAAGAGTTTCAAAAGAACTTGCCAAGTGTATGCATGACAACAGGAAAGGGAGTTGTTCCAACTGTAACATCAATTATCCTCGGGGGGCAAAACAGTCAAGGGAATGTACCTAAGCCCTCTGCCTAATGTAATAGCTGTGACACACACATTTCCCAAACAAACTGAACAAGCAGTGTCATAGCTCCAAAGACTTGAGCTGAGACTTTAAATATAGAAGGCCTCTTGTAACAGGAAATAATAATGAGAATTTCTCCAATAATACAATTGAGGAGGAGTACTGAAAAGATAGTTGAACTAGTATGTCCAGGCATAATGAAACATGGGCTTTCTCCAGAAGTGGTCTGGACCTAGGATATATATTCTGTGATCACTGTTGATAATCACTTCACTGCAACATGAAGGCAACAGCCTCCTGATCTAAAGACTTCGTCCTAGGATACAGTCAAACATAACACTGATACAATCTAACAAGCCACCCCTAGATTACGAAATAATTCCACCTTAATAAATCCAACATAATTACTCTTACCTTTGTAGTCAGATAGGCTGATATCTTTGAACTGACCATCTGGCATAACAGCTGTGGCTTTGAAATTGGGAGCAGGGTGCCCAATTTTGGCATTGCCTGAAGACATCTTGCCAATAGCTGGAAAAGATAACAGAAAAATTGGAAACAAGTCTTATATTTTTCTAGATAACCAGCAACCTTCACCTACTTAGAGAGACTGCTGTAGAACAATCAAAGAATTGTCCAGTGGCCCTGAACACATTAAAATTTATATTAGTAAGAAGTACAGGACAGCAGTCAGGGATCACAATCTGAACTTTCCAATTTTTGGAACAAAACAAGCCTCTGAATCTCAGCCTTTGTTTTCATTTAAAAACAGCAAGGCAATTTCTTTATAAATTGAGGTCATCATTGTCACTTTTTCTGAGCCATTGTTTGTGCAATGGCAGTTTGTTCTGTATATTCATTATACAGAAGTAGAAGTGAGGAAAAAAAAAAAGAAACAGAGAGTGAGTGGGGTGGAGACTCTCAAACCAGAACCCAAATGTACAATGCCACAAACAAAAAGTCACATTGCCCTTTCTCTGCACTGTACCTCCATCTGCATTCATAATGTGAGAAGCACACTTGACCTTCTCCAGGTAGATTTGTCTAAGCCAGCACACAATCTAAAACCAATCCAACATTTTAAGAGGCAAGACCAAGATGTTGGCATCTGCTCAACTGCAAAACTTTAGGTACTGTGTTTAAGCCCTAGAAGTCCTTTCAAAAATGGGTTCCTGACCTCAGGGGCTAATATCCCGAGGCACAAGTAAGTAGAACAAGAGTCAATTAATTGCTGAAAAGCAACATTGCACTGCATTCACTCAGGTCAACACCAAGATAAGAAGTTAAGATTTAACCCACTAAATTATGGTCTGAAAGTTTTTCCAACAAGTCCAAAAGTTTTTGGTTCATAACATCACAACCAAAAGAAACGTTGTGAACATGGATCCCTGCAAACTTTTTACCGCTTATTTTTAAAAAAATCTTTAACACCTTTAACAAAAAAAAGGGCACACAACTTGGCGACCAACTATGGGGTGTGACCCTATATGGCCTTCTCGTCCAAACCTGCTTTTCCAGGTGGCCCCCCACGTCCAAGGCCCAACCATTCCGGGGTAAAGGCTGCTGGACTTCTGGCTGGTGCAGGGCTCCTTCAGGGGATCTGCCCAGAAACACTGGAGAACCCCTAAACTCCACTTTAGGTACCCTCTTGCCACTCCCATCATCACCTCCGTCGTAGCACTTTGGAAAGCGCCAGCAGAAAGAGTGCGCAATCTTCAGCGAGAGCATTTGGGATCATCAGAAACCCCATTCCACGGACCGGAAAATAAAGACAGGAACGGGAATCTTGGTGTCCGAAGCTCCGCGGCTAGTCAAGGCTCAGGACCAAGAACAGCCTTCACCCCATCACATGATGGACAGGCTGCCTTCTACAGCCCCAGGTCAGAATGCAGGTCCATTCGAGAAGCTTTCCGAATCCTCCCAGCCTAACAGGAGGCTTAGTCGAGGAGACCCCACTACCACCCCCCACCACCACTCCCGTCCCCCGCCGCCCGCCGCCGCAAGCCAATCAACAGCCTAGGCTCGGGTTGCCGGGGGAAGAGGAGACTCGAGTCAACGGAAGCCTTGAGCCACTCCCACCACCACCCCCACCCTAAAACTTCGGAAAGCGCCAGCGGAAAGAGTGCGCAGTCCTCAACGAGAGCATTTGGGATCACCAGAAACCCCATTCCACCGGAAAATAAAAACAGGAAAGGGAATCTTAGTGCCCGAAGCTCCGCGGCTAGTCAAGGCTCAGGGCCGGGAACAGCCTTTACCCCACCACATGATGGACAGGCTGCCTTGTACAGCCACAGGTCAGGATGCAGGTCCATTCGACTTTTCCGAACCCTCCCAGGCCGGCAGGAGGCTCAGTCGAGGAGACCCCACCACCACCACCAGCCCGCCCCCCACCGCGGCAAGCCCATGTACGGCCTGTGCTCGGTTGCCAGGGGAAGAGGAGACTCGAGTCGAGGGAAGCCTTGGGGTTCAACCAGGTGCCCGCACCCACTGGGGTGAGCACGTGGGCGTTCACATAGCGCTCGAGCACTCTCGGGGGCCTAGCCTTGACTGGCCGCTTCACGCGCCACAGCATCCCCACCTGAGAGCAGGCGGGCCTGGGAGGAGGAGGAAAAGGCTATAGGTGGGGTGTGGGGCGCTGCACCTCGCTCCGCCGTGGCCGCGCTGCCCACAGACTCACCAGTTCCAAAACAGAAGTCGTGGATAACAGAGACCCCCCCGCCAGCAAGGAAGCGGACTCGCAAAGCCCGCGCGGGGCGCTGCCTTTATAGCCTGTAGGTCTCTCGCGAGAGTTAGAGGGGGCCCCGGCTGCGGGAGGAGGATGAGGCGGGGGGAGTCTGTCCGAGCCCCGCCACGCCCCAGCGTGCCCCTCCGGAATGACTCAGCGCTTTCCCTCCCTGGGGCGGGCGTGGGCCCAGAAGGTATTCATCCTCCTCCCCGCCGCCGGTGGCTGAGGTTGGAGGGTGAGGCTGCCTTTTGACCGCCCCCAAATACAGACGCTAATCTGGGATCTCTACGGGGAACCAGGATTTTATTTGCCTGACCCCTGCGCACTGTGCCCTCAAGGCCAAAACCAGGGTAAGGGTCCTAGTTGCTGCCCACGGAGGACCACATTTAATCCCATCAAGCCCTGAGAACTATTTCTAAAGTTCGCAGCCTTTGCCCTAGCGCTGATCCTCAGTAACCCTCACCGCTTAGACAGCCTTCTTCATTGTTCTCTTTGATTACAAGGTTGCCGCTTTCTATGTCCTATCCATTCCTTCTACTGCGGCTGAAGGAGATCTTTCTTTCGGAAATGTGATCGTGTCACTCCTCTTATTTGTGGTTTAAAAAACTGGGGCTAGGATGGGCGGGCGCGGTGGCTCACGCCTGTTATCTCAGCGGGACTTTTCCCTTGAAGCCAGGAGTTCGAGACCAGCCTGGGCAGCATAGCGAGACCCTGTCTGTACAAAAAAGAATTTTTTTTTAATTATTCAGGGGTGGTGGCACGGACCTGTAATCCTAGCTACTTCAGAGGATTGCTTGAGCCCAGCAGTTCGAGGCTGCAGTGAGCTATGATCGCTCCACTGCACCCCAGCCTGGGAGACAGAGGGAGACTGTCTCAAAAAAATAAAATAGACAAAAAACTAAACTGGGTCTCTGTAGTCAATTTCTTGAGTTAAAACTTTTCACTTTCATTTTATATGTGACCTTGGGCAAGTCTTAATCCTGTTAAACCTACAGTTTTCCCACCTGCAAAATGGAAATAACATTAATACTTCACTGAGGTAACCTATGTAGCTCATTTAGCACCGTACCTAGTTCTTTTTTTTCCTTTTTTTTTTTTTTTTTTTGTAGAGAGGAGTTCTCACCATATTGCTTAGGTTGGTCTTGAGCTGCTGGCTTCAAGTGATCCTCCTGCCTTGGCGTCCCAAAGTGCAGGGATTAAAGACCTAAACCACTGCACTTGGTCTCCAGTTCTTATTATACATGAGAAATGTTAGCTATTATTACTACTATAACTCTTCCATCATCCTCACAACACCCAGAACAGAGTGTAGCTGTTTCAAGCCTCCAGGCTTTTGCTCAAACCTGGAAAACCCATTCTCTCCCAATTGTGCTAAAGAAAGCATGTCTTTGAAGACTCAGCTGAAGTATTACTTCCTCTGAAGCTGTCCCTGATCCCAGCTCATCCACTTTTACCATTCCCCTCCTTTGTATCCAAACAATAGCCTGTATAGCCAAAAAAAGAAAATTTTTTAAGCTATTTAACTTTTTACATGTCTGCCTCTCCCTGCCAGACTGACTTTCTGGAGAGTAGGATTTGGGTCACATCTGTCTGGGTGTCCCCAAGTCACAACACGACATCTAACATAAAACAGGAGCTCAGTCAGTAAGCATTTAATAAGTAATATTATGTCCCTCTCTTTGTCCGCAATCACCACTAACTCCCTTGGCCCTTATAGTAGGACAAGAAATGAGGAAGTGCTGTGTCATCCTGGTTGAGCATCTCAATTTTTATTTATCATCCTACCTTGCAACAGTAGTGATTTATTTGTTTTTTTCTTCCCTGCTGGAGGCCAAACAGTAATTTGGCATTAGTCTTTTCTTTCTTACAGGGGCAGGGGCAACATAGAAGTTCAGAGCTTAATAATAGATAGTTATTGGCTATGGGCAGGCTAAACCAACAACACACAGTGGTACTTCAGCCCCAAGAAAATTGTCATCTATCGTATCCACAATATGCCAGGCACCTGAGCTTATTTGTCTCATTTAAGAACCAAAACAGACAAAGGCATGGTGGTGCATGCCTATAGTCCCAGCTACTCAGGAGGCTGAGGCAGGAGGATCCCTTGAGTCCAGGAGTTTGAGGCCAGCCTGGGCAGTATAGTGAGACTGTGTCTCTTAAAAAAAAAAAAAGGGTTATCCTGGCCCAGAGAAATGTTAATAATCTATCCCCTTGGGAATATAAAAAAAAATAGCTGGATAGAGCACTGAAAAGAGAAGAAATCTGTTTAATGCTTGTCTAAGTGATTGTGGGGTCTCCCCAGAGAATAGCAAAGCTTTCAGAACTGTGGGGGAGGAGGCTCTCTCGAAGGGTTTGGTATATATCTCTAGCTCTTTTTTTTTTAAGCCTAGTCAAGTGGAACGGTGGGAGTGGAGAAGGAACAAAGGAATCTGTAACTGATTGTGATCAATCAATTGTAAATACCACTGCACTGAGACCAGCCCTCTAGCTCTATTTTTACACATACCCCATTATGTTCTTCTTATTTGCTCACCAGTAGTTTGGGAAGGATTCTTCCTATTTTACTTATCTTTGTAGTACCAAGGCTAGCACAGTAACTGGTGTAGAAGGGCTTAATAAATATTAGAATGTATTGAAGATTTTTGAGATGTGGAATTAAATTATTTGAACTGTGTTTTAGGAAGATAACTCTGGCAGCTGTGTGATGGATGAATTTAATGACTAGAATATTAGGCAAAGAGACCAATAGGGAGGCCACTGCAATGGTCTAACCAAGAGAAGTCTCAGAACTGTAATGTGACATTGGCAGCAGGATGGAAAGAAGGAAATACAAGGGATATTTATACAGGCTTTAGGATTAATTGGATTTAGGATGAGAGGAAAGAGTTAAATCTGATCCCTTGGTTTCTTATCTTGGTGACATGAGCGATGTCATTAACCAATGACATTGGAAACACTGGAGGAGAAGCAGGTTTGAGGTTAAAAATAATGACAAACAGGTGGGAAAAAGAGCCCTAATTTGTAGGATTTGCCTACTTCCGTGTTGTAAATATTCCCATTGTAGTTGATTTCAAGCTAACCATATGACTTCACTGAACACAATTGAAAAGAGATGTGCAGTAGATAATTAGATAATATTTCTACTATACAGGTACAATAGGTATAACCTCAAGAGCATGGATAATGCTGAATATTTATTACCTTAGTTTATAATACAAATTATTTCATTATAAGTTTGTATAATTTAGTTTTTAATAAGGACTCTGTTTCACAACTGGCACACAAAATTCCTGAAAATTTATTGATCCACTTTTACAAACCAATGTTAGCTACAAGAAATGTCAAAAGTCAAATAGCTGGCTGGAGTACACCACTGATCTTAACATACAGTGAAAGACCCCCAGCCTGACTCTAATAAGAACCCTGTTGCTATGATTTGAATGTTTGTGTTTCTCCAAAATTCATGGTGGAACCTAAAACCCAAGGTGATGGTATTAGGAGGTGAGGCATTTGGGGAAGTGATTAAGTCATGAGGCCTCTGCCCTCATGAATGGGATTAGTGCTCTTAGAGGCTTCAGAGAGCTGCCTGGCCTTTCCATCTCTTCTGCCATGTGGGGCCATAGCATTTGTCTCTTCTTCCATGAGGGGACACGGCAACATGGCACCATCTTGGAAGCAAAGAGCAAGCCCTTATCAGATGCTAAATGTGATGGTACCTTGATCTTGAACTTCCCAGCCTCTAGAACTGTGAGAAAATAAGTTTCTATTACTTATAAATAAAAAGAAAAAGACAAACCTTTATTGAGTAATACCTGTACTGTTTTACAGATAAGGCACCTGATGCCCAAAGAATTTAAGTAAATTGTCCAAGGTCATAGCTAATGGATGCTGGAGCCAGATTCCATCCCAGGCGGCAGAGCCATCATGTTGTATAATATGTGAATGTGGTATTTATATAGGACTACAATGTGAATGGTACCCCAGGAGTTGTGTTTCACAGTGGTCTGACCAGGCTGTGTGACTATGGAGACCACCCTATTACTGCCTCCTCTCTTAAGGGAGATCAGTTTGGTCTGGGGCAAGCAACACTGAGATGCTCATAAGACATTTGGTGGAGGTGTCCAGAGGTTACCTTTAGAGATGTAGGTTTGAGAATTAGCAGCACAGAAATTTAGTTACATATTTATTATGCTTCTCTTTACAGTAAGCCTACCCCTCTGTTAGGTACCAGACATGTAAAGATCAATAAGACTGTGTCCTGAGTATTTTGAAGGATAACAAAAGAGTTAGCTACAGAGAAGTGAGAGAAGAGTTCCAAGCAGAAAAAACAGCAAAAGAGGTAGAAAACAGTATATGTTTGAGCAACAACAAGTAGATCGATATTAGTAGAATGTAAATGCCAAAAACTCGAATGCAGAGAGAAAGAACATAGACAGAGATAGGTTATGATGTATGTCTCAATCCAGGCTAAGGAGTTTGGATTTTATCCCAGAGGGTAAGATAGAGTATGAGAGTGTAGAAAGAAATTAAGTTTTGAATAGGAGAATGACCACATCAGGTTATATTTTCAATCATTCTGGCAGCTGCAGAGAGAACAGCTTGAGAGGAACAAGAAGATACAGGATAAGGAGACCTAAGCAGACTGTTACCAAGACCATGGGAAAAGAGATCATGAACCTGAGTAAGGGCAGTGGTGCCAAGGGTAGAGAGATGGGATTAGGTGGCAAAGTTTTCAAGAACTGGGCATCAGATACGGGATGAAGGAGAGGAAGGAGTTAAGGATGAGTCCCAGGGGAACTGGGTGAAGAATGGTGCAATTCACAGAAATGTTGTCAAGCAGGTTTTTGGGGAAGATGGTAAAGAGCTCACTTTGGGGCATATTGAATTTGGGATTCTAGGCAGAAATGGCCAGGCAGCAGTCAGAAGTGTGAAAACTTAAGGGAAAGGCTATAGGAAGGCAGGGACCCTACCTATCTTGTTCATCATGTTATAACTCTAATGACTAACCGCATGGTTCATGGCTCATGGTAGGTACAATGGATATTTGTTAAATAAATTAATAAATTACATATATTGATTTCAACATCATGCACAATATCAAGGATACTTGGAAGTGTGGGAGTAAATGAAATCCCTGAGAAAGAGGAGAGAGATGAGCCAAGACTAGAACCTCAGAGAATGTTTGTGGGAGTGGGAGGAGGATAAAAGCAATCAAAGGCAATGCAAAACAAAAGAAAAAAGGACCAAAAACAACCTTTTGTGAGTAAAGAGTCACTCATGAAGATGAACTGCTCCTACCAAGAATAATTTCCTTTTGTTCCCATCATCAGCATTAAAATATTTTGCACCTGGGAAAGGGTAACAAAAAAGAGTTAAGTAGTCAACTAGTAGATATACAAGCTCCCACCTGTGAAATTTACTTAGTGAATTTTGTCTAAAATTCTTTAAATTAAAAAAAATTCTGTTACTAAATTGCTGATTGGTGAGGGCTTTAGGTGGGGCTTTGTTAGGAAGAATTGCTTAGGATCAGGGCAGCCACTGAGAAAATGCTTGCATGAATCATAGTTTGCTCTATTTTTTAGAAGTGAGGGCCTTAAAATTTTTCTCTGCCCAATTCAAATAAATGTGGCTCTTCTGCTCTGAGCAAAGCACTGGTTCCAGCCCAGTTCTTCAGAAAATATAGCTCCTTCTATCTATTATCTTAAAGTAATATTCTCAAACATGAGAAACCTGAGGTCCCTTGTGAAAGGAATAACATTCTTGAGGATCTCCAATGTTGGTTTAATTTATTAAATTTAATGTTGTTGTTTTTTTCTGAGACAGGGTCTTGCTCTGTCACTGTGGGTAGAGTGCAGTGGCATCACCATAACTCACTGCAACCTCAAACTCCTGGGCATAAGCAATCCTCCTGCCTTAGCCTCCCGAGTAGTTTGGACTACAGGTACATGCCACCATACCCGGCTAATTTTTTCTATTTTTGGTAGAGACAGGGTCTCGCTCTTCCTCAGGCTGGTCTCCAACTTCTGACCTCAAGTAATCCTCCCCCCACGGCCTCCCAGAGTGTTAGGATTACAGGTGTGAGCCACCACGCCTGGCCTAAAACTAATTATTTAACTTTCTTTAATTTTATTTGATTTTTTCATTCAAACTAATATTTTAGTAGGTTGCCCCACGATGCCATATTGAAAATAAATTTAAATACTGTTTCATGAAAATGTTTTTCTTGTTATTTACTATTATCCTTGCTGCTGATAAACTACTGCAAGTTGGAACTGTATACAAGATGAAGTTCCTGCAAGCAATGCCCTCCATGAATATGGTCCTGACTGCTACAGTGCAGCTTCTTTTGGATTCTACATACCTATACTATTTATGCCCTGGGATGATGACTCAATTCTTCTACCATCTTTTTCCCTGTTCAACCTAGCATGAAACCTTTGTTCATACAGTGTTCGTTGACATCATATAGACTTCACTTAACAAAACAGTAGTTAGATATATACATTAATTTGCTGTGGGTGACAATTATCTGTCTCATGAACAGCCTTCTTCGTAGCTAACTAGATATAACAGGTAAGGCAATTCAAGATGAGTATAAAGCAGATGTCCTATGACAATGATCACTTTAACATTTGGACTTGCTAACCTAATAGCAGCCTGCTATAAACTTATAAACCATTAAAGTTAAACCTACAAACAATTAATGCTAAATGCTTTCGTGTACTTGTAACAACAAATGCAAAATAAAATCATGGAAACCACAATCACAATACAGCACTCATGTATGAGGTCATCTGGATGATTCAGAATATGTTTATGTTAAATTTTTTTTAGATTATCCTGAAAGAAAAACATTTAACAATTCTCAGAGAACACTTGAATCCTTAAATTTACAAGGATTCAATTTACAAAATTATATTTGGACATACAGAGGCCTACAGATACCAATTTGAGAAATATTGTTATCAAGGATGATATATTTGTTAAAACTGAATACAGCTGAAAGTAACAGATAAACTGAAAATAATAAGCTTAACCAAATAGGGATTAATTTTTCCTATTTAACAAGTAGAGGCTGGTTGGCTCACGCCTGTAATCCTAGCACTCTGGGAGGCCGAGGTGAGAGGATTGCTTGGGCTCAGGAGTTCGAGACCAGCCTGAGCAAGAGTGAGACCCTGTCTCTACAAAAAATAGAAAAATTAGCCAGGTGTGGTGGCACACACCTGTACTCCCAGCTACTTGGGAGGCTGAGGCAGGAGGATTGCTTCAGCCCAGGACTTTGAGGTTGCAGTGAGCTATACTGATGCCACTGCACTCTAGCCTGGACAACAGAATGAGACAAGTAGACAGTCCAAGGCTGGTATGATCATGCCATGCTGCTATAAGGGACCCAGGTTTCCTTTAACTTTCTGTTCCCAAATCCCTAGCAAGCAGCTTTTATTATGATTACCTTATAGTCACAAAATGTCTACTCTGCTTCCAGCCTTATGCCTATATTCCAGACAGGGAAAAGGAAAGAGGCAGCCCAAAGGGATGGTGCCTACAATAGGGAAGCAAAGCATTCCAGAAGCACTCCATTTACATATCATTGGCCAGAATTATGTCATATGGCTACTCCTAGCTGTAAGTGGGGCTGGAAATTGTGTCTATTAGTTAGGCATATTGTGTCTATTAGTTGGGCATATTGTGTCTATTAGTTGGGCATAACTCCTACAAAATTTGAGATTTTTGTTAGTAAGGAAGGAAGGGAGAAGGATATTGGATAGAATGACCGATCTTAGTGGAATTAGAAAGAAGCTTAGGATTCTGACTGTGGCCTTGTAAGCATGTTGAGACACTAAAGAAAAAGAGACTAAATTGTATTACTTGGGTTTTTTTCCTAACCTTGCTAAAGGTGGCAATTTGTTTTACTAAAATTACTTTATATTTATAATATGGGTCTCTGTGTTATACAACTTCAAGGGGCAATAGTATTCACATTGTATTCTCTGTGAATAGTGCCTCTGGAATCATGTAACAAAGCAACCCCATTTGTAGTAATGCTTTTGGTGTTACAGATCTTTCATGAAGTGATATATAACTGCTTTATTTCTTTATATGGAACACTTCACGAATTTGTGAGTCATCCTTGCTCAGGGGCCATGCCAATCTTCTCTGTATTGTTCCAATTTTAGTATATGTGCTGCCGAAGCAAGCACTATAACTGTTAATTACTTGCACAATTACATATTTAAATATAAACTGTGACCTCCTCGAAAAATATAGAGCCCTAGACCCTCAGAGTTGGAAGGAACCACAGTTAACTAATTCAACAATTAAATTCCCACCATGTGCCAGGCATTGTCCTAGGCCCTGCACTCTATGCCCTGCACCAAACATGGACCTTCACGTCCAACTTTCTACCCATTATAAGAATCCCATCTTCAGTGGCCTGACAGTCACTGGGCCTTCTTCCAGGGTTATCCAGTGATAACCCTTTCTGTCTTGGTCACCCTCTTCCAGGTGTTCATATTGGTGCTCTCTGGGCTGTCCATGGCCCCTAGAAGTGGGGAACAACTCAGCTTCATGGAACTGTGGTTACCCATGTAGAATATAGCAAAACTGTCTCCCTGCCTTGACCTACCCACCAAGCTCTGGAGTAGTTTATTACGCAGAGATAGAAAACTCAGATCCCAGGTAACTTCCCCCAGCCTCAATTTCCTCTTCATTAAAATGGTGTGACAGTTATCTCTGGCACAGAGTAAGTGTTTAACACATAGTAATTACTATCATCATCATCATTATCATTATTATCTATGTTAAAATTTGTTGGTTTGGCTTCAACCCATCATTTGAGTCCATCAAAAAATAAATGAAGCTAGGCGCAGAGGTGTACCCCTGTAGTCCCAGCTACTCAGGAGGCTGAGGTGGGCGGATCTCTTGAGCCTAGGAGTTCAAGGTCAATCTTGACAACATAGCAAGAACCAGTCTCTAAAAAAATAATAAATTTTTTCAGCCCAGGTGCAGTGGCTGGTGTCTGTAATCCCAGCACTTTGGGAGGCTGAGCCAGGAGTTCAAGACCAGGCTGGGCAACATAGCGAGACCCCATCTCTACAAAAAATTTTTTTAAGTAGCCAGGTATGGTAGCACACACCTGTATTCCCAACTACTTGGGAGGCTGAGGTGGGAGGATCCCTTGAACCCAGGAGTTCAAGGCTGCAGTGAGCTATGATCATACCACTGCACTCCAGCCTGGGTGACAGAGCAAGACCCTGTCTCAAAAAATAATAATAATGATAAATTTTTTAAGATTCATAAAACAAGAATGTATTTAAATAGATAATCTTTATTTGAACTTGTTTTTTTGTTTTTTTGTTCCTGCCTCAGCCTCCCAAAGTGCTAGGATTACAGGCATGGGCCATCTCGCCTGGCCTGAACTTGTTTTTGAGTTTACATTGACTTCCACTCATAATTTTGGTTTTTATTTTTAAAAATCTGACATCTCAATTTCTACATTTTCAATAGATTCCAAACTTAAATTCGAATAATGACTTGGTATTTATTGTTCTTCTGGTGCTGTCCTATTTAATACTGAACTGCTGCTTTTCATTATTAAATAAGGCATGCATTTAAGATATTGAAGTCTATGGATATTAGGCTGCAGTTTTCATCTTCCTCCTACACCCAACTAGAAAGTGTTCTCCTTCTCTTCCTCCATCTTCCTCTCCCTCCAATTTTAGGAACTCTAGAATGAATGCCCAGATACAGTCCAGATCAGAGCAGTAAAAGGAATGTGTCCAAACTGGATCAACCAGTGCTTGCTTCAGCAGCACATTTACTAAAATTGGAACGATACAGAGAAGATTAGCATGCCCAAAAAAACAAAACACAAAAAACAAAAAAACTGGATCAACCATGAGGTAGTTATGAGCTAGACTAAGAGGACTTGCACCTTAAGTTTATAGAATTAAAGTTGGCTTTTAATTCTCAGATTCTTTTTTCCAGAACCAAATCCCTATAAACATAAGCATTTTTCAGTTATTTCTCAACCTCAGCTCTATCACCATATTAGGTCTGATAATTCTTTGTCATGGAGGGGCTGTCCTGTGCAAAATAGTATGTTTAGCATATCCTGGTCTTTGCCCTCTAGATGCCAGTAGCATCTCCCCTCTCCCCACATTGCCAGCTGCCCCCCCAGGTTGAGAATCTCCGAGTTAGAAAAAGTCAAATAAATGACTAGAGGACTCCTAGCCTCCTAGCCTGTCTAAGCTTCTGACCTATTCGTCCTGGCTGGCAGAGTCAGCTTTGCCTGGTAGCAGGAGAAAAAAGTCCTTTATTTCTTTCATGTATATATACTTTACTTCTAGCCATCCATCCTGGCCAAAGCTTCCAGGAAAGGGAAGCTCCCATCCATTGACAGATGGGAGAGAAAGGGAGATATGACAAAAGGCTCTGAGAAAGCATACAGATAGAAAAGGGGAGCAAGAATGCTTCTCTCTAATTCATTCCTTGCCCTAACAACCACACCTCTCACCAGAAGGTGGGATCCCGCCTTTCATGATACCCTTAGTCACGTTCTCATGGCCCATTGCAGGCCATGATTCTGCAACCAGAGGCATCTCTATATTCTCTCCTTCCACCTTCCCTAGAGAAATATGAGGGCTGACAGATGGTCCCTAATCTGAGAACCCTAAGACCAGAGTGGGTTCAGAGAAGTGGCCATCCTATAGGGTTGAACAGTTTGGGCACCAGAAAAAAGGGGCTGGTGGGAGGTCTGGTAATCTGCTCCTAACCTGCTCATCACGTATGGTTCATCAAGCCAGGAGAAAGGTTGGCCCTTTCTAATTCTGAAGTAAAATAGAATAAAAAACCTCAGTATGTTTTTGAAACCAGGAAATTTATCTCCCCTAACTCTTCTCTTCTTCAACTTAAACATCTCCATTTCCCCAACTGCTCCTTACTGTGACCTGATTTCCAAACTCCTGCTGATGTCTCCCAGTAGCATTTAGTTTAGCATCAAGTTCAACCTCCTTCCTTAGCTTGACACATGAGGCCCGATACCTTCTGACCCCTGGTCTTCTCCTTCACGTACACCCCATGCTGCTCTAGCCATAAAGTCCTATTTGCAATCCCCTGAGTGTATCATGATGTTTCAGATCTCTATGCTCTTCCACATGCTGTTCTCTTTTTGCGTAACTCCTACTTGTCTCTTAAAACTGGGCTTAAGTGTTATCACTTCTGGAACACCTTTCCTGACAATCTCCCCATTCCCAGTCTGATTCTCAGTGCCCCTTCCTCTGTATTTCCACCATACCCTGTGCATATTTCTATCATAGATAGCACTTATCACATCGTTCTGTAATTGTTGACAATTTCTTTTTCTCTTCCCTCTTCAGACCATGATCTTGATGAGTCAAGGTTATGGTCACTATAAGTGCCTCAGAGCACTGAAGAGAAATAGACTGAGAACCACTGCATTGAACTTCCTTGAGGGCAGGGTTATGTCCTCACCTCTGCATCCCAACATCCAGCATATGGCCTGTAAGCAGTTGGTGCTCAGTGAATGTGGAATGAATGCATGAATGCTTCCGGCAGGAGATTGATTTTAGGTGGCTAGCCACACGTTTGGTGATCTTATTTTTGAGTGTCATACGGATGCAAAGTGGACAAGTTGGAGATAGGAGGCTGATGAATCCTGACCTTACCCCATTCATCTGTATCTGTCATAAGTGTGTGAGTCCCATATTCATGTCAGGTGTAGAGAAAGTGCTGAACAGGTATTTGCTGAATTAATTAATGTCTCAATTTCCCCACTTTCAAGGACTGAGGTACCTGCTTCCCTCTACCATAGGCTAGCAAGAAGATTAAATATGAAATAAAAAAATTGTTCTCCCAAGTATTTATTACTACTTTCTGAGTTCCCTGGGGGCAAAGAGCATTATGAGTCAGCTTCCACTAAAACTGAGCCAACCACAGACACTCTGGCTGATGGCCTGGAACTGCTGACAGGAGGGAGCTTTACTTATGGGAAACTAACCTAAGCCTAAGAATCCCACTGCGACTTCTATCCTCCTCCTTTCCAGGAAAAAAAAAATGCAGGCATTTTTAAAGTGTATAAGAATTGGGCCCCTAATACCTTAGGAGGGACAAACCAGTGTGGGATTTTCACTGAAGAATGTTTTTGATCAGTATTATAAACTGGATTTACTGCTTCAATCTCAAGAGAGTTTTCAGACAGTGCCTGGTCAGGGAGCTCCAGAGCTCTAATTAGCTGCTAATTGGCCATTTAAGTAATAATATCTTGGTCTGTTCAATGCTCGGATTTTATCTAATGAAGAAGGTATTTTGCTTCTTACTCGAAGCCCAGGCTTATGTGAAGCTTAGTTAGTGTTTATCGAGTGCCTGCTATTTTACTTCTGGGGACCCTGAAATCTCACGATCCTTTTGCCCCTCAGAAATGGACTCAAATACCTTTTCTCCAGTTGGACAAGAACATGATTGAGCCAAGCAGCTTGGCTATAACTGGTCTATGACTAAAAGAGCAGCATTATATCAAAAGCTTATCCACTAGATTCCCTAAAAAAAGGAAATCTCGGGGAAAGGGCGGCAGGCACCACGTCTGGCCATGATGGTGGCAAGAAGAAGCCCCTGAAACGGCCCCAAAAGCAGGACAAGGAGATGGATAAGCAAGATAAGGATTTCGAGCACAAACAAAAAGAAAAGCAGAAGAAACTCAGAAGCGAAAAGTGAAGGCCTTGAGGAAGGGCCTGGCCACACTGGTGGAATTAGGAAATCTAGCAAAAAGGAAGCTGTTCCTTGCACCTGAAGGGCGATGGTGACCCGATTCCATTGCTATTTAAACATCTGTATTCCCTGCCTTAACATCTTTCACCACCTGTAGCTAGAATGAAGTGTTGTCTTGGAGACTGTTGTGCATTTAAGAATAAACTTTTATTTAAAAAAAAAATCATACAGTGGCTCATCATCTCTTCAGTTGTTTCACTCAGTCATTCCTACTTTAGCTGTGAATTTAAAGTAAACCCAGCCCAGAATCCTACCAGAGTCTGCTCTTTGGTCTTCGTTCTACCGTAAATACTGTATCACCTGGAATTAAACCAACTCATTTGGGAAAAAAAAAAAGAAAGAAAGAAAAAAGAAATCAAGTTCCCAAAGCCCAGCGCTAGAAGAGCTCAGAGAAGTCACCTTCTTACCTTAATGAAGCAGGAAGGGCACCAGTGCATAGCCGGTACCTGGGACTTTAACCTTCACCCACATTCTGCCAAGAGAAGGAAATCCAGGCTGCAATGCAGGGATCTGGCTCCTGAGTTCTGTCAAGGCTGAGGCAGAGCTGGAGAAGAAATCCCTAACTGTACCCCAGACTCAAACCCAGCTCACTCCCTCATCTTGCACAACCTTGATCCAGGGGCAGGAACTGGCACACTGGCCTTCAGAAGCCTTAGGACTTTCATCTTCAGAGCTGAATAAGCGGACCAGGCCCACTTTTGGTAACCCCATAATTTTTTCCCCCACTTAACATATCATGGACATTTTCTCATGACAATACTTATGTATCTACTTTATCCTTGTTGTGACTCTATTTATCATATGGATGCACAATAATTTCTTTTGGATATTCCCTTCCTATGAACATTTGGATAATTTTCCTCTCCTCTAAACAATGCAGTAAAAATCCTTGTCACTTTTCTACTAATTCCTTAAACTAAATTCCTTAAAATTGCTGGATCAGAAGGCATGCACATTTATTTTCATATCTATTACCAAATTACCCAATAGAAAGATTATACTATTTTGTACTCCCATCAATTATATACAAGTAGATCCCTTTTTTCATATTGCCCCCAACACTGGGACTTGATCTTTTTAATTTTATCAATGTGATGGTGAAAGTGATTTGCATTTCTTTGATTATTAGTGTGTTTGAATATCCTTTTATTTTTTTTTCAGAGACAAAGTCTCACTCTGTTGCCCAGGTTGGAGTTTAGTGGTGTCATCATAGCTCACTGCAATCTCAAACTCCCAGGTTCAAGTGATCCTCCTACCTCAACCTCCCAAGTAGCTGGGGCTACAGGTGCGCGCCACCATGCCCAGCTAATTTTTTTCATTTTTTGTAGAGATGGGGCTTGCTATGTTGCCCAGGCTGGTCTAGAACTCGTGGCCTCAAGCAATCTTCTTGCCTCAGTCTCCCAAAGTGCTGCAATTACAGGTGTGAGCCATTGCACCTGGCCTGAATAATCTTTTTATAGCCATTTTTCTTTCTTCTTTTAAGAAACACCTGTTAAGAACTTTGCCTATTTTTAATAGAAATATTTGTCTTTTTCTTATTGATTTTATAACAGTTCTTTACAAAATAAGATTGAATCCTTTGACCATTAAATATTGCAAACTCTTTTCCTAGTTTGTCATTTGTCTTTTAATCTTGCTTGTGATGTCTTCTGCCCAATTTTCGGTTTTATCTAGTGAAAACTGTCAATATTTTCCTTTAGGCTTTTTAAATTTGGTTGTCAAGCTAAGCAAGGCCTTTTCCACTCCAAGATTATACAAATATTCACCTGTTTCTTTTTTTGGTGCTTTATTTATATTCAAACCTGTAGGGTCTTGCTCTGTCTCCCAGGTAGAGTGCAGTGGCGTCATCATCTCACTGCAGCCTCCAATTCCTGGGCTCAAGCAATCCTCCTGCCTCAGCCTCCCGAATAGCTGGGACTACAGTCTTGTGCCACCACGCCTGGCTAATTTTTCTAGTTTTTGTAGAGATGGGGGTCTCGTCTTGCTCAGGCTGGTCTCGAATTCCTGGCCTCAAGTGATCCTCCTGCCTCAGCCTCCCAAAGTGCTAGGAGTAGAGGCATGACCTACCACGCCCAGCCCTGAAATTTACTTTTGTGTCTAGTATGTAGTAGGAGTCTAACTTTTCTTTTCCTAAATGGTTAGTCAATTATGCTCTTTTCTTATCAAACCACATATAGTTCCTGGAATGTAAGATCCTGCTTCATTACTTCACAACTTGGCACAAGTTAGTTCCTCAGCTCAGACTGCCTTTCTCTAGCTTTCTTTAACTCTGACTAACAACAGTCTAGTCTTCCAAAAAACTCCTGGCACATGGTAGATACCATTAAATGTCTGTCCATTGAATGAATAAATCAATCACTTCTACCCACTTTTAGCACAGAGTAGCCTCTGTGGGTAATATATGCAATAGAAGGACGTAGAATTAGGAAGTGCAGTTGACAGAGGAAATCCACACCACCATGTGACAGGCTGTCTGCTTCCTTCAGTGGTTCTTTCCTTGCCTTGCCAGCCCTGCCCACACCACTTCCTCCCCTTCACCCACTTTCCAGCCTTAGTCCCGTGGTTTCAGGTGGCTGCAACCTCTTTTCCACCACTTCCCTGCAGCATTGATCTTTGCGACTGTGATTCCTGCCCTGATATAACTATAGCTTTTATGCCAACAGCTGTAGCTCTCTACATAATTTTGTGTGTACTTGTGTAAGGGTGCCTGTGTGCGTGCATGCATGTGTGTGAGTGTGTGTGTGTGCGTGTGAGAGTGAGAGAGAGAGAGAGAGAGAGAGGAGAGTGCAACCCTATACAGAATCCTCCTCCATTCCAGAGTCCTGCTGTCTCTCTCAGGGCTGGACAGCAGTTTTTAGTAGCTTCACTGGATGGGGTAGGAGAGGGAAGGGAACAGTTCTATCCAGCTTAGCTTGTAGCAGTCTACTCTGAATACAAATAATAATCATTACCACTCAGTAAGTCTCTACTATATACCACCAGGCAACTTACATCCATTGTTTCATTTAACCCCCAAACATATGAGCAAGGTAGGTACTAAAATCTTCATTTCGCAGATGAGGAAATTTGCCCAAGGTCACACAGCTACTAAGGGGCACAGCAAGGATTTAAACACAGCTGTATCTAAACAACAACTATCCTAGTTGATTCACAACCAATCTCATTGGGAAACCTCCAGGTTGGAGGTTCAGGGCTGTTAGATCCCCAATTCCTCAACCTGACATTCTAGGCACTCTAAAACAACTATCCAACTTATCAGTACACTTCTGGGTACACTCTTCATTCATTCATTCAACAACCTTTATTTATCTTGGTGAAATGAACACTCTTTGAAATTAGTCAAAAATTTGAATCCCATCTTCATCACTATGTCATCTTAGGCAAGTCACTAAACCTCTCTTGACACTCAATTTAAATCTGAGTGTCTGTGATTACTGTGAAGATTAAATGAGATACTAAAGATCAAGAGGCATCAATTACTACTTTTTTATTTTTTTAATTTTTTTATGTTGCATGTTCTTCTGATGAAGGCATCAATTACTTTAAAAAGCATTTATTAGTCTGATCTCCTAGTGAAGGCCTAGAATACATGAGAGTCTATGTCCTCCTGCCCACTCAAGGATATGGCTTCTACAAGTATTGTCTCTTTCTCCTGGATTATCAATTTTCCTCACTTTGCTGGATCAGCACATAACCTGCTGTAATACTGTACCTCACAATTCAGGGGAAAAAAATCCCTCCCTTGGCTTCATGACTCTAACTGCTGCCCCATTTTGCTACAGCAAACTCCTAAAAGGATTGCTTATATGCATTTTGTCTACTTTCTTGACTCCAATTCTTTTCTTAATTTGCCCTAATCAAGCTTTGTCTACTCTACTTCACTGAAGCCTCTATCATCAAGATCTCCAATGGCCACCATTATGCTAAAGCTTCAGGCCTCATCTTACCTGACTTCTTAGTAGCATTTGTCCTAGCTGATCATTCTGTCCTTAAAAGGCTTTCTTTACTTGGTTTTGGGATTTTGCACTTTCCTGATTTTTCTTTTATTTTATTGGTTGTTCCTTTTCTGGGTTTTTTCCTGACTTCTAAATGTTGCAGGACCCTCCAAAACAGAGTCCTTGGTCCTCATTTCTTTTCTTTTTCACTCGCTCCCTAGGTAGGCTTATCCAGTTTCAAGAGCTTAGACATTATTTATACAGCTCACACCTCACCACTGGGCTCTGGACTCCCATATCCAACAACCTACATGGCTCCCCTCTCTTATGTCTTATAGGCATTTCAAATTCAACTTGTCCAAAAAGAATTCTCTTCTCCCTGCTACTCATATAATGCTTTCCTAGTGGTCTCCATCTGGTATAGGGCAACTCCCATTTGCACAGTTGCTCAGGTCAAAATCCCAGGGGGTTATCCTTTATTCCTCTTTCCTTCATACCCTCATCTAATCCATCCTGTCAGCAGTCTCTTCAAAACATATTCTGAATCTGACCACTTCTCACCACCTTATCACTTCTACCCTGGTCTAAGTCACTACTACCTCAAGTATAGTCTACTCTTAGAGTTTCCTAACAACAGTCATGCACTACATAAGGATGTTTTGGTTAATGACAGACCACATATATGACAGTGGTCCCGTAAGATTATAATGGAGCTGAAAAATTACTATTGCCTATGATGTAGTAGCCATCATAATGTCATGTGTTTGTGATGATGCTGGTGTAAACAAACCTACTGTGCTGCTACTCATATAAAAGTATAGCACATACAATTATAGTATGTGTTAGGGTGTGAGCTAGTGCACACATGTTTTGAGAAAGATTTCTCACACAAAGATTAGGATAGGAAGAAGAAAAGTTTATTTTACTTTTTCCAGATGGAAAAAGGGCCAACATGCATATGAAAGAGGGAGAGTGTGTTAGGCGTAGAAGACCGGTTACTCAGGCTTTTTATTTAGAGGTTGTAAAGGCGGTGAAGATGATTTATGGCTGTATCCTAATTAGCTAGGTACTGCTGCATCCGCTCCTTCTCTTTTTTTCTTCGAGGCAGGCTGATAACAGCAACAGCTGCAGGATGTCAAAGATCTTGTTGGCAATCTTGACCTTCAGATATGGTTTTGGGCAAGAACTGAGGCCTGAAGCTCGTACCCCCCTCCCCCATCCATTCAGGAACTCTTCAAGGCTGTAAAGGGAATAGGTCTGGTGAATGTAAAAGAGAAGAATTTTACATTTCCTTTCTGTCTACTCAGCTCTTTTCAGATGTTGTGAAAACAGAACTCCATGGGGTGCCTGTTAGTAAGAGAGCTCATATGATTGATCTTAGCCCTTACCGTGAAACTAGATAATTTTTCTGTTATTTCGCTAGCAAGGCCGTCCTTTCAGTATGTATGGTACATCATACCAGATAATGATAATAAACAATTATGTTACTGGTTTACATATATATTATTGCCGCAGTCCAGCTGCAGCAGAGTCCAGGAGTCCCCTCAAGGTGGGTCAGGGAATCGGCGAGTGGGAGACAGTAACGACACAACTCAGAGGTTGGAAGTAACTGTTCCGATTTTATTTTGCAGAGTCTGATTTTTATATTCATTATTTTGGCAAGCATAATCATATTTGTCATTACAATCAGGTAGTAGTCATAGTTTCAAGTTATAATTAATTTATCTGGAAACTGTAACTGTTCTGATCACAGAGGTGAAAAACATGGTTTCTAAAGCAAAGCCAACTGAAACCTATTGTTTTCCTTATTTCTATACACTATAAATCATTATGGGTACAAGAGGAACTTTATCTAATACAATAAGCCTGTGCACACTGTCCTAAAGTACACACACAATAATTGAAGCATATCATGAAATGAATTCTTGTTTACGCAGAAGCTATTCTAAAGTTTCTACTGTTGTTCCGTCTTAAGCTGTACTCTAAGTTCTTCTCTTTGACATTTCATTTATTCTATACTATTTTTTAGTTTGGACCAGCAACACTTTTCCTCAATTATAATTAACTGGCTAGAATGTCAATCTTAGATTTTATTGTCTTAATACGCCATGGGGGTCCTGCCCGAGCAAGTCCTTCCATGAACTGTAAACTTTGATAGGGAACTTATAAGCCGTCTTTGTTTACCATTCTAATTCCATCCTCACAGAGGGGGGACTTGACTCTAATTCCTGGAAACAATTGTTAAGCAATATTGTAGGTCGCAATGAGGGAGAAGTAAGCATTTTAATTAGAAGCCACACAACAGCTGCAGTTATGAGTAATATATCCAAAGGGGTCCCTGACGGGGTTTCCATGGTGGACCCTTCTCTGAAGGCCCCTCCTCCATGGGCTGACTTTGTCAAGACCCATGGTTGGAAATGGTCCCGACATATTATACTATATTTTTTATCATTATTTTATTTTATTTTCACTCTGTTGCCCAGGCTGGAGTGCAGTAGCGCAATCATAGCTCACTGCAACCTCCAACTCCTGGATCAAGCAGTCCTCCCACCTCAGCCTCCTGAGTAGCTGGGACTACAGATGCACCCTGTCACATCTGGCTAATTTTTCTATTTTTGTAGAGAGGGGGATCTTGCTATGTTGCCCAGGCTGGTCTCAAACTCCTAGCCTCAAGCCATCTTCCCGTCTTGGCCTCCCAAAATGCTGGGATTATAGTAACGAGCTACTATGCCCAGCCTTTTTATCATTACTTTAGAGTGTACGCCTTCTACTTATAAAGAAAAAGTGAACTATAAAACAGCCTTAGGCAGGTCCTTCATGAGGTATTCCAGAAAAGGGCATTTTTATCATATGAGATGACAGCTCCATGCACGTTATTGCCCTGAAGACCTTCCAGTGGGACAAGATGTGGAGGTGGAAGACAGTGATGTTGATGATCCTGACCCTGTGTAAGCCTAGGCTATTGTGTGTTTGTGTCTTAGTTTTTAACAAAAAAGTTTAGAAAGTAAAAAAAAAAAAAATTTTTAAATAGAAAAAATAGTCAAAAGTTTAAAAAAAATTTAAAAATTTATAGAGTAAAAGTTACAGTAAGCCAAGGTTAATTTATCATTGAAGAAAGAAAAAATTTTTTAATACATCTAGTTTAACCTAAGTGTAGTGTTTATAAACGTCTACAGTAGTGTACAGCAATGTCCTAGGCCTTCATAGTCACTTACCCCTCACTCACTGACTTACCTAGAGCAACTTCCAGTCCTGCAAGCTCCATTCATCATCAGTGTCCTATACAGATGTGCCATTTTTTATCTTTTATACTGTATTTTTATTGTACCTTTTCTATGTTTAGATATGTTTAGATACACAAATACTTACCATTGTATAATAATTGCCTACAGTATTAGTACAGTAACATGCTGTATAGGTTTGTAGCCTAGGAGCAATAGGCTATAGCATATAGCCTAGGTGCATAGTGGGCTATACCATCTAGGTTTGTGTAAATACATTCTATTTTTTTGCACAACAATGAAATCACCTAATGACACATTTCTCAGAACTTATCCTCATCATTAAGTGATGCATGACTGTATTCACACAGCACCCACAGATGCAGACTGGATGCTTGGGTAAGACTTTGCTTGGTTACTGCAGCCCAGGGCCTAAGCCTCCGACTCAACCTTGTTAGAGAATCCTAACTCAGAGGAGTTTGCCAGCATTTACAAACTCAAAAAGGACTGATACATAAGTTAGAAAATTAAAAAATATATTAATTTACCATGCAAAGTTTGCTTTTCATGGATGGGCATATTCCTATCTGTCTCCCAGGACACTCTCTTCCTAGCATTAAGGAATATAAGAAGTCAGGCATGGTGCAGTGGCTCATACCTGTAATCCTAGCACTTTGGGAGGCTGAGGCAGGAGGACTGCTTGAGGCCAGGAGTTTGAGACCAGCCTGGGCAATATAGCAAGACCTCATCTCTACAAAAAATAGAAAAATTAGCCAGCAGTGGTGGTATGCATGTGTAGTCCCAGCTACTTGGGAGGCTGAGGCAGAAAGATCACTTGAGCCCAGGAGTTTGAGGTTGCAGTGAGTTATGATGACACCATTGCACTCTAGCCCAGACAACAGAATAAGACCCTGTCTCAAAAAAAAAAAAAAAAAGGAATATAAGAAGTCAAATATAACTAAGAACTTTGCTTTGATGTATTGAAAACAGGGAAAAGGCAATAAGGCAATGAAATGATTCTGAGGACCAAGTCACTCTGGTGGGAGGAGGAATTGAAGCTCATATCTCAACAGATGAGGTAGCTGACTACACGGTGCAGTCCCCAGGGCCTGGTGCCAGCCTTGCTGGCTCTCAGCAGGCGCTTGAACGGGACCACAGGATCCAAGGAGCCTGAGAGGTAGAGTAATGCCTCAGAGGCTACCTTGGCAGGGACTCTTACTGTTTTTAGAAAGTTAGGTCTTCTCAAGTTGGTATCATCCCTTCCCTACAGAAAAGTTAATGTTTCTGAGCTGGTCAGAGTTTAGGAATGATTCTGCCCTTTAGAGACATTCATGGACTGGAAGGAACTCAGGCTTTCCTTAAATGTGTTGCTGTCCTCACTGCAATGCCACTAGAAGGTTAGCTCATGAAGTCAAGATCTTGTTCAAGGTATTCCCCAGCAGCCTAGTAGAATACCTTGCATATAGTAGGGGCTCAATAAGTATTAGTTGAATGAATGACACACTACTGGATGGAAAGACACTCAGCTGTGAGCTCTTGGGGGTGAGTCTAGATTTAAGGTCTCCCTCTCCTTCCAAGAGTACTGACTAACTACTGATGAGGGGTCTGGACCCACTGGTCTGAGAGGCCCTGCTGGGGGCCAGACCAGAGGGTATAGACTAGCATCTCCCTTCACTGTCTTGCCTCAGCTTCCTTTAATCCAGGTAAGGAACATAGGCCTGTCCCCTGCTTCTCCTAGCTATGCACTTCTGGGGTGTCCCCCTTACCACCTTGCTTTGTACATGGGTCTTCTGGCAATCTGAACTCTGTTCATTTTCACTCAGACAGCCTAGCCTAGAGTATGCAGGAAGTGCCAGCAAATAAAACACTGGGATAGCCACGGGACAGACTCAGAGACCTGGACAGAGGACATTTCCTCATTCCTCTGACCTGGCCACATTCCTTTTAGGGTCTAGAAATTTCTGCCAAATGCTAAAATGCTCAGTGAAGGGTGCTGATAATTTGTCCCTCCCTCCCTCCTGCCTAGTCTTCCAGAAAGGAATGTGCCCTCCTCCTTCCTAGGCAGCCCCTCTCACTTTCTAGCTCTTCATCTATTTCAGCCTATTTCTCTTGCACCATACAAGGCCACCTCTTTGCACACACATCTACGTACATATTCCACCTGTTTTACATTAGCCTCTGGACTATGAACCTTGAAGCCATAGGACAAGGGTAGCCCATTTTTATATCCACTTTTGTGCCCAGTGAAAAGACTAGAGCATAGTAAATGCTCAGTAAATGTTAGCCAAATGCATGATTCCCTCCTTTATTCTCTTCCCTTTTGTATCTCCAGTCTCTTCCACTGGACCCTTCCCCTTAGCACATGATCATGTTCATATTTCCCGCATAGTGAAAACTCTCCTTCCATCTGCATCAAGCCACTAATCCATCACTTTTCTTCCCCTTAATACAGTCTTTTTTTAATTTTTAAAAAATTAAAAAAATTTTTTTAGAGATGGGCTCTTGCTCTATTGCCCAGGCAGGAATGCAATGGCGTCATCATAGATCACTGCAGCCTTGAACTCCTAGGCTCAAAGGGTCCTTCTGCCTCTGCCTCCAGAGTAGCTAGGACTACAGGCACATACCACCACACCTGGCTAATTTTTCTATTTTTTGTAGAGAAGGGGTCTCGCTATGTTGCTCAGGCTGGTCTCACACTCCTGGGCTCAAGAGATCCTCCCTCCTTGGACTCCCAAAGTGCTGGGATTATAGGCATGAGCCACTGTCCCTGGCCTCCCTTACTATATTCTTGAGAAATCTTTCCTCGGATGCTCCTAGTCCTCATCTCCTGTTCACTCCTAAGTCCAGGCCATGTGGCCCAGGATTAACTATTCCACTGAACCAGCTCTCCACAGGTCACCAATGACCTCATTTCAACCAAATCCAAAAGTTTCTGCTGTGGAGATTAGACAGCACGAATATAAAGAGTATGGCAAATTGTGGATGCTCAAAATGATAGCTCTTATTTCCCTTAGTTTCCTTAACATTATACTTACTTCTGGTTCTTCTTTCTAATTTTTTTTCTCTCTCTCCATTCATTATAAAATTAATGTCATTTTAACTTAGCCTGTTTCCCCTAGAAAACCAGAGCTCAGGGCAAAGCTTACATGCTAAGGGTTTAATGGGAGGTACAATCTCAGAAAACAAGAATGAGAGAAAAACAGAAATGAGCCAGGAAAGAAAGGAAAGAAAACAAAAGGTGGTGTGCTACAGAGCTAGCTATAGCTTTATAATAAGACACAGCGAGTTGCTCAGTTATATAAGACTGGGAGGCTGTATGAAACCACTATATGGTCTAGGAACCATTTTCTAGGGGTAGGAAGCTGTTGGCTCTTTCCTTCTCCTCTTTCTCATTTGTTACTCTTCTTATACCCAATGAGACATTAATTCCCCAGCACTTCCAGGTTGTGTTATCTAGCCCCTCTAGGCAGCCTGGGGTGACTGATCACAATTCTCACAGCAAGCGCTTCAACTTACTCTGGAAGTGGTAGAAATGGCAAGATTCTCTGTGGGTCTGGTTAAGTCAGACCTGAGTGCCATAGTTGCTGCAGTTCCTGCTATAGCAGGTACAATAGAGAAGGTACAGAAGTCTGTTCCACACGCTTGGGTAGGCTGAGACAGACTACTGCATTTCTTTCTTTTTTTCCATTTAAACCCATGGATGAATATTACTTATTTTTAGAATGAGACAGGGTTCAGCATCAATCGCATTCTTATTTTTTATTTTTATAGATATAAGCACTGAGATATCTTGTCCACATAAATAAGTAGACAAATATACAAGTTTTGTTAAAGCAATGTCACTCAATTGTTTTGATTCTTTCCAAGTCACACGCCCAAAAGCATAAAATCTGTCATCCAAAATTATTTTTAATGGTCTACCAGCCTTTACCAATAGTTTTGAAAACAAAGAATTAGAAACAACTTCCATAAGGGTTTATAAATCCAGTCATTACCACCACCAGTATTTCTAAGAGTCTCTTTGTTTAGTGGCCTCAGGATTTTTACACTGGGGTGGTGCACCCTAGAAGCTGGCTGAGGAGCATGTCTTGTAAAATGGGAGGATGATTGTGAAAAGGGTAGCATGTTCTCAAACAGATCAGTTTTAGAAAACAGTACACCTTCAAGTTGACAACTATTGCTCTGAAAACTCTTGGAGGGCTAGGGCTGTGCCTTGCATCTAACAATCCCTGTGGCTAGAACTGAGAGCAAAAGCCCTAGAGTTGGGGGAATAAGAGGGCTGGGTTACAGCAGTGACCCAGCAGTTCATCAATCTGCTAATTGTGATTGTTGCTCTTCAGACTTTTAAAAAGTGAGACTCAGCAGAAAAAAAAAAAAAAATGGAGGGAGTCCATCAGACTTTGCAGAATGTGGTGGGAGTAGTGAGAGAGGATACATAGCATACGTCTCTAGATGGTACGTCTTTGCTGGGCTAAGATGTGTTGGATGGATTGTAAATTCTGATCTCCTAAGCTGGAATCTTAGTATTTTTACGAGGATGGTGTGACACGTTGGACATTTGGTCCATCAGGACACCACTTATTATGGGGAGACAGTGGGGTGTAATCTCAGGCAAGGAGGAAAGATGGGAGAGTAGCGCTGCGGGAGCAGAGGTGTGGGGAAAAAAACAAAACAAAACACCGGGCCAACCCTGCATCCAATCCATCCCCGCCAAGAAAAACACATAAATACTAGACAACTCTCAGCTCAACCGGTAAAGGCTATTTCAAATCTCAAATCTGTCGTTTAATACCTGTGTGACTTTGGGCAAGCTGTAAATAACTTTAACCTTGCTGAGTCTGTCCAATCTGCAAAATGGATCATGAATCCCTTCCTCTGGTGTGCTGGTTAACATCTGTATTTTCATCTTGACGGTGGTTACCTTGCAAAAAAAGTCACAGAGCTACATACATTTAAGATTTGTGAACTTTCTGTATGTATGCTATATTACAATAAAAAAGGCTTGTAAGAAATAAAAATAAAAGAATATTCCTTTTCCAGGGTTGCTGTGAGGATTCAATAAAATCATGGTTATGAAGTCTTCAGCACAGTGCCTGATACACACAGTGCACGACAGGGGTCCACATCCAGATAGAGGGACCAGGAACTTTCTAGCGTCTGGACTCTGCAGACCCGAGGTCTTCTCCGTTCTGGTAAACCTTTGTCCTGTCACTGCTCTCTGGGCCTCAGTTTGCCGAAACTAAACAACGGCGCCAACTTAGGTGAACTTTGGGAATCTAGCCAACCCGACCCTAAGAAATTTATGGAGCGAAAGCCGGGATTGGGAACCGGAAGCAAGGCAGACACCACAAGAACCTGCAACGTGGCACGTACGACCTTACTTCCTCCGGAAGGATGAGAGCGCGTAGCCCAGGCGCGCGGTGCAATGTGGGCCAGCAAGAGGGGCGGCCCGGCCCCGCCCCCAAGACATCCACGTGGCCGGCGGTACCTGCCGCGTTGAGCCCACGAATTCTCCAAACTCACCCTGTGGAGTGAGAGTCCGAGCTCTGGCCTTTCTGATTTCCAGCACCCAGGGGAGGGGACGTTACTGCTTCCCAGCTCTGGCTTCCCTCCCCTTCCGCTTCGTCCTGGGGAGGCGGGGACGGGGTCCCGCCCTGCGCGTGATCCTTGATGCCTGGCCCCTGCCCCTCCCCCCGGGTGGAGCTTCCTCATCACCGCCAGACTTAAGCTGAGGCCCGGTGGATCTCTGGCAGGGTGCAGAACTGAGCCCAGCTCACGCTACCCCGTTCACGCACTGTGCTGTTGCCAAGGTGAGTTTCTCCTGCTGCTGGTCCATCTTTATCCCGGAGGAGATAGCCTCGATCCTTTACTACTGAGGTGTCAGCCTCCGGGATTGAGCGAAGAGCGTGGGCACTGGAGGGGAACAGACGTGGTTTCGGAGTTGAGCTCCTTCTTTCGTTCTCAGTATGATATTTTATAACTTCTCAGTTTATCTGAACTTCTGTTTCCCCAGCCATGAAATGAGTTCCTACATCAGCGCTGTAGCGCTAATTGAGATAAAGCTTTGAGGGCGCCCAGCACATATTAGGTGCTGTGTAAGTTTTAATTGCCATCTTTTTGTTTGCTCGCCTACGCGATTTTTCCAGGCGCTCCGGCTTTCCTATGTAGGTGCAGGAATGCTTCTCAGAAGTGGCTGGAAGGGGGACAGAATTCTCTTACTTAGGCGCCTGCCATGGGACTGGGAAATCTGGGCATGTTATTCTGTTGCCCCAGAGCCCGGTTAAAGTGTGACCCGGATCTGAACCTTCCCCGGATGGGGCTACTATTAATTAAGTCTTCCCTTCAGATTGTCCATACTCAGGGCTGCAGGACCTCGCTGGAAGAGTCTTGAAGGTTCTTACCAGGCCTGTTATTTTTCCAAGGTCTGATTCCTCATCTGCAATACAGGAGCAATCTCAGTATGATTCTGTCTGGTTCTGTGGGATTTTTTTGCCAAATATAGTAAAGTGGTTCGGTATTCTCCAGAGATTATTCTTTCCAGGTTTCCCAAGAAGTAAAGGAAGGTGACAGGGGTAGTGACTTCCTCAAATGTCCCTCCAGCTAACCAAACTCCAGCTGTCAAAATCTCTGTCCCATTAGCCTCTGTGTGTGTGTAGTGTGTAGTGTGTACATATGTATGTATGGGACAGGTACTCTAGGAGTGAGGGGTTCAGACAGATGACAGGCCCTGATCTCAAGGAGTAGCTAGGTTTGTGGGGGAAACTTATATATAAACAGAAGAATGCTGTCATGTGCACAAGCTATCAGTACATGGGAGGAGCCAGAAATTTAAAGTGCTGGCTGAAGGATGAGCAGCAGTTAGCCAGGCACAGGTAGGGAAGGAAAGTGTTCAGAGGCCTGGAGTCAAGTAAGTGATGCAACTGTGTTCAAAGTCTGGAACATGGAGTCTGAAATGTGGAGGTGGAGAAATGAGGAAGGTAGGAGCCAGGTTTTAAAGGAGCCTGGACTTTGTCCTGAGGGTAGGGGAGAACTGCTGGAAGAATTTGAGACTGGGAGTCACATGTTCGGATTTGGTGAATGGATTGTGGGAAAAGGGGCCACACTGGAAGCAGAGATGTGTGGTTTAAGTAAGGGATGATGGTGGTCAGAGCTAGGGCAGTGGCAGTGGAGGTAGATATGGGTTTTTCTCTCTGGAGAAAGATTTAGGAAATATTTATTTATTTATTTATTTAGATAGAGTCTTGCCGTGTCTCCCAGGCTAGAGTGCAGTGATGCAATCATAGCTCGCTATAACCTTGAACTCCTGGGCTCGAGTAATCCTCCTGCCTCAACCTCCCAAGTAGCTAGGACTACAGGTGCACATCACCATGCCCAGCTAATTTTTTCTAAATTTTTTGTAGAAATGGGGGTCTTACTATATTGCCCAGGCTGGTTTCAAACTCCTGGGCTCAAGTGTTCCTCCTGCCTCAGCCTCCCAAAATGCTGGGATTTCAGGTGTGAGCCACTGCACCTGGCCCGAAAGTATATATTTTTAAGTTCTTTTTTCCACATACATCAATAAGTACATGAAGTATTATTGTAGTCTTAGGTCTTACATTACATTTCAGAGCAAACAGTCTCTTTCCAAATTTACGAGTATTAAAAAAATTTTTAACCCTGCCAAATAGACTAAATGTGACCAACATTTACATATTTAAGGTGGTTTTCCAAGTGGCTTCTTCTTCTTCTTTTTTTTTTTTTTTTTTTAAGAAACTGGGTCTCACTCTGTCATACCGTACCCGGCCCAAACTGGCTTCTTTAGAAGAATAGGAGAAGATGGCCAGGTGAAGTGGCTCACACTTGTAATCTCAGCATTTTGGGAGGCCGAAGCAGGAGGATTGCTTGAGGGGAGGAGTTCGAGACCAGCCTAAGCAAGAGCAAGACCCTGTCTCAACAAAAAATAGAAAAAAATTAGCCAGGTGTGGTGGTGTGCACCTCAGGAGGCTGAGGTAGGAGGGTCGCTTGAGCCCAGGAATTTGAGGTTGTAGAGCTATGATGATGCCACTGCACTCTAGCCAGGGTGACAGAGCGAGACCCTGTCTCAAAAAAAAAAAAAAAAAGAAGTATAGGAGAAGATACTCACCTCTCCCACTACTTATCAAAACCATAACCTGGTAATACTCAGAAATGCCTCAGAGGAACTGCAAACACTTTCTTTAGATGGCTTTTTAAAAAGGCTATCATCATATGAACATTCTTTCTGGTTTACTTTAACACTTGTTCAGGGCTTTGGGTCCCTGGTGAGACAGTGTACAAAGTCAGCTCTGCATATCCACAGGTTCCAGATCTGCAGATTCAACCAACTGAGCATCAAAAATATCCAGAAAAGGCAAGGCGTGGTGGCTCACAGCTGTAATCCAAGCACTTTGGGAGACCGAGGTGGAAGGATCGCTTGAGGTCAGGAGTTCGAGACCAGCCTTGGCAACATAGTGAGACCTCATTTTTACAAAAAATTAAAAATTTAGCCAGGTGTGCTCTGCACATCTGTAGTCCCATTGACTCCAGAGGCTGAGGCAAGAGGATCCCTTGAGCCCAGGAGTTCGAGGTTACAGTCAGCTGTGATTGTGCCACTGCACTCCAGCCTGGATGACAGAGTAAGACCCTGTCTCTAAAAAAGTTTGGGGGAAAAAGCCCAATAAAGATAATACAAATAAAAAATATATAATATAACAAATATTTACGTAGCATTTACATTGTATAAAGTATTATAAGTATTCTAGAGATGATTTAAAATCCACAGGAAGATGTACTTAGGTTATATGTAAATCCTATGCCATTTTATATAAGGGACTTGCGCATCTTAAGATTTTAGTATGCAAAGGAGTCTTGGAGCCAACCCCCCTTGGACACCGAGGGACAACTATACAGAAAGAAGACCATGGGTCAGGCCCTGTGCAAGGTGCTTTAGATATAGTATCTCTTGAAAATAGTGGAGCTGCAATTCAAAACCAGGTCTGTGCAGCCCCAGAGCCTGAACCGTTCCTCTGCACTCTGCTGCTGGATTTGATGAATACAGTTTTGGACATGTTGAACCTCAGAAACCTATGAGACGTACCGGTGGAGGGGTCCAGAGGGAGTTGAATATACAGAACTGGGGTGGGAAGAATCAGGGCTTAAAGTGATAACTGAAGATATGAACTCAACTGGGGAATGAAGAGGATTGAGGACAAAACCCTGAGGGACACCAGCATTTGTGGGAGGCAGAGGAAAGGCCCATGGAGCCAGGAAACACTCATGTAAATCCTGTTTTCTCTTTTTCCTGTGTCTTTGAGTTCCCTGCATCCAGGCAGCAAATGTAGAGCCCTCCTGTGAGAAGGAAAGAATGAATACCAGAGAGGAGAAACCTTGGTGCTGAGCTGGGAATAATAAAACCTGAGCCCTGATACTACCCTCTTCTCCTATTTCCCCCTCCCCACCAACTTCTCTCTTTTACACTTCAGGATTACTTGAGGGTTTCTGAATGCTGCCTGAGGTCCAGGTAGGCAGTTCCTGACTAGCCTAGATTCTGGAATCTGTTCTGCAGGGCTAGGCTGGAAAGCTGTTGCCTCAGGCAGAAGATGAAGTCAAGAGCTGACTGAGGATGACTTTCTGTCCCAGAGAAAAACATCTGTGTGGCCCTTGTATTTTCCCCTTGGGAGCTCTTGTCCTTTGCCGACCTTCCTTAGGTCTTTTTACCTCTTTTATCCTCATTCCTCAAGCCTCAGCCCTTTTGCTTTTCAGTTTCACCAGCAAAAGAAAGGGAGAAACAAGATTCAGGTTTCTTCTTCCTTTTCCCCTTAAGCCAGGGTTTTGTTCAAGCTCTCACCCCAGGTGTAATTTCAGAGCCCTCCCATATGTGCTGGGAAATCTGGGAGTGGCTAACAGGTCATTGTTTGGGCATCAAGCCCAGGAAACCTATCATAGACCCTGGTGGCAGCAGACCACCAGATTCCTCCTGTGAAGTCCAGACATGCTTGCTTGATCCCTGAGAAGTTTGTGTCCCTGGAAAGTTTGATTACAAAGAGTATTGCCCTCAGCAATCTGTGGTTTGCAGCTCAGATTGAACACTTTTTGTTTTTGTTTTTGTTTTTGTTTTAGCAGAAAAGAGTGGTTTCCAAAACCAGGTTATAATAGACTATAAAATTCTTCCTAAGTCAGAAGTACTAAGAAAGACAGTTTTAGTGTATTGGCTATACTCAACAACTTGTCTCATTACCTCCTTTATCATATGTCCTTTAGGACCTGGAAACTAATACTATATTTATAAAGATATTGTTGGCGATGAAATCAATCCCAAGAGAGTGATATTTATGGTAGTGATGAGATAAGGGAAAAGGTTGTTTCTACCTCATTGGCTCTTTGTGAACAAGTCTCTTTCCTTTCTCTTTCACTTGGGTAACTCCTGTTTATTCATTCTTTAAAACTTGACTCAGGAAGACATGGCCTCCAGGAAGCAATCCTAGCCTGGTTACTCTTTTCTTGCTGTCCTTGTGCAGCCCTTGTTCAGATTTTGATCAAAGATTTTGGAGCCCTTGATGCTCTTATCACATTGTACTAATGTCATCTGTCCCCCCTACCAGACCAGAAACTGAAGGAAGACAGGGACCCTATTTAAATATGTGTGTCTCAGGTTTAGCACAAGGACTGGAACATTCAATTTACTGACTAAATGAGTATTCTTGGGCCATTTGGAAACTTCTAATTTTCATAGCTTTCAGTAAGGGGATGCTCCAATTACGTGCTTTGTTCAACTGGAAATTTTCTTATGTCTATAATTCACTACTTTTCTGTTACACTGAAGCCATGTATCTAGCTTCCCCTTCCTGGAAAGACTTTTTTACCTTTGACTCTTGGGAAAAGTCCAACACATTCTTAAAAGCCAATGTCAATATTTCTTGGTCCTTGCCCTATAGAATTCACCTCCTTTTCTATAGTACATCATACATGTATCTGTTGTGAGGCATAGCACATATATTTTTACAGGCCTGTATTTACCTGCCTTTTTCCATCAAGTCCTCCTGGAATCCTTGGTTCTGCCACTTCCACTAATTATTTATTTATTTATTTATTTAATTTTTAAAAAATTTTTTAGAGACAGGGTCTCGCTCTATCTCCCAGGCTGGAGTGTTGTGGCACAGTCGTAGCTTACTGCAGCCTTGAACTTCTGAGCCCAAGTGATCCTCTTGCCTCAGCCTTCCCAGTAGCTTGGACTACAGATGTGTGCTAGCATGCCCAGCTAAATTTTTTTTTGTAGAGATGGGGTCTCCCTATGTTGCTCAGGCTGGTCTTAAGCTCCTGGCCTCAAGTGATCCTCCTGCCTTGGCCTCCCCAAGTGTTGGGATTATAGGCGTTAGCCACTGCACCCAGCCATTTTGCCACTTCTTAGCTGTTGATTTGGGGCAAATAGCTTCACCTCTTTTAGCCTATTTTCTCATCTCGATAATGTATACCTCCCTTGTAAGAGCCCATTCAGGCCTACCAGCGTGGCTGATCAGACCTCTGTGAGAGGGACTTAGAGAATCTCTGTAGTTCTGATAATCTCCTGGGAACATTCATTTCATCCTCAGAGAAGTGGCCCCTTCCTGGGCCTATTCAGTTACCTGGTCTCACTTTATCTCATTATGGCCTTTGCCTGTCTTACACTGGCTTGAGACCTTATTTAGTCAAGTCTAGGTGCTTCTGTGGAGCCACCCTGCCTCTGTTTTTAGACATTGGAGCTCTTTAACACAGACTTTTAGCCTGGTAGAAGGAAAGGCAGCCAGGCTGGTGGTCTGGTTAGTGTTTGTTCAAGAGCTATTGGCTTTGGTTGGTTTTGGACACCCTGTCTCCACTGCTTCTGCTCACAGGCACATACATAACCATGTGTTCACTCTCCATGCCTATCTCCTCTTCCCCACCCGCTTCCTGGCCCATGTTTTGCAGTGTTCTTGACCAGTGGATATCTGAGATGCAAGCAACAGCACTAAACCCAACACCATTCTCTTCCCATCTGTGTTTCAGGGGGCAATGGCGGCTTCCTGTGTCCTCCTGCACACTGGGCAGAAGATGCCCCTGATTGGTCTGGGTACCTGGAAGAGTGAGCCTGGCCAGGTGAGGGATGGAGAAGGAAAAGGGGGTACTTCTTGAGCCTCTGCTAGGGAAAAAGCAGGATTTGGGAGAAGGGCCTTGCATTTTCCCTGTCAGTCCCACCCTGCGTTCTTCTTCCACTAGGGACAAGCATGGAGGGCAGTGAGAAGAGATAAGAAAAGAAGAGACCAATAGTAAGCCCTGGGCTTCCCCAGCTGACTCAGAGGAGGGGCTGAGGGGCCCAGCAGGGCCAAGAGCAAAGGAAGGACACCTTTTTGTAACTGGATCAGTACTAAGTGCTATGGCAGATATGGGGCCTTTCTGTGCCCAGCCCTGTGCTATGACCCCTAATATGACAATTATCACCCTGTGCTGTGATCATGTCTCCTCTCCCACAATGGACTCCTTGACAGCTGGGACTGTCCCTGGTGCTCAGTCCAGAATTAGGCACATAGCAGGTATCAAGTTTTAAAGAATAACTAGGTCAACTGTATAGACCAAAGTTCAGCATACTTTTTTTTAAAGAACCAGATGGTTAATATTTTAGATTTTGTTGGACAAGTTACAAAATGGAGGTGATTATATACTTATATAACCATTTAATAAGTAACCATTAAAAAATGTAAATGGTTACTTATTAAATTCTTAGCTCAATGTCTGTTAAAAAAAAAAAAGTTGATTTACTGACCCCTGGTGTAGACCCTCCCAGGTAAGGGGAGCCTGGGAATGGAGACCTGCTTTCTTAGGTTGACTTGGCTCTGAGATTCAGCTCCTACTTGGGGTGGGGCATTTCCTCAGGGCTTCTTCCTTGGAAATCTGTGTCAGAGTTAAGAGAAGTTTGGGGATTAAGTTTGAAAGAAGCCCCAGCAGGGAGAACAGCCTCTTCTGTCTAGGATTTAGGTTGGTATTTGTGGTGTGGTTGGATGATCTCTGCATTTTTTTCCTCTTGCTTTCCTTCCTATACTGTCTAGGACCCTGGAGCCAGGGTCCCAGTGCTCCAGGCGGGCACTTGACACAGCCTGGGGACAAGTCCAGGAGCTAGGTCAAGGCAGGGGGTGGAGGCCAGAGCTAAGGGCCAAGGAGCAGCAGGGGTCAGGTCAGGTGTGAGGGGAGTATATCTGAGTAGTAAGAGCTGCACCCAGGTAGGGAGCTTGAATGCTGTGCCGGGCACACACAACAAGAGCTTTGGGTGCTTTATGGCTAGGGCTGGGTATCCTTGGTTCTGCTTCTGCTGCCATGTTTCTGGTCTGGTTTTTAGCAAATTAACTGATCCATCCTTCTACTTGATGCCTATTTTCTTCTCTTTCACTAGGGGGGTCTGAGCCCAGCCTCCAGCTCACTTCTCTGCTTTCCTTAATCTTCCCCCGCCCCCCTTACCTCTTTTGCTGGCCTGAGCTCCCAGAGGTCACTCTGTCTACATGGCTCCCTGAGGGGTCTCTCCCTGTGTAGGTTTGGCCTAGGAATTTTTTTCCTGTATCCTGTTTCTGTCATCAGCTCCTCAAGACTGGGAACCTGTCTCTATGGTCTATACTTTTGTTTTCTGCCTATTTATCCATGTATCATCTGATTCAAAAAATATTTACTAAAGCCTTCTTTATGCTAAATGCTGGGAACATATGGTTATTTACTGGACCTTGCCGAGATGGCTTGGGTAGGAAGAAACCTTGGAGACTGGTGGGGTGGGGGCAGGACAAAGGGTTTGGGGCCTCTGAAGAGGCTTCTGGTCTCCTGGACTAGAACCGTCTTCCATCTTTTCACCCCCACTGCATGGATGGCCCTGGTATATTCCTGCCTTGCTAACAGTGACCTCGTGCTGGAGACAGTTTCTGGCCCAACCCAACAGAGCTAAAATCTCTGTTTCTCTCCCCTGGCAGGTAGAAGCAGCTGTGAAGTATGCCCTTGGTGTGGGCTACCGCCACATTGACTGTGCTGCTATCTATGGCAATGAGATTGAGATTGGGGAGGCCCTGAAGGAGGGCGTGGGACCGGGCAAGGTGAGGACTGTGGCTAAAGAGAGGGGTACGGTGAGAAAACTCAGAAGCTGAAGCTGGGGCTGAGCCTGGCTGGAGGGAATCTGGCATCAGATTCCTTCCAGTTCTTCTCCCAGAGCTGAGGATGCGTAAGACTGGGTACCCATGGCTCTTCTCACTATGGGCCCTGCCCCCTGCACTAGGCAGTGCCTCGGGAGGAGCTGTTTGTGACGTCCAAGCTGTGGAACACCAAGCACCACCCTGAGGATGTGGAGCCTGCCCTCCGGAAGACGCTGGCTGACCTCCAGCTGCAGTATCTGGACCTGTACCTGATGCACTGGCCTTACGCCTTCGAGTGAGCCTTGCCAGGGTCTTCATCTGGGGAGTCAGGAGGTTGAGTGGGGTGGTATTAGTAACTTATTGTAAGTCACAGCAGCAGACCAGGATAGAAGCATTCATCTGTGTGGCAAGCTGAGGAGCTTGATGTGGGATCTTAGCCTTTTCTGTTACAGCAGCCAGGAGTTTAGCTCTAGAAAAAGGAAGGCAGCTTCACACGGTGTGCCCTAGGGTGTGCTTGCATGTCCCTCCTGGTCCCATTATTCATTCAGGAAACATGCTGACCCTTTTGTTGAGCTAGGTCCTGGGATTAGAGTAATGAATAAGTCTCAGCAGAGAGTGTGATAAGAGCCCACCATGAGCACCTTGCCCTGTGCTGGTAGAAGGCTGGAAGAGCAGATAACTCCCCAAGGAGCAAGGAGTTAAAGAAGACTTCCCAGAGGAGAGGAGATAGGAGATAGGGTCTAGGAAGAAGAGGAGGGGGAATAGGCGTTCCCTGTAGACTTAACACCTGGGTTACAATTTAGAAGGATGAAAAAGTGTGGCTGTTCCTAATTCTCGGCCCTCTGCTCTCTCTGGACTTGGAGTTTGGGACATAGAGTGGCTGGATGGGCAGGTATGGCAGAAGCCTGGCGTTTGTCCCACAGTTGGGGGGCTGTCTCTCACTCAGGCGGGGAGACAACCCCTTCCCCAAGAATGCCAATGGGACCATACGCTATGACTCCACCCACTACAAGGAGACCTGGAAGGCTCTGGAGGCACTGGTGGCTAAGGGACTGGTACGGGCACTGGGCCTGTCCAACTTCAACAGTCGGCAGATTGATGATATACTCAGTGTAGCCTCTGTGCGCCCAGCTGTCTTGCAGGTAAGCACAGCAAGCAGATCAGTGGTTTGGGGGTTGTGTGCACGAGAGTATGAATGAGGAGGTGATGGGCCTACTTAATGGAGATGGCTAGCAAGTTGTCAGAAGTGTTGGTGCATAAAGGCGGGCGTTGAAGCTCTGGGAGAGAAGGAAATTGCCAATGGAAAATGGTGAGAAAAGCAGGCTGAGGGGAAGTGGGGGTCAGCAATGGAGGGTTGGCCCAGACATGCATGACTGGGTGGGGCCAGGCAAACTGGGTATGACCACCCATGGTGGTGGTTTGTTCCTTGGCTCAGGTGGAATGCCACCCATACTTGGCTCAGAACGAGCTAATTGCCCACTGCCAAGCACGCGGCCTGGAGGTGACTGCTTACAGCCCTTTGGGCTCCTCTGATCGTGCTTGGCGCGATCCTGATGAGCCTGTCCTGCTTGAGGAACCAGTGGTCCTGGCACTGGCTGAAAAGTATGGCCGATCTCCAGCTCAGATCTTGCTCAGGTGCGGGGCAGTCTTCGGGAAAGGGCTGCTGGGTTGGGAGGCAGGGGTAAGGGATTCCTTACTTGAGTGTGTGGGTGAGGCTGAGTGTCTTGCCATGTGGTATGAGGAGAGGCCATTCGGCATGTTTCCCATTCCAGTGGGGCTTAAGGAGCTTAAGGAAGGCTACATGGAGGACAAAATAATGCTTATGAATACTGACTCCTTTTCTTCCCAACGTAGGTGGCAGGTCCAGCGGAAAGTGATCTGCATCCCCAAAAGTATCACTCCTTCTCGTATCCTTCAGAACATCCAGGTACTTGGTAATGAGTTCTGTCTCCTTTAGCTCATTGGGACACTTTGTGGCCCCAACTCTGCCTAACTAAAAAGGCAGTGTTGTGGGACCCTAGCTTCTGCTCACAAAGCTAGCTTTCCTGAACCCCACTCTCTGTCCCCAGGTGTTTGACTTCACCTTTAGCCCAGAAGAGATGAAGCGGCTGGATGCCCTGAACAAAAATTGGCGATATATTGTGCCCATGCTTACGGTGAGGATATATTACTCCCCAGAGTCAGGGAGTGTAATGTGGGTGGGATTCTGGTCCAGGTCTGCCCTCAGGCTTGCTGGTTGTGGGAGGGACAGGATGTTGTTGGTGGGATTGCTATCCTGGATATACTGCTCTCTTTTCACTTTATTGAGCTCAGGGAAGTAGTATGGCTCAGATAAGGTATATAACCTGTGAGCCCCAGTCCTGTTTCTCGATATATTGTAATTTACAGCAAGTTACTTAACATCTCCAAGCCTCAGCTTCCTATCTGTCAAATGAACCCAGCTCCTGACATGTAGTAGATTCTACAAGAGGAGCCCAGAAGGCATTGTTGACCTTGTTAGAGGGGTTGGGTTGGGGATGAAGTCTGCTTCACATAGGGAAATAAATAGTTCCTGGCCACTCAATCGTAGTTGAAACTACAAACTCTTAGGGGCAGGAGCAGCTTTGTGTCAGGCTATGGGTTTGGTGTTGGAATGCTGTTGATACTGTGGCGTTCTCTGAGGTGGGGAAGTCCCAGCCACTGCCACTTGGCATAGCACTGTACACAGATGAGTTTGTTTAGGAAGATTTTGGGAAGATGCCCTGAGTGTTTGCAATGGCAACTCCTGCTAATGGAGTCATCTATCTGTCTCTCTTTCCAGGTGGATGGGAAGAGGGTCCCAAGGGATGCAGGGCACCCTCTGTACCCCTTTAATGACCCATACTGAGACCACAGCTTCCTAGTTTCCCTTCCAGCTCTCCAGCTATGAGGTCCTGCTACCCCAGAAAGAGGGAGTTAATAAAGTCATTGGAACATCCACATTGCTTACTTGTCTTATTTGTCTGGTCAGGACTGGGATAGAAGCTGTTTCCCTCAGGGATGACAGACCTAGGGGCTGCTGGGTGTGACCTGCCCTTGAAACCCAAACTTCTTATCTCTCTTGGTTCTGGAGGAACCTGCAAGGCAGCTGAATTCCACTGCTGTATTCCTGCATTAGGCACGTTGGGGAGTAGTGCCATTTAGTGGCAGATCTCAGCACTGCATGCTTCCCTAGAGTTGTTTTACAAAGAATGCCAAAAATTGGTCACCTCAGGAGTGAGATCAGGGCATTAGTTCTGTGGTTTCAAGGCAGTGCTTGGCCTGGGCCTTGAGTTCCCATATCCTTGTCCTGGTCAGTGCCTAGGTTTATGAATATGAAGAGCTCAAAAAAGTTACATTCAGAAGTTTGGGGGTCCCACCTTGCAAAATCAGGTGGAGCTTGCAAAAAAAGGTGGAGATGGGGCTTTTTCTGTCAGACACCATAGTCAGTGTGCATAGCCTACCTGAAGAAGGCAGAGTCCTGCCCAAACCTTGTTACTCTGCCCCTTAGGTCTTGTATACTTTTTATCTGGCCACCAGAGGCCCACTGATAAACAAGTTTTAGGAAGGTTTTACACAAATCTTTCTAAACTCAAGTCACACAAAACTCATTTTAGTTTCCAAGTCGAACCATCGCTCTTCATTCAAGAAGTGTTTATTGGGTATTTATGGGTTAGGCACAATGCTAGACCCTGGGGATATAGCTATAACCAAGACATACAGGTCCCTACAGTCTACCTGAGGAGACAGACTAAGTAATTGCATAATTAGTTTAATTATAGTTGGAAGAAGTGCAGGGTGAGAAGCCTACTTACTAAATCAGCTGACATCTGAAGGATGAATAGGGATTAATTAGTTAAAGGAGGTGAAAGTGGGAATAGCATTTCGTTCAAATTGGACAGCTTGGGGAAAAGCCCTGAAACTGGAAGAAGCTGCTGGAAAAACCTAAAGAAGTCTTGTGTTGACAGAAACTAAAAGTGAATGAAGAGGAGTTGGGGGTGGGGGGAATGGCATAAAATTATGCTGGAATTGGTAGGGTCTGGTAATGGAGGGACTAGGAGACTATTAAAGTTTTTTTTATCCTTAATGCAATGTGAAGCCATGGAAGAGTTTTGAGCAGGAGTAACATGGTGTGATTTGTGTCTTAAAAATACAACCCCGTTGCAGTGGAAAGAATGGATTAGAGGGGTAAAAAGTGGGTGGAAGGGAGACCACTTGCTCAAGGCTTCTTGGGCGTGGATCCCTGGGCCATGGTTGCACATCCTTGGCTCAGGATAAACCTCTTTAAATTAAAAAAAAAAAAAATGGGTGGAAGGAGGCATGTTGGAAGGTAGTCTTTTGTTTCTAGTCCTTTCTATATACCATCCTTCCTAGAATAATAGACCACTTAGCCCATCCCTTAGTACTGGCTAATTCCTATTATGTGTTTTAGCTGTCACTTCCTCTGGGATGTCTTTACTCACCTCACCCTTTCCAGGTGGTCTGCTATGCGATTCCATAGCTCTATCACACATTTTCATGATCCAAATTTACATAGTTCTGAGGTAGGGAAGTGTATTAGGTTGATAGGGCTGCCATAACAAACAAGACTGGGTGGCTTAAACAACAGAAATTTACTTTCTCATGGTTCTGGAAGCTAGAAGTCTGAGATCAAGGTGTTGGCAAGATTGGTTCCTTCTGAGGGCTGTGAGGGATCTGTTCCAGACCTCTCTCCTTGGCTAGTAGATGGTCATCTTCTCCATGTATCTTCCCATTGTCTTCCCTCTACCCATCTCTCCAAATTTCTTCTTATAAGGACACCAGTCATATTGGATTAGGGCCCATCCTAATGACCTCATTTAAGTTAACTCTTTAAGGACCCCATCTCCAAACAGTCACATTCTGAGTTACTAGGGGTTAGGACGTCAACATATGAATTTCGGGGTAGGGGCACAATTCAGCTCATAACAGGAAGCAAAAGTGGTCATAACATGAAATTATTCACTAATAAACTGACTACTTATAAATTATTATTATTTTTATTTTTTTTTGAGATAAGAGTCTCGCTCTGTTGCCCGGGCTAGAGTAGAGTGGCGTCATCATGGCTCTCTGTAACCTCAAACTCCTGGGCTCAAAGCAATCCTCCTGCCTCAGCCTCTCAAGTAGCTGGGACTACAGGTGTGTGCCACCACACCTGCCTAATTTTTTTTTTTTTTTTGTAGAGACGGGGGTCTCACTATGTTGCCTAGTTTAGTCTCAAACTCTTAACCTCAAGCAATCCTGCCACCTTGGCCTCCCAAAGTGCTAGGATTACAGGTGTGAGGCATCTCACCCAGCCATTGTTCTTTCCCTGACTTCATAAGTTGAATTCTTAGATCAGTTATTTTTGTTCATTTGTTTCCTGATAAAAATTTTTTTTTTCTTCGTTCCAGAGAGAGTGAAATGGGTCAGTCTCCATGAGTGGAGAAAGACTACCTGGTAAAAATTTTTAAAGCTGTAATTCTTCATCTAGATACAGCTTTGTCTATGTCCTGTGAATTTTGACATATAGGATTTTCATTATCACTCAGTTCTAAGTATTTCTCAACTTCCTTCATGATTTATTTTATATTATTTATACAATATACAAAACATTATTTGCAATGCAATAAAGCTTTATGGTTGGAGAACATAGTCTATATAATAATGCTAATGATTTTTTGGAATTTACTAAGGCTTTCTTTGAGGCCTAATGTATGGTCCATGTTTGTAAACGATTTATGATGCATGAATATAATGTGCATATGCTGTTTTTTGAGTACAGATTTCTATAAATGTTTAGTCATTTGAGCATATTAATAATATTAATGTCTTCAATATTTCTCCTTATTTTTTATCAGCTTGATATAATCATTTCTGAATGACGTGTGTTAACAATTTTAACTACAATCGTTGATTTGTCTCTCTTTTGTAATCCTGGTAGTTGTTGCTTTTTTTTTTTTGAGACAAGGTCTCATCTCTGTTACCCAGGCTGGTGTGCAGTGGCACAATCATAGCTCACTGCAATCTTGACCTCCTGGGCTCAAGCAATCCTCCTGCCTCAGCCTCCTGAATAGCTGGGACTACAGGCATGAGGCACCACACCTTGCTAATTTTTCTATTTTTTGTAGAGACATGGGTCTCACTATGTCGCTCAGGCTGCTTTGTATTAATAACTCCTGGCCTCAAGCAATCCTCCTGCCTTGACCTCCTGCTTCCCAAAGTGCTGGGGTTACAAGTGTGAGCCACTGCTCTTGGCCTATTTTGCATATTTATTACATGTATACATATATACACATACACACATTTGTACATATATATATATTTATGATGGCTATATCTAAGAAGTTTATTACTTTCTTACATAACATTTTAGGAGTAAGTAGCCCAGAGCTGGTATGGTGGGTCCATGATGTTAGGAACCTAGGCTTCTTCTGTCTTACTGCATTGTCATTCCTGGAGCATTTCCCTGGTTGACATATCCAACATGATTCACCAGTGTGTCTTCTGAAAGACAACTCCTTCATTTTGATGTCTCTACATGGAAATTGCACATCACTTCTGTTCACTTTCCATTGACCAAAATGTCATCATATGGGCATTTCTAGCTCCAAAGGAAATTGACAGATTCGGTTTTTTATTCTGATGGGTATGCACTAAAATGAATACATGAATAAAAACAATCAGGTTCTATTACCACTACAGAAGAAGAGAAAAATAGGTATTGGGAGACAAACAACTAGCAATCTGTCAAGAGGTCTCAACATTTCATATGTAAACATTTATTTAATTCCTCTCTTTTCAATACCCTTCCTCTACCTTCAACTTCCATTTAGTTCGATATCTTTTTTGTTTTACTCTCTCTAGAGAATAAACTTTTAGTCTTCTTTTGGCTTCGGGGAGATTTAGAGGGTCAAACTGCTTTTTAAAATACTTTTAACCTAACCCACTTTTTCGGCCCTGTATTCACACCCTACTCCTAGAGGGTGTGCAACCAATTTCTGAGCCTTTTGTAATTTCTGTATTGTCAATCTGGTTGCTTCTTGGTTTTCCCCATTGGGATTCTCCTTTCTTAGTTGGCTAGGTCAGTAACTACTAGTCCATATCTTTTACAGCTTTTAAATTTTTGTGCCTGTTGCTTCCCATTCTCTTTGACCTTGTGAATTTATACTTTAAAAAACAAGTAAAAAAATTCTTTATTGTTATGTAGACAAGTGTCCAAGGGGAAGGGATGTAAAATGTATGTGCTCAACACATCTCTTTAACTGGAAGTCCTCCCTAAATCTTATTTTTTTTTTTGCCAGTCAAATTTAGCAGTGGGGGGTTGTATACCAACTTTAGTGACATTAATGTTAATAAGTTCTGATAACCCACTACCATTGGACCAGCCCCTAAGTCTTGTTAAATATAATTTTTATGGCTGGGTATGGTGACTCATGCCTGTAATCCTAGCACTTTGGGAGGCCGAGGCAGGAGGATCGCTAGAGGCCAGGGGTTCAAGGCAAGACTGAGCAACATAGCGAGACCGCCTCTCTATTAAAAAAAAAAATTAGCCAGGCATGGTGGCACACACCTGTGGTCCCAGCTACCCGGGAGGCTGAGGTAGGAGGATCGCTGGAGCCCAGGAATTTGAGGTTGCAGTGAGCTATGATGATGCCACTGCACTCTAACCCAGGCAACAGAGTGAGACCCTGTCTCCAAAAAAAAAAAAATTATATATATAATTTTTGTTTTATTTCTCCAAGATAAAAAGTCCTATTTACCCTCATTATTTACTATGAAATCTTGGTTTCTATTTTAAGTAGACATGTTTTGACTGAGCTTTTTTTTCCAGTTATGATTATAATATGATTGCTTTGTTCATTCATTTAACAAATTCACTTTGGACACCTAGTATGAATCAGACATTGTATGCATTGGGGATTTAGCGTAAACAAGACAGAAAAGGTCACATGGAGCCTATATATATACTTAGAAGGGGGTGAGAGTAAAAAATAAGTAAATCACGATTTTAGATTTTGATAAGTACAATGGAAAAAATAAACAGGGGGAAGCTAATTTATTTTTCCTTTTTCAATATGGGGGGGGATTGTGAGGAGGGTTGTCCAGTTTTCTTGTTTTTGTTTTTTTGTTGTTGTTGTTGAAACAGAGTCCTCGCTCTGTCGCCCTGGGTAGAGTGCAGCGGCGTCATCATAGCTTACCGCAACCTCCAGCTCCTGGACTCAAGCGGTCCTCCTGCCTCTCAGCCTCCCGAGTAGCTGGGACTACAGATATGCGCCACAACGGCTGGCTGATTTTTTTTCCTGTTTTTGGTAGAGACGAGGTCTCACTCTTGCGCAGGCTGGTTTCGAACTCCTAAGCTCAAGCAATCCACCCACCTCAGCCTCCTAGAGTGCTAGGATTACAGTCATGAGCCACCGCGCCTGGCCTGGAAGCTAATTTTGATAGGGTGGTCAGGTAAGGTCTCTTTGGGGAGGTAACATTTGGGATGAGACCTAAAGCAGCAGTCCTCAACGTTTTTGGCACCAAGGACCAGTTTCATGAAAGATAATTTTTCGACTGACAGAGTGGGGGAGTGGGGGGGTGGGAGGTGGAGCTCAGGCTGTGATGGGCAGCTGGGTTCTTAACAGGCCATGGAGCAGGACCAGTACCAGGCCACGGCCTGGGGGTTGGGGACTGCAGACCTAAAGGATAAATAGGAGCTAATCATTTAGACTATTGGAAGAGGAGCTTTCTAGGCAGTGAGGCAGCAAGTGCAAAGGTCCCTTGATGTGAGAAAGGACTTGGGCATTCTGAGGAACAGAAAGGAAACCAGTGTGATTAGAGTACAGCAAATGAAGGGGAGTAGTATGAGATGAATTTGGAGAGGTGGATTGGAAACAAATCATGTAGGACTTTGTAGGCAATGATAAGGAAATCAAAATTTCTTTCTTTCTTTCTTTCTTTTTTTTTTTTGAGACAAGCTCTCATTCTGTTGCCTGGGCTAGGGTGCAGTGGCATCATCATAGCTCACTGCAACCTCAAACTCCTGGGCTTAAAGCCATCTTCCTGCCTTAGCCTCCTAAGTAGCTTGGCTAATTTTTTAAATTTTTTGTAGAGATGGGGTCTTGGTATTGCCCAGGCTAGTCTCAAACTCCTGGTTCAAGCGATCCTCCCACCTCGACCTCCCCAAATGCTGGGATAACAGGCATTAGCCACCGGGTCCAGCGCAAAATTTCTTCTAAGAGCAATGGCAAGCTATTCAAGGAGAGTGACCTGATCTGATTTACACTTAAAAAATATTTTTGGGGTAGAGTTAAACAGAGACCAGAGGCTATGCAATAGTACAGGGAAGAGATGATGGTATCTAGACTTGGATTAGAGAGATGATAGCAAAGATTGAAAGAAGTAGATGAATTTAAAATATGCTATTTCGTAGGCTGAGGCAGGAGGATCACTTGAGCCCAGGTGTTTGAGGTTGTGGTGAGTTATGACGAAGCCACGCACTCTAGCCCAGGCGACAGAGTGAGACACTGTTTCAAAAAAAAAAATATATATATATATATATATAAAAATATGTTTCTCCTAAGACCGAGTTTCTCAAAGGCAGATACCTTGTCTTTTGTCCCCAGGACCTAGCACAAAGCCTTGCACATCATAGGTGCTCAGTGAATATTAGTTTAATAGGTGAATGGGTCACACAAGTAACTGGACTGGGTTTCTCAGGCTTTCGCCCTGGCCGCAAGGACTCTGGAGAGATCTCCCCTTCCCAACCCTCTGGTTACCATGTCATCAGACTGTAGTAGCCATTTAATGAGTGCTTAGCATGAGCCAGGCACAATGCTAATTACCTCTAATTCTCACAGTGTTCTTATGAGGTGGATACTAATATTATCCTCATTTTACATTTAATCTTAAGAGGTTACATGACTTGGTTCAGGTCACCCAGATAATAATAGGAGACCCCACGTCTGTTTGCCCCAGGAATTGGCATTTTCAGGTCCAGCTCTATAGCCCCAAAGATTTCAGCCTGCCTGAGCCTTGTCAGATTAGAATAAGAATCCCCCCCAGGAATCTGTCCTAGTCAATGTGTGTAACTTGATGGAAAATAAAAACCCCTGTTCTGATTACTGTAGGCTGGGCCATAGTGAAAAGGAATGGATGATGCTTCAGGTGTGAGAAAGTGCAGCTTTTTCAGCCTGCCAGTTATTTTTCAGTCAGCCAGTTGCAGAAAATGAGGCACACTGCTTTCCATAATCGACTTGTCTTGCAAGCTTCTGAGCAAGTCACACACACCTTCCCTGAACCTTGGTTTCTTTTTCTACGACATAGCGCTAGCAGCATTGTTGTTAAGATTAAATAAAATGGCTAAATTAAGATTAAATAAAACGGCTAATAGCTTTAAAGCGTCTAAGCACAGTACCCCCACACGTAGTAGGCACTCAACAAATCATAGCCAAGAGTAGGCGAAAAGAGCTGGGAGCATTAAACTAGTCAGATTTGGAATCTGGGTAGGGCCTAAGAGTATGGTATCAGCGGATTGGGCCAGCCCAAGGGGTCGGGTCCAGAGGGAGGAGCCAGCCGTTTCCCGCCGCAGCCCTGAGAGCTTTGAATCAAGCGCGGTAGTTTCAGCTGTAGCCAATCCTAGGACAGCATCTTCTTGCGTCAGTTGTTGCTGGGGGCCAGAGACACGCGTCTCTCACCGAGATCAGTCCTAGTTGTTGCTGCTGTACCCGTGCTCGGCTCTTGCGTGTCTGTCCGTTACGACTGAAGGGACGAATAGAAAGTCTCAAGTCACTTTCCCCAGTATCCAGGCCGGAAGGGGACCTTCGGCTACTCGCTCCAAATATGCGGAGCGGCACTGGCTCCCTTTTAGTGGAAGCCGCAGGCTGGCGCCCAGTCAGGAGTTGTAGTATCAAGATTTCAGTTCTTAAAGCGACTTGCTAGAGAAGCAGGAAGTAAATTTGTTTGGGTAAGGCGGGCCAGAGAGGGAAGGTACCCCGCGGAGCCATACAGCGAGGGCGGGGGAACGGGCTGTCCTTGGGTTAGAGAGGGGTTGAGTCCTGGCCCTTTAAACCTGAGGGGGAGGATCCGGAAGTGGATGGGCGGGGCGAAGGGTCCTGGTATATAAGAGGGCCCCAGCCGCGCGGAGTCTCTAATCTGCCATTTTCTGTCCCTGAGGAAGTCTGTAGCGTCCCAAATTCCTTCTGTTTTCCTCATAGGCTCTATTCCGCCTATTGGTTCGCCACTTCAGGGGAACGATGGCCACAGAGTCCACAGCCACTGCCGCCATCGCCGCGGAGCTGGTTTCTGCCAAGTAAGCGGGACAGTGGAGAGCTTGAGGCACTGGCCAGTCCGTGGGGAGGGCTGATGGACGGGGGCTCTGCGGGAGGGACAGACCGGTGGGCAGGAGGACTTGCCTCCCCATGAGCAACTGTCGCTGTTCGGGGAGGCCTGGATACTGGAGAAGTTCCCCTCTTGCTGAGTGCCTCGCGCACCAGCAGTAACGGCGATCGGCTGGCGCCCCCTGCCCCGCTTTCCGCGGCCGCCATCTTGCCGGGGGCAGCGGCTGCTGTCTCCATCGCCTGCCCCTCTCCTTCCTCCCCCGGCCCGGGGCTGTCGGCGGGGAGGCGGGGCCCAGGCTGGCAGGTCTGCCGTCATGCCCCTACTGGCCCCACACTCCTGGCGTGCCCCTCCGGTAGAGTCCCTGGATAACCCGGGAATATAAGGAACAGATTTGGCGCCAAAATAAAAAAAAAACCCTGCACGAGGAAGGAGGCTGGACCTAAGGGGTCGGGGTGGGCGGGGTCTTGCGGAGGGCGGGGTCTTGCGCGCCTGCGTTCGTTTCCCTCCGCCGGCTCTGGAGTAGGGGGCGGGGCCCTGAGGAGGCGGGAAAACTCCATTGTTTGGGGCTGCGGCTGGAGCTAGAGCCTTGGACTTCCGCGGTGGGGCGCTCTGAGGTCTCTTCCCCTCCGCCTCCACGTTCACCTCGTGTGCTCGGGGGTGGTTACCGCACCCTCCGACCCTCAGAGAGTTCCTGTCTGTGGTGGAGAGGAGCGTAGTTTTTTAGACCTTGGAGTTGTTGATTGTTTCAGGGGAACATTATCAGGACGCAAAGCGTCTTCACCCAGCGCTTCGTGGAACTCTTCTCACTTACCAGCAGTTTGGTTGCTAGGAGAATCGGCTGTAGCATGCACGAAGTGTAGAACTGGAGGGAAAGGAGGTATGATTGTTTTGAAAGTGGCACAGTACCACTCAGGCATAAGCTATTTTTTGAATAGTGGAGGGAAACACTACATCAGTTGAACGAAACAAGTGCTATTTTTCATACAGTAGTTCTGATTTCCCAATCTTTCCTTATTTTTTAGGGGCCTGGTTCTACTTTTTTTCTAATCATGTGCACGTTAGAAGTTAGTTGCCGTCCCTGTAAAAGGAAAGGTTGCCGTGTTTTTTTTTAAATGAGGTTTTTATAATTGGTTTTCTATAGGCTTACATTCTGACATGATGTTAGTATCTTTGTAGTTGCTAGAGATTTACCTATCTACCTACGATACTTGCCACCTTTTGTTTCGTTTCCTATGCCTTCATATAGAGGATTGGTTCTCAAACTACCCTGAGAATCGCCTGGGAACTCTTGGGAAATAGTTTTAATTTCCCATTACCTGCCTCTTTCCCCATTGATTCGATAGGACCGGTATAGATTGGGCTTGGAAGTCATGCTGTATCTATTATAAAAAGAGTTCCTTTTTATGGTGCTTCCTAGACAACTCTAGCAGTCAATATTTCACTAAGAGGTATCCTCACCCCCTTCAATACTTAAAAGGTGTGTGTTTTTTTAAAAGAGATAAAGGTATGCACCTAATATCTGTTGCTGCAGATATTCAGGTGTCATCTGTGTCTAGTAAGTTAGGTTGTTAGTGAACTAGTCTTCACCTTCCTGGCAGGTTACACACAGAGAATGTTTATGTATATGCAGCTAGAAAAAACAATAAGCCATTTAAAATTTTCTTCCCATCATAAATTTATTTGTTTTTAGAGATACGGTCCTGGAGTGCAGTGGCACAATCATAGCTCACTGCAGCCTTGAACTCCTGGGCTCAAGCGATCCTCCCAAGTAGCTAGGAGTACAGGCCTGTGCCACCATGCCCAGCTCCTCCCATTGTAAATTGAAAACTAAAGCTGAGCAATTGTATGTACTGGGTAGTTTTTTGGTTTGTTTTAATTAATTAACCTTTTTTATTTTTGAGACAGTATCTCTCTCTGTTGCCTGGGCTAGGATGCAGTGGCGTCGTCACAGCTCACTGCAACCTCGAACGCCTGGGCTCAAATGATCCTCCTGCCTCAGCCTCCCGGGTAGCTGGGACTATAGGCATGTGCGCCACCATATCCACTAGTTTTTCTATTTTTGGTAGAGATGAGGTCTTGCTCTTGCTCAGGCTGTCTCAAACTCTTAACTTCAAGCAATCCTCCCGCCTTGGCCTCCCAAAGTGCTAGGATTACAAGTGTGAGCCACCATGTCCAGCCTTGTTTTGTTTTTTTAAATGAGTATTTGATCTACATGAGTATACTGTGAAGTAATTTTTATCTCTATTCTGTAGCTGAGGAAACTCAAGATTAGAGTGGAGAAATAATTTCCAGTTTAATAAGTGGCAGAGACTGGATTAAACTCCAGTATTCCAATTTTCATTTCCTCATTACCCCATCTAATTAGTTTGAGAGAACAGTGAAGGCAGTGTACCTCAGTTGGTGGAGATGTTTAGAAGTCAAGTCTCTAGCAAGTCCTCATGTTTAAGGGTAGAATAAAGAAATAATAAAGAAATAAAGAATTTAGACTGTAGATAAGAATGCACATTATAATTGCAGTATAACCATTGAAAGAATAAATGTAACTTCGAAAACAGTAGAAAGAGAAAAGTGAAATGAGAAATAATCCTCAATTCAGATTTTTTTTTAAAGAGATGGGGGTCTTACTGTGTTGCCCAGGCTGGATTCCAACCCCTGGGCTCAAACAGTTCTTCTACCTCAGCCTCCTGAGTAGCTGGGACTGCAGGTGTGTGTCACCTTGTCTGGCTAAGAATTGGTTTTGATACCAGCTTCATTGCTTAAGTAGGTGATATTGGACCACAATTTTATCATGTGTAAAAAACCTTAGTTTGGCTTCTGTTCCCTCATGCCATTTAAACAACATTGCTTAAGGTAATCATGATTATCTAAATGCTAAATCAATCCTGGCATTCTTCAGTTTTTTTTACTAGTTCTTTCTTAACTAGTTCTTAACCTTTTTGTTTATATCATAAAAAATAATGTATAGCAGTTTGTACTGCAGTGGTAGGAAGGAGCAAGAAAGCTCAATTAGAAAGAGAAGTTTTATATAATGCATTGAATTTTGGCTTAGCTGTCTTATACTTCCTGAGCTGCTTATTTGTTTTAGAAGAAAAAATGTCAAAATAAAAATAAGTGGTTTAGCTCAATAGTCTTTAGAGTAAAATTTTGAGGCTTGTCATTTCTGTTTCCACAAGTGCTTTGTTTCATCTTTGTTGGTGTGAGGCTTGTGTTGGTGCTTACTATTTTGCTGTTTAAGATAATTTCCTGTGAGTTAGCTTCATGGAATTATGAGGAATTAATGTCTTATAATTAAAATATACTGGTATGAAAGATTTAGCCAGAGTACCCGGGTACCTATGTTTTGGTGGAGTGGAGAAGTTAGGTCAGTGTGTTAGCTGGCATGTGTAAATGGGAAAAGGATCCAACTGGTAGACCTGTGAAAAAATATACTGTGTGTAGAAGATTATATTCATTTAATTCTGATATATTGGGTGGGGGAAGGAGAAGGGGGCAGAAAAATAAATGGAATAAATGTGTGTGCTGGAATTATTTCTGAATAAGATAAATATGGCTTTGTGCTATGGTTTGGATATGGTTTGTTTGTCCTCACCAAATCTCATGTTGACATCTGATACCCAATGTGGCAGTGTTGGGAGGTGGGGCCCAGTGGGAGGTGTTTGGGTGGTAAGGGATTCATGAATCCCTCATGAATGGCTTGGTGCCATTCCTACTGTAGTGAGTGAGTGAGTTCTTGCTCTGGTGAGACAGATTAGTTCTTGTGAGAATGGATTTTTAGTTCCTTCAAGAATGGGTTGTTAAAAAGCCAGGACACTCCTTGGATTTGGTCCCTCTTTGCACATACCCACTTCCCCTTTGACTTTGTCTACTATGTTTTAACACAGCACAAAAGCCCTTACCAGAAGCTAAGCAGATGCCAGTGCCATGTTTCTTGTACAGCCTGCAGAACTGTGAGCCAAATAAATATATTTTCTTTATAAACTATTGAGTCTCAGGTATTCTGTTTCGGTAACACTAAGTGGACTGAGGCACCTTATTCTCTAAGACTAATCATCACATCTGTTAACCTTGGTAGGTTACATGCATATATATGTTATTTGAATATATATGTCCAAAAAGTATTCTTCATTTACCACTGTAAAAGCTGCAGTACACCCTAAAGCTTCCACAAAAAAACTGTTAGAATAAATGAATTCAGCAAAGTTGCTAGGTAAAAATCAGTTGTCTTTTATGCACTAACAATGAAAAATATGAAAAAGAAGTTAAGAAAACAGTTCCATTAACAATGGTATCAGAAAGAATAAAATTCTTAGGAACAAATCTAACCAAGGAGGTGTAAGACTAAAATTGAAAACTACAAAACATTGCTAAAAGAAATTAAAGAGAAAACACAAAAAATGGAAAGACATCACTTGTTTATGGATTGGAAGATTTAATAATGAGATGTCCATACTATCCAAAGTGATTTACAGATTCAACACAATCCCTATCAAAATCTGAACACCATATTTTGCAGAAGTAGAAAAATTTGTCCTTAAGTTTATATGGAATCTTAAGGGACCTTGAATAGCCAAAATAATTTTGGAAAAAAAAAAGTTGGGACTCACCTTTCTGACTTGAAAACATTACAAAGCTATAGTAATCAAAGCAGTTTGGTACTGGCATAAAGACAGACCCATGGAATAGAATGGAGAGCCCAGAAATAAACCTTCGTGTATATGGCCAAATGGTCTTTGACAAGGGTGTCAGAATCACTGAATGGAGAAAGAACAGTCTCTTCAACAAATGGTGTGGGGAAAACTGGATATCCACATTCAAAAGAATGAAGTTGGATTCTTATCTTATACCACATACAAAAGTAACTCAATGGATTAACGACCTATACATAAGAGCTAAAACTTTAAAACTAGAAGAAAATGGGAAAAGCTTGATGGCATTGGACTTGGCAATGATTTCTTGAATATGACACTAAACACACAGGCAGCAAAAGCAAAATAAACAGCCTACAGCAAACTTAAAAATTTTTGTGCATCAAATGACACAATCAACAGTAAAAAGGCAGCCTATGGGATAGGAGGATATATTTGCAAATCATATATCTGATAAAGGGTTAATATCCAGAATATATAAGAACTCTTATGACAACAACAAAAAATCAAATAACCTCATTTAAAAATGGGCAAAGGACTTGGATAGACATTTCTCTAAAAATGCTATATAAAAGGCGAACAATCATGAAAAGATGCCCAACATTACTAATCAGAAATGATTAATGCGGTGCAGAGATGAAATGCATGTCAGTACTGTAATGACATCACCTCGTCCATTATGATGGCCATAATTTTAAAAAACCAAGTAAGTGTTGGCAAGGCTATGGAGAAACTGGAGCCCTTGTGCACAGTTGGTGAGATTGTAAAAAATGGCATAACTGCTATGGAAAACAGTATGGAGATTCCTGAAAAAATGAAAAATAGAACTACCATATGATACAGCAATCTTACTTCAGGGTAAAAAAAAAAAAAAGTAATCGAAAGAGTCTCAAAGAGATCTGCGCACCCATGTTCATAGCAGAATTATTTACAGTAGCTAAGGGGTGGAAGCAATCAATTGATGGATGAATGGATACACAAAATGTGGTATATACATACAATGGGATATTATTCCGCCTTAAAAAGAAAGATAATCTTGTAACGTGCTACCACATGGATTAATCTTGAGGACACTTGGCTAGGTAAAATAAGCCAGTCAAAAAGACAAATACTATATGATTCCACTTATGAGGTGTCTAAAGGAGTCAAATTCATAGAAACAAAGAATGGTGGTTTACAGGAGCTGGGGGAGAAGGGAGAAAGTGGAGTTGTTGTTTAGTGGGAGTTCCAGATTTGCAAGATGAAAAGGTTCTGGAGATCTCTCACCACAATGTGAACATACCTAAGAGTACTGAAAAAAATACGGATCAATGTTTGGCATCACTCATAATGATTTGTAAACCTCTATCTCAAACTTTAGTCTTTTTTTTTTTTGGAGACACAGTCTCGCTCTTTTGCCTCAGGTAGAGGGCAGTGGCGTCATCATAGCTCACTGCAACCTCAAACTCCTGGGCTCAAGTGATCCTCCTGCCTCAGCCTCCCAAGTAGCTGGGACTACAGGTGCGCACCACGTCACCGGGCTAATTTTTCTATTTTTAGTAGAGACACGGTCTCACTCTTGCACAGACTTGTCTGGAACTTCTGAGCTCAAGCAATCCTCTTGCCTTGTCCTCCCAGAGTGCTAGGATTACAGGCATGAGCCACCGTGCCCGGCCTTAACCTTTAGTCTTGACTTAACTAATAAGGTTGTTTAAATTGGGTCTCTTGGAGAATATAAATAAAATAAAATTTGCAGGAAAACATTAAAAAAAACCCACACAAAACCTGAGATCCTCAAGTTACTGTTTTTCTCATTTAAATCTAGTGGAAATTTTAGTTGACAGAAGCCAGGTCCTGATTCAAAAGAATAGGTTGTAGATCCCTGTTCTTTAATTTTAGGGTTTTTTTTGTTGTTGTTGTTTATTTTTATATTCCTTACAAAGGTAGATTTTTTTTTTCTTTTTTTGAGACAGGGATTTCTGTTGTCCAGGCTAGTGTGTAGTGATGTTATCATAGTTCACTGCAACCTCAAACTCCTGGGCTCGAGCCATCCTCCTGCCTCAGCCTTCCAAATAGCTGGGACTACATGTTCATGCCACCACACCCAGCAAATTTTTTTATTTTTTGTAGAGACGATTCTTGCTAAATTGCCCAGGCTGGTCTTGAACTCCTGGTCTCAATTGATTCTCCAGCCTCAGCCTTCCAAAGTCCTAGGATTATAAGCATGATCCACCATGTCTGGCCCTGTTTTTCTTTTTTTAAAGATTAAATTCTTTAAGGTAAAGGTACAAGGCAAATAATTGAACTTCTAAAAAATTTACTTGCCAGTTTTTCAGTACATTTTATAGAAGTACAATATATTACAAAGAATAGTGCACAAACGATAGGCGTACAGCTGAGTGAATGTCCACAAATGGAAATTAGAAACAAAACAATAATAGGGAACCCAGAAACTCCCCATTCAGTCCCACACACACACTTGTAGCTCTTCTGACTTCTATCATCACAGATTAATTTTGGCTGTTTTTGAACTTTACCTAAGCAGAATCATATAGTATATAGTCATGTTTGGCTTCTTATACTCAACATTTTAAGAATCCACATACTGTTTGTGATTTCATTCTGCTCTATAGTGTTCCATTGCATGAATATACCACACTTTATCCATTCCATTGTAGGTGCATGTTGAACTTATTTTATTTATGAGGGTACCTTGTAACTTTATAGGGAGGGTGAAAGATGATGTTAAATTTCTGTGATGACTAGGAGTCAGGAAAACTGAATTCTCTTTGTGGCCCTGCCACTGTGAGCTTTAGTTTTCCCACTTACGAAATGGTGGCAGTAGAGGGGAGGGTCTGCAAGATAAGATGCATTCCATTGGGAACATTTTGTGAAGCAGGTTTTTTTCCTCCCAGGTTGTAACTGTTTTTTCCCATATTTATTGAGCATTTGTTCTAGGTACCAAAGAGATAATGGGGTTAAAGAGATGGAAGTACAGCTGACCCTTGAGCAACTTGGAACAACAATTTCAACCTGTGCAGCTAGAAATCCACATAGAACTTTTGATTCTCCCCAAATTTAACTACTGATGGCCTGTGTACCAGATGCCTTACTGATAACAGTCAATTAATACATTTGTATGTTACATGTATTATATACTGTATTCTTAAAGTAAGTAGAGGGAAAAAAAGGTTATTAAGAGAATCATAAGAGAAAATACACTTATAGTACTTTACTGTATTTCTCCCTACTGTAGGTAGTCTGTTTACAAGATGAATTGTCTGTCTGAAATGGTGGGCTGCAACTGCAGCTGCAGACCTCAATCTATGGTACTTATCAAGTAGTTCAACTTTTACTTGTAATGTTATGAATTTGCTTCTTGGGAGCATTTCCAGCATTACTAGTGGCATTTCATATGGGTCCCTGGCGTTAATCAAGGTTTATGGTATTGCACTAAACATGATGAAAAATACTTGAACTGAGAGATCACTTACACAATTTACTGGAGAGACTAACTGCTCATGGGGAGATATTAGGTCATTAAATATGAAATGTCCCATTTCGAATCAAAAGTGTAGTTTATTATATCTCAAATGAGAAATAGTACAGTTAATCAAAGTATGCGCCTAAACTTTTGACACAGTTTTGCCATCTTAACAGTAGTTTGTTTATGCCAGCAGCAAAGAAGCCTGGAGAGCAAGTGGCTATGAAATCGAGAAAGGCGTTTTCCCACAGCTTGTTGAGAATTGAATATGTTTCCTTGCAAGAAGTGGTCCAAAACCTAGAAAAAGTGGTAGTCACTTGGTGCAAGATCTGTTGAATATGGTGGATGACAGAGAGTTTCCAAGTCCAGCTGCTGTAGTTTGAGCAGCATTGTTTGTGGGACATGTGGTCAAGCATTGTCTTGCAAGAGGATTGGCCTGTCTCTATTGACCAGTCTCAGCTGCTTAATTGCAAGCATCCTGATCATTTCATCCAGTTGGTTGCAGTAGACATCTGCTGTAACGGATTGACCACGTTTCGTGAAGTTGTAGTAGATACCACCAGTGCTGGACCACCAAACAGACACCATTAGCTTTTTATGATGAATGTTTGGTTTTGGACCGTGTTTCGGCACTTCATCTTTATCCAAGCATTGTGCCAAATGGTTGCGATTGTCAAAAAGAATCCATTTTTCAACACGTTACAATACAGTGTAGAAATGGTTCAAATTTGTGTCGTGACAGCAAAGAAAGTCTAGCTTACAGATGATTTCTCTTCTGACCTTGTTTAATTCATGTGGAACCCATCTATCCAGCTTCTTTACCTTGCCGATTTGTTTCAAATGGTCCAATATTGTTGGAATAGTAACGTCAAACCTTGCTGCTAATTCATGCGTAGGTTGAGATGGATTCACTTCCACTACAGCTTTCAGCTCATCATTATCCACCTTGGTCTCAGGTGGCCCACGTGGCTCATTTTCAAGATTAAAATCATCAGAATGCAACTTCTCAAACCACTGACATTTTGTGTGCTCATTAGCCACATCCTTCGCAAACACTTCATTGCTGTTTCACACTGTGCTGCACTGGTTCCATGACGGAACTCATATTAAAAAATAATATGAATTTTTGATTTAGCTATGGTTTCACAAAAATTTCTCTAAGAAAAAATGTGAAAGATAATCACAAGCCAATGTGCGTTTGAAAGACTGAGGATGTTCCTTCACAATAAAAATGAAACAAGAAAAACAAGAAGTGTCAAAGTGAAATGTCAGAGATATCAACTGTCAAACTTAGTACTTAAGGAAATCAGACATTTCATACTTAACCTAATTAGTGTCACACAGCATTTTAAGGGATACTCACAACACTTCAGCTCATTGCAATAGCAATAGGTGGCTACAAAATCATTACCATAGTACAGTATGTACTACAGTTAATTTTATGAAGTTATGATGTAATGCTGCATTTTTACAGTCACATTTCTCTTGACTACAAATGGCACCATGTATGGTCTGTAAGTGTGTTTTGTAAGTTTTGATTAATTTTTTAACTTTTTATAATTTGTATTGATGGTAGTAAATAAGATAGACTAGTATCTACATATATTTTATGCATTCATGACATACCTAACTTTTTCTTAACTTTTTTGATATTTCTAGCCTATGTGGTTTGTCTGAGTTTTTTCAAATTGTCACAGATCTCCAAAATTTTTCAAATATATTTATTGAAAAAAATCCTTGTATAAGTGGACCCAAGCAATTCAACCCTGGGTTGTTCAAGGGTCAGCTGTAGTCTGTGCTCTCAAATGGAGCTTCTACTACTATAAAGACAATAAATATATAAGTGAGAAAACATCAGTGATAAGTGTTTCATAGGTAATTATTTTAATGTGCCCTATTTTGAGGTTGATGTGAAAGTTAACTGGATGGTTATTTTATTTTTTTAATTAAAATTAAAAAAAATTTTTTTTTTTTGTAGAGACCAGGTCTCGCTATGTTGCCCAGGCTGGTCTCAAACTCCTGGACTCGAGAGATCTTCCCACCTCAGTTTTCCAAAGTGCTGGGATTACAGGCATGAGCCACCATGCCTGGCTTGGTGGTTATTTTAGGTGGGTGGTCAGGGATGGCTCCAATAAGATTAAATGACAATGGGAGGCCTGTTCTAGCCGGGAAACTTCAATGGGTATAGATGCAAGTGGGTTGGTAGTTTTGGTGCTTGAGGAAGGGGGACTTCTCTCTGATTGTGTTTGTTCAATGAAGTGTGAGGCAAGGCCTGCTTGGAAGTAAGATGGAGTAGAGTATGGTGTAGGAGATTTGAGGAGAGGTAGAAGTGGGAAATAGTCATTTTGGAGAGTCAAAAGACAAATGTTCTATGGGAAATGTGATAGGATTGCCAGCCAATGTCGAGTCCTTGTTTTAGATCTGTGGCCAAGAATTTAAAGTGAGGCCAGTCAGTGCTGTTTGCATGTTTTTCTATTTTGAATGTTCATTCACCTGCTTGGCTATAGGAGATACAGACTAGATAGAGGGTTGGAATCTAAAGTTTGCAAAAAGAAAAACCTGAGTAGAATACTGTACTTTCTTTTGGGGTGTCACTCTGGCTCCCAGACTAGAGTGCAGTGGCTGGATCATAGCTCACTGTTACTTTGAACTTCTGGGCTCAAGTGATCCTCCTGAGTAGCTAGGACTTACAGGTGTGTGCCACCATGCCTGGCTAATTAAAAACAATCTTTTTTGTACATGCAAGGTCTTGCTATGTTGCCAGGCTGGTCTTGAACTCCTGGCCTCAAGTGATCCTTATGCCTCGGCCTCTCAAAGTGCAGGGGTTTATACGTGTAAGCCACCGCACCCAGCCTTGTACTTTTTTCACAAGAGTGCAGATTTATGTTAAAGAAAAAGTACCTTGAAGATAAACAATTAGAGATTTGCATTTTTTATATCTAGTTGTCTAGCACTAGCTACTTGTTTGGTCTCTTTGTGCCTCCTCTCTTTCCCTTCTGATGGCACTGTCTCCTCTGCATTCAAACATCCTAAAATGGATGCATTTAAAAAACATTTTCTGTATTGATTGTATCTCTTTAGCTGCTGTCTTCTTTGATTCACAGCCAAACTTCTTCAGTTAAAAGTCTGCATTCCTAGAAATCTCCACTTTTTTTCCTTGTTTGCTTATTCATTTAACAAATGTATTTAATCTATATTTTAATGTTAGGTTTTAGGGATACAAAGATGAATAAGGTACTAGTTCCTGTCACCAGATCACAATCTAATAGGATAGGTGTGTACTGAGAGTATACATGTTTATTGAACTTGCTTCAGTCTGGCTTCTTTCCCTTCATACCATGGTAAACAATGTTACTAAAGGTGATCATTGTCTAAATGCTAAATTAGTCCTTATCATTCTTAGCTTTCTAATTAGTTCTTAACCTTTTTGCTGCATTGAGACCAGCCACTCCTTCCTTGAAATGTTTTCCTTTGATACCACCTCCATTTCTTTCTCTCTGTTCTTTTATTGTTAATGATTACTACAATCTGTACATTCCTTATGTCCCAATAAGCATTATGCTAAGCACTTTATGAACTTTCCCATTTGCTTTTCAAAACAATCCTGTGAAATAGGTACTGTTAATTATAGTTGAAGAAAATTGAGGCAATTCATGTGGTAAGTGGCAAGTGCCGTGATCCTACCCTACTGATTCAGCATCAGTCACTTATTTTAACAAATATTGATTAGGTGCTAAGCCTTGTGCTTGGTGCTAGGATACAAGTAGGATTAGATAGATGTGGTTCCTTTCTTTAGAGCTTAATCCTGGTGGGGAATAACGAAAGTCAACAGGTAATTGGATTATAATATGATTTATGATAGGGGTCATATGGGTTACTGAATGATCTATGGTACTGGGTAAGTACTTCTCTGTAAAACAGGAATATTGGCACCTCTCTCAAGGGTTTTTTTTTGTGAAGGTATTAAATGAAAACATAATAGACACTACGTGTTATGTCTGTCAATCTAATTTCTGCTCTAAATTGCCTGTTGAACATTATCCATTTAGGTTTCCCATAAGCACCACAAAATCAACTTGTGTTAACATTCTCCCCAGTTTTCACTAATGAATCCTGTTTTTGTAGCTTATTTTGGTTAGACAGCACTCAGTCTCCCAGCCTCAGATATTAATATAAACATTCTGGACTCCCCACAGGACTCCCCACTCCTTTTCCAGTTTCCAAAAGGTCTCCAATAATTAGCAGTTTGGCCTTCTTAATATTGCTCTGTAGCAGAGCTTAGAATAATAGAGGGCCAGATAGGAAAAAGTGAAGTACACTTGACCCTTGAACAATATGGGGGTTAGGGGCACTGATCCCTGTGCAGTCAAAAATTCACATATAAATTTTTGACTCCCCAGAAACTTAACTACTAATAGCCTACTGTTGACTGGAAGCCTTACTGATAACAGTCTATTAGTATGTATTTTATATATGTATTATATACTGTATTCTTACAATAAAGTAAGCTAGAGAAAAGGTTATTAAGAAAATCATGAGGAAGAGAAAATATATTTACTATTCATTAAGTGGAAGTGGATCATTATAAAGGTCTTCATCCTCTGTTCTCCTTGTCTTCACATTGAGTAGGCTGAGGAGGAAGAAGAGGAGTTGATCTTGATTTTGTTTCTCTTAAGAATGAGCAGGAGCATGTGTTCAAGTGTTTGAGTTGTTTGTGTTTCCTTTTCTGTGAATGTGTTTATATTATATTCATTAATCTATTCCCATTGGGGTTTTTTCCTGTTTATTATAAGATTCTATAAAATGAACATTTGCTAAGTTAACCTTTTGTGAAATGAATTAGATGGAGTAGAATTCATCAATATTCATGGTTTCAGGATTTAAAATGTCCTCCAGATGAATTATTAAGTAATTCTCCAATGATTTCCTCTATTATTCTGGTTTCATATTTATTCTAAAAATTCATAATGATTCTTCAAGGGAAGCAGGAATTCAGACTTTTATGTCATAGCTTTATAGTTTTAATTGTAGTAACTACCAGAATTAACGTTTTAAAAAATAACAGGGTCAAATATGTCTATTGCCCACATAGGACATGAACATCAGTTTAAAATTTTTGTTCTAATTCAGTAGTTCTCAGAGTGTGGTTCCAGAACCAGCAGTGTCAGTATCACCTGGGCAGTTGTTAGAAATGCATATTCTTGGACTTCATCTCAGACCTATGGAATCAGAAACTCCTGGGGGTGGAGCTCAGTCTGTTTTAACAGGTCCTCCAAGTGATTCTCATACTAAAATGTGAGAAGCACTGCTTTAGTCTTTTTCTTCTTCCGACTGTACTAGTACTGCCTTAGTTCAGGCCCTTTTCTATTTGTCTAGGCTACTGCTAAGTAAGAATGGAAGTAAATTTATCACTGCTGAGTGGGTTACAGTATTATTTAATAGTGTCTTTACTGGTTCCCTTGTTTCTTTTTTTTTTTTTGGAAAATTAGAAGACCAGGTTCCCTTGTTTCTAATTTTATCTACTTCAAACTATCTTTTGTACTGCAGTCAGGGTGTATAAAAAGTAAATTTGATCATAATACATTTTCAGTGATTCCTGACTTCAAAATAAAAAGTTTATATACTTGGGAGGCTGAGGCAGGAGGATCACTTGAGTCCAGGAGGTTGAGGTTACAGTAAGCTATGATAGTGCCACTGCACTCTAGCCTGGGCGACAGAGTGAGACCACTTTAAAACACAACAACAATTTAAAGCTTCAGGTTGGCATCAAAATAAGTGATCTGGCTTCTGTATGCCTGTCTAGCTTTGTGCCTGGTTACATTTTGTGATGGAAAGTGGGAGGAGGAAAGTTATAAAGGTACAGTTGTCCAATTCTTAGAATTTACATTATATTTGAGGAAGCATTCTCCTAAGTAGGGAGGAGTTAAGCTTTATTGATATAGAGATTGACACTATGGCAGTTGTGGGTTTTTAAAATTTTTTATTTATTTTTATTTAGAGAGGGGGTCTTATTATATTGTCAAGGCTGAACTTAAACTTCTTTCTGAGCTTAGGCGATCCTCCTGCCTCAGCCTCCCAAGTAGCGAACCAGCTGACAAGTCGCCTTTTTTGTGACTTAGTTTATCTGGTTAAAACTAGCTCTTACAAAATGGACAATATATCTTAAAAAGATATTGGAAAGTTGTTTGGAGTCCTTGAAGGGATTTGGTGGCAGCAGGGGTGAGGGGAGATGAAGTAGGAAGAAAAAGAGATGATGGCAGAAAATTTTCCAATTTTGATGAGAACTGTAAATCTATAGATCCAAAAACCAGTAGTAAACCCTGGCAAAAGAAACATGAAGAAAACCACACCAAGATACATCATAATCAAATTGTTGAAAACCAGTGATAGGAAGAAACCCCACAAAATCAGGCAAACAAAAAACCACATTACATACAGAATCAGTGTTGAGTTCTGGGTTTTGTTTTGTTTTTTTTAAAGAGACGCGATCTCCTCATGTTGTCCAGGCTGGAGTGTAGTGGCTATTCACAGACAGGATCATAGTGCATTATAGCCTTGAACTCCTGTCCTCAAGTGATCCTCCTGCCTCAGGTGTATCCTATTTAATTTAGGATAGAGCTGAGGCAGGAGGATAGTTCCTACTGCTGTGTCTTTAGATTTATGAATATTTTCTTCTGTAGGTTCTAATTTGCTGTTAATCCTATCAAGTTATTTTTCATGTCCAAAAATTTTATAGTGGGTCTTTTTTTAATCTTTTATTTCTCTAATTCTTTTCTTTTACCTTTTTGAGCATGTGAAATATATTTATAGCAACTACTTCAATGTCCTTGCCTAATTCTCTCATCTGTGTCATTTCTGGATGTTTCTATTGATTAATTTTTTTCATTGTGGGTTTTATTTTCCTGTTTCTTTGTTTGCCTGGTGACTTTTTTTTGGATATCAGACGTTGTGAAGCTTCTTTTTGGTTGCTGAATTTTTTTTATTCCTTTGAATATATTTTGGCTTTGTTCTGGGATGGTTATTTGGAAATAGTTCAATCCTTTTGAGGCTTGTTTTTAAGTTTTGTCAGGCAGATCTGAAACACTCTTTAGTCTATTGCTAATTTGGCTCCATTATTAAAGCAGTACGCTTCTTAGCACTGTATTTGATGTCCATGAACTATTTTAGAAAGCTGTGTGATCTCTGAGGTTTCATCTCCTCCATTCTGGTGGTTCTTTTCCAGGCCTTAGTAGTTTTCTCATGCATTAAGCTAATTAGAACCTAGCCAAAGATCTGGAGGAACCCTTCTGCAGATCTCTATAGCTCTCTCCTCTCTACTATTATGTTTGGGTTCATCCTCTATGGTGTAGGTGAAACTCTCCAGGCAGTAAACTGGGGCACTCAGAAGGCTCACCTCATGTTTTCCCTTTCTCTCAGATCACTGTACTGTGCTAACAGCTGAGTGTCTGAAAACTGATGTTTCATGTACTTCAGCTATTTTTTTAGTTGTTTGAGGCGGAAGGGTGAATCTAGTCCCAGTTACTTCCATCACAGCTAGCTATGAAAGTTAAATAATACTGCACTTCACCCTCTCACCTATGTGGTACAAAACATTTTGTGTATTCTTACTGCCAGTGGTGCCGGAATGTTTGTAGCATATATGTGCAGCATTAATAATGTGTTTGTTTTTAGTACTCAAACTCTTCATTTGGACTTTTGTGTTACTACGTTACTACCACATTGTGTGGTTCATAGACTAGTGTTGGTTTGTTACTGGCCTCCAAATAGGTAAGTATGAAAGTTTGGAATAAGCATTTAGAAACAAAGCAATTTGACATTACCATGGCATTTCTATTGTAATTTACAAAAACCCAGCTGTTGCAGATTGGAAATAAAAAACCCTAGTCCTTTAACCACAGGTAGTTTGAGAAGCTTTGTGCTGGACCATTTGGCCAGAATGACCCCTTAATAAAACTATTTGTTGTATATAATTGGCTGTGGCAGAAAGAGTTTATAGATAAGGATCCAAGACCATTTCAAGATTCTTGGCAAATAGCCCAGATAGCTTAATTACCTGCAGCTGAAAGCACTGCCTTTTAAATTGTGCCTCATCCCTGTGGTTCTAGCTGTGAAGTTACTAGTTATTTTCAACCCTGGATATTTGAAAGAGTAAGAATTAAGTTAGATGATGTAAGTAAGTGAATAATACTTGGGTGTTTAATAAACGATAGCTCTTTTTGTTCCTTTATATTTTTTCTGAATTATTTAATTTTCAGGCTTAAAATAGGCTTCAGTTTTACTTTTTTCCCCTTAATTTTTCGTTACAGAATTGAAGAAGATGTTCCTGCTCCTTCTACCTCTGCGGATAAAGTGGAGAGGTAAGATTATTTACATGGTACAATTAGATTCATATCTGGAACGTAAACTAAGAGCAGTATAACTTGAGGGCAGTTATTTAATTTAATTAACTGAACATTCAGGTACTTGTCTGTAATTTATAGTCTCCTGACAATGATATCTAAAGGCCTTTTGCATTTGATTAAAATATTGGAATTTAGAGTTATTTTGCTCTTTACTTATGCCTAACAAATGCTAATCTGTTCTTTCTTTGAATACTTCTGCTCATTTAAATCTCTGTTTTGTAAAGTTGCCATTTTCAGTTTTGTGGTTATTCTAGTTTACAAGTAATTAACTAGAAAGCTTACCCAAAAGATAGATGCTAGGTTGCATCCCTAGAGATTTTATTTGTTAAGCTTGAGATAGAATTTGGGTTTGTGTGTTTTGGGAAAGCTTTTCAATAAGGTGCAGAATTACTGGTTCTGTGTAATCCTTTTGCAGAATATCTTGCCTTGCACATCTGTTTATTAAGTGTCTGTAGGGGTTTTGGTTTTTGTTATGTTTTTCATAATGTCTTAAATCCCCTTGTGATCTTGGTAATTTAAAATAAGTCTTCTGAAAATACTACCTAACAATTTGTAGGATAATCTGGTTTTTGGGCGGAATGCATACTGCTCAGGATTGGTCCTAAACACACATTCACATAACTTTTTAAGATGGTTACTTGTGGGATATACTATAGGATTTAAGTTTCTGGACTACATAAATGTAGCTAGGCTATATCTTACCCCAATACATAGTAATTATCAATATTAGAAGCATTTGATTTTTAGAGGAGCAGGATGTTTTGATTCTGAGAGAAACATGGAATAATGGTTGGAAAAAGCATGATTAGTTTCACTTTAAGTTCATAACCACTGACCTGAGTGGATTTTGGGGGAGGCGGTTGTGTGTGTTTTTTTTGGAAATAGGGTCTCATTCTGTTGCTGGGCAGTGTCATCGACACAACTTACTGCAACCTCAAACTCCTAGGCTCAAATGATCCTCCTGCCTGCCCCAGCCTCCTGAGTAGCTAGGACTACAGGCATGCTCCACCACACCTGGCTGTTTTTTCTTTTTTCTTTATTCTTTTTTTTTAATTAGAGATGGGGTCTCACCATGTTGCTCAGGCTAGACTCAAACTCTTGGCCTCAAGTGGTCCTTCTCCTTCAGCCTCCTAAAGTGCTAAGGATTACAGGTGTGAGCCACTGTACCCAGCCCTGGGATTTTTAGTATTGACTGGCAGTTATACCACATTTCCCTGGCCAAATTGTTTTTCCATTCTGGTGAATGACTTTTTCTTAATATGTTCTTAAACATTTAACACCATTACCCCTTTTCTTACTTTTACCTGATGATTTTATTTTATATTTGTTATTTTTGGTTTTTTTGTTTGTTCAGTGAATAAACAATAGGAAGAGAAATTTCTTAACATTGTGCCATAAATCTGTACCCACATACTCTCCTTTGGGATGCCTGTTCATGCTCTTATGCAGCAGTTATCAAATTTTTTCTTGTACACCCCTGGAGTCTACAGTACGCTTTCAGGGATTCTGTAAGATCAAAACTATTTTCATAATAACAAGATGTTTGCCTTTTTCACTGTGTGGACCACTGGCACTAATGTTGCAAAAGTAAGTGGACAAACCTGCTGTCCTCTTAACATAAATCAAACCAGTGGCACCAAACAGTACTATCAACTCTGTTCTTCACTACCACCTTCACTTAGGAATGTCCATGATAAAGCAATGTTGAGCATTACTACAAGCTAAGTTTATTCTCAGTCCTTGACTACATGGATTTATAATAATCTGGCAAAATAGGAATTATGGATAAAGTACTTCTGCATATCAAAGTAGGTATGATGGTTGTTTTTAGGAAAAGCATTTGTTATGATGGTTTGAATTAAGAGTTGAATGAGCTACTTTTTTCATGGAACTTTAGTTTAACTTCAAAGAATGACCAACAGACAAACTGATTATTCAGAGTTGGATATTTGGCAGATGTTTTCTCCAAAATGAATAAAGTGAGCTTGTCACTTTAAGGGAAACAACTGACAGTATCTGTTGCCAGTGATAGAATTTGAGCTTTCAAATGAAAATTAAGATTTTGGAAACTACTGTGAGATTGACAGTGTCCTAATACTTCAGGACTGTTCTGATGAAATTGGTGGTGGTGGTTTTTGAAGTTGTAAAATACACATAACGCAAAATTTACCATCTTTTTAAATGTATATAGTTCAGTAGAGTTAAGTACATTCACATTGTTGTAAAATCTCATCTTGCAAATCTGAAGCTATAACCATTAAACAACTCCCCATTTCTCCCACCTCCAGCCCCTGGCAACCACCATTCTACTTTCTGTCTCTGAATTTGACTACTCTGGTTACCTCATACAAATGGAATCATACAATATTTATCTTTTTGTGCCTGGCTTATTTCATTTAGCATACTGTTTTTAATGTTTATCCACGTTTAATGTACCAGTTTGAGAAGTTCTACTTTACAACTAACCTTTAAGAAACTACCACTTGTTAGGTTTTGGTGTAGTATCAAAGAATATCCACAAGTTATCTGGAAAGGCTATTTAAATATTCTCCTTTCCAACTACATATCTGTGTGAAGTCAGACATTTTTATATTTCAGTGAAAAAAACAAGATCAAAACAGACTGAATGCACAATAGTGGCTATGAAAATCCAGCTATCTTCTATTACCAGACAGTTAAGAGATTTGCAAAAATGTAAAACTGCCATTCTTACTAAATTTTTTGTTTTGAAAAGTTATTTTTCACAAAAATCATGTTATTAACATGTAACATTTTAAAACATTTTAAATTATTTTAGTTTTAATTTCAATGTGGTGAATACTGATACAGATAATAACTCACACATGCAGAGGCTCTTTGGGGGCTTCAGTAATTTAACAGTGTAAAGGGTCCTGAAAGTTTTAGCACCGTTGCTCTTATATAACACCAGCATCACCATTTGTTCACAAGATCCCATCCACAATCATTTACTTAAGAACAGAGCTCCTATAGTTCTCTATCCAGCAATACTACTTTTCTTTCCTATGAGATTATTTGTACAAACCTACTTTGTACAAGTAAACTTTGTTGACCTTTCATACCCTGTCATCTTTTACCTCTTTTCAGTTTCTTTGGCAGGAAAACATGAAAGATGTGACAACTTTATTTCTCTCTCTACTTCCTCTTTTATTCTTTCTTTAACCTTCTCCAATCAAGATTTGTCTCCACCATTCCACTAAAATGGTCTTGCTTATGGTCATTAATTCCATCCACATTCCTTACTGTAGTAGTCATTTCTCAGCCCTCTGAGTTAATCTTGTCAGTAACATTTGACCCAATCCATCACTTCCTTTACTTTTCTTCATTTGGCTTCTGAGATAACATTTTTCTCTTAGCTCTTTTTTTCCCCCTTACTGGCTATTCCTGCCCCCACCCCCCTGGTTCTTCCTCATCTTCCCTACCTCTAAATGTTGGAAGGCTCCCAGGCTCATTCCTACAACCTTTCCTCTCCCTCCCCCTCTCCCTTTCTGAGGGTTGTGCTCTGTTGCCCAGGCTGGAGTGCAGTGGCACTATCACAGCTCACTGCAGCTTCAAACTCCCGGGCTCAGGTGATCCTCCTGCCTTAGCCTCTGGAGTACCTAGGACTACACATGTGTACCACCACACCCAGCTAATTTTAAAATTTATTTTAAGAGACAAGGGTCTTGCTATGTTGTCCAGGCTGGTCTCAAACTCCTGGCCTCAAGTGATCCTCCTGCCTCAGCCTCACAAAGTGCTGGGATTACAGGGGTGAACCACTGCACCCCACCACCCCTCTTTTATTAACAGCCACTCCCTATGTAATCTCCCCTGTTAAATCCTGACTTCCATTTCTATTTCTAGTGCCTGTATATCTCCCATCTGTACATATCTCCCGAATCATTCCCTTTTAGCATCTTGGAAATCTAAAAGGCATCTGAGAATTAAAATATCCAAAACTGAATCCTGTGCAGTAATTGATGCTCCTGTTTCTCACTGGCTTTTCCTTCAGTTGACTTTATCTCAGTAAATAGCAATGTTGTTATAGAATTCTTGATCTAGCTTGTCTAGATTTGAATCTCTACCATTAAGTCTTGGTTTTTCCTTCTGTAAAATGGGGTAATAATCCAACAACTTTATGAGATGTGGATACTGGGATTAAATGTAAATGTAGGTAAAATTCTCACAGTGTATAACAAGTTGCCTGGGCCAAAAAAAAAAAAAAAAAGGTTTTATCCCTGACTCTTTCATTCAAGAAATTATATATCTAGTCCATTAACAAATTCCAAAATAAGTATATCCAGAATCTAACCATTTCTACTAGTTTTCAGGTCCTTGTCTGGATTTTTGTACTTTTTTTCTAACTGGTCTTCTCCCTACTTCTCTTCTTGTTCTGTCTTACTCTATACTGATATGATGCTGCTCTCTCCCCTTCCCTTTATTTCCCACAGTTTTCCCCATAGCTTACTCTAGCCAGAAAAGTTTTCTGTTTCTCAAATACTTTCAAGCAAGCTCCTATTAGAGATTCGAACTTACTGCTGCCTCTGCCCTTGAGTGCTTTTCTCCTATGGCTTGCCTCCTTACTTTCTTCCATTCTCTGCTTCAGTTTTACATTGGCAGTGTGTTCTTCCCAGATCAGTCTTTTTACAGTCACAGTGCCAATAGTAAGTGCCCAAATATTGGTTGACTGAATTAAGAAAAGGGATTATCCTTCCAAATGACTTGGCATCCATTAATGGAACTTAGAAATCATATGTATATACCTGTAAAACATCACAATCAAGGTAGTGAACATATTCATCACCTCAGAGTTTCTTCATGCTCCTTTGTACTTCATTCCCTCCCCAGCAACCATTAATCTGCTTTCAGTCACTGAAGATGAGTTTGCATTTTGTAGAATTTTATCTAAATAGAATTACGCAGTAAGTACTCTTTTTTGTATGGCTTCTTTGATGCAGCATAATTATTTTGAGATTCATCCATGTTCTCATGTGTATCAATAGTTCATTCTTTTTGTTGGTGAATGGTTTTCCCTAATGTAGATATATCACAATTTGTTTATCCATTTGGGCTTCCAATTTTTGGCTATTACAAATAAAGCTGCTGTGAATATTTGTGTACAAGTCTTTGTATGGGCATACACTTTCAATTTTTGGGTTAATACCTAGGATTGGAATGGCTGATCACATGGTAGGTATATATCTAACTTTAAGAAATGCCCAAACCATTTTCTAAAGTGATTCTACCATTTCACATTCTTACCAGCAGTGTGTGAGAGTTCCACTTGTTCTACATCCTTGCCAACACTTGATGTAGTCAGTCTTTTTAAATTTTAGCCATTCCAGTGGGCGTATAATGGCATTTCATTGTCGGTTTAGTTTACATTCTTTGAATAATAATGTTGAGCATCTTTTCATGTGCTTATTTGTCGTATATCTTTAAAGACATATTTGTTCAAATCTTTTGCCTTTTTTTTATTGGCTTGTTTTTTATTATTGAGTTGTAAGAGTACATTATATATCTAAGTCATTTGTCAAATAGAAGTTTTGCATATATTTTCTCCCAATCTGTGGCTTGCCTTTTTTTGTTTTTATAACTGTTTTTCAAAAAACAATAGTTTTTCCTTTTAATGGTCTGTCTAGTTTATTGATTTTTTTTCTCTTTATAGTTTGTGCTTTTTTCCTCATATTTAAGAAGTCTTTGCCAAACCCAAAGTCACTAAGATTTTCTCCTGTATCTTCTTCTAGAAGTTTTATGGTTTTAAGTCTTACATTTAGAAAGCCTGTGATCTATTTCAAGTTAATTTTTGTATAAGATGTGAGGGAAGGATTGAGGTTTACCTTTTTGCATGTGGGTATCCAGTTATTCCAGCACCATTTGCTAGAAAGATATCCATTCCCCACTGAATTGCCTTGGCACCTTTGTCAAAATTGTAGTTGGCCATATATGTGTGGATCCACTTTTGTACTCCATTTTGTTTCATTTGATCTGTTTGCTTTTCCTTATGCCAATACCACATTGTCTTAATCGTGAGATCACTGCCTCTTGCCCTATTCTAAATGCTTCTTAATTTTAATTTTTCTTTTAGCTAGTACTTGTGTGAATTTATGTTTTTCCTTTATGATTCTTTTTTATTTGTTACTTAATTAGCAAATATGTATAACAACATACAATATAGGCTTTGTGAGTAGATAAGTCTTTATGAGAAGATATTCTAGTCAAGCTTCTGGGAATGTTGCCTTTGAGATTTCTTTTGGTTTTTGTGGTAGTTTAAATAAGTGTGACTTAGCTAGGCCTTGCCAGAGTAGTCCAAAAGTTTTAAAAAATAAACCATTATGCTCAAATATAGCAGGTGTTCAGACAATGTTGATTTAAACAGTATTTGATACTAGAAAAAAAATCTTTTTCTTGCAGTCTGGATGTGGATAGTGAAGCTAAGAAACTACTGGGTTTAGGACAGAAACATCTGGTGATGGGGGATATTCCAGCAGCTGTCAATGCATTCCAGGAAGCAGCTAGTCTTTTGTAAGTACTGTGTGTTTTGCTATGATGTAATATTATGTTCCTAATAAACCTTGAGTTATAAAGTTTTATGGGGGAAAAGCATGAAGATCAAGAGTTTTAAAACATTTTATTATTTTTCACGTAGAAGTTTATCCCTGTAACTATGTAATTGTAACTGTAAAACTTATCACTGAGCAATTTCAGCCTTTGATTTTCCCGAGTAAGGTAATTTATATTCTGATCACCACTAATTAGGGTGCCACCTTGTCCTGGTTTGTCTAGGACTTTGGAAGTTTTGTGTCTGGGAGAACCCCTCAGGCCCATGCAAGTTATGATTGGTCACCCTATCACAAATGACATTATTAGGACAGCATCTTTCTTTCTTCCTTCCTTCCCTCCCTCCCTCCCTCCTTCCCTCTCCTTTTCCTTCCTTCCTCCACCTTCCCCCCCCCCCCCGCCTTTTTTTTTTTTTTGAGACCGAGTCTCACTCTGTTACTCCGGGTAGGAGTGCAGTGGCACCATCATAGCTTACTGTAACCTCAAACTCATAGACTCAAGCGATCCTCCTGCCTCAGCCTCCCGAGTAGCTGGGACTACAGGCACGCACCACCGTGCCCGGCCAGCACAGCATTTTTCATACGTTCTTAGCACATTTGTTACCTGCTGTTGCCACTGCATGGAAGTTGGCAGCTACCACCAGTTGGCCATATATACCTATATCCTGGAGGAAAAGGTTAGCTTTAGTATCTTAAAGGTGATTTATTTTCCTCAAAGATTTTAATGTACCTCCAGATCTGAGAAAGAAAAGAGTAAGTTAAATCTTCAAGCAATGGCCTTTTCCCCTATGACTTGGTTTGAGCAAGTTTCCTCTAAGATAGTGTTACCAATTCCAATTGAAGGTCAATCGTGTTTCCATATTGGTTGATTACATTACATACAGTTGAGTTCAATCTTCCTTATAAAAGAAATGGTTATAATGAAGCACTTTTGGGTTTCAGGTTTGAAGCTCACTATGATTAAGGGTCATATCAGTCCATTCTTTTCCTAACGCTCACTCCCCCTCCCAACATCCAGAATGGAATGTTACTCTTGGATGTCTGCAATAATCCTTTGTCTGATTCCTGGCGTCCTTGTTTATCTCTACCTGAGCTTAATGCATTGGGAATGTGGGGGTGGAGACCAAACTTTATCTAATAGTATTTAGGTATTTTTATATAAAAATGCATGATTGTCTTACAATGTAAAATGTTATCTAAGTTTTTAAGATTAAGCCCAAATAAACAATTTTCTTAGCTTATTCTTCCCAGATTCCTGGAAAGGTCAGTATCCTCACTGTCCTGCCATTAAGGGTGTTTAGGAGGAAAATTTGAGGTGCAATATTCTAATCTAGTAGACTACCTTTAAACATGACCTTTCATCACAATTTCCTGCTTAGTTTCTCTAGTTACTCTCAATAGTTGGCCTGACTTTGCATGATTTCTGCCAATCTTTTACTGCATGAAAGCTGGCCTCCTTACTTTACATAGAGAAGTACCTCCTCCTTCCCATTCATCACACCATGTGATTTTTTTCTCCCTTTTCCCTGTGTAGATATTAGTAGCTAAAACTTATACAATGCTATATGTATTTCTAAGCATTGTTTTCTAAAGCTTTTACATATATTAAATCATTTAGTTCTTGCCTTAGCTTTTTAAGCAATTAACATTCCCATTTTACAAATGAGAAAACTAAGGCACTGTGAGAATAAGTCATTTGTCTAAGGTTATACAGCTAGTTAAGGGTTAAAGGTAGGATTTGAACCTAGGCAGAATGGCTCTAGACATTATGCTCTTTATTTACATCATGATGCCTTTTCATGGCCCTTACTCATTCTCTAGGTCCCAGCCAAAGGTCTTTTATTCTAGTCCATATTCATATCCATCTTGTAGCAGGAGGAATACCTATTAATGCAGTTTGGTCCTAAGATTATATATTAACTGTAGCAAATTAATGTCACTTAGAATATACATGATAGATAGATGAAGAGCATGCAACACTAACTTCATGCATTGTTTCTTAAAGTTCCTTTGACCTTGACTTGAAACTAAGAAGGGAGTATTGATTTCCTAGAAGGAGTATGTTACTGAAGAAATGTCAATTTATTACGAAAAAACTAGAAATAAACGTGTTAAACTAGACGTTAATTCAGATTTTATTAATAGATGTTTATTCTCTTTGTTAGAGGTAAGAAGTATGGAGAGACAGCTAATGAGTGTGGGGAAGCCTTCTTTTTCTATGGGAAATCACTTTTGGAATTGGCAAGGTATGGATGGTCTATTTAAAAACTGAAGTTTCCTTGTTTGCTAAGATTGTTTACTAGCTTTGAGATTTCACGTGAGCTAAGACTGGTTTTACCTAGAAAGAGAGTCTTGAAGGAGCTTGAAATGGTGATGGAAGTTGTGAATGGCACTTGATGCAAAGAGTAAAATTATATTTAAGTTTTGACTTTAGAGGTCATTAGAAGCAAAGATCTTTCCAATAAAGAATGGTCCATAATTGATTAAAGTTCAGTATAGAGAGAGAAACTTTAAAAGCACTCTCAGCTGGCTCAAAACAAGACTGAATAGAGGGCAATTTGAAAGAACTAGCATGTGACAATGTCTAGTAAATAAGACCCAAAAGTAGTCTTTTTTTTTTTTTTTTTTAGTATCTTTTAGTATTAGAAAGTTCTTGGGTATTTTCTACCAGAATTTATTAACCAGAATAAGATAAATTGAGGGTGTACAAACTAGCAAATGATCTGTCATCTGTTTAATCTCAGTTCTGGTGAATTTCTAACCTTGTAATCATACAGAGCATTCTGATGATTTGCCATGAAAACCCCGCCAGAATGTTATTGCCTATATAGAGAAATTGGGATGGGTGCAAAGTTTGGGAAATATTATGGTCCTGTTGTAAAAGGGGAATGCATATAGGTCTTGTTCTTTTGATGAGAGTCATCAGTGCTTTTCAGGTGGCTGGGTGAGAGGTATGCTTATTTCCTTCAGTGCTTGTACAGCCTTAATTTATATTAAAGTTTTGATTGTTCCTCTTCTTCCATGAGTATGTATAGTTTTATATTGCCCTCACTTGGCTTACTCTTTTGTTGCTTTTATAATATAGAACTATATATATTTCTTTTTTTTCTTTTTTTTTTTTGTTAGGACAATATTTTCTGTCTTGGAAAAAATTGTTAGGTTCTAGCCATCAAACCTTTGGTGCTTTCTCCTTTTGTTCACCTAGAATGGAGAATGGTGTGTTGGGAAATGCCTTGGAAGGTGTGCATGTGGAAGAGGAAGAAGGAGAAAAGACAGAAGAAGAACCTCTGGTAGAAAATAATGATAACATAGATGGTATGTGGAGTTGCATGTGACATTCAAGGGATACAACACTGTATATATCTTGTATACAAGTGATGGAAATAGGGCTCTCTTTGCCCTGGATGGTCTCTCCTAAGATGCTTGGGGCAATGCTGGCATCTGGTGGAGACTGCAGCAGGGGTAGCCAATTACTGAAACTGAAACAGGCTTTTGTAAGAGGATAACTTAATTTCTCAAATGAATTTGGTTATTTAAATTGTTGGGATTTTTTAACCAAGCAGCAAAAGTAAGATTAAACTGGTGTTTTAAATATTGCTACAACCTTAAATATTTTTCTGATGCAAGTTTTTTAAATAGTCTGTGCAGCTCAGTTATTTTAATGGCAATACTTTGGGAGCCCTTTTACATTTTTATGTCTAAGAAAGTTAAATGTTAATTTCTAACCTGAGTTTGGCTACTAGAGTTTTACATAATCAGATGGGGGTCTATTAGGAGAATGAAAAGCTTAGCATCTCTTACCTAACTGGTAATCAGAATGCTTAAATAAAATGGTATCTAGTTTAATGAGCTTGGGTTTCTTTTGCAGTAAGTTGCTCTGCTAGCTGGGACTCTCCCTTTTCTTTTCTCGAGGGGGCAGATAATTTTTAGGCAATCTGCTAAAACTTGCTAGGCTTTTTGAGGGTTTAAAGGGAATGTATTTTTAGTTTCCATTTATGCCTTTATCATTAAACTCGAAGACATGTTTATGCTTCATGTTCTTTAACCATGTAGAGGAAGCAAGGGAAGAGTTGAGAGAACAGGTTTATGACGCCATGGGAGAAAAAGAAGCAGCAAAAAAAACAGAAGACAAGTCTCTGGCAAAGCTTGGAACTGATAAAGAACAGGAGAGTGAAATGGAAAAGGGTGGAAGAGAAGATATGGATATAAGTGAGCCTGCAGAGGAGGAGCTACAGGAAAAAGTTGAATTGATTCGGGATCAGTTAATTGAAACCTCTGAAGAAGCAAAAGGAGCAGCAGCACCAGAAGGACTGAATGATACAGAGGTTATTTCTGGGAAGCCAGAACAGGAAGCACCGGATGCCAAGGAAGAAAAATCAGTTTCTGGAACTGATATCCAAGAAGAATGCAGAGAAAAAGGAGGTCAGGAGAAGCAGGGAGAGGTAATTGTGAGCATAGAGGAGAAACCAGAAGAAGCTTCAGAAGAGCAGCCTGTTGTGGCTTTAGAAAAGGAGGGCACTGCAGTGGAGGTAGGAGAGCCTGTAGACCCGGCAGTCAAGCCAGTGGATGTGGGTGGGGATGAGCCAAAGGAGAAGGTAGCTACCTCTGAAAATGAGATAGGAAAGGCTGTTCTTGAGCAACTGGTAGGGCAAGAAGTGCCTGTTGCTGAAGAGTCACCAGAGGTGACAACAGAGCCAGAGGCCTCAGCTATGGAGGCTGAATCAGAAGTTTCTGAGAAGCCTGGGCAGGAAGCCACAGTTCTTAAGGATGGTGCAGTCAATGGACTGTCAGCTACAGGAGATCAGACTCCTATTGAACCACAGACTACTTTAGAAAGACTAACAGAAAGAAAAGATGGTTCAGGACGAGAGGAAAAGGTGAGGGCAAAGCTGGTTCCTAGTCAGGAGGAGACTAAGCTGTCCATAGAGGAGTCTGAGGCAGCTGGAGATGGGGTTGATACCAAGGTAGCCCAGGAAGCTACTGAGAAATCACCTGAAGACAAAATTAAGATAGCTGCTAATGAAGAGACAGAAGAGAGAGAAGAACAGATGAAAGAGGGTGAAGGTAACCGGGATGTGCAAGAGCTGCAGTGGGTGGAGTACATTCTGGATTTGACTCACTAATCATGGGTAAAAGTCAGCCTTCCATTCAGGATTTTCCGTCTGCCTTTGGATTAGGAAAGGGCTAAATGAAAATGGGGGTAGATTAAGAAGGTTGTGATAAGTTGAGTAAGTTAAATCAAAAGCAGCAAGTCTTTAGCTGGCTTATAAACTAACGCTTTTACTAACTGCAAAATAGGTCGGTCCTCTCTGTGATTTCTGAGAACTTGGCTAGCTATCAGTAACATGTCGCACCATACTAGCCAACAAAGTGGGAAGGAAAAGGTGGATGAGGGGTGGGGTAGGTAGGAAAAGAGTGGGCTAGGCTGGCAGAGAATGCTGAATGGATGTTCACTTGCATGCCTCTGGATTTTTTTAATTTACTGTTCACATGACTCCTTTTCTCTGCTTTAGGAAGCAGGAACAGAGCAGTAGAATCCACTGAATTGGTACACTTAAGCAGGCATGCCGTTTAAATGAAGGCAGTTAACCTTGAATGTTCTGTCACCTGAGTTAAAGAATTCTGGTGCCCCTCTCTACCTTTGGTCTTCAGGAAGTGTTTAGATTCTAAACACTAAACTTTAGAGGCTTATTGATAATAGTTAAAACAGTCCCTAGCTCCAAGACAGCAAAACATGTAACCATTAGCCCCCTTGCTGCTTTTCCTCCTCATTTCATGCTTGCTTTGGCTGCTAAATTTTTTGTTACTTAGAATGTTGTAAAGTGAGCATGCTTTGTATTGCTATTGGTCAATTGTGATTCAATTTCATTAAGATGTGTAAGCCTCTAATTAGTAATTCCATAATTGGCACGTCTGACTTGTGCTATCATTTGAGGATTCTACTGTATATAAGGTTCATCTAACATTGACATTAATAACCACAGGTATTTTCCAACTAATTGTTACTTTGTGTAATTGCCAGACTACTTTGAGTTCTCTTAAGTTGTAAATTTTCAAAGACCCATCTTCAATACTTGGACCTCGTTCTGGTAAATTTCCTTCTACCTATGTGCAGGTCCCTGCACTCCAGCCAGCACAGTCATAGTAACCAGAAGCAAATTGGCTAAATGGTAGCACCATTGGGCTTCTTATTGAGTTTTAGGAGTTCTTTATGGAAAAGGCACAGAACTGAATTCCTCAGTTTTTAAAAAATGCCCACGTCTGGTTCTTTTTTAAAAATTTTTTTATTTTTAGAGATAGGGTCTCACTCTGTTGCCCAGGCTGGAGTGCAGTGGTGTGATCATAGCTTACTGCAGCCTCAAACCCTTGGGCTCAAGTGATCCTCCTGCCCTAGCCTCCCAAGTAGCTAGTACTACAGGTGTGTGCCACCATGGCTGGCTAACTTTTTTTTTTTCTCCATTTTTTGTAGAGACAGGGTCTTGCTATGTTGCCCAGGCTGGTCTCTAACTCCTGGCCTCAAGTGATCTCCCACCTCGGCCTCCCAAAGTACTGGGATTACAGGCATGAGCCACTGTGCCTGGCCCCATGTCTTTATCTTAATGATAGTGAGCAAGGACAGTAAAAAGCTTTGCTGGCTTTCTTAAGTTGGACTTTGAATGACAGGGTCTTCCTATTGCCCAGGCTCGTCTCAAACTTCTGGCCTCAAGCAATCCTCTTGCCCCTGCCTCCCAAAGTTCTAGGATTATAGGCCTGAGCCACTGTGCCCAGCCACATACATTACTTCTGACTCTAAAATAATACCGTGTGGTATAGGTAGTATTGTTCAAGTTATAGCGATGAGGAGGTTAAGGCTTGAAAGTTAAATGACTTGTTAAGAGTCTAACAGTAAGTCATAGTACTGAATTCTAACCTAGATCTGCCTTGAATATATTGTTCTTCCCAAGTTACCTCACACTGAGGAAAGCAATGTTCATCCCTTTCTTTCACCCAGTTCTTACCAGAAATTTCCTGGTCACTTATGTTTAAAAACTGTACTTAAGAAAGGCTCAGGTTTTTCATATGTTGCATTTTTTGTGCTGTGTACCAGGTACTGTTCTGCATATAAAGACGGTACAGTTTTCCATATTTTACAAATGGAAAAATGGTAGAAAGAGTGTAAATAATTTGTCCTAATCACACAGCCAGTGAAGAGAATCACACAGCCAGTGAAGGCTGGGTACGCTGCCCAGACAGTCTGGCTCTGCGTCCCAGCCCCTTGCTTTCTGTGCATTATTTCTCTTCATATGGCAGCACCAGTCTGCAGAAATCTCAGAAGTGGTTTTCTCTTCACTTTACTACCACCTCTGGATTTTTTGCCACCTCTTAGGCTGTCCATATCTCCCTAATAAAGACAATTGGTCTGTTCTTTTCTAATTGTCATGTTAGATGTGGTTGATGAGCAAATAAAAATTGTAAATTGTAGGTATAAAGCTTGGTATGCTCAGATAGACTGCACTGGCCAATCTGGTGGCACTTCCCTATGAGAGTGCTAATATAACCAAGAACTGGTACCTTTTCTTTGCCTTAAATAGTCATTCTTCTGGTTTGTACCATTCTGTGCCCATATTTTGAGGACACTACAAGATCAGAGAAGTTGTATTAAACAGTATTTCCTTTTCTCTGAAGGATGGAATAGACATAACTAGAAAAAAATATTCCATTGTCAAAGAAGCTTGGAAAATAATTTAACAAATTTCTTTACTGAGGACATCAGGGCATTCTCTTGAATACTTGGGAACAGGTTACCAGATTGGGAAATGTTTTAAAGTAATGGCTTTCTCATTAACTTAGCTCCCTCTCCATCATTCCATGAAGGAAGGTAGTGCAGATTCCTCAAGAGAAACCAATATTCTTCCGAGGCAATTATAAGAATTTAAAATTTTGACGTAAAATTTTCAAGTATCTAATTAGAGGTCATCTTCTAGCATTCTGGTATGAGTAGAAAGAGATACCACTAATTAGGAAGAGTACAGAATAACAATATCAATTAAATTTTTCCTACAAATTGGGAAGATGAATTTTTTTTTAAAGTTTATTATGGTAAATATGTAGATCTACTTCAGCTCTCTTGCATGTTCTGCTGGAGATTGGGCAGAGTTAATAAAACCACCCATCTGTTCTAAACTTGGGGAACTAAGGCCAAACCCACTTGGATATTTGGACATGAAAAGAATGGTGTATGGTGGTGGCTATACTTCAGAAGCACAGCCAGCCACTTGATAAAACAGGTTGTTTGTTATAGATGTTTAATTAGCTTGTGGGTCGTCACTGGTTCTTGGAGGACTTCTTTAGTTTGTCATAGTAATATGTAATATATGGGAATTTTCTGTGCCTCTTCCCATCCTGAAGCAGTATTGCTGCCAGGAAAACTCCTTTAGCCAGACATTATCACTCTACCTAATTGCCATTTTAAATTCCCATAGTAGGCAGTTAGGAGATAGTGGCAGCATTTGAGCTCTTCTGTTGGTGTTAAAAATGCTTAATGAAAGGTGACAGTGATAGGCACATTATACCTAATTCATGAATTGTTTATATCAACAAAAAACCCATTTTAGTCATTTGACATTGTAAATTTTGTCTTATCGTTAAGTGTGTAGAGCTGTTTATTAGGAGCCTGACCTTTAGGCAGTTGACTGAATATATATCAATACAGTGTTTATGGCTTCAGATTTAAAAGGGATTGTCAACAAAGTACAGGAGTAAAATAATGGGTTGTGGGGTACTGCTCACTCAAATTCTGTATGTATTAGAGCTGGCTGGAGTCTGTGGCATGCTCATTGGTAAGAATTGGTAAGGACTGTGCTTTTTTCTCCATAGCTCTGTTGTGGGAAAGCTAGTCTCTTGAGCATTCTTGCTCTGAATGGACTGGAATAATTTAACTTTTGGTACTTTCCTAGGCTGTTAGTATTATCTAATGAGTGGCTTAAAGATACCAGAAACAGTGGCTAAGGTCTCAGCCTGCTTCTGGCTGAATGGATGGGAGCTTCTAGCCAGTGAATAAGAGGCAGTAGCTAATCTGAATGATTCTGAATGATCCAGGTTGACTTTTATAAGAGAAATACTCAGCCTTTTAATTGCTGAAGCTCTAACCCATAGACTATAAGATTACACTTTCTAAGTCTAGGTTAGACTTGAATTAGGCTATAACCACTGACTTTATATTCAGTTCAGATGCTAACTGACTTGGGTTAGCATCTGGCTTGTCCTGTCTCAGTATATAGGTTGACATGTTTATTGGAATCTCTGACTAGTCAGAAGATATCTTTAGTTTTATTCTCAATACCAAGGAATTTTTGTTTGTAGAAACTGAAGGCTCAGAAGAGGAGGATAAAGAAAATGACAAGGCTGAAGAAATGCCAAATGATTCAGTTCTTGAAAACAAGGTAAGTTGTTATTCATTCAGTACTGTTGTCTGCTTTCTTATTGCAGGACTGTAGCTTGCTAGTATAGGCATGATAATTATAGATAGCTGTCTCTTGGTTAGGGATTAGGGACCCTTTTATTCATGCCTAGGATGGACAGACATATTTAATTCCAGGGGGTGTTGTCTGTTAGTATACAACCCCAAATTTCACAATAAAATATCACTGACATAATGTGATGACTTAGGATAAAAATGTAGGGACTCATTCTCTAGGTTTTAGGGAGAAAGTCTAAAATTTTGAACTGCACATCAGGTTTTTTTGTTTTTTTAAAGCCATACTAAATTATACATTTAGATTTGTACTCTAAAAACATGCCTGTCTTATCCTTCTGTCTAATTCCAATGATTTGGATATACTTCAGTCTCTTCAAGAAAACGAAGAAGAGGAGATTGGAAACCTAGAGCTTGCCTGGGATATGCTGGATTTAGCGAAGATCATTTTTAAAAGGTAAAACTCTTGGTGCTTCTAGGCTCAGTTTGGGAGTTTGGTGGTTGAAAATAGAAAGCAGTTAGGGTTAGACAAGTACTGTTAAGGTTTCTGATCAACTTTCCTTCTTTTAGGCAAGAAACAAAAGAAGCCCAGCTTTATGCTGCACAGGCACATCTTAAACTTGGAGAAGTTAGTGTTGAATCTGGTAATACATTTTCCATTTTATGTTCTCTAACCTCCCCCACTCCCCTATTCTTCCTCTAATAGATTTTCTAGAATCCAGCTTGATTGATCATAAGTTGGGTGGTTGGCTTTAAAAAGACAGTAAATTTGGGTTCCCTACAGTCCCTGGAACAATGAACAGTCTCTTCTGTAAGTGGTACTCTAACTGAAAGTATTTCCGTAGATTTTTAAAAGTCATTTTGACATTCTTTGTAGCCAAGGATCTTAGAGATACTACAAACAAAAATGAAATGTAAAATAGGGGAGCATTCCCACAGGGTGGGTCTGAATTCTGGAAGTACTTTATATTAAATGCTGTCCATTTACTTGCTGTTCTTCTCTTCATTAGAGAACTATATCCAAGCTGTGGAGGAATTCCAGGCTTGCCTAACCCTGCAGGAGCAGTACCTGGAAGCCCATGACCGTCTCCTTGCCGAGACCCACTACCAGCTGGGCTTGGCCTATGGGTACAACTCTCAGTATGACGAGGCAGTGGCACAGTTCAGCAAGTCCATTGAAGTCATTGAGAAGAGAATGGGTGAGTGAGCACCAGCTGCTTCGTGATAATGTTGGTGGATCCAGCAATTGACAGGTAAAAACAATGGTTCTTTTTTATGGTAACTGTTACTGATCACATTAGCCTGTTGTTTTGTAGCTGTACTAAAGGAGCAGATGGAGGAGGCCGAAGGATCACCTACTGAATATAAGAAAGAAATCGAGGAGCTGAAGGAACTGCTACCTGAAATTAGAGAGAAGATAGAAGATGCAAAGGAATCCCAGCGTAGTGGGAATGTAGCTGAATTGGCCCTGAAAGCTACTCTGGTTAGTCTGTTTTCCTTTTAAAGTTTTGATAATAGCATGTTTGGGGCTGGGCACGGTGGGTGGCTCATGCCTGTAATCCTAGCACTCTGGGGAGCCAAGGCAGGAGGACTGCTTGAGCTCAGGAGTTTGAGACCAGCCTGAGCAAGAGTGAGACCCCGTCTCTACTAAAAATAGAAAAATTGGCCTGGCCTGGCCTGGTGGTGCACGCCTGTAGTTCAAGCTACTTGGGAGGCTGAGACAGGAGGATTGCTTGAGCCCCAGGAGTTTGAGGTTGCAGTGAGTTATGATGCCATGGCTCTCTAGCCCAGTGATGAGAGAAGGACTCTGTCTCCAAAAAAAAAAAAAAGTGTATTTGGTATCATTAATGTTAATGTTCCATTTACTAGGAAGTTTTTATCATGACTTGGTTTCCAGGGAGTTGGTAAGCTCATCTAATTATTTCTGTCAAATAATATAGTGGTTAAGAGAATATGCTCTGGAGCCCCAGGCTGTCTAGGTTTGAATTCCATCTCTGTTACTTACTATGTGTGACCATGGGCATTTCTCTGCCGTACTTGACCCATCTGTAAAATGGGGATAATATAGGTTGAGTATCCTTATCCAAAATGCTTAGGACCAGAAGTGTTTTGGATGGTGGGATATTTACATTATACTTAACATCCCTAATCTGAAATTGATCATTCCCTAATGCGAAATCTGAAATGCATCAACGAGCATTTCCTTGAGTGTCATGTCAGTGCTCAAAAAGTTTCAGATATTCAGATTAGGGGTGGGATGTTCAACCTGTAGTACATATGTGTAAGATAATTCTGACAGTACCAGACAAATAGAAATTTCTTAACAAATGTAAACTATTATTTCCATCTCAGAACTCTGTATGGATTAGTGAGCATTGAGGGATTTTCACCCCAAATTGCCTGGCTTTGCTTTTGGCTGCTGGCATATCAGGGAGCTTTCTACCCTGCAGGTAGAATATGAATGGTTTAGTTTGATATCTATATTCTGCCTATGCCCTGGGTGGGGGGTAGACAGGTACAGATGGGGTGGGGGGTGGATGATCTTGATACTGTCTGGAGTCCGCAAGTATTTCAGGTCTTAATCAGTTGCTTGGATGGTGGTGGGTACCTCTTATAAGACTGTGGGTGGCCTGGGTTCTGTCGTGAAACCAACTTGGGTTTGTCATCTCTCACACAGGTGGAGAGTTCTACTTCAGGTTTCACTCCTAGTGGAGGAGGCTCTTCAGTCTCCATGGTGGGTATTCATGTGTTGCTGAGTCACTTAATATTAAGCCTCGGTGTTGGTCTCACATAGCTTGTACATTGCTAATAAAGGTTTCCTTTTTGCCAGATTGCCAGTAGAAAGCCAGCAGATGGTGCTTCCTCATCAAATTGTGTGACTGATATTTCCCACCTTGTCAGAAAGAAGGTAAATCTACATGTGGTTGTTTCTTTTCTACCTTTTTCCTGGTCTGTATTTTTTTTTTTTTTAATCCCAAAGGATGTATGAGGATTACCTTTCCTATAAACCCTCCTAATAGTTGGTGTGCAACGACACATTTAGTAAAGGTGGTGAGGGTTTGTGAGCGAAGACAGTTTTCACTTGAATACCTCTTCTAGCAGACTGTCCTGGCCTTTTTCAGCCCAAGGACTATCAGGAAAGCTGCTGAGGAGGATTGGTAAGATCCATTTTAGGAAGCTGGTGGGTTTTCTTTGATAGCATTCATTCAGCAGCAGGTGTGCTGGTACAGACTCCTGAGTCTGCCTCTGTGTACGGTGCCAATAGATCTTTTCTGATGTTGGGGGAGGGGATCTTAACTCCTGCTTTGTTTCCTGACTCAAATGTGAGAATTCAAACTTACACTTTGGTTACCATTCACATCTGCTCCTCACCCTCCACCCCTCACCCCACTGTGCTTCTTGTAGGGAGGCTGAATTGATATGGTGGGACAGACTATTCTGCAGAGTACACAGGTTGGCATCTGTCCCCTGTGCTAACAGGGACAGGGAGAGAGACCCTTAGAATTGTGAATTCTGGTGTTCACAATCTTTGCACCATGAGGGTTAAGGAAATGTTTTGTAGTTGTCTTTTTAAAAACATTAAGCACATTTGTGAAGGCTTCACAATTGTATCTTTAGAGGAAACCAGAGGAAGAGAGCCCCCGGAAAGATGATGCAAAGAAAGCCAAACAAGAGCCGGAGGTGAATGGAGGCAGTGGGGATGCTGTCCCCAGTGGAAATGAAGTTTCGGAAAACATGGAGGAGGAGGTGGGCAGTTAAACAGGGCTTGGCCTCTTGCCTCATCCCTTGTTCTCAGGACCTGGGGAACCCAGTCCTCCCAAGTGCATGCTCCCCACCTTGAGCCTGTTTGGATTGTTGAGTGCAACCCTCACAGAAATAGTAATTGTGCAGGAAAGAGTTTGGTTATGGGAGTGTAGGATGACTCACTGACAAATGGAACTTATATGCCACAGGTACCCCCAATGAAGGTATGAGAAGGCACTTGATTGGCAAGAACATTAGGTCACTTCTGCTTGCTCCTTTCCATGTAACATGTGATTGTTGGCTCTGTCAGCCCTGTTGTCACAGAGAATTCAGGAAATGGCCTTGTACTTTGTGATCACTGCCCTCTTAATATAGGGAGCAAAGCAGAGTTTGGGTGACCTGTGTTCTCTTCCTCTGACTGAAGCCTGCTCGGTTATATAACATGGAATGGCTTAAACTAGGGTCACTCATGCCCAGGCTCCATTTGTCTTCCAGGCTGAGAATCAGGCTGAAAGCCGGGCAGCAGTGGAGGGGACAGTGGAGGCTGGAGCTACAGTTGAAAGCACTGCATGTTAAGAGGGGGCAGAGCCTTCCTCCCAAGGGAAAGTGTTTTTGTATATAATGTATTTTTTCACTTTTGGGGGATTCTTTTTGTATAACTTCAATAAAGATTGTAAGCAAAGGTTGAGGCTTTGATGGTTTTTTCTTAATTATTGGCTGAATCTGTGCCTTGGAGCACTCCAGGTTTTATATAGTGGCCAAATGTACTTTTTTTTTTTTTTTCCCCTTCTCTACTGATCTGTATTGGAAGTTCTAATCCCAATTCCTGTCTGTCCAATGTGGAAGCAATCAAATCAAGTGTGACTGTAGGACCTTTGTCTTCCAATGGTGCTATATTTTTTCTGTTTTCAAATTTTCAAATACTTGACTGAACCCAGCTGTCTTGCAAACCTTCAGTGGTGCTGTCCCTGGATGGGGGCTACAAAAACAAGACTTGGTGAAGATCTTGCTCTTCGGTGCTAAAAATGGATGATGGACTTTGGCTGTGAGCCAGGCCATGGGTGGTACTTGTCTTGTATCCACCTAGTCTTCAACTGGGGGCCACAATCCTGTCCTGGAAAAAGAACTCTGAAGAAAAATTGGGGAGGCAGGCAGGGAGTGATCCCTGAGGAAAACAGTCTGTGTGTCTAATTGTAGAGACCTGAGCTCTCTGGTTTGAAAGTGGCTGAGGGACTGATGGTGATAGACACTTTGGATGTGGTTGGAAGAATCTGGGGAGGCTGGCTGGTTGAGTTATATTTGTTATTTTCTGTATAGAAAGGTTGAAATATATCAGTACTTGGAATTGTTACCCTGTCTGCAGTTTTGATTTCTCAAATAAAGATGCTCAAAAGGTCTTGGTCTGGAATTGTGTTTAAAGATATTATAGTAGGATCCTGGGCTGTCTGAAACATTTCAATGTGGGATATAGGGTGAAAAGGTAGAAATTAGCCCAGCAGTTCTGGGAATCCAGTCCAAAGATGCTGGTGGTCAAGGCACTGATATTAATGCCTTCCCATTGGGCTCTCACTGATGTCCAGGGTGTAGGGCTCATTTGAGACTCTGAGCTGCCTCTGACCCTTAGTTAAAGAACCTGTTAGGGACCTGACAATATTTGGATCTGAATTTCAAACAGTGCCTGTCCTACATTACCCAAAGGGATTTAATTTAATAATTCTGACACCTATAGGGCTAATTTGTTGCACTGCACTGGTAGGTTAGAACTTGCTGTTTTTAATATCCAAAGTTGAAAGCAGAGGGAGCTGTGCTGACCCGTCAAGTCAACCCCATTTTCCAGAGTTTATTTTTTGTTTTTCTCTAAATACTACAAGAGAAAATGGCTGGAGTTTTTCTGGACTGGTCATGGCTGCAAAAATCTCTGGCTTATCCTGTTTTTGAACTGTCTTCCTGAAGATGCCCTTGCAGTGTATGTTCAGGTCCTGAGGCTTTTTTTTTTTCTTTCTTTCTTTCTTGGTCAGGACAATCATGACACACTTGACTTCCAGGCCCTTGACATCTTTTGGTTGATAATGGAATCTGGGGCTAGGCCCAGTATCTGATTGCAGCTAGACCTCATATGGGGCCCTCTGTTTGGGAGGTTGGGTAAGGAACATTGGGGCTGGGGCCCTACCCTGGAATCCAAATATATAAGGCTGTAGGAGCTTCCTGGTTTGGGACCTTGAGAGCCTGGGTTTCCTGGCAGAGGTACTCTGCAACAGGGATTTGGATGAAGTCTGGCGATAAAATTGGCTTTAGCAAAAAGCAAGTGGGAATTACTTTATCCTTTAGTTGGAATTAAAGAATGCTCCCAGTCACCTTTCAGAGAACTTTATAAGCGCTAGGCAATATTGTAAATACCTGACATACTCATTTAATCCTCACATCAATCTGTTTTACAAAAGCAGAACAGGTACACAAACTACTTGTGAGGTGGTAAAGCTGTGGTTGGAGCTTATGTTTTGTGCTCATAACTGCTATTTGTTTCCAGACCCTACGTCAGAACACAGAGTAGTAAAGCTGCAGGTCTGGGCCTGTGCATGTTCATACCCACATTCACCTGGGTTCAGAAACTCATTGGGGGTGGGGCAAAGGCTCTTCTCTATCCTTGACTCCACTGAGGGGCTCTTCTGCTGGAGGTGGGGGATCAGCAAAGCCAACTATGGGGGTGAGGGAGTTGGCTTCCAGTGAAGATGGGCTCGATACCTGTGGAATGGGGAGGAGGGAGGTCTTTAGCAAAAATGTAGTGATTAGTGCACAGGTTTTGGAGATAGGCTACTTTAGACTCCCATTTACTGTGAACCAAATCAATCTGGTCTTGATTTGATTTCCTGATCTGTTATATAACATTACTTACCTAATAGAGATGTGAGGATCAAGTAAGTAATGCACAGAAAGCATTTGCCAGTGACTGGCCCATAGTCATCAATAAAGGCTGGCCATTAACTACACCAACCACATCTGTGGTGTCCCTAGCTCTAGTTGGGTCCTCACCAGAGGTGGGTATTGGTACTCATGGGCACTTGCTGGATTGATCTCTGCCAGTGTCTGGACAACTGCATCTCTTGCATTCACCAGCCGCAGGAAAAGCTCAGCCTGACCTGCCTGGGAGGAGGAAAAATGGTACTCCTTGTATGGGAGGAGTATGCCCAGCCCCTACCCTCCACGCTCACCTGGGGAATCCCATTCATTTGTCCAAGGGTAAGGCTAGGATCCAGACGAAGGGCTCGAAGTGGGAGGCGCCAGTGGCCACTTAGCACCCGCTGATCTCGGTCAAATAGCACAAGTGAAGCCCAAGCCTTTGGCGGTGATGCCTTAGCCCATGCCAGTCCCTGCCAGGCCTGTAGCTCACAGACCAAGGATACTGGTGGTGAGGGTAGCAGTCTGTAGAATAACCAAAAAGCAGCGTCGGGAGCCAGAGCTGCAGTCCCTTCCCTAGGACTCAGCCCTCAGAGCCAATGGGCTCTGTATACAGATGAGAAAACTTAGCAGAAAGAGGGACAAGCCTCATTTATGGCAAAGTACCAGAGTCACGATCCCCACCTACTGACCTGGGCACAGGCTGCCTGCAGGCAAGGATGGCACAGTTGCCCATGGGCCCAGGAGCTGGAGGTGGGGGCAAGCAAAGGGCTGGGGGCAATGCTGTGGTCCCTCCTGTATCCTGGCCGTCTCGTGCCAGGCCAGTCATTAGCTGCACCCAAGTCCAAGAAGCCTCAAGGCCCCGCAGGAAGTCATAGAAAATGACCAGGCCAGCCCTGGGGAACACAAGTCTAAGCACACAAACACCAATTCTTCTCACCTTCCCTCCCATCAGCCAGCTCTCAACCCTATCTGGCCCTAGTGTTGGCCCAGTCATAGAGGATGTCCGAGGAGGGGGCAGGCCTCACCCAGGGTCGTAGGGTGCAGGGCCCAACACGTCAGATGTGGGCAGGAGGAAGTGTGGGTCCAGGCCCAGGTTCCTGGTCATTGTTCCAGGAAGCTGTGACTGTGGGCAAGAAAGTTGACTCCTCCAGAAATCCTTCTAGCTGCCCATGCTCCCCCTACCGCTCAGAGCAGAGCTGCCCCTGCCCCATTCCCGGTCCTCACTGCCTTTCCCAAGCCACCCAAGAACTGGAGGTCTGCGGAGCCTGGAAGTGGCGGCAGCGGGGGCGCCACCGGCGGCGGGGGGAGTGGGGGATCTCTCCTCCCTTTCAGTCGCAGTCTGGGACCGGCCAGGAATCGCGGCTCCCCCGGCCCTAGGAGCAGAGGAAGAGTTAGGACGCCCCTGAGCTGGAGAAAGCAGGTAACTAGGTTGAGATACCTCCTCCCCCAAAAGCCGAGCCTACAAATGGGTCCGCGGAGTCACGGGGATACAGGGACACAGACACACGGAGATGCGCTGGACACAAATGGAGGGGGCACAAACACGGGTCTCATTGCCCACGCACGGTCCCCTCCACCCTCTCCCTGAGCCATGCCTGCTGGGAAGGGCTAGGTGGAATGGGGTTGGGGTGCTCACTGACCCCAGGGCGCCCGGCCCGGGTCCCTCTGCATCTCCAAGGCCAGGATTTCTGCCTCCAGGCGCCGGTTTTCGGCCTCCACTACTAGAAGCTCCTCCGATTTGGCACGTGCCTTTCCTGCCATAAATAAGTCTGACCTGTCACCTTTGACCTCTGGTGACCGGCCGGGTCCGGCTGTGAGCAGCTCTCCAGCGTTAGGGCTCTCTGGACAGGACAAGACTGGACGTGTCAGCTCACATTTTAGCCACTGTCACAAAGATCATCTAGGTCTCCTACTTCGGGGCTTTTGCCCATACCAATGACGCCCTCCCCCATGTTCTCTTCTCCTCCCAGGACTAAGACCACTGTTGCTGAGGCCCCCCTGTTCACCCCTGCGGGTCCACGACCGTTGCAGCTCCAGTGCTGATGCCTCCACTTGCAACTGCCACATCTGGCCCAGAACGCCCGAGTCCCGACCCCCGCCTCGAATGTAGGCCTCCCGCAGGGCCCTAGGGAGTGGGGGACAGGAAGGCAATCTTTCCAGGACTCAACAGCGCTTCGCCCCACGCCCGTCTCCTGACCCCGGCCCTCACCCGATTTCAGCAGCCAGAGTCCCTGGTTTGGTCTGTAGCACCGGACAACAGAGCTCTGTCCCTTGCCAAGAGTTCAGTCGGGTCCTGGGGTGGGGGCCCACGCGCAGGGAGACACCGTAAAGGAACCCAACCCCGGACCTCCGGCCGCTCCGCCCCTTCCCGCCCTCGCACACCCTGCGCCCTCCCGACCCCGCCGCAGGCCCCACCCCCGCCCGCGTTCCGGCTCCCGCCGCGCGCTCCTAGGTCAGGGTCTCACGCTAGCTCTGGCTGCAGCTCTTGAACGCGCGCCCCTAACACCTCCAGGGCTCCTCGCGTCCGCCCCGCCTCTGCCCGGAGTTCTCGAAGCTCCCGCTCCAAGCCGAATAGGCGGGATATCCCGCCCCGGGTCCGGGCTACACCTTGGAGGCACCGGCTCAGTTCTGGGGGAGTGTGGGACTGAGTCAGCACGGGTCCGAGCAACCTCAAGCCAAAGGGCGAGGGGCCAGGCAGGTGCTCGGTACCCCCTTCCTCACCCACACCGCGTCGCTCCAGGGCCTGGCTCTGTGCTTCAGTCTCCGCCACGCGCCTCGCGCGAGTCGCCTGCAGCGCCCGCAGCCGCTCGCCCGGGCTCCCTGCAGCCTCGGAGGTGGGGCCGTGGGGCGGCTCCTCTGAACGTCTCCAGAGCCCTGCGGACCCCCTGGGGATCTCTGTTATCCAGGGTCGCATTTCCTTTAGGGACAGCCGCAGCCACTGCACCTGGAGGTAGCAGTGGTCCGCGATCTCTATGTTGGCAGAATCTGTCCCATGTACGATCTACAGGTTTGGGGACGTTTCGAGCCGCGGGGAAAGGCAGGTGGGTGTACCTCTTCTGTTAACCTCTTTAGCGCAGATTTACTGGCCTGCTGTTCTTGGAAGCCCTGGAGTTCTTGTGGCACAACCTGGAGACAGGGCGTAGGATGAGGAATAGTGAGGGTCTGGCTCACTTGAATACCCACCCGTGGCCAGGAGGAGACCCTTACCGCGGCACCCTGTGGTTCAGTGGCTACTGAGGGCTGCGCTGCAAATGTCATCTCCTGGGTCACGCGGCCAATGCAGAAGCGCTGAGTGTGGGAGGCTAACAGGGCCGAGGAGCGGAAAACCATGTCACAGGTCTTACAGGGCAGGAGTCCTGGCTCTCCAGAGTGGGAGTCCATGGGATGGGACCTGTTTCCTGACACCAGACAAGACCTGCAATAAACGGGACAGGGAGCAGAGAAAGGCAAAGGGGGATGAAAGACAGAAAGCCAGAGGCAGAGAGGTAAGGCCAGGTCTATTAGGTCTAGGAGAGCTTCAAGTTTATGTTTGGGGAGGAGCCTCAGCTCCCTGGGCAGCAACCACAGGCCTGGGCAGGTCAGGAAAATGGGTGGGGAAACCTTGGCCACCTTTGGGAGGAGCCTCTGGCTTGAAAAAGTGTCACAAAGTCTGTACTACCTCATTGCACAAACTTGGGCAAATCTCTAACACTGCATCTCGGTTTCTCTGCCTGTATTAACAAAAAGGAAAAAACAGCTACTTCCTAGACTAGCTGGGCCCTTATCACTTACTCCACCATTGGTCATTTAATAGCCTGTGACAGGCAAGTGTCATATTTTTCATGCTGTACTCCCAAGTGGATGTAAGACAGTTAGTGCCATTCTCCAATCCAGAGAACACCTGGGAGAGGAGGCAGTCTGCCCTTTTCAGCCTTCTACCAGGATATCATGTCTGTCTCTTGACCGAAAAGCCGTTCCTAGCAACATGTCTGTCTGGAAGCAACCACAGCTTTTGCACAATCAAATCACACCGGGGATAGTGGTCTTTCCCTAACTCCCATTCCCTCATTCCTGTTTTTTCAGCTGTAGGAGGAGATAATCCACACAGCTCAAGAAATGAAAGCTGTGGGAGAACATAATGAATCTATCAGATGGGGGAATCAAATCCAGAAAGAAACCTCAGGCAGGCCCTTAACTCTTGGTCAAATCCTCCACCCTACCCCTGTTCTCCCCCAAAAATATGCATCCAAGTTATAAAGAAGCAGGAGCTCTGAGGTGGCCTTATATTTCTTAAGAAGCCCCCTTTTCTAAACAAGACAGGGACTTAAGGTGTTTCCCCACATACAGTATGTAAGGCCAAGGTATGACGAACAGTGTTACAAAGTGTTTCAAAGTATGTGATCTCAGTCCAGGTTAATTCCAACTCAGAAAAAGTACATTTTTAGAAATATGTTCTGAGAAAACAAGTAAATGGCAAAACCCAAATCTCAACCTACTTGTCAGCTCCTAAAGTTTAATACTTTTGAAACAATATATTATTAGTTCATTTTATAGTTCAGATGGTCCAACGACTTTCAGTGGTTTGACTTTGCAATGGTGCGAAAGTGAGCCACATTCCGTAGAAACTGTACTTCAAATTTTGGATTTTGATCTTTTCCCAGGCTAGTGATAGTATGATACTATCTTGGCATGCTGGGCAGCAGCAGTAGCAGGGAGCTGCCTCTCCCAGTCAGCCATGCGATCAAGAGGGTAAGTGATATTCTCAACTGTACTGTGTTGCCAGATGATTTTGCCCACCTTAGGCTAATGTCGGTGCTCTGAGCACTTGTAAGGGCTATGATGTTCGGTAGGTTAGGTGCATTAAATGCATTTTCAACTTACAATGGGTTTATTGGTTGGGACAAAACCCATTGTAAATTGAGGATCATCTGTATTTCATTGATTCTAAGATGCACATTTTAAAAAAATTTTACCACCACTGAACATCAAGATTCACAATTAGTGTCATAATTTAACTGGCAAGTTTTCTCTTATTAGCACATAACAATGTCTTAAAATTGATGCCATTTTACATTCAATGGACTGTGTTAATAGTTCTTACTGTTCTGTCTCAACTGCACATGGATGGCTCATACTACTAGCAGTAGGGACTATAATACACTGTGGCAGACAGGGTGCCTTCCTGGCCTTTAGAATCTAGCAGATATCCTGCTGGTCTCTCTGCCTTTTACCTCTATTTTATTCCCTAGGGTTCACACTACAGGCTAGTTATCTTCCTAACATGCAATTAGGCTTATTATTCCTCTGCTTGTCTCCCATTAAAGTATGATCTTGGTCCTCTATAGGGACAGCCAAAGAGTGCCAGTGCCAGATGTTTAATTTCTACTTGTCCATCAGATCTTGGCTTAAGGTTTCATCTTTTCTAATATATCTGTTTGTTCTCTCCCCTACTGGGTTGGGCACTCCTTGGATCCCCAGAGCCTTGTACGATGCCTAGGACATACAGCAGGGGCATAGAAAGTATTTGTTGAATGAAAAAAAACCCTGCTTCCTCCACTGGCCACCCAGTCAGCACTGGCTTAAGTCTTTTACCAAGTTCTTATTTAGTAAGAAAACCAAGGAAGAGACTTTCCTTAAAATATGTACATTGGTAAAAACACGGGCACTGAAAATGTTTCAGGAAGGAAAATTTGGTTTCTGACTTTATTACTGACGATTTATTGCACAGTTTTTCTGCATCAAAAAATTATCTGCTAAAAGGAGAAACAGGTGTGTGTCTGAATTGACATTTCCCCCAGACTTCTAAAAATATTTCTCCTAAAGAAGAATGCATTCGTCTAATTTTGAAAATACACTTCTTGAAAACGTCACGGCGGGCGGGGCGGGCCGGAGGGGCGGGGCGGGCCTCTGGGGCGGGCCTCTGTGTCGTGTCCCGGGTCCCGTAGGCGGCGGTGCGGAGCGGAGCGGCGGGCACTCGGGCCTGCGGGCGGCATCATGTCCCCGGGGAGCGGGGTGAAGAGCGAGTACATGAAGCGCTACCAGGAGCCGCGCTGGGACGAGTACGGGCCGTGCTACCGCGAGCTGCTGCACTACCGCCTGGGCCGCCGGCTGCTGGAGCAGGCGCATGCGCCCTGGCTCTGGGATGACTGGGGCCCGGCCAGCTCGTCGGACGAGTCAGCGTCGTCGGAGTCGTCGGACAGCGGGAGCCCAGCGCCCCGGAGCGCCCCGGCTTCGCCCGCGGAGCCCGTGGCGCAGGAGGAGACCGAACAGCGGGTGCGCGGGTTCCCGGAGGAGCAGGGCGCAGAGGCCGGGGGCGCGGAGGACGCGGCTCTGCCAGCCCTGCCAGTGCAAGATGTAGAAGAAAAACCTGAACAACGAATCAGAACAAAAGAGACTGATAAATTACCGACCGGTGTCGAACCACGACAACAACGAAGTGCCTTATTTGCCAGAGGAAATAGGGAAGCAGTCAAAAGTGCCCAAAGATCATCAAGCAAAATAAAAGAAAACAAGCATCCATTTGCTCTTTATGGCTGGGGAGAAAAGCAGACCGATACAGGAAGCCAAAAAACTCACAACGTGTGTGCATCTGCTGCTGTGCATGAGATTCATGAATCAGCATTACGAGCCAAGAACAGAAGACAGGTGGAAAAAAGGAAACTGGTTGCTCAAAGGCAGCGTGCTCACTCTGTGGATGTGGAGAACAGAAAGATGAAGTCTTCCTCCTCGGAGAACCCGTGGATGACAGAATACATGAGGTGCTATTCGGCCAGAGCTTAAAGAAACAGTCGCGTGGACAGCCTCTTTTAAAAAGTGTAAATGACAGAAAAGAAAATCAAAACAAGACAAAAACCATCAAAGGAAACAGGACACAGATTCAAGAAATCAACTGATTATGCAAGGTTTTTCTTAGGGAATTTCTAAAAGATTGTTTTATTTTGATGAATTATTGGTCACCTACCTCGGCGGTAGGGCAGAGAGTTGAAGCCATAGACATTGGGTTATTTATGAATATAATTCCCTAAATCTTTGATATTCTTATAAGGGTTTAAAGCATCTTAATCTTTTAAGATACTGACACCCAATGCCTTTAAATGGCTACAGATGCTACAGATGCTTACGATTCAGTATTCTCAAGTTTAGGTGGAGCCCATTTTCATTCTATCCTGATTAACTTTTCAGATTCCATAGCTATAAGATGATTCCATCTGGCAGCATAAAACTCATTTTCCTTATGTGCAGTTTTCTTTGTAAAGCATAAGTTGAAAATGAGTTTCAACACTGTTAATTCCATGTGTAATGAAACTAGAACTTTGATAGTTCCTGAAAAATTAAACTTACTTGTATTTTAGTTCATCATCCCCTTCATGTAGATTGTGATACTTTAAGAATTACCTGGGCCAGGTGAGGGTCACTTTTTCCATTTTAAATTATCTAGGCACTTATTATTTAATAGTTTTAATAATTCAAATACATTCCAATAGATGAAGCTCCAACACAGTATGTGTGTAGAGTAGTAAAGTTTATTTTGAGTCAAGACTGTCACAGTTTTTATTGCAAGATCTTTTTTAGAACACATAATGTGGACTCAGTCACTTGTTACACTCTGGCCTTTTGGCATACCTCCAACTGTGGACTTCTGCCTCTTCAGTAATAGCTGGCAGTGACATCTAGAACTTATCATCTGAAATTCCATTTAGCAAGTGGTGATCGTTTGGCCCACTGGGATGGGGACCACTGTTAAGATTAGACATGTTGCCCACCCCCACTTTCTCTTTTTCTTCTTTCTTCTACAGAACTTAACAATAATGAAGTCTTGATGATGTACAATATTCAGACTTTTGGTGAAATACTCTTTGATTCCTAGCCAGTAGATCTATCTACACCTTAATGTGAGAGAATGGTGGTGTGTGGATATGCAAATGTAAATAGTTCTGCTTCTGTTTAGTACGTTTGCTTTTGGAGTAGAAAAATGGTTTTAAAAAACATTGGTTTTCATCAAATGAGTGAAATCTTCTCCATTCTGCAGAGACAGGAATCTACTAGAAGGATGTATGCTAAGTTCTTTACAAGAGATAAGAAGGTACTTTGCCTGTGCCAACTTAGCACCTAAAGATGTGTGAATGAAAATTTGGCATTAGATGTGAAGCGGAGCATTTCCTTGGTATTTTTACTCTGGGTTTTTTAAGTATGATAGTCAATTTTTAGAACACAGAATGGTTATTTTTCATTCCACATAAAATCTTCAGTGTCATTTTAAAACTGTATTAAGCTTTGAAAACACATACTGGAGTATCATGAGCTTTTTTAAAAAACCTTAAAAATATTTGCATAGTTTTGAGGTGAATTCTTTTACATAGACAGCTCTCCTAATCACTGAGATGTATATTTCATAAAAGGAAATTCTACGTGTTGTCCAAAACCACCCTACTAGTAATCCTGGTGAATTTTGGTGTTAACTATTATATTATTAAAGCCTTTAAATGTTGCAGGTACCTAAAGATCACATTAATGTGGCAATTGTGATGGTGTAGCTGATTGTGAAAACTATTCCTTTAACATTACTTCTCGCATGTTTGGTGTTAGCCATCTAGCTCAGATGTTTGTGTTGCACTTGACAATCTTAGGAAAGATGGCCTTGGGGAGTAGTTCAGGCCCACACTGATGGACTGCCTTAGAAACCTGACTTCCTCTAGCCTAGACTTTGAACAAGCCAGACTTTCTCTTGTTTAGAAAACAGACTTGTATTTAATGTGCTTACTACTGAAAACTCCTGATGGAGATAAAACCTAGAAGGCAAATACTAGCCAATTTTTTCCCCATTCTTTGTAAGTGAAGGACAAATGAACAAGATTTCTGAATTACTTTTAATGTGCATGAACAATGAATAAATCAGTATGAATTAATTGTGAGTCTTCCTCCCATGTCCAAGTTCTTTGTTGGTTAGGGTTTTTCTTTCTTGTTTTAAGGGTGACAATTACCTTTTGAGCCTTTGAAATTTTTTAAGTTGTTCCAATTTGATGGTCCTACTTTTTTCTTCTCATTTTAGAAACTAATGTGGTTGTAATTATGTTCCTTATTCCTGGGACAACTTGCAAGACAGTGAGATAGCTTAAAATTACCTTTCAAGTTGAAAAAATCTGAAACTGTTTGAGAATCCAGTGATACATAAAACTTAAAAAAAAAAAAAAAAAGAAAATATACTTCTTACACGAGACAATCCAAACTGATGCAAAATATTTATTCCAAGTTAGTTATTTTATGCAGTAGTTTTCCCCCCTCAAGAGTCTTGTGATAACCACATCTTTTAAATCTGTAAATAATGTTATCAAAATAATCTTAATCTTTGAAATCTCACAAAAATTTATATTTTACAATCCACCCTGAATATCAAGGCTGCAAGAATAACACAACATTTCCTATATCCAAATATTTTTACAGCTGTACCCAAAAAGGAAAAAGGAAAAAAAAAAACAAAGAAAAAAACCACATATGCTTGGTTAAGGGCTAAAGTTACCCGAGCAGCCAAAAATAAAATAAAATATCCAAATTAATAGCATTAATTTAATACAATTATAACTTCAATAGTCATTTTGTCATTGACAATGATTGCTTGAGCACAGGGTTGAGTGCCCCAAGGGCTGGTAGTAGAAGCTGCTGCTGCAGACCAGTGTCTCCTCTCTCTGCACTGCCAGCTCCCACCTGTGCATCGCCCCATATATACTATGTGTGTGTGTGTATTTAAAAATCTTTCCCACCACACAAACTTCTCTAGTAAGCAGGTATTAGGGAAGAACAACAAAAGCTAAACAAGCCAATCGCTCTCTCTTTGGGATATGATTATTTCCCTTGTGCATGAAGTATTCAACAACATAAGAAAAGGAAAAGAACAATTTCTTTTGTATACTCCCTAAACAGAGTTTACTGGGTCAGATTTAACTGTGAGCATTTATATGCCTACTTCCAGGCATCGTCATCTGATGTTTCACTGCTACTGGTTTCCGTGTCTGAGTCCTCAAACTCTGCTTTACAAGTGCTTCTCCAAGGGGAGAATAGGCTGGAATTGCGGCTCTGCAGGAAGCCATTCTTTCCAAAGCCATTTCTTCTCAGCTGTGGTTAGCATGGGAGAGAAAGAAAAACAAAAACCATCAATGACTGCACTGATCCATGGGCCCTGTGAAAGGCCAGGCCTCAATTTAATTCTGCATAGAATGTGTGTGGGGGGGGCCCTTCTGGATCCTCTATTGTAAAAGTGCTTTTCAAACGTTAAGGTGCACATTAATCAAGAAAGGATCTTTTAAAAATGCAGATTCAGTAAGTCTGGGGTAGGGTTTAAGATTCTATATTTCTTATATCAGATTGTATATACTGTGTTCCTTTTTAGGACTTATCCAATTGTAATTTATGCTTTATATATATGCCCCAGAATGTAAGTTCAAGGAGGTTTGTAGAAACCCCAGTCATCTTGCTCATCCTAGGATCTAGCAGTGCATTTGCTGAATGAACTGACATAAGCTGTTTTGGGCCAGAGCACCAGAAGGAAACTACAGTACAGAGCAGAAAGCAGAGGAAGGTAAGCCTGCTTCCCTAAAGACCAAGACTTCAGACCGTAACTCTGGAACACAGCCTTGTGGTTCTGATAACAGATTACAACTGTGAAGATGAAAGAACATACTTCTTTCTGGAATCTGCTAATCACTGACCTGGGTCTTGTATTCACCACTGGTGATCCCTATTGTCCAGGCAGAGTTAGATGCCCCAGTACATTTCCACTATGGTAATTTATTTTATATTTTCTTTTTCAAAGTCTTTCTCTAACATTAAATTAGGGCTCCCTAAGGGAAAGGACTGTCCTGACTCCTTATTCTCCTAATCATTAATAGGTATCCAGGAAAGTTTTCTGACATACCTGCTCTGTCTTCATGTGGAATTCTTTGAGCTCATCCTCTGTGAGGGGAAGGCAATTCTCATCATTTTCAGGATATTCCTGCCACCCCATTGCTTTTAATAACCTAGTGGAGGCAGAAGGAAAGGCAAAGAAAATACGACACCGTAAAGCCTAAGTGGGCAGCCCATCACTTTCTACAGAAAACTTTCCTGCCCAGGGGCAATGGATGCTAAAGGAACCTTGTTTTCTTTCTAGTGGGACAAGCTTTAATAACAGCTACTCGGATGCTTGTAATTAAATGAAGGCTCTCCACAGTTGAGAGGATAAGAACTACAGAACAGACAGTAGAAGGAGAAACCAAGACAGCATAAAAAGGAGAGCCCAATTGCAAGGGCTCTGTGTCTTATAGACCAAAACAGAGGAAGAAATCTCACTTTTGTTCCTTGTGAGCAAATTAGCATATTTGCATACGTACCTAAGCTTTCTTTCAATTTCATGGCACCATGGACTCTCTTATAACCTTGCTGACTTCTAAAGTTCCTCTGGACAGGAGCCTCCTTTAGAAAGGTATGCCTATACTTGGCAGGCCCCACCTGCTATCCAGTTGCTCAGACAGCTGGCTGTTGTGTGTTCAGGGTCCTATTTAAACAACACATTTCATGCATCGGGGTCTCATGCTTCCCAAGGCCCCTTAAAGGGGTCTTACAATAACCTCTCACTTGGGACAGGAGGGTCTAGGAAGCCAACACAACAGTCCTAGCAAACAGGTTCCCCTCTTCTCCCCTCTCTAACTACAGCCATAAACTGAGCCTGAAACTAAAATATATGAAAGCCTTGGAGGGGAGATTGTGAAAATGCTGGCTGAGTCTGTGAGAGAATGCCTGGCGGGCAACAGGCCAACCTGGGGGCCTACAGAGAGAACAAATTACGATACTCAAGGGCTACTCTTTATGCCTGACTCTATCTGAGATGTCGTCTCAAGTATGTTCAAGGTCCTTACAGGCCATACACTGCATGCCCTGTGATCTCCTCCTCACTTACCTGTGCTCCGCTTCCAGAGAGTGTGAGAGAACCTCCCCTTCTTCCACTATGGGGAGAGCAAGACCATTCTGATGACAGCCTTCCTCTCCATTTTCCTTTGGTTCAGGTGTGCTGTCGTCCTCCAACTACAATAAGGAAAAAGAAGGACATACTTGGTATAAGGTTTCTTGGTGACATGTAAGCAACCTACAAAATCGAGGAGTCAGAAAATGCTTTCTAGAAGATAGCCTCAGCCCATAGGTTTTCCTCACTTACAAATGAGGGCCAGCTATATCAACAACAAATTGATTCTAAAGTTTATATGGAGAGGCAAAAGACCCAGAATAGCCAACACAATATTGATGGAGAATAAAGTCGGAAGACTCATACTACCTGACATTAAGACTTACTATAAAAAGTTAGAGTAATTAAAACAATGTAAGAAGTGCTCAAAAGATGTATGCAAAAAAAAAAAAAGGTGTGGTATTGGCAAAAAGAATAGCCAAATAGTTCAATGGAATAGAACGCCCAGAAACAGACCCACATAAATAGTCAACTAATCTTTGACAAAGGAGCAAAGGCAATACAATGGAGAAAAGATATTCTTTTCAACAAACAGTAATGGGACAACTGGACATTCACAGGCCAAAAAAAAAAAAAATCTAAACAAAGATCTTACACCCTTCACAGAAATTAACTCAAAATGGGCCACAGACCTAAATGTAAAATGCAAAACTATAAAACTCCTCAAGTTAACACAGGAGAAAACATAGATAAGCTTGGGTATGGCAATGACTTTTTCAGATACAACAGCAAAGGCACAATCCATGAAAGAAATAACTGTTAAGCTGGACTTGAATAAAATTAAAAATTTCTGCTTTGCAAAAGACACTGGCAAGAGAATGAAAAGACAAGCCACAGACCAGGAGAAAATATTTACAAAAGACATATCTGATAAAGGACTGTTATCCAAGTTATACAAAGAACTCTTAAAACTCAACAATAAGAACAAAAAAACCCCATGTGTACAGGTAATGCGCCGTATTAAATATGTAAGGTCTTATCTGCATGGATTTGATAACAGAAACTAATAGTCTCTAAATAAACAACAACAAAAAAGAAAAAGATACAACCTGATTAAAAAACAGACACATCACCAAAGAAGATATAGATGGATGCTTCACATTATATGTCATCAGGGAAATGCAAATTAAAATTACATGCTTATCGGGGGGCCAAAATCCAGAACACTGATAATATCAAATGCTGGTAAGGATGTGGAGCAACATGAACTCTCATTCATTGCTGGTGGGAATGCAAAATGGTACAGCCACTTTGGAAGACAGTTTGGTGGTTTCTTAACAAACTAAACATGTTCTTACCATATGATCCAGCAATCGTGCTCCTTGGTATTTACCCAAGGGAGTTGACAACATATGCCAACACAAAAACCTGCACATGGATGTTTATAACAGCTTTATTCATAATTGTCAACACTTGGAAGCACCAAGATGTCCTTTAGTAGGTGAATAGTCATTAAAATAAACCCTAATATGAAATCTCTGCTGAACAAAGGATTAAATTCACTTTACCACAGGCTCTAGAAGGCTGTTATTCCTACACACAGTATCTCTGTACATTTTTAAATCTTGCTACATTTTTATCCTTGAAGAAGAAGAAGAAAGCATATATATAACAAAGGAAAACTCCTATGCTTCCCCAGAAAAACCCTATGCTCTTACATCCTCCAGCTTGTCACAGTCTCTGTTCTCTGAGAATTCTCCATTCCGGTCATCCTTCAGAGTCTTCAGGAACTCACTCTTCCTGTCAGTGGTTCGGCGGGTCAACTTGGTCAGACGAGAGGAGCTGATCTCAATTGGAGGGGTGGTGCTGGAGGGACTCTGGGCAAATACCACAAATAAGTTGCTCCTGATAGCAAAGAGCAAGAACTGGGATTCTCTGGGTCACTTCAAAATGGCACTGAATTTGAGAAATTGGTAGTCTATTTATCACAGTCTTTTACCAAACAACCCTTTTATTTAAACAGACTTCAGTTTTGCAGGGTTTTTACAGTTAAGACTGGCTGGCTCATACAGCACATTTTTGCTCTTTCTACAGACACCAGTAGAATGCCAGTCTAACGCAGGACAACCTTGGCCTACCACAAGGCATTTACCCTACCCAGCCACTGCCCACTTGTGGATGATAAAGGAAAACATTAATAAAAAAATGACTCAGCCAAGCACAGCTACAAAAGAAACAGTGTTATAACTATACATGTTACAATGTATAGCTTAGTATAAGTAAATGGGAAATGGCAACTTTAGAAAAGGCTGCCCTGCTTTATCCTCACTCACCTCTTTGGGAGAACTCAGAACTGCACCACCAGCCAGTACCACTGGTTTGGTAACAGAGATTGGACTGGTAAACGCACACTCCCGGCTGGAGGAAAGGGATCCTGATTTGTGTTCCATTCTGTTAGCTTTCCATGCATTGGGCTACATGGGATGAAAGAACAAATCAGTCAGAACGAGCATGCAAACAGAAGCTCAGCTTATAAAATTATAAAGCAAGAGTGAAATGTTATATGGGAACGTAAGTTTCCAGAGCTTACCTGTCTCAACATGTTTGGGAGGTAGGCAACCTCCTTCTGAGATTAGGCACTTGCAGAAAAAGGCAGATGGGAAACAGAAGAGCCATGGGATGTTAATAGGTATTTCTCAATAAGAGAGCTCTATCTCAATAAGCCTAGAAGGTGCTATGGTGACCAAAGTCCAACGGGTTTCTTTACTGTGCTACTTCTCAAAGCATTTAACTGCACATAAGAATTTGAGAGGTAAATATACAGCATTTTTAAAACTTATTTGACCTCAAAATGTTTTCTTTTATAGTGTGTTTCTTAACTTCTGATATAACCCTGATATTCCACAAACTGCACCAGAAAAATACTGTTTTTTGGGAACTTCGATGGCAAGAGGCTAGTTCCATGCCAGGGTGGGTATTATAAATGGCTGGACAATTCTGGTTTAGTCAAGAGGCTCTTTTTCTGCTCAGCCTTCCAGGGTCTGGGCCCATTTTGTCACTCTCGCCCCAACTTTGATGGCAGCACAGTGTAGCTGAAATACTGAGTCAACCACATTATCTGAGGAGATCAAGGAAGACAAGGCAGGTCAGTGGAGTGGGGCTGAAGCAAATGAAAAACTTCTTATTTTTCCAGAATGAAATAATTAGAACTGAGGCCTCCAAGACAAAGAAAGGGCCTGAGTGTATAAAATTCCTTTCCTGAGTGCTTTCTTGGTTGATAGGTATTAAAGAGGACACGATAGCTTTAGGAAGGGAATTAACTTGACTATCTACCATGTATCAGGTGCCTGCCATACTGTTTTACTTAATTTTTAAACCTATCAGGTATAATAATTATTATGTTGACTTTTTGTAGAGAATGACACTGAGGATAAGTTACACAATTTGTTCCAGGTTACTCAGCTACTAAATGAAATTGCCTTTTCACTATCCCAGAATGCCTCCAAAAAGGACAAACAAGCAGATAAGAGAAACTGTGACCCAACCGGAATGAATATTAATGTTTTTCTTGCACTGATGAAAATCTAAAGATGGCTGCTTGTGTCAGGTTAACTATCAAAGATTATTTGTGGCTTTCCCGGAGTTGTAGAGGGTTATCAGATGTCCTGTCTTTATTTTAACATTGCCACCCCAGGGCACAGAAACATTTGGGTTTCTGCCACAGTAGTACAAAAGGTTTATCAGACAGCCTTACATAAAAAAGAATACCTACATCTCTGCCTATTTCATTCCAACTTAATCTTAATTCTCAGTAACTTAAAACACTATGGGATAGCTGACTGCTCACTGCTCATAAATCATTATGTCCCAAGCCCCTTTTTATTAGATGATTATATATGTAAAAATCCATTCAAGTGAACTGCGTGTCAACCACAACTTTCTTTTAAAAACGTCCTCTCCTTTTCCTCTAAATTTCCAAATCGCCCCCAACTTGCTCCACTACAAATGATTTTGTCTTCTCCTACTCAACTGCAAATTCTGAAATCATTGGAACCAAACTTTCCCCAGCTCCTTCCCCTTTGCTCCTCAAGTACAAAGAAACTTCCTCCTCCCTTTCCAGCATTCTACAGCTGTTTGTTATTTTTTCTTTGTGGATTTATCAATTATTTCCTCCTTGTATCTTTTTTTATTTTTGGAGACAAAGTCTCATTCTGTTGCCCCAGCTAGAATGCAGTGGCATCATCCTAGCTCACTGCAACCTCCTACTCCTGGGCTCAAGCGATCCTCCTGCCTTAGCCTCACGAGTGACTGGGACTACAGGCATGCACACCACTGTGCCCACCTAATTTTTCTATTTTTAGTAGACATGGGGTCTCGCTCTTGCTCAGGCTGGTCTCGAACTCCTGAGCTCAAGCGATCTTCCTGCCTCGGCCTCCCAGAGTGCTACATTTACAGGTGTGAGCCACCGTGCCTGGCTTCCTTGCATCTTTAGTCTCCTTCTGTCTAATATGTTATTCTGTTTCATCTACAGACAGGTTAAACCACATTATTGAAGCGAGGGGAAAAAAGCTAGACTTATTTTCCCTCAATCTTATATACCACCATCCTTTTACTGCCAAACTTTTCAGAGTCAGTATCAGCTATCTTTCACTTGCTCATTATTGCTTACTACTACTTAGTTCCCTGCAATACTCATATCCTCATTTTAGTAAAACAACTCTTTCATACATAACCAAAAATTTCATCCTTATATTACATTCAAAGGCCAACTCTTAAAAATCTGTCTTCTTTGGGAAAAGAGATAATGCTCATTAACAATCTGTTCTGAACCTTTCCTTTTCCCCCTTCTTGATTTCCTGATGCTTTACCCTCTAGGTTCTCTTCTAACCTCCTGAATTCACTTCAGTCTTTTTAATGGATGTGAGCATTCTATAATGTTCAGTACTCTTCTTCTGCTATAATCTATTCCTAGGTGAACTTCATTAGAAAAATGAGTTATTTATAACTGTTTAATCAGTTTAAATGTTAAAGTTTCAACTACTTTTTTTTCCCCTCTCCCTCCCTCTCCTCAACTACTTCTTTACTCTTTATTCTTCAAGATGGGAGGCATTCTGGAGCAGTAGAAAGAGCCCTGGTTTTGAAGTCAGACAGACCTGGTTTAAAAGTCTTGACTCTATCACTTATTAGTGAGTCATAGTACCTAATTTTCTACATCCCAGGATCAAATGTGTAAAAGGCCTAGTGAAGGTCTTGGGACATAGTAAGATGTAAACAAATGGCAGTTCTCTTTTCTTTACCACATATTTGAACCCAGTTATCTGTAAAGACTTTGAGGGCTCTCTCCAGGCAGAGTACAATTTTTTTTATATCTGTCCCATCACTTGTCAGTGAGTGAACTCTTTGGGATTAGAGACCATGTATTATTTAGTGTCTCTATGGACACACATTTAGTATATAGATATTCAATGTTAATAATTGTTGCTAATGTCTGGATAAAATGAATGAATGAATGGATAAATCAGCAACTGCCTATTAGTCATCTTACCTTTTCCTTCCTCTAACATCTCACATTCAAGGTACCCAGAACCACACTCACTTTTCCTGAAACCTGATCTTCCATAATCCAAGTTTCCCAGGCAAGAATATCCTCTGCTTTCTTCCTCTAATTTACTTCCCACAATTCAACTCATAGAAGGGCTAAAGTGATCCTAAGCTCTGTATCATGACTTAAAAAAAATTTTTAGAGACAGGATCTGGCTGTGTTGCCAAGGCTAGAGTGCAGTGGTGTGATCATAGCTCACTGCAGCTTCGAACTCCTGGGCTTAAGGGATACTCGCACTTCAGCCTCTCCAGTAGCTGGGACTACAGGCATGAGCCACCACACCTGGCACTGTATCATGATTTTCATCCTTGTTACTTCTTCACCCTTAAAAGATTTATGAGATCTTTGAGGATACAATGGCATTTTCTTACTCATTTTTATAGTTTCTATAGTCTAACAGAATGCTTGCAGACATCTCAAACTAACACTTATGAAAGCTCTTAAGGAATGGGACAAACATAAGGTGTGCTAACATGTTAGTAATAATAGCTACCACTTATTGGCACTTACTATATGCTAGTTTTACGTATTTCATAAAATTTTCTCAATTATTCCTCACAAAAAACTTAAAAGATGGGTATCATTACCACCATTTTACAGACAAAGAAACTGAGACTGAGAAGTTAAGAAACTTGCCCAAGGTTATATCACAAAGAAGGAGCAAAGTGGAATCTGTCTACTCCAAAACCGCACAGGTACCTTCCACACCAGGCTGTTCCTTTCTTTATAATAGTTGCTCTTTTCAATTGAATTCACATTCTTTCCCTTCTAAATCAGAGGGATAATCACCTAGACTCTTTTAAAAAATAACCGCACTTGTCAGTAAGTTTTATTCCACTTATTTCTTCTTGGCCCATGATCCTTTAATGACCTCTTCTCTTTCAAGTATATTTCAAGTTGTCCCCAGCCGCTTCTTCCAACAGATTTCCTCATCCTTTCACTTCATCCACCACCAAAATTCTAGCTCCTTTTACTGTCAAGGCTCAAAGGTGTCACTACCTCCACTTCTACCCATATAATTCTAAAAGTCCCTGAAATCTTGTTTTAGTCCTACTTTACTCTCCTAAAACTTCAACTTGAAGGTCACCAAAAACTTTCCAATTGCTAAGGCTTTTTTCAGTTATTTTCCTCAACTTGCTAGCAGCAAGTGACAAGTGTTGACAAGCCCTGTTGGTACTTTAAACTCACCAACCTGGATTTCTGTGATAGCCTACCATTTTTTCTATGTCTAAACTATAATTTCTCAATACTATTGATTATGTTGTTACTTTCCCATTCTTTACTACTCTTCCTCAATCCTCTTCCCTTGTGGATCTAATCTACCTTGAAAGCTTCAATCATTATCATTGGAATGATTCCCAGTCTTGATACTTCTGAAGCTCCAGTGCCTCACAGAGTCATAACTGATGTCGTACCACTTTGTATTGTGAACAAGCACCAAACACATGCTTACACACAATGGAAAGTGAATTAATATTAATACTCACTGGTTTTTCTCCTAATGACACACAGTAAATTCTAATTATTTGTTGTGTTCACTTTGGCAGGACATACGCTAATTATGTGGCTGGAATTCATTCAAACAATTATTATGTGTTTATGTAAGGGTGCAAGGGATACAAACATGAAAAGGACCTGAAGTGTCCATTTAAGGAGGTTACAACCAAGTGAAGAAACAAATAGATGCAATACAAGTACTGTAGCTATCATGGTAAGTGACACAGAGTGCTATATGACCACAGAGATATTGATCAGAGCTTTAGAAGTATATGATAGAAAAGGATTCACAGAGAGGATAGCATGAGCCTAAAGAATAATTTCTTCCCAGGTAAGAGAAAAAAGAGGCAGTAAGATGCAAAAGATGGATTAGATTTAGTCTATGAGGAATTACACACGCCACTGCAAAGTAGTTGGGACACTAATTATAATAATAGGGACTGGCAAACTACAACCCATGGGCCAAATCTAACCTGACACATTTCTGTATGGCTCATGAGGTAATAATCTTTTTTATATTTTTAAAGGTTTTTTTTTTTTAAAAAACAGGAATATGCAATGTGCAACAAGGACCATATATAACCAACAATCCCTAAAATATTATATGGCCCTTCACAGACAAAGTTTACCAATCACTGAAGGGATTTAAGTAAGGGATGAGATATATTTAATTGTTTTAGGACTAGCATTCTAGCAGTTCTGAGGAACATAAATATAGACAGATGAAAAAAAAGAAGGGTATACTACAGTAAATGTGAGATGACAAGATCCTAAACATGGACAACATAGAGGGAGTAACTGATAGGGACTTTGTAATTGCTTGGCTGAGGGGAATGACTGAGGAGGAGAGAAGCAGTCAAGGTATTCAAACTGAGTGATCAGATGGATGTTGATGCTATTAAAAAAACTGCACATCAGGAGGAGCAGGTTTATGAGATGAAACTAATAAGTATGAGAGGCCTACTAAAAATCCAGTTGGCAGCAATAGAGAGTCTGGAGACAGTACAATACTAAACATATAACAGGCACTAAATGAATATCTGGTGAATGATTTGACAGGAAAAAATTTACTAAATTTATTTATTTATTTATTCCTAAACCTCTGTTGTGCAAGGTTCTTACACTGATTCTAAATCATACCTTAGAAGGAGGTGGTGCAGGCTTAGGAACCAGGTTCTTATAGACACTTGGAACTATGGATGATGATTTGTTCCCATTTGCATGATGAGATCCTGGTGAGGTGAATGCAGCAGAGAAGGCAGCAGCAGGATCCTCTTTGGAAACTTTTTTGATAACTAGCATCTTGGAGGGTTGCTTGGCACTAGGTGGGTTTTCTGTGAAATAAAATAGTGGAGAGACAAAAGAATGTCAAACCTGTTGTGTAACATGAAATATAGTTTATACTAAGGCCTCACCTTCAACAAACAGCTGGGAGTTGAGACAGAGGGACAAGCATTTCCTGGTGTGCGCTTAATAGGCACTCTCAAAAGTGAGACTACTAGGAAACTGTAGGAAAAAGGGCAGCATATGAAGTACTTGATACTACATTCATACATCAGCCATAAAGCCCAAAGATGTTAGTAATTCTTCAAGGGCACAACATGTCTAACGTATAGTGTGATCAGGCATAACCAAACAAGAATATATCCAAGGGTAGCAGCTGCTGTCAGCATGGGAATGGAGAGAGATGAGGTAATTAGGGAAAGGAGTCTGTCATGGGACCCTCCGATGAGGCAAACTTGAGCAAAGTGATACACCATTAACAAAGAGGAGATGGTACAGCAATCACCATTAATCCTATACCACTGGATCCAAAACCATTATTTAGATATGTTAAAGATTTCCCAATAAGACACCTGGCTAGTGAACATGTCTAATGAAGGGACCAGGAGAGTACAATTTGTAAATGCCACAGATTAGCTTTGGTTTGAAACACACTGATTCCTATTTGTTAATTTTTTATAGGTCTAGTTATTCCCAACATATGCATGCATTTATATATATTTTCCCCTTGCCCTACATAACAAGCATCATTTGTAAGTACCCAAAAATAAAATAAAATAAAATAATCCAACAACTGGAACCTGGTTGAAACAAAATGGTATACTCATAGGATATGGTATCACATAACCTTTCAAAGAACTACTTTTGGAAAGAGTATTTAATAATACAGAGGAGCTAGGCAGTATGGTAAGTGCCTGTAATCCCAGCTACTCAAGAGGCTCAGGTAGGAGCATCACCTGGGCAACAAAACGAGATCCTGTCACTTAAAAAAACAGGCCAGGTCCGGTGGCTCACCCCTGTAATTCTGGGAGGCTGAGGCGGGAGGATCACTTGAGCTCAGGAGTTTGAGACCAGCCTGAGCAAGAGTGAGACCCCATCTCTACTAAAAATAGAAAAAATTAGCAGGGCGTGGTGGTGCATGCCTGTAGTCCCAGCTACTCAGGAGGCTGAGGCAGGTAGATTACTAGAGCCCAGGAGTTTGAGATTACAGTGAGCTATGATGAGGCCACTGCACTCTAGCTGGGGTGACAGACTGAGACTCTGTGTCCAAAAAAATTAATAATAATAAAAAAATATATATTAAAAAAATATATGTATATATTTACATATGGGGGAATGCTTAGGATGTATCATTCTGTATACCCACCATATGTTTAGAAGAAAATCATAACATAAAAAATACAATTTAATTGTTGTAAGTGAATTAGCAATGTTAACTAAAGATTACTTGTTATGAACTTTACATTATTCTCCCTTTACTTAAAGTTTGATTCCAAATTCAGGGTTCTACAGCTCTCAGTCAGACATCTGTATTCTGACTCTACTACTGTGATCACTTTCAATAGTACCGTGGGGGAGAGAGTAACCTGCTATAGTTGTAGACACTTAGATTACTGAAGAATAGATGTTAGATAGCATGGGCAAATGAATGGGATGAGAAACAAGAGATAAAGAAACAAAAAAAGAGATAAAGAATTTTTGTTCCTCTCCCTGCTAAGAAAAATTTCAAAGTTGTGCCTTTAAAACAGCAAAATCTACCTACCCCACACTCCAGAAGGGGTCCCAAAAGGTCTGTATGGCTGATTCTGTTTGCCAGCTTCTGGATTCAAAGAAGGCTAGGAAAAAAGGGATATGAATGTTTGATACAGAAAGGCTGATCATTTTGGCACATTTCACAAAATAGCCATCACCATGGAACCTATCAAATAATTACATATTAGTAGTACTTGATAATTTAACACTGTATTCAGAATTATAACAAATAGAAGATACTGAAATGCAAAATCAATAGGTATTATGTTAATCTTAGGCTCTCTTGAATTCCATTTCCTTTGATACAAGAGGCATTTAACTTATTTTTTACACAGACTAAATGTGCAAGTTCCTACTTTCCTATAGGATATGTATACCAAATAAGGAGGCACAGAAGTTGAATGAACAAGAAAGCGGATCATTTTCCTCCGATTTAAGGAGTACAATCTGGTCAGTGAAATACATGGTATTTACTGCATTTCTAAAACTGTTTTAGGGCAGAGGCAGACCATGTGCCAGGGACTGTGCTAGGAATACAAACGCAATTCAGATAATTAAGAGGAGTCCCTGTCCTCACAAGGATCAGTTTTACTACAAAGATAAACTTGTAGACAAGTAAGTACAATAAAAGATTACAAGTACTAAGATAAAAATTCACATTAGGGAAGAAGGAGTACTACTCAGGGAGGAATGTCAATTCCACTTGAAAGAGAAGTGTCATCGTAAAAGGTTTTGTTACAGGTGATAACTAAGAAGAGTCCTTATAGATGAATTCCAAAGCTGGAAAATGGGTGATCCCTGGAACAGAAAGCTCAATGAACACCAAGACAGGACAGCATGAAAAAGAATATTCACCAATCTGCAAACAGTTCAGCATGATTAGTGCTAGGGAAGGAGGGGATCATTCTGTGGGAAAAGACATTTCTTGCAAAATAGGCAAGAGCCAGCTTGTGGTGGATCTTTTAGGGAGATTACATTTTATTCTGCAGGTAATTGGGATCTATTTTTCATGCAGAGTTAACATAACCCAATCATCAATTTTCAAAGTTACTCTGGTAGAAGACTGAAGGATGGATCTGAGGGATTTAAACATCAACTAAGAGACCATTAGGAGATCAATTCCACAGTTCAGGAGGGCAATGAAGGCAACAAGAGTAGAGAAAGACATGAGGGAAAGTATGGAGAAGAGTTAAGAATAACAGACCAGACTTAATAACTAATTGTATAGGGGGCATGAGCATGACACTGCTGTCTAAACCCAAACTTTACAATCTGCTAACAGGGTGGGAAAACAAATGGCTTTTTTAGCACAACTGCCTGTGGAACATCAAACAAACAAACAAGACACCCAGACTCTGCTACAGAGCTTCTGAATCAGAATCTTTAGGGGCAGGGCCCCAGAATGTTATATATTTTTCAACCAGTCAAGGTAAGAACTACTATAATAGGAGAACATGCATAAATACAAATCAAACCACCAACTCATAATGGACAAATCAGTGACAGAGTATGAAGAACAGATAAATACATTCCTCTAGATGGAATAGTATAGGCAGCAGGAGTTCCCACAGATAAAAGCTGTGGTTGTTTTGCTTTATTTTAATTGGCATGTGCTCTTAGTCACATTCTATGATTCTCAGAGATACTGCCTCTATTTATGCAGTATCTTTGATCTCTTTCAACTGAGTATTAAAAATATAGTTTTAAAACTTCTTAAAATCTCTTCCTCCCTTCTAAAAATAACCACTATCACCGCATTGCTTTTCTTTTACTATCCAAGAGTGTATACCTCAATGACACAATTTTATATCTATGTTTTTATATATAAAAAACATCTCTTAACTTTTAATCTATACATTTTTTAAAAAAATCATACACCTCTGTATTTCCTATAAATTGATAGTTGGTTCAAGAGGTTAAGTTCTACAAGTTACAGAATCCATTCTTTAAGTTTTGGCAAGGCAATGTCTTGGTGGTTTTGTGTTCTTCTGTTACAAGAGACATAACACCTGGTTGTGCATCTTTTTGTGATGCTGGCAGACAATGATACTCACAGCCTAAAACTGTTGACTCAATACAATATGCAAAACAATGATCTTCTAATTTTATAATTCCTACCTTATAAGCTAGTATACTTCCATAAAAAGGAACTAACTTCTAGTAATCTATTATTTGGTGATTCAGTGATACAGCTCATATGGAAAAGATAGGATACATGCTTGCTCCTAAGATGAGGCAGGTAACATTGTGTACTCAAAGACCCAATCGTATCTGAAGTAATTCAAACACTTGCAGTTATTATCTTTAATTGATGCATGAAACTGTTCCATGTTTGGCCTGTGGAACACTCTTCAGTTTGGTTTCTAAATCCTTTAGATACAACCCTAGTAGTCTTCAACTGCTGCTTTGTTATCTAGTATGAAAAAAAAAATTCCAAGCTCTTCTTGTAAATATCCTGTCCAGATACAGTATTTCAAGACCACAATCTGGGCACTAGGGCTGCTCATTGCTATGGGGTTGTTCATTAGACAGAGCCTAGAAATATTTTTCCCCCCAAAATTAAAACACCTCATAACTTCTTATTGATATTTCCAATTCAAATTGAATACCCTGGGGTTTTAACTAAACATCTATATTTTTATTTCCTTTCATCTATACAGAATCCTGATTCTCAAGGACATGAAGGGTAGAATAAATAATCCCATTCACTTTATCCCATATTACACACAACAGTTTCAGAATAGCAATGTCAGTATTTCACCAATATACTAAAATGTTAATTATTTTGGACATGTTCTCCCTATCTTCCCACTAAAGAAAATAGTTATACTGTATCTAGATTGTAAGACCACATAGCTATTACACATTATACTCTCTTTTTACCCCTCATTTAGTCTTAGTTCTACACTTAATCAGATACTTAATATCTATCACCATTCCTTTTGGTATCCTTCTGGTTAGTTTGTCAGAAGCTTGTTCCATAGTAGTTCTGAGGAAAAGTCTTGGGAACAATATTCTGAGTTCTTACACATTGATGTTTGTCTGTGACCTTTATAAGTGAAGATAAGCTTGACAGAGTATAAAATCTTTGGCTCACATTTTCTTTCCTTGAGTACTGTAATCATTATTCTATTTACTTCTGTTATAAATCTTTCCTGTCACAGTCTATCTGGTTTTCTTTCTCTTAACTGAATATGCCCAAAGGATATTTTTCTTTTTCTTTCTTTTTTTTTTCTTTTTGAGACAGAGTCTCACTCTATCACCTTGGTAGAGTGCAGTGGCGTGATCATAGCTCACTGCAACGTCCAGCTCCTGGGCTCAAGCAATCCTCCTGCCTCAGCCTCCCAAGTACCTTGGACTACAAGCACATGTGTCATCACACCTGGCTGTATTTTTCTTTTATGTTCAAGTCTAGTATTTTATAAGACTGTATCTTGGCTGTTCAAAATATGGCTGTCCTTTAAATTTATAGATTCAAACTGTATTTCAGAAAAATGCTCTTAAATTATAATTTTCAGTATTTTAGCCATTCCTTTGTTTTGGTTTTCTTTTGGGGAGGGGGAATCCTATTACACATATACACCAGATCTTTTTTGCCAAACTTCTACTTTTCCTCACTTTTACCTTTTATCTTTATTTGTCCTTCACGAAAAAAGTTTTCCTTTCCTGTCTTCTTATTCTTGAAAAAATTAGTGTTTATTCTCTTGTGTTCCTTATTTAGTCTTCATTTTTCTGAAATCTTTTATTACTACTTCTTTTTAGAGTTCTAGAACCATATTTTGAGTTTTTCTGGATTATGTTTTTTTTTACCATTTTCTTAATATCATTAAGATTAAACAAAGTATGTTATAGTTCTTATTTGTTTTATGGACACATATACAGGTGGTACTTTGCCCTGTCTGTTGGGATGTTAATCTGCTCCTTATTCTTTTTCCTTATAAGGTAGAAAGTAACCTGACCTTGATCCTTTTCTTGTTGGTTCATGTGATGTTTTTGAAAACGTGGGTCAGGCTAGCTTTTAACATCATGCTCATTATTTTCATAGAGTGTTCAAAAATACAGTGGCTTACTTCTTTAATGTCCTAATTGCTTTCCACCTACCCCCCCCACCCCCCTTTTTTTGAGATAAGGCCTCACTCTGTTGCCCAGGCTGGAGTGCAGTGGCTTGATCACAGCTCACTATAATTTCAAACTTCTGGGCTCAAGCAATCCACCCACCCCAGCCTCTGGAGAGGCTAGGACTAGCCACCATATGCTGCTAACTTTTTTTTTTTTTTTTTGGTAGAGATGGGGTGTTGCTATGCTGACAAAGCTGGTCTTGAACTCCTGGGCTCAAGTGATTCTCTCACCTCAATCTCCCCCCCAAAATAAACAGGGACTCTGTAGTCAATTTCCTGAGTTAAAACTCCTATCATTTTCTATGTGATCCTGGGCAAGTCTTAATGCCGTTAAACCTTATTTTTCTCACCTGTAAAATGGGAATAATATTAATATTTCACTGAGATAATCTATGTAGCTCATTTAGCACAGTACCTAGTGTTTTTTTCCTTTCTTTTTTTTGTAGAGATGGGGTCTTGCCATGTTGCCCAGGTTGGTCTCGAACTCCTGGCCTCAAGCAATCCTCCTGCCTCAGCCTCCCAAAGTGCTGGAATTACAGGCATGAGCCACCACGCCTGGCCTCCTTTTACCTGAACCTTCCCTTTGTCTCTGTCTCTCTGCAGCTCAATCTGGATTATATTTCCAACAGTGTGTTCTGGAAGGGAATATTGGCTGGTTAGTATGAACAATGATACCGCCCTGTGCTGGTTATTAATTTATTGCTTCTTAGTTACAAAGTCATTCTTTCTGCCTGTTCTGTATAAACCTATCTGGGCACTTTCAATTTTTTCCTCTGACAGCTGGCATGTTAACTTTTGTCATTGCAAAGCAATGGAAAGGACTTTGCTTCCTGTTTCAGTGTGCTTACTCAGAAGGCTCACGCAGCATTCAGTTCCTCAAAGCCAGGTTCTGAAGTGCAAGGAAGCTCTGAGGCCAGAAACTTCCCTCAGCACCCCACGTGAGTAGTTTTGTAGTGGAGTGACACTTCTCATGAACTGCTTTCCAGCATGTTCCCCCAGAGAAGCACCTCAGCAACTGCTCTGCCATTCAGTGAGCCACAGCCATTCAGTGAGTCACTTTCTAACAAGATCTGGATCTCAGCCCTGGGTTGGTGGTCAGAGACTGGGGGACTCATCCTTGAGCATCCTTTACCTTAGCCCTAAGGGTAGTGGCTGCTCTTTATATGTGCTATTTCTATATTCTTTAAAGTTCTCTTTGCCTCTTACTATCCAACATCACCCCAATCCTGCTATAGCTAGTAATTCTTTCTATTAACTTTCCCTATTCAAACTACGATGTGGTTAGAACTCCTGATTGGTCCAGTCAGATCCTTCATATCTTATCCCAGAATGCCCGTATTTACCAGTTATTGCATTATGGAAAACCACTCCCAATTTATAGCTGCTCTTCTCAAATATGCCCTCCAACCTTTCCAAAAAAATCTGTTGGCTTTGTTGGCATTCTTCAGACTGTTAGGTACCTTGTTGCTTCCCTTCAATTCCCCCTGCACAAATGCTAATATTACCCAGGCCTCTCAGATTTTGGTGGTTTGTACCTATCAGCTTTGGGGGTTTGCTGGGAAATCTCACTTTGCTTTGATGTAGATGATATCTGTGGACTTTTCTAGATCCTCAATTCTACTTTCGTCTTTTTTAACATTATTTTGAAATAATTTCAGACTTACAAAAGAGTTGCAAAAATAATAAAAAGAACTCCTGTACAACCATCACCTAGATTGTCATGCAGATTGAGCATCCCTTATCCAAAATGCTTGGGACTTCTGGTTTTGGAATATTTGCATATATACAATGAGGTATCTTGGGGGTGGGACCCAAATCTAAACACAAAATTCATTTTGGTTTCAAAAACATCATATAACCATAGCCTGAAGGTAATCTTATATAATATTTTAAATAATTTTTTTCCATTGAACAGTTTTGACTGTGACCCATTACATGAGGTCAGGTGTGAAATTTTCCAATTGTGGTATTATGTTGGCACTCAAAAGTTAACATCTTACCACAGCTGCCTCACTATTCTCTCTAAATGTATCTTTTTCCTAAACCATCTACAAGTTACAGGACTTGATGTCATTTACCCTTAAATATTTCATTATATTATTTCCTTAAAAGAACATTGTTACATAACCATAGATTATAAAAATGAGGAAATTAACGTTATTACATACTATTATCTAATCTACAATCTTTACTTAAATTGTCCCACTGATGTCTTAGCAAAAGAAATTTTTCTAAAATTGTTTTTCCCTCACCAGTAATTAATCTAGGTTTATATGTGGCCTTTAGTTGTCATATCTTTAGTTCTTTAATATGTATCTTTTTTCTTTCTTTCATTTTTGAAAACCGCAGGCTAGTTCTTTTGTAGAATCCTCAATTTGGGTTTGTTTGATGTTTCTTCATGATTAGATCCAGGCTATCCATTTTTTGGAAGGAATATCAGAGGTGAGGTGCATCCTTCTCAGTGCATCACATTAGAAGGATTAGGATAGCTGTTTGTTCCACTACTGGTGATTTTAATCTTTTTCTTATAAACTAAAATTTACATACAGTGAAACACACAAGTACCAAATACACCAATTCCATGAGTTTTAAAAAGGTGTACACCTCCCCAACCTCTCTGAAGATAAAAACAACTCCCATGAACCAGAAAGTTCCCTTCACACCCTTTCCCAGTCAATTCCCACCCTGCACAGGCAACCATTTATTCTGATTTTCTTTCCCACCACAGATTATTTGCCTGTTCTGGAATTTCATATATAGTTCTCTATAATGTCCTTAGGAATTTCACATCACCTGCAAACACCAATACAATGCTGAATGTAAGTGGTAGGAATAAACATCCTAATATTGCCTCCAATATTAAAGGGAGTTCTGCTTTTATCTGAGAATTTGGGGGAGATTTCAAAAGCTATGGGCCGGGCACTATGGCTCACACCTGTAATCCTAGCACTCTGGGAGGCCAGTGCTGGAAGACTGCTTGAGGCCAGGAGTTTGAGACCAGCCTGAGCAACAGCAAGATCCAGTCTCTACAAATACAGAGAAATTAGCAGGACGTGGTGGGGTATACCTACAGCTACTTGGGAGGCTGAGGCAGGAGGATCACTTGAGACCAGGAGCTTGAGGCTGCATGAGCTATGATGATGACACTGTACCCTAGCCAGGTGACAGAGCAAGACCCTATCTCCACCCACCCCCCCAAAAAAAGCAAAAAAGCTATGGCTATGGGGCTATGGCTACAATGCTGCCATCCTCTCAGAATCCCTTCTCTCCACAAATTTTTTACTCCTTGGGTTACAAACACATTCAAGTCTTTCAATCCTAGAAGACTCTATCCTCACACTTGGCTCCTTTTTCTCCAGAAGTAGTGTAGCACTCATGACCAACTTATTCTCTAATCCTTCCAACCAAGCCTGTCACTTTTGAGAGGTCACCCAAAACTGCCAAATTAAAAGCTCTCTCCCATACTTAATAACAGCTACCTTTTAAACCCTATGTGTCAAGGTTTGTGCTAAGTGCCTCACATACATTTTCTAACAACTCAGGGACAATAAGGACTATTTAACTTGCCTAAGGTAACAATATAGGACTATGAATTACAGCAAACCGATACTATTTAAAACAAAAAATAATTTCCTAATTATTCAAATGTACAATATAGGGAAAAAATGGTACAGAAAACCTGCCGTAAACAATTAGTTTCCAAAACACCTTTAATTTGTGCTTTTTACCTACCTACTCTTTCCTGATAGACCCTTTCCTTCTTCAACTAATCACTTCTCAGTCCCCCTTACTACTATTCCACAGGTTCTGCCCCAGGCCTCCCTTTTTAACAATATATTACTTTCCTGGGGTGATTCTATCCATCCACAAACCTCAACCATTATCTCTATTTCCAAGTGCACATCTCTAGATCTCACCCATCTCTTTGGCACCAAGAATTTGTTATCTTCTCTTGCCAGTTCTGCTCCTTCTCTTTTCTCTTTTCAAGTTAATTACATATTATTCAACAAGTCACTCTCTTCCTTCTCCAATTACAATACCTCAGTTCCAATTCTTTAGATTTAGCCTCCAAAACAATGTCTTCTACAACCTAAAGTCTATCAACAGGAAAATGGGTAAATAAATCTACTATATCTACACAATATAATATTTACTATACAGGAGTTAAAAAGATCTAGAGCAAGGTTTCACAACCATAGTACTACTGACATTTTTGGGCTGGTTAATTCTTTGTTATGGGGCTGTCCAGTGCATTGTAGATTTTAACAACATCCATGATCTCTACATACTAGATGCCAGTAACACTGTCCCCAGCTGTGACAACCAAGATGTCTCTAGGCCAGGGTGTGGTGGCTCATGCCTGTAATCCTAGCACTCTGGAAGGCCGAAGTGGGAGGACTGCTTGAGCTCAGGAGTTCGAGACCAGCCTGAGCAAGAGCAATGCCCTGTCTCTACTAAAAACAGAAAAATTAGCCATGCATTGTGGCATGCACCTGTAGCCCCAGATACTCAGAAGGCTGAGGCAAGAGGATCACTTGAGCCCAGGAGTTTGAGGTTGCAGTGAGCTACGATGACCCCACTGCACCCTACCTAGGGCAACAGAGCAAGACCCTGTCTCAAAAAAAAAAAGAAGAAAAAAAGAAAAAAAGAAGAAACAAGATATTTCTAGATACCAAATGTCCCCTGGGGGGCAAACTTGCCCCTGGTTGAAAACCACTGATCTTGAGCAATATTAATCAATACACACAAATCTTAAACAATTTTACATAAGTAAAAATTACAGTATGAATTATTCATATAATGGTCAAAAAAGGCTGGGTATGGCGGCTCATGCCTGTAATCCCAACACTGTGGGAGGCCAAGGCTGGAGAATTGCTTGAGGCCAGGAGTGTAAGAGACCGCCAGCTTGGGAAACATGAGTTATCATCTCTACAAAAAAACTTTTTTTTTTTTTTTGAGACAGAGTCTCACTCTGTCACCCAGGCTACAGAGTGCAGTAGCATCATTATAGCTCACTGCAACCTTAAACTCCCAGGCTCAAGTGATCCTCCTGCCTCAGCCTCCCGAGTAGCTGGGACTACAGGCCTGCGCCACCATGCCTGGGTACAAAAAACTTTTTAAAAATATTATTCGGGAATGGTGGCGTGCGCCTGTAGTCCCAGCTACTCCAGAGGCTGAGGCAGAAGGATTGCTTGAGCCCAGGAATTCGAGGTTACAGTAGGCTATGATTATGCCACTGTACCCCAGCCTGGGCGACAGAAGACCTCTCTTAAGAAAAAAAAAGTCAAACATGCAAAATGATACAAACATGCAAAATTCCCCACTGGGAATGCCACAGGAGTGATAATGGAGCTTCTAATCAAACTATGCTAATCAGTAGTATAGTACCTAGTTAAAAAAAAGATACTCTAACATACTCCTGTTTTACCCCATTATTTCTTATTTGCTATAACCTTCTCTTTTAACCAAAGTACATTAGAAACCAAAACTACTAGAAATTGAGATCCAAATACATTTGTTTTCTATAAGATACACTTTAAACATTTCATGTCAGATATAAATTATGTTATAACCACTGTGGGTTTATTTAATTATGTGGAACAAAAGCATAAAAAGCAATTTGTTTTATAATAAGAATATACTATAATTTTCTTTCTAATGCTTCTGTTGCTGGTTTGATAGGAATTTCATCAATTCTCTTAGTATGATGAGCAACACAGATTATGTTTTTAAATCATTCCCACTGGTCTTGGATTTGCTTGTAAGTTTATTGTATATATAATGAAAATTACAACTTGGTGTTATAGTAATTTCTGGACTACTGGATATCTAAAACATTCTGGACAAATATTCAATATGTAAGGGCAGTAAAGACCTTTCCAAGGACAAAGTTTTAAAGAACAGTTACCTGGGGGTAGGAATTCACATTAACACATAATTTAAACCAAGGACCCCAGGACATTTCCTAGACTTGGGGATCGAGGGGATAATGCCTAAATTTGACTCTTCAGTTGACTTTATTAACATGTTGAAATGACTATAACAGAGGTGACTGATTAATCTAATGTACTAATTAAAAATAACCAGAGCTGCACTATCCCATACAGTAGCCATCAGCCACATGTGCTTGCTGAGCACTCAGAATGTGTATAGTCTATATTGAGATGTGCTATAAATACAGAATACACACAGAATTTTGAAGAGCTAGTATAAAAAATATAAATTATTAATAACTTAAAGATAATTGATTTTATGTTAAGATGATAATATTTTGTTAAATAAAATACATTATTAAAATTTCAAAAAAAGGTACTCGAAAAACTCTACCTTTGATTTAGAGGCAAAAAGTCATGGGCATGTAATTCAACACACAACTACATAAAGTTTTAATGAATATATAAGCAACAGCTAAAGTACTTTCAATTGCATATTCATAACTTATCACAATTATTATATATAATAGAGAACAAAATCAAGAAGGAAAAAACTGTCTTATGATAGTCAGAAAAAGACAATTTAATTTGAGGCCAGGAGTGGTGGCTCATTCTGTAATCCCACTACTTTGGGAGGTCGAGGTGGTAAGAGCGCTTGAGGCCAAGGAGTTCCAGACCAGCCTGATCAACATATCAAGACCCAGTCGCTACAAAAAACAGAAAAATTAGCCGGGCATGGTGGTGCGTGCCTGTATTCACAGCTGCTCAGGAGGCTGAGGCAGGAGGATCGCCTGAGCCCAGGAGTTCAAGGTTGCAGTAAGCTAGGATGACACCACTGCACTCTAGCTCAGGCAACAGAGTGAGACTCTGTCTCAAAAAAGGAAACAAAAAAAAGATTTTGCTAAGAGTTATACAGGAATTTTGGCCATCATTTTCAAATTAATTAATTTAACTCCCTTCATCTAAAAATAATAAAAACCTAAACTTAGGGACTGCCTCTTCTGTAATTTCTAAAATGTTGTCATTATTAACAGGGTCTCATATTTAAGACATTATTTGTTGGGTTTTAACCAGGCCACCTAAAGGTTCACACTTACAAAGTCATCTTCTTCAAACTGCAACTTTTCCACCTTGTCTTCTTTCTTTTCTTCCCTAATCTCTGTAGGTGGCCTTTCCTGAAAGGAACAGCCTTTCCGGGAGTGGAAGATGCCATTCCAATGGCGATGATTCCCTGTGCCACCTCCACTACGCTGGCTCATAACATCATGACCTCGGGAAGAGCCATGCCAACCAGATGGGTTCCCTGTGATTCCAGCATATGCTCCCTTAGAGACACCAGAGTCCACAGAATCGTGGCGGAACAGGGAAGACTGGTGCCAGGAATCTAGAATAGTGAGGAAAAGTAACAAATTAGATTGTTTGCTTCCTGCAAATTCAGAAACAATTGGGCCAGATGCTTCCTGATCTGGTTTATGGTATTGCCAAAAAATCTACAAAAAGAAATCACAAAATATATCTTTTCTTTGTGAGGTAATTTCTAAACAAGTTCTTCAACTGAATAAATGATTCGTAAGAACATAAAAATGGCAGACCTAGAAAATCAATGTAGCTGGGTAATGACTACTAGAGGATCTAATTGAGAACTATATTCACAAAAGATCCTATTTCAAGATTATGCACATACACCCTCAGCCTGGGCTTGCCCTAGCTGAGTTAAATATAGTTACAAAAGCTGGACATGGCCCACCTCCAGTAGTTCGTAGGGGTCCATTGTTAAAAAAGCCATCAGAGGAATTATGTCGACGACGGCTTACTCCAAATCTACCCTCTCCTCGGGGTAGGTGCTCTCCGTGTTTCTCAAAGGTTGCAGTAGGTGACTAAGATGATAAAGTACAGAGAGGTAAACAGATAGATATTAGTCCCTTTCAATAACTTAATAGGTTTTGCATCAGGCTTTCAAAAAACAAGTAATAATGGTGATAGAAACCCCCATTATGAGCACATCAACCGTAAGAGTACCCCAGCCCTTTGTGTTAATTTAGAGAAGTCTTAGGTTACACATTCAATCATTAATTAATTTCCTTTATCCCAGAAGGGAAGAGGCCATAGGCCAGCTGGGGATGAAAAACTGGTATTTGGGTAGTTACTATAGGAATGGAGAACAGTACCTTAGCTGACTGTGGTGTTGAGAAATTTAGCCAAGCAGGAACAAAATCATGCTGCGCCATTTAGGTCCAGTGTCTCTTCTTCAGCAAGGTGAGGCATCCAACCTCATGGCCAGGATCTGAAAACAAGACAACTGAAACTACTCATGCTTGCAACAATCTCATACCAATGTGTAAAAGAATCTGTGATTATCCTAATATCCCTCTTTATAGAAAGTCCTGCCCTCTGAGCCTCTCTATAGACTATTTACTGCTCTCTATATCTCAGAGGTGTTCTAAAATAAAGCAACAGCTATGAATATATGACCATGAAAAACACAAACAGAAAAATGTAACCTGAGTCTGGAAGGCTTTGTGAAGGAAGCTAATGAATTCTTAAGTTATATCAGAACTTGAAAAATAAACACCGACTTAAAACTACAGATACTTATGAAGAGATTAATCTGCTTCAAGCACTCAAGTAACTTCTAGCAAAAGCACTAGAAAAGGTCTTCCTAGAGAAGGAAGATAAAGCCTCTCAAGAGCTTTTGTCTTTAGCTCACATTAATTTCTTCCAATACCAATTAGCATCAATTTTCCTGAGATCCATAGATATCTTCAAACCACCCCAGTGATACTATCCAAAATTAAATACATCAGAAAGCAACTGGTATTTTTCATGACACATATACATACAGTTTTCTTCCAAAGTTAGACACATGGAGAATATTTACCCCAGAGTATAACCTCTGTGGTCCTGTTTCCTGAACTCCTTGAGTCTGCCAGCTGGATCTCCCACGAGGTTTTCTTGTTAAAAGGGTACTTAAAGTAACCTGGCCAGCAGCACGATTTATGATGAAGTACAACGAAGCCAGGCTCTGTGTGGATCACTCAGTCCCTTCAATTGCTCATCTTAAACTACCTAGTTCCTGACACGTTTCCAAAAGGGGGAAGGGGGAAGGGGAAAAGGGGAAGGGGAACATAAAAAGTATTTGTTACATTTAAAAAAGGGGGGAAAGGGGAAAGAGCTACGTCTACGTTCACCTCATTCAACTTCCTTGAGTTATGGCACTATGATGTTGCTTAATTAGGTGATACATGGACATTTGCACAGTGAGTACAAACACTGTTCACAACAAGGTCATAGCTAGAAAGACAAGTGGGCTCAAGTGTGGGCAAGTAATGTCATCGAGGTGATAGATCAAAAATATAATATTGAAGCCCTATAAAAGATATTCTGAGGAGTCAACTCCAGTGGCAAAACATCCACATAAGAAAGCCCTTAAAATACAAATGTCATTATTCTTATTCATAGAACTGCTAAAAATAGTGCGCAGATATGTATTTATATTTGTCTTAACCTTCAAAATCTAAGGACATTAGAAATCTTGTCTAAAAAAGAAAAAAAAAAAAATCAGACAGGAACTTGATGTACTTTTCCCTCCACAGAATAGCAGCTTTCAAGGCAAGTTTCTTGATATAAAGCTCCTAAATGTATATTCTATTTCTTTGGTCTTTATTTATAAATTCAGAGCAAAGGTAAAACAAGTAGAAAGATGGGGGTAAGCAGTATTCAAGGAGAAAGAGTTCCAAAATGAGGTTTTCTTCTGTTCAGTTTTCTGTATTTCACATGTTCTGCCCCTTCCCAAAACTAAATTGAGCTACTGGAAGGTGATATGAAGACTCTTCTACTGCTTTGGTAGAGAAGTCACTTCTTCACTCAATCATTTAAAAGGCCAGGCAGATCTATCACTCTGTAAATGAAAAAAACCAAAATAACACATTGAATCACAAGAAGCAAAAATCATTGTCAAATACAACTGCTAAAATGAGACACAGTCAAATGATCAATCAAGGTCCTGAGAGTCAAAACCCTTAAGTCCAATTTAGATACTAATTTAATGTGTCACCACCTATAACATCACTGGATATATATCTTTTAAGGATTTCAGAAAAGTCACATGAACAGAGTTTGTTTTATTTTTTTAAAAAACACCAGAGACTGATATTTGAAGTTTGCTCTTTTAATATAACTATTTCTCCAATTAGCTATCTATGGTATTCAGAAATGCAAATTAATGAGTCTTTTAGATCTAGATTTTTCTCTCATAAATGGAAGAGCTTGCCGTAAGTGGTCAAAGAGCCATACAGCTTGCTGGTATATTACCATAGTCATCAACTACCTAATTATTTAGTACTATCCACAGCTAGTATCCTTAAAACAACGTACCTGTCAAGAATACTTCATGTATTTATATGGTACGTATTTTTAGATACCTAGCTCTCAATTTAGAGATTTAAAGCTTTTATTAATACAATCTAACTTGATATGCACTGAGATGAAACAAAAATTTCTTTGGCAAATCCTCAACATTCTTCCACGGGCTTGAAAACTTTTTGATACAAAAGAACTTTTGCATCTGTGGGCAAACCTGGTCTGCAATGGTAAATTCAGTTTAGAGGATATTTCTCATACACCCAACTCAACAACCTTGCTGTACTGTTTTAAGTTCATGGGAATAAGAAATACCAGATTCAGGATAGTAAATATCTCTGTGGAGTAAAAAAGAGGTCCCAGAGGACTTCAATTGTATTTGTAATGAATTATTTCTCATTCTCTTGTGTGACAGGTACAAGACTATTCACTTATTATCTATACTTTTTATATACTTCTAACAATTAAAAGGGTATTAACAGGCCAAGCATGTAAAAAGTAAAAGATTTGAAAGAAAAAATGATTTGAAAAATGTAATTTGTAAGTTGAAATGTATGAATCACCCAGGCTATATATTCCTTGATCACACATGGAACAGTCATAAAAACTAACCATATACTAGTTAAAAAAAAAAGTCTCAATTAGTTCCAAAGAATAAAACATTCTATGTTGTCTGACCATACTGTATCGAAATTAGAAAATGACTTTCTCTTGCAGTTTGTACTCTCCCTTTCTCCTTCCTGAAAAAGAAATTCTGTTCAAAAGTCATTAGGTAAGTCAAGCAAGGTTAAGAATCTATGGGCAGCAGAGGGGGAGCTGCAGAGGCCCGGAGCAGGGTGTTCTGCCTAACCAGGATGTGAAGGGTATCCATGAGGTGTGGAGAATGGGGAAGTGGGATGGGGGGGAGGGAGTAGCCTAGTGCAGGGTGTCAGAGCCCATTTAGTTGCATAAGGAGAGTGTTCCAGTAAGAGGGGCAAACTACATGCAGACTGTGGGAGGCTGAGTGGAATGAGAAGGGCATTCTCGCAGAGGGACAAGGCCATGTAGCAAGGTGTCTTGCACAGATGTTGCAACCTGGGTGTGGTGAGGAGAAAATCAGAGTAAGGGAAGAGGCAGTAACTGGAAGTTGGTTATATACTGAGAATTGATCAAGAAGTAAAAAGTACTGAGGAAAAATAGCAGCCATATTTCATACAGTGGGAAGAAGGGGGCAATAATAATGAAAATTTCAAAACACTTAAATAAGAATGACAACACTGAGTAAATTTGCAATATAACAGCTAGATCAATACTTAATGGAAAATGAGCTTTAAAAACATTTTTCTTAAAGACTAAAATCATATTAATCTAAGCATTCTTATCAACAAGATGAGAAAAGAGGAATAAAGCAAACCTAAAGAAACAGAAAGGAGAGAAGTAAAAAAAGATAAGGTCAAAAAAATATAGATGATTAAAAAATATAATTTTAAAAAAGATTAATTGGAGAAAAACTCTGGTAAAACTGCTTAGAAAAAAGATACAAATAAAGACAGCATGACAATGAGGAGGAAATAAAACAGATTAAGAAACATCATGAGCAAAACCATATAAACAATTATAAGCTAATAAATTTGAAAATCTTAAACTAGATATATTTCTATGAAATGGCAAAATTGGCCCAGGAATAGAAAGCCTGAATAGACCAGAATATATTATTATATATCTCATGGATACTTAAATATGAATCAAAAAACCCTCCCTCTATAGAGTCCCAGGTGAAGAAGAGGAGTGGAATCTCTACCTATACAGTTTACTTTCTTGCACAGCAAGTGGGTGCCTTGTTATGAGCTGGGACAGGGCTGGTTTACACATTGGCCCAGGCCTGGAGTTCAGGGCCAGCCTGCAGAAAGAACAGCTAGTTAGGGATAATCCCTTGATATTGGTTTTGTGGTCCAGTCCAGAGATTTTTTTTTAAAGGGGGGGTAGTTTGTAAAGAGGGTTGTCTAGTTGCATTTTTTTTTTTTTTTTTGGTGGAGACAGAGTCCTGGCTCTGTCGCCCTGGGTAGAGTGCAGTGGCATCATTGCAGCTCACCGCAACTGCCAACTCTTGGACTCAAGCAATCCTCTTGCCTCAGCCTCCCGAGTAGCTGGGACTACAGGCATGCGCCACGATACTGGCTGATGTTTTTTTCCTTGAGATGAGGTCTCGCTCTTGCTTAGGCTGGTCTTGAACCCCTGAGCTCAAGCAATCCACCTGCCTTGGCCTCCCAGAGAAGCTAGGATTACAGGCAGTCTAGAGATTTTTATCAGAACTGATTGCAAGACACATTCCGGGAAAGATCAGCTTTTAATAAAACAAATTAAAAGAAGCCAGTCCACAAATATTTGGGAAGAAGTAAAACCAGCAGGACTTGATAACTGATGGGATATGGGGGGGTAAAGGAGAAACATAGGCTCATACTCCTGATTTCCCGCTTGTGTAACTAGGCAGATTGTATCATTCACTGATAAAGGGAATACTGTTTCTTTAGTACAATTCAGAGTTGTTTTTATATAGGTCTATGTCTATAACTCCCAGTAATAGATGCAAGATGATACTGTCCTTATAATAAGATCTTCTGGAAAAACATCAATCAAATCAAGCTTCCTTATGGAAAAGATATAATTGTTTACTGCATACTTTTTGCCTGAAGAATTCTGATTGAAACCACAGAGAACCTGAAGTTCAAGGCAGGGCGATGAATCACCTCTTAGGGTATGACACAAAGGAAAATGCCTCAATTTTTAACATAAACAATTTCCTCTTTTCAAGCACCACTAGGCACATTCCAGTTTTCCAACTGACACACACCACCTTTCCAGTCTTTTATTAATACATACCCAATCTCAAATTTCTGTAGCAGAGTCCCAATTCAGGCAGTGATTGCAGAATAAATATTAACTTGCAATACTTTGCTACTGCTATAAAAGTTCTATAGCTGTTATATATGCCGTAACAACTACTTACCTACTACCTTCAAAAAGTACTCCAATACCTAAAAGGTAAAGTTATGTAAGAATGTGGCCTATGCATACATGTGCAGAGTATGTGGTAGGGAGAGGATACATGATAAATGGGGGTGTTTAGTGAAAGGGAACAAGTAAGAGAAAACGAAAGAGGACAAATAAAAGAAATTCCTGTACTGGAAGTAAAAAGACTAAAAGGAAACATGCCAAAATGTCAATAATGGTTTTATTAGGATGGTGGAATTATGGGCATTTTGTTTTATCTTATTAGTCTATTTTTTTTTTTAATAATGAAATTATTTTGCTCTGAAAAAAAATTTTTTTTTCAGAGGAATATTTCATTTATTTAGTAAAACACAGGGAAATGAGGAAGGCAGGACAGTTGGTAAGGACTTATAAGCACACCTTGGCCCCAGGGAGGCAGGTGGATGCTGGTGGAGAGCATCATCTAAATCAGCTGCCTCCCTCTTGGCAATCCAGTTACCCACAGAAATGCCATCTGAGTTCAGTCTTTAGCTGGATGTAGTCATTCATTCACTCAACAAATATTTACTGAGCATTCCACTATGTGCAGGCCTATGTTAACTGTCCCCAGCACACTCAATCCATAAGATTAAAATTATAGTCTTGGCCTTTTGTCCATCAACAATATCAGGTCCTCACTCTTACTGCAAAGCACAAGTCAGCTTGGCCTCTCAGGTTGAAGGTTAATAGTTCTATGGCAAAAGGGACAAAGATTATCTACAGACGGAAACAGCTGGCCAAAAGACAATACCATGTGTACACGTAAGTCTGATGGATCCAGAGAAGAGATACATACCAGGGAATCAAATGTGTTAGCCAGCCCACATGCTAACACAAACATCCAAGCAAACCTACTCAGAATGAGTTCCAAACAATCTTTATAAATGTCTCCTCACATAATTACAATTTCAAAGCAAATTTACTTTATAAGCAGCTAGGGAATGCTTTATTTAGTAATGTCCTAACATAAAAGTTCACATAACTGCTTCTTTCAAACCATGATACTGAGTTTTATGACAACCCAGAAATCAGAACTAAGAGAAGGCAAACATAATGCCTTAGAAATTAAGAAACATTTATACAGTTCAACTGTTAAAAATAGCTCAACATTCATCTAGTAAGTACAGTGTGGATGTCAGTATACACAGTATACAATCCTTCAGGGCAGCGAGAGACCTTTCGACTGTTCTTCAGGTGCCGCCAAATACTGGTCCTGTGGGACTTCTTTCAGAGGCTGGTTTCCTTTCAATGCAGTTTGGGGTCTGCATTGATGTGTTCAGATTTCCAGGAAACGTGACTACCTTCCTGTTGAGTCCTTGCTTCTCCAATTTGTCTTAAAATGACACCATCTCCCAATAAAGCCTTCCCTGTTTCCACAAATAACTTCTCTTCATCTGTTTCTCCAAGTTTCTGTAGCTCAGTGTATTTCTCCACAAACCGTTGACAGGTAGACTTGAAGTTTGGATTGAACAGATCAAAAGCTTTTTGACCAGATCCACAGGCCGAATAAAATTACGCTCTGATCTGATCCTCGTGATACCAGATGTCCTGCATGGGAGCTTTGGCTTTGCTATAATGCAAGCCGGGCCTTTGGAAGACCAGCTCCTTCAGCTCGGGAAAGATGTTATATATGTCATACCAGAGGGGCTTCTCCTTCAACACCCCAGCCCGGATCAGGTCCTGTGTCCGCAAGAAGATGCTCCCCACAGTTTCCAGGTGAAATTTTTAAGCTAAAGTTCTTTAGTGATGCTTTTTGGGGTTGTGGCTATTTTTATAGAATGACTAATTGCATGGCTTCTGTTTATTACTGATAAATATTGACAAGGAAAAACATCACTTAGAACTCTCTTAGAACTTTTAAAAAACACGAACTACATTAAAGGGGAAACCAAGATTTTTTTTTTTCACATTTTAAATATGACATGTCAAATATGTGCTCTGGAACTCAAAGGAGAGAACTGTTCTAGAGATAGAATTTTGGTAATTGTCAGTATTTGGTAGATAATGTTTAAAGTCAGGGGAAGAGATGAGATCTAGGGGGAATATAAAGACGGAAGTTTCTATGTCCTATTACATTATTTCTTTTCCATTTGTATGTGTCACTCTTTAATACCCAATTACTCTCCAATTTAAGAAACTAGGTTCTTAGGTACTACCTCTCTTCCACCATCTGCCTCAGCCTCTCCTATCGGCTGCCATTCTCTGTTCCTCGACCCAAGATCAAATTATCACTATCCTGCTTAGAAATTTCTGGTTTCCCACCTAGTATAGAAAAGGATTTAAATTCCTCAGTCTAAGAGACAAGAAATAAACCTTTCCCCACCCATCAGAAGCCAGCCTAAAGAGTCTCCTCTAATTCTCTACCTGGAAGTAATCTCTGAAATCCTCAAAGTACTTTAATGGGGCCTTCTAGGCCACTAACACTTCTTCCAGGATAGTTATAAATGTTTATCTTAGCTCCCAGTAGGCCAAAATCTTGTCACGTCTAAGTATGCTGCCTTGCTGTTCTTTTAAATGCACACAGCATCTATCTAGCATGGTACCTTGATATGGTAAGGATTCGAAGGTTTGATGGATAAATTTTTACAAATTATAATAAAGCAAGGATACAGAGAAATTAGAACCCTCATACATTGCTGGTGGAAACGTAAAATGGTGAAGCTGCTGTGGATAACTCATTAAACACTGAGGTACCATATGACCTAACAATTCTACTCCCAGGTATATATCCAAGAGAAATAAAAACTTAGGTCCACACAAACACTTATACATGAATGTCCACAGAGGCCTTATTTACAATAGCTACAAAGCAAAAACAACCCAAATGTCCATCAACAGATGAATGGATAAACATGATACTTTATATCCATACAATAGACTATTATTCAGCTATAAAAAGGAATGAAATACTGCTATAAACTATAATATGGATGAATCATGAAAACATTATGCTAAGTGAAAGAAGCCAGACATAAAACACTACATATTGTATGATTTCAATTATATGAAATACCCACTCCATAGACAGAACAGATCAAGGGTTACCAGGGGCGGAACAGAAGAGGGAGCAGTGTGACAGCTTAAGGCATAGCAGGATTCAGTTTGGGGTAATGAAAAAGTTCAGGAGCCAGATAGTGGTGATGGTTGTACACCATTGTGAATGTACTTCATGCCACAGAATATTACACTTTTTAAAATGGTTACAATGATAAATTTTACGTGTATTTTCCCATAATTAAAAATTATAATAAAGCAGTTACCATTAAGTCAGTAGAAAGTCAATATTAAATATAAACAATTAAACAACGCTCTACATCACCCATTCTTTTTCAGATTATGTAAGTGCTTTTGCTCCCTCCCTGCAAATTACCTGTATCTGAATACTTGATCCAACCATTCACTCATAAATATTTGTCAAATATTTTACCTCTTCAAAACCTCTGACTTATTGGGTACTTCATATCAGGCACTCTGCTAGGCACTTCACAACATAATCTGATTTTATATCTTATAATTGAGCTTATACTGCTAGGAGAGCACGTCCCTACCAAGGCCCTTATCTCAATTTCCTCTCTCCATGCTCCTGACCTCAACTGCTCATTTTCTGCAGAGTCCAGTAGTGTCACTAATTACTCCTTCTGGTAACTTCAACCTCTATCTACACTAGTTTTACCCAATTAACAACAACAAAAAACACCCACTTCAACTTAAAACAAACCCCTTTCCTAGAGCCTATATTTCCCACTAGGTATTTTGTTCTTTTCCCTCCAGTCTTTACAGAAGTTCTACACAGAAGTGTGTACCCTTACTGTCTTCATTTTCTGACTCCCCCATTTGTTCTCCAACCTGTAGAAAATTACTTGTCCCTGACAGCTCTAATGAAGACCGATATCCTTCTAATTCCAAAATATCAAGTTAATCTAATCTAAATTAATCTCATTAGTGTATGATAGGAAAGAATAAATTTGCAGGGAAGTGGTTAATGAATGACAGTGAACAAAAGATTTATACTAAAATATGAATATAGATTTATAGTATTCAAAATACTATGGGAATATTTATGAATTGTTTCATAAAATTCCTAGCAAAGTAAATTAAATTGCACTCTTAAAAACAGAAACCTGCATCTACATATTAGGTAGGACAAAATGTTCCTGAAAAGAAATCTAGGATGTAATGCCCTAAACTTGAAAACAACAAAAAAACTTCATTTAATTCAAATAATTTCTCCCTCTTGTTGATATACCACTTTAATTCCGTCAAAATCATAATTTTAAGCACATCTTCAACCATGAAAGAATTTGAAATGAAATTTGGTATTCTAAATATACTACATAAAATAATTTTAAAGTGTTGTCTTTCTCTCTGTAACACCATTTAAGTTTGCCTCTAGTACAGAGATCATTCTTTTAATAGCCTATGGAAAAATCTAAAAATACAGTGTCCAACCTCTAACCAGTCTTGTTTAATTTTGTCTCCACAAACAAAGTGCCTTTAAGTAAAATAATACATATAATGTAGTCATTTGAAAGTCTTCTTTGGTAAAGGCTTTTGGGTATACCCCCTAGAAACTGAGAAAATTAACGACTAACAAATCATTTCATAAATCGATCAGGTAGTTTACAATCTATGTATTCCACAGAATAGAAAAAGGACAAAACCTTGTTCTTAGCTAAGAAATCACTAAAAATAATTTTTGATGATGGATTGTGAAGTGATTTTTGGTAAATAACTCTAAAAGGCTTCAAAGAATTGAGTGGCACTGATATAACAAACAGTATATAGCATTTTTAGAACTTATATCCATAAAAGTGAAAAACATTAAGTTGGCCTAATATTGAAGTCTGTTTTTACTCTAATAAGTAACATTTTCCCATAGCACTAGTCACCTACCTATCTTTAGCTGTTTCTCACTGATCCCAAGCACATAGAACACTATCTGGAACATAGTAGATAATAAATATTTGCTGAATGTGAGTGTATAAATAATTGAAGGGACGAGTGACTAATAGGGTAGTACATTTTCAGCTTCAGAAGGTAATGCCATATTGCTTTCCTACCAGGTGTAACCAGTTTACACCATCAGCAGCAGTATTTTAAGAGTTCCATCTGCTCCACACCCTCAACCAAGCTACATATTGCCAGACCGGAGGTTATTCTTTGCTCTGTTGTCAGTATAAAATGGTCACCTATTTTGTGTGGTCTTTATTTCCATCTTTTAATCTATTTATCAGGTCTTTGTGTTTCCTTTTTATAAAATACCTATTTTTGGCCGGGCATGGTGGCTCATGCCTGTAATCCTAGCACTTTGGGAGGCTGAGGCAGGAGGATCGCTTGAGGCCACGAGTTCAAGACCAGCCTGAGAAAGAGACCCCATCTCTACAAAAAAATGGAAAAATTAGCCGGGCATGGTGGCACAAGCCTGTAGTTCCAGCTACGTGGGAGGCTGAGGCACGAGGATCACTTGAGCCCTGGAGTTGGAGGTTGCAGTGAGCTGTGATGATGCCACCACACTCCAGCCTGGGCGATAGAGTAAGACCCTGTCTCAGAAAGGGAAAAAAAAGAAAAAGCCTCTTCTTTTCACCATTTTTTTTTGGTTGATCTTTCTTACTTATTTGATGTAAGAGAATACATCAGACACCAATCCTGCGATTACCTGAGCTGCAAATATCTTTTTCTACTTCATGGGTTGTCTTCTGATGAACACAAATTCTTAATTTAAATGTAGTCAAAGCTGTTGATCACTTCCTTTATGATTTACATTTCTGTGTCTTGTAACAGCTCTTCTCCAAGGTCCAAAGAATTTATGTATATCGTCTTCTTAGTTTCATAGTTTTGCCTCTCACATTTAAGACTTTAATCAGTTGGAAATGATTTGTATATGGTTTGCGGTACAGGTCCAATTTCATTCTTTTCCATGTGAATAAGCAATTGTCCCAGAAGCATTCTTTTCCCAATGATTTATAAAGCCAGCCCTATTATAAATTGTTTCTATACATGGCTCTGCTTCCAGGATTCTGTTTCATTGGTCTATTTATTTCTACACTACTACCATGTGTCTTAATTATTATGCCTTTATAGTATCTTGTAGCAGGGCAAGGCCATCTCTTCTTGCCCCTCATCATATACCTATTGAAGGCCTTGGCTATTCTTGGCTCTCTGGTTCTTTAATACAAATTTTAAAACAAACACATCAAATTGGGGGGGGGGGCTGTTATGATATGCTTGGAACAGCAATAAACCTAGATCAAAATGGGAGAATAGACATCTTTATAATAAATCTTTCAAATCATGAGCAGTTAATCTCTTATTTAGGTCTTATTTAACATCTTCAAATAAAGTCTTAAAATTTTCTCCATAAAGATACTGCGTATCTTTTTTAAAAGATTTATTCTTAGGTACTTTATATATTTTTGATGCTACTGCGTTATTTTCTTTAAATGAGTATTTACTGCTGGTAAAAATTATATTCAGCCATCTTGCTGAACTCTTATGAATTCTAATAATTTGTCTACAGATTTCACAAATAATGACAGAGGAACTCTTTTTTTGAACATGTTAACCTTTAGGTGTCTGTCAGACATCTAACTGGAAATGTTAAGTAGATAGCTGGATATGAGTCTGTAATTCATGGTAGACGTCTAGACTAGAGACAAATTTTATTTAAATCCACAGACCTAGATGAGATCGCCAAGGAAGTAAATGCAGACAGAGATGGAACTTTGATGTTTTATAACTTTAAAGATTGGGGAGACTGACAAAAAAACCAGGAGAGCACAGGGACCCAGAAGCTAAGCAGAAACGTTTCAAGAAGACAGGTATGTGGCTGAGCGAGGTGGCTCACACCTGTAATCCTAGCACTCTGGGAGGCTGAGGCAGGAGAATTGCTTGAGCTCAGGAGTTCGAGACCAACCTGAGCAACAGCAAGACCCTGTCTCCGCTAAAAGTAGAAAAATTAGCCGGGCGTCGTGGTGCACACCTGTAGTCCCAGCCACTCGGGAGGCTGAGGCAGGAGGATCACTTGAGCCCAGGAGTTTGAGGTTGCAGTGAGCCATGATCATGCCACTGCACTCTAGCTGGGCTGATTGAGCGAGACTCTGTCTCAAAAAAAAAAAAAAAAAAAAAAGGCATGACGGCTGTATCAAATGCTATTAAATGAGATTAAAAACTAAGAATTGACCATTGGATTTAGCAACATGGAAGTGTCAGTGACCATGTTGGATAGGGGCTTTGGTGAAAGCCTGAATTCAAATGGATTCAAGAGGGAAGGAACTGGAGACTGCGAGTGTAGACAACTCTTTTGAGAAGTGTTGCTATGGAACAGAGAAATGGAACATGAAGCTAGAAGGGGATGTGTGGTCAAAAGAAGTTTTTTGGTGCACTGATAGAAATGACCTAGCACAGAAGAAAAACTTGATGCAGTTGACAATACAGAAAACTGCTGAAACAGTATCCTTGAGCAATTCAGAGGGGTGGCATCTGATGCAGAGACTGGCCTTCAATGGGCTCATGCATACTTCACTTACAATAACAGGCAGAAAAGCAGAATACCTGGGAACTAATGCAATGAGAGCTTGGAAGGTCTATCTGATTGCTTCTATCTTACCAATGAAGTAGAAAGCAAGACCTTCCACTAAAAGTAAGGATGGGTGCAGGGGAGTTGTGAGGTTTGAGAAGAATTAAGGTGTGAAACTAGAGAGTGAATGAACTAAAGAGGTAGAGTAGAGCTTCCCAGCACACTAAGGGCCCACACTTGTAAGCTACCATGAATTTAAAGTGAGACCAGTCAGCACAGTTGTGTGGCTTAAATGACCTAGTCTCAGTGAGTACTGAAACTACAGGTACGTGCCTCCACCCCCAATTACTCTGCTTTGATTAATTTACACTGTATGTCTGCATCAAAACATCACATGTACCCTATAAAGATATACAACTATTATGTACCATAATTAAAAATAAAAAAATTTAAAAACCAATTGACTATAAAAAAATTTATATGTTAAAAAAAAAACTAGTCCATCATTATAACTCCCTCAATTCTCTTGCTCTTCTCACTGACCTTTACCCAATTCCCAAAACTCTAACCTTAGTAAAATCCCAATTCTTGCTTACTTTGCTCACCACCCATGAAGCTGACTGTGACTGAAGAAACACAACAATGCTTTTAAACATTTGTTTTACACAACAAAAAACCTTAAGCAACACATTCTCAAAAGTCGATTTGACTTGTGAATTACCAACCTCAATGGCTTACACTCTGTTTACATGTTCCTGGGCCAAACTCATCTTAAAATCCCTTTTCCTGGTTTCCATGACATTATATCATTAGACCAGCAGTTCTCAAACTTGGATTGCATCAAACTATAAAAATTCAAAAAATGTTTTGAGGACTGACACAGGATTGCCAATTTTATTTGGATAAGTAGAACATCAAAAAATAAATTCAGGCCAGGGGCGGTGCCTGGCCTTTAATCCTAATTAAATGCCTGTAATCCTAGCATTTTGGGATGCTGAGGCAGGAGGACAGCTTGAGCTCAGGAGTTCGAAACCAGCCTAAGCAAAAGCGAGACCGCATCTCTACAAAAAATAGAAAAATTAGCTGGGGGTGGAGGCCCACACCTGCAGTCTCAGCTACTTGGGAGGCTGAGGCAGGAGGATCGCTTGAGCCCAGGAGTTGGAGATTGCAGTGAGCTATGATGACACCACTGCACTCTAGCCTGGGCAACAGAGTGAGACCCTGTCTCAAAAAAAATAATAATAAAATAACAAAATAAAATAATCATACCACCATTTCATAAAGAAAAGGCAGTATGGCATAAGAGAAAGACAAATGGTGGGAAAAAAGACAATCCATCCTAAAAAAAGAGAAAAGCTAGCAATCTTACATTGGTAATACTCACAAAGGGCTGGTGAAATCTGTCAGAGAGCAGCATGAGTGGCAACCACTGCATTAAGATATTCTGGTCTTCTCCCTACCCTGTGATTACAGACAGTCCCCGACTTAAGATGGTTCAACTTAAGATATTGCCCAAGTGTAAGCTAATGTAGGTGTTCTGAGCACATTTAAGGTAAGCTAGGCTAAGCTATGATGTTTGGTAGGTTACGTATATTAAATGCATTGTCAACTTATGGTATTTTCAACTTATGATGGGTTTATCAAGACATAAATCAAGAAGAACCTATACTTCTTTTCTGACATTCTTCCTTTCTCTTATAAATGTAACGGTTCCTTAAATGTTTCCATGTAGATCTTTTCTTGTTTCTCTGTACTTTTCACAATTTCATTCATTTTCAAGGCTTCAAGTCTCTAAGTGGGGGACTTAAATTCTTGCTTCATGTGGCATTATAGTATAATACTATGTTCAAGCACCCATCACGATACATTACATTTATCTACCTTACAAATGGCACACACTTGGTAGGGATTAATAGTGAAAGGGATAATCTCTTCTTACAGACAGGGTCTATACTGGGTGCCCAATAAATGACAATTTTTTTAGGAGGTGTTGACAAATCCATCAATTAGTATTGCCTTCATCATACTGTTCTTAAGAGCTGTCCCTTAGCATTCCTATTCCTTAAATGCAGATCCTAAAACTATAATCTGTGTATCTTCAGATGTATTAGCCCTAATATCTCCTTTCAAAATCTCATGATTTGAGAAGAAAACCACATAGGTTTAAATGCCTACCACTTTCACCTCCTCCAGAGGACTGTGTAAACCCCACAGTAGTCTATACTCACCTCCTAACTGTCCATAAAGTTCTCTCCTAAATCCTTAATAAAGAGAACTCAAGGGTTACTGGTGCCTTGCTTACTTTATTTTTAATTCTTCATGTTGATATTTCAGTACAGGAAACAGCCTAAAGCCATTTTCCACCTTAGTACTACTTATTTTAACTCCAGAAGAGATAAATTCCTACTTAAGAATTTATGAAGGACATGAAATTTGAGCATGTCTTTCAGTGAATACCTTAAGATTTTTCTCACTACAGCATTTTTGTCTATTAAGAAAATACTTAATACCATGGTTATTAATATTGATATGTGAAAACAACACAACTTTTTGTAGAGAAAAACTACTCTTTTTGTAGAGCAAAAAACACAACTTTTTGTAGAGACAGGGTCTCACTATGTTAACCAGGCTGGTCTTGAACTCCCAACCTCATGCAATCCTCCCACCTCTGCCTCCCAAAGTGCTGGATTACAGGCTCAAGCCACTGTACCTGGACTGCTTTTGTAATAATAAAAGGATTATTAAAAGAAAGAATCGCATGGGAAACGTTAATAAACCACTAATGCCCAGGCCTTACCCCAGATAAATTTTAAAAGGTTGAGAACTAATGGTTGTAGGAACTGGGGGTGGCTAAAAGGGAAAATTCTTGTCTAACATTGGTCTTTAAAAAAGACACTTATGGAAGTTTTTCATTCCATGAGTTAGGAGACTCCCCTAAATACAAGCAGTAACAAATAAAACCTCCTAGAAATTATATTAGCAAATTGTATAAATAAAGGAATAAAGGTCCTTGGTTAAAAAAAAAAAAAAAAAAGAAACCATATTTAGGTAGCCTAACAGAAAAGGAATTTATCAGAACACTGGGAGTTCAGAGAATGAATGAGAGGCTCCCTGACTTGGCAAACATGAAAAAACCAAAGGAAGCTAAGCAGTCAAAACCACTGCCAAAGTCATGCCACAGGAAGAGCCTGCTTAGGAAACTGCCCCAGCTAGCACTGCCACCACCAACAGCCACTGGAATGAATTCCAAACTGTCCCTGCTTCTTTGCATATCTCAGATCAGATGCAAGTTCCCAGTCAAGTGCATCTGATTGGCACAGCCTGGGTCACACCACCCACCTGTAGCTGCCAGGGCTCCAGGACAGAAAGTGTATCTATATGGTACATGAATTTGTGCAGCCAACCTTTCCAGCATCCTCTCCCACTAAAATTCACAAAATGGTAATATTGGAAGGGGGTTAAAATGGTAAACAGACAAAAGAAACAACAAAGGATCATTTTAAAGTCCCATTAGTAGAATGTCCAACACAGGAATCCTGCTAGTCTTGCCATTAGTAACAAACTCTAATCACTGTGCCTTCTTCTGCTTCATTGTTCCAAAAAAAATTTCCTAAGAAGTAATTTTACAAAGTTTGAAATTTTTAAAGAATAATATTTATATCTATTATATCTCAGGTAATCTTCTTTCCAATACTTTGTTATTCAAAGGTCACAAGCAGGCCAGCGTAGTGGCTCACGCCTAATCCCAGCACTTTGTGAGGCTGGGATAGGAGGATCGCTGCCTGAGCAACATAGCGAGACCCCATCTCTACAAAAACATAGAAAAATTAGCTGGGCATGGTGGCTCATGCCTGTAATCCTAGCACTCTGGGAAGCCAAGGCAGGAGGATTGCTTGAGCTCAGGAGTTCGAGACCAGACTGAACAAGAGTGAGACCCAGTCTTTACTAAAAATAGAAAAATTAGCCAGGTGTCATGGTGCACACCTGTAGTCCCAGCTACTTGGGAGGCTGAGGCAGGAGGATCGCTTGAGCCCAAGGAGTTGGAGGCTGCAGCAAGCTACAATGACACCACTGCACTCTACCCAGGGCTACAGAGTAAGACTCTGTCTCAAAAAAAAAAAAGGAAATTGAACCCCCTTCCTCACTCCCCCCCTTTAAAGAAAAAAAAAAATCACAAAGTTCCAAATAAAAATAGTATGCTAAAATAAGATCAAGATATAATCCTATCAGAGCCCAGGCTACCGAACACAAAACAAACAGAAGCACATTTATTACCTGATGCAATATGACACATTAAATTCTGGCTCTAAGATTCAGACAACTAAATGGACTAGATTTATGCAAGTATCTGAAACCAGCAAAAATGTTTTTATGGCACTGCTCCAAAAGTCACTATCCTAATACTATGAACAAGTAAGCCATTGGGTAAAGATAATTTTTATCCCACAGTTTCACTTGCACTGAAAGGCTCTAATTCCCTATTAATATAATAGGCTACTTGTGACTTAAAAAGTATGGTTTTTAATAATTAAGTGATTTAACAGTAGTACCTACCATGTCACGAGACTTTTTCTTTTTTTTAGTTTAAGTTCATTTTACTTACAAGCATTTCTAAAAATCTCAAGAATAAGCTTCACTTCCAATCTAAACATTACTTTTAAGTTAGAAAAGCAGATTCTGGACCTAGTTGGCTCTGCTATATACTAGCTGTGTAACCTCGGACAAGTCATTTCACCTCTTTTTGCTTCAAATCCCTGTCAGTAACTTGAAGATTGTTGAACTGTTGATGATTAAATGAGTGAATATATGTAAAGTGTTAAGAATAATGCCTGGATGTTTTCCCTAGGGAAAAAGAAAAAAAGAATTGTGCCTAGCCTATAGTGAGTACACAGTAAGTGTTAAGAATAAAATGCCTAACAGTTCAAGGGTGAAAAATAAGGGGGGAAAAAATCCAGTTTTGAAAAGAGAAATATTTTCAGACTGAAGGCTGAGAAAGCTATTAATTAGTAACCAAAACCAGGAAATAGAAACACTGAAAACTTAGCATACTTAGCTCAATTTTATAATAGAATAAATATACAAGTAGGAAAAAAAAAAGATAGGAAATTACGTGGAAAAGTTAATACTGAATTGGGCACCAAAGCAAACCAAACACTCCACTTTACATAGCATATTAGAGAAGGATAAATAACGCATAAAATTACTCTATCTTGCTCAAAGGGAAACTGCAAGAAAGTCATATAAATGAGAACCACTGAACAAACTAGAAAATAAAAATCCCCAAATACACAGAATAACCTATGAAGTTAGTCTTCTCACTCTTCCCTACCCCCAAAATCAAATCTCAATCTAAGCCTCTATATCCAACTACCAATTCATGCGGAATCAGGAAAATCTAGAATGTGGGAAACTCTGCAGGACAGATGACCTGGTTTCTTTAGCAAAGCGCAAGGAAAAAAAAACCTGCGAAACATACAAACTAAAAGAGGCTTAAAAGAATGTCAGCCCACTGCAGTGTGTGAGACCTGGATCCTGATTCAAATAAATTAGAAAAGTCAACAGAAAAGTAACATCTAAGAAAGAAAAACATCACTCCACGTGCAAAAATCTGTTCAGATTTCACTGAATTTCGCTGGCTTGGTATGTAAGAAGAGGATGTTCATTAAACACAATTTCATTTAACGATCATGAAGAGCTTACTATGGTCACCCAAATTACTTAACTTCTTGGAACCTCTGTATACTCATTTGTAGAAGGGTTAAGATCTATTTTAAACAAGTGTTGTAAGGAATAATGAGATTATATATTGGACTCTACTACAGCATCTAGCTTATGAAGCCCACAATGAACAGTTCCCATTCCCCTTTCTGCCATAACTGGTAAGACTAATTAAAAAGTAGAGTAATTTACAAACAGCCCAAAAACTGAAATAGCTTTACCTTTTAATTAAGCAAAGAGCCCCCAAACCAACTATTTTCTACATACTTATAAACTTTAAGGATAGCAATAATTCAGGTAAGAATTTTTTATATACTGAAAATTTAAACTTGTAATAAGCAGAAATAAGGTTTGCAAATTAAATGTAAATACAGCCAAACTTAAATGAACGAGATTTTTCTGGAAAAAAAAATTCTTATTCCACACAAACCTACTGCTCAGAAAAAGAGTACTAAAACATGTTCATGCTGGTGATTCTCTAGCCTGAAGTCTGGTTAACAAAAGGCAAAGCAGTTTTATCTTACAAATGGAAGGTGAACTTTAGGAGTGTATTAAAATCAACTCCTTTTAAAAAGATGGCTTTCTGTGTTATTATTCTGCAAGTATTTTTGTGCTTATCTGTTAAACTGTAAAGTTCTCTGGTGGTAGGAATAATGTTTTATGGTCATCCAGATGTTCCCCAGCCTCTAGTACACTGAAAGTGGCATCATACTATAGCCTTCAGCGCTTCTTAAAAAAAAATGAATGACTGAAGGCTGATTATTTGCGTTAGTAAAAGAAAATAATAGGCTCCTTTAAATATTTGCCTAGTATATTTGAAATCACCTAAAAAATCAATTTACATAACCTTAGGAATACATCTACCTCATTAGTTAAGGTATACCTGCGGACAAAAGTAGTTCAGTTCCTCTTACTGACCTACTATTCAAGTTTGACTGTAGGCAGTTTTGTTTTGGGTAGATTTCAGTGTGAAAGAGCAATCAGGGTTTAGAAGTAACTTGGGCAGTAACGTCTCCAACAGCAAAACCACATGTTAAATTCCAGGTAACAGCAACTATAGCCACTTTTGAGGTAGCATGTTATCTCTCCACCACCTAGATTTTTCCTCTCATCTATCTGAAAAACTGTAAATACACCAAAATTTGCCCTTTCCATGAACTACTTTTTTTAGTTGGGATCCCTTAAAATTTTTTTGTGCCTTTCATCTTTAGACCAATAGTCTTACCTTTATGTTTAAAGGCAGCAGCCATAACAGTTAAGCACAACAGATTGCCTAAATTCTAACATAGGCTCTGTTACCTATTAGGTGGATGAGTCTCTGGACTCATTTTTCTCGGCAATAAAATGGGGGATAAAACAGTATCTACTCACAGAAGTAAATAATAAACATAAAGCACTTTAAGCAACAGTCCCTGGCACATTAGAATTATAACCATAAAATAAAGATATGCAATCTGCTCAAGTATGATTCACAACTGTGTTTTATCTTTGAGCATTAAAAATGAGTTATATACAAAGATTGGCCGTGCAAAAAAACAAAAAGAACTATAAGCAGAAATGTACCCCAGATTTCTTATCATTCCAAACTTATTAAAATGGTTGAATGTGCCCTCCTCAGCTAAGCTTTCAAACAACCACTGATGAGAAATCTGGTAAACTGAATTCAAAATAAAGAAGGCTTCCCAACATTTACCCCCCAAATTTCAAGACCTCTGATAAGACACCATCCAGAATCAACTGAAAGAATGTTTGTATCAACACATACAAAGCGTCTTGAGTATCCCCCCGCAAAAAAACATGGAATTAAGAGTAAGGTCTCACCCCAGTAGTCAAAAATGACAAAACACAAAGCAACTAACTTATAATTTCTATTAAAAACTTCAAATGTCTCTCTAGTAAAACCACCAAAATAATTTAAGAACAAAAAAATCCCTAGGGGAATTGACAAAAATAAACTTTTGCATTTGAAAAAATGTAGCAAGGTACATGGAAACTGACTCCCTAAGAAAGACGACAGTTTATTCTTAATATCAGAGTTCTCATTCACAAGTAGCATTTCACTATTTTATCGTTTAAAAAGATTGCAACCTGACACTCAAGCACCTTTCCAAACACTGAAATTTACTGGTTTTGGTTTCCAATTTATGCTTTTTGTTTAGTTAAAACTTCTGGATTTATTGGCCTAAAAAAAGCGAATAAAGACAGCCTTTTGTTTAAAAGAGCATAACAATCAGACACTCCACAGCTAAAGTAGGTTTTCACTTGTTAAAATGCATTACACTATTCTAGTAAATGTCCCAAACTTAAGAGCATCCTAATTTCCCTTCAAATATTAGATATCAAAGACCTTAGAAAAGATCAGCAGTCCACCAAATTACAAATTTAAGTGTACCGAAAACTACTAACCACTTTACTTTTGGATGGGGTTTACACAGGAACTTGACTTGTTAGTATACTAAACTAAAACATGAACCACCATTAACTCCGTGTTCCTAGTAAGCAATAAATATCAAAGTTAAAAACAACTATTTCAACAAATATGACAAGGCAGCCTCAGAGCACAAAGTTGGCAGATAGAACTGACACCACAGCACAATCTCAAAACTATAAGCAACTACCAAAAAAAAAAAAAAAAATCCGCACCCCACCCATACTTATGTAAACTTTTGGAGTAAGCAAACTTTGTGAGCCTCACCTTTGTTTTCACCCAGCAAAAGGAGTGTTAAAGACAAGACACCAATAGCAAAAAGACCAAAAGATTCAGTTAATGTCTCCACAGGGGAAAAGGCTAAAATTTTAAGACGTTAACGTATTTAAGTCACCGAAGGGCAGTGCACTTCCCTAAGTTACAGCCATTTTAGATTCAGCTTTTCTTTCAAATTTCAATTTGGGGATAAGTAGATTCAAAACAGAAAAAAAAAATATTCGTTGAAACATTTCTGGATCGGCCAGTTTTGTTGTTTTGTTCAACGGAGGGCAGACGGTAGATATTGAATAGACTTAAGCTAAACGAAAACACCTCACTACCACCGAGAACCGGAACTCCGGGGGTTAAAGCTGTTTTCCCCTCAGCTAGCTCACATTTGACTTACACGACTTTTTCCTCCTTAGGTTTTCCTTCGAAGGAAAACAAAAGCCCTTAGTTCTCACTTTAAGAAGGAAAGAAAAAGAAATCCGTAAACCAAACCACTCCACCAGCACCAAGCCGGATTGCCTGGAGAGGAGCCAAAGAGCCGCAGGTGAGCGTTCCGACCCGAAGACCAAAAGTTGAAGTACGAGCCGCGGCGACGCTCGCGTGCAAATCTCCAGGCGCGGGGGTGGGAGGGTGCCCGGTCCCGATCCATTCGACCCGTGGGCTCCGCTCGCCCCTCTCCGGTCGGACCTACACCCAACCACCTGTGTGAGAGCTTCTTTCAACTAGTTTTAACAACCGGCCGGTTAGGCACCGGGCGGAGCCCCGCGTCGGGACGGCTCCGCTAGTGTCCCGTTGTCCCGAACTCCCACTCACCGGGCAGCGGCCGGGCTAGGGCCAGGGACGAGACGCGGCGTCTGAGGACGCGTCCCCAGCTTCTCGACCCGGCAGCGGTGGCTAGTCCACAACCGTAACAAAGCTCTTCCCAAAATGGCTGCCCGGCCCACAAGGCCCAGGAGGGGCAGAGCGGGTGAAGGAGGAGGAGCGACGACCAGCTCGGCCCTCTCCCTCCCCCATCTGACCCCGCCTCACACACGCCCACCTGCGGGAGCGCGTGCGCATGCGCAAGGGACCTGCTCCGGTGACCCTGCGGGGGACGCCGGCACCCCACGCTGCCAACGTTCGGCCGCGTGAACGGCGGTTATTCCTTGTCCCGGCCCCGGCTCCTTTCAAAGCGGCTCCAGGCGACGTGTGGTCGTCCGCGTCGCTCTGCGGAGTTGAATCCTCTGCCTTTCTTCGCGCTGCTTGAAGGACGGCGACTAGCCCCGCTTAGTACTTCCCTATTTAACCCCCTGCTCAATGCTAAGGCCTGGGCGCGTGCGAATGAGTGGATGGGTGCGTATATGTGTGCCCGTTCTTCCCCGCCCCTTTTCTTCAGCCTCTCACAACCAGCCTCTGGGCAAGCACGCGTCCCCAAACTACCTCTACAAGTACTAGCAAACCAGGTTCGGAGGAATGTGTTTTCCGACTCCTTCCCACCTTCCGCTCCTGCCTTCACGTGTGCGCGTCGTTGAGACTCCAGCCCCCAGCGGGCCACACGGCCCGGCTCTGGAGGCCTGCGCGGCTGGGCCGGCCGCGCTACCCGTTGGGAGTGGTAGTTCCTCCAGAGGGCAGGTGTCACGCCCCTGCCCCAGCGCCCCGCGGGTCTTCGCCAGAGCCTGCGCCTTTGGCAGTGCTAAGAAGCTGTCCTACCCGAAGTCTCATTGGGTATCGCACGAGGGGAAGGGGCGGTGCTGCCATGACAGAGAAAGAAAGAAAAGTGAAAGCCTAGCTCGACTAAAGGCTCTTACTATTACTAAGACTTCGCTGTGGCCCTATCCGGCTTGTAAAGCTAAACCATATATATGAAGGCTGGTCATCAGGACTCTAGACTATCTAGAATCTGGAGGAATGGAGGAACTGGCTTTCGTGGGCCTCTGAGATCTTTTATTACTTGTCTTCAGTTTTACCCTTGGAGATGGAAAGATGCTTAAATTACCTGGTGCCATTTCCTTTGACAGACTGTGAAGGGACTTGCCCAAAGGCGAGAAGGGACTTGGCCAAGGTCACACAGCCGGGGAATAAAGCCGAGGGTGGCAGGAGGAATGAGCTGACTGCCGGATCACCCCCAAGCCCAAGGCTTTTATCACCACACCTTTCATGGAAGTGAAAATCCTGCCCCTTGTGCTCTTTATTACTTAATGGAGTTTCTAAGTCAAAGAGAATGGAAGTATTATAAAAACTGGGCTTCTCCTTCCTTTTAAATAATATTAGCAGTTAAGGACCCTAATGCGGTACAACCTCTATGGAAAGTAATATGGAGATACCTCAACGAATTAAAAGTAGAATTACCATTTGACCCAGCAATCCCACTACTGGGTATTTACCCAAAGGAAAAAAAGACATTTTATAATAAAGACATCTGCTCACGAATGTTTATAGCAGCACAATTCACAATTGCAAAGATGTGGAAACAACCCAGGTGCCCATCAATACACGAGTGGATTAATAAAATGTGGTATATGTATACCATGGAGTATTACTCAGCAATAAAAACCAATGGTGAATTAACACATCTGGTATTATCCTGGTTGGAGCTAGAACCCATTCTTCAAAAGGAAGTGTCACAGGAATGGAAAAACAAGCACCACTGGTACTCACCCATCAAATTGGTACTAACTGATCAACACTTACATCACACAGGGCAATAATATTCATCAGGGAGCGGGCAGGCGGGAGGGGGATGGAGGGGATGGGAAAACTGTCACTGAATGGATGCGGGGAGCACAGTTTGGGGGATGACCACGATTGTAGCTCTGACACGGGTAGTGCATGGGCAATATATATAGCCAAAGTGTTGTACCCCCATAATATTCTGAAATAAAAAAATAAATAAATAAAAATAAAAAATAAAAGGTCACATAATACATTAAAAAAAAAAAAGGACCCTAATGCAGAGTGAGATGTGCCTCATAGGTCCTATAAGCCCTGTTGTTTTACAAAGTAAAAAATTAGTTCCAGAGACGGCAAGTAATTTGGCCAAGTCACCCATAGGCTAAACTCCCAAGTCTCTTACCTTCCTCCACCACCATCATTCTTGACATCCCGAACTTTGCGGGCAGATTCTGCTGGACTAGAGAGTCAAGGAACGTTCAGGTATCTTCTTCGACATCTGACTTCAACCAGAATTAAGATTTTAAAGGAATGACCCCTAAACAGAAAGCCGAGCGTGGGAACCAGTCAGCATAGGCCAAGTTCCCACCCGGACTCATTTTTTTCAGTAATCAGGAAGTAGGGGGGGCTGTCTAAATCCACTTGCCGGAAGTGCCTTCCCTGAGTCCCTGGCTATTCTTGTAACTCAGCTTTCCATCTCCCCGCGCGACTGTGGCAAGTAAGTATCACGGCCGCCACAGATGCAGGTTGGGAAGGGGGGGCACCAAGGGTTGGTTGTAAATTGGAGACGTGGGCACTGTCGGGCTAGGTTTCCCGAAGGCGCTGGCGCCTAAACTCTGCCCCCCTTTCTCAGACGTCGGTTTGAGGCTGGTTGGTTGCGCTCTTTTCATTGGGGCAATGGGAATATAGGTGTTTTCATCTAAATCGGGCAGATTAACCCTTGGGTTTGTGTCCTTAATCCCCGCACCACCTGCGGTCTCTGGCCTTTAGCCTATCACTTTCCACTTTAATACCCATGCTTTGGAAAGCACGTGCCACAGTGGATAGGGAGTTCACGAAGGTGGGGGGGAACTTTTAAATGGAGTGGTCCCGAAAATCCTCGCGAACAAAGTAATTTTGAGCAAAAGCGATGGGTGGGCTCTGCGGATATTTTAGTCTGGGGGTCGGGGGTGGTGGCGAGTGTGATCTAAACGCTACTCGGAGGGCTGGGATAACTTGACCTGCCTACTTGATTCCTTAGGTATAGAATAAAGACATTGATTGGTATACAGGATTTCTCGACCCAGCCCTAATATCTGTGATCAGGAAATTAGTTCAATAAATTTATTTTTTTCAATTAAGCAGCAACTATAGATTGTTTTTTAGACACCTCATTCTCCTGGTTGAGAATGGGATTGTCACATCTGGATTCATATTGTCATTCAGCTGCTTACTGGCTGCTTACATTAGATAGAGTTCTTCACCAGTCCCTCCTGTGTAAGATGCTTACTTTGTGTCAGGGACAGTTCTCAACTCCTTACATATACTAACTTATTAAATTTTACATCAACTTTATGAAGTAGTTGTTATCCTTATTTCAAAGGTGAATTAACTGCACTATGGCAAGGTTAAATAACTTGTTCAAAGTCCCACAGCTAATAAGTGGTGAAGCCAGGATTACAACTAAGATTGTTTGACACCAGGCTATTCTATCTCTCAGTACCAAGTTGATGAGGTTATTGTGAGCATTAAGTGAATTGGTGCGTATAAAACACATAGTTACAGTGTCTGGTTCACAGCTAAGTTGTATTGGTAGATACTGTCATTATTTTGAGCTGTAAACTCTTAAGCCCCAAAGTAGATAACTAAGGAGGAAAAAAAAGGAATAGAGAAGCTATGACTTTCAGGTTTTTTCCTTTTTTAAAAAAATCTGACAAAAATTCCATTCAGAAGACCTTCAGTTTTAAAGATCAGAAAACTGACACTCAAGCAATTTGCCTAATGTCACACAGCTACGAAGTGGTGGAGGTGTTTGTAAAATCCAGATCTTCTCTGTGCATTACTCTTTCTGTTACGCCAAACCAATGCTAAAAGAACAGTTCAGGGGAGAAAAGGATGTATTTCCTTACTATGTTACTGAACTGTGAAGACATTAATGATTCTTTTGAAAGGAAATTGTGTTATATGTGAGAAATTCTTTATGAATTACTACTGTTTAAAAATTAATGTATAAAATGAGGAAAATTAACTGACATCTTGTTTTATACACAGCAACATGCTTCTGATTCAGCCCCTCCACTTAGCTGTAAAAATACATTAATCAGAACTGCCTGGCATCTTCTTGAACAAGACTTTCAATAGTGCCCAGTATGCTTCACTTCATCCAGAAGTTTGCTCAAACATCTTCAAAGGTGGGTTTATTTAGCAAATATTTGAGCACCGTTTGCCAAGCAGTGCTCAGGGTAGCACAGTAGCAGTGAAAAAGACAAAAATCCTTATCCTCATGTATTCAGGTGAGAGGAGAAAGAGCTGGGTAAAATATTTAACATGTCAAGTGGTAAGTGCTTTGGAGAACTATAAAGCAGAGAAGGGGAATAGGGAATATCAGGAATAGATGTAGGATTGCACTTAGAAATAGGGTGGTCAGAAACAAGGGAATGGGCCATGTAGGTAGCTGAGGGAAGAGAATTCCAAATAGAGACAAGATGAGAAAAGGTCCTAAGATGAGATCATTCCTAGCATGTTTAAGGAACCACCAAGATTCTTAAATAACTTCCATTTTTTCTTTTATGCAACATTTCTTAGTTGAAGTCTGGCATCTGCTCTCTAAAGCACAGAATCTGCAGGAAAGGTTATTATTACTTTGGCCTTGTACAATGAAAGGCACTGGGGATTTTTTTTAAAGGCAAAGGGGAAAAAAATGGTCCTGGCTCTGAAATCTACTGAGACAAAGACAAGTAAACACACAATTTTAATTCACTGTGAGAATTATGATGGAAGTATGCATAGGGTATTTACTACAGGAGCATTACATCAGACTGGAGAGGGGTTAAGGAACGCTTTAAGCTGAATTTTGAAAGATGAGGTAAGTTCCCCAGATAGAAAAGTAGTTACAACTAGAATTCTAGGCAGAGACATATACAAAGGCATGAACCTATGAAAAGTATGCAGTGTTTATAAAGCTAAATTAGAAGGTAGATTTTTTTTTCTCTATAAAATAGCATTCCCATAGTAATTAGTGCTGCTGCTTTTGTAAGTTATGAATAGAAGTGGAGGTTTAGAAGGCCAACTGCTAAAGATCCAGTCTTTACCTGCTCCTCTTTCAGATGTTTCTCTCATAGGATGAGATTAGTGGTAGGTTGAAATATATCACTAGTTTGTATTCAGTAGTTTCTTTTGCATGTTGTATAACTGTTTAATACTCTTATTAGCAATAACATCACTCTGTAGTTTGTTTTTTATTGTTTCATGTTGGGATTTACTAAAATCTGGTGATATGTATTTTTTTAATTTTGTCTTCCTGATCTCACAAAAAAGGAAAAACATTTAAAATGGCATCAGAATATAAATCAGGATATAGTATCTTTGTATAATAATTCAAATGTTAGTTAACTCAAATTTCATAAGTAAATTATGTACATATGGTTTCTATTTGTCTTCTGGTTCTATTTTCTTTGTAGAGGCTGAAGTACCTTTTCCCGACAGGAATAGGAGCCATCAGGAAAACAAATACACTTTCTCTCAAGACATCTGTCCAGCAGAACTTTTCCCCTTGGTTTCCAAGGCCTTGGCTTTTGTCGTCCTTTCCAGCGTGTATAAGCAAGACACAATGCTATCATACATCCCCATGCAGCTTTAAGAAGAAGCAGAAGCAAGCAGTACTTCCAGCCAGGCCACCAAGCACCATCTCTTATCTGCCTGACAGCCCAAAGCCAGCATTATATGTAACTCTGGCAGGACTAATCCCCTTCATTGCTCCACCACTGATTATGCTGATGACAAAGACTTATATCCCTGTATTAGCTTTTACTCAGATGGCTTATGGAGCCAGTTTCCTATCTTTCTTGGGAGGGATCAGATGGGGTTTTGCTCTGCCAGAAGGTAGTCCAGCCAAACCAGACTTCCTTAATTTAGCTAATAGTACAGCTCCTGTTCTGTTTTCATGGTTTGCCTTCCTTATTTCTGAAAGACTCAGTGAAGCCATAGTCACGGTAATAATAGGTTTGGGGATAGCATTACATCTTGAACTTTTTCTCTTGCCACATTATCCTAACTGGTTCAAAGCCCTGAGGATAGTAGTCACTCTTGTGGCCTTTTTTTCATTTGTAATCACTTTAGTAATTAAAGATATTTATCCACAGAAAGGACCTAAGAGACCTGTAGAATAAATATAAAACTACATTGTAGGTAACAACACTGGTATGCTGGCTACAAGCCTCAAGGTTGTATTTTGTCATCACCTTTTCCTACTCCTGTTTGGCTCTTTTTCCCCCCACCAATGGCAGTTTATTCTTCACAGATTGTTTTTCATTTCTAGAAATAATTATTCCACAGTAAGTACTTGAGCAAGAGCTTGAAAATCCCTGACAAGTGCTTTTCATCTCATATTAGGTTAGTTTTCATTCAGTCTTTTTATGAATTATATAGTCACCCACTTAAACATTTTAATGTTTTAATTGTCTTGAAAAATATAAAATAAACAAAGATGAAAAATCCCCTTTGTTAGAGTCTTATGATCATTAAAAAGAACACACACATTGTCCCACTTCAAGAGGAAAACCTCATATCCATGAGTATCTGAAAATAAAAGGTGGTTCCAGTGTGGAGTTTTCACAGCAGTTGCCCCTGAGAAGTGCATGTCCAGGCTTTTTTTTTTTTTTTAACCTGGTATAACCAAGTTATATGAGCTGAAAGGATTGATGGCTCTGAAGTCAGAAGGGAGCAATGTCCTGAGGGAAAGCCATGTCTGAAGAAAAGTTGGACACATTTTCCAGTTTTTAATCTGGATATTTGGCATCGTATAGGTGCAACTTATCTTCTTATCACCACACATAATACCAGCTAGTCAAAAATCTTTAAAATAAAAAAGCCACTAGTACATATAAATTAGAAAGGAAAAGTCAAACTGGAGCTATCTTGATATTCTAATGAGCAGGCCTATCTAAAACTTTTTTAAAACAGCAAAAGCAACACCTTGAATTTTATTTGGAAAACCTAGTCTTTTGAAATTCCTAGTCTCACAAAAAAGGGAAAACATTTAAAATGGTATAAGAATATAAATCAGGATATGGTATCACTTGGAATGTGTTATCTTTGTATAATATATTCAAAAATTAGTTAACTCAAATTTCACCAGTAAATTATATACATATGATTTCTATTGTAGTGATTTTTGCTGTGAAGAGATTTATCAGAGTCTGGAGTAGTAACTTGCTTAGCTTCTTTCACACCTGTTATGGGTTGAATTATGTATTGAAGTCCTGATCCCAAGTATCTCAAGAGTGACCTTATTTGGAGATAGGGCCTTTACAGAAGTAATAAGGTTAATATGAGGTCATGGGGTGGGCTCCAATCCAGTATGACTTGTGTTCTTATAAAAAGAAAAGATGTGGAGACAGCCACACATACAGGGATAATGTCATGGGAAAGTGAAGATGGCCATCTACAAGCTAAGGAGAGAGGCATGAAACAGATCCTTCCCTCACAGCCCTTAGAAAGAAATAACCCTGCCAACACCTGAACATATTTCTAGCCTCCAGAACTATGAGATAATAAATTTCTGTTGTTTAAATTTGTGTGGTATTTTGTTAGCAACACTAGCAAACTAATACAACACCACAGAGCTAGACCTCAATCTGATTATTGAGAAGCATACCAGTTAAAGTCCATGGCTCAAACAATTACAGAATCTTTTTTTTTTTTTTTTTTAAAGAAATGGTGCCTTGCTCTGTTACCCAGGCTGGCCTCAAACAATCCTCCTGCTTCAGCCCCCTGAGTAGCTGGGTAGCAGATGTGTGCCACCATGCCCAGCTACTATCTTTCTTTATTAATATAAAGAGTAGTCTCCCGGCTGGTATGGAAGGAAAGAAAGTTCATACTCTTCAGATCTTCTCAGATTGTTTTGATAAGGAAATTTACCTCTTTGCTTCTAAATTGCATGGGTACTATACAAACTTAAAACTTATCCCTAATCTGAATTAAATGCATTATCTTCCAGAATAGGAACAAGTCCTATTTTTAGGCTAATTACCTAATTTTACTAAAAAAGTGCTATTTTGCAGGTGAATTACAGTGTATGCTTCTTTAAGAAAGAAGATTTTAAAGTACATTTTTAAGAAAACTGATTTTTAAGTACATTTGATTAAGTACGTTGGGCAGGATATTTAGAAAGATATTGCAGGAAGATCACTTTAATAGTTGCACAGAAAACAGAATTATATGTAAAACTAAATGTGCAAGTCCCTGAAGGTAAACTTAAAAATTTGTGCAATCCTACTACAGTTTGGTAATCCAGGAATGCCGCTGATAAACTAATAAGTAATACACAGAAAAGAAAAAAATCAAGATACTTTATTAGTGTTAGGTATGTGGTCTTTACCCCGAGGGAAGGTTTGCAAAAGCAGAAAAGGGGATGGGAGGAAGGAGGGGAGATAAAAGGCAGCTGAGCAGGCAAAACGGGGAAGATCTGCAAGCCCAAAAGGGGGATGTGACTGAAAACAAAGACAACTCAAGGACTAGCCATCTGCTACAGCACAACTTCCTCCCAAAAGTCAAGGACTTGCTGTATACTGCGATTACTGTTTAATTTCCCCCAATTCCACTCCCTCCTCCCAACCCTCCATAAAAAACTCACTAGACCCCATTTCAGGGTGGACACCTTTCTCGGCTTCCACCCATCTGCACCCAGATGCTCAAATAAACAATTCTTTATATCTTTGGGCTTCATGTGTTTTCCTCTCGGCTCCAACCTAACAATTAGTACATTCTTTTAAAAAACAACCTGTGATTACCAAGGAAATAATAAGCATATTTATAGTTACCTATTTTCAGGGATCTTCTGGATCTGTTAAACCCAAAGACTGATTGTCCTGACATTACATTTCTGCCACGGTAGTGCAAAACACCTCCCTTCACAGTGCCATTTTCAGTTGGCACTAGACAATAAGGAGAATTAAATTGTAGGAGTATGTTGTAAACCTGTTTTGAATCAGCATACAGACTCTCTGTAACTAGAAATATTAAAGGCATATGAGTTAGAGCTTAGTCTACAAATTATCTTTATACTTTATTTTTTGATATCTTACAGATCTCTCCCAGGCATCTGTGACCCTTCAGACTTTCAGAATACCGCAGAGAAGGAGACACAGAGCTTTCTCTCTGTACTACATAAGCTTTTCCTAATACATATATATGGTTAAATTACGAAAGAAAGTATCCTTGTGAGCCAATCAAATATTTTGGATATGAGTGCTACCTAAGTCATTAATGCGACCAAATGTTTTTCTATCTAAATAGGTTGCTGTTGCTTATAATAATATACCGAAGGACCTTAGTAAAGAAATGGGAAATCAAATCCTTAAGTCAACTAGTTAAACCTTAATGTATGCAAGACCTTTAATACATAGCTCCAACAGGCCAGCAGAAATAACTTAGAAGTAATAACCATACACATGATGAATCTTCCTCTCAGAACTAAACAAAGAACAATTCTTTAGAATGCTTCTCAGGGAGAAAATGAGGGTTTTGAGAAGCAGTTTTGGATAAAGGGGGCCTTACAAATTACACTTATGAGTCAGTGTCTATAAATAGTTTTACAGGTACCTAGAATTCAAGCTTCCCCAAGCCAGGCAGCAGCTTTGTAGTATGCTCATACTTAGGCTTGCCCAAGTACAAGTAAGTTTCACAAAGCCGGATAATCTAATAAAATTCCCTCTTCCTAAAGCTAAACAGATACTTTTGGTAACTATCTAGAAAATAAGAAGTTTCTAGGTGCATGCTGCCTGCTGGGCTCTATCACCCATTACAACATCAAGGACTGTCACTAAGAACCTCCTATTAATTCTTTACGTGCACTCTCAGGATCAAGACAAAAAATATAAGCAAGCAAAAGTTTTCTTAGGCTGTTATCAACAAGAAAAACTTATCTAGCTATATAAATAGCTAGATATTTCCAACACACTCCCTCCTAGTTATCTGCTGCCAATAAAAAGTCTGGGGCTAGTGAAAACTCCTGGCATCAAATAAAAGTAGCAAGTTGTTTCATTGGCTTTTCTGTGTATGTCAAACTATGGCCATGGAGAAGTGCACTCTGGATTGAATCATGAATGTACAGAGATCTTTGAACTGTCTCATGGATATTATTCCTACATCATATAAAGGTCATGTTACAACTTATACTGGAGAAGCTGCTAAAGGGACTATTTTTCAAGAAGCTTCTAGCAAATAATTTTTACGAGTAGAACTCTATGCTTAACTGGACAATTCTAGAGCATAAACAGCATTTCTACTGTTCATAAGTGTGGCAAATTTGTGTGAGCTCTTTATTAATTTAGGATATATTTCATATCCCTTCTGAATAAAATTTTTAGAAAAATCACTCTTTAGTCATTTATCTACCAAACACGTGGAAAATGCAATAGAATCGGAGGATACTATCACCAAATATATGTCTGCTTTGCAAAAGGTCAGATCTTACATTTTCAAAATGTTCCTTGTGGTCTCATGCTTCATAGTACAGCAACACCCCCTTCACAACGACTGGTGATCATGTTACCGATTGCTGTCCATGTATCTGAATGAGGGTTATAAACTTCAACTGAGTCCAAGGTACCTGGGGCCAAGAAATCATGGCTGGAAGATCGACCTCCAGAAACATACAGAAGACCATTGACTGCCACAACACACATGCCTGCTCTTGGCACTTTCATTGAAGCAACTTGAACCCACTTTTCCTGGTTAAGAGAGAAAAAAATAAATATGTTAGCAGTGTTATAAAATGATAGTAGAAAAAACTGCTGAGAAATCAGATATTCCAGTTCTTTTTACATGTCTAAATTTAAAACTCACAATCCAGTCAGATAAGTATATAGAATATTTTTAAATGAACTTCTGAGTAGGTATGGACAAAGTAAATTTAGAGGAAAATAACCAAAAAACATGTTTGATTATAACATACAATCAGGAGATGATCCAGAAATCACATATAGGCCAACATTCCAAGAAGCTACATCTATGGAATACAAATAGGTAATATACTCAAAAATAAATAAAACAAAAGAACCACAAAGCTCCAAGGAGAAAGAAGCTTATACACCAAAGGGCTTTTTAAAGTCCTTTAATATACTAATGAGTCTTAAAAATTTCCAAGAGAATCATACAGCATACAACACTTGCCAAATTTATTTGACCATGGAATGCTTTTTTCAAGGACCATCCAGTGGAGTTAGCAATCTGCAGAACGTATTTTCAAAAAGATGTGCTAGATCAGGGGTTGGGAACTATAGCCTGTTTTCGTATAGCCTGAGAACAAACAATGATTTTTCCACATTAAAGGTTATTTAAAAAAAAAGAAAAGAAAAAAAAAGAAACATATGTCAAAAGAAGAGATATTGTGTGGTCCACAAGGCCAAAAATATTTACTATCTGGCCTTTGACACAAAAAGTTTGCTAACTCCTGGTATACACTGTTCCCTGGAGAAATTTCAATAGGCTGCTATCGCCAAAATGACTAGCAGTGTCCTACTTCAGGAAAAATGTCTATACCGAGAAAACAGGAAAGCTAATAAAGGTCCTAAGAAGTAATCAGGAGAGAAAAGAGCAAGTAGCCAGGTAATAAAAGAATAGATTATCAATCTGTAAATAAAGCATATGATTAACAAAGTTTTTAAAATCATAAAAAATGAACATTGATTATTCATCAAAGCTAGAAAGTGAACTTTTTGAGGACAGGGACTTCATAAGCTTCTCATTCTAGTACCCAGTATAATGCCAGCAAATCATCACACATAGTCAATGTATGTCTGCTGATCTGAACTTACATGAAATTCTGAAATACTAAAACCAAGGACAATTCTTTGAAAGTGAAGGACCAGATTAAATTTGAAGGTTATTTGATCCATCTGAAATTACAATATACATCACAAAGCTGACATAGCTGAAAAAATATTATAAAAGATAAATATTAATATATTCAAAGAGCTCCATAACTGGTTAAGATAAATTAGGATGCTTTGGGTTATGTTTATAAGTAGGGAGAACTAACCTTTGCTCTCCCACATAATGCCCCTTGACAAGAATAAAGGGACCACAGGGCTCATCCCATATTGTTTATCTTTCATTTCTATTAATGTATTAGAACTACAGTTTGCTTTTTATCCCATGTTCCCTCACAAAAAACTCTGTAAGACCACAAACATGTTTTACATTATCTTTAGGTCTGAATCTATAATATAGAACTTTAGTAGCTACCAAACAACAATAAAATTTCAGATTTATGTACAAAAAAACCAAGGTAACTCATTATTAATAAGACTTACTTTGGAACTAAAACCTATTCATTTCATAGCCATATAGAAAAATTAGCAACAGAAAGTGACCTTAAAAAATTCACTTTCTATATTACATAGACCCAAATAGGGGTCATGTAGAAAGTGAAAGTTTAAACTTTGGCACCAAAGTTTAAAACTTGTCAGAAATGAGAATTAAAATCCTTACGCTTTACAACAAGACATGGAAGTCCATTCTTGCCACTTCTATTCAACATTGTACTGGACATTCTAGCCAGGGCAATTAGGGAAAAAAATGAAATAAAAGGCATCCAAATTTAATCCAGATTTAAGAAGTAAAACAATCTTTATTTATAGATGATATGATCTTGCATATAGAAAATCCTTAGGAATCCACAAAAAAACTATTAGGTTACAAGTGCAGCAAGGCTACAGAATATAAGATCAATATCCAGAAATCAATTGTATTTCTACACACTAGCAATAAACAATCTGAACATGAAATTAAGAAAACAATTCAACTTATAATAGCATCAAAAGGAATAAAATACTTCAGAATAAATTTAACCAAAAAAGGACAAGAAAAACTGAAACTTATGAAACATTGTTGAAACAAACTGAAGAAGGCTGAAATAATAGGAAAGACATCCCATGTTCATAAATCAAAAGACTTAATATTGTTAAAATGGCAATACTCTCCAAATTGATCTCAGATGCAATGCAATCCTTATCAAAAACCCAGCTGGCTTCTTTGCAGGAATTGACAAGCTGATCCCAAAATTCAAACGAAATTCAAGGGACCCAGAAAAGCAAAATCAATTATTGAAAGGTCAAATTTAAAGGACTCACACTTTCTGATTTCAAAACTTACTACAAAGCTACAATAATCAAAATAGTATATGTCTGTAATCCCAGTGTTTTGGGAGGCTGAGGCAGGAGGACTGCTTGAGGCCAGGAGTTTGAGACCAGCCTGGGCAACATAGCAAGACCCCATCTCTACAAAAAACTTAAAAATTAGCCGGGCATGGTGGGACGTGCCTGTAGCATCAGCTACTCACGAGGCTAAGATGGGAGGAGTGCTTGAGCCCAGCAGTTCAAGGTTACAATGAGCTACAATCACACCACTGCACTCCAGCCTGGGCAACAGAGCAAGACCCTCTCTCAAAATAAAAAAAAAAGTAAAGCATAGGTGTAAATCTTTGTGGCCTTGGGTTAAGCAATGGTTTTCTAGTTATGACACCAAAAGCACAAATGACAAAAGAAAAAATAAATTGGACATGAAAATTTAAACTTTTGTGCTTCTAAAAAAGAACACCATCAAGAAAGAGAAGAAAGCCCATATAATGGAGAAAATTTTACAAATCACATATATGACAAAGGACTTGCTTCTAGATTATAGAAAGAACTCTTACAATCAATAATAAAAAGACAAATAATCTGATTTTTAAATGGACAAACTGAATAGATATTTCTTCAAAGAAGACACACATATGACTAATAAACACAAGAAAAGATGTTCAACATCATTAGCCATCAGGGAAATGTAAATCAAAACCATAATGAGATACCAGTTTCTACCTACTAGGACAGCTATAATAAAAAATTCAAATAATAACAAGCATTGGATGTGGAGAAATTGGAACCCTCATACATTGATGGTGGCTATGTAAAATAGTGTAGACACTTTAGAAAACAGACTGACAGTTAAAAACGTTAAACATAGAGTTACCATATGACCCAGCAATTCTACTCCTATGTACATATACCCAAGAGAAATAAAAACATATGTCTACGTAAAAATTTGTACACAAACCTTCATAGCTGCATTGTTCATAATGGCCAAAAAGTGGAAACAACCAAAATGTTTGGTGGGTGAATTATATTTCAATAAAGCTGTTAAAATCCTTCTACTTTAAAAAAAAAAGTGGGGAAAGAGAAAAAAAATTGTTTAAGTTTTGAAGGTTTTACTAACTATAAGTAGCATAAGAACTATAAAATTCAAATAAGACTAATCCTTCTTTCCCCAAAATATTAATATGTTCCCTGAAACATTTTTCCACAAGATGTTCTACAAACATCCACAAAACAAAGCAAGGGTGGTGTGGTCAATTGAACTTGAGACTTAGCATAAAGATTCATAAAGTACATTATTGTACTAAATTCTGTAAAGAAGTCCTGTGGTAAAGAAACTAACTAAACTTAGTTTAACCCAGATTTCCCTTAATATAGTTGACCAGGCAAACTGAAGTTACCTAATTCCTATTAACAATACAAAAAAATTAGAATTCCATTGAAATTAATTTGGAAAAAGTTGACCTTATCTATAAGTCTAGGGCATAACACATCTTGTACTTCATTATCCTAGCACTTAACACATAACAGTTGTAACATAATTGTCTATTTATTTCTCTATATTCCTCACTAAAATGTAGCCTCCTTGAGAGCAATGGCCTTATATGTTTAGTTTGTTCTTGTTTTCCCTGATAAAGTGCCTGATCCATACTTACATACTAAGAAGTCTGTATTTGTGAATAAATAAATGAACTAATGAAAATACATGACAGAACAGTGATTCAATAAAGATACAACCTACCCTTCCCTATCTTTCTCTTCTCATCCTTCACTAGTATAATTGAGTCAGCTGAATAACTGAGAATATGACGGAACACTGGGGAGTGACAGGATGGGTAATGCATGGAGGTGGCAGGTGGAGAAGATAGCTGGTGTGGCAGGGGGATTGGTTTCAAATAAATAAATATTTTAAGGACAACAGAAGAAAAGTTTAAAAAATTAAAAAAAAATTTTTTTTTTGGAACAGATCCTTACAGAAGAAGATCTCCTTCCATTACTCAGGCTGGAGTACAGTGGTGCAATCATAGCTCACTGCAGCCTCAAACTCCGGGGCTCAAGTGATCCTCCCACTTCAGCCTCTGGAGTAGCTAGGACTATAGGCGTGCGCCACCATGCTCAGCCTGGAAGGCAAGTTTTTAATTGACAGAAAAGGTATTTATAAACATGGAAAGGGAGAAGGCCTGAAAGAACCTGGTGTTGTTCTAGAACTGGAGCTATCACTATGAACTAATGGTTTTAAAATATAAATGCATAAATATAGACATAGATGAATATGTATGTGAACACTTATACAAAATATACATACATATATTTCCTAGCTCTGTTAATTGAGGGTACCTAGAAGCAGCAACATCTTAGTAGCAATTAGTACAATGAGTATATAGATATCGGTTTCTAAACTGTTCTTCACTAGAAGGAAATCTTAAAGAAATGGCTGATTTCAGGGCTAGGGCAGAGAAAATATAAGATAAGCTTAAAATATTTCTACCAGAAAGTAAAGAAATGCTGAATGAATGACAGGAACATATCTAAAGGACATAGGAGGAATTTCCACTTCCAGCCACGATAGATTAATTACCAAACTTGCCCTCCTGCCAAAAACACCTAGAAAACTAAATAAAACATATGAAACAAAGTTCTCAGACACTGGACAACAGGCAATACAAAACTGTGATCCTTGAGAAAAAGAAACAAAGTGAGCTAGCTCCATGGTCATCTCGACTTTATGCCTAGAAGGGCTTTCTGAAAATAGGTACAGGGAAGGGGATCCCAAGCAGAGCATGACAGTCAGCTGATTTCAAAGATAGAGATCAGAGTTTGCCAGAGGATAGAGGTCCTCTTGAGTCTTTGGCTAAATACTACTAATCATGCTATGGTGAGACTTCATGAGAACAGGCGAAGGACAACTAATGGGAGGAGTTGTAAGCTGAGCAATTCCTAGAACTCACACAAGTCGAGGTGATATTTTAGTTCTGACCAGCCAAAGTGAAAAGACGTTGTTGCACACATGGGGCACTCAGTAGAGATCCAAGAAGACTCATGCTTTAGTAGTAGGGATAAACTAAACCTGAAGGAAAGGCTACTCTAGACATTTCCTGCAAAGCTTAAAAATAAGTTTCAAGCTGAGCACTGTCACACATGCCAATAGTGCCAGCTACTAGGAAGGCTAAGGCAGGAGGATTGCTTGAGCCTAGGAGTTTGCATCTAGCCTAGGCAAGATTCCATCTCTAAAAAGAATTTTTAAAAATAATTTTTTATAAAAACAAATCTCAAAAAGATTAATCTGATTTGCAAATAATTAAATTGCTTACCAAAACTAAACTCAACACTTCTTAAAAGTGGAAAACAAAATCCAAATACTCAGCAACATAACATTCACAATGTCCAGCATCCAGTCAAAAGTTACTGGAAACGTGGAGAAGCAGGGAAAATGTGACTCAAACCAGGAATAAAAAAAGTCAACAAGCTGGGCTCCGTGGTGCATGCCTCTAGTACCAGCTTCTCAGGAGGCTGAAGCAGGAGGACTGCTTGAGCCCAGGAGTTTGAAGCCAGCCTGGGCAACATGGCAAGACCCCATCTCTTAAAAAAGTCAACAGATACAGATCCAAACATGACAAAGATGATAGAATTAGCAGACAAGGACTTTAAAACAGATATTAATTGTTTGAGGATGTAAAGGAAAACGTTAACATGATGAGGAAAGAAACAGAACACATGAAAAAAATAGATCTTTTAGAGCTAAAAAATACAATATCTGAAATGAAAAATTCCATAGATGGGATTAGACATGGCAAACTAAAAGTTTAGATACTGCAGAAGATTAATGAACTTGAAGACAAAGCAAAAGAAACTATCCAAACTGAAGCACAGAGAGAAAAAAGAGTGGAAAAAAATTAACAGAGCCTCTGTGACTATGGGACAATATCAAGTGGTCTTACGTACATGTATAACTGGATTTCCAGAAAAGACAGCAGGAGAATATTTGAAAAAATATGGCAGAAAGCATTCTAATTTGATGAAAGCAATAATCCCACAGATTCAAGAAGTTCAATGAATTCCAAGCAGCTTAAACACAAAACTTGAAGACACATCATAATCAAATTACTGAAACTCATGATAAATAGAAAATCTTAAAAGCCACTGAAGAAAAAAACACACTGCATATGGGGGAACAAAGATAAAAATCACTACTGACTTCTCGTCAGAAATAATCTAAGAAGAAATTGAAAAACATCTCCAAGGTGCTGAAAGAAAAAAAAAACAACCTAAAATTCTATACTCAGCAAACTATCTTTCAAAAATGAAGAAGGAATGGCCAGACACGGTGGCTCATGCCTGTAATCCTAGCTTCTTCGGGAGGCCGAGGCGGGCGGATCGCTTGCGCTCAGGGGTTCAAGCGAGACCTTGTCTCATTTTTCGAAAAAAATTAAAAAAATAAGAATAAAAAAAAATGAAGAAGGAAAAAAGACAGTTTCAGAAAATGAAAGCTAAGAGAATTCATCACCAGCAAATCTGCAATAAAAGAAATATTAAAGAAAGTTCTTTAGGATAAGAGAAAATGATATGAGATAGAAATTCAATTCTATACAAAAGAACGAATAGAACTAGTAGTAGTAAATGTATGGGTAATTATGAAAGACTTTTTCATTTAAACACTTTTTGAATCCATGCTATCATGGGATTTACAACATATATAGAAGTAAAATGTTCAAAAACAGCATAAAGGATGGGAGGAGAATAAAAGTATATTTTTGTAAGTTCTTTACATTACAAGTGAAGTGGTATGATATTATTTGAAGGTACATTTCCTACATTAAAAATATATGATGTAGGCTGGATGTGGTGGCTCACGCCTGTAATCACAGCCCTGGGAACGCTGAGGTGGGAGGATCGCTTGAGCCCAGGTGTTCAAGATCAGCCTGAGCAACATAGCAAGACCTCACCTCTACAAAAAATAAAAAATTAGCTAGGCATGGTGGCACATGCCTGTAGCCCCCAAACCAACCATATCTGTAATTACATTAAATATATTAGGCTATTAAGTATGAAATGTCCGATTTCCTTAAGTACTAAATTTGACAGTTGACATCTCTGACATTTCACTGTGACACCTTTTGTTTTAGTTTTATTGTGAAGGTACATCCTCAGTCTTTCAAATGTACATTTTAGCTTGTGATTACCTTTCAAAAAATTTTTAGAGCAATTTTTGTGAAACCATGGATAAGTCAAAAATTCATGTTATTTTCGGATAGGAGTTCCATCATAGAACCAATGCAGCACAGACAGCTCGAAATATCAACGAAGTGTTTGGGAAGGATGTGGCTAATGAATACACAGTATGCCAATGGTTTGAGAAGTTCCATTCTGGTGATTTTAATCTTGAAAATGAGCCATGTGGGCAACCTGAGACCAAGGTGGATAATGATGAGCTGAAAGCTGTAGTGGAAGTGAATCCATCTCAACCTACACATGAATTAGCAGCAAGGTTTAACATTACTATTCCAACAATATTGGACCATTTGAAACAAATCAGCAAGGGAAAGAAGCTGGACAGATGGGTACCACATGAATTAAATGAGCATCAGAAGAGAAATCATCTTGAAGCTTGCCTTTCTATGCTGTCACAACATAAAGGTGAGCCATTTCTACACCATATTGTTACATGTGATGAAAAATGGACTCTTTTTGACAATCGCAAGCATTCGGCACAATGGTTGGATAAAGATGAAGTGCCGAAACACAGTCCAAAAACTGAACATTCATCAAAAAAAGCTAATGGTGTCTTTTTGGTGGTCCAGCACTGGCATTACCCGCTACAGCTTCATGAAGTCTGGTTAGTCGGTTATAGTGGGTATCTACTGCAACCAATTGGACAAAATGATGAGGATGCTTGAGATTAAGCAGCCAAGATTGGTCAATAGAGACAGGCCAATCCTCTTGCAAGATAATGCTCAACCACATGTCGCACAAACAACACTGCTCAAACTACAGAGGCTGGACTTGGAAACTCTCTGTCATCCACCATATTCACCAGATCTTGCACCAACTGACTACCACTTCTTCCAGGCTTTGGACCACTTCTTGCAAGGAAAAATATTCAGTTCTCAAAAAGCTGTGGGAAACACCTTTCCTGATTTCATCGCCCCTCGCTGTCCAGGCTTCTTTGCTGCTGGCATAAACAAGCTACCGTTAAGATGGCAAAACTGTGTTGGTAGTTTACGTGCGTACTTTGACTAACTGTACTGCTTCTTGTTTGAGATATAATAAACTACACTTTTGATTCGAAATCAGACATTTCATATTTAATGACCTAAATAAATAACATAAACTCTAAAAACCATTTAAAGTCAGAGATTGTCAAACTGGGTTTAAAAACAGACCACAACTATAGGTTGTCTACAAGAAGTGCAATTTATAAACACAGATAGGTTAAAAGGTAGAAGGAGGCTGGGCATGGTAGCTCACACCTGTAATCCCAGCACTTTGGGAGGCCAAGGTGGGAGGATCGCTTAAGGCCAGGAGTTTGAGATCCGCCTAGGCAGCATGCAACACCCTGTCTCTACAAAAAGTAAAAAAAAAAAAAATTGCCGGGTATGGTGGCACACACCTGTAGTCCTAGCTACTCAGGAGACTGAAACAGGAAGACCACTTGAGCCCATGAATTCAAGGTTACAGTGAGCTATGACTGCACCACTGTACTCCAGCCTTGGCAACAAAACAGCAGACAGAAAGAAAAAGATGTACCACACAAAAACTAATCAAAAGAAAGCTCAGCTACATTGATGGCTACATTAATATCAAGGTAGACTTTAACACAAAGAATATTAGCAGAGATAAAGAGAAACATTTCATGACTGGAAAGAATCAATTCAAGAAGACATAATAATCTGAATGTGTACACACCTAATAACGGAGCTTCAAAATCTATTAAGCAAAACCTGACAGAAATGAAAGGAGAAACAGACAAATCCATAATTACAGATGGAGATCTCAACACTTCCTTCTTAGAAACTGACAGACCAATTGAGCAAGTCAGACAGGCTAGGGACGACTTGAATAACACTAAAAAACAACTTGACTTAATGTACATTAGCAGAGTGGTCCCCAACCTTTTTGGAACGAGGGACCGGTTTCATGGAAGACAATTTTTCCACGGACGGCGGGGGGTAGGGGAAGAAGGTTTCAGGATGATTCAAGCACATTACATTTATTGTGCAGTGAAACCTCTCTGCTAATGGTAATCTGTATTTGCAGCCACTCTCCAGTGCTAGCATCACTGCCTCAGCTCCACCTCAGATCATCAGGGATTAGATTCTCATAAGAAGCACACAACCTAGATCCCTCCCATGCACAGTTTACAGTAGGGTTCTCGCTCCTATGAGAATCTAATGCCACTGCTGATCTGACAGGAGGCAGAGCTCAGGCAGTGATGTGAGCGATGGGGAACAGCTGTAAACACAGATGAAGCTTAGCTCACCTACCCACCACTCACCTCCTGCTGTTTGGCCCAGTTCCTAACAGGCCACGGGGCGGCCCTGGAGTTGGGGACCACAGCATTAGACCACCACACTCAACAACAGAACAGAAAATCTTTTCGGATGCACATGAAACAGTTAACAAGACAGAAACAATATAAAATATATTCTCTGATCATAATAGAATTAATTATAAATCAATAACAAAAAAGATATCTAGAAAATCCACACATATTTTAAAATTATTAATAAATAACATACTTCTAACAACCCATTGGTCAAAAAAGAAATTACCAGGGAAATTAGAAAATATTTCAGGATAAATGCTAATTGAAACACCACATATCAAAATATGTGGGATGGGATGGGCCAGGTGTGGTGGCTCATGCCTGTAATCCTAGCACTCTGGGAGGCCGAGGCAGGAGGATCACTTGAGCCCAGGAGTTAGAGGTTGCTGTGAGCTAGGCTGACACCACGGCACTCTAGCACCGGCAACAGAATGAGACTCTGTCTCAAAAAAAAAAATGTGCGGGATGCAGTTAAAGCAGTACTTGAAGAAAATTTATAGTTTATGTTATAGAAAAAAGAAGGTCTAAAATCAATCATCTAAACTTATACTTTAAGAATCTAGAAAAAGAAGAGCAAACTAAATCCAAAACAAATTAGAAAAAGGAAAAGGAAAAATAAGAACAGAAATCAATAAAACAGAAAATGGACAATCAATAGAAAAAAATCAATGACACCGAAAGTTGGTTCTTTGAAAAGAAAAAAAAGAGAGAGAAAAAACCCACAAATGATCAATATCATGAATGAAAAAGAGTATATCACTACAGATCTTACAGACATTAAAAGAATATCAGGATACTAAACATTTGAAATCATCCAACCCACCTCTTCAAAGGAATATTTTTCTACAGTATGAAGAGCATCTTGTGTCTCATTCCACCCTCCAATAGAATAGATGCAGTCATTGAGTGCAGCCACCCCAAGATATGCTCTCCTGGTTCCCATTGGAGGAAGTGGAGACCAGCGCTTAGAAAGTGGATCATAAACTTCAAAAGAACGAAGCTCTATTCCTTCATTGCTGATGCCACCAATTACATAAATTAAACCTGGAAATGGAATATTTTTGCTCAGATTTTATAGAAAATAAGATACAAATAATGATGAAGAGTAAAAGTTGTGCTCTATGTTTGCTATGCTGGTGCTATTTTTAATCTAGGGTTTACAATATTATTTAAGAGAAAATCAACTTCTGTCTAATTTATCACATCTCACATTTAAGCATGTTGCAAAAATTAGGGGAATTAATTTAAAATGGCATTGAATTATCAAGGAACTTAATGATACTATAACAAAATAATTTGTCAGCCAAGGATTTTCTATCTCATTGTCTGCTTGGTGATCTCAGGTTCCAGATCCACCTCTACCACCCATAAATTAAAACAAACAAACAAACAAATAAAAAAAATCTAAGGGACATGGGTTTTTTCCCCCTAAAACATGTCATGCACTTAAGCTGGGAATGACATTGTCCTCATTGGTGACAGCCTATATGTTATTCAGAGGGACATAATATAGAGAATTTAAATTAGAATACTATGTGGCTAGATTAAGGTATCAGAATCAATTACTAGAGTACAACAGAATGTAACTTACAAAGAGTCCCTTATTAAATTTGATTTGAAACTAATGGTTCTGACAATCTACAATTATTTTTGAGTCCCTAGTTTTATTCCCCATGTTCCAAAGTAGGGAGTTATAAAGAATGACATTTTAAGAAATGCAGGCTAAGCGTTAGCAAACTCGGGTTTTAGTTTCAGTTTTGCCAGTAACCAACTATGAGAAAAGACAACTCGCAACTTTCCTGATCTTTAACTTCCTCATCTATAAATTAAAGGGTCTGAAATAGATAATTTCCAAGATGCCTCTCTAACTCTATGATTTTAGGTGGGAAGATAAAAATAATAAATATAAAACAACTAGAAAACACTATAATATTAAACAATAAAATATAGTCGGCACCATGTAATTTGAACGTTTAAATGCTAGTGGAAATTGGAGAAGGTAACCACAAAGCAGGAGGAACTTCAACTGGAAACACAGCAGGCTGAGCTGGCACATAACAATGGGCAGGTTGCTTCCTACTCCACATGTGCATATAAATTGACCCTCTAATCCTGGACAGAGAATCAACTTCTATTTAAAACAGCTTACTACCTACCTCTTAGAGTGTAGTAGACAATTAAAATAATGTTTGTGTACCACTTTAATATGCAGCATAGCATTTTTCAAATCAGTCATGACTATATTCTTTTTTTTGAGAGACAGAGTCTTACTCTGTCGCCCAGGATGGAGTGCAGAGGCACGATCATAGCTCACTACAGCCCTGAACTCTGTCACAGATTATATTCTATATGGGCCAGGCACGATGGCTCATGCCTGTAACACCAGAACTTTGGGACACTGAGGCGGGAGGATTGCTTGAGGCCGGAAGTTCAAGACTAGCCTTGTCTCACTGAGACCTCATCTCTACAAGAAATTTTTAAAAATTAGCTGGGCATGGTGGTGCGTGCCTATAGTCCTGGCACTTTGGGATGCAGAGGCTGGAGGATCACTTGAGCCCAGAAGTTCAAGGCTGCAGTGAGCTATGATCACACCATTGCACTCCAGCCTGGATGACAGAGTGAGGCCCTGTCTCTTAAAAAAATATATATGTGTATATGTATTTTTTTTCTATGTGAACTGAATCACAATGTACTTTGTTCTTTTTTTTTAACTGCTCCTGAAGCACTGTACGTTGTAAAAAAACAAAAAAACAAACAAAAAACAAACATTAAGGAAGCCTATTAAGTAGAAACTGTGAAAATTGTTTTTGATATTCCCTTCCTACTTAGAAATATTTACTCAGATGGGGCCGGGCATGTAGCTCACACCTGTAATCCTAGCACTGTGGGAGGACTGAGGTGGGAGGATCACTTGAGGCCAGGAGTTTGAGACCAGTCTGGGCAACACAGTGAGACCCCCAACTCTACAGGAAAAAAAAAATTAGCTGGCATGGTGGCACTCGCCTGTAGTCCCAGGCACTAGGGAGGCTGAGGCAGGAGGATCGCTTGAACCCTCAAGCTTGAGGCTGCAGTGAGCTATGATGACGCCACTGCACTCTAGCCTGGGAGACAGAGCAAGACCCTGTCTCAAAAAAAAAAAAAAAAAAAAAGAAATATTTATTCAGATGTTCATAGAAGAGAAAATGACAAAAACAGATGACATTTCAAAAGTTTATTTTGCTAGCCAGGTATTTGTGCTTATCTGGAATTTTTAGTTCTAGCTTTGTTTATTTTGGAAAAAATCAATTATTTTGACAATACAGAAATAAAGGTCAATTATAAGAAGTAAAAAGCAGAATTTCTATACTGCTAGTGTCAGTCATTCAATATTAACAGACAAAAAATATACTTTTGTGAAAATAAAGTCTCAAACTTGAACAGTTTTTTGAGAAACTATATTTTGAGGGAAAATATTTCTAAAGTGATTACCTTGCATTTCACAGCACCCGAAGTAGTAGCGTGACACAGCCATGTTGCCCACTACTTCCCATTTATTTTCATCAGGATCAAATCGTTCAATGGTGTTCCCTATCTCAGCGCCAACCCATCCACCTGTAACCAAATAAAAAATGTTTATTTCTGGGATAACGGAATCTTTTTATGAAAAAGACCTTAGAAAATATCTAATCTGAATACTTCATATTATGGATGAGTATCACATGGACCAGAGAGGTTATTTGTTCCAAAATCACATAAAAAGTTAGAATTTGACTATGAGTAGAACTCAGGTCTTTTAATCCCCTGTCTAGTTTTAACTAGAGACTAAAACAAAACAAAACAAAACAAAACAAAAACAAAAACTTCAACATACTGCACAGGAAATAGGGTATTTTGCAAAACTACCTTTCGAAATGACTTCTACATATTCAGAATGGTTATCCTAATCAAGGCCAGCTCTAAGCCTAATCAGAGTATACTGTGTATTTAGTGTAATTTCAGGAACTTCAAAAAGGTCCTTTATTCCCACAATAGCATTTCTTTAACATTCTCTAATTCTTGAAATTGAAAATGCTTTTCCCCATAATTTGAGGTATAACTGCAAAATGAAAACATTTATGGGAGTAATCAAATATAATGGATTAAATTCACACTGGGGTAAATTGATATTTTTTCCACAATAGGCTTTGTTGAGGGGAGGACACTGAGTCCCATACAGTGAATTGAAGAAAGAGTCATAAGGAGAAAATAGCAGATGCTGAGGAGGCTGAGGGCTATGTCAAGTTACAATTTTCCCTAGGAACAACCCTATTTGTAAGATTTGTTACACAGATAATCAAAGAAGTAGAATAACTTACCCAAAATCATATATGAATCTGCAATAATGAAAATAATCTAGTACAGAAATTCCCTTTTGTATCTTTAATTTTTTGATATGCGCTTTCTTATGTCAGACATAATTAGGCCACTATACAGAGTGGTAGCAATGTCATATACTTAATTAAAATCATGAGATTTAGCTAGTCAGCTGAAGTGCTTCACTGGATATCTCATCTATATTTTATCTCCAGTAATACAATCTGGAGAATAAGAATTAAAAGAGCTGACCAGCACATCTACAGCATACTCCACAAGTTCGTGATGACAGGCCTTGCACTGGCGAGAACGACCTGCAGGAAAATATGAGCAACCAGCAGCTTGGCTTGTTGGGTGTCTACCGCCTGCCCAGGAGCTGCAGAGGATGTGCTTGCCCCACCAGGCCCTGCCCCACAGGTGCTCAGGTCTTCCTGTGCCATCCCCTACCTGAGTGTGCCCTCCAGATGGATAGCCTAGGGGAACCCCCTCTATCCCCATACCTCTGGCCACCCTCTCCCCCAAGATCTTACCCAGCTCCCTCTCCCATGCCCCTGCCAGCCCCCAGAGTGTGTAGATTAAAGCAGTCAGTTAAAAAAAAAAAAAGGATTTAAAGAGCTCAAGAGCTAAAAAGAGGGAAGGAACATATCTAAAATAATCAGAACATAAGAATTTAAATAATATTAGCTATCCTTAAATTGAACAGCATAATTACCCAAAGCATAGATAGCCCCATAACACACACACACTCCTAAGCCACAGCGGGGATGATTCATTGAAGCTACAGTTGTCCACTGTTTAGTAACTGGATCATAGCATTCAGTACAGTCAAAAATCATCGAATCCTTTTCACCTGAGTTAAATAATAGAGACACACATCAGAAGGTTTAGTAAAAAATGCTAACAGACTAGAACCATAATACAATAATACAATATTCAGTAGCATTCTCTATTGTTAGAAATTCAATCATTATGTCTGATTTTATACTATTCATTAAAATTCATTTGCCTGGCAAGCATTATTTTGAATCTGTAGCACTGTCATTTATTAAAGCCCACTTATGAAACAAAGACACAATTTTCCTATTATCTATTTGTAATTCTACCACCCAAACAACCCATGTAATTTTCTTTTCTTTTCTTTTTTTTTTTCTACTTTTAGTAGAGACAGGGTGTCACTTTTGCTCAGGCTGGTCTCAAACTCCTAAGCTGAAGCAATCCTCCTGTCTTGGCTTCCCAGAGTGCTAGGATTACAGGTGTGAGCCACTACACTTGGCCCCATGTAATTTTTGAGGACACAATTTGCATTTTAACACTTCTATATTTTTTCACATATTAGTCTGGGTAGCTGGCCCTGGTATAATCTGAGTTTTTTTTTTTAGGGAACCATGTATGGAGCTGAAACAATTTGAGTTTTAAAGCAATCCTTCTCTAGCAACAAACAGAAAATGAAATTTTTTAAAAAGATACCACTATTTTAAAATAGAATTTTAATAGATAATAGAATTTAAAAATATACTATACCTAGGAGTAAATCTAACCAAACATTATACAAAGCCTCTATGGATAAAATTTATAAACTTACTTTATTTAGATAAAAGTTTAAATTAAGGAACATCTATTTAGATAAAATGTTAAATTAAGGAACATCTAAATAAATGAAGACATGTATTATGTTCATGAATTATAACAGCCAATGTAAAGATGACAGTTATCCCCAAACTGATTTATAGATTTAATGTAATACCAACCCCCCATTCCATTTTTTAACAGACAAACTGACTCTAAAATTTATATGGAAGTACAAAGGGCCTAGACTAGCCAAGCACTTCCAAAAAAGAATAATGAGAGAGAAATAATTGTATCATACACCAAGACCTATAATAGAGCTATAGTAATTAAGATAGGGATAGACAGAGACTAATGGAACAGAAAAGAAATTCCAGGAAGAGACTTAACACATATGATTACTTGATAGATGACAGAGTTGGCTTTGCAGAGCAGTGAGTAAACAACAGTCATTTATGCTGGGGTAATTGGTTATACATTGGGAGAAAAATGAAACTGGTACCCTACCTTCATATTATCCATAAAAACTCAATTCCAGGTAGATTACTAACATCAATGTGAATGGAAAAACTATAAAATTCAATAATAAAATAAAGGTATATATATCCTTATGACTTTGGAGTAGGGAAGGATTTCCTTTTTTTTTTTTTTTTTGAGACAGGCTCTCGCTCTGTTGCCCGGGCTAGAGGGCAGTGGCATGATCATAGCTCACTGCAACCTCAAAGTCCTGGACTCAAGCGATCCTACTGCCTCAGCCTCTGGAGTATCTGGGACTACAGATGTGTGCCACCACGCCCCACTAATTTTTTTTACTTTTTGTAGAGATGGGGTCTCAATATATTGCTCAGGCTGGTCTCAAACTCCTGGCCCCAACCAATTCACTTGAGGCAAAAATGTAGATGAACTATAAAATAATGCACCCACTTTTGCAAAGAGTTTGGCATTATCTATTAGAAGTAAAGATCTGAATACATTATGACCTAACTTCTAGCCACTGATATCACTGATTCTACTCATAGGTATACATCCTAGAAAAATTTATGCACAGGGTACCTATTGATACATACAAAAATTTTGATAGCAGCACTGTTGTTAATTGTCAGAAGACAGAAACAATCCAAATGTCTACCAATTATTTAGAATGACAAAGTCAAGTAAGTAACTTAAAACAATCCAATATCTTACAATAATAGAATGAATAAGTAAATTTTGGTAGACTCCATGGTATACAATAGGACATGGTACAGAATGACTACATGAAAGAAATAACATGAATAAATCTCAGAAACATAATGTTGGACAAAACAGAACAAGAATATTTATATAATTCATCTAGATAGAGTTCAAAAACAGGCAAACTTAAGTATATTGCTTAGGGAAGTCTATGTACGAGGTAAAAAGTATAAGGAAACAATGGGAAATGATTATCCTAAAAGTTTCTTCAATTATCTATCAAACTGTAGATATATTTAAGCACTTTCCTATATGTCTTAATGTATTATATTTCACATCCCAAAATTTAAAGCATAAACCTTATGAATTAATATAATCAACAATTATGTTTACTGAGCATAAGGTGCTTATTGAGCACCTGACATATGCCAGATAAAGAAAAGCTCAAAAAATTGTTCTGGTGGTTTAGGATCACAACCACCTGGACAGGCAAGAATCAATCAGCAGGCTGGGCATGGTGGCTCATGCCTGTAATCCTAGCACTTCGGGAGGCTGAGGCGGGAAGATCACTTGAGGCTAGGAGTTTTAGGTTGCAGTAAACTATGATGACACCACTGCACTCTAGCCTGGGTGACAGAGCAAGACCTTATCTCAAAAAAGAAAAAAAATAACAATCAATCAGAAAACACTATTCAGCTAAATAGCGAAGTAATAAATTATCATACTGTCAACACATTGGGAGTCCTGGGAAGATACCATGTTCTGATCCTCTGAGTTCAATCAGGACAGAGACATAAACAAACTTATTGCTTATGGACTTCTTACCTATGCCTAAGAAAGCACAATAGCAAGATCATCATAGATCCAGTTTTTAAACAACCAGGTTTATCTGCCATTGAAGATTTCTTAAACATGAGCTCAAAAATAAGAGCAAAGTCATCATCGAAGGGCCAGGCGCGGTGGCTCATGCTTGTAATCCTAGCACTCTGGGAGTCCAAGGTGGGAGAATCACTTCAGCTCAGAAGTTTGAGACCAGCCTGAACAAGAGTGAGACCCCGTCTCTACAAAAAATAGGAAAATTAGCGGGGCGTGGTGGTGCACACTTGTAGTCCCCAGCTACTAGGGAGGATGAGGTAGGAGGATGGCTTGAGCCCAGGAGTTTGAGGTTGCAGTGAGCTATGATGATGCCACTGCACTCTAGCCAGGGCAAGAGAGCAAGACTCCATCTCCAAAAAATAAAAATAAAACAAAATAAGCATATAACACACATACATAAATGCAAGAATAGAAAAAGATCTAGAAGGATACATACTAAATTGTTAATAATGATTTTTCCCAGAGATTCCGTGGGGGGGTATTGGGGAGAGAGTTCTTCTGTAGACAAGAAAGACTTCAACTATTACTGCATTGGATTTTTTAACAATGACAATGTAGCTACTTACTACTTAAATAATTAAAAATAAGTGTTTTAAGTAAGTAAAAGGCAAAAAAAAAAGTGTTAAAAACACTACATGTCTCAAAAAGTTAAACATAGAGTTACCATACAACTTAACAATTCCACTCCTAGGTATATACCCAAGAAAAATGAAATACATGTCTGCACAAAAACTTGTACATGAATGTTCATATCAGCTTTATTCACAACAGCCACAAAGTTGAAATAACCGAAATGTCCATCAACTACAGAACAGATAAACAAAATGTGGTATACCCATACAATGGAATATTATTCAGCCATAAAAAGAAATTTAGAATATGAACCCAGATATGTATGTGTCCTGAAGAAAGTATACCTAAAATGTTAACTGTACTTATCTCTGGGTGGTATAATTGTGGTATGAATGATTCTTAATTTCTTTTTCATTTGCTTCTGTTTTAGCAAAATTCTCTACAACAACCTGAATTACTTTTATAATTTAAAAAGTATTTAAAAATTTGGCCAGGCACAATGGCTTACACCTATAATCCCAGCACTTTAGGAGGCTGAAGCGGGAAGATCGCTTGAGGCCAGGAGTTCGAGACCAGCCTAGGCAAAAAAGTGAGACCCTGTCTCCAAAAACATTTTTTTTAATAAAAATAAAATTTTAAAATTACATATTAAGGAATATCTTAAGATAGGAATGTTGATAGTATAATATTAATAATAGCTAGCAAAGTCACAGCATTTTTTAAGAGACTCCTTAAGCACTTCTGTAGTATCAGGAAAGGGAATATATACATATGCAAGTGTCACAGAAAGACAGTGTGACCCTAGATTGAACAGGAGAGTTCATGCAAAAAAAAAAACCAAAAAAACTACACTACACATAATTGCCAAAATGTACATAAAAGGAATTACTACAATTCTAGTCAAAGATTACATAGAATTATGGTCTTTATGCTGACAGAAAGTTATTGCTTAAAACTCTAATTTCTTCGTTGGAATTTTTTGATGCACCCTGGCATTTATTGAGTTAATAAATAGTTTTGAGTGATTGTTATGTACCTTCCAAAGCAAAAACAAAATCCAATAGTCCCTATAACTCTCACAATTTAAACTGACAGTCCCATAGTCAGAAAATAATTATAAAATTTTTGATATACAACTCTTAGTGTTTTAGACTGATCCATAGAGATAAAGCAAAATGATTAGCTATAAGGTTTAAATATGATCTACCTAGGCTTGCTATAAAGACATATTATCCAGAAATAATTATGGATATTAAAAGTGTTAGTATTTATTTCTTTTTGGATCCCTCTCTGGTAATTACTGCTCTCCAACATTCAAATCCACTGTTATTTAATTCTATTCACTTATCATTTTACAATTCATAATAATAGTTTCAGAAAACACAGTGATTTCAATCAAGAAATATATCCCACTATCCAGTAGATCTGGTTTTTATATATCCTACTGTCCAGACAAGTTGGTTTATTAAAAATGAATCAGAGTGCAGCTTTCAGAACTTAAAAAAATTTTTTATCATACAGTATTGATCTGAATTTTGGTGCCACGTTTTAGAAACAACTTTTCATTAAAACCATACCTAAGTATTCTGTCTTGTGGATATAAATGGATGGATATAAATCACAATATCCATCTGGTACATGATATTCAACATGTTGTGCTTCCTTTTTCTTTTTTTCTTTCATTCATTTATTCAATTAATACTTATTGAACCCCACTATATATATGTATACCATATATACATATACATATATGTATTAAGAATACAGCCAACTAGACTAATAAGGGAAATAAGACATTTTTATTATTACCTCCAATAGCGTAGACCATCCCTCGCAGAACTGCTACTCCCAACCCACATCGAGCCTGATGAAGTGAAGAAACAGTGGTCCAGTACTGGCTAAAGGTGTCAAAACGTTCTACACAGCTGAGGGCTCTGCTATCACTCCAACGACCCCCCTGTAACCGAGTATATCCACCTAAACAAAAGAAGGAAAAGAAGTACAAGGAAATCTCTTACTACTAGATCTGGAAATGGTAGTAATGAAAACAATCTCTACATCTAAACATTTAGTATAACTATTACATACCAAGAAATAAATGCTTCAGAGCTTGCAATATATATATATCATATAAAAACACATTATTCTTAAATGTGCCAATTCCTGAAAGATTATGGCTTAAATGCAATGAGAAGGTTAACCTCAGTGTTTTACCACCTGGTCTTGGTCATAGAATGTTAGATAAAGAGCTGGGCACAGTGGCTCATGCTTGTAATCCCAGCACTTTGGGAGGCCGAGGCAGGAGGACTGCTTACGGCTAGGAATTCAAGACCAGCCTGGGCAACATAGTGAGACCCTGTCTCTACAAAAAATAAGAAAAATTAGCTGTGCATGGTGGCATGCACCTGCAGTCCCAGCTACTACGGAGCCTGAGGCAGGAGGATCACTGAGCCCAGGAGTTCAAGGCTGCAATGAGCTATGATCGTGCCACTGCACTCCAGCCTGGGTGACAGAGTGAGACCCTGTCTCAAAAGAAAATAATAATAATAAAAAAAGAATGTTAGATAAAATATAAATCTAGGTACTGCTTATCTGTCTAGTTAGGAAAGTTTCATTATGACTTCCATTAGTGTCTTTTTCAATTAAAAATAGTGGGTGGAAATCCTTATTTTGACCGTACATCCAATTAGCAAAAAAAAGTTAGCATGTACCCAAAAACTGTATATATAAATATTATATATATAATTATATGTAAATTATAAATTATATCTTACATAAAACTATATTATATATATAGATTTGGACAATCTTTCACTCTATATATTAAATAATTGATGAATGCTTTTTTAAATAAAAATGGAAAGTTTTAATATATTCTTATAGATCATCCTGTACAACTACACTTTGGAGATCATTGGTTCCTTTCATCCTTAATGACTATCTAAGACATTGTGAACAGTTAAAAAACTTGAGATTTATTTTCCTTATTTTTCAAAGAATTCAAATTTTTAACTTTTAAAGCAGTGTTTCTTTAGTCAGTTATTTGATAATAACTGCGTAATCAAAGAACCCAAAGATTTGGATCACAGAATAACACATGTCAAATGAATAACTGTTTATTTTTAAATGTGTTCACTGTAATATACAAATGCAATTTATAAATCTGTAGCCTGTAGGTAAAATTAAATATGCCTCTTTGACACACCTGCATATTCTGACATGTATGGTAATAACAACAAAATATTAAAAGGCTTTGGTCCTGAAAATAAAGATAATTTCTATTCCTTTTTTAAAGGCTCTCACCTACTGCATATAGGTACTTTCTTGCTTTCTTCCGAGGTCGAACTTTAGATGTCTGCAGAAAACTACAAAACTTGTTCTCTTTGGGAGATTTGCACACTTCACAGTACTCTTTCAAAAGGGTTTGCAATGCAACACGAAGATTAAAATCAGATATTCCTATAGCAATGTTTAAAAAGACAATGTTTTAAACAACTTTGAAATAATATTGAAAAAACATGTTTCTATAAAGATACATTTAACAATCAAGAAATAAAAACTCATCAACAGACGTGGTGTTTATTTCCTACAACACCAAGTATTATTTTTCTTATTGCTACTAAAGAATATACTTTCCTTAAATCTATCAAAGATTGTTTGTTTATTTATTTATTTATTTACTTTTTTTGAGACAGGCTCTCACTCTGTGGCCCAGGCTGGAATGCAGTGGTGAGATCATAGCACACTGCAGCCTCCAACTGCTGGGCTCAAGTGATCCTCCTGCCTCAGCCTCCCAACTAGCTAGGACTACAGGCACACAAACGTGCACCCAGCTAATTTTCTTTCTTTATTTTTTTTGTAGAAACAGGAGTCTCACTATATTGCCCAGGCTGGTCTTGAACTTCTGGCCTCAAGCAATCCTCCTGCCTCAGCCTCCCAAAGTTCTGGGATTACAGGCATGAGCCATAGAGCCTGGTCCAAAGATTGTTTTTAAAAATATGCTTCACAATAACCAATTTGAAAACACATGTATATGAGTTTCTAAATAAAGATGGCAAAGCGAAACAAGATCAAAATTATCTAACAAAATAAAAGAACTAAAATAGCCAAAAATTCTATGCTTACAACTTAATAACAAAAAGGATATAAAATTGCCATTAACTTTAAAAAATGATAGACAAAGGAAGAAACAAAAAATTTTGGTGGAATGTGGACCATCTTCTAAAAGGACCTCGAGTGTCATGGAGTAGGTTATCCCTGCTCAAGAGTGCTTAGCTGAGGAGGTGAATTGGGGATAAAAGACAACTATGTCCCATTTGCCAAGCTATCAGGCCTGGCCCTCCTGAACGGCAGTATTTTCTAATTTGTACAAAGACACTATGTATGTTAGCAAGAGATTCTCTCCTAATCTTGTCCCTACATCCCTAGCCTTGTCTCTACATACCCAACAAGAAGCAATATTGAAGAAAGATGGTCAACTAACAAAATCTTGAGAATTCTCACCAATAATTAATAATTTGGAGACAGAGAGAATGAACAGTGAAAAGCAGAACTGAGAAAAGCTGAGGAACAAAACCATTAAAAGAAAAAGTTCTTACAGGACCATCAGTAAAGGTAGAGAGGATCGCCAGAGTTTACCATCTAACAGAACACAGTGACAGCCAAAGTCCACACTAGTAGAATACATCTCTGGCTAGGTTAAGTAGGCCCAGATATAAGATCAATAATGGATTTCAGTAGAGAGAGATCAGAGTACAAGTTCCCAAGCAAGGATCTCAGTCCTAATTGTCCTAATAGATCTCTTTTTTTCCACCATCCTCATGCCTCAGGCTAGAAAGAAGTGGCAAGAACACAACACACAGCTCTCAAAAACAAAGTAGTTATACTAAGGTAGAAAGAGTATCAAGGAAAATTACTTCTTATATTATCAGAGCAGGGTTTGAACAGAGTTGCTCTGTTCTTGATACCTCACAGGAAGATATTAAGAAATAGCGTATGTTTATTAAAGTATACCCCAGGAAAAAGAAGAGGAAGAGATTGAAGAACTCAGCGTGGAAAAAAACATCAGCCACAAACAGAAAGACTCCCCATGAGTGCTTCACACAATAGAATTACTTAAGGATATAAGTCCTATGAAACAGAGTTCAAAGACAGATGAGATGCATTTCTAAGGAAACAAAGTGAGAACTGAAATGACAGTATTGTAGAGTTAATAAATTGGAAACAAGAAACAATAGATATGACTGAAAATCAAATTAATGATTTGGAGGAAAGACTTGAGAAAATAATTTTGAATAGCGAGAAAAAATATCATAAGATTAGAAGATGATAAATATGAAAGACAAAGAAGTTCCAATAAAAGGATAAAGACTACCAAATGAAACAGCATTAAAAGCATTCAGAAATTTCATACATGAAAATGTCCCCAGAATGAAGAAAAAGTTAAACTGTCAAAAGCAGAGGATAAGCTGGGTGTGGTGGCTCACACCTATAATCCCAGCATTTTGGAAAGCTGAGGTGGGAGGATCACTTGAGACCAGGAATTCGAGACCAGCCTGGGAAAAATAGAGAGACTTTGTCTGTACAAAAAATTTTTTAAATTACCTGGGCATGGTAGCACATGCCTGTAGTTCCAGCTACTTGGGAGGCTGAGGTAGGAGGATTGCTTGAGCCCAGGAGTTCAAGGTTACAGTGAGCTATGAATGGGCCACTGAACTCCAGCTTGGATGACAGTGTGAGACACTGTCTCTAAAAAAATAGATAAATAAATAAAAAAGAAAAAAATCAAGAATGAAAAGACCATGGTTAAAAAACTTGTAGAGAACAGCATCAAATCCATTTAAATACAGAACTAAAAGCACAAAGCTAGGGGAATCATGATATATACATACATACATAAAGGTTATAAACCTTGACAGAGCGAGGGGGTGGAAAGAAAAATAAAAATGCTAATTACCTCATTTTCCTTAGCAGAAAGTTGATACTGTTTAAAATTGAAACTATGATTCCTTAGGACATCTTTTGTCCTTAACTCTATAAGAACCTCTTAGAATGAATATTTCTTGGGATGAAGAAACATTTCTCTGAAATTAGTTATTACTTCAGTTTCTTCTTTTGTTAACTTTTAGTGAGAGTAAGTAAATTTTTATGTTATAAATAGTATGTATAGAATGATTCTTATTCTTATAAAAAAACTGTTTCTATCTACTCAACAATCCATCCATCCATCATACATCCTCCTATCTAGAATGATGTTTACTAAACATTAATTAAAACTGGTTATTTCTGGATGGCAGACTTTGGATAATTTGTTGTTTTTTTATACCTCTAAATTTTTTATAATGAGCATGTTCCACTAAAAAAAGTCATTTTCTAAAATGCAAAAGTAGATAATCATACATCTAATAATATTAAATTACCTGAATTATTCCAGTGATAAGTACGAAAAAATATACCAGGGGAAAAAATCTACACATTTCACCCAACATAATTTAACCACTTCAATTAAGTATTTTGCTCCCTCTCTGAATTTTGTGGTAGTCTCATTATTTTTCTACATAAACTACCCGTATTTTCTCCAATATGATCAATGAAGAAAAGTTTCAAAATTGAAAAATATTAAGGTTGCCCTTTTTTAAAATCCTGAATTTACTTCTCCCTTGGCTCCTTATAGTTTTTTCAGCCACTGAAATACCATTAGGTGATAACTACTGGACATGCTTAAAAACCAGTGCAAGACTTGAACATTATATAATAATACCAAAAAAACTACAGGAAAACATGCCCCAATTCTAGAGAATGTTGCCTTGCTCCTAGCAGAGGAACTTTCCTTTAGTGCTCTGTATCTACAGCACTTGGAAAAGCCAACTCAACCATGAAAGTGTCTGCCTCAATCCTAAATTCTCACAATTCATGTAAATGTGTGTCTGGATAATTTCTATCCCTTGTTTTAGCATTTAAACAATCGATTCTCTTATTTGCAGATTCCTTTTTTGTGAATATACCTGCTTGCTACAATGTATTTATAACCCCCAAATTAATACAGTAGTCCCCCCTTATTTGTGGTTTTTCTTTCCACGGTTTCAGTTACCCACAGTTAACTTATGGTCCAAAAATACTAAATGGAAAATTCCAGAAATAAACAATTTATAAATTTTAAATTAGTTTTCAATAGTAGCCTAATGCTATGTCATAATGCCCAAGTCCTTCACCTCACTTCATCTCATCACATGGACATTTTATCATCTCACATCATCACAAGAAGAAAGGTAAGGACAGTATAATAAGATATTTTGAGAGAATGAGAGACCACATTCACTTAACTTTTATTATGGTATATAATTATAATTGTTCTATTTTATTATGTAGTTATTATTAATCTCTTACAGTGCCTAATTTATAAGTTAAAGTTTATCATAGGTATGTGTGTATAGGAAAAAACATAGTGTATACAAGGTTTGGTACTACCCACAGTTTCAGGCATCCACTGGGGGTCTTGGAATGCATCCCCCATGGACAAGGGGGGGATTACTGTACTTGGGGTGCTTTTGCAGTCATTCACGGACATGTGCAGAGTGGCAAAAAATTTGAATCACCTTACATGTACTTTCTGGTTGAGGTTGAACAAGGCTTTACTCTGTCTTCTTACTTCAGCTCATGCTATAAACAAGTATCCTTTTTCACAGTCTATTTAGTGCCATGTTTTTTGCATTTTTGTGCTTTTTTTTTTTTTTGGTGATTTTGCTGTTTAAAATGGCCCCCAACCATAGTGCTCAAGTGCTATCTAGTGTTCCTAAGTGTAAGAAAGCTATGAAGTGCCTTACAGGGAAAATACCAGTGTCAGATAAAGTTTCACTCAGGGATGAGTTATAGCACTGTTGGCTATGAGTTCAATGTTAATGAATCAACAAAATATATGAAATAAGGTGTTTTTAGACAAAAGCCTACATAAAACAAGGCTATGTATTGATTGTATGACAAAAATGTTGTGACCAGAGGCTTGCAGGAACCTAAACCTGTATTTCCCCTAGGAGCAATGGCTCTGTATTTGCTAATTCAATGTTCGTGGCAACTTTACAGAACATAACTACTGCAAAGAACAATCAACTGTAAATCAACAGAAAAACCTACAAAATTTCACTAACACTACTAGGAGTGGAGAAAAACTAATAATCCATTATTAAAAATAATTTATTCACAGAATTATACCTTTAATGCTTACTAGTGTACTTAATTTGTAATAAAATCATTTGTAATTCAGTTACAACCTAATGTTTTCAGCACATGACAAGACTAAAAGCTTCAAATCTTGAAACCAGGTCTAAAATAGTTTTTACAAATAAATTTAAATACTATCATTTTTCTAATATAAAGATAAAAACTTTTATATTATGGTAAAAATATTTTCAGAAAGAAGTTCAAAATCTAAAGATGATTCAAAGGCTACTCAGAAGCTATGATAGTATATCAATATCAAATTCATTTCATAATGAGAGGATTTACAGGATTAATTGAGTTTTTTGTTTTGTTTTGCTTTTGCTTTTGTTTTCTTTACCTACTCTTGTTTCTGTTTTTGTTTTAGGTGTATGCATTTTCCTCAAATGTTAGGTTTTGGTGAATTTTTCTGAGTGGCAAGGGGAAATCTTAAACTGAAGTAATTAGTTCTGCCAACAACAGCAGTGGTTATATTAGCTCTGTCAGTAATCTTATCTACAAAGCTAATCTCATTAAGTAATTAATCTCATAAAAGGTACATAAGAATTTGATGAAAAAGTGGGTAGAAATATCCAAATACTATTGCCTCCCCACAAAACAAAAAAGTTGTACCTTACATTTAGTAATCATTCAATAAATGTCTGTTACTGAACCAAAAAATGTAAACACTCTACCACATTTCAAACAGAGAAAAAGTCACTGGATAATTAATCCACTAATTTGGATTAATACAGCAAAAAAGTTACCTTCTATATACTTTAAAAGCCTCTGAGGAGGTAATAAAGGGAATCGAATTGGTTCTAGCACTTCTACCACATGTTTTCTTCTCTTTCCCAGATCTTTCAGAATCCATTGCATTGCAGCTGAGAAGACCTGGTATTCATCCTCAATGCTAAGCTCTTCACTTCTCAAAATTTTGATCAGCTGATCTTTTGTAAGTGCCAGGAACTCTTCCCCTCTATGAACCTCCAAGAAATGGACATGAATGTAGTTTTCTGTGAATTCCAAAAGATCATGGCAGGCAATTTGCTCAGAGAACTGAAAGATCCCAATGCAGTTCAGTGGATCAATCTGGCCTTTCAGAAATTCACAGCAAAGATTAACAACTTCAGTCAACTGAAGCATGTCTGCTGCAACAATCAACTCCTGGACGTTATTCACACCTATGTTCACTATACCTAGGGAAGTAGGGAGACAAAATAGCCAATAAAATAAAAACAAACATTGATTTACCATATTCAAAAAGTATTATATTAATACTTGATTTCACTGATAGCTTAATGTTCACAGAGCAGATAGATGCTAAGTAAAAAAGGCAACAAAGGATTTGTGGAAAAGGGCACAAAATTTAAATGATAATGATACCTAACATTCATGAAACACAAAGAACCAGATGCAGTATTAATTGCATTATTTATTTTTTATTTTTTTAGAGACAAGTTCTTTCTTACTCTGTCACCCAGGCTGGAGTGCAGTGGCAATCATAGCTCACTGTAACTTCAAACTCCTGGGCTCAAGTGATCCTCCCACCTCAGCTTCCCAAGTAGCTGGGATTACAGGTACATGCCACCACACCTGGTTAATTTTTTAATTTGCATGTAACAAACATTTATTGAGGCACTGGGGAGAATAAAACAGGGTCCCTATCTTCAATTATAATAAAATACTACACAATGTTAGTTTTTAATAATATTAGGAATAACCAAGAATCTATAACATAAGAGAAACTATTGAATACTTAAACCATATATACTACTCTCTCTCCCAAGGGCTTCACTTTCGTAATTTACATAATGACTTTGGGAGGACATCAACTAGCTAATAATATTTAAGAGGAAGAAAAAAAACCCCTGTAATTCTCCTACCTAATAAGGATAAACTCTCCATTCAATCTTATATTAATACTTTCCCTTTACATTATCCTTTTGTAACATTCACTCCACTAAAGTATTTGCCTAAAGTTTGTATTGAGATTAGATTTGTATTGAGATTAGATTTACAAAGTCTGTTAGGGCAAGGCTTGCCCCCTCTGTCTTACCACTGCCTAGCACATGCTAGATGCTTAAAAAATTTTTTTAAATGAATGAATGCCCAAAGAGATTGTGGTGAGAGGAAGAATACTGCTCACTGAATGCAAACAGTGGGGGGCGGGGGGGTATGGTTCCAAAAGTATAAGAAATGGAATCCAGCAATGGGGTAAATGATAGTAGCTGCAGAGAAAACTGAGATAAGAGTTGCTTGAATGAAACTGGAATTCACTACAAATTTGAAGAAGATAAGATCATGAGTTGTGATGTAAAGGGACTGAATGACTGCTATTGGATAACACCAAGAGTTACTTGAGAGCAATTTTTAAAATGCCCTACCATTTAATATGCCTTTATAGTTTACAAAGCACTGTCACATTTTAAAATTTATCTCATTTAACCTTTACGTGAATTATAAAGTGCTACCACGAGTTCATTTCTAATTTATAAGCACCTAATCTGCATTACCTAGGAAGCTCTGTGAAGGCAGAGACCATGTCTGTCTTGTTTACTGTAGTATCCCCAGTAGCTAGCTCAAAAAAACATTCAATGGATGTTTGTTGAAAGAATGAATGAATGATTGACTAAAGTTAAATGAAATGCCTAGTATCACAGAGCTAATTAGTGGTAGAGCTAGATCTCAAACCCAGGTCACCTGATTCCAAGTGAAGTGCATAAAAAAATCGAAGGTGACATGCACTGATGCGTGTCTGTAGTTTCAACTACTCGGGAGGCTGAGGCAGGAGGATTGTTTGAGACTAGGAGTTTGAGGCTGCAGTGTGCCATGATTGTGCTTGTGAATAGCCACTGCACTCCAGCCTAGGTGACATAGCGAAACCCTGTTTCTAAAAAAAGAAAAAGGAAAGAAATACACATTAAGACATATTAGAACACATTCTATACATGTATCAAAATATCCCATGTACCCCCAAAATATGTATAACTATGTCAATTTTTAAGAAGTCAAAAAAGACATATTAGAATTGTGAATGGTTAATAAAGAATGTATTGGCCATGCATAATGGCTCACACCCATAATCCCAGCACTCTGGGAGGCCGAGGCAGGATTGCTTAAGCTCAGGAGTTCAAGACCAGCCTGAGCAAGAGCGAGACCCCATCTCTACTAAAAATAGAAAAATTAGCTGGGTGTCATGGCGTGCACCTGTAGGTCCAGCTATTCGGGAGGCTGAAGCAGGAGGATGGCTTGAGCCCAGGAGTTTGAACTGAGGTTGCAGTTGAGCTATGATGACACCACTGTACTCTAGCCAGGGCGACAGAGCAAGACTCTGTCTCAAAAAAAAAAAAAAAAAGAATGTATTAATTGTACATCTATTGTACATCTATCAATGTATTAATCATTAATGTGAATGGTTAATAAAGAATGACAAGGCCAAAGGAGAGAGAAATATAATAACAAATTTTGCTGCTCATACATCACAAAAAAGGAAATGTCATCACAATGAAAATGAAGGAACATGTTTTTTGAGAACTAATTGTATCAAAGTCCATAAATTTCCCTGTCCAATAAATATCCAGTCTTCATTCTCCTAACAGAACCTTAATTTTGTTATAGGTGGCAACGGTGCTCTGCTGAAAATTACATTTCCTAGTCTTCCTTGCAGGTAAGCACGAACATTTGACTGAGCGTGGCCAGCAAGATATGGGCAGCAGTTGCTGAGTAGGGCTACAGGAAAAGCTTAAGAAAAAGATAGACTCTAATGGTAGGCCCTTTTGCCTTTCTCCCTTCCTTCTTCCATTGGTTGGAGTTCAGTGATCATGAGATTAGAAGCTATAAGCTATAGATGGTGGAGCAAAATGTTGGAAAAATATTGGGACACTAATGACATTATGAAGCCACCATACCAGCCTTGGAATGCCTATTATGGATTCATTTTGGGGGAAAAATAAAGTCTTATCTTGTTAAGCCAATTTATATTTATTTCTAGCAGCCAAATGCTAATGATACCAATTTTGCCTTAAATGTCAGTCCTCTACAATGTTACCACCCCAGATATGCTCAGTAGCTTTTATTTCTCTGGGTTTTACCACTTTTTTTTTTTGAGACAGAGTTTTGCTCTGTTGCCCTGGGTAGAATGCAGGGGTGTCATTGTAGCTCACTGCAACCTCAAACTCCTGGGGCTCACGCAATCCTCTTGCCTCAGCCTCTTGAGTAGCTGGGGCTATGGGCGTGGGCCACAACACCTGGCTAATTTTTCTATTTTTACTAGAGGCAAGGTCTTGCTCTTGCTCAGACTGGTCTTGAATGCCTGAGCTCAAGCAATCCTCCCGCCTCCCAGAGTGCTAGGATTAAAGGCATGAGCCACCACGCCCTGCCATTTTTACCACCTTTTATTTCTTTGATAGAACTATTAATCATAGGCAATATGGTGAGGATGCCATGAACATTCTCTTTGACTAAATATCTCTTGTTGCTACTGTCAGACAACAGAGGCAGAATAGACAACTTGTGGCATTTCTTCTGTTTTAATACAGCTCAATACCAATTCCATTGAATTAGTTAATTTATATTTTTCAAATAAAAAAAGCAGGGTGCATTTAGGAAGTATTTTCATCAGCTCACACAAGTCATTTGGAACAGTGAGGTCAAGAACCTCTCAGTGTTAATTTGTACATAACCCAATAGAAAAAGCTGTACTACTTTCAGTAGATAAAAGATAATCATTGTCACAGGCCCCAAATTAAGGTTATCATTATTTTCTGAAATTTTCCAAGAAGGAATATGAAACAACACAGAGAAAAGAAATCACCTTTTGTCATTTTCCAGGTTTAAATACCATGCAGTAAAAAAAAAAAAACACTTAATTGGCCCACATAATTATCTCCCACCAAGCAGTGCCTTAAGGAGAGCACAGTATAGTTTCAAAACTAGACAAAATAAATATAGTCTTTGTTTGCAATTTTTTTTCCTCATTATAAGAGTAATATACATTCACTGTGAGGGAAAAACTTTAAGACAGAAAAGTATAAAAATGAAAATGAAAATCATACATTTTTCCACACACAGACATACACTGTATTAACTCTTTAGTGTATTTCTTTCACATCTTTTTTCTATGTGTATTTGTTGCATATCATATAAGACATATAAGACTATAGATAGTTTTTGTGTGCCTTTTCTAATGTCATTAAAACTCTTCAAAAACATTTTTAAAATAGAAGTTTTGACAAAAATAATACATGCTGATTATAAATATTTGGTGGAAAAACAGAAAGAAAGGGAAAAATAAGAATCTTCCATATTCTATCACCTACAGATAAACACTATCAACATTCTCATCTCTCTCTCTCTCTCTTTTTTTTTTCTTTTTAGAGACAAGGTCTTGCTCTGCCACCCAGGCTGGAGTGCAGTGGCTATTCACAGGGACAACCATAGCTCACTACAGCCTCAAACTCCTGTCTCAAGTGATCCTCCCACCTTGGCCTCCCAAAGTACTGGGATTACAGGTATGAGGCACTGTGCCTGGCCCTCATCTCTTTCTCATGCATAAATACACATAAAGGTTTTTGGGGGTTTTTTTTTGCTTCTTTTTGGTTTTTTTACAAAATTGGGGTTGCATTTATACCCTGATTTTTTTCATTTAATATATTATAAACATTCTTCCATGATAGTATATATTTTTAAATCATTTGTGACATCTAAGAAATATTCCATTATATATACATGTATCATAATTTATATAAGCATATAGCCTACACAGAGACAATAAGATTGTATCCAATTGTATACTATTATAAATAATGTTACAATAAAATCCCAGTACACAAATATTGGCTTGCATCACTAATTAATTCCTTCAGATTCCTAGAAAAGGAGTCCGGGGTCAAAGATATAAATTTTTCAGTCTCATAATAACATGTTGCTAAATTACCTTCTAGATAAATTAGATCATGTTCCCACAGTAGCTCATGAATGATTGCATCATTCTTCACTTAAAGCAACAGGCTCACATAACATACCTGTGTAAATGAAATCTAGAAGTATCTGAAAGATTCCAGCTTCAATTCCTAGAATCTGTACAACATCTTTTGAGGACTCTTTCATTCCTCCCATGAACAAAGCTGCAAAGTAAGGACTACTGGCAGCCAAAACCAGCCGATGAACTTTAAAAGTTTCCTTCCCAACTTGTAGCTGCACATCACAAAAATGCTGTCCATTTCTCATTTTATTGATCTGGGCCAAGATGAGTTGGGCATGTTTATCTGATGAAAAAGGACTATCACAAGCCTTCGGACAGCCCTCATTAGCCATGATGATGATAGATTAATTAAAAGGACTGTTGCACATACTCTGCTCCTACCCTGAAAAACAAAATAAAGAGATCAAGCAACATATTTTTGTATTTAATGTGTCTTCTATTCACATACGTAAGAAACATTCCCTATACTTACAATCTATTATACTTAGAGACATAAAACACACATAAGACAAATAAGTACTAAATTGTGTGATACTGTTTCTAATACGGTTTCAGAGAAGGAGATAAGTAGTGGGGGCTAAAATAATTGAAGGATGCTTCACAGAAGAAATGGGACCTGAACTGGACACTAAAAGATAAACAGTATTAAGCTATGAGGAGAGGTCATAAGTCCTTCTCTGTGGAGTAAAGAAAATAAGGCACAAAGGCAGAAAGAAGTTTGTGTACACTGCAGCAAGAAAGCACATATCACAGCCAAAATGAACTTTCAAAAAGAAACTGTGATCAATCTGCTTAAAATGCTTCAATTTGTACACTTCCCTTGCACACAAAGCCCTTCTGTATCTTCGCTATAATTTAAGACTCTGTTCAAATATAATTTCCTGCAGGAACCCTTCCCGGTCCCTCTCTCTTTCGGGTTTGTTGCTCACCCTAAGCTTACCCATTTTACATCCTATATTATACTCTACGTTGTCACACACCCTATCACCCTACTCCCAGCATACACACATACACACACACACACAGAAAGCTCCTTGAAAGATAGTACCTTAAGGGCAGAGGCTATCTTTCATAGCTATAGCATTTGTAAAATTAGTATAATGAGAAATTTTAAAAAATCAACCTGAGCTATTGTTGTTAACTGTTAGCTTTTCCACATATTATGTCAATTGTAATTCTCATAATAATTAAGAGGTGAGAAGAAAAGATAATCTTATCTAAAAGACAGAGAAGGAAACTGAAGCTCAAATTTTTCCCAAGGATACAGTGTTAGTGTGAGTTTCAGTATCTGAATCCAGGCCTTCTTCCTCTAAATCCAGGACTTTTTACACGATATCACATTGCATAGGAATCATTAGGTCAGGTCAGAGAGAAGGGGCCTTGAAACCTAAACACTAAAATTTGCTCCTGAGCCTTTATGTGTTCATCAAGAGTAAACATGACAATAGCCATATTTCAGAACCGTTATTTGATTCTTCAGGGGAATGAGTTATGAGGTAACAAAGTCCCATTAAACAGCCTTATTGCCTCAGCAATGTAAATCTAAGCTACCTTTTCAATAAAGAAATGATGAGATCTTCTAACGTAAGAAAAATGGAGATAAAGCACAGGGAAATCTAAGATGACTAAAGTTTTGTAACTTAGGCATCAAGAAGAACTGGTAATGAGACTGACAGAAGTGGTGTGGGATGATGTTAGAAAAATGATTAAGTTTATAGCATTCAGTCAAACTTATCAAAGTCAAAATAACTAGGCTGATTATCATGACCATCTAGGAATTAACTTATTGCAAAATTTGATTGAGAGGTTTTAAGGTAGCTTCTGAAACTTCACATCAGCATGTGCAGAATGCCAACATATTACATTCAACTGGCATTTAAAAGCAAACAGTGTTTAAGGTGATGAATACGCTAATTATGCTGGTTTGATCCTTACATATTGTATAGGTGTATCAAAATATTACACTGTACTCCCTAAATATGTACAATTTTTATGTTAATTAAAATAACACAAAAGGGGAAAAAGCAAACAGTGTATTTGTCCCTACATAGAAATGTGACCTGCAGATATTATTGAACATGATGTGGCTGTCAGGCTTTCTTTTTCTGTTTTAGGATTCTCCCTTTCTGCAGATTGGGACCCCAGCGGTTTAATTACAAGGTACCTCCTCTGTCCCTACTTCCAGGCATCAAGCACAGTCACTGAGCTAAAATGCTCCTCCTGCTACAAGAAAGAGTTCACTGAATATCTACTTCGGTAGCAAACAGCAGAAATCCTAGTCTGTTACCACGCTTCTCAGTATCTGTGATCCTACCCCACTGCCAGTGGAGCACGAACGTCATTCCAAAAGGCGGCATGTAGAGTGACCGTATTTCCAAAGAGAGAGCAAAATTCTGGGACATTGCATAGGGATGTAAGGGATGTGCCTCAAGTACCCCAAACTTGAAAAGCAGATCATTAGGAAACGGTGGAGAAGTCCAGAGGAACTAAGGAAGACCTAAGTTTGGTGGCCTTGAATTCACTGCCAAAGTACCTGCAAATTGCTTCAGGAAAGGGTGTCAGAAAGAATCCCGGGACCAGCGTCAAAAAACCCGAGGCTCTTTGTGCTCTTTGTGCTTGAGTTGGGGCCGGACCTAGAGCGCTACCCCTAACCTGCAGCGACACTAAAGGAGGATAGTCATTCTGCTGCTACCCAAAGGGCAGGGAAGGAATCCCAGACAACTGAAGGCACAGCAGAGGGGCTGGGGGCACGGCCTCCCGATACCCCAGTGGGAGAGGAGAGGCCAGAGCGGTCCGCACCACACGAAGCTCTGGGGAGGGCGACAACACTTCGACTCTCAGAGGAACGCCTGAGGCCGCAGGAGGAAAGGCGAGGAAAAAACCGCTTCCAGAGGCTCCTCTTACTCTCGTCCTCAGGGGTCCCGAGAGCCGGAGAGAGCGGAAGTTGTTCCCAACCCCGTCACGGACGCACCCGGGACGCAGGCCCTCCTTACCCGCCGCTTCCCCTTCCCTCCGGCGCCCGCTCAGGCCCTGCGCGCGCAGCCGCGACCGACAAGGCCGGAGAGGGCGGGGGAAACCCGGCGGGGTGACGAGACGCGGGTGACGGGGCGGTGCAGTCCCGCGAGGACTGGAGGCGAAGCCGGGCCTGGCAAAGGACGCCTCTGGCGCTCGGCCGGCCCCCGGCCTCTTATTGCGCGTGCGCGGGGTTCTTCCGCTCGCGGGTCTGGCGGCGGCGGCTCTCAGGGCCGGTTCTGCGGCCCAGGCGGGCGCTTGCTTTCTGGCTGGCGAACGGCCCTGCCTCTAGCCTGCGCTCCTGCTTGCTGCCGGGGGCGGCCTCGGCTTTCCCGTTCCGCCTGCACCCACGATTCTTCTGGCGTCCCGCCTTGGCTTCCCAAAGCTCTGGGATTACACGCATGACCCACTACACCTAGACAATTTCTGTTTATAAGCTACTCAGTTTATGGTATTTTGTTATAACAACCTGAACAGACCAAGACAAATGTATTAATGCATATAAAGTATTTATACCATTTTCGGGAACAAAGTTTGGCAATTATTTTTCTTAATTATATTGTCCTCATGGGTTGAAATTTGTTGAATAAATGTCAGCTATTTTTCTTCTTACTTATCTTGTTCTTATTGGTTGAAATAAGTGACTGTGAATTTATAGTGACATCAATTTACCTGGCTAAAGGATTTTTCTTTTACAGTGCTTGACGGCCTGTCTGGACACATAAAAGCAACCATTTAGATTGATCCATGGTTAAGGTTTTTACTAGGTAGGTACCATGAAAAGAAAATAGGTCAAGGACCTTGAGGATTTTATAAGACAATGGTTGAAGTGATGGACTACAAGAGTCATTTTCAAAAGCACAAGAAAACTTGTTCAATGAAGCATGCCAACTTGCTCGAGGCGCCAGATAAGTCTATGGATAAGGCCTACTGTTACAGAGATTCTCCTCTTGCTAACTTTTCTTTCTGTTTTTACTGGGTTGAACTGAGGAAGGAAGAGGAAGGAGTCATGATAGTGAACTTCATTTATTCAATCAACACTTAATGAGTGTCTACAACGTGGCAGGCACTATAGGTGGTGGCAATATAGCAATGAACAAAACAATGCTCTCCTCTTGTGGGGTTACATTCCAGTTGAGGAGGCAGAAATTAAACAAAAAAATGAATAAATCTCTGATATGTCAAGGGATGATAAGTGTTTTGAAGAAGAATAAAGAACAATAAGGGGATAGAGACTGATATATAGGGTAAGGGGGTGCTGTTCTAGACAATGAGGTCAGGGAAAGACTTTCTAAAAAGATAACATTTGAGCAGAGGCCGGAATGGAGAAAGGGAGCCATGCATAGGAGCATTCTAGGAAGAAAGAAAAGCAAATGGGCCAGCAAGTGGCTCACACCTATAATCCTAGCACTTTGGAAGGCTGAGGTGGGAGGATTTGCTTTAGCTCAGTAGTTCAAGACCAGCCTGAGCAAGAGTGAGACCCATCTGTACTAAAAATAGGAAAATTAGCCAGGAGTGGTGGCATGCGCCTGTTGTCCTAGCTACTGAGGAGGCTGAGGCAGGAGGATCACTTGAGCCCCAGGAATTTGCAGTGAGCTGTGATGATGCCACTGCACTCTAGCCAGGGTGACAGAGGGGAGACTCTGTCTCAAAAAAAAAAAAAAGTAAATGTACAGGGTCTTATGGTGGGAACATGCTTAGGATGTTTAAGGTCAGCAAGAAATCCATTGTTACTGGAGAAATATTAGCGAGGGGAAGGAGTCGTAGGTAGCTAAAGCAGTATCATGTAGGGTGTTGTGTGCCAGGAGAAGGATTTTAGCTTTTCTTCTGAGTGAAATAGCTATGGTATTGTGTGTGTTTTGTTGTGGTTCTTATTATTTTGTTGTTTTGTTTGATTGAAAATGGTTCTCACACATTTCTGCATATAAAAACCCAGTCGAGTTGTCTTAGGTCACAGTCTTTTGGTCCTTGGAGAACTACATGTACCTCAGAGATTTGATTTTTCAGCAGACAGTGCAGGGACTCTAGGGCCAGCTTCTCTGTCTAGCTTAGGCACTTTTTTCATCCTATGTTCAGATCTTTCACTCTTCCCTATACATTGGTTGTAAACTTAAGTCCTTATGTCATTTGTGTCTCCAGCTAGCCCCGAGAGACAAGTACAGACAGATTTGGGAAGTAACTGAGCAAGCAAGTTGCATGGCCAGATGGATATGGTCCTTGAGATATGGGGAATTTCAGTAGTTCTAGGTGACATCCTGGTCCAGGATATGACCTTGAAAGTGGGTGGTTGAAGTGGAGTGGAGAAGAAAAAGCCATGACTCATCTATTTTGATAAATGTTTAAAACTAACATAACACTTTTTTTTTAAGTCAAGGTTTTTTCCTTAAAATTTTTTTTTAAGAGACGTGGTTTCGCTCTGTCACTCAGCTTTGAGTGCAGTGTTGTGATCATAGCTCCCTGCAATCTTTGACTCTTGGGCTCAAGTGATCCTACCTCAGCCTCCTGAGTAGCTAGGACTATGATGTGCATCACTGTGCTGGCTAATTTTTTCTTTTTTAAACTTTTTCGTAGAAATGGAGTTTTGCTCTGTTGCCCAGGCTGGAGTGCAGCATCACGATCATAGCTCACTGCAGCCTCAAACTCCTGGGCTCAAGTGATCCTCCTGCCTCAGCCTTCTGAGTAGCTAGGACTACAGGCATGCACCATCACATCTGGCTAATTTTTAAATTTTTTGTAGAGACGGGGTCTCGCTATGTTGCCCAGGTTAGTCTGGAACTCCTGGCCTCAAGCAGTTCTCCCGCCCTGGCCTCCCAAAGTGCTGGGATTACAGGCATGAGACGCTGCACCTGGCCCAAAATTCAAGTTTATTGATGTATGAATTACATTCAGTAAAATTCACCCTTTTGGGGTGTACAGTTCTGAGTTTTGACAAAGGCACTGTGTTAGTCCAGGTCATACTAGGAGCAGATACCAATATGGAATTAAACATGCAAGAATTTTTGTCGTAAGGGAAAATCTTGTGATAGAGTTTGAGGAGGGAACCAGGAAAGGCTGGGAGAGCCATCTGACCACAATGCAAGCCTGATTCCAAGTGAAAAAGAGAAAAGAAAAAGGTTGGGATTATCCTTGAATGTTAGGAAATCTAAGGACGGTTTGGTAGGCAAGCCCACTGGGAGTCTTCGAGTTAAAGTCAACCTTCTGGGGAGGATTGCTTGAGCCCAGGAGTTGGAGGTTACAATGAGCTGTAATCACACCACTGCACTCCAGCATGGGTGGCAGGGAGAGAGCCTGTCTCGAAAAAAAGAAAAAATAAATAAATAAATAAAACAAAGTCAACCTTCTGAGGCACTCTCACAATGGATGTGCCTTGGGTATCCTTGCTGTACCCAGACATTTTCTGAGAACACCCCTTCAAAATGTGGCATTGGTGCAAATGTGGTGATGGATTTATGAACCCAGCAGCTAGAACTCTTGATCAGGTATGCTCTCTATAGTTGAAAGTCCACAAAGCACATTCATATATATGGCCATCACAAGTATAAGGTCATGTAACCTATCATAATCATGATATAAATTATTTCCATTATACCATAAACTAACATAACTTTTGAGGATTTGTTTTCATTTGTTTTCTAACCACAAGTGTTTTCATTATCCCTATAGTCCTTCTGCAAATTGCTTAGTAAACTTCTGGGACCAATTATCATAGTCAATCTCAACAGCTTAATAGTATGTTGCTTTTATTAATAAGTGAATTCATCATGCCAAAGAGACAGCTTCTTACTCCCAGTGCATAGCTTAGGGATCAGAATACTTATAATATATAGTACTTTTAGGTAGGGGAAGTATGCTTTTATACCCTCACATCAGTTAGTTATTGGCTTCCCCAGAGGTGAGAGTCATTTAAACTTCCAGATGTCTCTGGGTGAGGAAGTAAATGTCAATCATCAAAAGTACAGGTATGAGCCAGTATGGACCAACACCTGCAGCAGCTGGGGGATGGTTGTACCAGCCTAGTAAGGAAGATCTGGGCAGGACACCACCATCATCTGCTATGCTCAATATCACATTCCATTGTCACAAAGTTCTATCAATTGTATTGACTTAATATCTCTTGTTATTCTGATGATCATTGATTTAGTTCCCACTCACTTCCACCATTTCTAACCTGGAAAACTTCAAGCCATCATTATCTCTAATTTAGATTATCACAATAGCATTCTAACTATTCTGGCTGTTTTAGACCTTGCTCCCCTCCATTCCATTCTCTACAGAGCTGGCAAAATGATCCATTTAAAACATAAGGTACCCTTTCATGACAAAAACATCTCAACAAACTAGGAATAGAAGGGAACTTCCTTAATCTGATAAAAGGCATCTGTATAAATACCCGTAGCGAACATCATACTTACTAGTAAAAGGCAGAATGCTTTCCCCCTAAGATCAGAAACAAGACAAGGATGTCTGTTTTCATCATTTTTATTCAACATTGTGCTGTAGGTTATAGCCAGGGAAATTAAGAAAGAAAAAGAAATAAAAGGCATTCAGATCAGGAAGGAAAAACTAAAACTATTTCTATTTGCATGATCTCATATAGAAAATCCTACAGAATCCACAAAAAATATTAAAACTAATAATCAAGTTCAGCAAGGTTACAGGATATAAGATCAATATACCAAAATCAATTGTATTTCCATACACCAGAAATTAACAATCTGAAAAAAATTAAGGCTGGGCACAGTGGCTCATGCCTATATTCCTAGCACTTTGGGAGGCCAAAGTGGGAGGATTGCTTGAGGCCAAGAGTTTGAGACCTGCCTGGGCAACATAGTGAGACCTCATCTCTAAAAAAAATTTTTAAAGATTAGCTGGACATGGTGGTGCATGACTATAATGCCAGCTACTCAGGAGGCTGAGGCAGAAGGATCCCTTGAGCCGAGGAGTTAAGGGTGCAGTGAGCTATGATCTCACCACTGCACTCCAACATGCAAGACAGAGCAAGACCTCATCTCAAAAAACAAACGAAAATAAAAAATAAAAAAAAGAAAGAAAAGAAAAGAAAAAAGAAATAAGAATCCTAAAAGAAACCAGAGGGAAAAAACACATAGAGGAACAAAGATAAGAATTATACCCTACTTCTCCTCAGAAACCATGTAAACAAGAAAGAATAGAGTGAAATTTTAATGTGTTGAGAGAAAAAACTCACCAACCTAGAATTCTATACCCTGTGAAATTATCCTTCAAAGTTAAAAAGATATAAAAACTTTCTCAGAGAAACAAAAATTGAGGGAATTTATTGCCAGTAGACCTGCCTTGAAAGAAATATTAAAAGTTCTTTAGAAAGAAGGAAAATAATATACGTCAGAAACTTAGATCTACATATAAAAAAGTACATCAGCAATGAATGAATAAGTGAAGGTAAAATAAAAACTTTCATTTTTCTTATTCTTAATTCATTTAACAGATAAAAGTTTGTTCAAAATAATAATAGCAAAGGTATATTTGATTATGCATGTATATATCTTATATATGTATGATATATATGTTTATGTATGCTTATATATAAGTAAAATGAATGCCAGCAATGATACAAGAGATGGGCGGAAGGAATTAGTATTGTTTTGTTATTATAAGGTATTCAAACTTCCTGTGAATTGGTATAGAGTTATTTGAAAGTAGGCTTGAATTAGTTGTAAATGTAGGGCAATCACTCAAAAAGTCTAACTGATATACAAATAAAGGAGGGAAAATGGAATCACAAAATTCTTGATTAAAACCACAAAGGCAGAAAAAGAGTGGAAAGCAAAAGTAGGAACAAAGAACAAGGGCAAGAAATAGAAATAGAAAACTAACAAATATGGTTGATATTAATCCAATGATATCAATAATCACTTTGAACATAAATTGGTCCATATGCACCAATTAAAAGACAGAGATTGGCCAGGTGTGGTGGCTTGCACCTGTAATCCTAGCACTTTGGGAGGCTGAGGCAGGAGGATCACTTGAGACCAGGAGTTCAAGACTAGCCTGAGCAGCATATCCACACCCTGTCTCTACAAAAAATAGAAAAGTTAGCCAAGCATGTTGGTGCATGCCTATAGTCTCAGCTACTTGGGTGGCTGAGGAAGGAGCTCACTTAAGGCCCAGAGTTTGAGGTTGCAGCGAGCTATGATGACACCACCAACACTCTAGCCCAGGCAACAGAGTGAGATCCTGTCTCAATAAATAAATAAATAAATAAATAAAAAGACAGACATCAGATTGAATCAAAAAATAAGACCCAAGGCCAGGCATGGTGGCCCATGCCTGTAATTTCAGCACTTTGGGAGGCTGAGGCTGGAGGATTGCTTGGGCCCAGCTGATCAAGGCTGCTGTGAGCTATGATCATGACACTATATTCCAGCCTGGCCACAGAGTGACACCCTCTCTAAAAAAAAAAACCAGCAATAGAAAAAAGAAGACCCAACTAGATGTTGTCTACAAGAAACCCACTTTAAATATAAATAAACATACATAAAGATTAAAAGTAGATGAATGGAGAAAGAGATACCCAGTTAACACTAACCAAAAGAAAAAAGGAGTAGCTATAGTAATTTCAGACAGATCAGACTTCAAAGCAAGGGAAGTTTTGGTGATCAGGAAGGGCATTACATAGTGGTAAAGGAATCAGTTCTTCAAGAAGACATAACAATCCTTAATGAGTATGTGCCTAAAAACAGAGTGTCAAAATATGTGAGGCAAAAACTGATAGAACTGCAAGGAGAAATAGATGAATCCACTGTTATAGTTGGAGACTTCAACACCCCTCTATCAGAAATGGACACATCTAGCAGGCAGAAAATCAGTAAAAACACGGTTTAACTCAACACCACCATCAATTAAGTAGATGTAATAGACATCCACAGAGTACTTCATCCCACAATGGCAAAATACATATTCTTCTCAGGCTCACATAGAATATTCACCAAGATAGACCATATTTTGCACCATAAAACACTTCTTAACACATTAAAGTAATAGACATAACACAATGTCTGCTCTCGGACCACAAAAGAATTAAACTAGAAATCAATAACAGAAAGACATTTGGAAAATCCCAAATATGTGGAGATTAAGCAACACACTATTAAATAACACATGGATCAAATAAAAAATCTCAAGAAAAATTTAAAAATATTTTGAATTAAATGAAGTTAAAAACACAATGTATCAAAATTTGTGGGATGCAGTGAAAACAATACTAAAATTGAAATTTATAGCATTGAATAGACATATTAAAAAATAGGAAAGATCCAAAATCAATAATTTAAGCTTCCATTTCAGGAAACTAGAAAAACAAGAGCAAATTAAGTCCAAAGTAAGGAGAAAAAAGAAATAATAAAAATTAGAGCAAGAACCATAAAATTGAAAACAGGAAATCAATAGAGAAAATTGGTATCATCCAAAGCTTGATCTTTGAAAAGATAAAGGAAATTGATAAGCCTCTAGCCAAGCTAACTAAGAAAAAAAGAGAGAGGACACAAATGACGATATTAGGAATGAAAGGGAACATCACTACAGATTCCATGGACATTAAAAGGATAATAAAGGAATATTATGAAAAATTCTATGCTTACAAATTTTTTTTTGAGACAGGTCTTGCTCTGTCATTCAGGCTAGGGTGCAGTGGCATCATCATAGCTCACTGCAACCTCAAACTTTAGGGCTCAAGCAATCCTCCTACCTCAGCCTCCCAAGTAGCTGGGACTATAGTTGTGCACTACCACATCCAGCTAATTTTTTTGTTTTTGTTTTTTGTAGAAACAGAGCCTCACTATATTGCCTAGGGTGGTCTTAAACTCTTGGCCTCAAGCAATCCTCCTGCCTCGGCCTCCCAAAGTGCTGGGATTACAGGTGTGAGCCACTGTGCCCAGCCTATGCCTACAAATTTGATGAAATGGACCAATTCTGTAAAAGACAAAATCTGCCAAAACTCACACAAGAAGAAATACACAATATGAATAAGCTTCTATCTATCAAAGAAATTGAAATTGCATTAATAACCTTCCAAGACAGAAAGCACCAGGCCCAGATGGGCTCACTGGGAATTCTACTAAATATGTAAGCAAAAAATTAAACCAATTCTATACAATCTCTTTCAGAAGATAGAAACATAGGGAATACTTCCTAACTCATAGTCTGAGGCCAACATCACCGTAATACCTAAACCAGACAAAGATATTACAAAAGAAGAAAACTACAGATCAATATCTCTCATGAACATAGATGCAAAAATCCTCAAGAAAATATTAGCAAATTGAATCCAAGAATTATACACCACGACCAAGAATGCAAAGTATGAAAGCCTGGTTCAACATTCAAAAGTCAATTAATGTAATCCATTAATAATCCATAATCTGGAGTTCCAGACCGGCCTGAGCAAAAGCAAGATCCCATCTCCACAAAAAATTGAAAAAATTAGCCGGGCCTGGTGGTGCGCGCCTGTTGTCCCAGCTACCTGGGAAGCTGAGGCAGGAGGATCGCTTGAGCCCAGGAGTTTGAGGTTGCAGTGAGCTATGATGATGCCACTGCACTCCAGCCTGGGCAACAGAGAAAGACTCTGTCTCAAATAAATGAATGAATGAATAAATAAATAAAAATAAGTAAATAAATATAATATATAAAATGTGGTGTCTTGGTTGGGATTCTAGAACAGATAAAGAACATGAAGTAAAAATTAAGAAATTTTGAAAAAGTAATGGAATTTAGTTAATAACGTACCAATATTGGTTCATTAACACATTAACTGCCATGAGAGTTGTATTTAACTCACTCTAGTTTTGACCCTGGGGCTGTGTGAAGCATAGTAAAATCTTACTTGTTGATATTCTTATTGTTACAATATCGACAATTAAATTCTAAAAACATGGATTAAATGAATAGAAGTCAATAAATTTCATTTTTCTATTTATGTTTACCTTTAAATTACACTCAAAAATTTTATTCTATTTTTTGTAATAAAACACTGTGGCCCCAAGGAAAAGTTTCTGATTTTTTTGTGTGGCAATGTGTTAATCATTACAAATGTGCCATAAGATGTTAATAATAGGGGAAATTGGGTGGGAGGTAAACAGGAATTCTTTATCCTATCTTCTCAATTTTTGTGTAACTCTAAACCTGTTCTAAAAAATAAAGTCAATTTTTTTCAATGTGCAAAGGATTTGATTTGCCATTCTCCAAAGAAGATATACAAATGGTCAATAAGCATATGAAAAGATGTTCAATATCATTAGTGATTAGGGAAATACAAATCAAAACTACAATAAAATTCCACTTCACACTCACTAAGACAGCTAAAATAAAAAAGACAGACAATAGCAAATGTTGGTGAAGATGCAGATATATTGAAACACTCATTTATTGCTGGTGGTTGTAAAATGGTGCTGCTACTATGGAAAATAGTTTGGCAAGTCCTCAAAAGTTTAAACATAGAGTTACCATATGAGCTACTAATTACACTTCCAGGTATATTTCCAAGAGAAGGGAAAACATGTCCACACAAAAACTTGTACAGAAATGGTAAAAAATTGATCAGCATGATTCACAATAGCTGCCAAGTGGAAACAACCTAAGTGACCATCAACTGATGAACGGATAAATAGGATGTAGTATATCCATGTAGTGGAATATGATTCTGTAATAAAAAGGAATGAAGTGCTGATATATGCTACAACATGGATGCACATTGAAAATGTTATGCTAAGTGGAAGAAGCCAGTCATGAAACACCACATATTGTATTATTCCATTTATATAAAATATTCAGAATAGGCAAATCTACAGAGACAGAAATTAGATTTGTGGTTACCAGGGACTGAGGGGAGGAGGTAAGAGGGGAGTGACTGCTAATGGGTACAGGGTTTCATTTCAGGATAATGAAGATATTCTAAAATTAGGTAGTGGTGATAGTTGCATAACTATGTAAATATACTAAAATCCATTGAATTGTACACTATAAGAGAATAAATGTTAGGGGGTATGTGAATTATATCTCAATAAAGCTGTTTTTTTTTAATGTTAGATTATATCATTTCTGCGCTCAGAACTTTCCAGTGACTATCCATTTCACTTAGAGTAAAAGTGAAATTCTTCATGTGGCCAAAGACCCTATCGGATCTGACTCACCACCATCTCCCTGTTTGACCTCATGAATGCTCTCCACTGCATTCATTCCACTGTAGCCTCTCTAGCTTCCCTGGTGTTTTTCTGTGCTATAGGCACACTCCTGTTTTGGGATTTGCATTTGGCTGGATCATTCTTCTCCATTATATCCTCATGTCTCACTCTTTCTGGTATTTTTTCTGATTTTACCTTCTCAGTGAGGCCATCCCTGACCTCCCTATTTTAAATTATAACATCTCTCCCAGAACTTTCTCTCCAGTTCCCATCTATACTTTTCTCCATATCACCTATCACCACCTTACATACTACAATTATTACTTATTTATGTGTTTATTGGCCATCTTTCCACATCCAAAGGTACACTCCATATCATTCCTGTATTCTGTATTCCTATATTCTTGGTACCTAGAACAGCAGCTAGCACATGAAAGATGTTCAATAAATGTTTATTATATGAATTAATAAATGAATAACATTTTACTCTTTCTGCCTCATGTTCATCCCTTCCCAAATGCCTTTTCCATCTGCAGGTCAGGATGATCATCCTACAAGTGGGATTATATCATATCCTGGCTTAAAATTCTTCAATTTGCTATCATCTTCAGTAAGAAATATAATGAAGTATTTAAGAGTACATGCCAGAATCAGAATGCCTTCGTTCAAATCTTACTATATCATTTACTAGCCATGTGCCTTTGGGCAAGTTATTTAACCTTATCAGTAAAATGGATATAATTAGAGTACCTTCCTTTTAGAGTTGTTATAGGAACTAAATAATTTTACACATGTAATGTTGCCTATGTAATTGCCAAACCCATTAATTCATTAGGGATTGCAAAATGTTCACTTTAGAAATTCCTTTATCATTCACTTATTAGCAATGATTCTTCTATAAAGAAGTTTTCCACATCATCTCTTCGGTCACCATAAAGTACAGTCTATGTAATAAAGACAGGATAGTTTGATACTTGCCATCATTTATTAATTTTCAGAGTAGTGAATCAATGCCCTAGCAACCTCCAAAGGTGACAAAAAAGAGTATTTTAGTATCACTATGAAATTATGAATTTTTATATATTTGATTTGGTTCAACTCATTGCAGTCATTATTCTTTCTGATACTCAAATTATCCCACCTTTGGCTAGTGAGAATCCCTTTCTAGTTGGCTACTGTGTCATTTTGACATACCAGTAGTATTTGATAGCTTCCTTGCTTTTGTTATGGAAAGTCCAGTCCTTGTCCCTGCTGCAGAACAAAGAAGGAGGACAAGCACGTTGAGGAAAAGGAAAGAGAAGTTTATTAATTTGCTGGCAAATCAGGAGGATGGTAGATTCTTGTCTTAAAGAACAATTGTCCTCCCTTTTAGCAGAAATACAGAGCTTTTGAAAGGGGGTTTTCCGCTTCGGGCTATTGCTGTTCAACTATAGCATCTCTGGTGGTGACCTTTGTTAGGTTGGACCATCTTCTGTGGTTTGAGATACTGGAAACAAAGAACATTCCTCAGCCCTTCTGACTACTGGCCTCAGGCACGGATGCAGGTTTTAATTTCCAAAAATAGGTGGTGGGGGGGAGTTAAAGAGACAACTCATAAAACATTTTGCCCTTTTTCAGGCCCTTACTTCTGTTACGCTTTCAGTCATAAAAAGATATTTCAGGCTTACCTTACCAATTCTTGTCCCAGGCCTGGACAAAGGAGCTCTACATCCTTTTTTAACACAAAAGGGTATTTAAGGACCACAATCTGGTCACCAGAAGGGACTAATTACTACAGGATTAGAACATATTATCTTAAGAAGATTGTGAGTTGTTAATACACAGTTTGAATAATAAGACCATTTTCCTTGTAATATGGGGATAAGGCAGAAAAGGAAGGTTGAGAGAGCATGAATGCAGCCATTTGGACCAATTCTAGACCCTAACCACCCTGAACAAGAAAGTTGCCAGCACATTGCTGACCAGGCACCCCCTGAAGATGGATGAATTACTAAGCCAGCTGCCTTACAAACTGCGCTTACCTTTCCATAACAGCAGTTTATAATTAACCTTTATGGCCTAACCACAAGACAACGCTGTTCACTTAGGGCTGTTTCCCAACAGGGGTTTTTGAACATTTAAAAATGTTACCATTGCCCCACAAGGGGTCCTTCTCCTGCTTGGGAGAGGGCCCCTATTCTGTCTGTGGAGTAGGATCTATTGTCTGTCTCTATCTCAAACTTTCTGTCACTCAATCTCGTGCTTGAATTCTTTCCCATGGGAAGCCAAGAACCCACTTGGCAAGTTCAGGGGTCTTTCTTCCCTAAATTGGGGCACCCTCTGCATCACTGGGAAGGTTATGTTAAAGACTAGAGAATGAAGACTTCCCAATTAAGCAATCTATTTCACAAAGAAATGGCTTGAATATATTAATCAGAAGCTCAATATTATTTGATTTTTTCTTTTTAATTTCTCCTGAAAAATAATAGTCTGGGCTAGAAATGAGGGGTAAGGAAGAAAGGCAATTTAATAAAAGAGCCTACTTTTAGGTTTGGACAGAAAATTTTCTGTAGAATTACCACAGGCAAAGGCAAAGCAGAATTTCTGATACTAGCCAAAAAAATATTTAATTCTGAAATGCAAGGGAGATAGAAAACAATGCAGTCATTTATTTAGGAAGAGGGTTAGGAAGGAAAAGAAAGTCAGCAAATTACATGGAGTACCTCCTGCTTGTTTTTGGTGCCCAGCCCAGACGTGTTCAATTATTCTGCAGAGTCATTGCATATACTAATTTGGCAAGCAAATCAGAGAATCAAAGGATAAGTAATGTAGCTTATCTACACACTAGAACAGATCTGAACTCAAAGTTCACAGTTCACCATTGACTTTACTTCCCTCATAACTTAAAACTTCTTGAATCTTGGTTGAAGACCACTTTGCATGTAGAATGTGTGGTTTTGACCTTTATCTAATATTCATGGCTTTATTTTGGTTAAGAGGAGAGAAATGAATGCTGCCTGGACACCTTGTGATTTGGATTATATTTCCTACAGGGGTCAGTTTCAGGGCTTCCAGGACATGGATTTAGCCAGAGAATCATACCCCAAACAGGATGTTTTTCCAACTGGGTCTTTTTTTTCACAAAGTACTGTGCAAAGACAAGTACTTATTTCAAAGGCAGTTGTACTTAACCCTGGCCACCCATTAGAATCATGTGAAGAGTTTCAAAAATAACATTATGCCTACCCCCCAGAGATCCTGATTAAATTGGTTTGGGGTGGGGCACAGGTGTCTCATGGTCTAAAAAAAATCCCCGAGTGATTCTAATACACAGATAGGGATAAGAACCACTGTTCTAAATAGAGTGAAAAACCTGGAGGCTTTTGATATTAGGGCAAAAAAAGGTATACATACAGGACATACATGCCAAGCTGTTTGATTATACACTCCATCAGCAAAATATAGTAAGTGTCTTCCAAATATATGTATATTTATTTCTGTGTAAATTATATATAACACAAACTATAAAGTTAAAAGATATTATAAATACCACATAAACAATACTTTAAAATAATTTTTATTTTATTTTTAATGTTATAAAAAAGACTTTTTACTCCTTTCTATTGAGACCAAGGTGATGGAATAGGCTTCATTCTTCTTAAAAATCTTGCTTTAATATCTTGTAAAACAGTAATTTGAAGATACTGCTCTAAGTCTAATTTATTTCCATACATTATTTTAGTGGATATTATAGTTTAAAAAGAACTGGATCTTTGAATCCTTCCAGTCCTGATGCTAAAATATGTGAATAACTAAGTAACTGTGTTAGCTATCTATTCCTATGTAACAATAATATCACAAACTTAATGTCCTGAAACAACACAAATCTATTAGGTCTCAGTGAATCAGGTTTCTGGGCATGCGTTCACTTGATCCTCTGCTTCAGGGTCTCACAAAGTTATAATGAGCTTATCTACTAGGGGCTGCCATCTCATCTGGGGCTCGACTGGATAAGGATTCACTTCCAAGCTTTTGTGGTTGTTGGCAGCATTCAGGTTTCTTGCAGGCTGCAGGATTGAGGGCCTCTGTTTCTTGCTGGCTGGCAGCAGGAAGCTGCCCTCAACTCTTTGACAGATGTGCCTCTCCATCTGCATCTCACAGCATGGCAGTTTACTTCTTCCAAGCCAGCAAAGGAGAGATAGAGTCTCCTAGTGAAAGGATGGTTGATCTTGCTAGTGAAATAACAGAAAAAACAAGCTCTCTGCTCCCTCCCTAGCCAACAGGCACCCTGCAGAGCTCTGTTTTCACAACAACTAAAAGGAGCCCAGCAGGCAAAAAGGAAATGTAAATTTTTTTTCTTTTACAATGGCTAGACCTATTGACTAAAACTGCCTTTTTAGAATCTGCTTTTATAGCCTCAAGGAGTTCCTGAGAAGTTCCTGGATGACAGCAGGGGGAACAAACTTCAGGCCTTAGATCCTGCCCAAAATCATATCTTAAGGGCAAGATCTCCAACAAGATTTCTGATAGCCATTTCTGCCATCAGCCTGCTGCTAAGAGAAGGAGCAGATACAACAGTTCACAATGCCCTGTTAAGTTGGCTACAGCCATAAACCTTCTTCACCCCCTAAATAAAAAGCCTGAGTACCTGATTCTCTCTGCCAACACTATCTCCCTCTCTTGCACTGTGTTGGCCCTTTTCCACTCAGGGAAAAGTAAATAAATTTCTTTCTATCCTAATCTTTTTCTGGAGAAATCTTTCTCAAAACCCGTGTGCACTGGCTCACACCCTAATACCTAGCAAGACAGTTACATTCTTTTATACAATATAATCACATACAGCTAACTACATTCATACCTTTGCTGTATCATATTAGTTGGAAGCAAGTCACAGGTCCCACCCATACTCAAAGGGAGGGGACCACATAGGTAGTGAATACTGGGAGGCAGGAATCATGAGGACTGTCCTAGAGTCTGTCCCCCACACTAACAAAATACTTAAATATGTAAGTAAAGGAGGGAAAAGGAAAAGCTATTTTTCATGATAGCAGGCTAACTAAAAATGTAGAAGAAAGAATAGATAGTCAGATAATCACTAATTTTCAACCATCATATCAGTAAACAATATAAATAAGAATGATCAGTGGATGCCAAAACCATTGAATAAAAATATGTTGGAGAACAGATATTTACATAATCTCAAAGTATTCCCTCACAGACTTTCACTTCTAACCACAATTTACCTTCTGACATAAAACATCTAAGAAACTGGACAAAATATTTGAAGCAACATTTTTCAAATGCTGGAAAACAGGCAGCAGAAGAGAGGGATCCCTAAGATGAGGTAAGCCCTGTAGTTGCCCCAGCTTACTGAATGGAGAGAACTTCCTCACAGTTCAGGGAGGGAGAATTCAAACAGAGTCCAGCCTTCTTCCTGAGTTGAGAGACAGTGTTGAGAATTTGAGAAGGCCAAGGTGGATAGAATTTTTAGGGCAAAGTACCAGAGAGGAGAGAGCAGCACAGAGAAGAGAGAGCTGGACAGAGAGCACTTTGGAGATCTGCAGAAGGTTCCCCTCACATCTTCAGCTGGTTATTGATCAGAACAAGTGCATGAGAAAACTATACGATCTTTGGAAAGTGGGTGGAAAAATCCTAACTTCATATAAGCCAGAAATATTTCATATTCTCAAGAGGCAGAGTAGGTTATCAGGTAGAGTACTATACTCAGTACTCTTTAGCAGTGCTTTAGTAGTGTAGCAAAATTAGCCCTAAACCAACAGCTGCTCTGGTTCCACCCAATAAAGTTTAAAAGCAAGGCTTGAAAGATCAAACTGTTCCCTAGAACAAAGCTCAAGAATATTTATAGGAAAACAAAAATATCTAGCACCTAACAACTGACGACATAAGGCATCTAATAAAAAATTATCAGGCATGCAAAGAAGCAAAGAATATAGCCTATAAGGAGGAAAAAAATCAATCAGTAAACAACAGATCCAGAAATGACACAAGTGATAGAATTAAGACTGGACATTAAAATAATTGTTCTAACTGTATTTCATATGTTTAAGAAGAGGTTAGGAAGCATGTGTACACTAAAAATAAACATGGAAGATATCTTAAAAATCCCAAATAAAACTTCTAGAGGCAAAAAAAGAAAGGAATTAAAAATATTTTCAATGGGGCTGGGCGCAGTGGTTCACACCTGTAATCCTAGCACTCTGGGAGGTCAAGGTGGGAGGATTGCTTGAAGCCAGGAATTCGAGACCAGCCTGAGCAAGAGTGAGACCCTGCCTCTACAAAAAATAGAAAAATTAGCCAGGTGTGGTGGCATGTACTTGTCATCCCAGCTACTTGGGAGGCTGAGGCAGGAGGATCACTTGAGTCCAGGAGTTTGAGGTTGCAGTGAGCTATGATCTAGACTGGGCAACAGAGAGAGACCCCATCTCAAAAAAAAAAAAATATATATATATATATACACACAGCAGTCCCCAACCTTTTTGGCACCAGGGACTGGTTTCTGGGAAGACAATTTTTCCATGTACGGTGGGGAGTGTGGGTGGAGGTGGGGGGGTGGAGGTGCGGAGGGGTGGGGGCAGTGCTCAGGAGGTGATGTGAGTGTTGGGGAGTGGCTTTAAATATGGATGAAGCTTTGCTCCTTGCTGCTGCTCACCTCTTGTTGTGCAGCCTGGTTCCTAAGTTTCATGGAAGACAATTTTCACAATTTTTCAGGGGTGGGGGGCAGGGGGCAAGGCAGAGCTCAGGTGGTGATATGCCTGCCTGATTCCTAACAGGCCTTGGACTAGTACCTGTCTGTGGCATGGGGGTTGGGGACTGCAGTGTGTATGTGTGTATATATATATATATATACACACACACACACACACACACATATACAGGGTAAAAGGGTTCATATACAAAATATGTTCTCTGGCCACAACTAAAATTAAATTAGAAATCAATAGCATAAAAGTATCTGGAAAATCCCTTACTATTTGTTAACTAAATAACACACTTCTAAATACACATGATTCAAAGAAAAACTCAAAAGGGAAATTAGAAAATAATTTGGAAAAATGGAAACTTAATCTATCCACATGTGTGAGATATAGCTAAAACAGCCCATAGGTTCTACCGATCCAAGAGCATGGTAGGGTTTTCCATCTGTTTACATCCTCTGCAATTTCTTTTCTAAGTGTTTCATAGTTCTCCCTATATAGGTCTCTCCTCCTTAGTTAAATGTGTTCCTAAATTTTAATTTGCTTTGGTACTATTGTGAAAGGTATTGTGTCTTTGATTTATTTCTCAGCTCGACTGTTATTGGCATATATGAAGACTACTGATTTGTGTGCATTGATTTTGTATCCTGAGACCTTGCTGAATTCATTTATCAATTCCAGTAGTCTCTTGGTTGAATCTTTGGAGTTTTCTACATATAATATCATATCGTCAGCAAAGAGTAAAAGTTTGATCTCTTCTGCCCCCATTTGGACACCCCTGATTCCTCCCTCTTGTCTGATTGCTCTGGCAAGGACTTCCAGCACTATGTTGAATAGAAGTGGGGATAGTGGACAACCTTGTCTTGTTCCAGTTTTAAGCAGGAATGCTTTCAATTTTTCCCTGTTCAATATGATATTGGCTGTGGGTTTATTGTATATGGCTTTAATAATTTTGAGGTATGAGCCATCTATGCCTATATTGTTAAGAGTTCTTATCATAAAAGGGTGCTGAATTTTGTCAAAAGCCTTTTCTGCATCTATTGAGAGGATCATATAGTCTGTGTTCCTGCTTTTATTTATATGGTGAATTACATTTATAGATTTGCATATGTGGAACAATCCCTGCATCTCAGGGATGAAGCCCACCTGATTGTGATGAATTACAATGCAGTCCCTATCAAAATACCAACATCATTTTTTTGCAGATCTAGAAAAAATAATTCTATGCTTTATGTGGAACCAGAGAAGACCCTGTCTAGCCAAAGCAATCTTAAGTAAAAAGAACAAATTAGGAGGTATCAATCTACCAGACTTCCAACTATACTACAAGGCTACAGTAACAAAAACAGCATGGTACTGGCACAAGAACAGAGACATAGATCAATGGAACAGGACTGAGAACCCAGATATAAAACCATCCTCATACTGTCATCTGATCTTTGACAAAGTAGACAAAAACATACACTGGGGAAAATAATCCTATTCAATAAATGGTGCTGGGAAAATTGGATAGCCACATGTAGAAGACTGAAACTTGATCCACACCTCTCACCTCTCACAAAAATCAACTCACAATGGATAACAGACTTAAACCTAAGACGTGAAACCATAACAATTCTAGAGGAAAACATTGGAAAAACTCTTATGGACATTGGTCTAGGCAAAGAATTTATGAAGAAGACCCCCAAAGCAAACACAGCAGCAACAAAAATAAATAAATGACCTGATCAAATTAAAAAGCTCTGCACAGCCAAGGATACTATCACTACAGTGAACAGACAACCTACAGAATGGGAGAAAATATTTGCATGTTACACATTTGATAAAGGGCTGATAACCAGAATCTATACCGAACTTAGAAAAATCAACAAGAAAAAATCAAACAACCCCATTAAAAAGTGGGCAAAGAACATAAACAGAAACTTTTCAAAAGAAGATAGAATAATGGCCAACAAACATATAAAAAATTGCTCAACTTCTCTAATCATCAGGGAAATGCAAATCAAAACCACAATGAAATATCACTTAACTCCAGTGAGAATGGCTTATATCAAAAAGTCCCAAAACAACAAATGTTGGCGGGGATGCGGACAGATAGGAACACTCATACACTGCAGGTGGGACTGCAAATCAGTACAATCTCTATGGAAAGTAAAGGAGATACCTCAAAGAACTAAAAGTAGAACTACCACTTGATCCAGCAATCCCACTATTGGGTATTTACCCAGAGGAAAAAAAGACATTCCATAAAAAAGACATCTGCACTAGAATGTTTATAGCAGCACAATTCACAATTGCAAAGATGTGGAAACAACCCAAGTGCCCATCAATACATGAGTGGATTAATAAAATGTGGTATATGTATACCATGGGTTACTACTCAGCCATAAAAAACAACAGTGAATTAATACCCCTGGTATTATCCTGGATGGAGCTAGAGCCTATTCTTCGAAGCAAAGTATCACAAGAATGGAAAAACAAGCACCACATACACTCACTATCAAATTGGTACTAACTGATCAATACTTATGTCACACATGGAAATAATATTCATCAGGGGTCAGGCAGGTGGGATGGGGGTGGAAGGGATGGGAAAACTCACACCTAATGGGTGCAGGGCACACTCTCTGGGGGATGTTCATGATTGCAGCTCTGACTTGCGCAGTGCTTAGGCAATATATGTAACCAAAGTGTTTGTACCCCCATAATATTCTGAAATAAAAATAAATAAATAAATAAATGGAAAATATTAAAATTCTAATTATGTATCTATATATTAAAATGTAAATATTTGAACTGAAAAAAAAAAACAGTCCATAGGGAAGTTTATAGCATTAAGTGATTGTGTTAGAAAAAAGGAAAAGTCTTGCATCAGTGACCTAAGCTTCCACCTTAAGAAAGTAATAAAAGAAAAACAAATTAAATCCAAAGCAAGCAGAAGAAAGGAAATAATAAAAATAAGAGCATAAATCAATGAAATAAAAAACAGAGAAAAGTATAGAAAATTAATGAAACTAAAATGGGTTCTTTAAGGAGATCAATCGAATTGATAATTCTTTAGGCAAAGAGATCAGGGGAAAAAAAAGAAAGAAGACACAAATTACCAATATCAAGAACGAGAGAGGAGCTATCACTACAATGTCCCATAGACATTACAACCATAAGGGAAGAGTAGGAAAAACTTTATGCCAAAAAATTTGACAACTTAGATAAAATGCATAAATTCTTTGAAATACATAAACTACCAAAGCCCCCTCAAAAAGAAACATAGAACCTGGATAGTCATGTATCTATTAAAGAAACTCAACATTTGGTTAAAAACATTCCATGGCCGGGTGCAATGGCTCAAGCCTATAATCCTAGCACTTTGGGAGGCTGATGGGTGAGCATCACTTGAAGCTACGAGTTTGAGACCAGCCTGAGCAACACAGCGAGACCCCCATCTCTACAAAAAAAAAAATAATAAATAAAAATAAAAATAAAAATAAAAATAAAAACCTTCCCATGAAGGAAACTGCGGTCCCAAATGGCTTCACTGGTGAATTCTACCAAACATTTAAGGAAGAAATAATACTAATTCACAAACAATATGCAAAGTCTTCCAAGCAGTTAATGAACAAGAAATACATTCCAACTCAATCTATGAGGCCAGCATTACACTGACATTATGCCCAGATCAGACAGTCATTACAACAATGCCTCTTAGGGCTGTTTTTGTTTTGTCAAACCAATATCCCGTTAAAGTTCACGCATTGGATTTGGTTATGCTTCTTTAGTGTATTTTAATCTAGAACAGTTCTTCCACCTTTTTTTCTCTCTCATGACATCAATACTTTGAAGGCAATCACATCAGTTGTCTTGTGAATATCCTGTATTCTGGATTTGTCTATTTGTTTCTTAGAGATATAATTTACCTTGTTCTTCTATCTCTTATATTTCCCGCAAATTGGAAGTTACATCTAAAAGTTTGATTAAATTTAATTAAACATTAAGGCAAAAATGTTTCATAGGTTTTATTGTGTACTTCATACTGTATCACATCATGAAGCACATAATGTTATGTTGTTCCATTAATACTCATGCTAAATTTGATTGCTTGGTTACAGTAGCAATCCCCCAGATCTCTATATTGTAAAGATGTTTCTCTCTTTGCAAGTAGCAACAAAATAACCTGTGGGTAGTGCTTTGGTAAAGTGCAAATATTCTATTCTCCAAAAGCCTCTCACCCAGTGGTTTTAGCATCTGATGAGTCTTCTTGTCTTAATTAATTGCAGTCATGTGCGAGATAACGACCTTTCAGTAGATGAACCACATATACGACAGTGGTCCTGTAAGATATAAAGAAGCTGACAAATTCCTATTGCCTGGTGACATCATAGCTGTTGTAATGTCATGATGCAATTACTATTTTAAAAAATAAATTCAGTGCTGCCTAAGTGGACAGTGTTTATAAAGCCTACAGTAGTATACAGTAGTGTCCTAGTCCTTTTCATTCATTTACTACTCACTCACTGACTCACCCAGAGCAACTTCCAGTTCTGCAAGCTCCATTCATGGTCAGTGCCCTGTACAAGTATACCATTTTCATCTTATACATGTACCATTTTTATCTTATATGTATTTTTACTGTACCGCTTGTATTTAGATATGTTTAGACACACAAATACTTAGCATTGCGTTATAGTTGCCTACAGTATTCAGCACATTAACATGCCCTGGCAGGTTTGTAGCCGAGGAGCAATAGACTATACCACACAGCCTAGGTGTGTAGTAGACTATACCGTCTGGGTTTGTGTGAGTACACTCTATGATGTTCCCACAACATGAAATCACCTAATGATGCATTTATCAGAACTATCCCCATCGTTAAGTGATGCATGACTGTATTTTATGAGTACAGAAATGGTGATTTCTTAATTCTATTATTCCTTTTACATTTGTTAGCTGGCATTTTTCTGTAAAGAAAAGCATTCCCTCATCCACTGGGGATTAACCATAGTTTCTCTTAAAAAGGTAGAGTAAATGCTCATTTTCCTTTAATTATAAATTTTCAGAATAACGTGTATAAAGTTTACTTGACAGTAGTATTCTCTCTCTCAGCATCACTATGGAACTGTTAAGTTTGTTAAGTTTTATTTATTCAATATTTTATGATCAATTCTTCTTCTTCTTCTTTTTGTTCTCGAGACGGGGTCTTGCTTTGTCGCCCATGCTAGAGTGCAGTGGCGTCATCATAGCTCACTGCAACCTCAAACTCCTGGGCTCGAGTGATCCTCCTGCCTCAGCCTCCTGAGTAGTTGGGACTACAGGTGTGCTCCACCACGCGCCACTAATTTTTCTATTTTTTGCAGAGACAGGGGTCTCATACTTGCTCAGGCTGGTCTCGAACTCCTGGCCTCAAGCGATCCTCTTGCCCGCCACCGTGCCTGGCCTCGTTATTCTTCTTGATTTTCAAATTATCCCAAATACAGGCAATGAGAACTCCTTCAAAGTGGCTTCTCGTACTTGTTGTCTCCATTAGTCTGTGAGAGAGCTTCCTTGCTTTCTGGCACAACAATATATCCCAGGCTCACCTTGTACTGCCCCATACCTTTCATAAGCTATTTCTTTAAGAAACTCTGGCTCATTCTAGTGAAAAACAATAATTGGAGATCACAATATGGGTGTTAGGTGTACTGATTAATATAGGAATTTGTCTTCATTTGGATTGCCCAGGGACCAGACCCTGAAACAAGGACTAGCTTATTTGGAAGATGATCCCAAGAAGTACAAATCAGAAAGTGGGAAAATGAATCAGGGAGAGGAGAAAAGTCAACAAAAGGTATGTTAATGAACAGATTACTGTTATGGGTCAATGTGGCTCAATCCTGCTGGGAACTCTCTGAGAAACCACCTAGAATGTGTCCCAGAACCGTCCCACTGAGGGACAGAAATGCTGGGCTATTTATCCACTAATTCTCATCCCTCATTGTTTGAGAGCTACCTAGATTGTTAAAAATCCCAGGACTTCCATGGAGTGCTTGAGTCGATGAGTACACACTGGAATTTTTTACCACAGCTTCAGCTGAGTGTAGAGCAAGCACAGGGAGATGTGAAGTAGGGCATCCCTAGAACCACTATGGGTCCTCCTTGCTTCCACGTGCTAGAAAACATATTTTTTGAAACTGAATTTATATTAATATTTCCAACTCAAAATGAACATTACAGGATTTTATCTTTAATTTTTAATTTTCTATTTCTTTTCTCTTATACTCAAAGTATTGGTTCTTAATAACATTAACATTTACTTGTTTTATCCTACAATACACATCATTAGATTAAAAATTACATTACTATTATTACTACCAGTAATAAAATTATTGAATAACACTTAAGATTTCTTTGAAGTTTTCTTCATCCTTAGGATATACCCTCATGACTAGATTCAGAATATATAAAGAACACTTATAAATCAATAATAAAATGATAAATAATCCAGTTAAAAACTAGGCAAGGAATTTGAATAGACAAATAGACATTGCTCCAAAGAAGATATTACACAAATGGCCAAAAGTACATAAAAAATCATTAAGGAAATGAAAATCATAACCACAGTAGAAAAAAAAAAAACCACAATGAGATACCACTTTGCACTTGCTAGGATGGCTAAAACAAAAAAGACAGTGTTGGTGAGGATATGAGAAATTGGAACCCTCATTCATTGATGGTGGAATTATAAAATAATGCAGCCATTTTGGAAAACTATTTGGCAGTTCATCAAAATATTAAAAATAGAATTTCCATATGACTAGATAATCCTACTGCAACAGAAATAAAAACATATGTCCACACAAAAACTGGTACACAAGTTTATAGCAGTGTTATTTGTAATAGCCACGAAGAGAAAATAACACAAATGTCCATCAACTGATGATGGATTAACAAACTGTATCTCCATGCAATCAATTATTACTCAACCATAAAAAGGAATGAAGTACTGATAGATGTTACAACATGAATGAACCTTGAAAATATTAAGCTAAATGAAAGAAGGCAGACCACGTATTGCATGGTTACATTTATATGAAACGTCCAGAAAAGGCAAATTCATAGATTAGTGGTTGTCAGGGCAGAAGGGAAGGGAGTCTAGGGGAATAGAAGAATGGTTAGTTATTGCTAACAAATATGGGATTTATTTGGGGGATGATGAAAATGTTCTAAAATTAGATGGTGGTGATGGTTTCACAACTCTGTGAATATACTAGAACTACTGAATTGTATACTTTAAAGGGGGAATTTTGTAAATTGTATACATGTAAATTATGCCTTAATAAAGCTGTTACTTTTAAAAAGTTATACCAACTTAAGGACAAAGTACTGTCTTCAAATGTCATGTGGAATAATTCTTCAACAGATTTATAAGACAGTTAATTCATTTGTTTAAATTTCTTTTAAATTTGGAGTTGCTTAGTTTTTCTTTCTTACTTTTTTTTTTTTGAGACAGGGTCTTGCTATGTCACCTGGGCTAGAGTCCAGTGGTGTCATCATAGCTCACTGCAACCTCAAACTCCTGGGCTCAAGTGATCCTCATGCCTCAGCCTCCAGCAAACCTGGGACTACAGGCACCAGCCACTATGCCCGGCTAATTTTTCTATTTTTTGTAGAGACAGGGTATTGCTCTTGCTCAGGCTGGTCTTGAACTCCTGGCCTCAAGCAATCCTCCTGCCTTGGCCTCCCAAAGTGCTAGGATTAGAGTCATGAGCCACCACGCCTGGCCTTCTATTTGTTGTTTAATTATTTTGGGGGGGGTGGTCACACTATGTTGACTTTATTGTTTTTTTAATTAAAAATAAATAAAAAATTTTTTTGTGATGAGAACACTTGAGATCTACTGTCTTAGCAAATTTCAAGTATACAATATATTATTACATATGATATAGAGACACCAGGCTGTATATCAGGTCTCTAGAACCTATTCATCTTATAACTGAAAGTTTGTCCCTTTTACCGATATCTCCCCTTTTCCTCCACTCCCCAGCCCCTGATAACCACCAGTCTACTTCCTGTTACTATGAATTTGACATTTTTTAGATTCTACATGTAAGTGAGATCACACAATATTTGCCTCTCTGTGTCTGGCTTTTGTCACTTAATGCTCTCCAGGTTCATTCATGTTGTTACAAGTGACAGGATTTCCTTCTTTTTTAAGGCTGAATAATATTGAATTGTATATATTTGTGTGTGTATATCACATTTTATTTATCTATTCATCTGTTAATGGACACTTACATTGTTTCCATATCTTGACTATTATGGATAACATTATAATGAACATGTGAGTGCAGATCTCTTTGAGATAGTGATTTTATTTCCTTTGGATATATACTCTGAAGTGGGATTGCTAGATCATATGGTAGTTCTATTATTATTATTGTTTTGAGACAGGGTCTTACTCTGTTGCCTGGGCTAGAGCGCAGTGGTGTCATCACAGCTTACTGCAACCTTAAACTCCTGGGCTCAAGTGATCCTCTTGCCTCAGCCTCCCGAGTGGCTGGGACTACGGGTATGCCACCACACTGGAATAATTTTAAAATTTTTTGGTAGAGATGGGGTGTTGCTTTGTTGCTCAGGCTAGTCTGGAACTCCTGGCCTCAAGTGATCCTCCCACTTTGGCCTCCCAAAATGCTAGGATTACAGGCATGAGCCACTGTACCCAGCCGTATTTGTAATTTTTTGAAGAACCTCCATACTGTTTTCCATAACAGCGATACCAATTTACATTCCCATGAACAATGTACAAGAGCTTCTTTCTCCATATCCTTGCCAAGACTTGTTATCTTTTGTTTTTTTCATAATAGCCATTCTAACTGTAGTGAGATGATATCTCATCTAGGTTTTGATTTTCATTTTCCTGATGGTTAGTGATGTTGAGTTTCTTTTCACATACGTGGCCATTTGTATATCTTCCTTGAAAAAATGGCTATTCAGGTCCTTTGCCTATTTTTTAGTTACGTTGTTTGTATTTTTGCTATTGTGTTGTATGAATGATTTATTTATTTATTTATTTTTGAGACAAGAGTCTTGCTCTGTCTCCCAGGCTAGAGTGCAGTGGCATCATCATAGCTCACTGCAACCTCAAACTCCTGGGCTCAAGCATCCTCCTGCCTTAGCCTCCCAAGTAGCTGGGACTATAGGCACACACCACCATGCACAGCTAATTTTTCTATTTTTAGTAGAAACAGGGTCTTGCTCTTGCTCAGGCTTGTCTTGAACTCCTGACCAAAAACAATCCTCCTGCCTCAGCCTCTCAGAGTGCTAGGATTACAGGCGTGAGCCACCATGCCAGCCAGAATGGTTAATTCTTTTTTTAATGTATAACATCTACATAGTTCAAGAATCCAAACTGTGTAAAATGTTATACTCAGAAGCCTCTCTTTTGTCCCTATCCCTCTTCATCCTGTTTTCCTTATTCTCCTAATAGGATAGCTGCTGATTTATTATTCTAGTGTACATTTTTACAAAAATAAACATACATATTATTTTTCTACTCTTGTCTAACCAAAAAGTAGCATGCTTTATGCTTATTCTGTACCTTGCTTTTTTTCACTTAATATGTCATGGAGATCAGACCCTAAAGTAAATGGAGCTTGCTCTCATTCTTTTAAAATTTTTTTAATTGTGGTAAAATATACATAAAATTTTACATAATACACATAAAATTTAAACCATTTAAAAGTGTATAGTTCGGTGGCATTAGGTACATTCACATTGCTGTGTATCCATCTCTAGAACTTCTTCAACTTCCCAAATTGAAACTCTGCACCCATTAGATACTAACTCCATTCTACTTTCTGTCTCTATGAATTTGACTATTTTAGGTACCTTCTATAGGTAGAATCATAGAATATTTGTCCTTTTGTGACTTACTTATTTCACTTAGCATAATGTCTTCAAGGTTTATCCATGGCGTAGCATGTTTCAGAATTTTGTTCCTTTTTAAAGCTGAATATATCTCATATATATATATACCATGTTTTGTTTATCCATTTGTCCATCCATGGACACTTGTGTTGCTTCCACCTTTTGGCTACTGTGCATAATGCTGCTATGAACATGTATATACAAATATTCATTGATTCCCTGTTTCCAATTCTTCTGGGTATATACCCAGAAGTAGAAGTGCTGGATGATCCTCATTCTTTCTTACAGCTGCAGAGTATCTTATTTGGGGATATATTATAATTTATTCAAGCATTTCCAGTTTTTTTTTTTTTTGAGACAGGCCTCGCTCTTTTGCCCAGGCTGGAGGGCAGTTTTGTGGTCATAGCTCACTGTAACCTCAAACTTCTGGGCTTAGACAATCCTCCTGGCTCATTCTCCCAAGTAGCTAGGACTACAGGCATGCGCCACCATGCCTGGCTAATTTTTGAATTTTTTATAGAGATGGGGTCTCACTATGTTGCCCAGTCTGGTCTTGCACTCCTGGCCTCAAATAGTCCTTCCACCTCGGCCTCCCAAAGTGCTGGGATTACAGGTGTGATTTACTGCATCTGGCCTTCACGTTTCTGCTATTATAAATATTATTACAATGAAAATAACCTTATGCACATGTTGTGCATATGTTGTTTTATGTTTAAGGAGGCATGTCGATCACTGTTGGATCATTCATTATTCCAGTCACCCTGGCTCCTTTAGGTTTCTCAGACTATTCTCACACTCCATTCAGGGGCCCAGGATCATACTATTGCTCATGTAATTTGCTGGGGTCACAAGAATGTTGGTAGGATTTTTTGTAATTATCTACCACTTCCATGACACTCTTGTGAGCACAGGAATCTTACACTGAGGATCGGGAAATTCTGTCAGGAGGCCACAGACTTGTTTGCTCAGGTACACCACCCAGCCATCTCCACTGTGGGGCTTGCTGCCTTGGTGGCCTCTACCTAGCAAAGTATGCAAGGGTTCACCTTGGGCTTGGATTCCCTCCAAAACTGAAGTTTCTGCCATAACCACACCTCATCAATCAAGTCCAGGCTCAATGTCTACTCCATCCTCTGTGCTTTCCCTCAACTCTTCTCCTCCACCTCCACATACCATACTTCAAGCCAGTCTTAGCCATAGGAAGCTTTCTCTTCTATCACGTGTACTTATAGCCTAAAGTTTTAACTCTCAAGAGCCAAGAAACAACTTTTTCTTCTGCCATGACCTTTCTTCCCAGAGGTAGTAAGTAAGGCAGTAAGCTCACTGAGTGGTGGGAGGAAAAAAGGTATAAGGAAATACAGAGGGACAATCTAATTAATTTATTCTCCCACAAATTAGGATCAATCTTTTTAGTAATCCAAGAACCCTCTAGAAGAAAACTGTCATTTTTATACCCAAGAATTAAGGGCATACATGTCTCTTGCTGGGGGTGAGGGGCTTATACTCTGATTCTGATGGAGGAATCTTGGAGGTGCTTCTGCCTCCCTTCTTTCTGTCTGAGCTGAATCAGGCCCAGCTGCATACACTGAGCAAGGTTTCTAACGATCTGGAGTCCCCTGAGGCCCTCTGCTCCCAGGTTCCCTCTATCCCTGCCCAACTGAATTGTCAGAAAAAGCATCATGTGCCTGAGCTGAGGACCCTATCTGCTTAAAGACAGCCAGGTTCTTGGGCTCTATGCGCGGCGCAATGAAGGGGACTTCTGTTTTTCCAGGTGCCTCCTGTGTGTTTCCAGGGAGGGAACACTGAGGGGACCAATCTAGGGAAGGAAACAGAACAGACAGAACTGTCTGGCTTTGGAGACAGACACACTTGAATTCCAGTCCCAGCTGTGTCACTCACCAGTTCTATGAGCACAGGGAAATCACGTAACCTTGAAGCTTATCTCACTTCATCTATAAAATGCATATGACATTGTCCCCAAAGAGCTCAAAGGAGGCTTAAATGCAATAACACAGTTAAAGGGCCTCACAGATTGTTTGTCTCTGTGCAAACATACAGCGTTGTTATTGTGAGGATGATTGCCTCCTGTATGGTCAAAGTAGCTAGTGGATTTGCTGCACATGAAGCGTGCAGCTGCGTGGGCTCTGGCTGCCGTGCTAGGTCCCAGGGTAGCCAAGCTGAGTTTCTGCCTTCAGCCAAACAGTTTATTTTGTGACTTGGCCCAGCTTCAGCTTGGACTGGCATTGAACAGAGGTCATCCAGGAAGTTCTGCCTGGCCAGTCTGGGCCTTCTGTGACAAGGGATTGGAAGATCATTATTTAGATCCTGTACATCATAGACTAGGGTCTCTCTGCTCTTGCCTCTTAGCTCCAGTTTTTGAGCTGCCCCATCCCACTCCTGCCCTCGCCTCTCTCTGCTTTCCCTGTTTCCTGTTCCTGCTTCCCCTGTTTATTTATGCTCATTAATGTGATCTTTAGGTTCTGGTCCAGGCCATGCATGGCAGGACCATCAGTCGTCTGTTTAGCCCAATCATCTATTTAGAGATGTGTCCAGTCTTTCTGAAGCTGGCCCCAAGAGTAAGGCTTGTCTGAGCAATTTGCCCCTGCAATTTCTCCCAGATCCAGGATCAAAGGGCAGCTTTGAAGGAGAAACCACTGGGCTTAGTATCAGTTATGAAGAGAAGAGAGTAATACTTGGCACCATCCTCAACCCCCACAGAGTGGCACACATGTCCACAGACATGTATACACTAGCACAACCACTTTGTACACACACATCATGGACACACAGAGACATGCACATTGACATGGTCACACATACTGATATACACACTGATATACACAAATACACACTGACACACATACCTTAGATTAGAAGGTCTAGATGGGGTAGGGAAGGTGATTGGCTCTGATTCCTTTTTACTCCCAAAAGTCTGAGACACACAGGTAAGAACCTTACACAGAGAAGAACTTGGCAGTCTGAAGGACTTGCCCTTTCTGTCTTTGATGACCCCTTGCATTGACTGAGGTAACAAAAGTGCCTTTTATTGAATGTGCCTCTGTGTCCAGTACTGCCTAAGCCCCTTAGTATAAGCCACTTCACTGGTCTTCACCACAGCTCTGTGCACTGAGAATATTTCAGTCCTCACTAGACTGTGGGTTCAAAAGAGACCATTTTAATATTAATGTCCAGTCACAGTGGTGCTCAGCCTCCATCTACTCACGTAGGACCTCAGTTTCTCTCAGAAATCTCCCCAGATATTCCAAGGAGTACTCACAGGTGTCTCACAGGGATTGAGAGAAAATTGTTTATATTCCTATGCTCCAGCCACCTCTTCTAGAAACCCTCCCATTGCCTGGCACCCTCCAGAATTCTCCAGTAGGTATAGGCATCCTCCACCTCTGGCCATGGCACTATAGTTTGTAGGAGAGGAGGGGAAAAGGGGGAATTATCAGCCCCCTAGTGTTACTGCTGGGGCCCCAAAGCTTCCCCAAGTGTGTCTCAGGTCTCACGAAGATTTTGATGCATACCATGTTCCAGCCCTTTTGTAGCAGATGCTGTTGGTGCCCTACCCTCACTCTTTGGGCCTATCACTTTGGTGCTCACTAACAAACTTTCAGCTGCCTGTATCTGCATGTCTTTGCCTGAAGGTCATTCAGCCCCAGTGTCTGGCAGACTGGGAGTGCAATGGCAGGGGTAGAGATGGAGAGAATTAATACCCCCTGGGGTGGTCCTCATCTGATGACTAAAGGGAGTCAGTATACATATACCCCAGTTCCTCTGAATTCAGTGTGGGCTTATCTGGGACCTCATGCTACACCTGCAAGAGGAGGAAACTGAGGGTTAGAGAAGGAAAGTAACATGTTTCCTTCTGACTGTATCTGTACTAAGGTTTGGCACATCTGGGCTTGGTCTAGAGCAAAGGGGCTGTTTATAGTTGCTCCTGGAGGCTTTGACTGTGGAGACTTAGGTGTTTGCTGTGTTGCAATGCTGCCCTTGATAGTAGCAGCAGGGTGACTTGAGGCTGGGGCTTTCAAAAAGACTTTACTAAAGGCTTAAAGGTGATAGTGGAAATAAACTCACAGAGAGCAACATGATATCATACCACCTGTCTCACAAATTACAGTCTGTTTTCTTCATCCGAAGATACTTATTTTCATTCTAGCTCTGAGTTACCTCTGTGTGGGATGCTGGGCATAATCTGTCCCCTCCCAACCTGCCTGAGGCTGGTCTGCAGAGTTTCTATCTCCTGGACACAGGAGTGATTATGACATTCCTACTGGATCACAGACACAGTCTCTATCAAAAATATCTGTTGAGGCTGGGCGCAGTGGCTCACATCTGTTACCCTAGCACTTTGGAAGGCTGAGGCAGGAGGATTGCTTGAGCCCAGGAGTTTGAAGTTGCAGTGGGCTATGATGATGCCACTGCACTCCACCTGGGCAACAGAGAGAGACCCTGTCTCAAAAAAAAAAAAAATCCATTGACTCAATATAGCACATAATCCCAATTCATCTACAGTAATAGAGACTTCCTTTCACAAGATGAGACTTTAGTCAGATGTCTGCTCTTCTTTTCTTGATCCAGCCTCTTTGCCAGCTTTATACACAGTGGCCACTGGGTATCTAGAAGGGTGTTCTGGCTACTCCCCCACCTTGCCTGCAGACTTGTCTCAGTTTCCCCTCACCATCACTGACCCTATCAATGCCTGGGTTTTCTAAGCGAAGCTGTAATTGGCTCTGCATTCCTGCATATTCTGCCTGTCATTCACCCCAAGGCTTTTGGGAATATTTTCTCTTTTCTACCTTTATAAGATTCTTGACAGGTTGAAGTTGCCACCTTAGAAGACATAGCTTCATGGCTGGTCAACCAGTCACATGTGTACTCCTGTCACACACAGAGCAAGGGCAGGTTGAGAGTTGCTATGGTTTGAACGTATCCCCCAAAAAGCATGTGTTGGAATCTCAATGCCTAATGTAACAGTATTGGGAGTTGGGGCCTAATAAGAGGAGATTACGGCATGAGGGCTCTGCCCTCATAAATAAATTAATGCTGTTATCACAGGAATAGAATCATTATAAAAGGGTGAGTTTGGTTCCGTCTCTCTCTCTCCCTTTCTTCGTCTCTGTCTCTCTGTCTCTCGCTGTCTCTTTGGCCTTCTGCCTTGGGATGACGCAGCAAGAAGGCTCTCACCAGTTACCAGCATCTTGATATTGGACTTCCCAGCCTCCAGAATTGTGAGCCGATAAACTTTTTGTTCATTATATAAAATAGGTAGTCTGTTATAGCAGTACAAAATGCACTAAGACAAAAGTCCACACTGAGCTCTAGGGAGATACTAGAGAGTGCTATATCCCCATTTCAAAGCACCTAAGACTTCCTTACTCTCATCAGCTGTTACTCAGAAAGCATCACTGTGGCTGAGGAGCGGCTTATTCTAGCCTGGGGAAATTGAGTTTATAACTTTCCCTGGCAACAGAACAGAACAGAGACGAAAGAAGCCTGGGGGGCTATTTCTTCTGCTTTACTAAGAAGCTATAGTTCTCAGAGATACCCATGAGCAACTGGCCTTGGGCCTACTGCTGCTGTTGCTAAGGTATAAAGAAAGAAAATTGCCAATTGCATGGATAGCTGGTGAGGTCAGAACCATCCAGCCTTGGGCCGAGGTGCTGGTTGAGCACACATATGGACATGTGTAAAGCTATACTCCACTTCCAGAAAAAAACACAGCCATCTTTTCCAAGTCCCTAATTGTTTAGATAGGTCTATTTATTTGCTTGATTGAAAAGGTGTCCTGTATTTTTCTTGTGACTGAGTTGGAAAAGGGTTCGGTCAAGACACCTGGAAACAATACCTGATAAGTCACACCTGCTTTGCTCATTGTTCTGCAATGACCTGGGAGTTAGGAAGGGTCTGAAGGCACTCAACAGAAGGCTTCATCTGGTCAGACTGACTTCTGCAGATTCAACCACCTGCAGACTTTCTATTCTTAAAGGTTTTAAAGGTATCCAGTATAGTTTCTTGTACATGCCAGATACTTGATAAATTATTTTTGAAGAAATGGGTGAATTCCAATGGCAAATCTCTTAAAAAGTGAGTGGATAAAATATCTAGAGCAGAGGTGAGTTTGACAGGTAAAGTCATTTAGTGAAGGAGGTCTGAGAAGCAAGGAAGTCAGATAAGGTAAGTGGGGTGCGACTGTGTCTTGGTCTCAAAACAACCCCAGTTGCTTGGGGACTGGCAAGGATTTTGTCTGGGCCTGAAATTTCCTGTCTGTCCCAACATCAGCTCTAAAAACCTAGTAGTGGGAGAAGATCCACCCAGATGTGCTACTAATTCCCCAGATTATTTCAGATCAGGGCCAGGATTCAAGGATTGGCTCAAAGAGCATGTTCTTTCTCAAACAGAGAGCTGAAAAGGCCCTTTGATGTCTTTGATTCCATCTCCTCAGGGCACAAGAAGGCAGTCCATATAGTATAAGGGTTAGAGTGTTACAGGAGAGGCTCCCATTAACAGACAAGGGCTTCAGTATTTTATAACTGTGTTAACTAATGCTCCTTGCTGCCTATCCGGCTTTTCCACCCCTCTTCTTTGGGTAACAACTTGTTCCTCTTGTCATAGGACACATGACTCAGCTATGGCCTATCATAGTATTCCATCTCCCTGGCACAGTAATTGGTTCACAGGGGACATGTGACAAAAGTAGAGTCCTTTTTTGGCTTAATCTATATACTATGAGAGAGAAGCCCTTTCCTTTTGTTTTTTTTTTGTTTTAAGAGACAGAGCCCTGCTCTGTCATACAGGCTGGAGCTCTCACTTTAACCTCGAACTCCTTGGCTCAAGCTAGGGCTGCAGGTACACGCCACCATACCCAGCTAATTTTTTTTTTTTTTAGATATGGGGTCTCACTATGTTGCCCAGGCTGGTCTTGAACTCCTGGGCTCAAGTGATCCTCCCTCCTTGGCCTCCCAAAGTGCTGAGATTACAGGCATGAGACATCACACCTGGCCCCCTCTCTGTTTTGATTGCAGGATCTTATCTGAGATAATGTAAACCTGGGGCTTCTGGCTACCATCTTTCCTACAGTGGAGAGAAACCAAGTGACTTAAAGAGTATTGAATAATATAAATGCCTAGCACTTAGGAGGTATTTAGAAAACGTTAGGTTCCTTTCACCATAAGCCTTGTAAATTCAGTGCTCAGTCAAAAATCTTCTTGTTCTTTAGCTTTTTGGATGACAAATGGTCGTTCTTGGGCCTCTGCTCTACCTATAGCCTCAACTTTTTTTTTCCCCAGCCAGGGAGCTAATCTAAGAGGATGTGAGGAAGTGTTGTCAGAGCAAGTCTAGCAGAGGAGTTTTATAGAACTGAGGACACAGAGATAAATAAGACAGACACAGTCTCTGTCCTCAAGGAGTTGATACTTTAAGGGAGAGATAGACAATGACAACATAATATACCAAATGCAATGACCACATTGTGTACTGGAGTCTGTGCGTGGGGTGGGTGAAACCACATGGAGAGATACAGGGCAGGGAAATGAAACTTTGATCTGCACGGTCACATGCTCCATCCATAGCATCAGCACAGGTAAGTTCTCTAGGCAGCTGATGGTTCTGGTACCACATGTAAGTACCAGCTTCTGTGCTGCAGTACAGACAGCTACAGTGTTGACTCCTGCTAATGGGGACTTCTGAACTTTCTCTACAAATACTGTCTCTTCCAAATATTGTCCTGGGAGACCTGGACAGCCCAAATACAGCTATGGTTCCTGGGGAGGAGGGGAGGACCAGAAAAACTGGTGGTAGGGCAGGGAGGGGAACCAGATAGCAGTGGCTGGAGAGCAGGTGTAGGCAGCCTGGAAGAAATGCAGACACTTGCGCAACAGCTCCAGAGGCCCCATCCATTCATCTGTCCTCTCAGAAAGCCTGATTCTTCAGCCCTGTAGGGGAGAATCTTCACTGTCTTCCCTGAGGAGATGGGAAGAAGCCACATATGGCTTTTCCCTGTACATAAGAAGCACCAGTTCATAAACATCTGAGAAAATGCTCAGCCTCACTAGTGATAAAAAATGTAAATTTAAACAATTATGAGATACCAGTTTTTCCCTGTCAAATTAACAAAACGTCAGATCCTCCACTTCCTCAGGGTTAGAAGGGTGCAGGCAAGCAGGAACTCCCAGGCACTGTAGGTAGAAGTGTAGGTTGAAAACCAGTTGGCCTTAAAATGCCCATACCACTTATGGGTCTAGTCTAAGAAGGGAGATTGACATACGGAGGCCATAGTAGATATCTTTTGGGGTATCTTCCCAGCTTACACTGATTCACCTTTCTCTGAGAACAGTGGAACTTCTTTACATCACCACCTTCCTTATTCCGGCCTCAGAAGCAGAACTAACTTAATCAATCATGATACCCTCTTACAATGCAAAACCATGCAACTGTTAAAATGATAGCACTGACCCCACTGACCACTGTTGATCGGACTGGGCTAGATTCCTGACCAAACTAGATTACTCATGTTGTCTTTCTCACCTAGGAATTCCAGTTTTGTTTGGACTGATATCTTGAATGGAAGGAATGTAAAAATTCAGGAATGTATCAGGGCTATTATGCTCCAGATGGACTGAAAAACAGAGAAAGCCAGTCTGCAGAGAGAGCGCAGAATGGGGCAGAGATGTGGAGAACAGCAGAGATAAGAGATAGAGACAGGATATTCCTTGGAGCATTCCACTGCACATTCTAGTTACTTTCTACATTCCTACATCTGCATTCTGTGAAACAGTCCAATAGCCTTATAACAGCGGGTATTTTTTTTCCTTCAGCTAACTTGGGTGGGATTTGAGTACTTGCATCCAAAAGTTTATCATAGCTTTACTGATAATAAGGGGATGACTGAGTAAATAATTATACATTATTTGTACAGTTCATTACCAAACTGCCATTAAAAATGTTCTAGAGAACTGTTATTGACATGCAAAACATTTCATGCACGATAAGTAAAAGTATAAAGATATACAATTTTGTGTGCATAAAAAAGAGTTTGCAGGTACACAAAACTTTTAGCAGTAGTTATTCTGGTGTGAACTTTCATTTATTACTTCATATACTTTGGGTTTATTTGAATTTATACATGGAACATTGCTAATACAGTTAAGGTTATATTAGAAGTATTTTCCATGTTGCTATATACTTTTTAATTGCTATCATTTTAATGGTTGCATAATTTTGCATTGTAAGAGGTTATCATAATTTATTAAGTTAGTACTTACTACCAGTTTATAAATAATTTTTACTTCTTTAAGCAATGCTGTGAAAAACATCTCTAATGCATAAAGCTTTTTTCTCCATTTTGGATTATTTGCTTAGGATCTTTCTTCACTGATGGAATCATCTGTGGTTCATGAATAATTTTGACTGCCATGCTTACTCTAATGGCTGTGCTGGTTTCTCTGCCATCTGAAACACAGCTGAGTGCCCAGGTCTAGCACATTGCCTCAGCAGCCAGCCCATTTGCTAATCTAACAGGTTAAAAAAATAGTACACCTCCTTGTTTTAATTTGCATTTCTTTGGTCACTAGTAAGTTAGAACATTTTTCATGTTTGTTAATTCCTTTAATTTCATCCTTGTGAACTACCATTCCCTGATTTCTGTTCCTTCATTACTTGGTGATTTTCATATTGACTTATGTGGAATCTTTATGGGACTAAGGTCAGAATCTGGTGTTTAAATCCGTGTGAAGTATGTGTAGAGAAGAATCAATAGCATTCAGGCCAAATGGAATGATAATTCCATTTGATTCAATCACCAATTCTTCTTTCTTTTCTGTTTTTTTAGAGATGGGGTCTTGCTGTGTTCCCAGGCTGATCTCAAACTCCTGGGCTTAAGCAATCCTCCCTCCTCAGCCTCCCAAATTGCTGGGATTATAGGTCTGAGCCACCAAGCCTGGCTCTTTATTTTTTCTTCTTTTGTTGACGAGAAACAAAAAACCTTGAAGCCTTCTTAACTTTTCCTTTTTTCATTGCCCTCCTCCCAAACCAATCAGTCACCTGCTGATTATCCCTCTAATTATCTCTTGAATCTTTCTTCTAACTCTGCTACCATCACCCTAATTCAGGTTTTGTAGTAAACATCTGTGGTTTTGTCTGTCAGGCATCCTCCTTGTGGGAACTGACTCTCCTCCCAGTCTATTCATATGGTTCCTGCTGGAGATTGCAGGTCCATATTTGACCTTCTCCACCTGCCTATGGTTGGTTGGTATAGGGACAGTCATCTGGCTCAATGAGTTTCCTCTTACTTTTTTATATTTAGGACCAAGAGAGTGAGGTTAATCTCTCTTCAATGACTATAGATACTTAATGTAAAACACAGAAGCTGTTTTTGGCCATATTTTCTGCCACATGGACTGAAGAGTAAAGAAAAACAGATTAGAGCAAGAAAAGAGAATTAATCCAATATGCAAAGGACAGTAATGAGATGAAGAGGAAATGTCTACAGTACTTGAGTTCCTTCCAAGCACAGTTTGTTGAATTTCAGTTCAGTTTGTGTGATCTGTGAGTTACTTTAGGCTCTTTCCAATACATTCTCTATATCAGTTAGGGATGTGTTCATTTGCAAGTAATTAACACAGCTTAACCATATAGGAGTTTATTTTCTTCCCATAAAAAGATACCTGGAGGTAGGCATTCCAGGGTTAGAGCAGCTACTCCAGGTTACAGGATGTCATGAAAGACTCAGGCTCCTCTGTCTTCCTGCTCCATTTTCCTTCGTGTGAGGCAAGATAGTGGCTGTACATCCCAAGCGGAGTCTGCTTTCTTAGCAAGAAGAGAGGGAAAGGACAAAGGACAAAGGGCTGAAGGAGCAAGTATATCAGGCATGTATCTCTGGAAGCCTAACTCTAAAACTTCCTTTTATTCTCTCATTGGTCAGAACCGGGTCATATGGTCACCCCTAAGTACAGATTACCCCTAGAAAGGTAAAAATTTTGGCTACTACATACACTGCTGGCCCATACAAAATTGGGGTTCTCTTAGTATGGAAAACAAGGAATGAATATTGGAGAGGCAACTTGCAGTGTGCTCCAGATTCACTTTTGCTTATCTGGTTAGGTTAGATTTTGACCACTTGCAACGAAATAAGTTTTGACTAATACAGTCCTCATCATCTCTCTCCTGGATTACTGCATTGGTTTCCCTTTTAGTCTCTCTTCCACCAATTTGCACCTTTCTTGGAATGATTATGCAAGTGCAACCAGCCTTCCCAAAGCACATCTCTGAGCCTGGCTACTCAATTTCTGTAAATGGCCAGATAGTAAATATTTTAGGCTTTGTAAACCAAGAGGAAAAATTAAGGATAGTAGGTGGGTGCTTATATTAAAACAGAGAAAACAAATTTTCACAAAATTTTTATTGACAAAATTCAAAACATAACTTTTTTGTACTTTTTTTGTAATACTAATGAGGTGAATGGAATTCTTTTGGGGGGAGGAGATAACATTTCACTTAATTGGGGTTCAAAGTTTATGTTTTCTGTCATTAAGTAGATTGCAAATGTTCATCTGTAAAAACCAGTCTTTTCTGATGGGCCTACCAAAGACAAGCAGCAGGCCAGATTTGGCTTATGGGCTGTAGTGTGTCAAGCTGTGGCCCAATGCCTGAAGTGTATATTCCGAAGCTTGGTATTCAAAGAGTTTCCAACATCTGGTTACAATTTACTACCCTTTTATCCATATTTCTTGTTACTTCAATTCACACACTGCTCTAGCCAAACTAAAATACTTCCCATTCACTATAAACCACCTACATTTCTCCAAGTCCACTCCTTAAATACTAAAATACTTCCCATTCACTATAAACTGCCTACATTTCCCCAAGTCCACTCCTTTGTTCAGGCTGTTCCCTCCATGATCTCTCAATAGCACCATAGTTCAAGGTTCTGCTCAAATGGTACCTCCTTCTTGAGGCTTCTCTTGAAACTTCAGCTGGAATTAATCCTTTTTTTTCTCTGAATCCTGAAAGAACAAGTGTTGTCTATTCTGATCACCTGTACATGTTTTATGTCTTATACTAGACTGAGATCCTTAAGCACAAGTACTCTATCTAGTTCGTTTTTGTGTCTCCCTCAATACATACCATGAACAGATATTCAATAGATGTAGAATTTACGATTGAATACTGAGGGAGAATGATTCACATTAGGGATGGTAGTCCTCCTTCTGGGGTTCCATAGAAAAACTGTGTGGGAAAACTCCTATCTAACTCACTGCTCCAGGAACTCTTTAGTTTAGTTTCAGTGCTTTCCTTTCTTGTCCTTTGATGGATGATTGAGTGACATTAATTCTCATGGTTATTTACATTAAGTCAGGGTCCAGTCAGAGAAATAGAGTCTATGCCATGTAAGTAGAAGGAATTTTATACAGGAAGGTAGTTACAAATGGGTTAGAAATGAAACAGGGAACGGGGAAGCAAATCAGAAATTAGCAATAGCAGGAAGACTCTATGACCCCTAGGGCTGGAGAATCAGTGGAGGAGGTGGTGTTAACAGAGCCCATGAGCTGGGACCACTTAGTGGGAACTGAAACCACAAAGGGAAGGACTGCTCTGTGGGAGCTGAGATAAGGAGGAAGGGACTCGGGTGAGACTAAAAGCACAGAAAAGACAGAGCCAATGTTGGAGATGCTGCCTGAAGCAGAGATCCTCCAATATCCTTCTCATTAATCAAAAGCAACCAGATTAGGGAACTATAGAAATACAACTTGCATGAGCCAGTCCTCTGCAATATAAAGCAGAGTAGAGGAAGGGCAAGAAATGGATCTAAGATAAGCACAATTAAAAATTGCTAAAGTTTGCAAAGATGTTCCCTAGTCTACTAGGATTTTTTAAAATCCATCTTCAAAATTATAAAACTTTAAAATCAGAAATAGAAGTGTCAGGGCCAAATGGATTTTCTTATTTGTTATTGACTGCTAAAATAGAAGCTGCATTTTATTTTGTTTCAGTTTTGGACCATGGCTTTATATTTGTCTGGAAATTCTAATAGCATTTCTTTTTATCTTGTTAGGAAACTGTTGTCTTCTTTCCCATATCAATAAGATCTTTCGTCTTCATAAACATACTATCATTTGAAAAGCATTTGTTCCATTTTAACTGTTAAGAAGTTTTTTGTTTTTTGGCTTTTATCATTATTTTTAATTTACACATAATAATTACACATATTTATGGGATACAGTGTGATATTTTGCTACATGTATACAATGTATAATGATCAAATCAGAGTAATTAAATTAACATATCCATCACCTCAAACATTTATCATTTCTGTACGTTGGGAACATTCAAAATCTGCTCTTCTAGCTATTTGAAAATATACAGTAGGTTGGGCACAGTGGTTCACGCCTGTTGTCCCAGCACTTTGGGAAACCGAGGCAGGAGGAGCCCTTGAAGCCAGGAGTTTGAGACCAGCCTGGGCAACATAGCGAGACCCTATCTCTAAAAAAAAAAAATTAGCTGGGCACGGTGGCACCGAGGTGGGAGGATTGCTTGAGTTCAGGATTTCAAGGCTGCAGTGAGCTACTATCACAGAGAGACCCTGTCTCAAGAAAAAAAAAACCAATACCTTGTTGTTAATTTCAGTCACCCTACAATGCTTTAAGACACTTACTCCTCCTATCTAGCTGTAATTTTATATCCATTAACCAATCTCTGGCTATTCCCCCCAGCCCCACCCTTTCCTGCCTTTAGTAACCACTACTCTACTCTCTACTATGAAATCAACATTTTAAGCTTCTGTGCCTGGCTATTTAACTTAACATAACATCCTCCAAGCTTACCCATGTTTCTGCTGTGAATGATAGGATTTTGTTCTGTTTATGGCCAATAGTATTCAATTGTATATGTACCACATTTTCTTTATTCATTCATCTGTTGTTGGACACTTAGGTTGATTCCATATCTTGGCTATTGTGAATAGTGCTATAATAAACATGGGAGTGCAGATATCTCTTTGATATACTGATTTCCTTTCCTTTGGATATACACCCAATAGTGGGATTGCTGGATCATATGGTAGCTCTATTTTTAGTTTTTTGAGGACCTCCATACTGTTTTTCGTAATGGCTGTACTAATTTACATTCCCACCAACAGTGTATAAAATTCCCCTTTGTCCACATTCTCACCAGCATTTGTTATTTTTTGTCTTTTTGATAATAGCCATTCCAACTGGGGTGAGATGATATCTCATTGTGGTTTTGATTTTCATTTCCCTGATCATTAGTGATGTTGAGCATTCTTTTGTATACCTGTTGGCCATTTGTATATCTTCTTTTTTTTTTAGCAGTACTTTGAGTTGCTGTTTTATTGTATGTCTTCTTTTGAAAGATTCTATTCAGCTCATTTGCCCATTTTTCAAATTGGATTATTTGGTTTTTTGCAGATGAATTGTTTGGGTTCCTTGTATATTCTGGATATTAATCTCTTATCAGATGAATAGTTTGCAAATATTTTCTCCCATTCTGCTGGTTGTCTTTTCACTCTATTGATTGTTTCCTTTGCTGTAGAGAAGGTTTTTAGTTTGATATAATCCCTTTTGTCTATTTTTGCTCTTATGGCTTATGCTTTTGAGGTACTAGTCATAAAATCTTTGCCCAGACCAATGTCCTGGAGTGTTTCCCCTATATTTTCTTCTAGTAGTTTCATAGTTTCGAGTCTTGCATTTAAGTCTTTAATCCATTTTCAGTTGATTTTTGTACATGGTAAGAGATAAGGGTCTAGTTTCATTCTTCTGCATACAGATATCCAGTTTTCCGAGCACCATTTATTGAAGAGACTGTCCTTTCCCCAGTGAATATTCTTGGTGCCTGTGTTGAAAATCAGTTGGCTGTAAATCTGTAGAATTATTTCTGAGTTCTCTTTTCTGTTCCATTGGTCTATGTGTCTGTTTTTATGCCAGTACCATGCTGTTTTGGTTTCCATAGCTTTGTAGTATATTTTGATGTCAGGTAGTGGGATGCCTCCAGCTTTGTTCTTTTTGTTGACGATTGCTTTGGCTATTAAGGGTCTTTTGTGGCTCCATACAAATTTTAGGATTATTTTTTCTATTTCTGTGAAGAATGTCATTGGTATTTTGGTAGGGATTGCATTGAATCTGTAGATTGTTTTAGGTCATATGGTCATTTTTACATTATTAATCTTCCAATCCATAAACATGGGATGTCTTTCCATTTTTTTGTGTCCTCTTCAATTTCTTTCATCAGTGTTTTATAGTTTTACTCGTAGAGATCTTTCACCTCCCTGGTTAAATTTATTTCTAGGTATTTTATTTTTTTGTAGCTATTGTAAACGAGATCCTTTTTTGATTTCTTTTTCTGCTAGTTTGTTGTTTGTATATAGAAATGCTACTAATTTTTGTATGTTGATTTTGTACCCTGCAACTTTGCCAAATTCATTTATCAGTTCTAAGAGTTTTTTTGGTGTGGCTTTTAGGGTTTTCTATATATAAGATCACGTCAGACCGGATGTGGTGGCTCACACCTGTAATTCTAGTACTTTGTTAGGCCAAGGAGGGAAGATTGCTTGAGCCCAGGAATTCAAGGCCAGCCTGGGCAACATAGCAAGACGCTGTCTCTACAAAAAATAAAAAAACTAGTTGTGCATGGTGGCACACACCTGTAGTCCCAGTTATTTGGGAGGCTGAGACAGGAGAATCGTTTGAGCTTAGGAATTCAAGGTTATACTGAGCTATGATTGAGCCATTGCACTCCAGCCTGGGTGACAGAGCAAGACCCTGTCTCTAAAAACAAAACAAAAAAAGATCATGTAGTCTGCAAACAGGGACAATTTGATTTCCTCCTTTCCTTTCCAATGTCCTTTATTGGACGTCCTTTATTTCTTTCTCTTGCATAATTGCTCTGACTAGGACCTGTTTTAACTCTTAACTTCTTATTCTAATTTGGAACAATTACATTTTAGGCCTGTTATATAATTAAATCTTGGTATTTATTTTCATTATTTATATTAGGTCAATTGTTTCTTCCCATATCACCCACTTTTTTTAGATTCCTTTCCTTTATATTTTTTGCTGGAATACACACTTATAATCAATTATATGGTTTTTTTCAAAAAGAGTACATGGAAGATAAAGTTTCTGAATTATTATATATCTGAAAAGGTAACTGATAAGAAGTTTGATGTTAGAGCTTGTTTTCAAAGGAAAATAAATAATAACAAGACTTCCCCCACCCAAGTACCAAAATAAGCAGTCTTGGGGCACCAAATCTCCTAGGCAGATTTTTCCATTTATTCTCAGGATATATTTAGAAGTATATATGTGGCTGTGGCTTCCTGTGGATAGACAGAAGAATGTCAAGTAGTTCAGCTGTTCCATAAACAGTGCTTCAGTTTATTATCTTGATTTCTTCTTCCCTTGTCGGATGCTCTCTTTTTCTGCTAACTTCAATTTAGAAATTCTCTCTCCTAGGAAGTCTGTTTCCACTTCCATTTTAGCCTTTTCTGTGCATATTCTGGACTTTTTCAACTCTAGTCTACCCATCAGTATGATGCTATCTGTGTAAAAAATGTGTCTGGGTAGGGCATGGTGGCTCATGTCTATAATCCCAGCACTTTGGGAGGCCAAGGTGGGAGGATCACTTGAGGCCAGGAGTTCCAGACCAGCCCGGGCAACATAGCTAGACCTCATCTCTACAAAAAATTAAAAAATTAGCCAGGCATGGTCGTGCACAGCTGTAGTCCTAGCTACGAGGGAGGCTGAGGCAGGAGGATCACTTGAGCCCTGGAGTTCAAGGTTATAGTGAGTTATGATTGTGCCACTATACTCCCCAGCCTGGGTGACAGAGCAAGACCCTGTCTTTAAAAAAAAAAAAAAGGAAAGGAAAGAAAAAAATGTGTCTGTCTGTGTTTTTTTCTTGTTATGTAGTATTAGATATTATATTTTTCAGGCTAGGCTAGGCTAGAAAAGTAACCCTAAAATCTTCATGGCTTACAACAACAAAGGTTTCTTTCTTTCTTTCTTTTTTTTTTTTGAGACAGGGTGCTTCTCTGTCACCCAGGTTGGAGTGCAGTAGTGCTATCATAGCTTACTGTAGCCTTGAACTCCTGGGCTCAAGCAATCCTCCTGCCTCAGCCTCCCAAGTAGCTGGGACTAGCTGGGACTATAGGCATGTGCCGCCATACATGGCTCATTTTTTTTTCTTAAGTTTTTGTAGAGACGGGGTCTCAGTACATTGCCCAGGCTGGTTTCGAACTCCTGGCCTCAAGCAATCTTCCCACCTTGGCCTCCCAAAGTGCTGGAATTACAGGTGTGAGCCACCACACCTGGCCAATTTCTTGCACACTGTGATGAATCCAGACTGACTCTATGTGTTAGGGGTCTCCATGTGATGACTCAACAATTCAGGCTCCTTCCATTATGGCTCTGCCATCTCAAAATGGGCTCTCCACAGTCACAGCTTGAGGGTGAGAATGAACTTATACTCCTTCTTCTACACTTTGGTTTTGAAATTACTTATCTCACTTCCTCTCATTGCACTTTGGTCAGTCTTGGTCACATGATCGATCCCATGTAGCTGCAAAGAAGGCTGCAAAATATGGGGGACCATGCCAGTATTTGGTGAGCAATAAATGTGTCTTATACAGATACGTGCAAAGTTATACATGTAAATTGTGAGTTTGAAGCATAATAAAATAAACACCAGCAAATTTATCACCCAATCAAATAACTAGAACATTATGAGGAGCATTGACCCTGTCTGATTTTGGTCTTCCAGGAATTTGACACAAACTGGATTTATTTTATTTATTTATTTTTGGTACAAAATTCAGTGGAATTTTTGGAGGAGAAGCTGTGCTCAGTTTAGTGTATTAAACAAAGCCCCTTAACTTAAATTCTTCAGAAACCAGTGCTGGATGAAGAATAGATTGGAGAGGACAAAAGTAGGGAATGGGGAATCTAATCATTTCAGTTGTGCAAGTGAGACATGATAGTGGCCTGGACTAGGGAGGTAGCAGTAGAGACAAGAAGAAGTGGGCAAGTTGAGATTTTTCTCTATATATGGACCCAACAGGATTTGGTGATTAGCTGTATGTAGGGGATAAGGAAGACAGTAGCATCAGTGGTGACTCCTAGGTCTCTGGTTCAAGCAACTGGGTAAAGGGAAGCGTCGTTTATCAGATGTTAGCTAAGTGGAAAAGTACATCAGGAAGAAGGGAATGGCTGATTCCAGGTTTGAGACAGGAAATGTACAAGATAATCCTGGGATATCCTCTTTTCCAGAATGCAAGGAAACTACCAAAGACTACTGAGGTTTGTCAAAAGAATGAAAAAACACAGGAGCCAATCTAAAAGGGCTCCTACTGGTCAAAAACGGGGCAATTTGAACATCAAGGAATAATGACTAAAATGGATTGAAACCATGAGTCCATAACTATCCTTAAACAATAACGATAAACAAACCTCAGTGGTATAATCATTAGAAATAATTAGACTTAGACTCCCTAATGAAATAATATATTTAGGCAATAATCATTGTTGTGTGCAATCATTAGGTGAATGGTTAATGGAAAAATCTATAGCAAATGGATTAAGTTGAAAGTATCTGAACTTACTCATCAGTCGTACTATCCTCACTGAAAGCAGAACCACCAGTTATCATGTGCCTATTGCATAATGCAATGAGAAGTACACAGCACCACCTGTGAAGTGTTCTTGCCAAGAAAATGAACCTGAATCTCATCAAGCCTCCAGCTATAACTACCAATTTACAGGAAATATTAGGGGCAGGGGAACATGTTCAACGATACCACAAGACCCAATCAGCTAAATGCAGAATGTGGGAAATTATGTAGGATAAATGACCTGGTTTCTTCAGCAAATAAATAATATAAAAAAGGGAGGGGCTTTTCCATCTGGTGGCAGCCATCAGGTAAGCCAAGATGGGTACTTATAAGTACATCCAGGAGTTGTGGAGGAAAAGGCAGTTTGATATAATGCACTTTCTTTTGATAGTCTGCCGCTGGCAGTACAGCCAGATCTCTGTGCTCCTTAGCAACCCCCGTGTCCTGCTCCACCGGCCTGATAAAGCACACAGACTGGGATACAAAGCCAAACAAGGTTATGCCGTATAGCAGACTTGTGTGTTTAGTGGTGGCCACAAATGCCCAGTTCCTAAGGGTGCAACCTACAACAAATCTGCCCTTCGTAGTGTTAACCAGCTGAAGTGTGCTCAAAGACTTTAGTATGTTGCCAAGGAACAAGCTGCATGCTGCTGTAGGCTCTGAGAGTCTAAGTTCTTACTGGGTTGGTGAAGATTTTACATACAAATTCTTTGAGGTTATCCTCATTGATCCATTCCATAAAGCAATCAGAAGAAATCCTGATACCCAGTGGACCACCAAACCAATTCACAAGCCTTGGAAAGGACTACAAGTTCTACCACATTATTGGTTGTTCCCTCTCTGTAGCTTGGAGAAGGTGTGATACTCTCCAGCTCCACTGTTACCACTAATATTGTATGAGAAATGTTTGTAAAATTCATAGCTAACAAGCAATTTAGGACAGCCATGTCTGCCTAGAAGTGTCCTTTAATTTGTCTGTTAATACTAGTTGTCTGCATATTGTTTCATGAATGCATTGTCAAATTATAAAAGTTAAAGTGCAATAATGTTCGAAGACTGTAAGTAGTTGGTGTATCTATTAATAGTTTCTAATAAGATAAACACTTTTGTCTTTGCTTAATCTCATTAGGAAGGTAGTATTTAAAATGACATGCTGTGTGGTATAATAGGTGTAAAATAAATTCTTTAAAAAAAAAAAAAGGAGTGCTGAAACTAGTCCTGTAGATTTGTTTGCTGCATGTGATGAAACCAGCTTTATTGGGGTGATTCGATGCATGCCTAGTTTACTCTTGAATGGCTGGTGTTTTTTTTTTTGGAGTTTGGCAAAGACAAACATTTTAAATTGAATTTTGCTTGGAAATTTGTAGAATGGGAGGAGGCTATCCTAACCCTTTGTCATGATTGTATGCAGAAAAATAATGAAAGTCAACTAGAGCCCCCATTTTTAGATTTAATCTAGTATTCCATTTATGCTTCTAAAAGGAAAAAAGTTTAAAAGAATGCAACCATTTTAGGAGAATTGTATAAACCTGTTGCAAGAGGGCTCCCTTAGAAATGAAATAAAGCTGGGTTCACCTAAAGAAAATTGTCTTGTGCTGGGCATGGTGGCTCATGCCTGTAATCCCAGCACTTTGGTAGGCCAAGGCAGCCGGATTGCTTGAGGGCAGGAGTTCACGACCAGCCTGGGCAACATAGCAAGACCCCCTCTCTGAAAAAAATATTGTCTTGGTCTCTACTATAGTATTTAAGTTCACATAAAAGGTGAAAGCTCCTGGTTTCATGCCATGACTCCATGGAATCTGTGGAATCCTGCATTTGATGCACGGTAGTCAGTACTGGTATTTATCCTGGTATACATTGAAACTAATGGAAATTGAGTATTAGGTAAATGAGAAGGGCATTATTAACCTGAAGGCGTGTAAGCTAGTAATCAATACTAGGGACCAATATTAGGGTGGGGAAACTGGTAAGCTGGTGGCCATTAGGTAAATGCCTTTCAAATGTGAGGATGGAAAATTAAAGTCAGCTTTGATCAAGATTTTGAATACTTTTATCTGTAACACTAATTTGTGACCATTATGAAACCTCTTGCTGCCTCAGGAAAGAAATATGGTTGGCTTTATTTAAAAGTACATCATTACTAAGTCCAATCAGTCTTTCAAATCTTCTTGGGTCAACTGCGTTTATCCACTTCCATAGGGCTACTAAGAAAAATCATTATCATTGATGTTGATACAAGTTCATGGTTTTCAATCTAACTTTATGTGTGTTATCTGAAGTTATTTTTCTCATCTCATGCCAAACTACTGTCAAAGTCTTTACCATTCCATAAAGTTGCTGGGCCATTGTGTGCCCACCTTAACTTTAAGTGTACCATCACGTTTGGTTGCAATTATTCTGTTTGCATCATGTCTTCCAGCAGACTAGGCTTCTGTTTCCCAGAGTGAATTTGAATGAAAGGAAATACAGAAAAGGAATTGTGCCAATTCTTTGAAATCCTGGGATTGCTGACTTAAGAATAGGTAGATTGATTTCAAAATCTAATTGCTGGTCTCCCTGAACCAATTTTTCTCCTATTTTTTTCAGAGGTCTCAAAAAGGCTAAGTTAAATGATTTCCAGAAAACATTTGTAGCAGGCTCATGAAATCTCTTGAGACCTAAATTCTTTTCTACTAAAAAAAAACCCCCTTATACCACACATTTTTATTGTGTATAGAGGTTGTTAAACTAAAGGAATAAATGTCTATTAAACCAAAAGAGGCAGAGAGGAGAAACATTATAGGCTAAAGGAGATTTAAGAGACATACCAACCAAATCAATGTATGGATGTTGTTTGGAAATAATTTTCCAAACAACTGCAAAAAGATATTTTTGTGACAGAAGGGGAAAATTGAACACAGACTGGATATTAGATGGTATTAAGAAATTATTGTTGATTTTTTAGGTGTGATAATGCTATTATGGTTATGTTTTTAAAGTTCTTACCTGTAGATATATATGTTGAAATTATATGATATCTAGGATTTCCTTTAGATACACCAGGAAAAAAAAGGTATAGAGCATTAAAAAACAAGAATGGCAAGATGCTGATGATTGTTCAAGCTCAGCGATAATGGTACATGGGAGTTCCTTATGTAATTTTTACTAAAGATAAAAGAAGTAGGGAGAGACCAAATGTATAAAATGCAGCTGGGAAATAAAATACGATGAAAATTGATCACTGGGTTTAACAACATGGTGAACATTGATGATGTTGAATGGAGACATTTTGGTGGAGTGGTGGTAGGGGAAGCTTAATTAGAATGTGTTAAGAGTGGACAAACCAACTAAATAAAGACATTTTGGAGACAATTAGAAAATTTTGAATATGAACTGGATATCAATTAATTTTAAGGAATTACTGTTAATTTTATAAGAGGTAAAAATGATATTATGATAATATAAGAAAATTTTCTTGTTTTTTAGAAATGCATACAAGTATTTTGAGTTGAAATGACATGCTGTCAGAGTTTTTCTCTAAAAATCTCTTGTGGTAACAGTGACAAAAAATAAAAAAGAGATAGATTAAGCAAATATGGCAAATGGTAATTGTAGAATATTAAGAATGAGTATATAGGGGTTCACTATATTATTCTTTTAATTTTTGTATATGTTTATAAATATTATAATAAAAATATTTTTAAAAAATAGGATGGAGGAGAGGGATTGGAAATAGTGTATATGGAAAAACCTTAGAAATTTTGCTGCACAGGGGAGCAAAAAATACTAGGAGTAGCTGGTGACAGAAGTGAAGCCCAGTAAAACTTCATGTTTGAGAAATAACAGTTTATTTGTATGCTAATGCAATGATCCAGGATAGAGGGGGCAGCATTTATGGAGTGATATTCTTGAGTAGATTACAGAAAATGGAATTACTGTACAAGCAGAGGGATTGGCTTTAGATAGAAACATGGATAACTCATCTATAGTAACAGAAATAAAAACAAAATACATGGGTGTAGATGCTGGCAGGTGAGAAAATGTGATGGTAGGATTCTGTGGAAGTTGTCTTCTGAAGTAGAAAGCAAGGCTATTATCTGGTAAGTGAGAATGGGAGAGGATGTATTAGGGGTTTGGTAGAAAGTTATGAAACAGTCATTTAGGAAAGGGGAAAGTAAATGGACTAGGGACATACAGAGTGATTGTCAGGCAACAATAAGGCCCACTTGAGATTTCTGGTTATGACTTTACCGTATGGTTGCATTTTTTTCCTAGCCCTGTTCAGCTGCAGCAGTATGTACAAGGAGGAGACAGAAAATTGGATTTAACCAGGATTTTGGTTTTGCCAAGTGAGTACACCAAGATGAGAGAGGGACAAAGAGCCAGTGGTATATGCCAGGGAGTGAATATGAATTACCATGAAACTCAAGCTGAGTAAGGAGGGAGAAAGGTCATCAGTAACATGTTTTGTTAACGATGCCTAAGAGACATCAAAGTGAACATGCCAAGTAGTGAAGAGATTGAAAGGAGATCTGAACTAAAGTTATAAATTTGAAAGTCAACAGCCTATAGATGGGTGTTTTGTCATAGAGGTGTATAAGATTACCTGAGGAAAATGTATTGAATAAGAAGAGTAGAAGGTCCAAGGTGGAGCTCTGAAGAATGCGAACAGTTAAAGGCTACGTAGAAGAGGAAACTGCCTCTTAAAGAGACTGAGGAGTGATAAGAGAGGTAGAGGGCAAACCCAGAACGTGATGTTCTGAAAGTCAAGAGAAGAAAGTTTTTACGAAGGAGGGAGTAAATTGTGTCAGGAATTGCTGATTGTTTCAGTAAAATATTTAGAGAACTAGAGCTACAGTAATGGGGTCAGAGAGAGAAAGAGAGAGAGACAGAGAGAGAGAATATAACACTACTGTTTAGTGTTATTTACTATTTAGTAAAATATTTAGAGAACTAGAGCTAGAGTGAGGGGGTCAGAGCGAGAGAGAGAGAGAGGAAGAGAGAGAGAGAGAGAAAGAATATAACATTACTATTGGGTAGAGAGCTCTATAATTCGAAAAATTCTATTGTCAAAGATGTCTGGTTACAAAATGAAGAATAGAAAGTAGAAATTAATAGAAATTCAAGACATAGACTTCAACTCCTATAAAGGTTGAAGTCCCTGTTAGACTATAAACTAAACAGGGCCAAGGATCATGTTCATCTCAGTTTGCTGAACAGAAATAAGACCTGATGCATAGTAGGCACTCTGAATATTTGTTGAATAAATAAATTCAGAAATTAATGAAAGCAACATAGTGAAATATAAAGAGCATGAGCCCTGGAGATATTTACCTGGCTAATGCCTACTCATCCATCAGATTAGGTTAACTGACTTCCTCAGAGAGTTTTACCCAGTATAGTGATTAAAATAAGAGACCCTCAATACATTTGCACTTCTAACAAGTTCCCAGATGCTGCTGCTGTTGCTGCTGTTCTAGGCCAGTGCTTTTCAACTATCTGGAACTTTTTTTTTTTTTTTGGTAATTTTTGATTGCATAGACTATTTTTATAAAATACAATTTTAAAAAACTAGAAAAAATAAAATAACACAAACATAAAACTTTTAAATGATTGATTCATAGACATAAATTTACTCTGCCAACTTGCTATAAATATTTTTTAAGAGCTTGCTCTCAGTTTTTTTTCCTTATTGCTTTACAGACTGGTAACAGTTTGGCCAACTGGCTCAGGTTCAGGGACCACACGTTGGAGTAGCTCTGCTCCAGATGATATTCCTGCTCTTGTTTCTTTCTGCTCTGAGGAGTCAAGAATGTTTTGTTTTGTTTTAACATGGTAACCTTTTTGTTTCTTTCTAAATCTTTACTATATGACTTATATTTGCTTTATCTTATTTTGTGCATATACCCTCTGCTAACTTGGAAGTTTGTAGTTAGTTTTTAGTTCTTCCAGCGGTTACCTTTATAACTATAACATTTTCTTATGTTTCTTGAGACTTTATCTATGAACTTTCTACAATAATGAACTTTCTGCAGTACTTTCTCAGCAATGACAAAATTACTATTCTTCCACTTCTTTCCAGCCCCCTTTCTTTTCCTTTAACATGCAACTTGAGTTAGTAACACAAATTATTTTTTAAATTCTTCTAAGCATTACCTTTGCACCTTAAATAACCTTTAAATAAATTTATATCTCTATTACTTATCACTTTTAAACAGTATCTTTTGACCTTCCCATACTGAAAGATGAGGAAATCTACTTTCTCTACTTCTCTATTTTCCAACTTCTATTAGTTATATTATTATTAATATTTCATATTGTCACAGATGATAACATTTATATTGTGCTCTGAAATTATAATGCTCACAATTATTTTTGTCTCAAGCTGCCAGGTAGTTACAAAGATGGAGTGTCTGTGAGTTTAAGATGCTTTTTTAAAGAATGTTTTTTAAATTTATTTTTTTAGAGACCGAGTCTCACTCTGTTGCCCAGGCTGGAGTGCAGTGGCACAATCATAGCTTACTGTAGCCTCAAACTCATAGGCTCAAGGGATCCTACTGCCTTAGTCTCCCAAACAGCTGGGACCACAGGCTCATGCCACCACACCAGCTTAAGATGCTTAGAAGTTGTAGCCTTCCTCACTTTTCTTGACCAACTTTTCATCTACTATTCGTATCTTAAATGTTGGGTTCTCTCCTAGGTTCCCCTAATCTTATATTATATATAATATATGATTATAAATACAATTTTTTAAAGTATATAAATCTTTAAAACTATATATAAAATCACTTATAAGTCACTTATATATAACTGTTATCTATCTATCTATATATATATAATCACTCAGAGTATGTGGCTGAAGTAAAAGGAGATATATATCATGGTTTTATATACATATCTATATATCTAACAATTTTCGTCTATATACTCTCAAATTTATATGTAACCCCTAATGAATGGGAGGAGGCCAATATGGCTCAATCTCTACATGGAATCATATTTAGAGAAGCACACAGTTCAGTAGCCAAAAGTAACTTCAAAATGATGCAAGTCCATTACAGGCATTGTTTGGGAGGTGAGAAGAGGATTTGTAGAAATACTCATTACAACTCCTTTTCCTCTCCTACCTACTTCCCTCGCGAAACACCTACCCCCACCAGCCCATATAGCTTTCTCTTCTTCTCTCTGCTTCCCTACCTCCTGTTTTCTACCTTCCTTTCTCTCCTCACTTTTTTTTTTTTTTTTTTGAGACTGAGTCTCATCCTGTCACCCTGGCTAGAGTGCAGTGGTGTCATCATAGCTCACTGCAACCTCCAACTCCTGGGCTCAAGGGATCCTCCTGCCTCAGCCTCTGGAGTACCTGGGACTACAGGCACGTGCCACCACATCCAGCTAATTTTTTCTATTTTTAATAGAGGCAGGGTCTTGCTCTTCCTCAGGTTGGTCTCAAACTCCTGAGCTCAAGCAATCCTCCTGCCTCCGCCTCCTAGAGTGCTAGGATTACAGGTGTGAGCTACCACGCCTGGCCCTCTTACAGCTCTTTCTCAAGTAGATCAACTTAGTCTCTTGGACTAAGTTCTGCTTTTTTAAATCCCTTTAATTATTCTTCCTATTTTTCATTCTGCTTATCCTGTATTCTCTAAGTTCAAAGCAGTCTGTCATCAAGAGAACTTTTTTGGCCAAGGGAAGACTCAGGGTTGGCAGAGAAGGTTGTGAGCATGTGCTTGTTAGTAATTTCCATTCTGTGACACACATTTCTGTCTTAGAGCTTTCCCTGAACTTTAGATCCATATGTTCCATCTTGTATATTTCACAGCCACCACAGAATGAACATGTCTCCAAATTGCTCTTCTTCGTAATGTTCAGTGAGTACATTTGTTTAGTATTTCTCTTCCTTGCAAGACTAGATAGATACTTGCTGAGTGTGTGAATAAATGAGTGAATGAAATAATGATACTTGCTCTTCCTTCAGGACAATGAAAGACATCACCCTTCACCTGGCCATTTAAGCCAGAATCCTGAGGATCATCCCTGTCTCTTCCCATTTGCTCATTTTCCCTATCTGGCTATTCATCAAATCCTGTAGGTTTTATACATTTGATATTTCTTCTATCTTTTCCTCTGTAGGCCTACTACTATAAATCTCTGACAAGTACATGATCATCTTTTACTTATTCTTTTATAATAGACTCCTAAGTGGTTTCTGGTCTCTACCTTTATTCCCTTCCAATATATTTGTCCAAGATATGTTACTCATGGTTCCAGACAAGTCCACTATCTCCCTTTAAGGAAAATTATCCTTTCCATTTACCTGTCAAGGAGCAGTCCTAGGCAGTCATGTTCTGTACCATATGACACCATCTCCCCAACTCCTAGACATTATTGATTGGACCAGGATGGTATTCTGACTAATGTGTAGGTTGCCCAGCAGCTATTGAAGTGATTTGACAGGTAAAACTTGGCCAGTTAGCTTCTCATCCTTAGGCAAATGAATTAGGAAGCAGGAAATGATTCAGAAATTGGAAGCAAGAATTGAAGTTTTAAAAATTGCATAGACAGGCCAAGTAGTAGAGAAGAGGCCATGATCAAGACAAAGTTTTGGCTGAGTAGAAAACATTGGTAGGCAGAGTGATGATATAAAGCAATGATATAGCACAGTGGGTAAAGAAGCTGGTTGATTCTGAGAGGAAAAACAAAAAGACACATAAATGAAAGGAGAGACCAAGAGGGAAACTGAGTCATGGTAATGACAAAGCATAGAGTAACATGCCCTAAAACTCCTGCTGCTGAAGATCCTGAAGATGCTTCCGGTTTCAAATTCCGACGCCACCTACACTTTTATTCTTGGATTTCCCTGGGATTCCTGTTTCCCTTATTACCAAATGTATTTTAATGTAATTTCCATCTGTAGCCAATTCCATGACCAAAATTAAATTTGTGATCTCTCGCAAAAGAGAAGCCAGATATCATCATAGTAAGTGATTGCAATAGATGTTTGGCTGCATATAACAGACACCCAAAATAACAGTGACTTCAACAAGATAGAACTGTATTTCTCTCTCACATAATAGTATAGAGGGCAAGCACTCACCACAATAGTACAATAGAGATGGCAGGTCTGCTCTATGAGTTCATCTAGGAACTTTCTACATTGTTTGTTGCATTGTCATCCCTAGGATGTTTTTCTCATCCTGTGGTCCAAGATAGATTTCTGCCATGACAATTTCCAAGCAACAGGATGAAAGAAGAGAGAAAAGAAGAAAAGGAAGATGTACTCCTTCTCTCTAAGAGCATAGTTCAGAAGTTGCACTCATCACTTATGCTCACATGGCATTGATCACAGCTCAGCCATATGGCTATATCTGTCTTTATTCTGGGTGGCTATGTGTCCAACAATAGAAGAAGGGAAAAATGGATATTGGGAGACAACTATATGTTTTTGCCACAATAATAATATAGAAACCCTTGAAGCTGACTTTTAGAAGAATAATGTGGGCCCCTTTGAATCACCTAGGGAGTCTTAGAAGAGTAGAGCATATTGGAATCCCTGAAAGCAGCCTTCTCCAGGAGGATATGTGTAGATTCCCCAGCCCCCTAGAAACACTGAGGGCAATTCTCCCCTAGGAGGATTAGCAAGTTATCTTTGTCTGGGGGAAGGGAGTATAATTGCTCCCTCTATATTGAGTGTTTAAGAGGAAGAGCTGAAGGTCCTCTAGGATGTAGGCTCCTTGGGGAACTTGACCTGGGGCTGCTTGTTTCCTTGGGAGGTGACTGTGCTATATATGGGACCTGAAAGGGTAGCGGACTAAGAGCTTCAATTGTGGGAACTCTGGCGTGAGCATCCTTGACTGAGCTTAGAACTGAGGGAATGGGATTGTCCTCCCTCAAAAAAATATCTGTACAGGCCAGGCGCGGTGGCTCACGCCTGTAATCCTAGCATTCTGGGAGGCCGAGGCAGGAGGATCCCTTGAGCTCAGGAGTTCAAGACCAGCCTGAGCAAGAATGAGAACCCATCACTACTAAAAATAGAAAAATTAGCCAGGCAACACAGTGTGCCCATAGTCCCAGCTACTCAGGAGGCTGAGGCAGGAGGATCTCTTGAGCCCAGGAGTTTGAGGTTGCAGTGACTATGATGACACCACTGCGCTCTACCCAGGGTGACAGAGCGAGACTCTGTCTCAAAAAAAAAAAAATATCTGTTGGATTGGGAGGACCTTTCCTTGAAAGCAACGCTATGTTGTCTGTATTAGTCTGTTTAGGCTGCCATAATGAAATACTAGGTGGCTTAAATAGCAGAAATTTATTTTCTCCCAGTTCTGGAGGCTAGAAGTCCAAAATCAACGTTCTAGCCAATCTGGACTCTGGGGAGGACTTTCTTCATGGCCTGTAGACAGCTGCCTTCTCACTATGTCCTTGTATGGCCTCCCTCAGTGCCCATGCCTCAGGAAAGAGAGAGAGAGAGCGCCCTCTGGTGTCTCTGCGTATGGACACTAATCCTATAGGGTTAGGGCCCCACCATTATGACCTCATTTAACCTTAATTACTTCCTTAGAGGCCCCATCTCTAAATACAGACACACTGGGGCTTAGGACTTCAGTGCGTAAATTTTGGGACAAAACAAACATTCACTCCATAACATGGTCCCAGGAAGCGATAATGCTAATAGACTAATCTATTTCCAGCTGGACTTGTCTATGGAAGTTGGACTGATCTTCCTCAAGTAGATTTCAAAGATAGCTACAAATTATTCCCCTCCCTAAATCTACTCCCCCTTGCCATGTAACTTTAGTTCCTTCCCGCACTGACTTACTTTGGCAATTACTTGCTTTGTGACTTATGGCTTGCTTTGGCAATGACACAGTTGCCAATGTGGCACCAACAGTGACTTGAAAAGTGCTTCCACAATGAGGCTTGCTGTCTCTTTCTGTTCTTAGAACCCCTGCCACTGCTGCCATGTGAAGAAGTCCAAGCAAGCCTGCTCGATGATGAAGGATATACGGCTTAGTCATTCCCATTGTTATGGCCAATAGCCTGCCAACTGCCAGATGTGTGAAAGAAGCCATTCTAGATCATATAGCCACCAGCCAGTCAACCCTCAGCTGACTGCAGATGCATGAGCAAGCCCAGCAGTGATCAGCTAAACCAGGCCAGACCATAAGAACTATCCAGTTGGCCCGCAGAATTGACAGCTAAATAAATGGTGGTTGTTTTAAGTCACAAATTTTGGGGTGGTTTGTTATATAACAATAGATAACTGCCATAGTTACCTTTTAGAATATTAAAGAACCTTGGATTTCTTAGATAATTAAGGAGGAGATACTGGACTTCCTGATAATATGACATGAGGGGCCTGAATAACTAACTAGAAAAAGGAAAAGCTCTGTGATCACATTTATATTCTAACATTATGGAACATTTTATATCAGTTACACATCTAAATACTGCTGGCCCTTGGTTCTGAGCTCTATGTCAATGTAACCAATAGCTTACTGGACATCCTCACTTGAGTATATCACTGGGACTTCAGAGCAAACACAACTAAAACTGAATTAACTATAATCTCCTTCAAATTTCTCCTTCTCCTCTGTTCTCTAACTCTGTTGCCTAAGCCAAAAATGTGGAAACCTCATTCTCAAGTCTTTTCTTTCTCTCTCCACCTAGATGCAGTCAACAGGTCCTGTGTTTTTCACTTTCTGGGTCTCTGTAAAATCTACGCACTTTCTTCTGTCCCCACTATCATTGTCTTAGTACTAGTCACCATCACCTTTCTCTCAGCTATTTTTAATATCCTACTAATTTGCATAGGATTTGCTAGTGGAGTGGATGTAAAGTATATGAGAAAGAGAGGACTCAAGGATCACTCTGAAGGTTTGGCCTACGCAATTGAAAAAAAACTGACCTGTCACTTATTGAGCTGGGGAAGACAGGGGTAAAAGTGGATTTGGGCCAGATTGTGTCCCATGGCCATCTCTAGCTGATAGGAGGCTGAGAAAGTGAGTATCTGGCTGTATTCTATTACTATGTAATAAAAATTTATTAATTACTACAAACTTAGAAGCTTAAAATAACACGCATTTATTATTTCACAGTTTCTGAGGGTCATGAGTCTAGGTATTACTTAGCTGGATTCTCTGCTTCAGGGTCTCACTCTGCTTCCATTAAGGTGTTGGTTAGGCTGTGTTCTCATCTGGAGGCTCAACTGGAGAAGGACTTGTTTCTAAGCTCACTCTCATTGTTGGCAGAATTCATTTCCTTGTAGTTGTAGGACTGAATACTTCAGGGTTTGTTTTGTTTTGTTTTGCTGGCTATTGGGCCAGAGTCTGCCCTCGGTTCCTAGAGGTTGCATGCAGTTTCCTGACAAGTGGACCTCTCCATAGGCAGTTCAGAGAATGACAGCTTGCTTCTTCAAGGCCACAAGGAGTATAAGAGTGAGTCTTCTAGCAACACCAAGTCTTATATAATGTAACATAATCACAGAAGTGATATCACATTACTTTTGTTATATTCTGTTGGTTAGAAACAAGTCACAGGTCTCACCTACACACAGGGGAAGGGATTACACAAAGGTATTAGCGCTGGGAAAGGAGTGGATTATGAGGGCTAGCTTAGAGACTGTCTGCCACACTGACTTTCCCAATCTAAATAGTGGAAGATGAGAAGGTAGAAGGGGGTTCTGGTCCCTAAATTACCAAGACTGGGTCAGTGGATTCTCCTGCCAGAGACTGTGAATCTGGAATGGTGACGCAACCATGAAGGGAAGATTAGAATTACTTTGTAGGAGTGCATAGTAGGAGCACAACACACTGCCTGGTGGTGGTGACAGCAGTGTCCTGAGATTGTCCCTGATGTGCAACCTGTGGAAGCTCCTTGTTTCCCTGAGTTTCATATGCCTGTTTCTCCAGTCTCTGTTCAGTTTTGTGATCCTTTCTATATAGCCTACCAATAAATTCCCCCTTAGGCTTAAGATGGTCAGAATGTCTTTCTGTTGTTTGTAATAAAAAATGTGGCAAACCCTGTATATGTAGCTGGTAGAACTATACATAGATGTTACAGCATGGATTAATAGGAAAAGGAGAGGTAGCCAGAGACCAGATTTGGATGACCTTGTCGGGTATAGTAAGTTTATACTTCACCTTCATTTAACTGTTTTAAGCAAGGGAGTAACATGTCATATGAAGATTCTTGTGAGGGCTTTTTGGAGAATGGGTTTGAAGAGAATGAGACTGGATGTAGGTGAACTATTTAGAAGGCTTTCCCAGTCAAGTAGGTGAGGGAAGATAAGACTTGAATTGAGGTGGTGCCAGTGGGATGGAAAGAGGAGGCAGGCTGAAGAGATAGTGAGGTTACAGAAGCAACAGGACTTGTTCATTAATTAGATGTGAGGAGAGGAGGGGTCAGAAGGAGTCCAGGATGACTTCCAGGTTTCTGGTTGAGGCAACTGAATGGGTGGTGAGGAACTGGGACAGGGAATAGAGGAGCAAGCTGGAGATAGGATGTAGACCACACTGGTTATGTGTGTGGGCTCTGGTATCTGATATCTGACAGACCTCAGTTTGAGTCCTGGCTCTGCACTTATTAAGCCGTGTGATGTTGAGCACATTAGGTAACTTGAGCCTGTTTCCTCAACTGTTGTAAAATGAAAATAATATAACTTACCTCTTGCTTATGTATATATGAATTGAATGCACAGTGTGTGGTATCTAGTAGGCATTTCATAATGTTAGCTATTATTACTACTCAGAAAGGGTTCAGGGAGGAGGCCCAGGACAAATGGGTGAAGCTTTCAGGAAAGGCTTCTAGGTCAAAAGAAGAAAAATATAACATGTGGCAAACCTGCTAAAGCCAGAAGGAGGCCAGGCAGGGCTGAGCTTCTGCCACATGTTGCTGAGCCTATGAGTCACTGGAGGCGGCACGTCAGGCTGCCCAGGCCACAACAGGCTGGATTGGGCTATACTGGATGACTTCATTGTCAGTGGGGAATCCAGAAACCCTTTTTGTTTTCTCCTCCCCCCTAGAAGAAATCCATCAGTTCTTCCTCTTTTTTTAGAACTTTCCGTACTGTTACTGTTTGGAAGGAGCAGGAACAGAGGAAAGGGACAGAAGAGCCAGAATTTGAGTCCCATCTAGTTTGCAGGTGACCTGGTGCATTTCAATTCGCCTCAGTCTCCTTATCTGTAACATGAGAATGTGCAGACCGGCCTCCAAAGTGTGATGGGAGAATTAGGTGAGGGTTGGTAGGCACTAAACAAAAAGGCATGCATTATTGTATTCATCAGTTGTATATTTTGTCTCCTGGCCCCTCTCCCTCTAGTTTCGTGAGGACGCCGATCGGTTCTAACTCATTTTTCGGTCCCCGGCACTGAGGTTGGCCCGGCGCACAGTTTCATGAACGGATGAATGAAGGAGTCAACGAGTGTCCGCAGCCGTAGGCGGGGCGCCGGGAACCCCGCCCGCTTCCTTTCCCCCGACCGCGTGGCTGGACCACGGGCGGGTCTTTCGCGACCGTTCGTCGGCGCGTGCGCGGGAGGCCGCGCGCGGCCGGAGGTGGCGGGCGGGCTCTCCGTGCGCGCGCACGGGGGGTGGGGCCGGCCGGCGGCGGCGGCGGCGGCGGCGGCGGCGGCGGGTGGCCCGCCGAGCGTGTGCCGGGTGGGAGAAGGCAAGGCGGCGGCGATGCTGCCGCCTCCCTAAGGAGCGCCGAGGAGGTCGCGGCGTTTGAAGCCCCAGAAGGCTCGGAGGCGCTGCGGGCTGGGGACGGTGGCTTCGGGCGCCAGCCCGGCCATGGTGGCCGCGGGCGGTGGTTGGCGCGGCAGCGCTGCGGCCCGGGGCCCTGCGGGGCCGGGACAGTCGCGGCGCTGACGCCGCGGGGCCCAGCCGCAGGCATGAAGCGGAGCCGCTGCCGCGACCGGCCGCAGCCGCCGCCGCCGCCCGCCCGCCGGGAAGATGGGGCTCAGCGGGCGGCGGAGCTGCCCCAGCCCCTGCCCCCGCGCCGGCGAGCGCCGCCCGGGAGGCAGCGACTGGAGGAGCGGGCCGGGCCCGGGGGGCCCGAGGGCAAGGAGCAGGTAGGGCGGGCTGGGGTCCGGGAGGGGGAACCTGAATGGGAGCGGTGGGGGAGGGGGTTTCAGGCGGGAGGACCCGAGCTGGAGTGTTTGAGGGGTGGGGACTGGGTGGTTCTGGAGGAGTGGGGTCTAGAGAGGCAGGAAAATGGGGAGTGGAAAAATGGAAGTGATGGCCTGGGGTCAAATTGGAAATTCGGTTTAGGGGAGTGAGAAAATCGTCCTAGGGGCGTTTGTAGTCTGGGGCTCTAGAGAAGGGATGCCGGAATGTGGGCTGGGTGAATGAGCTGCAATGAGTAGGGATATTAAGCAGTTATCCGGAAGGGTAAATATTGTAGGATGGGGAAAGTCGATTTGATACCGGGTTATCCTGTTTCCTAGGTTGTCCTTACAGTTATAAATATGGATGACATTCCTAAGTGTTCTCGGATTTGGCCATCATTATACTTTTGTACCAGTGTGTTCAGAATCATTGTTAAGGTTCTCCTCACTAAACATCTAGTTCATGAGAAAGCGCTTTTTAAAACACCAATGGGCAGTGGGCAATGGGCAATGCCAAGCCCACCACTGTGAACAGAGAATTCATGGGTCTAGGTTCCGCCTTCCAATTTACCACTGAAAACACCTTAATGGGAAAACACAGAAAGCAGTGTAAAAATATTCCTGGAGCTTCTGAATGGACAGGATGTGTTTATATATTATTCAAGAGTAGGTGTATTTAGGAGTAGGGGATAAAGGTCAGTTTTATCAGGGAGAAGCTGCCACTAGTAGCTGTAGGAAGTTCAGTGAAAGGAGAATAAATGATCCTTGGTCTTGTTGGAGTTTCAGAAAAATGTTCTGTAGTAATAGACTCTAGTGACAGCTTTGCTTTTGCACAGCTCTACTTGGGACCCTAGTGACTTCATCTTTGAATCTTTTAAGACTTCATATAGGTCTCCTGTCTCTTTCCCCTCAGGTGAATAATCTTCTTAGACATCATTCTTTATTATATATAGTTCAGTGATGCACTTGCTGGCCCTTGGATTTTTTTCGCCTTTTGTTCTAACATTTTTTATTCTCCACCAAGCCCTGAGTAGACTGTACCATTAGCCACCTCTGCCTTTGTTTCCAGGCTGCTGAGCATTGCCCTTCACTGTAATTCAACACCCCCTTGTCCTTGTCTTTTACTTTCTCTACAGTGCTTATTCAAAAAGTACATTGTGCTTCAAGTTCAGATCCTTTCCTGACTCAGTTTACTTGGTTCAGTTGACCTTACTGCATACTTCACTGAAGAGTTCAACGTTACTTGATTTTTCTGTCTTCTCTATCTCTGAATTTCTGTGTTCACTCGTCTGTAGCTTCAGCCTCAGAGAAATAAGTGTTGATCCTCCTCTCTGAGGCTAATTTCCCTACTTATGTCATTGATTTCATTCTCTTTTCATCTGCTGTAGACCCTTGTTCTCTCTTTGTCTTATATGGCAAATAAAAACAAAACAACATAATTTCTGTGAATTGTGTAACCCACCCAAGCTACTTTGTTATCTCTGCTTCACCAGCAACCTTCTTGAAAAAGGAGTTTGTATTTACTGTCTCAGCTTCCTCACTTTGTATACATTCCTAATATTATGATTTGGCTTCTACACTTACACTTTCCCAAAACTGATGTCTTCAAAATCACCAGTAACTCTTTTTTTGGTTTACTTTTTTATTTGTATTTTTTTAGAGTTGAAGTCTCACTCTGTCACCCAGGCTGGAGTGCAGTGGCGCAATCATAGCTCACTGTAGCCTCCAGCTCTTGGGCTCAAGCAGTTCTGCCTCGGCCTCCTGAGTAGCTGGGACTACAGGTGCAAACTGCTGCACCTGGCTAATTTCTTAATTTTTTTGTAGAGATGGGGTCTCACTCTGTTGCCCAGGCTGGTCACCAACTTCTGGCCTTGAGGGATCCTCCTCTCCTAGCCTCCCAAAGTGCTGGAATTACAGATATGAGCCACTGTGTCTGGCTGGTTTAACTTTTTTTTTTTTTTTTGAGACAGGGTCTTGCTCTGTTGCCTGGGCTAGAGTGAAGTGGCATCATCGTAGCTCACTGCAACCTCAAACTCCTGGGCTTGAGTGATCCTCTTGCCTCAGCCTCCCACGTAGCTGGAACCACAGGTGTGCACCACCATGCCTGGGTACTTTTTCTATTTTTTTGTAGAGACGAGGTCTCCCTCTTGGTCAGGCTGGTCTTGAACCCCTTGCCTCAAGCAGTTCTCCCACCTTGGCCTCCTAAAGTGCTAGGATTACAGAGGCGTGAGCTGCCACACCGGGCCTGATTTACTTTTTTACTGAGGTGTGATTTACATATGGTGTACAAATGAAAAGTTCATTCAGCCCATGGATTTTTACGGAATGAATATTCCCATATGACCACTACTCAAATAAAGATGGAGAAACATTTCCAGTACCCTAGAACAGTGGTCTCCCACCTTTTTGGACCAGGGACTGGTTTCATGTAAGATAATTTTTCCATGGGGTGTGTGTGGAGGGTGGTGCTCAGATGGTGATGTGAGCGATGGGGAGCAGCTATAAATACAGATGAAGTTTTGCTCACCTCCTGCTGTGAAGCCACCCCTCCCCTTTTCCTAAGTTTCTTGGAAGACAATTTTTCCATAGACGGGGTGGGGTGGTGGGGGTGATGGGGGTGGTGGGGGTGGTTGTGGAGGTGGAGCTCTGTGGCTCAGTCCCTAACAGGGGTTGGGGACTGCAGCCTTAGAATGTTCCCTTGTTCTTTCTCCCAGTTACTATCCTTTTTCAAGGGTAACTATTAATACTTTCATGACTTCTATCACCACAGTTCAGTTTTGAACTAATACTTAATATAAATGGAATCATACAGTTTCTACTCTTTTGTGACCAAATTCTTTCCTTCAAATCATGTATATGAGACTCATCCATGTTGCTTGTAGAAATAGTTTGTTCTTTTTCATTGCTATATAACTTTCCATTGTGTGAATGTACTATGATGAATACTAAAACTTGTTTTCCAAATTAAAATATAGTGCATGGCTACTTGGGCTTGTGAAAAGTTTCATTGTGAAAGAGCTACACAGAAAAATATGTAAAGTCCTGGGGACCTTTAAATTACTAAATGTGATAGTCTTCCCCTAGTTCTCATCCTCTCCAACATTGGAACTGTTTGTTACTGTTGACCATGTGTTCCTTCTTGACATTTTCTTCTCTTTTGTCATAATATCCATTCCATTACTGCTTCTCTGACTGCTCCCTTGTGTGTCTTCATTTTCTCTTCCTGTTCCCTAAACGTTCCTTGAAGATGTATCCTCTGTCCTTAACTGGATCCTTTGTTGTGCTCTATAATTTAGCAGGCTCACTCTGTGGCAAACACCTAGGATGTAGAACAAGGGTCTGCCATCCTTTTTTTTTTTAGAGACAGGGTCTTGCCCTGTCACCCAGGCTGGAGTGCAGTGGCATGATCATAGCTCCCTTGTGTAAGCTTGAACTCCTGGACTCAAGTGATACTCCTGGCCTCCCAAAGTGCTGGGATTGCAGGTGTGAGTGACCATGCCCAGCCATCCTCTTTATTCGTAGTATTGTGTCACAGAACCTCCTTGTAGAGTGATCTGAGTTTTTAGGCCTGACCTCTTTCCTTAGCTCTGCATTTCCATTTTTGTGCTTAACATTTCCACTATAGACTCTCATCGTTTGTGTTCTTACCATTTGTGATTTTTATAATTTGATAGTAACTTTGAAAGTACATAACTTGTAATAATTTATGATTTTGAAAAGGTAAAAGTTTCAGTTGTGTGTGTTAATGAGGCTGGTTGGATTTCATTCATTTAGGTAGTAAGAGCCTAGCTGAGCAGCAAGCATCCACATCTCAGAAATAACTTTATTCTCCATTTCTCATGATATGGAATAGTGCTTGTTATGCTTCATATTATGAGTTCTAACCAGGATGCAGGACTTGAATCTCCAGAAGGTCAGTGACTTACCGTATCATTAACATAGAATCCATTATTTCTCTGTTGAAATATACTTCTCTATGTTTCCTTTTTGTTATGAAACTTGAAATTAGATCCATGGTCTTTGACTTCTCTCTCTCCCTTGACACCCCACCCCTTAGCCAGTTAGGTGTTGGGTTCTGCTGATTCTACCTTCATGATATCTTAATTCAACAGACTGATGAACTTTAGTCTTTGTTGTTGCAATACCTTAACTGCGTTTACTTAGCCTTCAATCTTTTAACCTCTAATATATTCTGTATTCTATTAAAAAAAAAATTAGAACTCATTGCCTACCTGGCTAGTGGTAAGTGCTGGATAAATATTTGTTAATGATCATTTCATTTCTCTTATCTTCAGAAACCTTCATTAGCTTCTTACTACTCATAGAATTAAGCCTAAAGACCTTGGCATTCAAGGTCTACTTCATACTTATCACTTTTTGTTAGAAGAATTAGAGTTAGATGCCCCTTCTCTTGGTTCCCTAGGACCCTCTGCTTTTCTTCATCGAAGCATAGATTACTGAAATTGTCTTGTCTCTCTCATTAGTCAGTTCTTCGAGGCTCAGACCATTTCATTTACTATTGTATACCTAGGGCCTAGTATGGCACTTAAAACAGTTATTTGTGTGAGTATTTGTTAGAAACAGATATTTGCTTAGTGAATATCCTGATTGTCAGACTCTCATCAGAGAATGAATTCCTCAGAGGCTGTTTTATTCCTCATTGTATCTCCAGCCTCTAGTGTTTTAACTGGTATGTAATGGGCATTCAGTAAGTATTTGTTTATTGTTAGGTACTTTCGTGTACTTATTTTTCTCTGCCTCTGTGTATTAAAATTCTACTGAAGCTTCCAGGCCTAACTCAAATGCCATAGAAACTCTTCTATGAAGTCATTTTTCCATGTGGGATCCTTAGAGGATCCTTGGTTGGGCTTCAGGGAATCTGTGAATGTCCTGAAATTCCAATTCTCAAAATTCTGTGATCCAAAAAGTGAAAGCGGGGGTTCCAAGAGATTAAATGAAATAATGACTGGGAAGCACATAGTAAGTAGCTGCTTAATAATGTTAATTCTTGTCTCACTTTATTTCTATGACACATTACTTGATCCATTCCTATGTATAAAGTAGGTGCTGAATAAATATTTGCTGAATGAAAGGATAAATCAGTGTTTTAGCACTTCCATCCTTATGTATTCATTTGTATCATTTCATTTCTGCTTTTAAGTTGCAAATTATTGGATGTAGGAGCTGTATCATCATTTTATCTAACGTAATGCATAGCCAAGGACTTTGTTCACAACAGGTGCTAAGTAATTATTTATTGAATGAATGAATAAATAGAAAATGATTCAAATATTTTGAATTTGGACTATTTGAAAAATAATGGTAGTATGATAGAAGTAGACAAGTAAAGGAGATGGGACATTTTTGAGGATGGAAGAAGATGAGTTCAATTTTAGTTCCTAGAATACCCTCAGCACTGCTGAGGAATTTTCAAAATTATTTTAATGGAAATCAGAGCAGAAAGTTTATCAGCTCTTCTTTCCTTCTTATCATGGGTATGGGTAAGGGCTAGCTCCTGAAAACTTGTTAACTTTGAAATATTAGTTTCATCAAAGGTACCGGGTACAGAGATCCTGGGATGGTTGAGGCAGGTTGGCAAATGTTCCCTGATGAGGGTAGGAAGCATGTGCTTGCGGAGTTTTCCCATTTTTGTTCTATAGGGTATCCCTTATCCTAAAGCTCAGTCTAAAAGCTTTTTCCACCCCCAGTCACTCTTAGTGACTCGTAGGTTGGTCTGTTAGAGGCAGCTGAATATTGCAGTCAGTATGTCTCCTCTTAGCTTCTGTATGGTTCTCTGGTAAATTTGCCACCTAGCTTTGTACTTTCTTGGTGAAATCTCTATGGTACCTTGGTAATTACTACTTTTCATCAGTAGGTGTTGTTTTTCGTCATTAATGTATGTTCTTGCAAAGGAGTTTGAAAACTGTGGTCGTTGGATTAAGGGCTAGGCCTAGGGGAAGAGGAAAAAGTCCTTAAGGGAAATGGTGGGGCTAGGAGGGGAGAGGCTAGAGGTTATTGAGAGTAAGGACTCACACAGGATGCATTGTTAGTGAGATATAATTGACCACCCTTTTGTGTTAGTGTCATACCTCATTGTTAACTGTTAAATATTCTTTCCTCCTCTTCTTACTAGAACCATGTGTACAGTGGATGTGCAGCAAATAATTGGTGAGAAAAATTGACATCAGCCTGAGCCTCCTACTTCCATGTTCATTAGGTCAATTTTATCTTTACCAACAATGTTCCGCCTCTAAAACCTTAGTTTTTAGCTTGCTACATTCTGACCTTTACATTACCTCCTATTTCTCTAGCTCATACTCCTTTTAGAATTTCTTCTTCAAAAATTGTTCAAGCTCTTTGGAACCTCCAGTTCATTGGTTTTTGTTTTTTTTTTTTAACCATCTTTTCATTGTCAGTCAACTCATGCCTCTATTTCCCTCCTTATTCAACTTCACATGTCATGGGCTATCATAATGGTTCCTGCCCATGCACCTTCAGCTCCCTTGCCTCTTTCTCTCTCTGTCATACCTGTCTAGCAAGATCAACCATGATTAAACCAATTATATGCCTATTCTGTACCTATATCTAAGTAGCTGAATGTGGCTGGAGAAAAATACAACCATGCTGACGTTAAATTTGTGATCATGAACCTCAAGGAATCTGTCAGCACTGACAGTCAAACCTATGACATTTCCCTTGTCCATTAACTTTTCCACTTTTTTTTTTTTTTTTTTTTTTGGAGACAGAGTCTTGCTTGGCCACCCCGGGTAGAGTGCAGTGGTGTCATCGTAGCTCACTGCAACCTCAAACTCCTGGGCTCAAGAAATCCTCTTGCCTCAGCCTCCTATAGTCCTAGCTGGGACTATAGGTACACACTCCGATGCCTGGCTAATTTTTCTATTTTTAGTAGAGACAGGGTCTCGCTTTTGCTCAGGTTGGTCTCAAACTCCTGAGCTCAAGTGATCCTCCTGCCTTGGCTTCCCAGAGTGCTAGGATTACAGGCGTGAGCCACTGTGCTCAGCCCTTCCACTCTTAAATGATAGTTTAATCTTTATTTCTCCTCAAACCTCCAACATTCTCTTTGTCCTCCTTATGTCAGTTGACATTCTTGCTTACCGTTTCACTGAGGGGAAAACAAAGATGATATCTAGAAGAGGACTTGCACAAGCTCCCATTACAAATAAACCAACCTACCTATTTCTGTACCTACATTCTTTGTCCTGTCTCCTATTGCTATGGGTAATCTGTTCCTACTCCTATGTAAGGCCTAATTAGGACTTCTGTTCTCGGCTGGGCACAGTGACTCATGCCTGTAATCCCAGCACTTTGGGAGACCAAGAAGGGAGGATTGCTTGAGGCCAGCAGTTTAAGACCAGCCTGGGCAACATAGCAAGACCCCATCTCTAAAAAAAAAAAAATTAGGCATGGTGGCTTGCACCTGTAGTTCTAGCTACTCAGGAGGCTGAATCAGGAGGATCGCTTGAGCCCAGGAATTCAAGGCCGTGGTGAGCTATGATAACACTGCTGCACTCCAGCCTGCTGACAACAGAGTGAGACCCTGTCTCAAAAAAAAAAGAAAAAAAAAAAGAGTTATTGCAGTTATCCTTTCATACTCCTCCATCATTAGTTTTTCTTTTCTGTTAGATGATTCATTTCAACTTACAAACATGCTGTGATACTTCCCATCTTAAAAAATCTTCATTAACCCTATAACCCCCCCATTTGTTCATTTGATTCAATGAGATTTTTTTTTTTTGACTACTGTTGGCATTATGACAGTGAAAAAAGCAGACAACAGTCCCTGCCTTCATGAAGTTTCTATTGTTGTGGAGGGAGTTAGATAATAAAATAAATGAGTAACATATATAGTATATTATAATATATGATGATAAATACTATGAAGAAAATAAAGCAGGAAGGGAGATACAGAGTGATGGGGGATTTTGGTTTTAAACAGCATGGTCGTGAAAGACACCTCCTAGAAGAGGATATTTGGGTAAAGACGTGAAGGATGTGGGAGAAAGAGGCATTTAGGTTATCCGGGGGAAAAGTATACTTGGTAGAGGGAATAACAAGTAGCCTGGACTGGAAGCATACTTCCACCTCTGAGATTTGTGTTTGAGGAACAGCAAGCAGGAGGCCAATGTGGCTGGAGTGGAATGAATAAGAGGAAGGATAGTAGATAAGCTCAGAAGGGAAAAGAGTTCCAAATTGTGAAGGCTCTTACAGGCCTTTCTAAGTATTTTAGCTGTTACCATTGAATGACATAGGAAGCCATTGGAGAGTTTTGAGCAGAGGAGTCACATGATCTAATGTTTTAATCCAATCTATTTGGCTGCTCTATTGAGAATTGACTAGGCCGGGTGAGGTGACTCACACCTGTAACCCCAGCGGGCTGGGAGGCTGAGGTGGGAGGATCGCTTGAGGTCAGGAGTTTGAGACCAGCCTAAGTAAGAGTGAGACCCCATCTCTAAAAAAAAAAAAAAAAAAAGAATTGACTGAATGGGAATGTGGAAGCAGAGAGAACAGTTGGGAGGCTATTTCAGTAAGTCAGGCAAAAGAGCAATGGTATGAAATAATGGTCTAAGAATAGGAGAGTACTTCTCTTTATTTTATTTTATTTTTTTTAGAGCTCTTATGTTTTATTCAAAATCCATTTAGAAAGATAGGTAACATAAATTACTTCAGAGCAAATTTTTGGCAAGATAAATTCTTGGGAATGCAGAAAGCTAATTCACAAATGTCCAGTGTATGATGGTCAATTTATAACATATACAGTCTTTACAAAACTATATTGATTATTATTTTTAATATTACCTATTGGTCTATATGTCGATCCAAATCTTCATATTGGTAACATTTTAAATACTTTAAAGGCATTTCTTTATATTAGAACTGCCTGCTTTATTACAGAGACGACTACTTTTTATAACAAAACTCCTCAAAAGAGTTGTTTATATCTTCTGCTTTCATTTCCTCTCCCTCCATTCTTTCTTGAGCCACTCCAGTCAGCCTTTTCTCCTCATCATTCCACTGAATATCAAGGCCATCATTGACCTCCGTGTTGCCAAACCCATCGGCCAGTTCTCAGTTTCATCTCACTTGACCTGTTGCACTTGACGTGGTTGATCGTTCCCTCATTTGGCTCCTGCAATCATGCTCTCTTGATTTTCTTCCTGTCTCACTGAAAATGCTTCAGAGGGTTCAGTCTTTATTCTGCCTCTACATCTCTTCTCCCTTTTTACGTGATTTCCTCAGATTCTATTGCTTTGTGTTCCATCTGTAAGGTGACAATACCCACATTTATTTCTCTGGTCATGACCTTTCTCCTGAGCTCTAGATGCCTATTTTTAATTGTCTGTGTAATTTTTCTATTTGGATAGCTTGTAGATGGCTCAAACTTAAAGTGTCCAAAACTGAACTCTTAATTTTCACTTCCCAGTCTGGTTTGTCCCCTGTCTTTCCCATGGCAATAAATGACACTACCATTCACTCATTTACTCAGAACAAAACTTGGAAGTTGTCTTTGATTCTTTTCTTAACCTCTTCTGTATTCCACATTCAGTCCCGCAGGTCTGTTTGGTGCTATAATCATCCCTCAGTATCTGTGGGGGATTGGTTCCAGGACCCCCTGCAGACAAGAAAGTCCACAGATGCTCGAGTTCCTTATATAAAATGATGTATTAATAGTATTTGCAGCCTGAGCAACATAGCAAGACCTCGTCTCTACAGAAAATAATAAAAAAAAAATTAGCCGGGCGTGGTGGTACATACCTGTAGTCGTAGCTACTTGGGAGGCTGAGGCAGGAAGATCACTTGAGGCCGGGAGTTTAAGGTTGCAGTGAACTATAATGATGCCACTGCACTCTAGCCAGGGCAACAGAGGGAGACTCTGTCTCAAAAAAAACCGGAAAACCCCCCACAAAAACAAAAAAGCAGTATTTGCATGTAACCTATGCACATCCCCCTGTATGCTTTAAGTCATCTCTAGATTACTTATAATACCTAATACAATGTAAATGCTATACTCTATTTTTTATTTGTGTTGTTGTTTTGTTTTGTTGTTTTATTTTTATTGGTTGAATCTGGATGTGGAACCTGTGAAAACGGAGAGCGGACTATACATTCAAATTGCATGAGACTTCCCCACCATCTCCACCACTATCCTAGTCCTAGCCTCCATCATCTTTCATCTGGATTATTGTAAAAGTCTCCTAATTGGTCTTCCTGATTCTATTCTTAATGCCCTCCCTCCTCCCCTGTGATAATTTTGCACATAGCACGTGATCCTGTAAAAGCTTAAATCAGAGCTTGTTACCCCCCACCCCGCCCCGTTCCAGTGGCTTTCTATCACAGTTTAGATCAAAGTCCAAAGTACTTACTTTATCTTACAGGATTTCACATGATCTGGATCTTGGCTTTCTCTCACCTCATTTCCTTTCATTCTTCCTCTTGTTCACTGAGCTCTGGCCACATGGGTTGCCTTGGTGGTCCCCAAATATATTAAGCATGCTCCTGCTTCAGGACATTTAAAAAATTGTTATTGAGCACTTTTGCACTTGGTAGTTTTCTCTACCTGAGATACTCTTTTTGCAGATATATGTATGTAGCTGGCTTTCTCATTTCATTCAGGTCTCTGTTCAGACATCACCTATGCAAAGAGGCCTTCCTTGACCAGCCTTTTTAAAGTATCTCTTTTTGTCACTTCCTTTCCCTCTTTTTGTTTATGTCCTTTATTCACCTGTTATTGTCACATATTTGTTGTTTATTGTCTTTTTTCACATTAGAATGTATACATCCTGTGGGCAGGAATTTTTGTGTCTGCTTTTGTTGCTGCTGTATCTCTAGCTTCTAGAATTGTATCTTGTAAATATAAGATATTAAATAAATACTTCTTGACTGAATACATGGTGATTGAGATTGAGTCAAATTCTCTGAATTCAAATTCCAACTCTGTTACCTGAAACAAGTTACTTAAGTTTTCTAAGCATTAATTATCCTACATGTATAATGGAGAGAATATTATTACCTATTTCATAAGGTTTTTGGGAAGGTTTAATAAATTAATCTATGTAAGACACTTATATAACCTGTTAACAGTAAGCACTCAGGTAATGGTTAATTGTATTTTCAGTGTACATGCACAGAATATGTGAATAGAGAGTTCACATTTTATAGTATTCTCATCTGGTTTTAGAAAGAAATATAATAGAAAAAAATTTCTTGACCTTTGATTTGTTGGTGTTATTGAACTGTTTTCTTATTTTGTTCAGCTTGAAAAGGAGGCTTTAACTTGTGCATTTTTCCCTTAAGGGAAACTTTTATGGATTTTATTATTAAGTAACTGCCTTAGAAGATAGAATAGCCTCCCTAGGTTTTAGAATGTAATTAAGAACAGATTCAGCCCAAGGGAACCACATTTTAAAATTCTGTGATATCATCTTAGTTGTACCAACTTTACTATAGCAGTATTCCCTAAGGTGAACCTGAGTAGCAGATGCACAAATCCTTTAACCATTAGTTTGTTGGAGATTAATAAGCCACATAGATTTTCTGCCTGTATTTCAGCAAAGCAGCAGTAATATAGTGTTGTCAGGCCTTCTAACTGTTAGGCATTCAGGAATGTTTTAAAAAGCAGAGAGTTCAGAAATAGTTGGTAATAATTTTTTAAAAGTCATTAAGTTATTTTGAAGGGATGTTACCAAGGTGATTTTGTTCAGGTGACCCAGGAACATCTAAGTCCCACACTTTGTTACTAGCTCAGGCTTTGGTCTTTTATATGAACACTAGCTGCTGTAACATACATTCAGAAGGATCCCCAGGCTCTTCGATTTTATTATACATGGCTTCCAAGGTCACCTGAGGAAAGTGGAGGATGGGCTAGTCCTAGAAATGGCTTAATCACTTCCAGCCATATTGCATTGCCAGAACTCAGTTTCAGTACGGTACATAACTGTTAGAGGGCTGGGAAATGTCATGTAATTTATGCCTAGGGGGAGGGTGAATCATACTTGGTCAGCATGTAGCTTCAAACCCCAGCATAGTCCTCAGCTTAGAACTATATAGAAATCCTTTTGTTTTGGTTACAGATAGCCTAGAACCATAGCCTCTTTTTATTCCTTATAGGCCCACAGAGTTTTGGGTTATGACTATTTTGAATGCAAGTAACAGGCTTTTCCCAAGCACAGCTAGGAGATCTGAAAAAGCTTGTTTTCTTCTGGCTGTGGCAGAGATAGTCTTTGGCAACCCCCACACTCCTTGAAGCCTTGATGAATAGTGAGAGCTGTCCTTAGACTTTTCTCACTTTGTTAGCTCAGCCTTGTGTAAGAGGAAAAAAGTCAGAAGAGAGCCATTGAGAGGGCAGAGGAGCCAGGCTTCAGCTGTTCTCACATTAATAGGTACCTGGAAGGAAGTGTGACCTACAGGGCCTACCTTCACATGTGCTTTGACTTTTTAATTGATAACATTATGGTAAAGTACAGTTAATATAAAATTTACCATTAATGACATCTAGTACATTCAAATGTTGTACAGCCATCACCATTATCTAGTTCCAGAACATTTTCACCAGCCCAAAAGGAACTCTCATGCCTATTAAGTAGTCCCTCCCCATTTCTTCCCTCCTGCAGTCCCTGCTAACCTGGGCCCTGGACATTTCATACAGATGATACCATACATTATACGGCCTTTTGTGTCTGGCTTCTTTCACTTAATACTTTTTATATATATATATATATAAAAGGCACAAAACCAGTGCATTAACGTAATATTTTTGAGGTTCATCCATACTGTAGCATGTATCAGTATTTCATTCCTTTTTGTAGCTGAGTAATATTCCATTTTATGGATATACTACATTTTGTCTATTTAAATGGACATTTGAATTGTTTCTGCTTTTTGGCTATTGTGAATAGTGCTGCTATGAACATTTGTGTACAAGTTTTTGTTTGAATACCTGTTTTCCAATATTTTGGTTATATATACAGGAGTGGAATTGCTACATAATATGGTAATTCCATATTTAACTTTTTTTTCCTCTTCGAGACCTCTGTGACCCAGGCTGGAGTCACTGGCATCCTCATAGCTCACTGTAGCCTCCAACTCCTGGGCTCAAGTGATTTTCCTGCCTCAGCCTCTCTACTAGTTGGGCCTAGAGGTGCATGCCACCACGCCTGGATAATTTTTGTATTTTCTGTAGAGATGGGGTCTTGCTCTTGGCCAGACTGATTTTGAACTTCTGGCCTCAAGTGGTCCTCCCACCTCAGCCTCCTAAAATGCTAGGATTACAGGCATGAGCTACCATGCCAGGCCTCCATATTTAACTTTTTGAGGAACTGCCAAACCGTTTTCCACATTGGCTGTACCATTTTAGCGTTCCCACTAGCAATAAATGAGGACTCCAGTTTCTCTATGTCCTTGCTTATATTTGTTTTTCAGTTCTTAAAAAAGTATAGCCAATCTAAACAAAAGAAAATTCAAATGTAAGAAGCAACAGCTGCTCCAAATGAGAAGGAATCAGTGAAAGAACTCTGGAAGTATGAAGAATCAGAGCGAAAGGATACCCCCAAAAGGGAACACCAGGTCTCTAGCAGGGAATACCAACCAAAATAGAATATTGAAATTATAGATGAGGAATTTTGAATATGGATTGTAAGGAAGCTCAATGAAATACAGGATAAAATAGAAAGCACAAAAACAATGCAGGAAATGAAATGAAAGATTCACTAAAGAAATTGAATTATTAAAGAAAAATAAAACAGAACTTCTGGAAATGAAAAATTCATTCAAGGAATTACAAAACACAGTGGAAAGCCTTAAGAATAGGTTAGATCAGGCAGAAGAAAGAATCTCAGAGCTTGAAGACACCACCTCTGAATTAAACAAGTCAGTCAAAGAGATAGCGCAGAGAAATAAGAGGAACAAACAAAGCCTACAAGAAATATGGGATTATGTAACGAGGCCTAACATAAGAATCATAGGCATCCCTGAGAGCAAAGGAGAAAATACACAAAGGTTGGAAAACCCACTTGAGGGAATAATTGAGGAAAATTTCCCTGGCCTTGCTAGAAATCTAGATATCCAGGTATAAGAAGCTCAAAGGACTCCTGGGAGATTCATCGCAAAGAAGCAAACACCACAACACACAGTCGTCAGACTGGCCAAAATAAACATGAAAAAGGTGCTCCTATGAGCTGTAAGGCGAAAGCATCAGGTAACTTACAAAGGAAAACCCATCAGACTAACTGCAGCCTTCTCAGCTGAGACCTTACAAGCCAGAAGGGATTGGGGCCCCATTCTCAGTCTTCTCAAACAGAATAATGGCCAGCCTAGAATTTTGTATCCTGAAAAACTAAGTTTCGTAGATTAGGAGGAAATAAAGACTTTCTCAGACATGTGAACACTGAGGGAGTTTGTCAAGACAAGACCTGTCCTGCAGGAAGTACTCAGAACTGCATTATACACAGACCAGCACAATAGACACCCACCAGTGTAAAATCACCCAAAAGCTAAAGGTCAAAACCCAGATACCACAATGGCTCAAGAGATAAAACAAAGTAACAAAGTCCTGCTTAACAGGATGAACAGAAATCTACCCCACTTATCAATTCTTTCAATAAATGTGAATGGCTTGAACTCCCCACTGAAGAGACATAGGCTGGCTGAATGGATAAAAAAATACAAGCCAAGTATCTGCTGTCTCCAGGAAACGCATCTAACTCACAAGGACTCATTCAGACTCAAGGTGAAGGGATGGAAAACAATATTCCATGCAAATGGAAACCAAAAGAAAGTTGGTGTAGCAGTTTTCATATCAGATAACATGGTCTTCAAATCAACAAAAGTAATGAAAGACATTAATGGTCATTATATAATGGTAAAGGGAACAATTCAATAAGACATAACAATTCTAAATATTTGTGTACTGAACACAGGTGAACCCAGATTCATATATCAAATCCTACTTATTCTAAACAAAATGATAAGCAGCAGCACCCTAACAGTTGGGGACTTCAACACCCCTCTGACAGAACAGGACAGATCCTCCAAACAGAAGATAAACAAAGAAACAATGGACTTAAACAGAACTCTGGAACAAATGAGGCTAATAGACATTTATAGAACATTCTACCCAAAAACCATTGAATATACATTCTTCTCATTAGTTCATGGGACATTCTCTAAGATTGATTACATCTAGGCCACAAAACATGTCTCAACAAATTAAAAAAAAATAGAGACTATACCAAGCATCTTCTCATACCACAGGGAATAATTGAATCACCTCCAACAGAATACTCATCTCTACCAAAGTCATGGAAACTAGCAACTTACGCTGAAGTGGTCAGAGAATAGATGGAAATAAAAGATTCTTTGACCTAATGACAAGGGACACAAGTTATTGAAACTGTGGATATAGCTAAAGCAGCCTAGAGAAATTCATAGCATAAATGGCTACATCAAAGATAGAAAGATCACAAATCAACATCTAGTGATCGTCTCAGGAACTGAAAAGCTGAGCAAAGCAATCCAACCGCAAAGAAAGAATAACAGATCAGAGCAGAACTAAATGAAATTGATAACAAAAAACTATACAGAAGATTAATGAAACAAAGTTGGTTCTTTGAAAAGATAAACAAAATAGATGGGCCTCTTGCTAGATTAAACAGAAGCAGAAAAGAAAGGACTCTAATAAGCTCAATCAGGAATGAAAAAGGAGAAATTACAACTGATACCCTGGAAATACAAGATACCATCTCTGAATACCATAAAAATCTTTATGCACATAAACTTGAAAATGTTGAGGAAATGGATGAATTCTTGAAAACACACAACCTCCCTAGGTTCAATCAGGAAGAAATCGAATTCCTGAACACACTGATAGCAAGTACCGAAATTGAAGCAGCAATAAAAAAATCTTCCAAAAAAAAAAAAGTCCTGGACCAGATGGTTTCACACCTGAATCTTACCAGACCTACAAAGAAGAACTTGTACCTATACTGCAGAAATTATTCCATAACACTGAGAAGGAAGAAATCCTTCCCAACATGTTTTACGAAGCCAACATCACCTTGATACTAAAGCCAGGAAAGGACTCAACAAAAAAAGAAAACTATAGACCAGTTATCCCTTATGAATACAGATGCAAAAATTCTCAATAAAATCCTAGCAAACTGAATTTCATGAAAAAAATAATCCATCACAACCAAATGGGCTTCATCCCAGAGATGCAGGGATGGTTCAACATATGCAAATCTATCAATCTAATTCACCACATAAATAGAAGTAAAAACAAAGACCATATGATCCTCTCAATAGATGCAGAAAAAGCATTTGACAAAATTCAGCACCCTTTTCTGATAAGAATGCTTGAGAAAATAGGCATAGGTGGGACATACCTCAAAATGATAAAGACATATACGACAAACCCACAGCCAACATCATACTCAATGGGAAAAATTGAAAGCATTTTCCCCCTTAGAACTGGAACCAGACAAGGTTGCCCTCTATCACCACTTCTATTCAATAAAGTGCTGCAAGTCCTTGCCAGAGCAATCAGACAAGAGAAGGAAATTAAGGGTATCCAAATGGGGGGGGGCAGAAGAGGTCAAACTATTGCTCTCTGCTGACAATATGATCTTATATCTAGAAAACCCAAAAGAATCTGCTAAGAGACTACTGGAACTGATAAGTAAATTCAGCAAAGTCTCAGGTTACAAAATCAATGTACACAAATCAGTAGCATTCATACACACCAACAACAGTCAAGCTGAAAACCAAATCAAAGACTGAATACTTTTCACAGTAGCAACAAAGAAACTAAAATACCTAGGAATATACTTAATTAAGGAGGTGAAAGACCTCTACAGGGAAAATTATGAAACACTGAGGAAGGAAATAGCAAAGGACATAAACAGATGGAAAATCATACCATGCTTATGGATTGGCAGAATAAACATTGTTAAAATGTCTATACTACCCAAAGTGATCTACAGATTCAATATAATCCCTATTAAAATACCAACATTTTTTGCAGACCTAGAAAAAATAATTCTGTGCTTTGTATGGAACCAGAGAAGACCCCATCTAGCCAAAGCAACCTTAAACAAAAAGAAGAAATTTGGAGGCATCAATTTACCAGACTTCAAGCTATACTACAAGGGTATAGTAACCAAAACAGCATGGTACTGGTGCAGGAACAGAGACAGACAAATGGAACAGAACAGAGAACTCAGACATAAAACCATCCTCATATTGCCATCTGATCTTTGACAAAGCAGACAAAAACATACACTGGTGGAAAGAATCCCTATTCAATAAATGGTGCTGGGAAAATTGGATAGCCACATGTAGAAGACTGAAACAGGATCCACCTCCTCACCTCTCACAAAAATCAACTCACGATGGCTAACAGACTTAAACCTAAGTCATGAAACCATAAGAATTCTAGAAGAAAATGTTGGAAAAACTCTCATAGACATCAGCCTAGGCAAAGAATTTATGGAGAAGACCCCAAAAGCAATCACAGCAACAACAAAAATAAATAAATGGGACCTGATCAAATTAAAAAGCTTCTGCACAGCCAAGGAAACAATCATTAGCGCGAATAGACAGCCTACAGAATGGGAGAAAATATTTGCATGCTATACACCCGATAAAAGGCTAATAACTAGAATCTATAAAGAACTCAGGCAAATCAGTAAGAAAAAAATCAAACAACCCCATTAAAATGGGCAAAGGACATAAACAGAAACTTTTCAAAAGAAGGTAGACTAATAGCCAATAAACATGAAAAAATGCTCAACATCTTTAATCATCAGGGAAATGCAAATCAAAACCACAATGAGATATCACTTAACTCCAGTGAGAATGACTTTTATCAAAAAGTCCCCAAAACAACAAATGTTGGCATGGATGCAGAGAGATAGGAACAATCATACACTGCTGGTGGGACTGCAAACTGGTACAATCTCTATGGAAAGTAGTATGGAGATACCTCAAAGAACTAAAGTAGAACTACCATTTGATCTAGCCATGCCACTACTGGGTATCTACCTAAAGGAGAAAAAGACATTCTATAAAAAAAGACATTTGCACTTGATCGTTTATAGCAGCACAATTCACAATTGCAAAGATGTGGAAACAACCAAGTGCCAATCAATACATGAGTGGATTAATAAAATGTGGTAATGTATACCATGGAGTACTACTCAGCCATAAAAAAATGGTGAACTAATACCTCTTGTATTATCCTGGATGGAGCTGGAGCCCATTCTTCTAAGTGAAGTATCACCAGAATGGAAAAACAAACACCATCTGTACTCACTATTAAATTGGTACTAATAGTTCAACACTTATGTGCACATATGGAAGTAACATTCATTGGGAATTGGGCAGGTGTGGGGGAAGGAGAGTATGGGTAAATTCACACCTAATGGGTGCGGTGTGCACTGTCTAGCTTAGGGTGGGCTCACTTGTAGCTCTGACTTGGTTTGTGCAAAGGCAGTTTATGTGACCAAAGCATTTGTACCCCCATAATATTCTGAAATTTAAAAAAAAAAAGAAATAAATAAAAAAGTATAGCCATCCTAGTAGATTGAAGTGGTATTTCATTGTGCTTTTGGTTTGCATTTCCCTACTGGCTAGTGATGGTTGAGCTTCTTTTCATTTGCTTATTGGCCATTTGTGTATCTTCTTTATAGAAATGACTATTTAAGTCTTTGCCCATCTTTTAACCGGCTTGTCTTTTTGTATTGAGTTGTAAGAATTCTATATATGTTCTGGATACTAAACTCTGATCAGATATATGATTTGTAAATATTTTCTCCCAATTTTTAAACTGTCAAATTATTTTAGAGAGGTAAACTGGGATATGAATTTGGAATTAAAATTAGGCTGGGCGTGGCTGGGCACACATGTAATCCTAATGCTTTGAGAGGCCGAGGCAAGAATATCACATGAAGCCAGGAGTTCAAGACTTTGGGCAACTTGGCGAGACCCCATCTCTACAAAAAATAAAAAAATTAGCTGGTCGTGGTGGTGTATGTCTGTAGTTCTAGCTACTCGGGAGGCTGGGGTGGGAGGATCGCTTGAGCCAGGAGGTTGAGGCTGCAGTGAGCTATGATCAGGGCAGTGTACTCCGGCCTGGGTGACAGCTGAAAACCTGTCTCAAAAAAAAAAATTATATTTCCGTACTTTCATTGGCTTTATGATTTTGTGCAAAATCTCTGCCTTGATTTTCTTTGCTAAATTTTCTCTTCTATACACAAAGCAAATGTTTCTTTCTTTCCCTTTCTTGGTGTTGTATTTCTACGTGAAGGCTTTGAATATTTCCACAATGAAAAAATTAAATTCTGACTTGGTAATCATTTCTGGCAATTGTAGTTCCCACCTTGTGTTTTTTTAAAATTTTTTTATTTTTAAAAATCACTTTGTGTTTTTAAAAATTATTTAATTTTGAAACATTGCAAACTTACAGGAAAGTGTATTGGACATCTATGTGCTCACTGCCTAGGTTTAGCAGATAGTTATGTTTTGCTTTTGAGTTTTTTCTTTTTTTTAAAGAGGTAAAGTGTTACAGGTACTGTTAGCATCCTTTCTTTTTCCCCTTTCCCAGGAGAAAACCATTGTCCTGAAAATAATAATGTGTTACATGTTGAATTAGGGGGAAAAACTTCATTGCTAAAGATACTTGTCTATAAGCAAGATGTTGCAGTATTTGTTTTTGAATTTCATGTAAATTATGTTTTACTCTATGGATCCTTTTATTCTCTTGCCTTTTTCACTCAACATTGTTTTTGAGAGTTATGTGTGTCATAGATGAACAAACTTTTTCTGTGAAGTACCAGATAATAAGTATTCGAGGCTTTGTTATACTGACTTTGTCACTCCTCAGCTCTGCCACTGTAGTGTGATAGTATCCATAAGGCAATATGTAAATGAATTAGTTGTGTTCCCCTAAAACTTTATTATAGATGCTGAAAGTGGAATTTCATATAATATTCATATTCATCATATTAAGAATAATACTTTATGAAATACTGTTCTTTTGATTTGTTTTTCAACAACTAAAAAATGTAAAAACTATTTTTAGCTTCCTGGCTGGACATAAGCAGGTGATGGGTGGGATTTGTATTGCCAGCTGAAGTTTGCCAACCCTGACCTACATTAGTACATTTAGATCAATTTCATTTTTTAACTGTTATGTAGCATTACTTTGAATAAATGACAATTTCTTCTTATAATAATGGGCCCTTAGTTATTTCCATTTTCTTTATTATAGTCCTGCAGTAAATATCCTTGTGCTTATCTCCTTGTGCACATATCCAAGAGTTTCTCTTGCTGGGTATTATTGCCAAATTATTTTCTAAAGTGATTGTAAAAATCTGTACTTTGACCAGTGATGTTTCCCTATGTCCTTGCCAGCTCTTGGTTTTATTAGGTCGTTACTTTTTGTTAATTTCCTAGGTTTAAGTGGCATCTTAGTGTTTTAAATACGATTACTAGTGACGTTGAGAATCTTTTCATTTATTTATTGTTTATTTGGATTTTTTTTTCATCTGTAACTTGCTTGTTCATGTGCTTTTTTTAAAACATAGACTTTTTTCTTCTTTTTTCATTTTCTTATTGATTGTTGGGAGTCCTTTATTAATGTCATATAAATATAATATGGAGAAAAAGCATATTTTGGAATCAGGTTTGAATTCTCTTAGTAGCTTAGTAGATTCAAATTTGAAATGATAAGAAGGAGTGGCTGTTTTGCAGCGATGGTTATATCAAGACTAAAAATGCCTGGTTTGTATTGGATCTAAAGTTTTCTATGTTTCTTATTGTGCCTGTTTTTTGTCATTGCTATAAATTTATTTATGTGTAGCAGAATATTCCCTTGCTTGTGTACCGGTCTACTTTTTTCTGATTTTCTTCTTTTCCTTTCTTAAAAAAATCTTTTGTTATAAAATATACAAAGTACAGAAAAGCACTAAAAACAAATGTATAGCTTAGTGAACTATTTTAAGATGGACACCCTTATAATCACTACCCAGGTCAAGAAAAAGAACTTTGCCAGTTGTTTCAGAAACTCCTTTCTCTGTGCCCCCATCCCATCACAGCCCCTCCTTCCCTCCAAAAGTAATCACTACCTTGACTTAAAAAGTAATCACTACCTTGCATTTCTTTATAGCTTCTATTACCAAGTTTGTATCTCTAGACATTATAATTTAGATTTGCCCATTTGAAAAAACTTGATATATTTAAGTCTCTTTTAATCTGTAGGTTTTCCTTCCATCTCTTTCTTTTCCTTAAAATTTATATGTTGAAAAACCCTGAGATGTTTGACCTGTAGTGTTTCCCATAGTCTAGATTACATACTTATGGTACATTTACAAAATGTTTGTGTCCTTTGTATTGCCTGCAATACAAAAATGGATATAGAGGCTTAATCAGACTCAGGTTTAATTCTTTTGGCAAGATTATAGGTGGTGGTGTGTTCTTTCAACAGGAGGCACATAATGTTTGCTTTTTTGCTCTTTGATTTTGGCAGTTGTTGATGTTCAATGCCTAGATCCACTAATTGGGAATTGTGAAATGGTGATATAATTTTATCCTTTTGTTTTTATTTATTGGCTGGAATAACATTTTAAGGAGATGTTTTCCCTCATCTACTATTTGGTATAGTTCATGTCAGAAAGGCCTGATTCTTTCCTTTTATTCACTCAGTTTTTAAGATAATGAATTGGTTCCCTGTCATCCTCAGAAGGTGATCAATTAACTGTTTCTTATTATCAGTGTGGATTCAGATACATTTAAACATATTTGATGGGTTATAACCCATTGCACCTTTCTTATACTTATTGAAGCTCAAATTATCCTATTGTTGTCTAATAAGTGCCTCTTCAAGTTGGTTCCTCAGTCTTTTTGACCTGATCTTAATAGTTATGATAATTTTCTTGCTATCTTGTATGTCAAATTGTTGCAGGCTCATTTCCCACCTTAGACCTAGAATCAACTATTTCTCCAATTATATTTCAAAACAGCTGTAGTCTGGATGCTAAGGATGCTCATTGCTATTGGCGTGGTCATTGTTTCTAGGACTTTTCAGTGAGCAGAATTAAGAGATATATATAATAAAACTACCTTGTGAATTCACAGTGATACATACAAAGGACTACTGGATTTTAAAAAAAAACTTAATTTCATGTATATCATATCAGTATTGCCTTTCTTCCATACCAAGAATAATGTTCCCAAGGATTCAGGGGATGATAGAATTAGAATATCCAGGAGTTACCCATTTTCTTTATTATATATTAAACATGCAACTTTTCCAGTGGCAGTACTAACGCTACTGTCACCAATAATAATTACTGAAAACCATTAAGAATTTTTTTCATATGTGCTGTTTCCATCCCCTCACTCCCATTTTGTGGTTGATCTATATCTACATTATCAGATCATATAGCCATTATATACTATACTCTCTTCCTTTTAATTTACATTTATTCTTAATTTTACAAATAACTATATTTAATGCTATTCACCACATTGATGTGTCTCTAGTTACTTTGGTTGTCTGAATATCTTGTTGTCTAGTAGATTCTGTAGGAAGGGCCTGTTGAAACAATATTCTCTTAGTTACTTCATATTGATTACATTGTAGGCCGGTATGGTGGCTCACACCTGTCATTGCAGCACTTTGGGAGGCTGAGGCGGAAGGATTGCTTGAGGCCAGGAACCTGAGACCAGTCTGGGTAACATAGTGAGACCCTGTCTCTACAAAAAAAAAAAAAAAAAAAAGCTGGTATGGTGGCATGTGCCTGTAGTCCCAGCTATTTGGGAAGCTGAAGCAGGAGGATCATTTGAGCCCAGGAGTTTGAGGCTGCAGCAAGCTATGATTGCACCACTCACCACAGCACTCTAGCCTGGGTGACAGAGCAAGACCCTGTCTCCTTTAAAAAAAAAAGGCAACACAGTTGTCTGTGCCCTTTACCTTGTAGGTCAGTTTTCCTGAATATAAAATCCTTGGCTCACATTGTCTTTCTTTGAGTATTTTAGATATGGAACCCTGTTTTCTTCTGGCATAAAGAATTGCTATTAAAGTCTGATGTGATTTAAGTTTCTCTCATAGGTCACATGTTCTTTTTTTCTAAATGCTCAAAGGATTTTTTTCTTTAAAGTCCAGTAATTTTACTAAAATATACCCTGCTGTTGATTATTTTGGATCTGTATTCTCATGTGCATGGTGTATTCTTTTAGTATGTAGTTTGACAATTTCTTTAAATTTCAGGGAAGTTGCTGAATTGTATTTTTAGTATTTGTTCTGTTGCCTTACTTTGATTTTCTTCTGTAGGGATGCTATTACTTGTATGTTGGATGATCTTTGCCTCTCTTCAACATATCATTTTCTCTCAAATATTTTTTTTCTTCCTCTTCATTAAAAAAAAATCCTCCATTCTGTATCTCCTAAGGCATTGTCTGTTGTGTTTATTCTCTCCTGTGTTCCTTCAGGTTCACTCTTTGATGTTTGCACAACAAGGAAGTCGTGTAATGATGCATTTCTCAGAACATATTCCTGTTGACAAGTGACACATGACAGTATCTGTCTACATTTTTGCTTGCTGTGTTCTTTCTTCCTGATTTCCTAAAGTTTCTTTCTTGTATTGTTCTCCATTGTTTAGAGGACTTCTTTAGCCATTCTTTTAGGATAGGTCTGCTGTCAACAAATACTATTAGTTACCCCTCTTCCCAAAGGATATTTTCACTGGTTATTGCTTCTGAGTTGATGGTTCTTTCAACACTTGAAAAGTATTGTGCCACTTCCTTCTGGACTCCATGGTTTCTGATGGGAAATTTGTCATTCAAACTTTTTTCCCCCTATAGGTAAGGTTTTTCTCTCACAGCTTTAATAGTTCTTCTTTGTTTAAAATTTTTCAGAATTTCAATTATGATGTGTCTTGTCACATATTTCTTTGGGTTTATTCTGTTTGAGGTTCATTCAATTTCTTGAATTTGTAGTTTTATATCTCTTAACGTATTTGGAAAGTTTTTGGTCGTTATTCTAGTACTTTTTCAACCTTGGTATCTTTGTTCCTTACTTTTGGGACAATAATGACACAGACGTAAGATCTTTTGTTATAGTCCCACAGGTCCTTGAGTGTCTATTCATTGTTTTCTCTCTGTTGTTCATATTGGGTGATTTCTGTTCTGTTTTCTTGTTTACTGTTTCTTTCTTCTGTCCTCTCCTTTCTGCCATTCAGCCTATCCACTGAGTTTTTAATTTTGGTTATTATATTTTTCAGTACAAAAATCACTATTTGGTTCTTTTTTAAAAATATGTTTTAATTCTTTGCTGAGGCTTTTAATTTTTTCATTCATTTCAAGGATGTTTGTAATTGCTTGTTGAAGTGTAATATTTTTATCATGTATGTCTTATACTCTTTGTTTCTCACTTCCTCTGGTACACCTGTTTTTGTGTTGATTCCTTTGTACTGACCCATTTTTATTCTCTTCTCATTTCCTTTCATGTATGCTTTTTAGATATTTTCTTTTTGGTTGCCATGGGGATTACATGTAACATTCTAAATTATTACAATCTGGTTTGAATTGGTACCAACTTAACTTCAATAGTATACAAAACCTCTATTCCCATATACTTCCATTTCTTTCACCCTCATATGTTGTTTTTATGACAGATTACATCTTTATACATAGTAACATAGATTTATAATTATTTTTTATGCTTTTGTCTTTTATATCATAAAGAAAAAAAGTGGAGTTACAAACCAAAAATACAATAATACTGGCTTTTCTATTTGCCCATGTAGTTACCTGTACTGGGGGTCTTTATTTTTTCATATGGCTTCACATTTCTGTTTAGTATCCTTTCATTTCAACCTGAAGGACATCATTTATCATTTCTTGTAGGGCAGCTGTAGCGGTAATGAACTCCCTCAGCCTTTTTTTTTTTTCTTCTTTAAAATCTGGGAATGTCTTAATTTCTCCCTCATTTTTGAAGGACAGTTTTGCTGAGTATATTATAGAATTCTAAATTGACAGCATCTCCCCTCCAGCGCTTCAAATATGTCATCCTATTCCCTTCTGGACTCTGTGGTTTTGTGCTGGTCTGATTGAGGATCCCCTGCAATTGACAACCGTTTTTCTCTTGCTCCTTTGAATATTACCTTTTTGCCATTGGCTTCAACAGTTTGATTATCATGTGTCTCAGTGTGAACCTCTTTAATATTAACCTACTTGGAGGTCATGAAGCTTCTTGGAAGTGTAGGTTCATGTCTTTCATCAAATTTGGGAAGTTTTTGGCCATTATTTCCTCATATATTCTTTTTTTTTTTTTTGAGACAGAGTCTCTTGCTCTGTCACCCCGGGTAGAGTGCAGTGGCGTCATCATAGCTCACTGCAACCTCAAGCTCCTGGGCTTAAGTGATCCTCCTGTGTCAGCCTCCCGAGTAGCTGGGATTACAGGCATGTGGCATGACGCCCAGCTAATTTTTCTATTTTTAGTAGAGACGGGGTCTCACTCTTGCTCAGGCTGGTCTCGAACTCCTGAGCTCAAGCAATCCTCCTGCCTCAGCCTCCCAGAGTGCTAGGATTACTGGCATGAGCCACCACGCCTGGCCTCTTCATATGTTCTTACTGCCCCTTTATCTGTTTTTCTTCTGGAATTCCCAGAACTCATATATTGTTTCACTTGAACGTGTCTCACACGTCCCTTAGACTCTGTTCACTTTTCTTCATTCTTTTTTCTTTCTGCTCAGAATGTATAATTTCCATTTCCCTGTCTTCAATATTGCCGATTCTGTCTTTGCATGCTCAAATCTGCTGTTGAATTCCTCTACTGAATTTTTTCATTTTTGTTACTTTTCTTTTCATCTTCAGAGTTTTTTCTTTTAAAAAAATAATTTGTTTTTGTTGATTTCTTATTTTGTTTGTATATTAATTTTCCTGATATCCTTTTGTCTTTGTTTATATTTTCATTTAGTTCTTTGGGCATATTTAAGACAATTGATTTAAACTGTACTAAGTCAAATGTTTGGACTTCCTCAGGGATGGTTTCTCTCCATTCATTCTGTTCCTTGAATGGGCCATACTTTCTTGTTTCTCTATATATCTTGTGAGTTTTTGTTGAATAGTGGATATTTGAATAATGGTAACTTTGGAAATCAGCCTCTCCCCTTTCTCCAGCATTTACTGATTTTTTTGATTGTTGAAGGCCATAGTTGTCTATGTAGTGCTACGGTCCCCAACTCCTGGGCTGTGGACTGGTACCGGGTCTGTGGTCTGTATGACAGGTAAAGGAAGGTCTAATATTTATTGATTGTTTTTAAAACCTAAAATATGCTTTTCTTTATTGAATATTGGAAGAGTGTAAATAAAAGAAAACTAAGTAAATAAATATACAACTTGAAGTGTATTTATTAGAAATAATATATCCTATCAAAATATCTTATGTTGTCTGTGTGCCTCCTCTCCTATTTTTGCTTTGGCATTTTATAATCAATATCCTGTGTCCTTTATAGCACACCCAGCTTTTACTAAGAAATATGTTCTGGTTTTAGCTATTGAGTGGGAAGTAAAAAATGCTGGCACTTTTTAACTGTAATGAATGTTGTAGAGATGTTTAATGTGAAGTTCTTAAACTTCAGAAAAGATATTGAAGACTCATGTTTTACTCTTTTCTCTTTGAAGGATGTGGTAACTGGACTTAGTCCCCTGCTCTTCAGGAAGCTCAGTAATCCTGACATATTTTCATCCACTGGAAAAGCTAAACTCCAACGACAACTTAGTCAGGATGACTGTAAGTTACGGAGAGGAAGCCTGGCCAGCTCTCTGTCAGGTAAATATCTGATTTTGTTTTTTATACTTGATCTTAGCCAAAAAGCTGAGAAGCAATTTAGTTTGTTTTTTAAATAATTGTGGGACTGTGTGGCCAGTATTTAAAGGGGTATCAACTGACTTGGCATCTTGACAGCTTCTCTGTTAGTAGTGTTGTGTATGGTAAGGCTATCTTACTCTCCTTACTACTTCTTCATTGAATCTCTCATTGCTAACCTCCTGAACCTGATAGATATTTCTTGTTTGATCACTATTACTGGTCACTCTTTTAATCTGATTTTTACTCTCTGCCCACTTCCGTAGACTTTACATCCTTTGCTTCCTTTGATTTTCTTTTTTCTCCATTCCCAAAACTAAAGCCCATAGTGCCTCCCCACCTCCTCCAAAGAAAAGGCATTTACAGAATTCAAGGGGATAAAACTATACAAGGAAGTCTATAGGAAGTCCAAATAGGAAACAATTAAAATGTGGCATTTTAATCAATAGAGTTTAGAAAAAATCCATTTGACTTTAGCTAAAAGTATTAGATCAGTAGAGAAGAAAATGTAATCCCACACTCCTTTGCCCAACAGTAAACAATTTTCAATTTCTTTTTCTTCCTATCCCTTTTCAGGGCTGTTCTGTTGGCTTTATCTTCTTACTCTTGTATTGAAATTTTTATTTTACCAGTGTGTATTTAATCACAGAGAGCTGTTTCTTTTTTTCTTTTCTTTTCTTTTTTTGAGGCACAGGGTCTCGCTCTGTTGCCAGGATAGAGTGCAGTGGTGTGATCATAGCTCACTGCAACCTCATACTCCTGGGCTCAAGCGATCCTGCTGCCTCAGCCTCCCAGGTAGCTGGGACTACAGGCACACGCCACCGTGCTCTGCTCAGGCTGGTCTCGAACTCCTGACCTCAGGCAGTCCTCCCACCTTGGCCTCCCAGGGTGTTGGGATTACAGGTGTGAGCCACCGCACCCGGCCTAGAACTGTTTCTTGTTTCAATTTTCATAGCATTCTGCTTTTCTTTTAGGGATGTGATTATCTAATTGTCCATGAGTAAATACATTTTTGAATTTTGAATTAAAAACTACAAAAAGTTTTCTTTTACTATCTGGATCAACTCTTTCTTTTGAGTACCTAACAAACAGAATATCCAGTGTTTGGCTCTGAAATGCTAAATCCCTTCTATCCTATAAGGTAATTGTGTGGCTACTAGGTGATACATTGTAGAAGTGTGGTTTGGCCTGACTGCTCTGTTTATAGAATTTTCAGTTAATCTGATTTCAGCCTTAAGTCTTACTTTATGCTTTTTCAGGTATTTTTCATTTCTGAGTACTCAACCTGTCTAATATTTTGCAGGACAGACTGATATCCCACTTAACTGCAACCTCCTCTATGCATATTATATAGCTTGTGCCTCTCTCTGCCCAAGTCTATTGCTTATGATCTACCTATCCACTTTAGATTTCCCCCAAATTTTTTTACCCTCTCATGTCAGTCAGTGTCTGTCTGTCTCTCTTGTTTTGGCCTTTGTTTATTTGTTTATTTTGTTTCTTTATTCTCATTTTTATGGTGTTTCCTGGAGGACAAAAGATAAAAGCATGTGTTCAGCCTGCCATCTTTAACTGGGAGTGTTTTATGTAATAGCCTCTTGAATTATTATAAGAATAGTAATTAGAATTTTTAAGAGCTTTTCTTTTTTCTCTGTTGTTTACTAAAGAGCTGGTTGTTATATTTGTTCATATTGTTCCTTCTGTTTTATGTTATTTTCCTCAAATTCTTGGCAATCCTTGGGTATGCTCGTATGCTCAAATGGGTTTCTTCTGCAGTTGTGTAAGCCTTTTTCCAAGCAGGCCCTTATTTTGAAGATGGATGTGATACTAATCATTGTATGTGTGGATAGGGTAAGTTAATAAGCTAGATTTCCTTTAGAATTAATAGGTGAGGAGTAGGCAGGTCATGTAGAGAAATGCATAACGTTTGTAGAATGAAGGAAAGAAGGCAGGCAGGCAGGCTCTACTCTGGACTTACAGAATTTTTGAGTAGAGAACCATCATCATCATTATTGTTATTATTGAGGGTTTTATGGAAAGACTTTTCCCATAAAACCCTTTGCCTCTCAGTAAAGGGAACATTTGAGTGGAGACTTGAAAGATAATTAGATTTTTAAAATATATTGCTTTTTTTCTGATTAAAAAAGTAAAATATGCTAGTTATAAAAAATTCAATTACCAAAACATGCATTATGTCAAATTGAAGTCTTTCTTAATCTTTACTTTTTTCTACCTCATAGTTTTCTTCTACATTTAGTTTTGCTTACTTGCTGTTCAGATGAGTTATATTATATTTTGTTTGCAGCAAAAACACCCCCAAACCCTCACATCTTTACTATAGTGGATATTTCCATGACTGAGATTTTTGCCAGGCGCAGGAAGAGTTTTCAAGTGAATTGGGTGATCATGATAAAGCCAAGTGAAAGCCGCAAGGCATAATACTGAAGTTGAGTGAGTGGATGGGTATATAAAACAGTGGAAGGAGATGAGGCCAGAAAGATAATCTGGATTTATAGAGGGTCTTTTGAGTAAGCTAAAATGTTTGGCTTAATTCTTTAAACAGTGGGGAGCCATCAGAGGATTTTTTTTAATTTCAAAATTTTAAGGGACATCAGAGGCTTTTAAAGAAAGGAATGACGTGACCGTATTTATTTTGGTTGGATCACTAGTAACAGTGTGAAAAATGGTGTGAAGAAGGGGGAGAAATGGGACTTGTACCTCAGTGAGAAAGTGATTGCAGTTCTCAGCATTCAGTCTTTGTAAGTGACGCTCTTATATAGTCTCTCACTGACATTAAGGCAGTCAGTAAACCTGGACTGAGTACATGGAATTTGGTGAGAACAGTGTAGATTCACTGTTTACCTTCTGGAAATCTAAGGGCCAAACTTGTCTAGGAATGGTACTTGTCAGTACCACTCGTGTTGCATTAAGTTGGTGAGAAACTAAGGCTGGAGGGGATTGGAAAACTCCTACACTGCTAGGTTGGGTGTCAAGGTGGGAGGCTGGCATGGTGGTGGATATTAAAGAGCACTTAAAATAGTTAATTCATTTCAGTATTCTGCTTGCAATTCTCCTCATCACCAAGATGGCTGGAACTTTTAAAGGGTTATAGACTGTAAAGTGAATATGGAGGAACTTCACTTTGTGTCAATATGATTTTGTCTACTTGATATCAGTGTATTTGTAGTTTTCCATTTATCAATAAATAATTACATGTATATTTTCTAAACCTTGTGTTTGAAGGTAAGCAGCTGCTCCCTTTGTCCAGCAGTGTACATGGCAGTGTGGGACAGGTGACTTGGCAGTCTTCAGGAGAAGCATCAAACCTGGTTCGAATGAGAAACCAGTCCCTTGGGCAGTCTGCACCTTCTCTTACTGCTGGCTTGGTAAGTGTTAGTAAAGATGGTGACTTGCTCTGTGAATAAATCCTTGGTTGTCATTTGTCATTGCCACACCTATTGTTTTTCCTTTTTAGGATTTGGAGAATTTAATTTCCTAAGGTGAAGTATAGAACAAGAATGATATTTATTTATTTTGAAAAGGGGCCTCACCATGCTGCCCACATTGGCCTCGAACTCCTGAGCTCGAGCAATTCTCCTGCCTTAGCCTCCCGAGTAGCTGGGCTTATAGGCACATGCCACCACACCCAGCTAAGAATGAAATTTTAATTTAATATATTCTGATTGCTGTCCCATGCTGTCACAGTCACTGGTACTAATTATGTAGTGAGAATCAAGAAAAAGATTCAGGGAGGGGGGTGGAAGGGATGGGAAAAACTCTCACTGAATGGATGTGGGGAGCACAGTTTGGGAGATGACCACGATTGTGGCTCTGACATGGGCAGAACAGGGGCAATGTGTATGGCCAAAGTGTTGTACCCCCATGATATTCTGAAATTAAAAAAATAAATTAAAAAAAAAAAGTTATTATTAAAAAAAAAAGAAAGAAAAAGATTCAGTATGGTTTTAACTTTAGTGAATATGTTTCCTGGGAAAGAACTTTGTTTTTATGGAAATGATTCTAAATCTTGTGAAGTTCTGTTGCTTTGGTGTGCAGCTCTGTGGTATACATATTTAGTACATGAGGACAGGGAATATGTTTGGCACATAGTGGGCACTAATGTATATGTATATAAGAATGAGCCTTTTCTTTGTCTAAGCTTTGTATGATAGGCAGGGCCTTACAAAGGTTAAGCTGTGTAGTCTGGGCAGATTGTTTTCTGCTTGTTATTGTGTATTGTACCCTTTCAACCTCAGCGGCCCTGCCTCTGTACCTAACGCACCCACTGACTTTCTGCTGATCTCACATTCTTCCTTCTATCCTTAGGACAGGGCACACTAGTAATTTGCAGGGTACAATAACAGAAATAATTTGCAGGATACAATAACAGAAACTTGTTCCCATTAAAATATAATCTCATCTATACTTTAGGATCATAAGCCTTTTGAGTAAGCATATATGGAGTAGAAAGCTTTGTCAGTTTGTTCATCTGGGAAGCGGGGTTCAGGGGAGTATGTACTCATGCAGTAGTCAGTGGTCCCCAACCTTTTTGGCACCAGGGACCGGTTTCATGAAAGACAGTTTTTCCACAGATGGGGGCGGAGCTTAGGTAGTGATGCCAGCTAGTGATGGGGAGCTGGGGAGCGGCCATAGTGGCTGTAAATACAGATGAAGGTTCTCTCGCTTGCTTGCCTGCCGCTCACCTCCTGCTGTGTGGCCCAGCTCCTGAGTTTCATGGAAGACAATTTTTCCACAGATGGGGTGTGTGTGTGTTGGATGGTAAGGCGGGCCACGGATGGTAGTGGGCCACGGGTCAGGGCTTAGGGACTGCAGCAGTAGGTGGAAACTGATTTTTATTTTTATTTTTTATTTTTTAATTTTTTTGAGACAGAGTCTTGCTCTGTCACCCTGGGTAGAGTACAGTGGTGTCATCATAGCTCACTGCAACCTCCAACTCCTGGGCTCAAGCAATCCTCCTGCCTCAGCCTCCCAAGTAGCTAGGACTACAGGTGTGCACCACGACGCCTGGCTAATTTTTATATTTTTGGTAGAGATGGGCCTCACTCTTGCTCAGAGCTGGTCTCGAACTCCTGAGCTCAAGCAGTCCTCCCGCCTCGGCCTCCCAGAGTGCTAGGATTACAGGCAGGAGCCACTGCACCTGGCCAGGGAGCTGATTTTTAGATCAAAGGATTTCCTGATAACACCTAAAGTTTATGACTCTTAGGTCACAGAGAGAATCAGGATCACTTGAGGAACTTCCCCGCTCCCCAACTTTTTATTTTGAAAATTTCAAACCAACAGAAAAATTGAAAGAATGATACAGTGAACACTCATATAAGCTTTACCTAGATTGACCAATTTGTAAATGTTTTGCCATATTTATCTGTGTATGTATTAATATTTTTTTTTCCTGAAGCATTTTAAAGCAAGTCACAGACTAATTATGATGCCTTATCCTTAAGTATTTCTCCTAAGATTGAGGACAGTCTCCTAAATGGCTATAATATGTTATCAGATCTAAGAAGTTTAACATCATTTTACTAGTAGCATCTAATATAAAGACCATATTCAGATTTTCCAACTTGGTTCCAACATGTCTATTAAAGCTCGACACCCTCCTTTTTAACCTCTGGAATTTCAAAAAAATGCAGGTGTGTGTACCCTCATAAGAGATTTTGATCCAGAGGTCTGGGGTTAGTCCCAGGCGTTTGTATTTTTTTTAAAGTGTTATACCTGATTCCAGCATGCACTGCTTTGAGAACTACTCCTACCAAGGTTTCATTTTAAGGTGTGTGTTGCAGAAGGGATAACTGGGCTGAGGTATTGGTGTCCTAGCCTGGGCCGAGTGAAGTTTATTTATTAGTTATTATTTTTTATTAAGAACTTATTGAGATATAATTCACATATGATACAATTCACCTATTTAAAAATTCAGTGATTTTTAGTGTATTTCACAGATATGTGCAGCAATCACTATAGTCAATTTTAGGACATTTTCATCACTTTAGAAAGAAACCCTATACCCTTTGTCTATCACCTTCTTATCCTTCCCTCTCCCCCAGCCCAGGGCAACCACTTATCTACTTTTCCACCTCCATAGATTTGCCTAGTCTATATTTTTCATGTAATTTGAATCATATATGTGGCCTTTTGTGACTGCATCTTTCATTTAGCATAATGTTTTCAAGGTTCATCCATGTTGCAGCATGTATTCCTTCATTGCTTAATAAATAAAATTTTGTTGTATGGATATATCACGTTTTGTTTATCTGTTAGTCAGTTGGTGGACATTTGAGTTGTTTTTGCCTTTTGGCTATTATGAATAATGCTGCTATAAATATCCATGTACAAATTTTTGTGTGGATGTATGTTTTCGTTTATCTTGGGTATATATCTTGTAGTGGAATTGCTGGGTCATGTGGTAACTCTGTGTTTGAGGAACTTTGATTTCTCTACATCCTTACCAATACTTGTCTTTTTGATTTTAGCTGTCCTGGTGGGTGTGAAGTGGTATCTTATGGCTTTGATGTACATTTCTCTAATGATTCATGATGTTGAACATCTTTCATGTGCTTACTGGGCATGTGTGTGTTTTCTTTGAAGAAATGTCTGTTCAAATTTTTGTCCATTTTAAAAATTGAATATCTGTTTATTTTATTATAAATTTGTAAACGAATTGGTTCTTTAGACCTGAATCCGATTACTTCTCTTCTCCCAGGGATCTGCCTTTTGTTTTCTCTTCTGCTTTTCTTTCTTGAGCTATTTACTTAACTGCTGTAAACTCAAGCTAGTTTTTCTCTTTCCATTCTCCTGCCCAGAGATTTCCAGTTGGTTATTTTATGTTTGGTGGCACATTTGCTAGTTGGTATTTTGAATGCCTTTTCCTGCTTTGACTATCCATACTGGAATAAACCTCGATGTCACCCCTGCTTCTGGCTGTGACATTTCTGAAAAATCTTAACTAGAATGTGCTCTCTTTGGGGTCATGGATGTATATATTAGGTCATTAAATATGAAATGTTTTCGAATCTAAAGTGTAGTTTATTATATCTCAAGAAGCCAGTGCTATTAATCAAAGTATGCGCCTAAACTGTCGACACAGTTTTGCCACCTCAACGGTAGCTTGTTTATGCCAGCAGCGAAGAAGCCTAATGAAATCGCCAAAGGCGTTTTCCACAGCTTGTTGAGAATTGAATATTTTTCCTTGCAAGAAGTGATCCAAAGCCTGGAAGAAGTGGTAGTCATTTGGTGCAAGGTCTGGTGAATACGGTAGATGATGGAGTTTCTAAGTCCAGCTTCTGTAGTTTGAGCAGTGTTGTTTGTGCGACATGTGGTCGAGTGTTGTCTTCAAAAGGATTGGCCTGTCTCTGTTGACCAATCTTGGCTGCTTAATCGCAAGCATCCTTATGTTTTTAAAAAATTGCGATAATAATAAGAGATTGCAAATGTGGCATAATATGCCAGCTTAGCCTCCAAAGAACTTTTGGGTCAACAAGATTCATATATAACAAAATACCCAATTTTAAAATAATAAACCCTAGCATTTAAAGAAATATTCTGTTGATGATGATTTCAAAAGTAACTAAAAGAATATAAGAATTACGCTGGCTATAATTATTGGGGAGATAACTTGCTAGAGATTAGACTCGACCAGAGAGTGGACAATAGATAGGCAAAAGCCTTAAAGGAGAAAATATTTTCATTTTGAGGCCATCTAGATAACGTGTTTATGAAGAGATTTTTGGACTTCTCCCTCATTTCCTAGTGTTTATTAAGAGGATTTCTTTGAGGGCCTATTTTGCCATATATGTAGAAACCATGGTCCTAATTAGTAGTTTCCAGGGCATGTTATAGAAAGGATCATATAATCAGACCAGGCTTGTGCCGCCTGTAATCCCATCTATTTGGGAGGCTGAGGCAGGAGGATCACTTGAGGCTAGGAGTTCTAGAACAGCCTGGAACAGAGGCAAGACCCTGTCTCTACAAACAATAAAACTTAGCTAGGTATAGTGGTGCAAGCTTGTAGTCCTAGCTACTTGGGGGGCTGAAACAGGAGGATAGCTTGAGCCTAGGAGTTCCAGGCTGCAGCAAGCTATGATCATGTCATTGCACTACAGTCTGGGCAACAGAGCCAGACCTCATCTCTAAAAAAATAAAAATAAAAAAATTAGCCAGGCATGGTGGTGCGCACCTGTAGTTCTAGCTACTTGGGAGGCTGAGGTGGGAGGATTGCTTGAGCCCAGGAGTTCAAGGTCACAGTGAGCTATGATTGTGCCACTCACTGCACTCCATTCTGGGTGACAGAGTGCAACCTTGTCTCTTTAAAAAAAAAAAAAAAGTATCATGCAATTATATTATTATGTGTTCCTAGTGATGGAGAAAAACTTAGATGGCATCTTGTCCAAGATTAGTTGTTGTTATTCTTATTTTTAAAAAAATTATATACAGTTAAAATCTATTGTTAAAAGTGGCATAGGAGAAAGACTGCTGGATTAGCAGTCCAGAAGACTAAGATCTATCTGATACTGCCTATTTGAATTTAATTAAGACTAAACTTATTTGAGCCTCTGTTTTTCTCATCTGTAAAATGAGGTTATCCTGCTTTCCTTTCTCATGAGTATGTTAACTAGTATCTGCAGCTTTGATCTTTGCCTTCTGTATCTCTGACATAAATCCACTTGAATATATCGCCATGTCTAAGACTCATCCCACTTGTCTACTCTGCCTTTCCATCCCCCCAAACCAGTTCTTTCTTGGTCAGTCCCTGACTTGTTAAATAGTGCCATCACCTACCCAATAGCCCAAAGCCAGGGACCTGGAAGTCCTTGTTGACTCTTCCTTCACCCTCACTCCTCTCCCCATCCAGTCACCCAGTGACCCCTAGCTCCCAGCATCTGTAAGTGGTCTACTTTTTGTCACCACAGACCTTGCCCAGTCAAGCCACATTTGCAATTTCTTACTTAGATGATTGCAGTGGTCTCATGACTGTTGACGGTGTGTTCAGTCTTCTTTCTTTTCAGGCCATTCTCCACACTGTTCTTTCAAAAACACAAATCTGGGCTGGGCACAGTGCCTCATACCTGTAATCCTAGCACTTTGGGAGGCTAAGGTGGGAGCATTGCTTGAGGCCAGGAGTTCAACACCAGCCTGGGCAACACAGTAAGACCCCATCTCTTAAAAAAAAAAAATTAGCTGGGTGTGGTGGCATGTGCCTGTAGTCCCAGCTACTCAGGAAGCTGAGGCAAGAGGATCACTTGAGCCCAGGAATTTGAGGTTGCAGTGGGCTATGATCATGCCACTGTACTCCAGCCTGGGTCACAGCAAGACTCCATCTCTTACAAAACAAAAAAAACCTCCCCAAAACCAAATATGATCATGTCTGTTCTTCTTCCTTTTGTCTTTTAATTTTTTCATTTGGTTAATATTTATCTAGCACCAATCTTTGGCCATTCACTTGCTTAAAATATTTCCATAGCTTCCTATAGCAATTATTATATAGTAAATAATTAATAATTATTTAATGAATGAGTTTTAATTGAGATTACCAAATGGGGAATGAGGAAGTAGAGGGACCACTAATGGAAAGGTTAGGTTTGGATGCTTTTTCTCTGAGACTGGACTGTTGGAGTCAAATAAGTTGTACTGTGGTTGGCCTAACCATTGAACTTTCCTGAATATTGACTGAATATTGGGATTGTTATAAATCCCAAGAAACTTTTAATTGGTTGGGTTTGACAAATTCTCCAAATATACTTTTGGGATTTTTTTTTCTTTTCTTCATTTGCAGGCATTGGTTTTATAGAAATGATCATTTGCAAGGAGTGAGTCTGTGTATCATTGTGTTCCTAGTCTACAGGTAACATTGTATCTTATACATAGTAAGTAATATAGAATTACCTATTCAAAGAGTAAAGAACTTTTTGGATAAACATTTGCTAAATGTTACAGCTGGTTGGATTAACACTTGTTTGAAGTATTATGTCCACAAAAGAAGGCTGCTTTAATTTAATGGGTTAGTACCAGCCTGAAGTAATGCCACACAGACCTCTATATTCTTGTCCTTGTCCTAATCATCATTTTTGTCTACTTCTTGGATAAAGGTGTAGAAGGAATGCTTATCACATATACTGATGGCACAGTATTCTCCATGTTGAATGATAAATTCTGTTAGAGCCTCACAAACAGAAATGATGGTTTAAGAAGAACCAGCAAAATGAGATTAACAGAAAAGTAAACTCTGAAAACCAAAGCCCAAAACTGGATTGAACTCTGAATTTTAGTCATTTGAGTATTAAAAACTTGAAAAGTTTTAATTGACTTCTAACTTAGCATTCTAACATGATTACCAAGGTAAACTTCTATGATCTTAAACTGAATTAGGAATATTTTTAATTAGAACAAAGGATATGATATTCCATTCCATCAGTTCTCATGTTGAATATGACATGCTATTTTGGGTGTCACATTATTACTGAATTTTTAAAATTGAGGTGCAATTCATATAACATACAATTAACCATTTTAAAGTGTGCATTTTAGGGGCATTTAGTACATTCACAATGTGTGTAACCACCACCTATATCAAGTTTCCAGACATTTTAAAAAGAAAATCCTCTATCCATTAAGCAGTCATTCCTCATCCCAGCCCTGGCAACCACTAATCTGCTTTCTGTCTCTGTGGATTTCCCTATTCTGAATATTTCACATAAATGCAATCAAACGATATGTGATCTTTTGTGTCTAGCTCTTTTCACTTAGTATGTTTTCAAGGTTTTTCTACACTATAGCATGGATCAATACTTTATTCCTTTTTATGCCTTAATAAGATTCCATTGTATGGATATACCGCATTTTGTTTATCCGTTCTTCTGTTGATAGACATGAGTTATTTCTACCTTTTGGCTATTGTGAAGTGCATGGTGCTGCTTTGAGCATTTGTGTACTAGTATTTGTTGTGAGTACCTGTTTCCAGTACTTTGTGGTATATATCTGGGAGTGGAATTGCTGGGTTATATAGTAATTCTTTGTTTAACTTTTTGAAGAACCACCAAACTTTTGGTTTGCTACACCATTTTACATTCCCACCAGCAATATATGAGAGTTCATTTCACTGCATCCTTGCCAATACTTTTCTGGTTTTTTTGATTATAGCCATCCTAGTGAGTGTTAAGTGGTGTCTCATTGTGGCTTTTATTATTATTATATTTTAAATTTATTAATATTTCAGCCATGTATTTTGAGGTAACATATATGGGGTATGCATTTAAGGTAAATAACAAAAATCTAAGATATTCCTTAGAACCTTTGCCCATCATTTAAAAAAATTATTACTGTATTTGCTAAATAACCCCATCATTCTTAACTCTTATTTTTCCTTAATTTTCACATATGACTTCAAAGAGAAAAACCCATAGATGTTTGTTTTACCTACTTCAGTGTTATAAAGAGATTCCAAACTCAACCACTTCCCCTTTCATTCTTACCTTTCTGCAGCTGTAGCTTTGCATTTTCTACTGTGAAAGGTGGAGATGTCTATATCTATATATGTCAGCTTTTTTGAGCTAAAATTTACATAGAATGAAATTCACACATTTTAAGCATTCACTTTGATGAGTTTTGACAAATGTATACAGTTGTGTCACCACTACCACAATTATGGTACAGATATTTAACAAACATGGTATAGAATATTTGTGTCACCCCAAAAAGTTCTCTTGTGACCCTTTGCCGTCTCTTCACTCTGCCCAGGCCCAGTCCTTGACAACTCCTGGTATTTTTGTCACTGTGGTTTTGCCTTATCACAGAAGTGGAATCATATAGTATGTAGTCTTTTGTGTCTGACTTCTTTCACTTATCATAATGCTTCTGAGATTCATCCATGGTGTTTTGAGTATCAGTCGTTTGTTCTTTTTTATTGCTGAAAAGTGTTCCATTGGCAGTGGTATATGAAACTTTGTTTATTCATTCCCTAGTTAATGATTATTTGGATTGTTTCCAGTTTTTGCCTGTTATCGAGAGAACTGCTATGAAAGTTTCTGTACAGTTTTTTGTGTGGAATATGGTTTTATTTCTTTCGGGTAAATGCCTAGGAGTGAGGTTGGGGGGTGTATGGCAAGTGTATGTTTATCTTTATAAGAAACTGCCAACCTATCTTCAAAAATGGCTTTCCCATTTTTGCATTTCCACCGGCAGTTGCTTCACATACTTGTCAGTACTAGGTATTACCATCTTTTCATTTTAGCCATACTAGTGGATGTGTAGGGGAATCTTACTGTGGTTTTAATTTTCGTTTCCCTAATGACTAATGAGGTTGAACATCTTTTTATGTACTTATTTGCCATTTATATACATTCTATGATGAATTGTCTGTTTAAATCTTTTGTCTGTTAAAAAAATTGAGTTTTTTGTCTTACTGAGTTTCCAGAATTCTTTGTATATTCTGGATACAAATTATGTATCAGATATATGCTTTCTGAATATTTTCTTCCTCTCTGTGACTCACATTTTCATTTTCTTATCAATGTTTTATATAAAAATCTATATACAAAAATGTGGAAATCAATTGTTTTTCTCTGTATTAACAATGAACAATTCGAAATTGAAACTTAAAAATCAATACTATTTATAATAGTTTAAAAATATGAACTACTTAAAGATAAATTTCAGAAACCATTTTCAAGACTAGTACATTGAAAACTACAAAACACTACTGAGACAAATTAAAGAAGACCTGAATGAACGGAGAGATATTATATAACATGTTCATTAATTGGAAGACTCATCATTAAGATGTAGATTCTCCCCATTGATCTATAGATTTAATGTAATCCCAATTAAAACTCAAGTAGTATTTTTCAGAAAATGATAAGATAATTTCAAATTTATATTGAAATGCTAAGGATCTGGAATAACCAAAATAATATTAAAGTAATTAAAAAGAAGATCATAGTTGGAGGAATCACTTAACTTGATTATGACTTGTATAAAGGTACAATAATCAAGTCAGTATGATTCATTGGTATGAGGATAGACATATAGATCACCAGAACAGAATTGAAAGTCCAGAAGTAGACAAATGTGCCAAGGTAATTTAATGGGGAAAAGGTAGTCTTTACAACAAATGGTATTGAAATAATTCACATGAGGAAAAAATGAACCTTGATACTTACCTCATACTATATATGAAAATTAACTTGAAATGGATAATTGACTAAATGTAAGCACTTAAATCGTAAAACATGTAGAGGCAAACAGGAGAAAATCTTTGTGATTTTGGGTGAGGCAAATGTTTCTTGGAACACAAAAAGCACAATCTATAAGAGGAAAAAAATTGGACTTTATTTGAAAGAAAAATTTTTGCTCTTGAATACTAATTTTAAATGGGATAGGGACAAATTGAAGTGTGCCTACAAGGGGGCAGAATGGTGACTATTGTTTAAGTGTTAAAGAGGTTTTAACAGGTTTTTTGCTTTATTTAGATTTGAATAGATATTGCTACCTTCCACTTTTGGAAGTAGAAATCTAGAAGTCATTATGAATGATACTTTCATACAACTCCTGTGGATTTTTGCATTAATTTATACTTTTTTCATTCCTACTTAAGAAGTATATTTGAATGAAACCATTGTGAATGCCTTATACTTTATAAAAGCAAATACAAGCTCAGGCTGTACACCTGTGTTCCACATCCTAGTCCTGCCACTTAGTAATCATACTTATGACCCTAGATGAGTTACTGAACCTCTTTTAGCCTCTTAAACCGTTAAGCCTGTGTTTTCTTTAAAACCAAAATAATTATAGGATTTTCCTCATGGGATTTTTAGGATGAAATGAGACAATCCATGTAAAATAACATAGTGACAGATTTGTAATAAGTATTGTTAAATTGAGGTAGCTTATAGCTGCCTCTGTACATAGTGAACTATAATCAAACTTAATATGTAAACAACCTGCAGCCTAACCTAAGGGTATACTCTTGTCTCAGTCAATCAGAGCAGCCTAATCTTTAGCCAGTCATAGGCTGACTGCTGCCAGAACATGTCCAAATAAGGTACATGTCTGAACTGCCATTGATCAGGCTATTTCTATATGTCATTTCCATTTCTCTGGCTATAAATATAGCCTGCACACATTGGGGGATGGAGCATTCTGAACCACATTTGGTCCTGAGTGCTAACTGGTTCATGAATCTTTTTTTTTGCCCAATTAAACCATTAAATTTAACTTGTCTCAGGTTTTTCCTTTAATTGTATGAATTAAATATTTATCTTTTTTTTTTTTTTACATGCCTAAGCAATAATAGTAGTTGTGATACAGTAAGAAATATGTATTTGGTCTTTGGGGTTCTGATACAGAGCTCCTAAAACCCCTGGAATTTCCTGAGTAATAGGGAAGATAAAAATGTATTTTGTTATTCATAACAAGCCCCATTCAGCCATACCTGAGTTTATGCTAATAAGGTGACTCTTGGTGGGCCATTGGATAGCTTCAGGATGGGAACTGGTTGCCAGAGGAATGAACCATGTGATTAGAGTGTTGAAACTTCTGGCCTGCGCCCCAGAGATGGAAGATGGGCTGGAGATGAGCCAATCATCAATGACCAAAGCTTTAACCAGCCATGCCTATGGAATGAAAACCCCTGAACAATGGGGTTCATAGAGCTTCCAGGTTGGTTATCACATTGAGGTGTTAGGAGAGTGGCTGGCCCAGAGAGGGCATGGAAGCCCCCGCTCCTTTTCCACCATACGTTGCCCTGTGCATCTCTTCCATTTGGCTGTTCCTGAGTTGTATCCTTTATAATAAACTGAAGATAGTAAAATGTCTTCCTGAGTTCTGTGAGCTGTTCTAGCAGATTATCAAGCCTGAGGAGAGGGGTTGTGGGAATGCCTGATTTATAGCCAGTTGTTCAGAAGTACAGGTGGTAACCTGGGATTTGCAGGTGTCTGAAGTGGGGGTAGTCTTGTGGTACTGAGCCCTTAACCTGTGAAGTCTGTGCTAACTCATTGGAGGTAGTGTCAGAATTGATTTGAATTGTAGGAAACCCAGTTGGTGTCTGAGGAATTGGAGAATTGATGTGATGGAAAAACCCTGTACACTTGGTTTCAGAAGTGTTGTGGGTAAGAATAGTACAAGAATAGCAATTACTTATTTCACAGCTCCACAATGCCCAACCCCTGGTCCATGGGCGAGCCAGCGAAGCTTCATCTGTATTTATAGCTGCTCCCCATCCCTCACATCACCACCTGAGCTCCCTAACCAGCCATGGAAAAATTGTCTTCCATGAAACTGGTCCCTGGTGCCAAAAAGGTTGGGGACCGCTGTGAAAAAACTGCTGGACTAGATAAAAGAAAATCAGGAAGTAAGAATGAATTTCAGTTTTCTACTTTGAGGGGTAGGTCATAGTACCTTTAACAGAAATTTGGAATGCAGGAAAAGGAACAGGTTTTAGAGAGAAAATTAATGAGTTTGATTCTCAACATGTTGATGACAGGTCATCTGGTGTAGATGTCCTTTAAAAAAATAATTTATTGAGGTGAAATTTATATAACATAAAATTAACTATTTTAAAGTGAACAATTAAGTGGCATTTAGTACATTCACAGTGTTGTGGAACCGTCACCTCTGTCTAGTTGCAAAACCTTTCCATTACTCCAGATTTAAACCCCCTTACTCAGTAAGCCCTTTCTCTTCATTTCCCCTTCCACATAACCCCTGGCTACCACCAATCTGCATTTGTCTCTATGGATTTATCTGTTCTGGATATTTCGTATAAATAGTATCATACAGTATGTGACCTGCATCTGGTTTCTTTGATTTAGCATAATGTTTGGATGGTCGTTCACATTCTGGCATGTATTGGTACTTCATTCCTTTTTGTGGTTGAATAATATCCTGTTGTATGTATTCAACACAATTTGTTTATCCATTTATCCATTGATGGACATTTGGGCTGTTCCCACCTTTTGGATGCTGTGAATAGTGCTGCTATGAACATATGTATACATGTACTTGAGTACTTGTTTTCAGTTCTTTTGGGTATATACCTATGCATAGAATTGTGAAGTCATAGGATAATCTGTCTTTAACTTTTTGAGGAATTGCCAAACTGTTTTCTATAGTAGCTTACCATTTTACAGTCCCACCAGCAATGTATGAGGGTTCCAATTTCTCTGTGTCTTTGTCAACACTTGTTATATTCATTCCATTTTTTAAAAATTGCTATTTTTTTATTATATTATCCTCGTGGGTGTGAAGTGGTACTTCATTGTAGTTTCGACTTGCATTTCCCTGATGACTGATGATGTTGAGCATGTGCTTCCAGATGAGTGATTTGCAAATATTTTCTCCCATTCTGTGTGTTGTCTTTTTACTTTCTTGATACTGTCCTTTGATACATAAAAGTTTTAAATTTTGATGAAGTCTAATTTATCTATTTTTTTTCTTTTGTTGCTCATGCTTTTGATGCTTTTAATGTCATATCTAAGATCCATTGCTACATCCAAGGTCATGAAGATTTACCTCTATATTTTCTTCTATGAGTTTTATGGTTTTAACTCTTATATTTACTCCACTGATACATTTTGAGTCAGTTTTTCTATATGGTGTGAGGTAGGGGTTCAACTTCATTCTTATGCATGTGGATATCCACTTGTTAGATATCCTTTTAAGAGTTAGAAATAGAGGTCCATGGTAAAGGAGAGCAGTTTAGGACAATGGTATAGACTTGGAAGCTGTGGATTAAATCACCATGCAAGAGAGTACAGAGCAAGAAAAAGAATGTAGGGGAGCATGAAAAATTTACATGTGAAAGGGAAATAAGATCAGACAATGAAGTATCTAACTTAGTAAAAAGTATAGGAGTTTAGATAAAGTGCATTCACTGCCAATTAACTTGAGAGTTGCTGACCTTTCCACTCTTGGTTTTTCTTTTTGTAAGAGGAACATGTTTCTAATGCCACCTAGTCTTTTCAAAGATATAAGAATGTTTTAGAAGAGGTTTTAAAATAAAGGTTGGGAGATTTCATGAACTTTGAACATATATTGGCAGTCTAGTAGTTTACTCTCAAGAGCATGATTAGGAGAGAAACAAAAGAGCAGACTCTAATTATTTTGCCTGAGCAAATTAAGAGCTGATTTCATCTTGGATTGTTAAACATTTTTATCATCTCTTCTGTGATAATTTGTAAAGAATTGAAGAGGTATAACCTTAAAAATAGTGGACTCTATATGTTTAAAGGCATTTAAAGTTAAAAAATTTTTTAGATAAATTAGTTGTTTGATTGTGTCTTAGTCCATTTTGTGTTGCTGTAACAGAATACCTGAGACTGGGTAATTTATAAAGAACTGAAATTTATTTCTCACAGTTCTGGGGGCTGAGAAGTCCAAGATCAAGGTGCCATCATCTGGTGAGGGCTTTCTTGCTGTGTCCTTACATGGTGGAATGTGGAAGGGCAAGAGAGGAAAAACTCATTCCTGTAAGCCCTTTTTATAGCAGCATTAATACATTCATGAGGACAGAGCCCTTCTGACCTAAGCACGTCCCAAAAGGTCCTACCTCCCAACACTGTTGCATTGTATTCATATGTTTCCAACACATGAATTTTGGGGGACACATTCATACCATAGCAATTGGTTATAGAAAGAGACCTTATTGAATTTGATGATGGTTAGAATACATGGAAGAACGTTTATGCAAGTTTTTCATAAAGTGTCATATATGTCAGAATGGTATTATTAAACCACCTGTAAAAAGTTGTAGGTATGTTTATATTATGTTATTCTTTATTTTTTAAAGATGGGATCTCACTCTGTTACCCAGAGCTCACTGCAGGCTCAAACTCATAGGCTCAAGTGGTCCTTCTTCCTCAGCGTCCTGAGTAGCTGGGACAACAAGTGTGCACCACCATCCCTGGTTAGTTGTTTTTAATCTTGTACAGGGAGTATCAGTACTAGTGTTTTAATTAGGCCATTATTGTCATGTATTGCTATGCAAAGGTGTACTTGTAATAATACTGAACAAAGATTGAAAAGCAGTGCTATTGGTACATTCTGTCATGTAAGCAGAGTAAAATTAATTATTAGAGATATTTCAGTTGCAATAGGGAACTAAACCCTAAGTTAATATCTTTTACATATATTCTCCTTTATTTTCTTAGGAGTATTGAGTTGTCATTCTCCAAAATGTCTAGGGAATAAGGCTGGTTTCAGCATGTGTAGACTGGTGGCCTTAAAAGAGAGGAATGTTAAGAAATAGCAGTGTGCATAAAACACTTACCATAGCAGACATGAGACTGCTATCCTTGGAAGGGCCTGTGTGGAAGGTTGGCCTTTGGCTGGTGTGTAGGAACTTGAATGGTAAACAGTGTCCTACACTGGTAAAACTTTTCTTGAATGATAAGAATGACTCACTGTGCAAACAATGTGGTTTATGCTGAACTCTTGCTTTCCTCCTAGGTGTCTGGAATTTTGGTATGTACTAAGCAAAGGGTGCCTACATGACCAGCTCCAATAAAAACTTTGAGTGCTGAGTCTCTGGTGAGCTTCCCTATTAGACAGCATTTCATGCATGTTGTCACATGCTGGAGGAATTAAGGGTGTCCTGTGTGACTTCACTGGGAGAAAACTCTTGGAAGTTTGTGCCTGGTTTCCTCCAGACTTCACCTCATGCACCTTTTCCATTTGCTGATTTTGACTTGTATCCTTTCACTATAATAAATCTTAGTCATGATACAACTGTTTTCTTGCATCTCTAAATTATTAGATATTAAAACTCTTACAATTTTTGTGACACTGTATTCTTTTTCAAAATCTTTTTTTCACAGAGTCCTGTGAGTACTTCTAGAGAATCATTGACCCTCAGATGGTCTTGCGGGGGGACCCCTGACACAAGTAGTCTTTGACGGGCCTGTGGAAATGGTCAAGGGTAATCTCTCCAGAGTTACATTAATGGTGAGGAGTTGAGGATTGTTTTATGTGTAATTGTTACACTTCAAGTCTTTTCATAGCACCTGAAATGGAGTCATCTGTTTCTCTGTCCCTATTTGCCCAGGAACTGGCATTGTTTGCCTTATATGGTCAGGATGTCATTACTTCTGCCGTGTTCTCCTCATGTGCTTTATGGCGTATAAAGGAGATTGAAAGAGCAGGTCTCTATTTTCTTGGTCTGCTAACTCCTTGTATCAGGTCTTATTTTTATCTTGTTTTCATTATTTTTGTTCAGTCAATGTTAAATAAGTGCCCACTATCTTAATTATGTCAGGATCTGTAGGTGGTAAGAAAGAAGAATAAGATATATACACCTTTTAAGCTGTCTCGTCTAGCTCTGTTTCTTTTTTTTTTCCTTGTATAATACTTTGCCTAAACTTGATAAGGAGGATACTATTATTTAGATTTCCCTTTGCATGAGGGTCATGATACCTCTGGGGTTTGGGGTCCCTTCCTAAAACTCATCTGGTTTAAGTTACTAATAGTAATAAGAAATATTATATCCACATGTTGTCATGATTTTTATTCATTGAGCAAACATTTCTAGTACGTATGGGGTATCAGGAATTGTGAATATAGGAGGAAACAAGATATATAAGATATTGTGCTTGCTCTTAGAAAACCAATTAACTAATAATTGCTGTATGATTGCTGTAATACAGAGCTATGTGAGCATAGTTTGGTCACAAAAGAAGTGATCAGTTCTCGATGTAGATGGAAATTAAAAACTTAATAATGACAATACTTGAGCTAAGTTTTAAAGGATGATTAGAAAGAACAAGGTATGTCAGGAATTGTCTGTGAAGAAATAAATAACTTTTTCTAGGGAATGAAGGAAAGCTTCATGGAAGAGGTGGTGTTTGAGCTGGACCCTGAAGGATAGGTAAGATTTAGACAGGGAAAGATTGATTGAGCTCAGGCAGGGAGAGGGCCTTTCTGGACTAGGGAACATGCAGTAAAGGTATGATTGTCTAAAATCTTAAAAATAACAAGTAGTTCATTTTGACTGGAGCATAGAGTTTATTTACTCATGCTATATGGTCGTTGCTGTGCCTAGAGCTGGCTGTATCTTAGTAAACAAAACAGACAGGGTTCTTGTCTTTCTGGAGCCTCAGGAAAGGAATGGAGTGGTAGATAAGGTTGTGAATAATAGGTTGGGTAGATTAGATTAAATGGTAGAGGATTTAACTGTTAAGTGAAAGCATTAGGGCTTAATTTTTAGGTAGTGAGGAGTTATTGAGGATTATCACAATGGTTGGGAATGTTTGATTGTGGCACTGAAGAGAGACTGGGGTGGAGGGAGTCTTGTGGAGAGGTGATAGTTGGAGTTAAAGGATAGAGTGCAGATTCAATCCATAAGTAGGCCATGGCAAGAGAGAGAGCAGTATATGTTAAGTGCCTAGAAAATGTGTTTTGACTGAATGAGGGTCTTTGTGTCTGTCCATGATCTTTGCTCTCTGTGTACTTTTCTTGCTTTACTCATCAGTTGTCTCTTTTCACTTTCTTCTACTTTATTTATCTATATTCTATCCCTTTTTCTTAATGGTGGCTTACTTTTGAAATATATTTTAGATTACTTTCTGAAACTAATTAATAATTTAGAAACCTCCAGCGACTATGCTTATAATTACAGAGATTTGATATATCTTAGAGAATGATTCCATTAACCAAAAAACAAGAATATGGTAGCCACGGCAGATCTAGGGAGTGAGGAAAAGAGCTCTAAGTTTGAGGTATCTATATGCTATACAGATGGTGGGCCAATAAGCAATTGTGTTTAGAGCTCAGGAAATTTGTGGTACAGATATAGATTCAAGAGTCAAAGATTCATCAGTATGAAAATGGTAGGTGAAGCTATGAATGTGGATGAGTTCACTTGGGAGAGAACATGGAAGGATTGAAAAACAAGGATAAACCTTTGAGGGAACCCTTCTTCTGTTAGATGATGACAGGGATCATGTCTTTCTCAATTTAATAAACCTTATTTGACTCCTCTGTGCCAGTCACTGTGCCAGGTACACAGAGAAGAATAAGATGTGCTCTTTGTGCTTAGCAAGATCTCAGGCTTTCAAGATGAAGAAGAGAGATGTGTAGTAAACAGTGCAGAGCAAAAGGTGCTATAGGGGAGGAAGAGAATTGCTCTTGAATCTTGCAGCTTCAGTAACTGTCCCATTATTACACACAATATGATTAGGTAGTTAGGCTTTTTGCTCTTCTATTAAGCAGTATAATCAATTTCTGAAATGTTTTATATTGCTGTGTTTAAAGAAGAAATCAACTAGTTCTTTCAACAAATTGGTGCTTTATATATGTTGTCCTTGATTATAATTTTTCTATAAACTGCTAGTATTAAGTGGGATAAAAAGATGTTTGCCGCTAAGCTTTAGGTGAAAATGCCTGGAGAATTAATTATGAGTAGGAAGATTTATATAGAAAAATGGTGGCTCACACCTGTAATCCAAAGGCTTTGGGAGGCCGAGGCAGGAGGATTGCTTGAGCCCAGGAGTTTGAGGCCAGCCTGGGCAACATAGCAAGACCCTGTCTCTACAAAAAGATAAAAAAATTAGCCGAGTGTGGTGCCCTGTGCCTGTAGTCTCAGTTACTCAGGAGGCTGAGGTGGGAGGATCGCTTGAGCCCAGGAGTTTGAGGTTACAGTGAGCTAGGACTGTGCCACTGCATTCTAGCCTGGATGACAGAGGAAGACCCTGTCTCAAAAAAAAAAAAAAAAAAAGAAAGATTGATGGGCATCTAATCTAGCCTTGTCACTGACCAATTCTGGTTCTCATTATCAGCTTATGGTAGCAGTCTGTTGGCTGCATTATATTAAAAGAACTCAGTTGTTTTCCCTTAGTACAATTGTTAATGTAAATGAGAAGCATGGCCCATTGGCATTTTAGAATATCAGTTTCACGGAGGAAAAGAATAGTACGTCCTTTGAACATAGGATACAAAATCCCCTTTGTGCTTAAAATGTCGTATTTTTTTTTACAAACTCTTTTAGATTTATGCTTGGTGGTGGTCTACTTGATACTTGCCTACTTATATAAACAGTCAGAGATTAGCTAAAGAATAGTCATATCCTTTCTTTAGAAGTAATAGAGACATTTCACTAGTATTTTCACATCAACTAGCATTGCTTATAGCAGAGCCAATTTTGAATGGCATATCTACTGCATGATTAAAAGTGTAATAATGTTTGTGAGGTTACATCTTATGTGCTAGCGACTGTGCTGAATATTTTGAAATGTAGTAGTTGTTTTAATCCTTATGTCAGCTCTGTGAAATAGGCCTGATTACTCAATCGGTGTATAAGTTGAGGAACTGGAGGCTCAGAGAGAGGTTAAGTAACTTGCCCAAGTTCACACAGATGGTTCATGATAGAAGTATGGTTTGATTTTGGATCTTAATCTCTCTAATAATATGTTTGTCATCATTTTGTAATTGCTGTATCTAGGACACTTCTGTCTTGATTTCTCTTGAACCACTGTTGTTGAGAAATTGTAGAGACACCTCTCCTTCAGTGTTCTAACAGCTCCCTTTTCTCATCCAAAACCAGATAGAAAAAACAATTGAATGTTAGAGCAGGATAAATTTGACTGGACATCCCGTATTTTTATTTGCCAAATGTAACCACCCTAAACAGGGAGGTACTTCAGAGCAATAGACTCTCTTAAGAGATGTGGTATCAGTTCTTAAACTTTGCTGCACATTGGAATCATCTGGGAATCTTACTGATGCCTGACTTCCAAACCTAAATGTTCAAATTTAATTGGTATGGGATGTGTCCCAGAGACCAAGATTTTTTTTTTTTTTTTTTGAGACGGAGTCTTGCTGTGTTGCTTGGGCTAGAGTGCAGTGGTGTCATAGCTCACTGTAACCTCAAACTCCTGGGCTCAAGCGATCCTCCTGTCTCAGCCTCATGAGTAGCTGGGACTACAGGCACCACCATGCCTGGCTAATTTTCTATTTTTTTGTAGAGGTGGGGTCTCGCTCTTGCTCAGGCTGGTCTAGAACTCCTGACCTCAAGCCATCTTTCTGCCTCCGCTTCCCAGAGTGCTAGATTACAGGTGTGAGCCACCGTACCTGGCCAAGATCAAGATTTTTAAAAGCTCCTCAGGCTGATTCTATTGTACAGCAAGGTTTGGGAATCACAGAGATGTGGGAAGCTCAAGGCTCTAAGGGACTTTAAAAAAATCAGTGTATCATAGTTTATTCACCTCTTCCTCTCTTAGTGATATTAAAACATACTGTTATAAATACTCATGTTCATGTATCCTTACATACTGATGCTTCTGTCTTTCTAAAATGGGATTACTGGATCAAAGGCTGTATGCATATTTTATTTTAATAAGTATTATTGTTTTTAACAGTTACCTTTCACCAGCAATCTGAACCTTTCACCAGCAATGTCTGAAAACATCTGTTTTCTTGAATCTCTAAATTATTAGATATTAAAACTCTTATAATTTTTGCGACACTGTATTCTTTTTCAAAATCTTTTTTTCTCAGACCATCCATTTATCCATCCTGTCATCTAGTCAGACAGTCTTTGTCTTAACTGGAGTATTTACTCTATTTATTATATTTAGTCTATTTAGTATAATAAATATAATATATAGTATATAGTATAATATACTATAATATATAGTATAATATATATTATTATACTAAATATTTAGTCTATTTAGTATATTTACTTATTTGTAATTACTGATATATTTGGATATTTATATGCTGTTTTGTTTTGTGCTCTTTGTCCTTTTCTATGTGTCTTTTTTCTGTTTTCCTTTGTATTCATTGGTTATTATTTTCTCTTTTTACTCCCCTTAACCCCAGCTAGTTTACAAATTATACACTGTTTCTTTTCTTTTAGTAAGGCTAACCTACTACTTGCAACATGCACGTTGTAGCCTGGGTATTTTTTGTTGTCTCCCCTGTTATATTATGAGTTCCTTTAGGGCAAAAATTGTTATGTATATTTGCTTCCTTAGCATGTTCAATAACTAATATTGACATTATTTATATTGGTACTGGCTTTAAGTCACCAGCACCAGATATAAAACCATCCATCAAATAATGTTTACCTAAGTATCAACTGTATTAAATCACTCTAGTTTTTGCTAAGAAGAGCTAAGAGGAGTATCAAAGAAATATTTATATCTTCATTGAGATTACAATTTCTAAATGGTGGTATAAGATAAATATACACGGAAAGCTAACCAACAATGCATGGTAATAGAGGCCTACATTCTTTTATCTGAAACCCTTAGGGGGAGAAATATTTTATAATTTAGAATTCTTTTGGACTTTAGAAATAATGAGATACATACACCATATATTACTTCAACACCTCCAGCAGAAGCTGGGGCAGTACCAAGTCATCAAACAATTATATTTCTGTAGCAAAATATATGAATATTCATGCTGAATGGGATAAATAAATGTTAAAATTGCCTTAGGTCATTTTTGCTGCTACATTTGTTTTGGCATCAACTTGCTTGAAAAAAGCTTAGGTTTTTACAAAGAGCTTCTTAGATTTTGGAATTGGGGTAAGGGACTGTGAACCTGCATATTGCCAAATGGGTGGTATATAGATTATATGCCATACTTTAAGAACTTGGAAAAGTACAAATCTTTGGGGTTCAGGTGGTAAGGAAGAAAAGGCATCAGGAAATAACATGAGCTAGGTCTTGAAGAACGGACAGGATCTGAATAGCTAGAAAGAATTTGAGAATATCTGTTTTGCAAGAATAGCTAGGAAAAGAACAGTGGGCTAAGATTAGATAAACCCAGTTTTGAGTCCTGATTCTGCCTCTAATAATTTTTTTTTACCTTAAGCACGCAGACCTTTCTCTCTTTCCTTCTTTCTACTTCTTTCCTTTTCTTCCTTGTTCCTTTCACTTCCATCTTGTTCCCTTCCCTCCCCTACTCTTCTCTTTTCATTCCATTTCACCCCTTTTCTTCCCTTTCCTCTTCATGTTATTCTTTTATAAAATGGATATGATCTTTGTAAAGTACCTGGCATACTATTAGGCACTTTGGTGCCCAGTAAATGGCAGCTATTGTTTTAAAAGCACTTCACAGGTAAAAAAAGCTTTCATATAACGTATTTATTCTTCAAGGCAACTTGCTGAAGAACATACTGAATTGTTATCTCTGATTTATAAATGAGGAAACTGACATAGCAAAAATGTATTACTCAAGATGATATTGTTAATGAGTAGTGGAATTGGATTCCAGTGTTTTCTTTATTCTGTCACAAATCCCTGCACAACATATTCTTTTCCCTATTACATCTGTTATTTCAGGAGGTTTTCAGAATATTCCTTGGCATCAGCTGGGTAGGGCTATGTGATTATGGTAATATTGGCATTGGAATTTTCTGATGAGATTCTTTGTATAGGCAGCCTTCTTCTGTCTTAATGAAGATGTTTTCAGTCCTTAGGGAAAGGGTTCAGAAGATAGTGAGTCTAGGCAGGAGTCAGAATATCATATAAAAGTGTAAAAAAGTAGTTTTTCTTTTCTCCACACTAGATTTCAGTGGGTAAAGATTCCAAATGATAGTCAACAGCAAGTATAAATGGTTCTAAATATTGTTTAAAATTCTAGTTATGCATGCTTTTCTGATCCTGCTATGGGCTTCTCGAGTCTTTGAAAGCAGAAAGGAACATGATTTCCCTTAGTAACCAAAAGGCTGCACAGTTTACATCACAAGAACTCACTGTGTTGGAAAAACAGTTTCTTCACGTTTTCACTAAAAGTATGTCTGTAGCTTCGGTGTCCTGTTGGTCTTGGTGCTGAGGCTTAGGTGGCTCACAACGCAGTGTTTCCCACTGTTCTTCAGGCAGAGGCACCTAACACTGACTTTGTTAGTCAGCTCTCCAAACTGTGTGGTTTTACATATGGAAGAGTAGAAAAGTAATAACTCTTCTCAAGAAAAAAGGGTGATTGGACCTACCATTTGAAGACTACTACTAGTAGGTATGGAATGTAAGGAACAATTTATAACTCTTTAGAGGTAAACTAATTAGGATAAGGGAATTTTAACCTGTCCAAAATGATGGACTTGTTTCTTCCACAGCATCCGTCATCTTGGTAAATGGTGCCAGCATCTTGGTAAAAGATGCCATCCTTGATTCTTTTTGAACCTCATGTTCAATCCAAGAACTAGTCTAATTGGCTGTCTGTATAGAATACATTCTGAATCTGTGTACTGCTCCTCCTCCCCAGCTTTCCTGCTAGAACCCTAGTCCAAATCCCCATTTCTCTAGCCTGGACTGTTCCAGTAAGCTCTTATTTGATCTTTCTATATCCCCTTGACCTTACAAATCATTCTCCACAAAGTAGCCAGCCTTTAAAGAAAGTGTATGTCAGATCATATCATTCTCTTGCTTAAAAATACCCAGTGGTTTCCCATTATACAAACTGTAAAATCTAAACCCCTTATAATGGCCTACCAAGTATTATATGATCTGTATTATGACCAAGTATTATATGACCAAGTATTATGGTCCCTGTTTACTTGTCTGTTTCATCTGATACAGTAAGCCCTCTTACTATATTCCATCAGTGTAGTCGTCTATTCCATGAATAGTGCAAGCTTGTTCCTACCATAACATCTTTGCAGTTTATTTTCCCTATAGCTCATATGCTCTGTTGCCTGATGAGCCTTTTCATGACTGACTCTCTTTTTCAGGTTTTAACTCAAATGTCATTATTCCCCCTCCCCATCACACATTCTGTTTTCTTCATAGCACTTATTAGTATTTGTAGTTATATTTTTATTCATTTACCTTTTTATGTTTATGTTTGAAAGGACTCTCATTTGTCTTTACACTTGGCTCCTAGTTTGCATCTTTATACTTGGCAACTAGTATAGGGTCTGGCACTAAATTAAAGGAAATTTTAGATTTTATATATTAAAGCATTTTATTAAAATAGTCTGTGCAGACTCTGATGGCATACTTGAGGATTTCTGTTTTTTACCTTGTTTACTAAGGTCCTGACTGCTCTGCTCCATGGAAGGGCAGATCGGAAGTGATGTGAGATTTTGTTCTTTATAATGCCTAGTGCAAACCACCTTCCTTATTTCGACCACACTAAGTGTGACTACCACTATGACACTTCTTTTGGATTTTAAAGACTTAGAACCATTCTGTATGATGAATATAAATCCACTACCCAGAAATATTTTACCCTAACCTATTGTAGATGTTTTGACTGCTCATGTAATATTTATTAGATTAAAAAAAAGTTTGAAGGTAATTTCTGTTCCTTGGAAAAAATTTACACAATAAAGTGTATTAAAATGAGGAGTGTAGGGATGGATGCCAGAATGCCAGAGTTAATGAGTGAGTAAGAACTTCTAGCTGGTGGCCTAATTTACTGTTGAGGCTCCCTCTTCCTTGTCCAAATGCATAGAAACGCTGGACAAAATATATTAAAAAAAAAAACCAAAACAAAAACCCATGGCTGAGCTCAGTAAAAGAAAAAGAAACCTCCATTTGCCAAAATCAAAAGGGAATTTAAAAGCCAGAGAAATAATTCTTAAATAGTTCATCATGTGTTTGGACCTAGATATAAGCCTTAGAGTTTGGGGCTGGTTAAAACATGTTTTTTTTTTTTTTTACACTTTTATACAAAATACATGTTTTTAAAATGTTATTGTGGTATAGTTGACATACAATAATTATTACATGTTTAAAGTGTGCAGTTTAATAAGTTTTGATATGTATCCACCATGTTCAGAAGTTTCCTTGTGCCCATGTATAATCCTTTCCACCTGCACCTCTCTCCCTCTTACCTGTATACACAGATAACCACTGATTGATTAGCTTTCTGTCACTGTCACTGTAGATTAGTTTGCATTTTTTAGGTTTTTATATAAATTGAATCATATAGTATGTACTGTGTTTGGCCTCTTTCATTTAGCGTAATTATTTTGAAATTCATCCATGTTATTGCATGTATCAATAATTTATTCCTTTTTAATTGTTGGGTAGTAGTATGCCATTGTATAGCTATACCATTTTTTAATTTATCCATTGACCTGATGGTGGACATTTGGGTTGTTTCCATTTATCGATAACTAGAAATAGAGATGTTGTGAACGTGCAGGTACTGTTCTTTGTATGGACACATAATTTGCTTTCTCTTAGATGAATACATAGGAGTGGAACGGCAGGATTGTGTGGTAGATATATGTTAAATTTTTAATTATCTGCCAAAGTATTCTAAAATGATGTACCATTTTACATTCCCATCAGCAGTGTATGAGAATTCCAATTGCTCTAGATATTTGCCAGTGCTGTTTATGGTCAGCCTTTTAAATGTTTGCCATTCTAGTAAGTGTGTAATACAATCTTATCATGGTTTTAATTTTTATTTTTCTAATGATTAATGATGTTGGGCATCTTTTCATGTACCCATTTGCCATCCAAATAACTTCTTTGGGGAAGTGCTTGTTCAAATCTTTTGCCCATGTTTTAATTGGTTGTTTTTCTTACTGTCGAGTTTTGAGAGTTCCTTGTATATTCTGGATTCAGGTTCTTTGTTAGATATGTGACTTGCAAATATTTTCTCCAAGAATGTCTTGTTTTTCATTTTCTTAACAGTGTCTTTTGAAGAGTACAAATTTTGAAGTTCAGATTATCAAGTTTTTCTTTTATGGATTGTGCTTTTGATGTCATATCCAAAAAATCTTTGCCTAACCAAGATCACAAAGGTCTTCTGCTTTCTTTTAGTGTTGTTATAATTTTACATTTTATATTTAGGCATATGATTTATTTTGGGTTAATTTTTATATATGATGTGAGATACTGATTTAGGTTCATATTTTTTGCATGTGGATATCCAGTTGTTCCAATACTCTTTATTGAAAGGACTGTCTTTTTCACTAAATTGCTTTGCACTTTTGTCAGAAATTAATTGACCATATAATGTGTGGGCCTATATCTGGATCTTTATCCTCTTCCATTGATCTGTTTGTCTGCCTTGATGTCAATATCATACTATTTGATTGTTGTAGCTCTGTAAGTCTGATAATCAGGTAGTTTAAGATCTCCAACTTTGTTCTTCTTTTACGAAGTTATTTGGCTATTCTAGGTTCTTTGCATTTTTGTATGAGTTTTAGAATTAACTTGTCAATTTCTGCAAACAAAACAAAACAAAACCTGCTGGGATTTTGATTGGGATTGTATTGAATCTACAGGTCAGTTAGGGGAGAACTGACAACAATATTGACACTTGTGATCTATGAATGTGGTATATGTCTTTATTTATTTAAATCTTCTTTAATTTCTCTAGTTAGGTTTTATAGTTTTTGGTGTACAGGTTTTGTGCATCTCTTATGGATTTATTCCTAAGTATTTCACATTTTTTTGATGCTATTGTAAATATCATTGCTTTAAATGTCTCAATTTCTGATTGCTTGTTGTCAGTGTATAGAAATGCAATTGATTTCTCTCTCCTTCCTTCCTTCTTCCCTTCCTCCCTCCCTCCTCCCTCCCTCCCTCCCTCTCTTTCTCTCTCTCTCTCTCTCTCTTTTTTTTTTTCAGATAGGGTCTTACTCTGTCACCCAGGCTGGAGTGCAGTTGTGCAATCATAGCTCACTGCAACCTCCAACTCCTGGGCTTAAGCTATCCTCCCACTCAGCCTGTAGTTGCTATAACTACAGGCATGCTCCACTATACCTGGCTAATTTTTAATGTTTTTTTTTTTTTAAGAGACAGGGTCTTGCTGTGTTGCCCAGGCTGATCTTGAACTTCTGGGCTCACGTCATCCTCCCACCTTGGCCTCCCAAAGTGCTGGGATTATAAGCATGAGCCACCAAGCCTGACCTTGATTTCTTTGTATTGGTCATATATCCTGCAACCTTGCTAAACTTGTTTATTAATTCTAGTAGCTTTGTTGTTTGATTTTGTTAGATTCTTTTATGTATATGATCATGTCATCTGTGAATAAAGATAGTTTTATTTTTTCTTTTCTAATTTAGATGCAAATGCTATTTATTTTCCTTGCTTTATTGCAGTGACTAGAAGCTCCAGTGCAGTGTTGAATAGAAGTGATGGGAGTTGGCATTCTTGCCTTGTTCCTGATCTTAGCAGGGGAAACATTCAGTCTTTCACATTGAGTATGATGTTAACTCTAGGTTTTTTGTAGATGCCCTTTATCAAGTTGAGGAAATTCCTTTCTTTTCCTAGCTTGCTGAGAGTTTTATAAGGATTGAATGATGTATTTTGTCAAATGCTTTTTCTGCTAGTATTGAGATGATAAGGTTTTTCTTTTTTAGTCTGTTAATTTGGTAAGTTATATTATTTTTCCCCCCATTGGTTGATTTTTAAATGTTAAACCAATCTTGCATTCCTGGCATAAACGCCACTTGATCACAGTATATTATCTTTTTAATGTATTGTTGGATTTGATTTGCTAAAACTATTGCATATATGTTCATGAGGGATATTGGTCTGTAATTTTCTTTTCTTATTAGGCCTTTTTTCTGGTTTTGAAGTCATGATAATGCTGACTTTATAAAATATGTTGGGAAGGATTCTTTCCTCTTCAATATTTGGGAAGACTGTAGAATTGTGTAGAATGTTTTCTTTTTTGTAGCATGCTAGAATTCATTAGGGAAGCCATCTGAACCTGCAGTTTTCTTTGTGGAAAGGTTTTTAAACTACAGATTCAATCTCTAGTAGATACTGGGATATTTGGACCTTCCATTTTTTTCAAGGGTGTTTTGGGAGTTTATCTCTTTCAAAGTTTGTTGATGTCATCTGAATTGTGGAATTCATTGGCATAAAGTTGTTTATCTGTCATCCCTGATATATGGTATTTTTTTCCTTTTTTTTCTGATCAGTCTAAACAGAGGTTTATCAGTTTTCTCAGGATCTGGCTTTTGGTTTAATTGGTTACTATTTTATTTACTTACATGTATATGTCTATATGATTTCTATTTTATTGATTTCTGTTCTTATCTTTATTAATCCCTTCTGCTTACTCTAGATTTTATTTACTCTTTCTAGTTTCTTAAGGTTAAGGTAGAAGCTGAGGTCATTGAATTGAGTTTCTTTTCTAACATAGGTGATTAGTGGTATACATTTCTCTCTATGTACTACAGCTTTAGTGGGATCCCACGTGTTTTGACATGTGTGTTTTCATTTTCATTTAGTTCCTTTTCATTTCTTTGAATCGTGAATTATTCATAAGTGTGTTATTTAGTTTTCATGTATTAGAGGATTTCATATCTCTTTTGTTATTCTAGTTTATTTCCATTGTGGTCACTCACATATATGGCTTTAGTCTTTTTAAATTTATTAATTCTTGTTTTTGGTCCTAAATATGATCTATCTTGGTAAATGTTTCATGTGCACTTGAAAAGAACGTGTATTCTGCCATTGTGTGAGTGTCCTACAAATGTCACCTAGGTCAGGTTGGTTGATGGTGTTGTTCAAGATTTTTTATCATCCTTACTGATTTTCTGTTTACTCTTATCAGTTGTTAAAAAGGGGTTGGAATCTCAGGAGGGACTGGATGTGCTCCTTCTATTATGTTCTCATTTTTTAAGTCATTGATTTTCTAGCTTTGATTTTACACTAACTCAATCACTTTAGGCAGTTTTTATGGTGAAACTCATTTTAATTTTAAGTCATCTAGCTCTTAAAGACAAGGGAGCTATGTTAGGAATTAGAATTTAATGATTGGATTTCTAGCTCCTATAAAAGTTTTAATTATTTATGTCAATGTTTGGATTAAAAGGACTTCTTTATCTTTTGGGCATGCCTATTAGAATGTGAGTGTATATGTCTTTAATAGCCTTTTAGATTTATCCTTTAAAAAGTAATGGGGAAACAAAAACCTAAGCAGAGTACAAAGAGATAAAAAAGTGTTTTTCTGCTTTTGATAGGTGTTGGGAATTTTTTCTGTTTTCATGGTGTAAAATTTATATGGTAAATGAAAGACATCATAATGCTATTAATTGATTTTTCCATCCTTATTGCTTGTAATTTTTGCCTAGGTTTTAAAAAATGGCAGAAATTTTTGTAGTTTCATCTCACTTACTTTTTTCCATTTGACCTCTCTTAATTTTCAGCCCCACTTGAAATGAATTACCTGAGCTGAGCACTGAGATTGCTCCTGGCAAACAGAATTAATGGACTGTTTTTGAAAGGGGGCACAAAGCTCCAAATAGAAAAGTCCCTGAGATGTATGGGCATCTTGGGAATAAAGTAAAGTGCATTTATAGGGAGACAGTATAATGAAAATGTAGGAATTTAGGCTTGTTTATTTATTTAATTTTTTATTTTGAAATAATTACAGACTTACAGGAAGTTGCAGAAATAGTGGTACACAGAGTCCTGTGAACGCTTCACCCAACTTTCCCCAATGGTGTCATCTTATGTAGCTGTAGTACAATATCAAAACCAGGAAAATGACATTAGTACAATATCGTTAACTAGATCATAGACCTTATTTGGTTTTCACATGTATTTGTGTATGTTTGTGTTTGTGTGTATACAGTTCTATACAGTGTGATCCTATGAATAGATTTGTGTAATGACCACCACCACAATCAACATACAGAATTGTTCCGTCATTACAAAGGAACTCCCTTGTGCTACCCCTTTGTATTTGTTCTCCCACCCCTGTCGTTATCCCCTTCCAACCACTAATCTGTTCTCCTTTTCTGTGTGACTACTATATAAATGGAACCATACAGTATGTAATCTTTTAAGATTTACTTTTTTCATTAAGCATAATGTTTTTGAGATACATTTAAATTGTTGCATTTATCAACAGTTGCTTCCCTTTTTTGCTGCACTTAGTATTCCATTGAATGGTTATACTGCCATTTTTTTTCCATTGATGTTTTGATGGACTGCATTTTTTAAAAAAAATATGCATCACTGGTAATGTATATATTTTTAAAAGCTATTAACTTTTAAAGGTTTTGTATATAACCTTGATATAAATTCTTTGTTGGGTATGTGGTTTGCAAATATCTTTTCCCAGTGTGTTATTTGGGTTTTCATTTTTTTAACAGGGTCTTTTGCAGAGTAAAAGTCTTTAATTTTGATGAAGTTCAGTTTATCAGTTTTTTTCTTTTATGGACTGCGTTTTTAGTGTTATGTCTAGGAGCTCTTATCTATCCCTAGGTCCTGATGATTTTCTCCTGTGTTTTCTTATGAAAGTTTTATAGTTTTATATTTTACATTTAAATCCATGATCCATTTTGAATTAATTTTTGCAGATAGTGTGAGGTGTAGGTCAAGGCTTATTTATTTGTTTAGCCTATGGATGTCCAATTGTTCTAGCACAATTTATTGAAAAGTCTATCCTTCATGCATTGAACTCCTTTTGCACTTTTGTCAAAAATTAATTGGACATATTTGTATGGTTTATTTCTGAGTTTTCTTTTCTGTTTCATTGACCTATGGGACTATCCTTCTGCCAATACCACACTGTTTTGATTACTGTGGCTATATAGTAAGTCTTAACATTGGGTAGAGTGAGTTCTTACGCTTTATTCTTCTATTTCAAAATTGTTTTAGCTATTCTAGTTCCTTTTCCTTTCTGTATAAATTTTAGAATAAGTTTTTTTATAAATATTAATCAGAAGTTTACTGTGTACTAGGCCCTGTATCCTCAGAATTGTCTCCCTCAAGAAACTCACACTGAAGGGAGACAAATAAATAATAATTTTACTGGATTGTGTACATGATCAGAATACAGAGAGCTCTTCCTGCCTTCAGCAGGGGCAAAATATACAGTCATATTCAAGATCAATCCAAGCCAAACTTCTGAAGTCCCAGGGATGCCAAAGATCTGAAACTATAATGATAAGGTGAGTGGAACTAGCATTTGCTAGTCCCAAATTAGGCTCTTGAAGTCACCAGAATAAAAGTGAAGTATTTAAAATAACTAAATCCTAGCCAGAGTAATAAGGTAAGAAAAGGCAAATAGATTGGAAGAAACAAAACTGTCCTATTTGAAGATGACATAATTGCCTATGTTGAAAACCTCACAGAATCTACAAAAAACCCTCCTAAACTAATAAATGAGTTCAGCAAACTCATAGGCCACAAGATCAACACATGGAAATGAACCATATTTTTAATATACTAGTAGCAACAAACGTGGAAACTAAAATTTAAGATACAATACAATTTATAGTCACAAAAAAAGTTTCATCTCACTTCTTTTTACCCTGAGTCCTGTGAGTCATCCTAGCAAATTCTCAACCCCAAGGAGGGGGTCAGGGGAACCCCTGATTTATAACCAGATGGTCAGAAGCACAGGTAAAACAACCTGGGGCTTGAGATTGGCATCTGAAGTAGGGAGAGTCTTGTGGGACAGAGCCTTAATCTGTGGGATCTGATGCTAACTCCAGGTAGATAGTGTCAGAGTTGAGTTAAATTGTAAGACACCCAGCTGGTGTCTGCTGGAGAACTGCTTGGTGTATGGGAGAAAACTATCACAGATCTGGTGTCAGAAGTATCCTATGTTGTGGTGAGTGTGAGAGTAGGAAAAATAGTTTAGTTTTTCCTATATCTCTTATACTTATCTATAAGTTTAATACAATTCCTATCAAAATTGCAGCAAGACTTTTTGTAGATATAAAAATATTTGTTGAACAAATATTTAAATGAATAAATGGAACCCGTGTGGCTTCTTCTCAGGTAAAAGAGGTTTTAGGTAAACCTTTTCTGACAGAGTATGCTGTAACTTTGTTTTGCTTCTGGATGTTAAAAAAATACATCCTCTCTTTTGAAAAGATACCATTATCTAATTGGTTTTAAGTTAGGATAATTCTAAATTTTATGTCAGAGTGAAATAAATGAGGAGGAATATTGAGGAGGAACACAGTGAAATCAGTCCTGCAACAATGTTTTGTATTTAAGTTGGGAGAAATTAGGCCTCTAAATCTGGTTCTTTATGTGAGTATGCTTGAATGTATGTCATGAGGGTAGTGGGCTAGGCTGGGGAGTGGACTTAGGTTACTTATTTTAAATAATACTTTAGCAAGAGAATTCATACGTCTTTCAAGTTTTTATTTTGCCTTAATATTAGCATAGCTTTTCATCAATATAGTAACAGTTGTATGTCCAGAACCCAAAATGGCGCCTGGTGGAATAAATTTGTGGAATAGATGAATGAAAGGAGGATGACTTTTAAAAGATAGTGATTTCTATGAGGTTGGAATTATGAATCTTAACCATAAGCCAAGGCAAATTATAAAATATGGTTCCTGTGGGATATTGGGAAAATTATTGCCTTTTTACCTCAGGAGCATATTTGTTGTCTATAAAAAGGCCTTTCCATTTGCAAGAAATTTTACTTGATTGATTGAGTCTCCATTTAAACAACAAACAGAAAAGAATCCTTTATTGAGAAGCTACCATGAACTGTAAATGTTCCAGATTCTGTGCTTTGTGCTGGGTGCTGCACCACCCCAGACTATGATAGGCCTGGTGAAAGTCTCCTCTGAGACTGCCACAGGACTTAGATTTCTTAACAAAAGTCAATTTTTTGTTGTGCTTAACTTGGCTTGCTTACCATGTAAAGAACATTGTAGCTTTCCACATTGGTTTAGTTATATTTTATTTGCTTTCTGATAAATGAAAGTATAATTTATGTTGAGATGTATAGATGCAACGTATTCTGAGAATTTATGTATTAATTTTATTTATTTCTCCAAGGTGTTCTTCTGCTTTTTATCTAGTCATTGCCCAGTAGTCCTCTCAATGCTAAATTAATGTGTAGTAGAGAAGTTGATGAAAATGTTTCATTCATCCGTTCTTGGGCAAGAAACCCTGCTCTGTCTGTTCTATTTAGTTCAAGCTGCACATTCTAGCAGGAAACATGGGTTCAAATTCCTACTACACTATTTCCGAGCAGGTTACATCTCGTTCCTGGGTCCTAATTTGTCCAGTTATAAAATAAGGGATTTCAGGTAAATTAGCACATCCATTAATAAATCAAATTTATTTGAAGCAAGATTTAATATGTATATGACTCGTTAGGGTAATTTTTCATGGCAATCCTTATGTCTAAATCCTTCTCTTCCTGGCTGCTGTATCTGCTAACCTCCTAATTATTCCTCCTGTTTCATGTTAGATGCTATCATCAGGCATAAATCTTGTCACTCCTCCCAGCTCCTGCCATTGTCTTTATTATCTTTATCTTCAGCAACCGTGTGGATCCTTCCAGTATCCCGGCACAGTTGTTGGACCTTATGATCGTTTCTAGTCCACCTACGTCTGTGCCTTGTCGTACCTTTGAGATGTTCCCTTCACTAAAATTGTAACTCTGAATAACCTCCTCACTACAGCCTGGTAGATTTTTAGCTTCCTCATTTAATTATTCTTAAAGCACACCAGTTCTCAGGCTTATCGGCACCTCTGTTACATCCTTCTGATTTCTTCCTGTCCTTCAATCTTCACTTTTCTCCCTTTTTAGTTTATGTTCCACGGTCCATTAACTTTTAACTCTTTAGTCCATGTCATAAATCGTTTGCCCCATTTTTTTGGTCAATCCATCTGGTAAATCTGTCTGTAAAACTTTGCTTTTGTGTTACTGTAGTCCACTAAAGAAAGCCATACAATGGAGCAGATTGTTGGGCCTGTAAAATTACGATGAACAAAGCCAGTCAGTCCTCAACACCGCTCACCAATCCTACTTTTTCTTTAGCGTATTTTCTTGTTCTTTACATTATCTGTTTCAGCTTTTCTTTGCTTTTCTCAAACCTCAGAATCTCCTTGTTCTCTGGTGATTGCCTTCTTATTCTGTAGAGAAAATAGCTATAATTTGGAAGCTTCTTTAGCTTCTTTCCCACTAAAGTTACAAATATTTTGTTACCTGTACCTGCTTTTTCTTCTTTTTCTTCTGTTATAGTGGAAAATGTATTCTTCCTCCTATTACTGTAAATTCTCTGAATCCCATTCTTTCCTTTTTAAGAATAACTTTTTTAAAAAGAAGTTTGGTTGTGAAGGGTAGAGATAGTTAAATGGAAGCTGGAAGACTTGTCTAGATTTACCGTCTTTGTTTCCTCGTCTCCTTGCTGTGGTTGGGCTTCTGCTCCTACCTCCCATACACTCCTGAAATTGGAGTGTATGGGCACCAGTGACTTCCAAGTCAGTAAATCAATGGGTGTTCTTTAATGATGGGCCTCTAGGCAAATTTTGTTACTGTTCAGCACTCCCTGACCACTCTTTTCTTGGCTTCTTTAACAACGTTTGCAGTCTTGCTTTTCCTCCCACCTCTCTGGTTACTCTTCTTCAATCTCCTGCAATATAATCAGTAATTACAAATATTATTGTAATATTAAAGGTTTATTATCTTAGAAGTATGTAAAATTTTTATGAATTTTAGTAACAAAACACGAGACTTTAAAGAAACCAGGTTGTGGCAGGAAATTTTGAGCAGGTTACACACTACTCTGTCAGCGTTACTGAAAAAGGTTAAGAAACATTGATACATGTTGTTAAAATGATTCCCTTCAACAACCTTATAAGGGAGATGCTGTATTCCTCTTTAACCACAGAGGATTTGAGGTGAGCAAGGATGGGATGTGTTCAGGAAACACTGCATTGTTCTTTCAGGTTGGAAGGCTAAATTACAATAAGATAGTAGTGAAGATAAAACCTGTTGTTTCTGTGTTATGGGGTGCCTTGAATGTCAAGGGAAGAAGTTTTTTAACTTAATTTTTCAGATAGTGAGGACTGGTTGAAGATTTTTAAGCTGTGTGCACTTTAGGAAAGGGAACTTTTCTTGGCCAGAGGCTGATAATCCCATAACAGTGGTTTTAGTGACAAGATGGCACTTCCACTGGAAGCCTTTTTGTAGATTTCCCAATATAATGAACTGAGCCCTCTTTGACATTCCTGTAGCACTTTGTCATACCTCTGATGTGGCTCACATTGTGTCATAATTACTTGTTTGTATTTGGCTTCCCAGTTGGATTTGAGCTCTTATAGAATAGAATTATTAGTTTATGGATAATGCTGATCTTGGTAATTTTTCCCCATCCCTATCTCAGTGGTTGGCATAATAATGATTCCTGAATTAGTAAATGAATAAAGAGTTTGAATTTTGAATCTCTGGTCTGAATAGCTTATCAGAACATATCATATTTAATATTTCTATTGATTACAGGGTTGAATGAATTAGAGACCACTCCTGCTTCCTCTCTGCTGACATGTATGTTTTGGTTAAACCTATTTTGATGGAGAGGTTCTATGACTTAAAAGTCTGTGACTTTGCAGGCACTCGTATAGTGTATAGCATACCCTATGCAAATCAGCTGTCTGCTCAGGTTTTGTGTTTGTTTTCCTGATAGACATAATCTAGCCGTTAGTTGTTTAAAGCAGCAGATGGAAGAAGGAGCCTACGGAGATGTGGATTTATTAGCTCTTATAATGAAAGACCACACTGGTTGTGCTAAGGATTAGAAGATTTCTACTGAATGAAAGGGACATGGATCCTGCTTTCTTTGCTATTTTCAGCAGTGTGGCAATCTCTTGTGACTACAGTAAGTTGTAAGAAGACCAGAAAAAGATCTTGTAAACAGACTTTCCTTCAAGCCCCAGACTGTTGGTTGCAGCTGTCATAATTATAGGAGGGACAGCCTTGTCTTCTTGTTGGGTGCAGACTGAATCTGTCCTATAGTTATTGCTATGTTTACTCCGTAGGGAGTAAAACAGGCTGATTCAGGGTGCTTTATACATACCTTTATCTGTCAAATTAGGAAATTTTGATTAATATCTCCTGAAATCCCTTGGAGAGTGGATAATTTTTGCAGCATGTCCTATCGTTCGGAGAACAATGATTATGTTTAATGTATTTAACCCTCTTCCTAAAAATATAGTGCTACCATCACTAACATTTTTTTTTTTGCAACTTATTAGAAAGATCAGCAAATTGCCTTACCTTTCCCCTGTGTTTACTAGGATTCTAACAATTACTGTAAAGTTGGAAAGTTTGAACATTGCTTATGGGACGTTTAAGTGACAGAATTATCATGAGAACTAACTGTTGGTTCTTGAAGTGTAACAGTATATATTTTGAGCCATGAATTAAGAGACAAAAGCATCTTTAATTTGGCTGAAGTCCTACTTTAAAAATGGCAGCCAGTACAATTCTGAGATTATTAAAGCTTGGATAAAACTAGACTTTTTCATGCTGTGCCCTTTTAGAAGTCTGATGGAATAGGGAGTGTTTGCTGTGGCAGCACTATTTGCGATGAATATATGAATGAATTTGTCCATGCTAAGAACTCAAAACACGTGTACCAGCCCCTCCAGGACATAAAAGAGCAGGGAAACCGACCTTAGCAGTGACCTAAGCTCCTGAAGAAAGAGGTTTTCCTGACTGTCCAAGAAGTGAAGACCAGCTTATCTAGCGATAAAGAAACAAAAGAGCCTGTGACAGTATCGAAAGAATCTGACATTTGCTTTGTCTATACAAAGGATGAAAGGAATTTTGCCGACTTAGTCAAAACAATAACTGGTTTTATATCAGTTTGAGTCTCAAATACAGGCATCAGAATAATATGTTTTTCTTTGTATTTGTGAAGAATTGTTATCTTTTTAAAAAGGTATGTGGAGCGGTTTTGTTTCTGGAAAGGAAAACGTGACATGGATTTTATAAGCTTAGCAGCTGTAGATGGAGGCTCTCTTGTTTTGTTTGCCAAACCTTTTTAATAAGCCGTGAAGTCAGCATATCAAAGATCGGAATTTTTTTTTCTGGGACCGTTATTCTTTTCTTGGTACTTAAAATAATTTCAGCCAACTGGGTATGTATGGAAAAGGAAAACAAATACGAAGTATTTCCCCTATTTTGGTGGTGATTCAGATGAGATACATCTTTACTCCTGTGAGGAAAGACGCCACTCTGACGTGGGCGAGGTTGTGTACTCACTCTGGACTGAGGGTGCTGGTTGAGCGGAACGGTGGGTGAGTGGGCACAGCGTGGTGCCGAATGGATTGTTTGCCTCTTTATCCAGCAGTAAGCAAGCACTGGGAGCTGACTGTCTGGGGAGTGGCTTTTTTTGGTCTGATATCTATTATGGATGATTCCAGTATTTTGCGAAGGAGAGGGTTACAGGTGAGTAAAAGAAAACCTTTTTACTGGTCTCCTTCCTTCTAGTGTCTTTTGAAAATGTACTGAACAGATTGTTACGATTTTATTTAATTCATTTGAGACAGGAGGCAGAGTGGAATGCTGCTAAGTTCCTCTTTATTCTTTCATGTATAGTTATAATTAGAGAATTTGTCTTAGATCTTGCTACTTTGGCAAAAAAATGCTGCCTGGGTTTATTTACGTTGTATTTAGTGAGTGGAGCAATTAAATCAGACCTATATGGGATACAAGCCTCATTTTGGACGTTAGACATTATTGTTGACAGATTGTTTACAGTGAACATATTCAGTTGCTGACCACCAGGCCTATGCTCCCCCTATTAAGTCACATATATGTGTAGCATATGTTTGATTCTATACATAGTTTTTAAAACTTTTCTAAATTATCACTTTGCATGTAGATATTCTATCCACCTGTCTGTTACCTATCTTTCTGTCTTCTCCTTAAGTCTTAAGTAGTTTGGCACATGAAAAGGTATGTAAGGCATAACAATGAGGGAAAATAGACTGATAGACAACCTTCAACTGAGTTTTAATGAATACCCTTAGCACTAAAAGAATATGTGCCAAATTCTTTTAAATTTGATGATTAATTTATTCATGCTTTCTAAAGTAGATCATTTCGTCTTAGTCTTATCAGTAAAAAACAAACCAGCTTTTATTTAGTCCAACACAGAATGTTGGAGAATCAACAGTGTAAAACACTGAGTAAATCAGTCAGTCTGTGACGGTCTGGTCATGCAATGTAGCTATTTTTGTTGTTTTTGTTTTATTTATTTGACATTTGTAAAGCCCTTTTTTATACAAAGCACCTATGGTCTTTTAAAATTATCATGAATTAACATTATTTTGGTTTTTTAAAAGTGCTCAAAAAGAAAATGTATAGGATTATTAAATTTAGACAAAACATAAATTTAGACAAAACATAAATTTAAATAAATTATGTTATTTGTAGTTATTATTCATACCTCTTGTTAATGGCATCATAAACATTCAAAGTCCACAGGGAGCACCCATTGAGTCTTCATACATAGTTTGACATACAATGTCCAGTGTGACCTGGGCTTTAAAAGTCAATGACATAAAAAAAAGTCAGTAACATAAACTTCGGTGACTTGTACTAATTTCTCCTGTTAGTACAGTTGGTTCGATAAGATTTGTCACTTGATTTCTTGGGGGTATTTTGAGAAGTATTTATCAAGTACTGTGCTCAGAAAACCTCTCATAAATAGTGATATGTGTTCAAGTAGCTGCTAATTAAAAATGGCTGGCTCTATAAGTGCATTTAATTGCATTGCCTATTTATACTTTTATTTCTCTTTAGTTGCCCGGATTCAGAAAGGGAATCCTATTTGTTGAATGGGGAATATTTTCATTTATTGTGCCTGTTTTGTGTTAAATAGATCATTTTCTCCCTGGTGACTGAATCAGTCTCCAGTATCTGCTACCCTATTTACTGATGCCCTTCCTCTTGAGTCTTTGTTTTTGTTTCCAATTAGCAGGAATTGCAAACTGCCAAATTACATAGCACTGGAGGGTGTTTTCCTATAGCCTTACTTAAAAAAAAATTTTTCCCCAATTAATTTAAAGTTTATTCTCTGGAAGACTATGTTGGAACAATCTAAAATAGAAATAATACTTGAAAAGCAGCAGTTTAGATTATTTGTTTTAAATAGTTAAATTGTAATACCAAACATTAAAAGTAAGTTTTAGATTTATGTATATAAACATACAAAAGTTAAAGTGTGCCCAGTGGTACAAGTGACCTCCTGAGTAACTTCAGATTCGAAGTTGAAAATTCAAATAAATGTTTGGGCCTCACTAATTGCTTTTTCTGCAGTAAGTTAGACTTCCTAAAAATTTTCCAGAAAATCAGCCAAGATTCAACCTTCTTTGATCCCCCTAACTTTCTTTGCCAGGTTTCTTGGGAGATGGCAGTATAGTAAATAGTGCATTTATAAGTTCCGTGAGAGCAGGGATCTTGTCTGTATTGTTCAAATTATAGTTCTACCATGTTGTAGCCATATAACCATGGTTAAATTTTGAAAAACTCTTGATGCTACCATTTACATAGTCCATTGGTATGTTGAGAGTAGACAGTGGAGGCAAGGACTACAGCAGAAAGACCAGTTATTGGACTGTTGTAGTCAAAAAGGCAAGAAATAATAACAGATTAGATGGGGTGATTGATAGCAGTGGAGGCGGTGGAGGGTTTTCTGATTGGCCATTTTTACAGATATGTAAAACTCAGTAGCTTCCTCAAGGATAGACAAGTAGGCATATGGTCAGGCAAGGTGAATGGGTTAGAGTACTCTGAACTGCAAGTAACAGAAAACTTGCACTTACATCTGAGTGGTTTAAATATTAAAGAAATATATTGACTCACGAAAATGGAAATGCAGAGGTTGGATAGATTTCATAGTTGGGTAATCTTGTGTATTTGCTTGGCCTCATTGCTCTTGTCTTTGTGTGTAGGCCTCATTCTCAAGTTGGCTTCCTATGTGTTCGAGAAAGAGCTATAGTGGTTTCAGGCTGCATAGTCACACATTGCAACATCCCTAGGTCTTAATAGTAAAAGGACATCTGGGAAATTATGTGTAAGCATTTTTTCTTTACACTAGAAGAGCCTTCATCTCGTATAGGAATCAACATTATTTCACTTGGAAGGCAATTCAGGTTTGGGTCTGAATATGGTAAAAATTGGCTTTCATTCTGCTACTTTTGAAGCATCTGTATTGATAGACATTGGAGATTGAAGTTCCTTTTCAATTGAAGGTACTTTTATATTTGCCTTATTTCCCAGCCAACAATATGGGAGATGATTTTATTTTAAGTTTGAAAGGTCAGCTGACTAGCCACCATAAACAAGTTTTTATTATCAATTCTCTTGGTGCCATCACTTCCACATTAAGTAAGTATTTGCCTATAAGGCGGATATAGTAATTAGTCTTCTTTATGTAGAGAGTGTGTTTCCCAGGTTCTGAATGGAGAATGTTTGTTATGCTGGTAAAATTATTGCTCTCAGGCAACAACTAAACTATGTTTTTCCCCCCCACTTATCTGCCTTTCCTGTTCAAAAATGAGAGTACTTAGAGTGCCATCGTTCAGGGATACTTAATTATTTTTGAGGCTATGTGACAACATAATACGTACTGGAAAGCATTATTGTTGACAAAGCTTTCTTGGGACTTTTTTTACTTTGAAGATTATAACTATCATAATAAATTATGTTCATCTTATGAAATATGACTCTGTTTAGTTTTTAGCCCTTAAAAACAAAATCTTCAAGAACCAGGTAGATTTTAAACATTCCATTTCTTCTTGAAATTTTTTTTTTCATTTAAAAAAGGATGATGGCATATGGATAAAAATGTAACCTAATTATTTGCTTGTGTTGTTCTACATTTCCTTGTTCTTTTCTATGGGAAGTTTGATAAAAGTAAAGGAAAAATTTCAGTTTGTACTTATTGGTCTTTAGTACCACTAAAATATTTTCATCAAGTCAGCAAATCAGTTGGCTTTGAAAGTTAAGTGATTTATCCCATTCCTGTCCCTCCTCTTCTTCACGCTGCCATATATATCCCTTTTCTGTGTTGCAGCCACGATAGTCTTTTGCATTTGTTTATTTTTTCCATATTCATTCTTCTCTGGCATTTTCCCATTCCTGAGTGTCCTTCTTCTTCTCTACCTATCAACCTCCTGGTCATCCCCATGTAGTTAAGACCCAAGTACCTAATTTTCAAATATTAGTGTCATCATGAATAACTCCAGCATCTTTGCAGACAAGGATATTTAGTCCAGCCTCAGATTTTTAGAGTGCCTCTGCTGTCTGGACTTTACTGTATTTTAACAGCACCTTCCTCTAGGTTCCATGTATTTTGTACATGGAGTTGTTTCACTCTGAAATCTTACAATAATCTAAAATTACATCTCTTGATCACTTCTGAGTTAAATTCCTGTATTCTCTTACGTAAATCAGGATCACAAATTGGAGGTCTGTGAACCACTTCCTATAGATATGTTTTATTTAGTCACCTTTGGAGATTTAAAGAAAAATTGACCAATACAGTTTCTACCTATCCCCTCTTGTGTTTTATACTCTGCTGCTTCATATATTTACTGGATTTTCTCAATTCTTAGGCTCACATCTTTTTACTTTTTAACAGCTTTGAAATTGTTTTGTGTTATTTTTGGTGGTGTGTTATACTTTAATTGGTAGTGCTTATTTTTGTTTGCTTTTTAAAAAATTTTCTTACTAGTACCTAAAATAATGGTATCTCTTGCAATTAATAGTTTTTCAGATTTTTTTGATGAAGTACAGTTTGTTACCTCACTGGCCCGTGAAGCATTTCAGTTTGTAGCATTTATGTCTCAATCTAAAGACCTCTACCTTTTTAGTTTTCTCCCTTTACCTTTTCTAATGTCTTGAAGATCTCTGTTCCTTTTGATTCTTTGCTTTTCTTTTAGTCAGTAGGTACCTATTTGATGTGCTTCCTTTCTGTATCATTTGACATTTTTTTCTGCATTAATTTATTTGAGGTATATAACATTTATGAATTTTCTATTGTATAACCGCTTTCACATTTTAGGAGTAAACCCAACTCAGGCATAATGTGTGATTCAGTTTTTAAAAATGGTCATGAGTATAGTCTAAGCTTCCTATTTTTCATCTTGAGGTAGTTTTGGTAAGGTGTGTATTTTTAGGAGTTTATCTGTGTTGTCTGTTTTGTTATTTATTGAGAAAAATTTGTTTATATTATTTGATTGCTTTCTTTTTTTTTTTTTTTATTTTTTGAGACAGAGTCTCACTCCATCGCCCTGGGTAGAGTGCAGTGGCGTCATCATAGCTTGCTGCGACCTCAAATTCCTGGGCTCAAGCGATCCTCCTGCCTAGGCCTCCCAGAGTGCTAGGATTACAGGCATGAGCCACGACACCTGGCCTGATTGCTTTCTTTTTAATCTTTGTTGAATCTTTTCTTGTATTCCTCTTTATGTTTCTAATATTGGGTATTTAGACTTTATTTTTTTCATGATCAGTGTCAGCAGAATTTTTTTTTTTTTGGTTAGTTTTTCTAGAAACCAACTATCTCCTTATTTCATTATCATTATTATCATTTTTATAGAGTCTATAGGGTCTCACTGTGTTGCCCAGGCTGGTCTTGAACTCCTGGGCTCAATCATCCTCCTGCCTTAGCCTCCCTAGTAGCTAGGAGTATAGGTGCATGCCACCATGGCACCCTCTCCCTTTCTTTCAGCCTTACATGTTATTTTGCTTTTGGTTTATCTCTTGCAAATGGTATATGATAGGATTTTTAAAAAATCCTGTCTGTAATGGGAAATTTGTCTATTTACATTTATTATGATTAATGATATATTTGAACTTGTTTCTGCCATGTTATTTCTTGTATTCTGTGTCCAGCATTTTCATATCTCACTGCTCTTTTTCTTTTTTACGATTTAAAAATGTTGATAGAGTGTTTTTGTTTTCTTATTTTCTTTTTCTAACTCCACTGATGTGTTAGAACAAATTCATACTTTTAATCTACCTCCAGACCAACATAAGGACCTCTTAATATCTCCTCCAAAAATAGACTTATATGCTATTTTTGTCAAGTATTATAGTTCTTTCCTTTTTAAAAAAGCTCTACATATTAGATATTTCTGTTACTGTTGTTATTTTATACAGTCCGTGTTTATTGAGATCTTCATATATTTATCAGTTTTCTTGCTTAATATTTGTTTTTGGATCTTAAACTTTCCTCCTGGTGCTATTTTTCTTCTTCCTAAAGTACATCATTTAGACATCCTTTAGTATAGGTATGTTGCTAGGAAATGCTTATGTTTGTTTAAATGTATTTGTTTTTGACCTTGAAAGGTAGTTTATCTGGGTATATAATTTTATGTTGGTAAAGTATGTCTTATACTTCGTACATATTATTGAGCTCTCTTGGTTTTTCATAATGACTATTGAGAAATATACTGCCAATGTAATTGTCATTCCTTTGACTTTTTATGGGTTTTATTCTCTGGCTCTTAAGATCTTTTTGTCTTTGGTGTTTTTCAGTATTATTACCATTTACCTCATCTGGAATTTTTTTTTTTTTTAAATCAATCCTCCTTGGGAGACACTGTGCTTCCTTTATATATGTATTCATTTCTATCATAAGTTTTAGAATTTTTTTAGCTATAATCTCATCAAATATTATAACTTTCCCATTTACTTTTTGCCTTCTGGTATTCAAATTCAAATGTTGAATACAAGGGCTACACACAAGAGTATATATTGTATTTTCCATTTAAATAAATTGTCAAAACAGCAAAACTGATCTATGAAGTTAGAAATCAAGATGATGGTTTTCCTGGGGGAGTGGAGGTAGTGGCTAGAAGAGGGAGCATGAGGAGGCTTCTAGGTTGATGGTAACATTTGTTTTCTTTGATCTGGCTGTTGGCTACACTAGTGTGTTCAGTTTGTGAAAATTTTAATGATATATTTATATGCACTTTTCTGAATTTAATTGTATTTCATTTAAATGGTTAAAAAATATCTGTTGTCTTCTTTAATCCACTGGGAAACTGAAGTATAGGATGGTGTTAAACAAAATTTATGGGAGGCCATTATTTTGGACTAGGCTCCTGCACTAGGCCCCAGCAGACCAGACCAAACCAAACCAAACAGTAAAAGAGTCACTCCTGCTGAAACAGACCAATTTAAAAAAAACAAAACAAAACAAAACAAAAACCAGGAGATTGACAGCAAACAGAGGGGACCTAGTTTACCTGAGCCAGCATAATAGGAAAGTTCCCTCTGTTTTAATCCTATAAGGAAAGTAACTTTCAAATGACCTCTTTTTGCTCCTTATTTCTGCTTTCTTCAGCCCTTTTTTGCCTCTAAAGCCAATTCCCTCTCAGCTCAGCTCAGTAGAACACCCATTCTGTTTTATAGAATGAGATATTACCTGATTCTAGAATTGCAAATAAAAGCCAATTCAATCTTTTAAGTTTGTCTTTTGACAGTGGTGTTGTCATCAGCAGTGGATTCTGAGTAGGCCCTAGAATGTTGTTCTTTACTCCTACCTTCACCCCAAACAGTGTTATTTATGTTAGTCACACTATGTGGGTTTAATTATGAGTTATATTAAGAGACATGTAGTATTTTAGTGGTAGAGAATTCCTTTTTTTCCCTCCTTGATGTTGAATGTTAGTTGAAAAGTTATTTGTTTCCAAAACCCAACTGTCTACTTCCAATGGAGTAGAAGATTGAGTTATGTTTCTTGGAGCCTGTTAATTAATTTCTCTGGGAAGAGTGCTGCTACTACATTGAGAAGAGGAATAAATATGTGTATGTGTATATATATGTGTGTGTGTGTGTGTATGTGAGAATTCAATAGAAAGTGTGAGGGAGCCCTAGGGAGTGAGCTGCCACAGGCAGAAACAGCTTTGACCTATAGTAATCTCGGTGCTGGTGACAGTTGACATAAAGGACAAGCACCAGCCTTGTGACTCTTGACTTGCATATTTACTTGTGGGGGTAGAGAGTACCGCCTTTGGACACTTGACCTTTGTCTTTTGTTTGGAAATGTTTTATGGCTTTAGTCATTGTGAATAATGAGTAATGCATATAGGCAGTGATTCCTCATGGGTGTAAATGGCACCATTTCATTTTTTATGTAATACTTTTAGAAGTTTGCTTTGTGGACAAGTGAAAGGGAGTGAGTGGTTATTTAGGATTTAGTATGTATGGCTTCGCAATTTCAGTTTATAGTTCAAGATCTTTTATTTTGTTTAATACAGTCATATATTACTTAAAGCTCTCGGGGAAGTATTTTCCACAGGAAATATCAAAGTGCTTCCGTTTGAGGGATCCAAATGGTAATAAAATTATGGAGACTGTTAAAACACTATATCCTTGAATTTTGGGGGTGGAGTGATGGAGGTGGAGTGTTGGAGGGGAAGTTAGTTTTTAGAGACTAATACCTAATACATTAGCTGTAGAGCTTTGCCGCTGGTGGGTCAGATTAGAAAAATGCAATTTCTCATTACTAATGACAACCCAAAGTGTCTAACCTTAAACTTTTAAATGTATTTTTGTATTCTTGCCTTAGGATAACTTTTGTGAGATAAACAGAGTAGGTATTTTTATCTCAGGTGTGCAGGTAAGAAAAATGAGATTCAGAAAGATTTAATGACTGATGAAGATTTTATGAGAAAGTGAATAGCAGAATTGTTTATTTTGGGTTTTTTTGTGTTTTTTTTTTTTTTTTTTTTTTTTTTTTTGAGACTGTGTTGGTATTGGACTCCTGGGCTCAAGTGATCCTCCTCCCTCAGCACTCCCAGAGTGCTAGGATTATAGGCACACGCCACCACGCCCGGCTCAGAGTTGTGTTTAAATATTTTTCTAACTCTGAGCCCTGGATTCTTTATATCCTGTAGAAATATCCTGTTAGTATTATCAAGCTGTCTTTACTGTTCCTCAAACTCAATGAGAATAAGACATCTATCATTTATAAAATAAAATAGTTTCATATGCATTATTTTATTTGACTTTTACAACCACTGTAATCTAAGCCTTTGAGGTAGGTAAGATCCCAGGTCACACAGTTACATGTTATTGAGCCATGACATGAGCCTGGTTTTCTGAACTTCAAATTTTGTGCTCTTTCCCACATTTCTTAATATTATTGTATAATGTAAATACTCTGTCATGTAACCTGTTCTCAAGGTGATGCCATGGAAATTTAATGGAACAAGCAAATGGTCAAGAAGAGTGAAATACATTAGAATTTCATAGGAGTACCATAACTGCATGTATACTGGTTTCACCCTTGGCTCCTGACCTCAAGACAGACTCATGCTTAAGTGTCAGTAGTGGGGATAAAACACCATCATGCGCAGAATGATAGTAGTGGTGAATTGGCTACATGGCAAAGACAGATTTTTGTGCATCCCAGCAGATTTGTTCGTTGCCAGAGCTGAGGAGATGTTTGTATTTGGAGATAAAAATGGTATTAAAGTAGATTTCCTTGCCAGGTAATGTTTTTCTTTCCTGAAAGCGTTGTTTCTGACTCTCCCTGGAGTACCTACCAGCCAGAAGACTCTGTCAATAAATAATATGAGTGAGTGATAACAGAGTAAATTCTTTCCCTAGTAGAGCCTCTTGCTGAGTTTATTGCAATTGATAGTTTTCGTCAGTGCAACTCCAAATTGGTAGATAGGACCCTATTGTGAGCCTTATAATGATGATAGTGATAATACTAAGAACCATTTACTTTCTTGATTACTTCGTTGATTTATTCATCAAATATTCATTTGGTTCCTACTGGGCCAGGTATTATGCTGGGTGCTAGGAATGTCATTGTGAGCAAGACTGATACTTACTCTGGAGCTAATAGTCAATCAAAGAAACAGAAAATTTAGCAAATAATTTCCCCTCACCCACGACTCTGTTGCCCTGGGTAGAGTGAAGTGGCGTCATCGTAGCTCATTGCAACCTCAAACTCCTGGGCTCAAGTGATCCTCTTCCCTCAGCCTCCCAGATAGCTGGGACTACAGGCGTGCACCATGACGCCTGGCTAATTTTTCTATTTTTATTAGAGACGGGGTCTCGCTCTTGCTCAGGCTGGTCTTGAACTCCTGAGCTCAAGCGATCCTCCTGCCTTGGCCTCCCAGAGTGCTAGGATTACAGGCATGAGCCACAGCGCCCAGCCATTCAGCAAATAATTAAAATAAAGAGTACAGTATGTATAATTGAGGAATGAAAGGAATATTTAGAGATATATGGAGGAAGGCTGGGGAAACTTCCCAGAGGAAATGAGGTTTAAGCTGACATCCAAGAATATGTAAAAAGAAAGAAGGAAAAGTAATTCAGGCAGAGAGAACAATAGATTTGAAGACTTGAAGGTAGCAAATCTTAGAGACCAAAACTCCATTAAGACTGGAGAATTGTGCAAATGATGCTGAAGAGGGAAGCAGTAGTAGCCAGGTAGTGCCCTGTAGGCTACAGAAAGGATTTTAGACTTTATCCACTGAGGATTTTTAAGAAGAGAAATGACCCATTTTTAAAAGTTCTTGGCCGGGCATGGTGGCTCACATCTATAATCCTAGCACTCTGGGAGGCCGAAGCAGGAGGACTGCTTGGGCCCAGGAGTTTGAGGTTGAGTTATGATGATGCCACTGCACTCCAGCTGGGGCAACAGAGTGAGACTGTGTCTCAAAAAAAAAAACTTTTTGACTTCAGTATTTATTATATTAAACCCACATGGTATCATGCAGAAAACAGGTACTAATTACATGATATTTATTTTGATATAACATTAATAGTCAAGGGGGACAAAATTGAATTAAAGGGAGGCCAATTAGGAGGATGTTATAAGATTGTGGTGGCTTGTGCTAGGGGAAATGTCTGTGAAGATAAAGTGAATTGACAGATTAAGATAGATAGTTTGGGAGTAGAATGCAGGCTATGATATGATGTGGGAAATCAGATGATCTGGGTTTGGTGGCACCCGTCTCCAAAATAGAAAACAGAGAAGGAGCAAGACTGAGTTGAGAGAGAAGTTGAGTTATAGACATATTAAGGACAAAGTAGCTGTGTACACAACAGTGGAGCTCAGGAAAAGATCTAGGATAGAGATGCAAATTTGAGAGTCATCTGTAAAATGTGCATAGAGAGGAGAATGTCCAGGCAGAACTTTAAGGGCAGTAAACGTTTAAGGGTCTAAGGTAATGAAGGACGAGCCTGCAAAGGTGTTTAAGTAGTGTTTACAGAAATAAGAGGATAAACAGGAGAATGTGGCTTCATGGAAAGAAAAGTCTTTCAGGACAGTAGAGTGAATGGTGCTGTCAGATGCTGCTGAGCAGTTGAGCAAAAAAGGAAACGGTGGACTAAAAATCTAGTGGAGGCTCGTTACATGGAGACCATTGGTAACTTGGAAAGAATAGTTTAAATAAGGTGGCAAGATCTGGGATATTTGTAGAGTGTTGAAGAATGAGGGGGAAGTGAGAAATTGGATATAGTGGACATAGACAGCTTATTCAGGAAGTGTGGTTGTGAAGGGAAACAGAATTGATAGACAGTGTTTGAAGAGCGATATGTAGTAATTACGGGAATTTTTTTTTTCACTTCTCAAGATGGGATAGACTTGAATGTGTTCAGAATGCTAATTGGGAAGACTGTGAAGAATAGGGAGAGTCAAGGGATAACTAGTAGATCAGAGAAGGCCAAATAGAATGGCTTCACCTGATGTTGTAATGTATCGTCAGATATTACCAGCTGGTAGAAGATTGATTTTATATATATATATACATATACATATATATATATATATACACACACACACATATATATATATACACACACACACACTTTTTCCCCCCCTCCATCTTCCACCACATGAGGACACAGCAAGAAGGCCTTTACCAGGTGACAAATGCCATCACCTTAGGAATAGAAGGGAACTTTACCAAAAAGTTATCTATGAAAAACCTACAGATGACATATTTAGTGATAAAACACTGAATGTTTTCCTCCTAAGATCACATGAGAAACAAGGCAAGAATGTCTGCCACTTCTATTCAACATTTTATAGGCAATCCTCCGAAGTGGAAATAAGTAAAACTCTCCCTATTGATAGAAGATATGATTGTTTATATAGAAATACCCTAAGGAATGTACAAAACCATTACAATGATTAATAGTGAAGTTACCAAAGTGCAAGATACATGGTCAATATATAAAAATTGATTGCATTTCTGTACTAAGAACAAGCAACTGGAAAATGAAATACAAATTTTTATTTATAATAGCTTCAGAAATACTTAGGGATAAGCTCAACAAAAGAAGTGCAAGGTGTTTTGCTACAAATGGTAAAACATTGCTTCGAGTAATTAAAGAAGATCTAAATAAATGGAGAAGTACTATGTTTATGGATTGGAAGACTCAATATTTTGAGATATCACTTCTTTCCAAATTGATCTATAAGCTCAGCAGGCTTTTTTTTGTAGAAACTAATAATCCGATTCTAAAATTCATATTGAAATGCAAAGAATCTAGAATATGCAATGCAATCTTGAAAAAGTACAAAGTTAAAGGACTATACAATCTGCCTTTAAGACTTAACATAAAGCTACAGAATCAAGACAGTGTGGTGCTGGCATAGGGTGGAAAAATAGATCAATAGAATGCAATAGAGAGCCCAGAAATAGCCCATTGTATTATAATATGATTTTGAAGAAAGGTTTTAAAAAATCTGTTAGGGAAAGGATAGTGTTTTCTATAAATGGTGCTGAAATAAGTGGATATCCATATGGAAAAAAAAATGAACCGTAACTTCTCCTGACATGTTACCCCAAAATTAGTTTGAATTGGATCATAGAACTAAACAAAAAAGCTTAAGCCACAAAACTTCTAGAAATAAAATACAGGAAAATATTTTTGTGTTGTTGGATTGGGCAAAGGGTTTCTTAGACAAAATACTGAAAGCATTAATTTTTTTAAAAATTTGACAAATCAACGTTCATCAAAATTTAAAACTTTTACTCATCAAAAGATACCACTAATAACTTAAATAGGCAAGTTATAGACTGGGAGAAAATGTTCACAAGACATATATGACAAAGGACTTCTATCTAGAAAATATGAAGAACAATTACAATTGAATAATTAAAAAACCCAATTTTTAAAAAATGGCAAAAAATTATAAGATACTTCACAAAGGAATTTTTACTGGTGGTTAAAAAAAGCACATGAAAAGATATTCAGTATCGTCAGTTATCAGGAAAATACAAATTAAAGCCACAATGAGATACCATTACACACTAAAATGGCTAAAATATAAAAAACTGATAGCATATATTGGCATGAATATAGAATAACTGGACTTTTCTTATATTATTTGTGTGAGTATAACATATATTAGCTACATTATGGAGCAACTGAAACTCTCATAGATTGTTAAGGGTAGTGTAACATGGTATAATCACTTTAGAAAAAGGTCTAGTAGTTTCTTATAAAACTAAACATATATCTACCCTTATAACTGAGTAATTTCACACTCTGGTATTTACTCAAGGCAAATGAAACGTGTTAATAGTTTATCAAAAGACTTGTACAGTAACATTAATAGCCCCAAACTGGAAATAACCCAAATGTCCATTAGTAGGAGAAAGGATAAACAAACTGTGATATATTCATATTGCTACTGTTATCTGCAGCAACCTGGATGAATCTCAGAAACACTATGCTGAGTGAAAGAAGCCTGTATAAAAAGGTTCATACTTGTTGTATGGTTCTATTCATAAGAAGTTTGGGAGCAGGAAAAGTAAAATTTTTTCTATGGTGAATAAAATGGGAATAATATTTGCTTGGGGCAGAGGGATGGTAGTTTGCTGGGTATTTACTAAGAAAGGATGAACTTTCTGGATTGACGGACACGTTCTGTATTTTGATAGAAATTGAGTTACCTGAGTATATGCATTTATCAGACTTACCATTTGGCACACTTAAGATTTTTGTGCAGTTCAATGTTTGTAAATTTACTTTAAAAAAACCACATGAAAGAATTGTAAACAAGTACTGAGTTTTGGTTAATAATATACTTGTTGAAGTATGCACTGATGTCTGCAGTCTACTTTGATATGCATTTAAAAATGGATGGACAGATGGCTAAATATGTGATAAAGCAATATAGAAAAATGTTAATTATACAATCTGGGTTGTAGGTGTATGGATGTTCACTGTACATATCTTCAAACTTTTCTGTTTAAAAATTTTGTAATATATTAGGAAAGTGGTGTTACTGGTGTAGTGAAATGCGACTCTTGGTAAATGTGATTTAAAAAATTTTTTTAATCTAATATAATTTTTGTTTTTATTTTTATTTTTTATTGTTTATTCTTTTTAACCACTAGACAACCAGGGAGGTAAATATGATTTTTAAAAATACACTGTAATCTCAACAAGAAAATATAAGCTACCTAGAAATAAATTTGACAAAATATTCCTATAACCTTTATATGGAAAAGTATAAAAGTTTATTAAAACATATTAAAGAAGACCTAAATAATGGAGACATGTAGCATATTCTTGGCTAGGAGTTCTCTGTTTTGTAAATATGTCAGTTCTCCCCAGATCAGCTCTAGATTAAGAGTGATGTAAGTCTAAATTTGTGTCTACAAATTGATTCTAACATTTAAATAGTACTGCAAAGCCCTAAGAATAGCTCCCATAATTTTGAAGAATAATAACAATGTGTATGGAGTTGCCTTACAAATATCAAGATTTATTGCCAAGCTATAGCAATTAAACTATGTGGGATAGGCACAGGGACTGAAAATATAGTGGAACAGAATATAGAGCCAGAAAATAGACCCCTGCACATATGGAAACAATATATGACAGGACTGATGTTGCATATCATTTACTAAATGGTGCTGGGATAACTGATCATCCATATAGAAATAAATATAATGGAATTTCTATCTCCCTCTATATATAAAAGTAAGTTCCAGGTATATTAAACTTATTGTGAAAAATAAACCTGTAAAACTTATAGAAGAAAATAATGAACACATATGTTTTCATGTCTCTGTATACGGGATGGATTTCTTATATATACAAAAAGATCATAATATACAAGAATGATAAATTTGACTATATAAAAATTAAAACCTTCTATGCCATAATTTAAAAAAGTAAAAAGACTGAGGGAGCATATTTTCAGTGAATATAACCTACATATAATTATCTGACTATATATCAGGTAGACACCTATAAATCAATTAAAAAAAAGACAGACAACCTAATAGAAAAATGGACTGGTGTTATAATAAATAGGCAATTCACAGATGAGGAAACCCTAATGGCCAATAAACATATGACATATTACTTAAAATCACTAGTAATTGTGGGAAATACGATTTAAAACCATACTGTGATGCGATCACAGCCATTAGGTTGGCAAAAATTAAAAAGTCTAACAATACCAAGCATTGCAGAATATGTGAAATGGTTTGTTCAACAAATATTTTATGAGCACCTAGTATATGCCAGTCTCTGTTCTAAGTTGTGGAGATGCGTTAGTAAGGAAAACAAACTATGATCCCTGCCCACAGGAGCTTAAATTTTAGAAGGGGAAGACAGAAAATAAACAATAAACATAAATAAGTAAATTATAATGGTGTGTTAGAAGTGATAAGTGTTATAGAAAGTGTATTGGATAAGTTGCAGTATAATGCGTAGGACTGTCAGGGTAGGCGTCATGGAAAACTCAGGTGAAAATTGAGCCAAGACTTTGAAGGCTGTTAGGGACTTAGTGAAGGAGATGTTTGGGGAAGATCAGCATTTTAGGCTGAGTGAACAGATTAGCATAGGGCCTTAAGGCAGAATACTTGATGTGTTTCAGGAACAATAAAAAGTCCAGTGTGGCTGAATCAAAGTGTGCAAGGGAGAAAAGAGGTCAGAGAAATACTGGAGAGGGGTGGTGAGTCACCTTTCTAGGTTTTTATGTGGATTTTAGCTTTTACTCTTGAATGAAATTGGGGGCCATTGGAGGGTTTTGAGCAGGAGTGTTGTGATCTAACTTGGCTTTAAGAAAGATTATTCTCTTTTGTTGAGAATAGACTATAGGGAGCTGAGGGTAGAAGCAGGAATGGGATACCAGTTAGGAGACTGTTGGGAGGCCAAGGAAGAGACCTGGTGGCATAGATTGCAGTACCAAAAACAAACACGTTTTAAAAATAACTCCTTTAGCAGTAAAACTTACCTAACTTGAACTCTTCTGGCAAAATTGAACTGAGACTCTAGAGTTTTTATCATGTTTATTGTTACTATCATACATTTTGCTGCAGAATTTTAATGTATTTCATGTGTTTTGTTGCTGCCTCAGTCCTTGCTAGGGGTGTTTTTTTAATATATATATATACACACACATATATATACACACGTATATATGTGTATATATATGCATATGCTATTACTTTAATTAAAAAAAACCCAAATTTCCGATTTCTGAAACATAACTGGATCAAAGTTTTTGTGTAAGAGATCGAAAGCATGTGTCTGTGAAGATAGTGAGAAACGGTTGGGTTCTGGATGCATTTTAAGTTTACAGCCATTAAGAATTCTTGGTGGAATATAGGGTATATAAAAAGCAAAGGAGTCCAGCTGTCCACAGTTTTGGTCTGAACAACCAGAGAATAGAGTTACCATCATCTGAGCTGGGGAAAGGTTATGGGTGGAGTCAGTTTTGATGGAAAGAACAGTTCAGTTTTGAACATGTTGGCTTTGAGTTGTAGAGTAGGCAGTTAGTTATGAGTGTTTGGAGTTTGGGAGAAAGATCTGGGAAGAGAACACTTACAAAGTGTTGGAGAAGGAGGGTAAATTGGTACAGTTGTTTTTTGGGGAGCAATTTGGAATATCTGATACTTTATGACTCAGCAGTTCCACATATAAGTGTATATTTCCAAGAAACTTTTTAAACATGTGCACTAGGAAACAAGTACAAGAATGTTTATAGGAGTATTGTTTTGATGGTTTTGATAGGAGAGGAAAAACATGGAAAGAAAATTAAATTTCCATTTATTAGAGAATGGATAAATAAATATTGCTATATTTACAGACTGGACTACTGTGTAAAGATTAATGAACTAAAATGAAATATATATCTCCCAATTTTCATGATGTTGACTCATGACGGCAGATGAATACATATCATATGAAACCATGTATTTATAATTTAAAACATATAAAATAATACTAATTATTTATGAATGAATATAATAAAATATAAAGATACATATGGAAAAGATAAATAACAAATTGAGAATAGTTGTTAAGTGAGGACTGGTGGGAAGTGGGACTAGATACATTTGGAAAGCAAGTTACAGAGGCCTCAATTGCTATTATAAATGTTATTACTCATGCCAGTGGTGTGTATAGTCATCTCTTTGTTATATTACTTTCTATACTTTTTTTTTTTACTTTCTATACTTCTTTGTCTAAAATATTTTCTAATTACCACCCCCCCCGAAAAAAAAATTCTCATGTCATTCCTTTTCTATCCCTGCCACTAATAATGTGAATCCTTCACAATTCATCAGCAGTTAATGGCTGGCCCAAAGGGTGCCTGGAATCTACACTGGGGAGATGGTTCCATCTAGTGGGAAAAGTGTTGCAAGTATTCTTTGAGACATTCTTTTTAGAAAGAAAGAATAAAAGGTAATAGTTAACCTGACTGCTCTTTGTTTCACTAAAATTTAAGAAACAAAGAAAAGATTATTGTTTAGAAATACTTAGTCTTTGCCATTAGTAAGATAATTGCTGTAGATCTCCTAGGACATTTAGGCAGACAGGACTCAGATGGGTTCTTATGTCTAACTTGTGTATGTTTTGTTTTTCAGAAAGAGTTGAGCCTTCCAAGAAGAGGCAGCTTGTAAGTAGATGATTATTACCATTATGATTATGATTATGATCTCCTGCTTAGGAATCTCTCTTGGGAACTGTTTTCAATATCACTTGGAAGAATGCCATTCAAGAATTGTTTTTCTGTGTGCTTCTATCTGGGCCAGGGAAGCCAGTGGGTCAGTTGACTTCTCCCACTAGGTCTGATCTTCCCCTCTTCCCTGTACCTCCCCACTCCAAATCCCCTTCCCTGTCTCGATTATTCCCTAGCATTTTGGAAAAGCTGCCATGTAAATATCCATCACGATCTTATACTTGTGTTTGGGGATTTACTAAAACTCAGTAAATCTTAGTAAATCTTATCTTCTTAGACTCAAGCTAAGAAGATAAGAATATTCAAATTGAAACTGTTTGCATTTACATCTATCCCATAACATGGTACTAAGGGGAGACCAACTTTTCTGACAAGTTGGGTCAAGGGCAGCTAAGTTTGGAGACTAGGTTGAATTAGGTCCCCCACCTAGTTCCTCCCCCTCCACACCAGCTTCAGGGTAAGGGGAGGTTATTCGTCTTTGCCCCTAATAGGAGTATATGAGAATATAATTTCTTGTATTTTCTTGGACTGCTTTTTCTCTAAGAATTCTTTTGGGGTGATATTGGAAATTTGGCCAATCAGAATCATCTGGAATGCTTGTTAAAATGCAGAGTATGAACTTATTGAATTGGAATCTCTGTGCTGGAGCCCAAGAACCTGTATTTTATACACCTACACCACAACTGCACTTACCATGATTTACAAGTAAAGCCAAGTTTGGGGAATACTAAGGACATGTGATAAAACAATGATTTTGAAACTTATTGTTAAAAAAACATGAGATGTAATTAAGGAGGAGGACACAATAGTATTCATATTTATTTATTAAATATACTCTATGTACATATCATATGCATTTTTAAAATGTATGAAACACATAGTAATCCTTTCTGTCACTTTCTATTTTAGGGTTTTGTTTTGTGAAAATGCTCTAGTGATTAAATTGTCCTTTGAGATTTTTGTGAAGACTTCTTACCTGATTTATGAAAGCTTATTGTGGTTCGATGTAAAGAGACTCAAGTTTCGAGTCAGAAGACTCCTAAGGTTCTGTTTGGACCATGTCATTTAACTAGCTTTGTAAACCTAGACAAATCACTTCATCTCCTTAAATCTCAATTGCCTTATCTATAAAATGAAGATCATTATACTTGCATTTGCTTCTTATTAAAGCTATTAGAAGGATCACTTAATATATGTGATAGTGCTTCATTATTTACAGTTTAATTTTAAGATGTATTATTTTTAGAATTCTTATAAACATATTGGGTTAAATTTGGAGAGATTCTATTATTTAAGAGCCATATTTTTCAGTTTAAATTGATTTATGGCATTGGATCTCAGTTCTGTCTTCACAAATGTCCTGACCTTTCCATAAACCAGGCAAGAGCACTACCAGGACTCTTAGTGGGATAATACTCCCAGTAGGCATACATAAGTGAAAGGGAGTAGCTTTTCAGTATCTTATACAGGAAATATTTGTACTTGGTCATTTTTCTGCTACTTTTGGCATTTTTTTTTCTTTTGGTTCCCTCTATTTGGAAGCTCTCAGAGATTTGCCTTTTCTTTGGCTTAAGTGAAATGAATTAAGGCCTGAGGCAGTTAGCTTCTTCCAGAAATGTGTACCTCCAATGAATGGAGTTGCTGGGAAGAAGGAGAAGGAGAAATACCCTTATTTTTATTTGATATCAGAATTTTTTTGTCATTTTAGTGATATCTAAAGTTAGGCCTACTCTAACTGCCTTAAAAATGTTTAATTAATAAGGGTCAGAGATAGGCTTTCCCTTTCTTTTTGATAAAGTAACTCATGTTTAAACAATTGATCATTGAGTAAGTACACACTGATACCTGCTATGTACTGGGCACTGGTCTAACTTCTGAGGTTATAAGATTCAATTAGATAAATTCTTCCATTTTGGAGAGCTTACACTTAAGCCAGAAGTTCTGTAGTCCTTCAATATAAACAATATCTTTTCTTATCTCTAAAACTGGAGCAGTAGAAAAAGTTTTGTTGTGGAAGGAAGCGAGGAAACATGGATACTAATCTAGGCTTTGCCACTAACAAGTTGTGTATAGCTTTAAACAGAACTACCATTTCTGGACCTGAATTGCTGTACTTGTAAAATGAGGGGATTGGCTACCTGATCTCCATGCTTAGTCATGTCCCCAAATAATTGAAGTTCCATGGTACCTCTTCTACATAGAGCTGGGCAAGTCTTTGCATGTAGTAGGAGGCAAAGTACTGCTTAGCATTTGTAGTAAAGAGGCCAGAAAGGTAAGAACCACAAAACATATGTTTGAATAAGTTTAATTAATACAAAGTTTATAGTAAGTGTGGAGAAACTGATGTTGATGAAATGAGTAACTTACCATTTGCCCCATTGTTTCTTGTCCTTGTAGCTGGAAAGTTTAAAAAGTTTTTATAATTGTCTTCTAAGTCTTGGTCAGAAAGAGAGGGGTATTATATTATATTTGTGTCCCTGTTTACCTCTTTCTCAGAATGGCTCTCTCAAGAGCAGATCCTGTGGCATGCCCATTCCAGATATAAAGGCCCATCTCCTTTGGTATATTTCTTGTATACTTTATGGGCACAGAGAAATTTGGTGTTGCAGCTAGTTTGGTGTTCTTGTCCTTAGAGAGTCTATTTCAGTTAATTAACTTAGCATAATTTTGAAAGTAGCTGAGTGATATAAAATAAGTGAAGATCAGTAATTTTGGAGGCTCTCATCATTATGCTGTTCTGCTTTTCCATGTAATATGGTAGTTGCATTAAAATGGACAGGAACTCATAAATAGATTTCTAGACATATGCGATATCTTGGCATTATACAAAATATACATTCTTCACTCAATAAGTAATTTCTCCAATGTCTCCAAATTGGTAAGTGCATGTGTAGCATAGAAATAAAGATCTTGGGCTTGAGAGTCAGGCAGACCTGGGTCTGAGTGCTGGCACTACCGCTTACTAGGTATTTTTTGGTAAAATACGTTACTGTATTTTGTTTTTTGGCCTCCATTCACTTTTCATTTACTCAAATCAATCCATCCATCCATGTATCCATCATACCATATTTATTCAGTTCGAATTATGTACAATTATTCTAGATACTGGAGATACAGTAGTGAATAAAGCAAAATCTCTGCACTCATGGAGTTTCCATTCTATTCAAGAGAGACAAACAAAAACATATATATTATAGTATATCATATTGTACTGAGTGCTATGAAGAAAAATAAAGCCAGATAAGAGATATGAGGATGTATGTTTTTGTAGGGCAAAGGTTGAAATTTTAAATTGTATTGTCTAGGAATTAATTTTCTCATTAAGGTGACATTTGAGTAGAGAATAGGAGTCTGGAATGAGTGATGTTGATATACATATAGTGACGTGGTCAGATTAGGGAAGAGAGCTACTGAATTCTAGTATGAGGAATGAGAGCATCATCCGTGTCTGCCATGATGAGGGCTTTGTTGTGGCAAGTTAGATATGAAAGTTCTTTTGGCCTGGTGCATACCATTTATTTTAGATGCCATTTCCTGAAATTAAATCATTTTCATTTTTAGAAAGCTATTTCATATTTGGGTATTTTTTAAAATGCATTTAAAAATCTGGTTTAGAATATCAGACTTAAGGGATTTGATAACTTCTGGTCAAAGTATACATATCTGTGGAAAAAGATTTTGAAGTTTTCAAGTTATTTTTATTTGTTTACCCAAGCTAGAGGAGTATTGTATTTTGCTTTTTCATAATGGAAGCAGCTCTGAATGGTTTTTCTTGTCCACTGCTGTGGAGGGGGCCTCTTTTTGGCAATTCTTTTCAAATAGGATTGTTTCTTTTGTTTGTGCATTTCAGCACCAATACCTAGGCCTTACATTTGGGAGCTTGATGTAAATAGTGTTTGTATCTCTAGTTACCCTGAAAGTCAAGCATTTCTAATATCCATTACAACGTAAGGTAATTTTCTTCATATTTCATGAAATGTCTTGCTTTATTTCTTCAAGGCTATGAGCAGTCAGTGGAGGTAAAGAATGGACTGTAGAAGTGAAGAGGTAGCAGCAGCACCCATCATGGGGTGAGGTGTGTATTGGTATCATGGGCCTTTATTCTTAGAGCTCTTGAGAATAGTTATCTTTTTGCATTGTCAGCTTATTCATTTGGGCAGCGGACTTGGATACCAGATACTGGATGAAAGTAAATATCTGGTATCCACAGTAACAGGCAGTGGGCAGGCAGGAGTTCCTGGGGCTCAAGGATGTGATGTGTTAACCTCTGCCCCTGTGAAACTGACGCAGTGTGATGTACTTTCCCACTCTGATGGAACTTGATACCTGGATCAGTGCTTCTGGAGAATGTGCTAAAAAGAGATACCACCTGCTACATACACATAGTAAACCCTTTGTGAAGGATCATTGGTATCTGATATAGGGCTTTAGTTTTTCTGTGGGACTTTGAAAATTGGAAATTTTGGTACCGTTAAGGACTATGATGTCTAGAGGGATAGCTTTGTATTACACTTAAGAGCCTGTCTTTTAAAAATTGGTGTTATATAGCAAATGATCTCACATAGGTTCTCTATATGTCTGGTTGGAAGGCAGGGCTTGGCAGAGGTTGGTAGGGATGGAGCCATAGTTATCACTAATTTCCCTACAGAAACCATTTTGTTGTTAAAAAATGGACATGGTTGTTGGTGAGCTGAAAATGTGTGGACACAAGAACTGAAAATCCTAAGACCCCATTAGTAGCTATTGTTATGCCTGTTATCCCCACATTTGTATCTCTAGACCTCACAAGTGTCAATTTACTGTAATTTACTTGGGCATCTCAGACATAACAACTGTATCTGTGAAACTAAAGTCATTTTATTTCTCAAAAACTGTCTCTTCTCTTATTCTCTAGCTTATTAAATAGTACCACTTCCTGAAGATAGAAAACTTATTCTTGTTGCCTTGCTCTTCCTCACACTCACAAGTCTTATATATTATTCCTCTCAAATATCTCTTAATTACCTGTCTTTCTTTCTACTACCACTGGTATGTTGGTATAGTGCCAGCCTTTGTAATCTCTTGCCTCTGTTACTACCATAACCTAACTGGCCAGTATTTCTTTGTCTAGGATTGCTCACCCCTAGTCTATCCATCAATCATGCAATAGCCAGAAAAAGCTTTTTAAAATGCAGATTTGATTATTAGATGTTTCAACTTCTTCAGTGAATTTTTTTATTACTCTTAGGATCACACCTGATAATCTGCACAATCTGATTACTATCGTCATCTCCATGTTTTACACAGTATGTTCCCTGTGCCTAGGACATTCTTTCCCCATCTATACCAGTCCCGTTCCTGCTTATCTGACCACGTGCATACCTTGCTGTCCCTAGACTAAGTTGGGTTTCCCAGAACATACTTTCATTAAATCCTGTACTTTTCCTTCATAGCTCTTACATCAATTGTAAATAAAGAATTATTTGTCTGTCTTCTCCCCTTGCATGGTGTGTTAGTCTGCTCAGGCAGCCATAACCAAATACCACAGGCTGAGTGGCTTAAACAACAGAAATTTTTCTCACAATTCTGGAGGCTAGAAGTCTTACGATCAAGGTGCTAACATGGTGAGTTTCTGGTAAGGGCTCTCTTCCTGGCATGAGGACAGTGGCCTTCTTGCTGTGTGCTCACATGGCCTTTCCTTGGTACATGTGCCCACGGTGGAGGGATAGACTTCTCTCTGTCTTCTTCTAAGGCCACCAGTCTTATAGGATTAAAGCCCCACCCGTGTGACCTCTTTTAACCGTAATTACGTCCTAAAAACCCTATTTCCAAATATAGGCATGTTGGGGGTTAAGGCTTCAACATATGAATTTTGGGGAGACACAGTTCAGTCCACAGCAGGTGGTAAGCTCCATGAGGTCAGGACCATGTTATGTGGTATAATACTTTATTCCCAGGGCCTATCTAGAGTTTAACACACAGTAGGCAACTGTTTGGGCCTGTTCCAAACATGTGTATGGTCTGGCACAAATAAAGGTATAAATGTTCAATAGTTTTAAATAGAGCTAACAAATTGTAAAATAAAATAAATGTGGTGTATCCTCCTACCTCTAGAAGTACAGTTTCATAATAAAAATGTTAAATATATGTGTAAAGCTATTGGTTTTTAAAAAATAGACATATGTTAAATATTTAACTTATTAATAAGGGAACCTGGTGGATGTAACAGCCAGTTCAAAGAAGAAGTAAAAGAAGCACAAATTTTTATGGAGTAAAGAAATATTGAAATGAATTTACTAATGGTCACAAAATTGAATTTTTCCATGGGGAGAAGGGAAGTCAGTTGAACCTCCACTATATAGAATTTATTGGCATGTCTGTAGACAAGAATTTTGCATTGCCATCAGTTATCTATAACTTACAGAGTTGTAAAATAGCTCAAAGTCAGTGAAAGACTAGAACCAAATAAACCAGAAGCGTGTTCTCTAAACAATACATAGTTTTCCATCGGAAGTGCCCAGTAATCTTTTTTCCCCACCCTGTTTCTACTTTTTCCAAATTTCCATACAGTCCCTAAACTTTTCATCTAAAATAATCTCTCATCGCTTTTTGGCCTTTTGGCTAAGATCAAGTGTAAAATAATCTCAAACATTTTTGATTATAAAATAGGTTTGTCTTGATTATTTGCATAGTGTAGCAAGAATGTTAATTTATCAAAAGGCCTTCTTAAGTTTGCTTTCCAAAGAATCTCAAATTGGACTTAAAGGCCTCTGTTATTTGTATTTTGAGGCTAGGAAGTCAAGCCTAAGAAACTCTCCATCGGATTTCACCTGCACTACCTATAAATTTGGGTGAATTTCTCTCTTTTCAAGGTCCCCAAAATATCCTAAGAGCCTGCCAGGAAGTGATCTTCCTTACCATCTATAAGACTGGCCAGATATCAGGCCAGTTTTCCTGGGGGGATTTGTAAGTATTGACTCCATACAGTCAACCATAGTTCCTTAAAAGTGGCTCGTTACACCTGATTAAATGAGCATCATTCTCAAATGTGACATTTCAGGCAAGCCATTGGCTGCGCAACCATTTTTTACAATTATATTCTGGTAAAGTGGAGAGCATATTTTTATTTAACCTATGCAAATAACTATTGCCTTGAAAAGTAAGGAGACTCAGTAAGACTTTCTCAATTCTGGGTTGGAGGGAGGGTCAGTGGAATCAGATGTGATTTAGGAGCATCGTATTTTACAAGAGCAAAATCTACTAGTTAAGGGTTATAGATAGCTTAAGCAGAAAGAGAATGAGTTCTCTTATATATTTAGAAAATGGACAGTAAAACAGTATTTCAAACAAATAACTACAATCATTCCTCATCTGTTCATTCAGTCCTATGTAATTCTCATTTCACTGGATCTTAGGTTAGTAGTCTGCTTCTTGACTAAAAAAAGTTCTGTAAATTCTGACTCAGTCCACTGGAATGATCTGGAAGTTGTTCAGTTTTCCAAGTGATGCCGTTGGAAACCTCTTTCCAAGAGTCTATTCTTTGATGTGTCAGTAGTTTTTAAATACCTACTACAGTCCTTTTCCATGGAGCTCTGAGAGAGCCCTTCTTTGTCGAAGACATAGACTCTGGCTTCTAGTTGATTGCAGAGCCTTCAGACAAGTGAATCTCTCCGTAGATGACAGAAACTTAAAATACCTGTGGTGAATTTGTTACTAATAACTTTTAAATATGAAAATTCTGATAAAAGTTTATATAATAAGAATAATGCAACTCACAAGAGAATTAAGTTGTTTTTGAGGCATGCAAAATGAGAATGATAAAGCCAATCCAAAAAGTTTTAGCAAAATGTCTCTAAGAGTTTTTTTCAAAGAAGACAATGTATTTTATATCTGATTTATAAAATGTGGATGAACATAATTTTTACAGAAGAAAAAATCTTGATGTATAGCATATAATAATCTAGTGGCATGTTACACATACCAAGAACATACTGAGAATATACTCAGAGTGTCTGGAGTAAGTCCAAGACATCTGTATTTTTCTAAAACTCCACTGACCCAGAAGAGACTAGATTCAAATTTTTAAAATAAGATTATTACCAAGTAAGTATTTTAGATTATAACTGAAATTAAGACTGAAAACACTAAACTATTGTCCTAAAATCTGGCAAAGCACTGTCAGACTTCTAAACAGAAACATATTGTAGATAATGAGGGCATTGACCAATGTGTAGGAACTTCCTGTTAATCATACAATTTCCAGAATGTTTATATTAATAGCATTTTACCTGTACAAATTTAACCTAAGGAAGGCTGAGCATCTCTTTTGATTAGACAACTATTCCCATGAAATTCATCAATCATAAAATATCAAGTAAATCTAGTTATTTCAGCACCTCTCTAGGTGAAAGAACACATCTTTGTGATTTTTCCAGGGATGCTCTGGGGTATCTCAGAGATAGTTTTAGGTATTAAAAATATACTGAAAGTTTTATTTAATTATAATCTGTATTTAGGATCTGATTTTGGGAAGGCAAAACTTCAAAGAGTTGTTAATGGAAACACTTAAGATAGGATTGTTGGTGGTTCAGAAATAGTGCCTGGTTACTTACTTAACCAAAATGACGACATAACATTTAAAAATAAACGTAGAAGGTAACACAATTTTAAATAACCATAGCTTTTCATGAGGAACCTTAAGTTTTTGGTTTTCTTAAATAACTAAGGACATATAAATCAGCATAAAGCACAGAAAAATTTTCTAGCAAGATACAAAATATTTGCTGTCTAGGCATATTACACAGAAAAAAGAATAACCTTTAATATTGTAGTTGAAGACAGTAAACAGTAAACCAAGGAGACTGACTTGCCAAAATTGAGCAAACTTTGCCAGGATTTTAACCAGTTCATAACTTTTCAGACTTGGGGATTATAAACCGTGTCAAACAAAATTCACATTCTGTGTTTTGTCCTTCATTAGTCTTCATATTTTGAAACAAACTTATGCTTTACTTGAGGACAGGTTTTAGGGGGTCCTCAAGGTCAGAATTCATTTTATGATAATACTAAGAAGGTGTTATTAACATGCAGTGCACTTTTTAACGCTATCTTCAAATGAATCAATAAATAAGCATTTTTATCATGGCTCAGTTTTCATTTCATTTCTTTTCTTTCTTTCTTTCTTTCTTTCTTTTTTTTTGGAGACAGGGTCTCACGCTGTTGCCCAGGCTAGAGTGCAGTGGTGTCATCATAGCTGCATTCTATAAAGTTTGATATGTGTGTCTTCATTACAGTTTAATCCAAAATATTTTCTAGTTTCCTTTGTCATTTCATCTTTGACTAATAGATTATTTAGAAGTATGTGGTTTCATTTCCAAATATTGGGGGATTTTATGTATGTTTTATTGTATTTGATTTCTAATTTAATTCTATTGTGATTAGGCAGCATAATTTATGGGATTTCAGTCTTTTGAAATTTCTTGAGACTTTTTTAATGGCCTAGCATATGGTCTTTCTTGAGGACTTTGCAAGGTCTGTTTGATTAGCTGAAGTCTATTCCTCCTCAGCTCAGGGAACTACTGTGCTCTGCTTGAACTCTGGCTATCTGTGCCACTGTAAGGAAACTGTTCCCAGGCAGTTGAAGGGGCAGCCTGGCTTTTGAGTTCATCTTCTTTCTGGGTTTGCATTCTTGCATTACTTGTTTCCCAGTGCCTGAAAACTGTTGCCTCATATATTTTGTCTTGTCTTATGGTAGTTTGTAGCAGAATGGCTAGTTCTGTTTCAATAATGTCATAGTTACAGGTTTTGCTAGTCTTTTAGGTCAGTGCCTAAAATTGAAAGTTTTTTTTTTTAGTTCTCTCTTAAGTCAAAACCTGTATTTTTTGCATCAAATGTAAAGTTAATGAAATTCCTATTAATTTTTACTTCCTTATTTTCTTCTCCAGATAATTCAATAATATGTATAGTAAAGTTTGTTGTTTAACATGACTTTTGTCCCCGTTATAATCTGTAGAGCTGTGTAATATTTACTTTAAAAAAAAGTTAAATATTTCTTTCTTTCACTTTATTACCAGTTAAATTAATAATTTCATTTAAGTCTTTATCCTAGCCAGTGGCCATTTGTTTTATCATTTTTATCCATTTTATATGTGCAGTCATTTTTACATCAACTTTCAGAATCATTTACATTAAAGCTGTAAGTTTTTCATTGTTTTCTATGATTATTTTATTGTTAAACCACAGGGGGAAAAAATCTTTGGCTAAATATTGGAGAGAGAATAATATTTTTTTAAGACCAGTATTCTATATTGGTATTTACTTGTCTTTATTTAATGCTGTGGTTTATTTTCTGTTTACTCAGTCTTTTCTTCAGTGCTAATACTTGTACTTGTGCTTTTTGTATGCGATTAAAGTTTGTTCACTTTCATTGTTAGCAGTTTTTTTTTTTCAAATTTGGGTAGACCACTTTTTCTCTTCTAAGCTCCACTTTCTTAATTTTCTGTCTGTGGTGATCACAACTTGTACTCATTTTCACTGATCTCTAGGATTTAAAAATAAGATGTAGTTCTATTCAGACAGTACCAAGTTTGAATGTATTTTCATCAAATATGTAAATTAAAGTGTAAAAAATTGAAAAATTTCATGGTTTTAAAAAGTTATTTTTCTTTTTAATATTTAAAACTATTTAAATAGGCTGAATTTAAAGTTTTTGATTTCTAAATACTACTAAGTACATATTTTTATAAACATAAATTGTAATTTTAACATTAACTATTCAACTATTTATCAGTGTAAAAAAATTGGTCTCCTGTCTTACATATGTTATATCTAGACCTGCACATAAATACACTTACTAGTAATATGAATTCCTTAATTCTGCAAAATGCTCCTTATGTGCTACTGTTATGAATACTGAGCTAAATCATGAGTACCTTTAGACCCATGAATTGGAACAGAAAGAAATCAAGTAAATGGATGTTTGACTCCACTAGGAGACAATACTTTCTTAGGGAAGAAAACTATTATTAATACAATAATTTATGTTCTCTGAAAGGAAGGATTTGACAGTTAATTTGTCTTTTTGCCCACTTCTAAGACCCCATGCTGCTCAAATACTCCATATTCTTAAGCAGAATTGTCTCTGAAGTTTGGAGTTTCACAACCCATAGACGGCATTCTGACACAGTTGCCTTTTTTTTTTTTTTAAAAGGACATAGGAAGAATGATATGGACAGGTGTTTTCCTGGGGTCTGAACAGTGTAAGTCTGCCGTCCCCAGGAACCTGTCGGCACAACAGGAGGCCAGCGTGGTGGGAAGCCAGCTGGAAGCCCCACCCGCTCCCCATCGCTTACCTTACTGCCCAAACTCCCCCCAACCCCCCATCAGATCAGCAGCATGAGACCCTCATTAAGAGCGCAAGCCCCACTGCAAACTGCGCATGCGAGGCATCCAGATTGCGCGCTCCCCATGAGAATCCAACGCCTGATGATCTTGGTGGAGCCGAGGTGGCGACGAACCACGCCCCATCCCCTCCCGACCCCGTCCTTGGAAAAACTGTCTTCCATGAAACCAGTCCCTGGTGTCATGGTGTCAAAAAGGTTGGGGACCGCTGGTGTCAATCACACAAATGGATTTCTAGGGTTCTACTTTGCTAATGTAGAACGCCAGATCTTGTAACAGAGGCAACCCCATTTCTTTAATTAATTTTTTTGTGTTTGTGTTATTTTGTGGCATCTCTAAAGTGAGAAGCCCATAGCAGAGGCCTTTCTTTCCCAGCTCTAAGGGTGGTAATACAGTCAATAAATAGTTGCATGAATGTGTAAGAGAAGGTGGATGTTTCATTTGCCGTACTGGAAATTGTGTAGCCCTGTTACCAGTCCCAGGGGAATGTTAGGCCTTCCTAGTGCTGGCAAAGCCATAGGAATATTGGCACAATGGATTCTAATGCCAGTAAGTTTAAAGAAAGTACTTTGTGTGGAGATGTGTTTAACCCTGGAAGTAAAAGTGATATCTTCTTTGGTTAGATAAAGGACAGAAGATATGAGTCTCATTCTCTAAAAATCAAACAAATATTTTCTGACATTAGCATTATTTAAGGAGCTCCATGCTGTCCCTCCTCCTCCACTTTATTCTTGGCAGAGCAGGCTAGAGAGAAATCTGTTTGTTATTGTTGTCAGGATCATTTACTGAAAAGTATAACACAGTGGTTCATAACATTGATTGTAGAGATTGACTGCTTCAGTTCACCAACTTGGCTGAAGATAGGAATACTTCTGGCTAGTATAATTCATACGTGGGTACCCAGGCAAAAACATATTGAGGAAAGGCTACTCTCCCACTTACCACTGGTATGATCTTATCCTCTTTTGTGTGTGTGTGTTTTTTTTTTTAAATAATAGGAATAATAATAGCACATATATCATGGTTGTGATGAGGACTATGTGAGTAATACCTATAAAGTACTTAGAATAGAACCTAGTAAATAGTAAGCACCTAATAAATGTTGTTTGCTGTTATGTCATTATTATTATTATTATTCAGTAGTCTGGTCTTGGGTATTAAGGAATTGGAGGATATTGAGTAGAAACCTTTAGGGCTCAGCCATAACTCCAAGCCTCAGTTGGGGTGGGGATAGACCAAGGCTGGGGCTTTTATAGCTCACCCTGATATCATCACGAGGCTTTCCAAAGTGGTACCCAGTACTTGTTGAGAGGTGCTAGATTCCTGAGAGAGTGTTCAGTTATCTTTAGGACTCATGGGGAGCAGGATTCTGAAATTGGAGCGAGCTGTGAGGGCGGAGTAATTGGGCTAATACATGGAAAGGAAAAGTAAGTGCCTATAGCTACTAGGTGGGTTTAGTTTGCTTGAGTAATTAGAATTGTGGCTTTCAAACTTTTTAGATTTTGACCTTAATAACAAGTAGATCTTACACTGTGACCCATCATATGTAATATAAATAAATATTTGTATATATTTCAGTAACAGATGTCACAAACACAAAAATTTCATAAACTATTGCTTAGCCATACTATGTATGAAACACTCTGATATTTTTTCTATTTCACTGTATTTCCCTTTTTAAAAAATGTTGATCCTGACTTCCTAAATTGATACCATGACTTACTAAAGAGCTGTGACCTGCAGTTGAAAAGCCCTGGTTGGAGTATGAATTAATCCTTTGCACGTTACCCTAGAAAAACGGTTTGACATACTTTGTCATCTAGATGAATGAGAGGAGCCCGTCAGAGCTGGCAGGTGCTCTGAAGCAGGGGACAAGACTTTGCCTCCTCTGTGGGCCCCTTAGCTGCCAGAGGTTAGCTCTGCAGTTTACTTGATCACTTGGCTTTCTTCAGGCCAGGCTGTTTTTCTCAGATGGTTTTGTATTTGTTGAGACTTATCTCCTTCTTTAAACTGGGAGATAACTCCTGGAGGGCAAGACCTATAATAATGGCTAACATTTTTATAGTGTTTTATACCTTAATTATCTTCATTTTACAGGTGGAGAAACCAAAGCATACAGAAGTTAAATACCTTACCCTTCAATAGAGTTCTTCTGCAGCTTACCCTAAAGTCTTAACACAGCCGAATAAATTATTTTAATAATGCTTTTGGGATGGAATTAAACTAGTTTTGGGGCTTATTTTCTTAACTTTCCTTATGGCTTTTCTTACCAAAAGTTATTCCAATGATTAGAGAGTAATAGAAATTGAATAAAAAATGGTGCTGAACTTTGCAGGAGTACAGAGTTTATTTAAATTGGTCAAATTCAGAATTCAAATAATGACTATGCTTTGAGCCCTGACATTAAAGGCCCATCATCCTCTACCAGGTCTGGGTTTGAGAATGAATAATTTTGCAGAAATGCCCTCATATTCTTAGCTCATTAATTTACCAATTTGGTATCCTTAATATGCTTTCTTCCAATCCCTTTCCTGCTGCAACAGCTGTTTAGCCTGGCCCACGCCTCCTGGGTTAATAGTATTTTTGACACAGTATGAGTTTCAAGTTGGTATGTACAGTTTCTGCCAGAGTCTTTACTGCTGCCAGGCCTCAGGGTTGGAGGTTGCAGCTGATTTGTGGGGGAGGGAGTTTGGTGCTTCTCACTGGGGGAACAAGGTGCTCTCTGTGGCTCTGATTTGTTGCAGGCTGAGTGTGAATGATGTCAGGCAGATCAGAGGACAGCTGATTCATTTGGGATCTGGAACTCCTCACTCTGCCTCATTGCTGTCTCCTGGGCGCTTAGGTCTTTTTTGAGGGTAGGGGGTGGTTCTAACTAGCATGTTTTGGAGAAAAGTACTTAAATTTTTCCTGTAAGTTTTGGAAGCCTTTGTAAGTTTCCTTTGGCTGACAGACTGCATACCCCTTGTGTGAGAGAACTTCCTGCCAAGACTCCAGTGTGAGGGCAAAACTTGAGTAGCCAGGAGTATGATGAAACGGAGGAGAGAGAGACTGGGAGCACCATGCCTGCGGATTCAGTAAGGAGGCTGGGGTCTGACTGCAAACTGGCAGATGTCCGGAAAAGAACTAATGCCAACTAACACAGGTTCATTTGCTTGGATGAAGACTACTTTAGAGATGTCTGTTAGGAAGAGGGCTGAGCTGGCTTCATTAATTTAAGGTCAAAACAGTGGTCCCTGACAGGGGCATATGAGGTTTCCAATTCTGGAAACTGAATTAGATGTCATTTTAGGGGTTCCTAGGTACTTGGAGAACTGGATTAACAATGAAGATAGTTATGTACTTGCCTTGAAAGCAAATGTTTATTTAAAGTTCGCATCCAAACTGCAAATACAAGCTCCATGAATGTGAGAAACAAATGGAAATGAAAAGTATCTCCTCCTTTGACTAAAGAGGGTATTATATTTCCGTCCGTGGCCTGTCAGCTCAGGACCTCAGATCTGCCCTTGCAGATCCAAGCATGAGTCCTCTAGGATGTGACCTGAATTTTATTTCTATATTGGCTAATATAGAAATAGACTTTATTAGGTGAGAATTTCAAACTGGGGAATGGAAGAAGCCTTCCACTTCAGAGTGGCTTTTCTAAGAGCTGTTCAGGCTTATTTAATGAAGAAGTCCTGAGTGAATTGATGATTACATTAGAGAACCAGTGAAAGCAGAGTCCTAGAATCTATTTCACCTCAGCTGCCAGTGCCCCTCAGACTCGCTTCCCCTGAAACAGCGCGGCCTGCCCAAAGGACAGGCTTCTTCAGTGTCTGTGCATTCGTGTTGACTGAATTAATGATTCCACCAGACCTTGGAAAATAGGACTTCTTTGAAGTATATAATTAGAGTATTGGCATACTTTAAAAAAACTTTTTATTCCCATACTGAGGCAAAAGTAAAAAACCATTAGAAAGAAACTTCATCAATGATAATTTTAAATCTGTTATTTAAAGTAAAGTTGACTTGTTAGCAAAATTGAAAATTTTTAAATGGAATTTGTAGTTTAAGAAAACATAAATGATCAAAAAATCACGCTCTTCAAATGTGAGTAAGCTGGTATTGGTAATCATTCTATCTGTTTTCATGACCTTGAATTCGAAAAATACCACCAGTGGAACTAGTAAGTCAATTGCCTTTCCTTTTTCAAACAATCATCTAGTCCTGTTGTTATACCAGTTTGTGGAGCGGTAATTAGGAGCAACAAGAAAATGAGATTTGGTTTCATAAATTTTTATAATCTCAATTGTATGTTCATCAGAATGGCTAAACCTTATGTGATTAGATTTAATAATCCAAAATTTTGTGTGAGCAGTATTATTCAGGTTAACAAGTAAGTACTAAGTGCTTTATGTGTTCCAATTAGCTCTAACATATATATGAGGGAGCTTAATTTTGAAACAGTTCTTGAGAAGAGTGAAAATTTTTTTTGAAAGTGAGAAATTAGCCCTAAATTAATAATTTTACTTCTTGTAATTTTGAAAAAATATATTGAGTTTGTGGAAATTTGGCCATCCTTGTAATTTTAAACATCCATCTGCCCTCGCCTTTCCTATCCTATTACATCCCCGTATTGTGTACCTACCTGAGAAATAAACTGAAGCCCGCTAGAAGGATAATGAGTAGGAAGGTGAAGATTTCTTTTAAATATATGTAATTAAGCACAAGTAGAATGACACCATATCCATATTCTAAACAGTTAGCGGTAACAATACAGGAAACTAACATCATTTTGAAACAGATCAGGTGTGCTTATGTGATACTTAAGTAATTTTTTTTACCTTGGAAATAAAATGTTGTAATTAAATATGTTATGTGTGTAGAAAGCCATGCCAATATAATAGCAAATTAAATATTGTGAATCTGCCAATTATTTTTCAACATCTATGTCATATCTACCAGTGATTTATCTGTTGTCAATCTAATTATTTATTTAATAGTCTTCAATAGGATATAAAATATCAAAAATGGCTAGATTGTTTTTAAGGAAAAAAAGTAACCTGGAAAACCAAAATTTAAATAGAAGCAAAATTTATTATACTCAGTTAAGTGACATTATTTTATACACTCAATAGGGAAAAATTAGCTAAATAAGTTAGTGTTATTGTAGATAATAATCAATAATTTATAAACTGTCAAGCATGTTTTATATTTATGGACCTATACATTTCTTTAGGAAGTTTTAGTCATTGAATATTAACTATTACCTGTTGCTTGCTAATTTATGAGTTGTAATAAATTTGTGGTGTTTGGTTTCCTCCAGAAGCCAATTCTAAATACTTTGAATAGCCAAAGCTTACATTTTTTATTTTAATTCTGTGGATTAGGCTTTACTTCTGTTGTCATTCTGTGCCAGCCTTGGTGCTGAAGTATGATACTTGAGAATGATTTTTGACCACTTACTTTGCTTGAGCTTCTTGCCTAAACTAACCCACTTTGAATATGTTTCTTTTTGGTTGAGAAGTTGTTACTGACCTTGTTTTTTTCCTATTGTGGCACCTTGTCAGAATCTCCACTCTTTGCCGAGGAGCTGAAGTGAACCAGCATATGTTTTCACCCACATTGGCTCCAGCTCTCTCCCTCACTAAAATCCCATTTAGTGCTGATTGTGCTCTGGTTACTTCTCCTCTTGCCTTTTTCCTGAACCCACAAGCCCACAGCAGTCCTGGCAGTCCATGTTCCAGCCGCTCACTGCAGTGGAGGTAAGGAAACCTGCTGTGATGTGAATATGGGCCTTGGTGATTGCTTCTGGCCTAATAGGTAAAACCCATACCTCACTCCTTAATAATGGGGAGAAACTGAGTAAGAGTCACAGAGAAGAGTAAAAGGAGTATCACAGATCTCTGCTGTATTCAAAATTTCAAGAGAAAGGAGGGTATCATATCAGTATTTTGATAGTTGTGTGCCCCTCCTGACCACTGGACAGCTCTGTGAACTGTTAGGGTAGAAAGCTTAGTAGGTGCTCACGGTGCGGGTAGAGAAAGATTTCTCACGCAGAGATTAGGCTAGAAAGAAGAGGTTTATTTACTTTTCCCTGGGGAGGGGGAAAAGGAAGAATGTGCTGGCCCCAAAAACCAGCTATTGAGGCTTTTTAAAGGGGGTTGTAAAAATGGCAGGGTACAGTCAAGAAACTGCTCCATCCGCTCCTTCCTTTCTTCTTGGCAGCAGGTCAGTAACAAAAACTGCGAGGATGTCAAAGTCCAAGAGTTGGCTCTCCTGCCTTTCCTTGGAGAAGGGATTATCACAGGAGATGTGACTCTGTCCTTGAGATATGGCTGAGGGCTGGAGCTTGCACCCTGCTGTTTACTCAGGAACTCTTTAGACTGTAATAAAGCAGATTCTCAAAAAAACAATTTTGAAAGAGATATTTACATCTCTTTTCTGTCTATTCAGCTCTCTTCAGAAGTTGTGCAAAAGAGAACTCCTGCAGGATGCCTGTTAGTGAGAGAATTTATAGGACTGATCTTTAACTGTTACTGGGGAAATTGTGGGATTAGGTATTTTCCTGTTATTTTTGCAAGGCTGCCCCTTTTAGAACTATGACCTGTGACCACCCCATAGCATGACAGAATGCTAGAATTCTTTAGAGGTTAAAAAGTCCAAATCTTACATTTTATACAACAGGAAAATTTGAGTCCAAAATAGGTAAATGATTTGTTCAGGTTGATGAAAATAGCTCTCCTCCCATTTCTTTCTGCCTTCCTTTTCATACATTCAACATTATTTGATTACATATTATGTGCTAGGCACTGTTTTAGTCATGGAAAACAAAGCAGTGAACACAAAGTGATAAAGTCCCGTCCCTGTCCTCAGGGATCTTAGATCCTAGTGGAGGGAGACAGATAAGTTAATGAGTGAATATATAACACAGTGGCTGGCCTTAAGTGCTACTGAGAAACATACAGTGGGATAAAGGAGTAGAGAATATGGGAGCCAGGGCTTGACATTTTGTATAAGGTAGTCAGAGAGATCCTTGTAAGTTGACATACAAGGAAAGACCTAAAGGAAGTCATGGAGCCAGAGGAGGTATCTGGAGGAAGAGTGTTCCAGACAGAGGCAACATTAAGTGCCAAGAGCCGGATTTGGGAGCTTACTCCATGTGTTCTTTGTGCAGCACAGGGTCTAGTGAAGCTGGTGCAGAGAAAGTTAGGTGGTGAGAGGTAGGAAGTGAGGTCTGAGGTGTAGCGGGGAGCCAGATTAAAGAATTTTACAGGCTATTATAAAGACTTCTGTTTTTGCTAAGTGTGGTGATTAGCCGTTGGAGGGTTTCAGGTGGAAGAATGTCACAGACTTTGAGCAAAAGATCACTCTGGCTATAGTTAGAAGGCTACTGATATAATCTAGGGAAGAGACAATGGTTATTTGAACTCGTGATGGTACAGATGGTAAGAAGTGGTTAGATTTGGGGATGTCTTTGGAAGGTAGAATTGTTAGGATTTGTTGGTGGAGTAGATGCAGGGTTTGAGAAGAAGATAAGTTAAGGATTACAGAAGATTTTGGGCTGAACAACTAGAAATTTGGAGTTAACCATGAACTGAGACTGGGAAATTAGAAGAGATAGCTAATTAGACATTCAGTGAGAGGTATGAGAGGTCTGGGCCAAAGGTATATGATTAGAAATTGACAGCATGTAAGTGATACAAATCATCTGATTTATGAGCTCATTCATGAGTGACGATTGATAGAGAAGGAAGAGCTGTCCAAGGATTGAGCCCTTGGGCAATCTGACTTTTAGAGGCTGGAGATAATGAGGAACTAGCAAAGGAGAGGCTAAAAAAGAGTGGCTATTCAGGAAGAAGAACCAGGAGAAGTATCTTAGAAGCTAATTGAAAAAGAATTTTTCGAAAAGGAAGATGTGACTGATCAATAGGTATTTGTCAAGCTTTTGTTAGAAAAAAAGTAATCTGAAAAACTAAAAATTTAAGTAGAAGCACAATGTATTATACAGATTTAAGAGACATTATTTGATATAGAAAGTTAAATTGCACAGACAGCTTGGAACAGTGTTAGACTGGCGTAGGACAATGTCAGGGGCTAACTCCTCCCAAAAGGTACCCTTCCAGAGATACTAGCCCTTGGTGTATGAGGCTGAGAAAGATTGTAAATTGGGTAGCTACAGCCTAAGGTATTCCCAGTCTTGGCACATGGCTTGTACCTGTGGTCTCAGAACATACAATCTAGAGCAATGTCTTGCAGCTTTGGGCATGAAAACTTGTTAAATTTCATGGGATTTTTCCCTGCCAGACTTGTTCACATGTTTGGTCACTGTATAGTGCTTCATTTCATTCTTTTTTTGTGTCTGTCCCCTGCAGAGTACCAGCTCAGTGATATGACAAGATGATTTTAGCTTGTTGTTTACTGCAGTGATCTCCAACCTTTTTGGCACCAGGGATCAGTTTCATGGAAGACAATTTTTCCATGGACTGGGGGTTGAGGGGCAAGCGGAGGTCAGGCAGTGATGCGAACGATGGGGAGCAGCTGTAAATACAGATGAAGCTTTGCTCGCTTGCCGCTGCTCACCTCCTCCTGTGAGGCCCGGTTCCTAAGTTTCATGGAAGACAGTTTTTCCACAGATGGGGTTGGGGGAGAGGGGATGTGGGGGGCAGAGCTCAGGCGGTGATGCCCAGCCTGGTTCCTAACAGGCTGTGGACCGGGGGTTGGGGACCGTAGGTTTACTGGGTATTTTCGTATTCCCTTAAACATTCTTGAGATTCTGAGGGTGCAGTTATTTGGAAATAGTTTGATCCTTTTGAGGATTACTTGTAGGCTTTGTTTGGTGGGACCAGAGCACAATTGGAGCTAATTTTTCCCTAACTACTGAGGCAATAATTTAATTTTTTGATTTTTTTCACTTTGGGCTGGTGGGAACATGAACTATTCCTGGCCCTGTGTGAGCTCTAGGGCTCATTTTCGTAGTCTCCTTACCCACGTTTGCTGGTTGGTACTCAGTGAAAAACATGAGAAGAACCCCCTGCAGATCTCCAGAGTCCCCTCTGCATAGCTCTCACCTCTCTGGTACCCTGCCTTGCAAATTCTGGCCACCTTAGCCTCCCCAAATTCTGAATTCTGTCTCATCAACTCAGGGAGACTGCGGGGCTCTTTTTGGGTACTTCCTTCTTGTGCTGCTTCCTAGACATGTTCTCCAGGTGGTAAGCTGGGGCGATTTTAGGGCTTACTTTGTATGTTTCCCTTCTATCCATTGTTTGTAAACTGTTGTTTCACATATTTCGTCTGGTTTTTTGGTTTTTAAGGCACAAGGGTAAATCTGATCTCTGTTTCCCCATAATGGTGGAGAGCACAACTCCGATCTTCCTAATATTTTGAGCTCATGCTTCTCTTGTCAGATGTGATTATTGCTTTATGAGGTTATTGGTTGACTGATTCACATATTAGATAAAACCAGTCGAAGCAGGACAGATTCTTTTCATTTTAATTATTTTATCTTGCTTAGTCAAGAAAAGTTAAGAAATTAAATAATAAAAGATTAAGAATAGGTAACGCCCGAACATTTACTGTGTATTAAGCATTTTTCAAAATGGTTCGTGTGTGTTGAATTTAATCCTCACAATACTCTGATGAGGTGGTTAACACATGTCCGTTTTAGTGATGAGGTGGATAATGCAAGTAAATCTATTTTATAGATGGAGATACTGTGGCACAGAGGGGTTAGGGAAGTTAATAATAAACAGAAGAAACTGCCAATCAACCCCACAGCATCTTACTCCAATGTCTGTAGTCTAAACCCCTCTCCTGTAATGTTTTTGATGAAACATGTGCAATTAAGAATTTATTTAATAAGTTAACAAACTCTGAGCATTTAATAGCTCCCGGACACTCCTAAGCACTTTAAAATTTGTAGGTTATTCAATCTGTATAACAGTTCTGTGAGGTAGATATTATTATTGTGTTCATTCACATGTGAGGAAGCTGGGGAACAGAGAGATTAAATAAATTGCTTAAGATAACACAGCTGGGAAGAAGCAGAACTGGGATTAAAACCTGAGCAGTTTGGCTTCAGAGATTATTTCTTAACAGCTACACTGTTTTGCTTCTCCATCTAAGATATCTTCTTTATGTATTACAGTGTGTTCTGAACCTATGTAATTTTTGCAGCCCCAGGTCTTTCCTTTTTCCAAGGTGACATATTTGTAACATTCTTTAATAAGGGGCCAGGCATGGTGGCTTATGCCTATAATCCCAGCACTTTGGGAGGCTGAGGCAGGAGGATCACTTGAGACCAGGAGTTCGAGGCCAGCCTGGCCAACATAGCGAGACCCCATGTCTAATAAATAAATAAAAATTCCCCAGGGGTGGGAATTGGTATTCTTACAGTTCATTGTCACTTCCAGGCCATTGCCTTTATTACTGTCTTTTAAAAACCTCTGTTCTTCCTTTAGGCCTCTGTCATTCCATTTTGTTGTTTTTTACCCCCTGTTCATTGCTGTCATCCACTGCCTTAATTTTGTTCTCTGTACTCCCATTCAGAGTCTAAGACAGAATCAGTGCCTAGTGAAGACAGTGATGAACCTTCATTCTACAGAATCCTTACCATGAACATGTGCCTATTGAACTTTACTGTTATTAAATAAATGAGCAAGTAAAGTAGAAAGAAGAGAAAAATGGTTCCAGTAAATAATGTGAATAAGTGAAGAACTAAAAATAAGAGCTACTGGCAGTGAATTTGATCTTTATTTCAAAGTAGACCCAGGAGAGAGGGAACTAGAATCCACACACACACTGTCACTTCCCAATGGTCATATTGTGATGTCTTTTTATCCCTTTTGGGGGAGTGTAACTATTATTGTGGGCTGAATTTTGTCCCATCAAAATTCATAGGTTGAATTCTTAATCCCCAGTACCTCAGAATGTGACTGTATTTGGAGATAGGGTCTTTAATGGGGCAATGGAGGTTAAATGAGGTCATTTTAGTAGACCCTAATCCAATATCATTTGTATCCTTACAAGAAGAGAGGATTAGGACACAGACATGCATAGAGGGAAGGCCATGTGAAGACGAAGGGAAAAGACAGCCGTTTACAAGCCAAGGAATGAGGCCTCAGAAGAAACCAACCCTCCCAACACCTTGATCTTGGACTTGTAGCCTCCCAAACTGTGAGGAAATAAATTTCTGTTGTTTGGGCCACCCAGTTTATGATACTGTGTTATGACAGCCCTAGCAAACTAATAAAGCTATGAAGGCTTTTGGCTGCATTAGCCCAGTGTCCCTTTGCCTCATAGTGTAGTGAGAACTGGCCCTGTTCAAAATCTTAACCCTTTTGATTGACTGTGTCTTAGGGGTGGTCTTAGGACCTTACAGATTTTTGCCTATAATAATCTGAAGGACAATCAAGACACCAGTTTGAAATGATGCCCACTCTAGCTCTATATACTACATTTCTGTTTGTTCCTTGATGAGAAGGGATGGGTCTGTTATACGTAGACCTTGATGCTAGGTCTTAAGTGTCTCAGATGAGTATGATTGACCTTAAGAGGCACAATAAATATGATTCAGACTTTGATTGAGTCAAATAACCTCTTGTATTTTTTCTAAGAATACTCTTCCAGTGTATTGATTGGTACTTAAACATAGATACTTCATTTTTAGCATAACTGTTTGAAAGAATGCTAGATACGGTCTGTGGAATAACTGGTGTCCCTGAAGACAGAGGAGGCAGTTGTGTCAATGGCTATTCACTGGCCCAGCTGTGGTCTTGCTAGAGATAGAAGTTGGATGTTAGCAACTTTCTAGAACACAGAATGACTTAGATTTTGAATCAGTTTTGAATTGCCATAGACTTTGTCAGCCCTGAAATGGGAGAGTGTGCAGCAAGAAATCCTTATTAGAGTGATGTTTATATTGGAAGGGTTCTTGCTTTAGCCTATTTCCTACTGCACAGGAAGTCTTTCTATACTATGTCTAGCAAAAGGTGGTTCAGCCTTTGCTTGAACATTTCAGCAACAAGTAGTTCAGTACTGAAGCTTGCAGCCATTGGTACTAATTCAGCCCCTGGGCCCCTCCTGTGTCACATGTGTGAGAGACTTTCTGTAGATTTTTATGGCAAAAGGACAGGTGTTCCTTTGGGCCTCCTCCAAAACTAGGCAGCCTTTGAAACCCCTTTTTGGTAGTGTCAAGATTATTTCCTGCCACAGAGAAAGCACTGTTTTCATTTTAGCAACACCTGCTTTTCTTGTCTGTCTTTTTTTAAACAACTGCTTTTCAAAGTATTTCCAAAAGAGGAACATCTCTAGAACTTGTTCTTATCCTGGCTCTGCTGCATACCAGTAGTAGGCAAATTCCTTCACTTCTTTTTGCCTCGGTTTCTACATCATTAAAATTGGGAGAATAATGGTACTTCAAGGGTTGTAGTAAGGATTAAATTAGTCAATATATGTAAAATAGCTTAGAATACTACCTGGGCTGCTATAATAGTTATTTTTGCTACACCATTGTTGGAAAACTCACATGTTTCTGATCCTCAGCTCTTCATTTTGTGTCCATTAATTTCCTCATACTCTTATTTTCCTATCACTTACCCCCTTCCCCTGTGTCCATACTATGGAAGCTTTATTACTGGCTAAGATAAGGCAGTGGCAGCTGGGAGCTCTCCTGCCCTCTCATGCAGTCTCACTAATTGTTGCTCCTGAAAACTGGCCTGTTGAGGCTCACATGGATCTGGGCTAAAATGAGAAACACTCTGAATTACATTCTTTCAAAAGAACCATTTTTGGGCAATGGGGAAAGTCCATCAAAATAGTTTTAAGGTTTTTCATTTCTCCTTTTGTGTTAGGGAAGGAGCATCGTGAGAGCATTTTCAGGAGAAGTGATTCTCTTGTTAGAGAAAGGGAAAGTCCTTTTTTTTTTTTAATGGAAAGGTAAAGAAATAAAGAATACTAGCTATGATTTAACCTCAGAAAACCTTGTATGGCAGATAACTTTTCATAGACCCAGGCTTCAGGTAACTGAATAAACATATAATTCTGTTTGGCTAGGTGCCAAATGCTTGCTCTTGGGTAAGGGCAGGAAACTGAAGCTTTCTAGGGTACTTCTATTTCTGGAACTAGGGAAATTTTGTTTGCTGAATTAAACATTGTATTATGGAAAAATCTCAAAAACATTAAAAGTAGAGAGTCATATTACATCCCCAATGTCTACATTATCACTCATGGTCAGTGCTATTTCATCTACATCTCTACCTGTTCTCCTTCTCTATCTCAGTTATTTTGAAGGAAATCCCAGATTTCATATCATTTCATCTATAAATGTTTCAGTTTATATCTCTAAAGGTAAAGACTTTAAAAACATAACCACAATATCATCATCACACCTAAAGTAACAATAATTTATCAACATCATCAAATATCCAGTTAGTGTTCAAATACATTTTTCAGTTGGTTTTTTGGAATCAGTAGCCAAAATATGCTGACACAGTACATTTAATATGTCTCTTAAGTAGAGTGACCATGTAATTTATTATCTAAACTAGGAAACCTTTGATAATGAAAGAGGGAGGACTCTATTAATAATTATACTGGCACAACAGGCATAAACGTATTAAATAAAAAAATTGGGGCTGGGCATGGTGGCTCATGCCTGTAATCCTAGCACACTGGGAGGCCGAGCCAGGAGGATTACTTCAGGCCAGGAGTTCAGACCAGTCTGAGCAAGAGCGAGACCCCGTCTCTACAAAAAATAGAAAAATTAGCCGGTGTGGTGGTGCCAGCTACTCAGGAGGCTGAAGCAGGAGGATCGCTGAAGTCCAGGAGTTTGAGGTCACAGTGAGCTATATTGATGCCACTGCACTCTAGCCCAGGCAACAGAGCAAGACCCTGTCTCAAATTAAAAAAAAAAAAAAAAAAGGGCATTTTTTCACTCTACTTTTAAGTCTCTTTTAATCTTGGTTTTCCCACCCTCTCTTTTTTTTTTCCCCTTGCAATTAATTTTTTGCAAAAACTGAGTTGTTTGTCCTTGTAGACTTTCCCACATTCTGGATTTTGCTGATTTGCATCCCTGAGAGGTTATTTAACATATTTTGTGACCCCTATATTTCCTGTGAACTGGAGGCTTGATCTGTTCTGGTTTGGTTGGGGGGGGGGGAAGAATACTTAATAGTTGGTTCAGTGTGTATCTGTCAGGAGGCCAGTAATGTCAGGTCTCTTCCCTGTTTTGCTAGTAGTGGTCATTGATAATTTTCCCCTAGATCCATCATTTTATTAGGAGTTTACAAAAGATGATATTCCCATTCCCTTTCCATTTATTAGGTACAATACTTAACACAAAAGGAATTTCCCCCTTGTTGTCTGTTTCTCCTGAGGTACAGTTAGGTACCCTTACTCTTGAGTCAGTTCATCTAGACTCTTTTTCCTGAGCCTTCAACCTAAGGCCTGAGTGTTATCAATTCCTTGGTTGGTTTCATACCTGCTAACTACTGCTTTGTAGTGAAGGTTCTTTGCCCAGAGCAGTGCAAGGGGAGTTGTTTTGTTTTGTTTTGGGTTAAGGCCTGTGGGGCTTGCCATTTAAGTAGCTAACCAATTGCTAAAAACCTTGACTTTCTGGCCCATGAGTAAAGATGAAGTGTCTGTAGCATCATCCTTATATAGACTCTGGGACTCTGAGAGGTGAGAGTGGATCCAGAAGGCAGCAGCTTCTCATTCCTGTCCCTGGATGCCATAGGAGGAGGGGCCAGTTCTAATCCTGATTTCCTCATCTTGGCAGATAGGGTGGGCTCAGGGCTAGAGAGTCCTGCTGTTAAGGAACTAGCACCCTAGGGGTAGAGTCAGAGACACAAATAATTTTCAATGAAAGATCCTTGGCGTAGAAAAATTAACTTTCATGGCATTATTTATTTGTTAATGCATACATATTTTCATATTGTGGGAGAGGTATCTTCAGGATAAATTCCAAGAACTGGGATTACTGAGTCAAAGAGTAAATGTATGTTTAGTTTTAATAAATATTGTCCAATTTCTCTTCACAGTGGTTATACCATTTTGCATTTCGACCAGCAGTTTAAGAGAGTGTCTATTTGCACACAGCCTTGTCAACAATTGAATGTGTTGTCGAGCTATTGAGTTTTTGCTAATCGGAGAGGTGAGAAATGGTATCTCAATGTAGCCAACTAAAAAGATGCATTAAAATGCCCCTTAAGGATGAAGAATTTTTTTTCAATCTTACGTGAAGGGAATTAGTTTTCCTATCCAAGGAAATTGAGATGCATTAATTAATTAATTCATTCATTCATTCAGCTGCATACTCTGAGCACAGGCCCTCTGAGCAGAGACACCAAATTGGCAGTAGGAAAGTTCCCAGCCTGGGTGAGTGCAAGAGATGCTTCTTATTCAGTAAACTTTCAACTTTGAGCCTCATTCACCTCTATTTAGCCATTCCCAGAACTTCTCAAGTGATTTCTCTGGGCTTTAGCAGAACTATTTTTTAAAATTAATTTCAGACTGGACACAGTGGCTCATGCTTGTAATCGTAGCACTTTCTGAGGCCGAGGCATTAGAGTCACTTGAGGCCAGGAATTTGACACCAGCCTGAGCAACATAGTGAGACCCTGTCTCTACAAAAAATGAAAAAATTAGCTTGACAGGGTGTTATGCACCTGTAGTCCCAGCTGCTAGGGAGGCTGAGGCAGGAGGATCACTTGAGCCCAGGAGTTTGAGGTTGTAGTGAGCTATGAATGACACCACTGCACTCCAGCCTGGGCAACAGAGCAAGACCCTGTTTGTTTGTTTGTTTGTTTGTTTATAAATAAATAAATAAATGAGAGAGAGAGAGAAAGAAAGAAGAAAAGAAAGAAAGGAAAGAAAGAAACCAGCCAGCCAAGAATAGTTGAAAGAGCCAAACCATGGGTCAGCAAAAAACAGCCCATGGGGCAAATGTGACTTGCAGTCTGTGTTTGTACAGCCCACAAACTAAGAATGGTTTTTACATTTTTAAGGGAATGTTAAAAAAAAACAAAAACAAAAAACAAGGACTATATAAGAGAGCACACGTGGCCTGCAAAGCCTGAAATATTTATTATCTGGCCCTTTACAGACAAAGTTTGCTAGCCCTCATCCTAACCCATTCAGGAATCAGTTGCTGACATGATATTTCATCATCCCTGAATACTTTAGTGTGTTCTTCCTAAAGAGACATTTTCATCATCACAATACAGCCATTAAAATCAGGAAATTAACCTTAATAAATACCTCCATCTAATCTATAAGCTTAATTCATATTTTACCAAATGTACCAGGAATGTCCTTTATAACAAAGGGTTCCTATCCAGGATCATGAGTTAGAATTTTATTGTTATTCCTCTTTAGTCTCCTTCAGTCTGGAGCAATTCTGTAATGTTTTCTCAACTTTTATGATCTTGACACTTTTGAAGATTATAGGCCAGTTGTTTGATAGAATGTCTCTTCAATTTAGGTTTGTCTGATATTTCCTCAGAATTAGATTCAGGTTATGAAACTTTGGCAGGAATATTGCAAAAAGGATATCGTGTTCTTCTCATTGCATCCTGCCAAGTAATACAGGTTTTCATTTTGTTCCATTACTGTGAAGCTAACCTTGATCACTTGATTAAAAACCTGGTGTTTGCCAGGTTTTGCCCTGTGAAGTTACTCTTTTTCCCTTTGTAATTAGTAAATATTTTGTGAGAAGATTCTTGAAATTATGTGAATACCCCATTCCTCATCAAGTTTTAACCCACTGTTTTTAGCATCCATTGATGTTTTTTGACGTTATTATTATACTACGCTGGTTGCCAAATGGTATTTTTCTATTTCTTCTATATTCTTTCTATAATTATCATAGGCATTCTACCATAGGGAAAGTTTTCTCTTCTCCCTATTCGTTTCTCACTTATTTTATTATATCACATGAATTCAGTAGATTCCTATCTTATTTCATGGTTTATAATCTGTTAATATCATGATATATTTTTGTGCTCAAATTGTACCATATTTGGTCAAGGGGAGTCTTTTAATGCTGGTTTTTGTGTCTTTTTGACGTCTCTATCATTCTTTGAGAACTTCCTAACTTTCTGGCCCGAAAAGATATTCCTGGCTGGGTTATTTTGTCGTCCCCCCCACCCCCACCGCGCCCTAGCCCTCAAATTGTCCAAGTCTCTAAGAAGCATAGTCCTTTTTATTGGAGAATGCTTTTTAAAAGTTAAGATATGGATGGTAGACATGGTTGCTGATACCTGGGTTCACTGCTGCCAAGGATTGTGTGCATGTAATGCACATGTAATTTTATTTATTGATTGATCTCTATTTATTGAAAACTATAAGCTTATATTGATACCTCCACTTCCAATTCTAGTTCATTCTAGTTTTCTCTGTTTCCATGTTTGTAACTCCCTTCTTTGATAGCGTGAACCCTGACCCTTGTTATCCTCAATATATTTACTTATTTATTTGATCATTTCTTTCTGTATGTAACTAATTACCTTTTGCAATCACTGACCTGTGTGTATGCCTTCCACACCTCACTGGGTCTCCAACACCCTATGACAGACTGATACCACTGTTTTCTCCAAGCAGACAACCTCCTTACCCCCCATCAGTCTCTGACATCCCATGTCAGGTACCTCACCCCCTAACCATGTGGCTACCATCATCATCTCATGGCTTCTAGACTGAATTATTCAGGAAGGAAAGGGAGGAGGGAGGATTCTAAAGTCCACTGAGTATATGAGATGCAGCTTCAGGGGCTTACACATTTTTAAAAATATAACTTTATTGAGATGTAATTTACATACTGTAAAATTTGCCAATTGTAAGTGATTTGGTGGTTTTTACTAAATTTATAGAATTGTGCATCGTTACCATAATCTAAATTTAGAACATTTCCATCACCCAAAATGTGTACTTGTGCCCATCTGTAATTAATCCTATCCTTCCTATTCCCAGCTCTAGGCAACCTAGATCTGCTTTTTGGATCTATAAATTTGCTGTTTCTGAACATTGCATGTGAATGGAATCATGCACAGTGTAGTTTTTTGTTTCTGCCTTCTTTTGCTTAGCATAATGTTTTTGAGGTTTGTACATGCTGTATCATGTTCATTCCTTTCTGTTGTTGAATAATGTTTCATAATGGGATGGTCCACATTTTGTTAGTCCATTCAGTAGCTGATGGACATTTGGATTGTTTCCAGTTGGGGACTGTTATGTTAATGTTGCTGTGAACATTTGCATGCGTGTCTTTTTGTGGACATATGTTTTCATTTTTCTTGGGTAGAGTCCTAGGAATTGTGTTGTATTGTAAGTTTATGTTTACCTTTTTAAAAAACACAAACTCTTTTATCATTTTACATTCTCAGTGTTTGTTTTTCTACATTCTCACCAACACTACGTATTCTATCTTCTTGCTTATAGCTGTTCTAGTGGTGTGTAGTCGCTCATTGCAGTTTTAATTTGCATTTCCCTGATTTCCCTGATGACTGAGCATCTTATAACATCATTATTAGTCATTTGTGTATCTTTTCTTTCTTTCTTTCCTTCTTTATCTTTTTTAAGAGACAAGTTCTCACAGTCTTGCCCAGGTTGGTTTCTCAAACTCCTGGGTTCAGGCAATCCTCCTGCCTCAGCCTTCCAAGTAGCTGGGACTACAACCATGCACCACCATGCCTGGCTTGTGTATCTTTTTTTGGTGGAATGTCTATTCAAATATTCTGTGCATTTAAAAAATTGGTTCATTTATCTTTTTTTTTTTAATTATTATTATTTTTTTTATAGAGACCGGGTCTTGTTCTTGCTCAGGCTGGTCTTGAACTCCTGAGCTCAAGTGATCCACCCACCTCGGCCTTCCAAAGTGTTGAGATTACAGGCGTGAGCCACCATGGCTGGCCCATTTATCTTCTTAATATTGAGTTTTGGGTTCTTTTTATGTTCTAGATATGAGTCCTTTATCAGATACATGATTTGCAAATATTTTCTCCCTGTCTGTAGCTTGTCTATCTATGTTTTTGGATGGTGTCTTTTAAAGTGCAAAAGTTTATAATATGTTGTTATATAGATTGTTCTTTTGGTATCTAATAACTGTTTGCCTAACTCAAAGTTATGAAAAATTTTTTCCTCTGTATCTTCTAGAAGTTTTATGCTTTTAGCTCTTAAATTTAGGTCTGTGATCCATCTGAGTTAATTTTTATGTATGATTATGAGGTAAAGGCCAAAGGTCCTTTTGTGTGTGTGTGTGTGTGTGTGTGTGTGTAACCATTGTTCCAGCATAATTTGTTGAAAATGCTGTCTATCCTATTCCTATTGAATCATCTTGGCACCTTTGTTGGAATCAATTGACTGTCAGTGTTAATGGTTTATTTCTGGACTTGCACTTCTGTTCCATTAATCTATATTCATGTCCTTGTGCTAATTCCACACTTTCTTTGTTTAATGTGTCTTTACAGTAAGTTTTGAAATCAGGTAGTGTAATTCCTCCAACTTTGTTTTTTTTTTTCAGAATTATGTTATGTGTTTTGACTGCATTGTGTTGCCATGTAAATTTTAGGATCAGCTTTTCAGTTTCTACAAAAGAGGCTACTAGAATTTTGAGAAGATTGCTTTGAATTTATAGATCACTTTGGGGGAGAATTATTACCTTGACAATATTGAGTTTTTAAATTCGGGAACATGGAATGTCTCTATTTAGCTTTTCTTTAATTTGTCTTAGCAGTGTTTTGTAGTTTTCAGTGTACAAGTCTTGTAGTTCTTTTTGTTAACTTTATTTCCAAGTATTTCATTCTTACTAATGCTATTAGAAAAGCTCATTGGCACTAGTGAAGTTTTTGGAAATTGATAAGCTCTGATTGGTGAATGACAGTGGTAGGTAAAACTGATCTTAAAGGTTATAGCAGGTTATTTTGGCAGCTAGCTTGTGATATAACCCTTGGGCAGGCTTTTCTTTTCCGCTCGTCTCTCAACTCTAATTTATCTGGGTATGAGAAGATAACTCCAGTTCATATAATCAGTTTTCACACATGTATTTGGTGATCTTGCCAAACTTGTTTATTAGTTTTATTAGTTCCTTTAAAAAATTCTTTGGGATTTTCCCACATACAGGATCATTTGATCTGTGAATGATAACAGGTTTACTACTTCTTTTCCAATCTGGATGCTTTATTTTTTATTTATTCCCTATAGCACTGGCGAGAACCTCCAGTACAATGTTGAATAGAAGTGGCAGAAGCAGGCATACTTGCTTTGTTCCTCCTCTTAGGGAGGAAAGCATCCAGTCTTTCATCATTAAATATGTTACTTCTAAGGTTTTCATAGATTCCCATTATAAGATTGAGGATATTCTTTTATCTGTTCCTGGTTTGTTGAGAGCCTTTATCATGAAAGTGTTTTGGACTTTAGTCAAATGTGTCTTCTGTGTCTATTGAGATGATCATGTAGTTTTTGTCCTTTATTCTTTTAATATGGTTTAATATATAAATTAAATTAAATTATTTACTTATTTATCTTTCTTTTAGAGACAGGGTCTTGCTATGTTGCCTAGGCTGGAGTGCAGCGACTATTCACAGGTGCATTCCCACTACTGATCAGCACAAGAGTTTTGACCTAATTAATTTTAAGCCAAACTTGCATGGCATAGATCCTATTGTATATAATCCTTTTCCTTTTTTTTTGCCCTTTCCTTCTATTTTTCTTATCTCTCTTTTTTTTTCACAGTTAAAAAAATTCTCATTTTTAAAATTGTGGTTAAATATACATAACATAAAACTTGCCATTTAATCATTTTTATATGTGGCATTAAGTACCTTCACATTGTTGTGTAGCCATCACCACCACCTATCTGCAGAAAGTTTTCATCTTTCACACCTGAATCTCTGTATCCATTAAACACTAACTCCCATTACCTTCTCTCTCCAGCCTCTGGCAACCACCATTCTACTTTCTCTATGAACTTGACTACTCTAGGTACCTCTTGTAAGTGGAATCATATATTTGTCCTTTTGTGTCTAGCTTATTTCATTTAGTGTAATGTCTTCAGGGTTCATCCATGTTGTAGCATGTGTCAGAATTTCTATCCTTTTTAAGGCTCAATAATCCACTATTGTATGTATATGCCACGTTTTGTTTATCCTTTCATCTATTGATTGACACTTGGGTTACTTCTACATTTGGGCTATTGTAAGTAATGCTGCTATGAACATGGGTATACTAATATCTATTTTGGAAACAGATTTGGAAGCAGGAGAGAGTCCCTGTTTTCAGTTCTTTTTGGTATATACCCAGAAGTGGAATTGCTGAATCATATGGTATTAATAATTTTTGCTCACTTTTTTTAGGAACTGCTATGCTATTTCCACAGCAGCTGGCACCGTATTACATTCCTACAAGCAATGTACAAGGGTTCCAGTTTCTCCATCTCCTAGCCAGCACTTGTTATTTTCTGGGTTGTGTTGTTGTTATTTTTTGATGGTAGTCATTCTAATGGGTATGAGTAGTATCTCATTGTGGCTTTGATTTGCATTTCCGTAATTATTAGTGATGTTGAGCATCTTTTCATATGCTTATTGGCCATTTGTATATCTTTTTGGGAGAAATGTCTATTCAAGTCCTTTGCCCATTTTCTAATCTGGCCGTTTATTTTTGTTACTGAGTTATATATTTTTTCTTTATATATTCTGGATATTAATTTCTTATAATAAAATATCTTTATATAGATTTTTGGTGAGTTCCTTTTGGATTACTAATTATTTTTGAAAGAGGTATGTTTTTTCTAGTCTAAATGCTTGCAAGAAGTTCATGTAAAAGAAAGGCCAGGCTAGTGGATCAGGTCGTTAGGAAGTGTCTAGTTCACAGTGAGGCTCCTTATGATGCAGTTATTTCTCTCTAGCTACATGTAGCCAAATATGGTCTGAGAAATACGCTGATGCAGCCATCCATTCATTTGTGTCTTTGGGTCTGTTCCTTTGTTCTACCTTTCATTAATTTTCTTTTTGACTACATTAAAGCTAGAGTTTATCTCATCTGGTGAGCTTTATTTCTACAATTTTAATTTATAAAATATCTAATTAAATTTTTTCCATATCCAGCTTTTCTTGTTTCATTACTGCCAGTTTTTATTCATTACTTTTTATTTTTAAATTTTTATTCATTTGGATGTTCAATCTGAATGTTCTATGTTTGCAGGTCTTTTTCAGATTTTTATTATTTGAATTTCAACTCAAGGAAATTTATCTTCCCACTATTGATTTTATTGGGCGACTTTCTTAGCATTAGATTTCTTTAAGCGTTTTGGTTACTATTGTGAATAGTAATTTGTTTTCTGTGTAGCTATTACTAGCATATCGACAGTTTTGTATCTTTCCATTCTATTGTCAGTTTATGTTTTTTATTTTATTGGCCAGAGCTTCTGTTATTAGGTTCACTGGTAGCAATGAGAGCAGGCACCCTTGTTTTTTCTTGACCTTACAGGGAATATATCTAAAATTTCTTCTTTGACAGCCTGGGCAACATAGTGAGACCCCATCTCTACAAAACATAAAAAAAAATTAGCTGAATGTGGTGGCATGTGCCTGTAGTCCCAGTTTCTTGGGAGGCTGAGTCAGGAGGATTGCTTGAGCCCAGGAGTTTGAGGATGCAGTGAGCTATGCACCACTGCACTTGAGTCTGAGTGATAGAGAAGACTCTGTCTCAAAAAAAGAAAAATTTTTTTCCTTGAGTATAATTTTTGCTTTAAATTTTGAGTAAAGAGCCTTTTAAAATTAGGAAAGTTTCTTCTGTGTTTTCTGTTTTTTGAGAGTTTTTCTTATCCAGCTAAACTTTATCAAATACCTATTCTCTATTTTTTCTCTTTTAAATGTTGATACTTTCAGTTATACGATATGAAAAAAAATCACGCTTGCTAATATCACCATTGCTTTTATCAGAAAATTCTAAATATTGGGAAGGTGTCAAACTAAAGGTGATAGATACAGGTTTTTAAAAATTCTGATTTTTTGCTTAAAAGGTAAGATTTTATCATTAGCAACAAATGCTGTGAGTTGTTTTCCTTGAAACAATAGGCTTACTTTGTTCATTTTAAAAAATGTTTGTAGATACTTTAAGTCCGAATAACTGTAATACAGTATTAACGAAAAAAGTGGCTAGTCAGCTTGCAACTCAGTCACACAAGTGTTGCCTTCAAGATAATCATCATACTTCAGTAATTCAACAGAAGTGCTTTATGTGTACTTCTCATTTTGTCACACAGAATTTTAAAAAAAGAGTTGAGATTTAGTAAACTTACTAATTTTTATTGCTTCATCAAGTGCATTTTTAAGTGAATATGGTTTTTTATCACTACCAGTTTAGTTCTGCTTGTGCTAAGGTGCCAGAAGTTTTACCTACTGTTGCTTTTGTAACATCAGTGCATATGTCAACCCAGTGAAAAAGGTAAATGTCTCATTATTTCTATGAAAATAGTTTTGACTTTGTAGTCCTCCTGAAGGTGTCTCAGGGCTCCACAGAGGTTTACGGACCACACTTTGAGAGTCACTGTCCAACTTAATTGTAGTGGTTTTTTTTTTAATTCAGCCAACCTAAAATTTTATAGAATTAAAACATGTATGTTTATAAAGGATATGAACCTATAATTTTCTTAGGCTGTGGTTATCTGGCTTTGAATCAGAGTTACACTAATGTCATGAAATAATTTAGGCAGCTTTTCCTCTTATTCCATTTTCTGGCACTTTATAAGACAAGGATCACTTGTTCCTTGAAAGTTTGTTAGTATTCTCTTATAAAGCTGTCTGTGGTGGGGGTGGCATAGAGATGCATAACAAATTTTTTAATGGAGGTATAAGGGAGGGAAAAAAATGTATACATACCTTCTTAGGTTTAGTGAATGGGGACTGTGAATTAAACTGACAAAAGAGAGGCTTAACCGGAGAAAAAAATAGAGTTTATTTACACTTGCAATGTGCATACTTGGGAAAACTCAGTGATCAGTAACTCAAAGGCATGATTAGAATCGGGGGCTTAGGCTGGGTTTGGTGGCTCATGCCTGTAATCCTACACTTTGGGAAGCCAAGATAGGAGGATCACTTGAAGCCAGAAGTTCGAGACAAACCTGAGCAACATAGTGAGACCCCCATCTCTACAAAAAATAGAAAAATTAGCCAGGCCTGGTGGCATACACCTATAGTCCCATCTACGCAGAAGGCTGAAGCTGGAGGATTGCTTGAGGTTGCGGTTAGCTATGATGATGCCACTGCACTCTAGCCTGGGCAACAGAGTGAGACCCTGCCTCAAGAAAAAAAAAAATGGGCATTTGGGGCTTATATACCATTTTAACAAAGACTAATAAATTGTGGAGAAGTGACTAGACAAAGGAAAGTGGGAGGGCTTGGGCTATAAATCGTGTGAAGGTAACTAGGAAGTATTTGGTAGATAAGGGTTGTTTGGTAAAATTTGTTGTACAGACTCGTCAGTTCTGTCTCAGTGATCTAAGTTGTTTCCAGTGATTAAGAGTCTTCCTGGTACATGAGAAAGAAATACCTTTACAAATGGAAATGTATATTACTTTTACAAAAGGGAAATTCAGGCTGGGTATGGTAGTTCATGCCTGTAATCCCAGCACTGTGGGAGGATCGCTTGAGCCCAGGAGTTTGAGGCTGCAGTGAGCTAGGATTATGGCATTGTACCCCAGTTTGAACAACAGAGTGAGACCCTGTCTCTTAAAAAAAGAAAGAAAGAAAATTAATTTATACCCTGCTCTTGGGGGGGGTGGGAGGGGTGAGGGGGTGTCAGAGAGTTTGCTGTTTCTCAGATGCCTTCAGCTAAAATAGTCCTTATGCTAAAATGGCATATTTGGGGTGACATATTCTGATCCTCTTCAGAAGCACATATTAATACAAGATTCAGTGTCAGGATATGGAAGCCAATCAATTCCTAATTCATTCCCTAATTCATTCCATGGAAAGAGAAGGCTTCAGAGAGAAGGAAACTCTTGAGCTATGAAATGAAGAATTAACATATATTTGTCAGGTAGACATTTAGGACAAGGGTATTTAAGTAGAAGCTAATAGCATGTGCAAGAGAGTGGAGGCGTAATGGCATAGCCTTGTTTAGTACTGGGACGTGAAGCGTGTGGATGGTAGACTTGTGAAGTCATGAAACGGGCTAGGACAAATTAGCAGGGGGCTATATCATCAAGGGTCTCGAATGCCATGCTAATAATTAATTTAGATGTTTATTTCTTTGGCTGTGGCAGTTGTTGGAGGATTTTAAGCAGGGGATTGATGGGATCATTTGATAGTTTTCTTTAAACGTGCTACTACAGCTTAGATTTGAACCACGGTTGTACCAACTAAAATGCAGAATAATCACCACTATCACATTACTGCTTGCTACACATCCCTCTCCTTCCTGTTCACTTTACATGTGTGTAAGCCACCCACATTTTAAATTTAATTTTTATTTTGTCAAAGTAATATGTGGACATAATTTTAAAAGTGAGTTCCTTAAGGTTAATAAATGAATCTAGAAATTCTCTTACGTTGTTCTTACCATTCTTGATTTCTATTTACAACTTTTTGCTTTCCTGGGGATAATAATTACCTCACTTTTGCCTTGCTTTATATTCTGTGTAGCAATCCCACAATTTTTCATCAGAGCTGCAAAATGCTTTTCAGTACATTACATTAGATGATTTAATCTAACCCCTCCATCCCCTGGGAGATATTTCTTCTAGAGCCTTCTCATCTTCAGCTCCAATCCAGACTGATTATTTTCTAGTTCTCTTGCATAGTTGCCATCGTGGTATTCCCAGTAACTCTCTGCTGTGAGTTCTGTATTCCTCAGATCTTCTGTCTTCCTCTTCCTCTTCGTTTAATTGTTCATTTCAGTGGAATATGGACACTCAGATTCTTAACAGCCTCCTGTGCTCCTGTGCCACTGAATACCTGTATCAGTATATGTTGAGTTCTATTCCCTCACGTATCCAAATATCTTCAGCTGTGGGCCTCTAAAGGCCAAGGATTGAGCGTATTTGCACCTTTAAGAGCCTGCCACAGAACCTTGCAATTAGCTGTCATTAAAAATGACTGTAATAGTGGTCTGTTGAAAGTGGGGGCCTGGTCCTCATATAGCCTCTGAACCCATGGCTGCCTTATAGAAACTAAACTGTGTTCCAATCTTCTCCACTATGGAAATTGGGACGCAAGCCAGACAGCTGGGCAATTTATTGAGGGAGGAGGTAGAAAAGAAGGATTGTTACTAATGCAGGGTTTAATCTGGATATAGGGCCAATATTCAGAGTGATTACAGGACATTTTGCATTTCCCTTTAACAACTAACTCTCAAAGCAACTGGTCTGGATATCTAACCTGGGGGTGGGCTTATAGTTTGGAACTTCCAAAGAGATCCGGAAGCCATGGGAACTAGTAAAGACAAACCAAATATACCACAACTTCCCAGACCACTGTGTAATCAGGGGCAGCCTATACTAATTCCAAGGCCCATGTGTGTGGAGGGCCTCTGTAATGGAAGTATACTCCATTCAAAGAGAAAATCTCTAGTCTCATTGGCCACTTTCCTTTGATTATCAAGAGATGTACTACTTTAAGAATGCATTACAGGCCCATTCTCTCCCATTCATTAATTCTCCAAATAATAATAACTATGTATCAGGCACTGTCCTGGGCACTGGAAATATAGGCATGCCTATAATACCCAGAATCTGAAGTATTGCCCACTCTAGGGTTTTTACATTTCTCTCCCATCTCTTTTACCAGGTTGATTCAGTTAGAGCTCTGGGTACGTAAACTACAGTAACCAAAGACAGAATTATCTTGTTTTCTTGGTGGTGGGCAAATTTACTAAGGTGTGATGGGCAACCATTTCTTCATTTTGAGACTGGGGATGGGGACAAGTTGCCTGCCGTGTTAGGGAACTTCCCACTGCATCACATGATTCCAGGGGCGGAGATTGCACTGCCTTATATGTGGCCAAGTCCCCCCTTTCTTCATGTCTTTTCTTTAAAACTGTTGATTCCTCCCAAGTATTCTTGGTCTGTTAAATCCATGGTAGTACCTTGGACATTGCCATTTGAGATTTAGACCTGTGTTTATTTCTTTTCACTGTTAGTTGTGACTGTTGCAGGACCACATAACAGAGATTTTTAGGTTTGGCTGGTATAATTTGCCGGGAACTGAATCACGCTTCCTTTGCATTGTTGGTGTTGTTTTCTGCTATAACATAGTGAAAGGATTCAGGATTGGGCAGTGTAGAGATAGCCTGTACCTCTTTTATTTTTTTGTCTGGTTGGACATAGCTCTCTCTTTGCTGTGCTCTCATTTGGGGTTGGTGGTGGTAATGGTAATTAAGGTGGTCATGACTAAAGAATTTGGTGGGAGCATACTGTTTGCTGAGTCTCTGCCATAGCAGGCCTCCTCCCCAGTAATTTTGACTATGTCAAATTTCTGCTCCAGTCCGCAGAGTATTATTTCTATCCTCTCTGCCCACCCTTTTTCTTACCCCTAAAGTTAGTCAGGCTATACAAAATGCCCTTGTTTTTCTGGATACTTGCCTTTTGAATGATTTTTAGGAAGAAGCTCCACATTAAGAAAGTCTCAGGGCAACGAGAATGCAAGTTACATTAGGCTTTCAAAAAATGTTAGTATGGCTGGGCTTCGTGGCTCAAGCCTGTAACCTTAGCACTCTGGGAGGCCAAGGCGGGAAGATTGCTTAAAGCCAGGAGTTCGAGACTAGCCTGAGCAAGAGCGAGACTCCATCTCTACAAAAAAAAAATTGAAAAATTAGCCAGGCACGGTGGTGCATGCCTGTAGTCTCAGCTACTCAGGAGGCTGAGGCAGGAGGATCACTTGAGCCCAGGAGTTTGAGGTTGCAGTGAGCTATGATGATGCCGCTGTACTCTAGCTGGGGTGCCAGGGAGACCCTGTCTAAAACAAAAACAAAAAAACCCAAAGTTACAAAACATACAAAGAAACAGTGCACCAAAAGTGAAAATCAATGAATCAAAGAAACAAAATTGGGCCCCTAAGAACTTTAGAAAGTAGCCTTATAAAGACTACAAAATAAGTGTATTTAAAATGATTAAAAGTATAAAAGAAGGAAACAAAAATGAGAGGAAAAAGACATCTATTGAATAAAAAAGACTAAACATATTTGAAAAAATGCTAATTGGAATTCAAGGAATGAAATATATTGTGTCATTGAAATTGAAAATTAAGCAGTCATGTTAAATGATACAGCTGTGGACACAGGTAGTAAAATTTTTATCAGGAGTACAAGACAGATGGAAAGATATAAAATGTGAGTGAGAGCTAAGAAATATGAAAGAGACAGTAAGAAATGGGTAGAGGCAGTATTCATAGAGATAATGACTGAGACCTTCCAGAATTGATTAGAAACAAATAAAACATCTTGAAGCATGATGAGTTTCCACCATAATAAATAAAAGTAAATCTCCATCCAGATACATTTCAATAAAGCTGTAGATCCATAAAAACAAAGAGAATGTCTTAAAAGGAACTAGATAGAGAACCCTCAAAAATCCACAAAACCTAAAAGAGCTCAGCAAGAAAGTTCACTCAAGAAAATTAAAAATACATATTCACGCAAAAACTTGAACACAATTGTTCATATTGTTACAGCCTCACCAGGTTCATTGCCCTGCTCAAGAGGAAGCCAATACACTGAGACAGCAGGGGTTACAGCAGAGAAAGGGCTTAGTATCACAGGCTCCATGGGAGGAGACGGAAGGAAGTTCTCAAGTCTGTCTCCCTGAGAATTTGGGAGAAAGGGTTTTTAAAGATAGTTGGGCCAACCTGCAGTCTCAAAACTACATGTGGCTCTCCGGATCCCTGAGTGCCACCCCTTGACTGAATCCAAACTTCACAGAACAAATCCCTTTATTAAAAGGATTTCTTCTGTAAAAGTTGGATTCAGTCAAAAGGCAGCACTCAAGGATCCAGAACGCCACATGTGGCCCCAAGGCCGCAGGTTCCCCACCCCTGGCTGTGTTCAAGGCAGAACCATAGGGGTGTAGAAATTGTCTTCTTTGCTGAGTCAGTTCTTGGGTGGAGGTGGCACCCAAGAGTCAGTTCCTTGGTATGGGCCACTGGTCTGGGTGGGTCAGCTGTTCTACCGGAATGCAGGGCCTAGAAGATACCTCAAAAACTAACTTTGGGTTTCACAAGGGTGGTGTTATCTACGGGAACAATGAAGGAAGCTAAGACTCTTTATGACCATCAGCTATCTGACCTCCTGAGTAGTAAGCAATTACAGGAAAGCAAGCTAGGGAATAATGGCTGGGTTTTTTTTGTGTGTGTGTGTGTGTGTGTGTGTGTGTGTGTATATATGTATTTCCCCTACCACAGTTCCCACCTTGTGACCCTTTATTAATTTTATATAAGGGAGGTTTCAGTAACAGCAGCAGCATCCTTAATAACCAAAAAGTAGTAGCAACCCAAATGTCCATCAATTTATAAATGGGTAAACAATTGTGGTATGAAATACCATGCTACAGCATGGATGAATCTTGAAAACATATGCTAGGTGAAGGAAACCAAACACAAAAGGCCACATAATGTATAATTCCATTTCTATGAAATGTCTGGAATGGGTGAATCCGTAGAGACAGAAAGTGGTTAGTGCAGGGCAGAGGGGGGAGAGTAGGATGGGGAATGATTGCTAATGGGTACAAGGTTTCTTTTGGGAGTGATAAAAATGTTCTGTAATTAGATAGTGGTGATGGTTGCACATAATAACAAAACTACTGAGAAAGAAGTATTAAGTTCATAGAGACTTTGGGATATATTTCAGAAAGAAGGAAGAAAGATGTGAGATCCAAGAGGGAATGTTAAGCAAAGAAATTGGAAAATATATGAGTAAATCTAAGCAAGCAATTATTGCATAAAACAATAATAATAATTACCAATTTAGCAATGTAAAAGTAAGGTAGACCTGAAATACTAGACCACAATAATATGTAAATTAAAAGGGGGTGGGAATGGGAGGATTGGAGTTAAAGCCTTCTAAGATCTTTTTATTTTGTTCAGAAAGAGCGCTCAGATGCTGGTTACTTTGGACTTTGTTAAGATAAGAATGCCTGTTAAAACTTGAATAATAATAATACTACTTTACGGGGGGGGGGGGAAAGGAAATAAAATAATATGTAATTTCCAGACCAATGGGGCAGAGGTTAAAAAATGCTTGCTAAATTCAAGGAGAGCTGCCACCAGCCTTAGAAGAAAACTTTGGTTTAGAGCAAAGGCTTTTTTCCTAGTTCTTCGGATACCTGATGCCCTCGGAAATTCTAACTACCTTTCTCTGGAAATGCATCCATTTGTTCAGCAAACACTTATTGAGAACCTACTGTGCTCTAGGGACTATTTCTAGGTGATTGGGATACCTTTTAAAAGTTTACTGGAGAAGAAACAGACAATAAACATAATTAATTTATTTAGTATTGTTAGGTGATAAATACTATTGGGGGAAAAAAAGATGAGTAAAGGGGATTGGGGGAGCAGGAAATTGGGAAGGTGATATTTGATTAAAGTCTTGAAGGGATTTTTGCCATTGTATAGCTGGGGGAAGAACATTCTAGGTAAAGGGAACAATTAATGCAGTGGTCCTAGTGGCTAGATTTGTTTTTGTGAAATTAGCAGCCTTTTGGAAGGTTTTGAGTAGAGGAGTGAAATCATCTGATTTATGCTTTAAAAGAATCACTGTGGCTTGCTTCTTAAAGAACAGATTAGAAGTAGGAGACAAGGGTAAACCAGAGAGACTAGTTAGCAGAGTATTGAAATAATCCAGGCAAGAGGTAAATAATGGATCAATAATAATAATAATATAATGGATAAATAATAATAATACCGCCCTTCATTGGTGAGAGAATGTAACTGGCTCCATGAACCTCTGTGTGTTTTTTGCAACCCTCTCCTTTCACTAACTGCTGAATGTCAGGATGTCAGGATTCACCATCCCCCAAAACCTGCCCCCAATGCTTGTAGCCCCTTGTGTGATACACTACATCACTGTCTGCCACAAGCCTTGGGGCCCCTCCCTTAAAAGCCCGTGATATATCCTAGTCGTGGAGAGGGATTTGAGGCAGCTTCTCCTGTTCTTCTGATAAGATGTCTATTAAAAATTCCATTCTTCCTTGGCAATCCTTGTTGTCTCAACAATTGGATCTTTGTGCAACGAGCAACTGCATCTAGACCAAAACCCTCTTGCGGTTTCGACTACAAGAACATGTCTTTTCTACCACTCTCACTTCTTAGTCTTAACGGGGACATCATCTTGATTGTTACTCTGAAATAGCATCTGGAAGTACTTGACCTTAACTGGCTTCAGATTCTTCTCTGTATTGTTTACACTTGTGAGACAGAAGTGCTCTTTTCCTCGTTCTGAATTAAAAGGAAGTAGCCAAGTGCTAGCCAGTCACCAAGTGCTCAAGCCCCCTGGAGCAGTTAGATGTCTTCTGGGATTTGGAGAGACATTGGAAAGGCCTAAAGTATCTACAGCTAGGCATCCTACTCCTTACCCTTTGTTGCTTCAAGGTGGGAAGCAGGTTTCCTAAGTAAATTTACAACAGCGCTTGGAGGGGGTCAGATTTTCTGACTGCGTGCTAGTTATTGCGGGGAGGGATTTTTGAAGGCTGGGAACCAGCTACTCTTCAAATATGGCCACGATTCAACAGTGTTACAGAGAATGCATGGTGTGCCTTAGCCCTTGCTCCCACTATTCACTGAGATGAACATGGTGAGGCATATGAGAAAATGAAACGCCGGGTCTCACTTTGAGTGACCAAGTGACTGGGATGGTTTAATGCCAGTCTTTGCAGCAGGCAGCGGAGCATCAGCTTAGGGGCTTCCAGGTTTACCTCCTGTCAGCTAAGAGTTAGTGTGTCTGACTCTGCAAACATCCAATGCTTTCATCATATAGGGATGAAAGAATTAAGACTTGTGCTTTATCTCCTTAGGATCCTGGGGAAATGGCCAGAGCCTGTTGAAATGGAAAAATTAGCCAGTTCCTTGTTTTGGATCTCAGCTGAGTCATGGCATCTGTACCAGAGAATCTGACCTTTTTCCCCCCTGGCAGCTGTTAAGATTTGCCAAGTGAGATTATGTGTACCTTTGTAAAAAGGCATGTGGCCTGGATATATGATATTTAGTGTTTGGGATTTAATTTTAAATTTTAAATAAGATCATGGCAAATGAAGCTAGAATTAATTATCTGCCCCTGAAGTTTCAAGAGATTTTTTCCTTTCATACCCAAGGAGTTTAGATACAACAGTTTGATACACCTTACACATGTCAAGATACATGTATCCTCTTTATTTTAATCCTTGTAACAAATCATAGTCATCCATTCGTTCATTTAACACATATTTGTTGAGACTCTGCCATGTGCCAGGCAGTATTCTAGGCATTGAGGAATGCAGCAGAAAAGAAAGCATACAGAAGCCCTTGCCCTCATAGAGCTTAGAGCTTAGATTCTTCTTTTTTCTTTTTTTTTTTCCCCCACACAAGTAGCTCTTTATTATAGAACAAAACAGGTTTGTCTCCATAATTTTGAGATTCTTTTGTTACTGACTCATTTACTTTTTTTTTTTTTTTTTTTTTGAGACAGAGTCTCTCTTTGTCGCCCGGGCTGGAGTGCAGTGGCATCATCATAGCTCACTGCAACCTCAAATTGCCGGGCTCAGACGATTCTCCTGCCTCAGCCTCCCAAGTAGCTGGGACTACGGGTGCGCAACACCGTGCCTGGCTAATTTTTTTTTTTTCCTATTTTTAGTAGAGACAGTGTTGGTCTTGAACTCCTGAGCTCAAGTGATCCTCCCACCTCAGCCTCTAGCCTAGATTCTGATGGGATGAAAGACAACAAAATGAATATGCAAAACATGTACAATTGTATATATTTGGGAATTGATTCCAGGATCCCCACGGATACCAAAATCTGCAGATGTTCAAGTCCCTTTTATAGAATAGCATAGTATTTGCATATAACACACATCTTCCCATTTACTTGAAATCATCTCTAGATTATTTATAACAACTACTACAATATAAATATATGTAAATAGTTGTTAAACTGTATTTTAAAAATTTGTATTTTTTTTCCCAAATATTTTACTTCCATGGTTGGATGAATCTGTGGATATGATTCATACACAGAGGCTATCTGTAGTATGTTAGATGATGGTAAATGCTAGGAGAAAAATATATCAGAGAAGGGGGATAGAGAGTTTGGGAGGAGAGTACAATTTTAAATAGAATGATAAGGAGAAATTTGCTGAGAAGATTGTACTTGGGGAAAGACCTGAAGGAGGTCAAGGAGCAAGCCTCCAGGTTGTCTGGGGGATGCTTTATATAGGCAAAGGAAATATCAGTTGTAAATGCCCTGAGGCAGTGGTGTGCTTGGCTGGTTCTAAGAAAAGTGAGGGGCCAATGTGGCTGCAGAGTGAACAAGAGGGAGAGAGGTAATGGAAAATCCCAGACCAAGTGATACCTTGGAGGAGGCCCTTGTGAGAATGCTGTCTTTTAGTTTCAGTGAGACAGGGAGAATTTTAAGCAGAAGAGTGACACATTACTTATGTTAAAAAAAGATTTTTATAGCTTTATCCAGGTATGGTGGAAATATAATAGACTGTACATGTTTAAACCATATAATTTGATGAGTTTTGATATATGTGTACATCTGTGAATCCATTTTCATAGTGAGTGCACATATGACCGTGATAATGAACATGAAGATAATGAAAGTTTCCTGATGACTCTATCATCCATATTCTGCCTCTAGTTGGGCAATTGCTAATCTGCTGTCTGTCACTAGAGATTAGTTATTTTCTAGAATTTTATATAAATGGAATTGGATCAATTGAACACTTTGCCCCTGTGAGTCCTGCAGGTCAGATTTCTCAATTGTGGCAGGTCAGATGTCTTAATCGTGGTCAGCCCCTGCAGGTCAAATTCAAAATTTTTTTTAGTGGTTTTATTTTTGAGAAAATTTTTATTTCACCTCTCCCAATGGATAGCTGTTTATTTCAAGATACACTGCAGCCTATTATTGTCAACACTTCAAACCTACCAGCCATTGACTTGTTGAAGCAGCGTAATTTGTCATATGTGGAAATGTTCCTCACGTCACCAAGGTAGATGATACAGTGCAAAGACTGTACAAAGGTTGTTCATGGAAATGTGTTCACAGCAATTGCCAATTGTCATGGATCTCTCTTCAAAAAGATTTTTTGCAAAATCCAACATTACCCTGAAAATGTGGCTTCATCTTCTATTCTTTTGGTCTACAGAAGTCAAAGAGAAAGCGATTACTGGTGTTACTGGATTTTCGATCCATACGATGGTCAGTATTCTACAATTTCTGTCACAAGGTATGCAGGCGTTACTTTGAACAGCATCTGATACAGCTTGGTGGCTCAAGTCATTACTTGCAAATCAGCGAGTCCTGTATCATCAAGTATCATCGTGGCCATGCTCTGGAGAGGGAAATGTGGGTTTTTAGTATTGTAGATACTACCCATCAGCCAGCTATTGTTTCTTTGGAAATTGTTGGTGACTGTTCTGCCCAAACTTTGTCACCTACTTTGCAATGCATTGTTCAGCGTAGTTCATGTTATCTCTTAGCATGTACACACAAAACATCTGGTCTTACAAAGCAAAGAGCAAGACCATGTGAGGAATTTGTCATGATATGTTGGACTCACGTTTGGCTGAATTTATATGGTGTGATCGATTTAGAAATAATGCTTTCAATTCCTCTTTAGTGCATATATCAGAACTGTTTTCTCTTAACTAATATGATGTTTTGACTTTTGGTTTTAGTATGTTTTAGTATAAATATCCAGGGACAAATTTTTCCATTGAATACATCTGAGAAACAAATTGTTCAGTTGATCCATGGAATCATACAATATGTACTCTTGAGATGGAAAATAAAAACTCACTGAAAACCTTTCACCTTGAAAGGTTAAGCTATAGCCCTGTTTATGTTAGATTGCTTAATCTGCTTTTGTAAGACTGTTTGTTGCAACCTTCTGGTCACAAGAATGCTTGTAAAACTGCAGCTGTTGCAAGAAAGATAACTGATAACTGGTTAAGGTGACACAGCTTATGTTCTTGCGACCAGCTCCCTCCCTGCAACTTCATCTGTAAACCTCATGAGATAAACCGCTCTGTACCCTTCCCCCTTGTTCTAAAGTATAAAAGACAAGTCCCCTTTACCGGGGTGCTCAGATTTTGGCGGAAGATCCCCTCTGAGCCCGCCGGCGTTAATAAACCTGACCTCTCTGCATCCTTGTGTACCTCTAGGTGTTTCCTTGAGCAGCATGACTCTGGTTTTTGCCATTACACTCTTTCTGTCTGGCTTCTTGCTTTCACCATCATTATCTTTGAGATTCATTCATTGTGTGAATCTATAGTTCATTCCTTATTATTGCTGGGTAGTATTCTATTGCGTAGATGTACAATGATTTGTTTATCATTCACCTGTCAGTGGACATTGGGGATAGTTTCCAGTTTTTGGCTGTCACAAATAAATTAATGGCATATAGTTGGGTCCTGCTGTTTTATCCAATTTGACAATCTCTGCCTTAATTGGCTGTGTATTTAGAACATTTATATGTATTTTTTTCTTTCTTGAGACAAGGTCTTGCTGTGTCACCCAGACTAGAGTGCAGTGGCATCATCATAGTTCACCGCAACCTCCAACTCCTGGGCTCAAGCAATCCTCCCTCCTCAGCCTCCTGAGTAGCTGGGACTACAGGCATGTGCCACCATGCCCGGCTAATTTAAAAAATTTTTTTAGAGACAGGGTCTTGCCCATGCTGTTTTCTACTGTGCCCAGCTGATTTCTACTTTTCTAGAAAGCAGAAATTCATGGTACAAGAGAGAGTGGAGGGAGAGCAGTGCAAGTATACGCTCCTTGAATAAGGGAGTTGATTTTGGTAGAAGCGTGGTCTTTCCTACTGTTACTACAGATGGGAAAGTAGAGTATATGGGTATAGATTTTTGTAGTAGGACTATGTGTTGTCTCCGTGCCCCACCCCCTTCAGTTAAATAAAAGGCAAAGTTGGCAGATGAGGGTAAGATTTGGGGAAGGAAGGGGTATTGGAAGTTTGAGGAGAAGATGTGAATTATTTGTCTTGGAGAGAGAGTGAGCACATTACTAGGTAAATGTAGTAAGATTGGCAGGCAATAATGAGGACCCCACGTAATGTTTGTCATCGTAAATATAAAGAGACACCAGCCAGCATGACTCTGGGTTTTTCTTCAGTCACCCTTAGTTCCCAGGTGCAGTTGCAAAATAGATGGAAAGTTGGATTTAAAAGGGTTGGAATTTCACTGGGACCTTGGTGTCCTTGAAAGATAACAAGGTTTCAGTTAGAGATAGAATTTAAAGCAAAGTTTCAGAAAAGAAATTGAGGATATAGGCAGTTTGATGATGACAGGCCAAGCTCAAGGAGGCACAGTGTAAGCTTTTCTGAAAGGTCCAGGGGTAGTGGGGGACTATGTCAGGTTAGAATGGGATGCTTGGACATTTGATGGTGACTGAGGTAATTTAGGGTGTGATGATTGGATTCCTCTTGATGGTTTCTTAGGGGAAGGTGGTAATCATTTCTAATCATAATCTTGAGATTGACCTCAATCCCTCTGGTAGTTTCTTGTCACATTTCCAATAGCTCCTTATGACAATCTACCAGCCCTATAGAGTCTGGCTGTGGCCTGCACCGTAGCTTCTATAAGCTACATCTTTTCCTGTCATTCTCCCCTCCTGCCACCCACTCTTGACTGCTTTGCTGTTTCTCGAACATACCAAGTTTGTTCCTATCTCAGTTCTCTCTCTCTCTCTCTCTCTCTCTCTCTTTTCTCTCCCCCTCCCCCCATAGCAGTGTTCACTCCAGTTATGAGGACAGAGACTTTCTCTTGTTCCCTACTGCTTCCTTAGCACCTAGAACAGTGCCTGATGCATACTGGATGTTCGGTGACTATTTATTTGGATGACTATCAATGGTAAACTTCCCTAATGCCTTTAAAAGATAGGCTGACTTTCAAATAAATTTATACAAACTTTTCAGTAACAAATATTGCACGAAATGTCTTTTTATCATTATTGGGTTTTCTTCAACCATAAGAAAAGGCCTCAGGCATTAACATGTAATGGAAAGCCAGTTTTATAGAAGAAATCCAAGCATGTTCTATGAGACATGAGAATATTTTGACTTGTGTTTTTTATTTTGTAAATCAAATTTGCAATAGTTGTTCTTCATTAGATACCATTTAAAACATGGTTGTTGTGTTAGGGAGCGCCTTGTGTTCATTTGGGAAGCAAACCTAAACATTAGAAAAGTGCAATGGTAGTACAAGATAAAAATCAAGACAGTAACAAAAGTTATTCCAAGGTGGAACACAGTGAATTATTGAATCTAACTGGTGCAGACAGTGATTGCTGACCCAGTTCAGTTCAAAGCAGTATACTGTCCAGTATGGTGTCACTCTTTTGTTCCCTGATAGCCACTCAAGGTCTCCAGGCCCATGGTATGGTCCTGTTGTAACTAACATTTTGTTTTCATTGCAGTTGTCGGACAAGTAACCGCAAGAGTTTGATTGTGACCTCTAGCACATCACCTACACTACCACGGCCACACTCACCACTCCATGGCCACACAGGTGAGTGCCTAAAGGTTAAGAAAGGTTGAATGAATGAGTGTCCACAGATGCCCAATTTCTTTCCTGCTTCTTTGTGCAGTTCAGTACATTACATTGTCACTTCACTTGGCTGATTGAAGGATACAGCTCATGCGCTTTCTTTCTTTAGGAGAATGAGTTTAATCTGCTTTTGACTCTTAGTTGTTTCTTACTTGTTCTCTCAATATTCATTTTAGTCTTGTACATATCTTGGGGCCAGATGTGTATCCTGGGTCCATGGCCTCTGTTCTAATATGAACATATGAACTATGTTTTAGTGGGTTATGACTCCAGTCATCTTGGGCCATGTGATGAAGGGTTCATTAACATTTTGTCCTACCATGCCCAAGGATCAAGGCTCACAGAAAGGGCTTTCTATCTCATGGGACTCCTGTTAACTTCCCCCATTAGACAACAAAAGCAAGAGGGAATATTTGTTTCATACTGTCACTGATTTCACGTATTGAAATTGAAGCAAATGACCTTAAGCATTCCGACTCTGCTCCATCTGAAGTATGGGCTCCTCCAGACAGTGTAAGGACTGATTTACTTGCCTCTGACTGAGGAATTTATAAAAATTTGGGGACTTCCATTGACTCAGGCACACTCTGCCTCCCAGGGGAGGGGCAGAAGGAAGACCTCATTTGCATTAGCCAAGTCCTTTGGTCTAGACAATGTATTCTTGTACCTGGGGGACCCAGCTTTGCTGAAGGTGATGCTGCTGCTATGCTATTTATTGCTACACTGTTACAATGGAAGTTGTAAACCTAGGGTTAGTGGAAATGGAGCGGGACTGGAACCATGAGAAACCCGTACACTGAGAAACCCGTTTAGAGCTTGCTGCCTGTATATGGTATACCGTGGATACTGTTGTCCTAAGCCAGGACTTTGTCTGTCTTTGGGCAATGAAAGGGAGTATCAAAGCAGCGAAAGAGATTGTCATCAAGCTAAATAAGACAGGTACACTCTCCTAGGGTTTGTCTCCTTGCCCACAGTTTACTGAGTCTTTGGAAGGAGAAAGTAAGGGTGCACGTGGAGTAGTTATTTGAGGGCCCTGAGAGTCTGCTGATTCTGGAACTGAAATTTGGCCTTGGAAGAAGGGTCTTACCTTCTTGGGCTCAGAATCTCTCAACCCTCTCACATACTAGCTGTCACATTAGAAGATACCACAAAGAGTACAGGAATCCCAGGGAATTGGAGACAAACTTGACCTTTAAAGCAAATCTCTCATTGTGTTTAGGTACTTTCCTCCAAAAACGTGACTGAGTTTAGCTGAATTAGCTCAAATAGCACATCCTACCCTAGAACTTTGTAAAAACTCAGTGTACATCTGACATGGCCTTTCATCATATAGAAATACATTTAGCAAGTCTAGACCTTGTATATATAGTTTCACAACTGTAATGTGAGTACTGGGTAGTAATTAACTACTGGCTGCTCTTCTCTGAGATGATTATTTCTCTATTTAGATTCTTGGCAGTTAGAGTTTAGAACTAAATCTTCCCTACTCAGGTGGCTTTGATTGAAAATAAATACCACCTGGCCTTTTCAGCCTGCCTGTGTCTGTGGACTCTGGCTTTGAGTAAATGTGTATAACATGCTTAGTACTTCATAAATGTTAGCGTCATCTTCATCATCTCTCAGCAAATCACTGAAGAAAATCCAGAGTGGAAAAACTAACATAAAAGCCCAATCCATGGCTGTAGACTTTACTTATCCAGCTGTTGAGAAAGGCAGCACTGATTGTTCAGTACAGATCAAACTTGACATTAGATTATGTCCTCAAATCTTATACGTACTGAAATTTGCATCCACAAATTTCAGTTAAATGTTCTAAGACCCTTTAACTTCACTTTTAAGTCTTGAATCTGTTGAATAATATGAGACCTGTTAAATTTGAAAGTAGGTTCATTTATTCCATACAGTTCAATTCAGTATTAAACATCTACTATATATAAGTAGATTATTAGATACCTATTACATATAAGTAGGTTACAACTTTAGTAAGATCAGTTCGGTAGGCACTTAGCCATTCTGGAAATGAAACTTCCTAGTTTATTTTTTTAATTAATAAACTTTATTTTTTAGTGTAATTTTAGGTTCACAGCAAAATCGAGGAAGGTACAGAGATATACCTTATACCCCCTACCCTCACATATGCACAGGCTCCCCATTATCAACATTCTCTACCAGAGTGGTACATTTGTTATGATTGATTAGCGTACACTGACATGTCATTACCTAGTCAATAGTTTACGTTATTGGTGGTATACATTCTATGTGTTTGGACAAATTTATTCATGTATTCACCATTATAGTATCATATAGAGTATTTTCACTGCCCTAAGGATTCTCTGTGCTCTGCCTGTTATCCCTCTCTCCCCTTAACCCCTGGCATCCCCTAATATTTTTATTGTCTCCAGTTTTGCCTTTTCTAGAATGTCATATAGTTGGAATCATACAGTATGTAACCTTTTCAGATTGGCTTGTTTCACTTAGTAATAGGTAATTTAAGTTTCCTCCATGTCTTTTCATGGACTGATAGTTTTTTAGTACTGAATAATATTCTGTTGTCTGTATATACCACAATTTACTTATCCACTCACCTACTGAAGGATCTCTTGGTTGCTTTCAAGTTTGGGCAGTTATGAATAAAGGTGCTATAAATATCCATGTGCAGTTTTTTGTGTGGATGTAAGTTTTCAGCTCACCTGGGAACTAATAAGGAGTGTGACTGCTGGATCAAATGGTAAAAGTATATTTAGTTTTATAAAAACAAAACAAAACAAACTGTCTTCCAAAGTACCTGTACCATTTTATATTCCCATCAGCAATGAATAAGAGTTCCTGTTGCTCCACATCTGTCAGCATTTGGTGTTGTCAGTGCTTTGGATTTTGGCCATTCTGATTGATGTGTGGTAGTATCTCATTGTTTAATTTGTAATTCTGTAATGACATATGATATTGAACAGTTGAACATCTTTTTGTATGCTTACATGTCATCATCATATTTTCTTTTCTTTTTTTCTCCTTTTTTTTGAGACAGAGTCTCACACTATCGCCTGGGCTAGAATGCTGTGGAGTCAGCCTAGCTCACAGCAACCTCAAGCTCCTGGGCTCAAGTGATCCTCCTGCTTCAGCCTCCCGAGCAGCTGGGACTACAGGCGCTCACCACCACGCCCAGCTAATTTTTTCTATTTTTAGTAGAGGTGGGGTCTTGCTCTTGCTCAGGCTGGTTTCGAACTCCTGAGCTCAAGTGATCCTCCTGCCTCAGCCTCCCAGAGTGCTAGGATTATAGATGTGAGCCACTGCGCCCATCCATCATATTTTCTTTGGTGAGGTGACTGTTCAGGTCTTTTACCCATTTTTTAATGGGGTTATTTGTTTTTGTATTGTTGAATTTTAAGAGTTCTTTGTATATTTTGGATAATAGTTGTTTATTAGATGAGTCTTTTGCAAGTTTTTTTTCCCCAATCTGTGACTTCTTTTCTCATTCTCTTAAACTTGTCTTTTCCGAAGCAGAAGTTTTAATTTTAATGGAGTCCAGCTTATTAATTATTTCTTTCATAGACCATGCCTTTGGTGTTGTATTGAAAAGCCATCGCTATACCCGAAATTCATCCAGGTTTTCTCCTATGTTATTTTCTATAAGTCTTATTTTTTATTTGTATTATTTTTACATTTAGGTCTCTGACCCATTTTAAGTTAATTTTTGTAAATGGTATAAAGTTTGTGTTTAGATTCGCTTTTTTGCATGTGAATGTTCAGTTGTTTCAATACCAGTTATTGAAAAAACTGTCTTTGCTCCATTGTGTGACCTTTGCTCCTTTGTAAAAAAAATCAGTTATTAATAACTGTATTTATGTAGTCTATTTCAGAACCATCTATTCTGTTCCATTAATCTATTCATCAATTCTTTCACCAATGCCATACCATCTTGAGTACTGTACCTTTATAGTAACTCTTGAAGTTGGGTACTGTCAGTCTTCTGACTTGTTCTTTTCCTTCAATATTGAGTTGATTATTCTGGGTCTTTTGCCTCTCCATATAAACTTTAGAATCAGTTCAAAAGCACAAAATAATTTGCTGGAATTTTTTATTGAAATTGTGTTGAATTTATAGATCGAGTTGGAAGAACTGACATCTTGACAATTTTGAGTCTTTCTATCCATAAACATGGAATATCTCTCTATTTATTTAGTTCTTCTTTGATATCTTTCACCAGAATTTTATAATTTGCCTCATATAGATCTTACAGATATTTTGTTAGATTTATACCTAAGAATTTCTTTTCTCGGGGTGGTAATGTAAATGATTATGTGGTTTTTTGTTTTGTTTTGTTTTGTTTTGTTTGAGACACAGTCTCACTCTATTGCCCAGGCTAGAGTGCAGTGGCATCATCATAGCTCTCTGCAACCTCAAACTCCTGGGCTCAAGCTATTCTCCTGCCTCAGCTCCCTAGTAGCTGGAACTACAGGTGCGTGCCACCCTGCCAGCTAATTTTTCTATTTTTTGCAGAAAAAATAGAAAGTAACTCTTGCTCAGGCTGGTCAAACTCCTGGACTAAAGTGATCTTCCCATGTCAGCGTCCCAGAGTGCTAGGATTACAGGTGTGAGCCACCCCGCCTGACCAGTTATGTGTTTTTGACTTCAAATTGGACTTCTTCATTGCTGGTATATAGAAAAGTTACTGAATTCTGTATATTAACCTTATATCCTACAACCTTGGTATAATTGCTTATTAGTTCCAGGACTTTTTTTGGTCAGTTCTTTCAGATTTTCTGTGTAGATTATCCTGTCATCTGCAAACAGAGACAGTTTTATTTCTTTCTTTCCAATCTGTATACCTTTTATTTCCTTTTCTTTTCTTATCGCGTTGGCTAGGACTTCCAGTATGACATTGAAAGCACTGGTAAGAAGGGGCGTCGTTGTCTTGTTCATAATCTTAGCATAACAGCTTCTAATATTTTCCCATTAAGTATGATGTTAGCTATAGTTGTTTCGTAGATGTTCTTTATGAAGTTGATTTTCCAATGTTGAACCAGCTTGTATCATACCTGTGATAAACCCCACTTGGTTGTGGTGCATAATTCTTTTTCTACATTGTTGGATTCAGTTTGCTAATAATTTTGTTGAGAGTTTTTGCATCTATGTTCATGAGAGATTGGTCTTTATTATTCTTTTTTGTAATATCTTTGTCTTGTTTTGGTATTAGGGTAATACTGGCCTCATAGAATGAGTTAAGAAGTATTTCCTCTGTTTCTATATTCTGGAAGAGATTGTAGAGAACTGGTATGATTTCTTCTTGAAATGTTTGGTAGAATTCACCAGTGAACCCATCTGGGCCTGGTTCTTTCTGTTTTGAAAGTTATTAATTACTGATTGGATTTTTAAATAGATACAGGCCTATTCAGATTGTCTGTTTTTTCTTGTGTGAGTTTTGGCAGATTGTGTCTTTCGAGGAAGTGGTCCATTTTATCTAGATTATCAAATTTGTGGGTATAGAGTTATTCATAATGTATTAGTAACTTGTGTCTTTGCTCTTTGTTCCTTAGGTAGTCTAGCTCTAGAGGCTTATTTGTTTTATTGATCTTTTGAAAGAACCAGCTTTTGGTTTTGTTGATTTTCTCTATTGATTTTCTGTTTTCAATTTTATTGATTTCTTCCCTAGTTTTCTTTCTTTTCTTCTGCCTACATAAGATTTAGTTTGCTCCTTTTCTAGTTTCTTAAGTTGGAAGCTTAGAGTATTGATTTTAGATCTTCTTTTCTAGTATATACATTCAATTGTATGAAGTTCCTTTTAAGGACTACCTTTACTGCATCCCACATATTTTGATAAGTTATGTTTTCATTTTCATATAGCTCAAAATATTTCAAAATTTCTTTTGACATTTCTTATTTGATCATATGTTCAATAGTATGTTGCTTAATCTTTAATTATTTGGGGATTTACCAGCTATCTTTCTATTACTAATTTCTGATTTAGTTTCATTGTAGTCTAAGAGTAGACATGGAATGATTTCTATTCTTTTAAATTTGTTAAGGTGTGTTTTATGGCCCAGAATGTGGTCTGTTTTGGTGAATGTTCCATGTAAGGTTGAGAAGAATGTGTAATCTGTTGTTGGATAAAGTGATGTATAGATGTCAATTATATTCAGTTAATTGATGATACTATTGGGTTCAACTGTGTTCTTGTAATTTTTCTGCTTGCTGGATCTGTTCATTTCTGATAGAAGGGTGTTAAAATCTGCAGCTATAATAGTTCTGTAGGTTTTGCCTTATATATTTTTTTGCTCTGTTGTTAGGCACATACACATTAAAAAGTGTTATGTCTTCTTGGAGAATGGACCCTTTTATTATATAAGGCCCCCTTTACTCCTGATAACTTTCCTTGCTCTGATAACTACTTTCTTTTGATTAGCGTTAGCATAGTATATCTTTCTCCATCCTTTACTTTTAATCTGTATGTGTGTTTATATTTAAAGTGGGTTTCTTGTAGACAACATATAATTGGGTCTTATTTTTTTGATCCACTCTGACAACCTCTTGTGTTTTTTTCTTTTTTCTTTCTTTTTTTTTTTCTTTTTTTTCTTTTCTTTTTTTCTTTTTTGAGACAAGGTCTCACTCTGTCACCTAGGCTAGAGTACCGTGGCATCATCATAGCTCACTGCAACCTCAAACTCCTGGGCTTAAGCGATCCTCCTACCTCAGCCTTCTGAGTAGCTGGGACTACAGGCACACACCACCATACCTGGCTAATTTTTTATCTTTTTAATTTTTTTGTAGAAATGGAGTCTCGCTATGTTGCACAGGCTGGAATTTCTGTTTTTAATTGGTATCTTTAGACCATTGATGTTTAAGGTGATTATTGATGTAGTTGGATTAATATCTACCATATTTGTTACCATTTTTTATTCTTGGTTTCTATTTTTATCTTCCACATTTTTCTTTTTTTGTGGTTTTAATTGAGCATTTTATATTATTTCATTTTCTTTCATTTCTTAGCATATCAATTATACTTTTTTAAAAAATGGTTGCCCTAGAGTTTGCAACATAAATTTACAAAGTACAGTTGACCCGTGAACATAGTGGGGGTTGGGGTGCTAACCCCCGTACAGGCAAAAATCTGGATATAAATCTTAACTTCCCAAAAACTTAACTACTAATAGCCTACTTACTATTGACCAGGAGTCTTACCAGTAACATAAACAGTTCATTAACACGTTTTATATGTTATATGTATTATATACTGTATTGTTACTATAAAGTAAGCTAAAGGAAAGAAAATGTTATTAAGAAAATCATAGGAAGAGAAAATGTATTTACTATTTAAGTGGATGTGCATCATTATAAAGGTATTCATCCTCATCATCTTCACATTGAGAAGGTGGGGGAAGAGGAGGGGTTTGGTCTTACTGTCACAGGAGTGGCAAGGTTGAAGAAGTGGAGGAAGGGGAATCAGGTGAGGCAGGCACACTCATTATAACTTTTGTTGAGAAAAATCTGCTTATAAATGGACCCATGCAGTTCAAACCTGTGTTCAAGGGTCAACTGTAATCCAAATCTCCAAATCCATCTGCAGATGCGTATGTGTATGTGTATAAAATAGTGTGTATATGTATGTGTGTTTATATATATATATATAAAATATCAAATACATTGTTGCTGTTACATGTTGAGCATCCCGAATTTGAAAATCTGAAATCTTAAGATGCTTCAAAATTTGAAATTTTTTGAGCACCAACATGACACTCAAAGGAAATGCTCACTGGAACATTTTGAATTTTCAGATTTGGGATGCTCAAATAAAAGTTTTTATTTTTCCTACTCTGATACTCTTTCTTTCTTTATGTAGAGCTCAATTTCTCACCTGTATAATTTTCTTTCTCTGTGGACAACTTCTTTTAACATTTCTTGCAAGACAGTTATACTGGTATCAAATTCCCTCATATTTTGTTTGAGAAAGTCTTTATTTCTCCTTTACTTTTGAAGGATAATTTCACAGAGTACAGAATTTTAGGTTGGTTGTTATTTTCTCTCAACACTTGTATTATTTCACTCCACTGTTGTCTTCCTTGTGTGGTTCCTAAGGAGAATTTGGATGTAATTCTTGTCTTTGTTCTATAGGTAAGGTGTTTTTTCCCTCTGGCTTCTTTCAAGATTTTTCCTTTATTTTTGATTTTCTGTGGTTTGAATATGATATGCCTAGGTATATATATATATTTTAATTTATCCTGCTTGGTGTTTTCTAAGCTCCCTGAATCCTGTGGCTTGGTGTCTGGTATTAATTTGGGGAGATTTTGAATCATTATTGTTTCAAATAATTCTTCTGTTTCTTTCTGTTTTTCTTCTCCTCCTTGTATTCCTATCACATGTATATTATACCTTTTTTAGTTGTCCCATAGCTCTTTGATATTCTGTTACTTTTTTCTAGTCTTTTTTTTTTCTTTGCTTTTCGGTTTTGGAAGTTTCTATTTTCATATACTGAAGCTCAGAGATTCTTGCCTCAGCCATGTCCAGTCTACTAATGAGCCCATCAAAGGCTTTCTTCAGTTCTGTTACAATGTCTTTGATCTCTAGCATTTTTCTTTGATTCTTTCCTAGAATTACCATCTCTCTGCTTACATTATCCATCTGTTCTTGTGTGTTGTCTACTTTTTCCATTAAAGCTCTTAGTATAATTAATCATAATTTTTAAAAATTCCTAGTCTGTTAATTCTAACATTCCTACCATATCTGACTCTGGTTTTGATGCCTGTTCTATCTCTTCAAACTCTATTTTTTTGCCTTTTAGTGTGCTTTGTAATTTTTTGTTGAAAGGTAGATATGATGTACTGGGCAAAAGTAACTGCGGTGAGCAGGCCTTCAGTGACATAGTGGTCAGGTGTGGGGGGAGGGGAAGTATTCTGTAGTCCTGTGAGTAGGTCTCAGTCTTTGGTGAGCCTGTGCTGGGCTGTGAACATTACCAGTGCTTCTCAGCCCCCACTGCATCATTGGGTGAGACAGGAAGGCTGTAGGTGGATGGAGTTGGATATCCCCTTCCTCTAGGTAGGGTAGGCCCTGTTAAAACCCCAGCGTGATAGGCAGTAATAAAATTGTTTCTCCCTAGGGCAGGCCTTGTTAAGAAGAAGAGAGTGTTCTGACATATTTCAAAATTGTTCCTTTTCCCCTTCCTCTGCTGGAATCATTAGGAAATTTTACTGTGAGGACGTGGTAGAGCTCCTGTGGATAAAACTCACAAAAATGTGGAGGCCTCCCGTAGGTCCCCTTGGAGTTTTTAGCTCTCAGGGTAGTCCACACCAAGCCTCTGATAATTCGTCAGTTACAGTTCAGGTTTTCCTACCCTGTCACTAGTTCCTGTAGAGGCTACTGCTTGTGATTGTGATTCTTTGTATCTGCCTGTCTGTTTTTCTAGTTTTGGGGACAGTGATTTGTCCTGTGACCTCAGTTCTCTGACCGATCTAAGAACAGTTGATTTTACAGTGTGTTCAGCTTTTTACTTGTTATGATAGTGGCAACATCTAAGCTCTTTACATGCCAGACCAGAAGCCAGTTCATTTAATTTTTTTTTTTTTTACCTATAGAATATTCCATTGTATAACTGAACAAAAATTTACATATTCATTTTCTTATTCATGGACATTGTATTTGTCTGAGTCCAGTTGGGAGATGGAAACCAGTGATTTAAACATGTGAAGTTTAATAAAAAGGATATAAACTATAATAGTAAGCGAGTAACTTTAACATATAAGAGAACTCTGTAGGGTGCCATAGAGCTGAAGGAGAGTACCCAAGGGTAAGCAAACTTGGAAGGACTCTCTAGGCTGGATTCAGACCTTGTTGGAGAGTATGTAGTTGCAGCCCACTGGATGGCAGAGATGTTTTCTGGTTTGCTCAGGCCAGAGCTGGTCCAGTCACTGAGCAGTCAGGAAGCAGCCCTCTGAGGCACAGGTGAGTCACAGCTGGTGGTCAGGCCTGCAGAGAGAGGAGGGTTGCTGCTGTGAGTGGGAGGCCTGGAGCACATTGTACCCTCATGGGATGTGGAAGACAAACCATAGTGGGGGATGGGAGTGGAGCATACGAGCAGAGGGAGTCAGTGGGTGCAGGCCCAAAGCACACAGTGTTCTTATAGATAGGGCTGTGGAAAGAGCACCACTGCATGTCCTCATTCCCACACCACTGACTGATAGTGCGGTTGCTGGAATTAGGACCAGGAGCCTCTTTCTTCTACTATGTCCCTCCAACACCTGCTACTGAGAAAGTTAACATTGTACTCACTGTAAAGGGTAAATGCTTAAAGGAATCCTCTCCAAGCCAGGCTTGGTGGTATGTACCTGTAGTCCCAGCTACTCAGGAGGCTGAGGAGGGAGGATCGCTTGAGCCCACAAGTTCGGGGCTGCAGTGTGCTATGATTGCACCACTGCACTCCAGCCTGAGTGACAGAGCGAGAACCTGTCTTTTTAAAAAAAAAAAAAAGGGGAAAAAGGGAATTCTCTCCTTTATCACCAAACAGGTATTAAAGGATGCATTTGGAACTGAGCAGCATTAAATTAATAACCAGCACAGATGTTTAGGTTATTTTCATTTTTTTGCTATTATAGTCAACACTGCAACAAACATCCTTCTTCATATTCTTTTTTTTTTTAAGGCTAGTTAAGTGAAGCAGTGGGAGTGGAGAAGGAACAAAGGAATCTGTAACTGGTTGTGATCCTTCTTCATATTCTTTTTGTATATATGTACAAAGACTTGCTAGCATTTATATGTAGACATGGAATTTCTGAGCCTTGGAACATACTGTATAAATTTTTAGGAATCAGATCAATAGGTCGGAGGGCATGCATGTGTTAATGATGTTTGTTACATGTCATTTAGCTGATTTTAAACTAGTGTACTGGAAGTAAGAGTGTGCCGTAAGGCTGGTATGGTGCCTCAATGCCTGTAATCCCAGCACTTTGGGAGGCAAAGGTGGGAAGATCACTTGAGCCCAGGAGTTCGAGGTTAGCCTGGGCAACATAACAAGACCCCATCTCTACAAAAAGAAAAATAACCTAAAAAAAAAAAGATTCAGTCCCTATCATCCAAGGTCAAGCTCAAGTCTCAGTTTTGAGTAGGAGGATCCAGCTGCCAATCCCGGGTGATGACTCCCACTGTGTGGAGGACGTCAGAGACCATAACGATGCCACCCACCAGGAGGAACCCACAGGCCTCAGCTCACTGCATCTTCTATGGGTTTAGAGTGTCCAAGGAGGACTCAACATACAAGACACTTAGCTCACAGAAAGGGGAAGAGACACAGCAAGATCAGCGTCAATAGTGTGCACCAGTCCTCTGTGGCCACTGGGCCCCTCCAGTAGCCTGCACAGGGTGATGAACTGCACACACACCTCTCATGCTGCAGGCAAAGATCCTGTTCCCATCCCATGGTGGGGAGATATACTGGTGGGGCTGGCCAGGTGCCGTATGACACATACGCTTAAGCAATACAAGGAAGTTCACTGCGTATCCAGAACAGGGGAAAAGTTTCTCCTAATAAGGAAGAAGAATCTGGGGCTTTAGGAGAAGAATCTGGGGTCAGTGACAGCTCGGCATACAGCTTTCATATAAGGTAATGTTCCAGACCCAGGGCACTAATTGGGCAATCCCAAAGAGGGGTGGCAGGTCGTATGACAGCATAACCCCTACACTTAGTAATTTGCCCCTCTTTACTCCCTAACGTTTGCAGCCTCCTCACCTCTATCTGCCATAAATCCACTTGGACTAGTTTTATTATCCCTTATTTCTGTTTATGTCATTCACCACAGTAAACCCTAGGTTACCCACACCCCTCCATCACCTGCACTCTTAATTCATATAAACGTCTGAACATTCCCTCTTCTGTCACTTTCTCTCATCCCTCCCTGACTCTTGAAACCCTTCCAGTGTACCTTTTGGAACTCACAGTCCATTATCAGCAGAATCTCCTATATTTACCTGTTCTCTGATGTTCCCTTCTTCTTGTTGCGGTGCAATCATAGGGAAAGGAGAGGATTAGAACACTGATTGTCCTGCGGCTGGCTCAGGTTTAGCTCTTTTCTGTCCCACACCCTCATACTGCTGGGTCTAGGAGTAAGAGTGGGTATCCTCTTTGTCTTCTCATTATTCTCTTTCCCATCTCCCTAATCTCCTTAGACTTTGAATCTTGTGCCATTAAATTAAATCACTTAATACCCATCATTGCAACTGTAAAAATCTTCCACATACTACAATTGTAAAAATTTTAGTTCTTGACTCCTGTTACTCTCATCAGTTTTACTGCTGTTATTCTTGATGATTTCAGTGTACTCATAATCGATCTTTCTAGTTCTTAGGACTTTCCATTCTTTGAACTCCTGTCTTCCAGTGAACTTCTCCTCCACCCTACCTCTATCACTTGTGCCCTAGACCTATACTTTAGACCTTGTCTCCATAATTCAATTTCCTTCTTCCCGCTTCTCAGCACTGCCTCCAATATTTCTAGCTCATGCCATCTAGAAACCCCTCCCCTGAAAAACAATCATTTGATCCCAAGACATCCAATCCTTGGGACCCTTACGTAACTATATTGAGATGTTTTCTAGACATCTATATATGAGTAATTCAATATGTTTGTTCTGGTTTCAAGGAAAAAGTAGGGCTGCAGATATAAATGTTGGACTTTCAGCATATAAAAAGATTTTAAAGCTGTATGTCTGGATGCGATCACCTAGGGAGTGAGCATAGACGGAAAGGACTAAAGGTACAAGGACTGGACCCTGGGATGTTCCGATTTTTAGAGGTCAAGGGAGTAAAGAGAGACCAAAAAGTAAAGAGGAAAACTTCTAGAAAGTGTGGTGTCCTGGAAGACACATAAAAAGAGTATTTCAAGGAATAGAGAGAGATCACCTGAGCCAAATGCTGTAGACAGATCAAGTGAGATGAGGTCTGAGAATTGCCAGTGGGATATAGCAACGTGATATCAGTGTTGATACTGATTAGCTATTTTAATGGAATGTTAGCAGCAAAACCTAATTGGAGAGTCAAGAAAAAAAGGGAAAAAGAAAATGGAGATAGTAACTGTAAACAATTTGTTCAAGGAGTTTTGCTGTAAGAAAGAGCAGGAATGAAATGAAAAGATGGGTAGAGGGGTCAAGAGGGTGTTCTTATTTGAAAAAAACAAGAGCATGTATGTATGCTGGTGGAAGTGATTCAATAGTGAGAGAAAATTTGATAACGCAAGAGAAGGGGGAATGGCTGGCACAGTGTTGTTCTGTAGTTGAGAGGGGATGGGACCTAGTAAATAAGCAGAAATTTGGCCCTAGCCAGGAGCTCAAACAGTTTTTCCATAGTAATAGGGGAGGAAGTGGGGAGGGAATATGGCACAGATGATGGTTAGGTGGATGTGGTAATGAGAGCTTATTGCAGTTCTTTTCTGATACTTCTGTTTTCTCACAAAAATGGAAAGTGAGGTATAGAGCCTGAGGAAAAAGGATAAAGTATGAACTAGTCTCTTAAAAGGATGGGAGAAAGAGGCCTGATGCAGTAGCTCACGCCTGTAATCCTAGCACCGTGGGAAGCCGAGACAGGAGGATTGCTTGAGGTCAGGAATTCGAGACCAGCCCCAGCAAGAGCAAGACCCCATCTCTACTAAAAATAGGAAAAGTTAGCCAGGCGTGGTGGTGCATGCCTGTAGTCCCAGCTACTGTGGAGGCCGAGGCAGGAGGATCACTTGTGCCCAGGAGTTTGAGGTTGCAGTGAGCTATGATGATGCCACTGCACTCTAGCTGGGGTGACAGAGCTAGACCCTGTCTCAAAAAAAAAAAAAAAAGGATGGGAGAAAGAATGTGCTTAAGAAATGTGGTCTGATTTCTGGCCCTTTGAAGAGCTAAGGTTAGTGGTCATAAATATAAAGTGAATCTAGTCAGGTTTTTGTGTGGCTTTCTCTAGAAACTTATAATAGAGGCTAGGATATTGGAAAGGTCATCTATGAGAATATTGAAGTCACTCCTGACAGAAGTCATGATAAAGAGAATGTCAGTGATGCAGGAGTAAGACTCCTTTAATGAGTAAAGGGAGTGTCCCAAAGGTGTGTATGTGACTTCAGTAAGGAGGGGCAATGGTTGATATAGTCTGATGACATGATTTCAGACCTGGGTTTTATTATGGAGAAAGGAGGGGAGAATGCCTGGAAGAGGGAATGAGGAGCCAGCAGGATATCTACCCCACCTCTAGGTCCAGTGCACAGGAGTGTGTGAAAGCAGTTATCACTTGAGGGAGCTGCAGAGGAAACTATGTCCACAGAGGACGGTCATGTTTCAACCTGATATGTTAAGGGCTATACTAAATGTATGTCCAGGGTGCTTGGGAGTACAAAAGTAAGGATGTGCGGCCCAAGCTAGTCATTTAAGCAAGATGTTCTTTTCAGAGTTAGTTCATTGAATGATGGTAGAAAGATCATTCCAAGCAGAGGAAAAGTTCTGTAAGTATGAGATAGAATGGTATGTTTAGCATTAAAAGTGTAGACCATTATAGTCTGTGTGCTAGATGATAAAGTGCTAATTGGATATGGATGGGTAGGCAGGAGGTCATGGAGGGCTATATGCAGTGCTGAAGGGTTGAGGTATTAATATCCCATGGCATGAATTTCTTTTTACCTAAGATCTGAGGACCATGGATAGTTTTAGGAGCTCTATAAACCTCTTAAAATTATATTCCCTATTTAATATATATACATGTGTTCATTTTCTTGTGGAGAGCGTTTATCAGATTCTCCAAAGGTTATTTCTTAATCGAAAAAGTGAATGCTTTTTAAGGTTTGAAGCAGGAAAGTGAAGATTGACATGGTCAAATTTGATTCTTGAAGGAGTGCAGAAAACAGATTTAATAAGAATGCAAGGAAAAGTCTGGAAAAATAAAAGCCACATTATTCTAACCGTGGTTACCACTGAAGAAGAAAAGTAAACGAGGGGCTTTCACTTTTTGTTCAACTTGCTACTTTTTTTTTTGCCATGAGTCTATAATTATTGAATTGTGTGATTAGAAATATTAAAATAAAGGTTATTAAATGAGGGCAGTGCTGGCAGTGGGAAGACAAGTTAAGAGGCGATTACCATTGTCAAGATGTTAGGGGAAGCCAGGTGCAGTGGCTCATGCCTGTAATCATAGCACTTCGGGAGGCTGAGTCAGGAGAATCACTTGAGCCCAGGAGTCCAAGACTGCAGTGAGCTATGATGACACCACTGTACTCTAGCCTGGGCAACAGAGTGAGACCCTGTCTCAAAAAAAACCAGGGGGAGTGTTCGAAATGGGGAAAATATATGAATATGAGAAAAATGTAGGTGGTTAAATCAGTAGGGTGTGGATTGTCTTCCAATTTCCTACTTGAGTGATTAATAAGGAATACAGATAGGAAGAATAGATTTAGGAGAAGGATGAAGAGCCCAGAAACAAGTCCTCACAGATTAGGACACTTGATTTGTGACAAAGGTGGCACTGTAGAGCTGTAAGCAAAAATGTTGTTTTCATTAAGTGGTACTGGAACAATTGGATGTCCTTATGGAGAAATTGAAAAACTTGACTCTTCACAAAAATCAATTCCAAGTGAATGGTAGATTTAAATGTGAAAGATAAAACAGTAAAACTTTTAGAAGGTATGCAGGAGAATGTCTTCATGTCCTTAAGATAGGGAAATTTTTTTTAAAAAAGGGCATAAAGGATAAGGTTAATAAATTTGACCACATTAAAATTAAGAATTTCTGATTATCAAAAGACACCATGAAAGGAGTGAAAAGACAAGCCACAAAGTGGGAGAAGAGAATTGTGACACATAAAACTGACAAAGGGCTTGGATTCAAAATAAGGAACTCCTGTGTATCAAAATAAAAAGAGACTTGAACAAGCAGTTCACAGAGAAGAAATCCAAATGGCCAATAAATGCATGGAAAGATACTTTAATCTCATTAGTAATTATGGAAATGCAAAATAAAATCACAAATTGATACCATATATGACCACCAATAATGGTTTAAAGAGAGACAAAACCAAGTGTAGATAAAGTATGTGGAATGACAGGAACCCTTGAGCACTGCTGATGGGAATATAAGTTAGTAAAACCATATTGCAAAAACAGCTTGGCATTTTCTCATGTAAAGTTCAAAAATAGACAAACTGGAACACAAAAGGCCACATATTGAATAATTCCATTTCTGTGAAATGTCCAAGATAGGCAATTCCATAGAGACACAAAGTAGATTAGCAGTTGCCAGGGGTTTAGGGTAGAGGGGAATGAGAAGTGACTGCTTGTAACAAGCACAGAATTTCTTTTTTGGGTTATAAAAATGTTCTGGAATTATATAGTGGTTATAGTGGCACAACTTTGTAAATATGCTAAAATCCACTAACCTATACACTTTAAAAGGGTGAATTTTATATGTGAATTATATCTCACTTTTTAAAATTGTATGAGAGGAAAAAACTAAACTCAGGTGCTTGGAGATGCATATTTAGTTGGTAAAGCTAAAAGGAAATGATTGTCGTAAAAGTTAGGATAATGTTGACCTTACTTGGGAGAAAGGAAAGGGCTTTAATTGGGAAGGATTATGTAGAGGGCTTTTGGAAAATGGCGTTGTTAAACTGGATGGTGTTCACACAGGTGCTTGCTATATAGTTGTATTCTTTTGTAACTGTGTAAATCAAGCAGTTGGTTCAAGGTCAGCTGACTGCTCCCAGTTTTGAGTAGTTTGTTGATTCATTATAACTTGTTTCTCTGGGGTGGGTAATTACTTGCCTTTGAACTATCGCTTCCAGCTGCCAAATTGCTTGATAAAGTAGAAAAGGTTTGTTGGGCTGCTGGATTTTCTATCAGATTTTTTGTCCTGTGAGCCATTTCTCATTGTCTTTAAAGGAGGAGTCTTCTCAATGATGTGATTTTTCTGGGGCTAGAATTGTGAATGTAAGTCATTAATAAGAATCAGTTGTACAGCCAGAGCAAGAGTGAGACCCCATCTCTACTAAAAATAGAGCCGGGCATTGTGGCATACACCTGTAGTCCCAGCTCCTTGGGAGGGTGAGGCAGGAGGATCACTTGAGCCCAGGAGTTTGAGGTTGCGGTGAGCTATGATGATGCCACTGCACTCTACCCAGGGCAACAGAGTGAGACTCTGTCTCAAAAAGAAAAAAAAAAAAAGAAAAGGAAAGAATCAGTTGTAGTCCCAGCTACTTGGGAGGCTGAGGTGGGAGGATCACTTGAGCCCAGGAGTTCAAGGCTGCAGTAAGCTATGATCACACCACTGCACTCCAGGCTGGGGGACAGAGCAAGACCCTGCCTCTGAACAAAACAAAAAAAATGATCAGTTTAAATATTTTCTTCAAAATATTAATATTCTAGTGTCTTAATCTTCCCTCCTCCAAAATAAGACCAATTCAAATTATTGATTTTATTCTGCCACAGACTTAAAAGCAGTAACAATTTTGGCCTTTTTATGGTGAAGTGAATATTGGAGAAATAAAAACACAATAAAGATAGCACAGATTTTTTAGGCCTTAGCATCTGTGGTATATTAAAGAATTTCTGTGGTCTTTGTTCCAAGTTCCAGGCACAGAGCTTCTAAAAACCCTGGGATTTCCTGAGACTGTAGGGTTGTCTAATGAGGTGACTCATGGTGAGCCTCTAGATAGTTTCAAGATGGGGACTGGTCACTAAACAGACCAACCACATTATGAGAGGGTTGGAACTTTGGGCCAGCCTGTCCTCCAAGAAAAGGATAGGGGCCAGGAGATTGGGTTCAGTTGTTTAGCCACTTAATCAATCATGCCTATGTAATAAAATAAAAATAAAAACTCTGGACAACCTAAGCTCAGTAGAGTTTCCTGGTTGGTGAACACATTATGTGTCAAGAGGTGACACTCCCTGATTCCACAATGAGAGGGCATAGGAGCTCTGCTTTCTGTCCCAGACCTCATCCTCGCTGTGTGTACCCTTTATAATAAAACTATAATAACAAGTGTGGTGTTTTCCTGAGTTATGTGAGTTGCTCTAGTGAATTATTGAACCTGAAGGGGCCAGGGGAACTCCTGAATTTATAGCTAGTCAGTCATAAGTGCCAGTGGTCTTGGGGACCTTCTCCTCTAAGACTTATGGCTGGTGTTAGAAGTGAAGCAGTCTCGTTGAGGACTTTGCTCTTAACCTGTGGGGTCTGTGCGAACTCCATGTGGGTGGTGTCAGAGTTGAATTGCAGTACACCCAGTTTGAGGTGGTGTCAGAATAAAAGCCTATTGGAGCCTGGCCAGTTGGAAGGAATGCTTGTTTATTATATTGTCCCAGCTGGTGGGAATCCATCATTATTTCCCCTTGCACTACAGTTGCTTTTTGCCAAAGATTTTCATCACACACATAGTGGTCTGTTTTTCGCAGTGTCTTTGCAGCAACTCTGTAACTTGAAAGTAATTTCTTTTCTCTGACATTGGCCATATGTGGTATATAAAATGTTGAATTGTGAATCAGCTGTAAAATATTCTAATAAACAAATGTCTGAACCTTAAAAATCAACCATTAATTGATAAATTAATACATGCACTACTTACAGTACTTTTTATACTGGAATAAATACTTACCGTATGGTGCCTTTAGTTCTGCTAGATGTCATCAAGGACTTAATTAAAGACTCAGAAAAAGTCTTTCATATAGACGCTGTTGTAAACTAACTCTAGATGAACACATTCTGATTTTATTGTCATGACCTTATGGAGGCCCTAATCACTTTTCATTTGGCCTGTTGAAGAAACCCCGTAAGTCCTTTTCTCTCTCAATCCATTCTAAATTTTGGAGCTGGACACTTTTTCTAATATATTAGTCTGTGCCTGTCATCCTACTACTTAGAACTTTTCAATAGCAATGTTTTCCAGAGTGCATCTCTGAAGATGATCTATTTGAATGTGGGGGAAAATATTAAAACTTACCATTTTTTATCATAAAAAATAAGAATTAGGCTTTACCAGTACTTAAGATATGGATTGACGGTGGTACCCTCATTACCTCCATGTCATACTTTGTCATAAGTTGTACATGATGCATCATGAACAATGAACAGAGTTCCACTGTATACCCTCTGTCATTCATACCCTTCAGCATATTGCCACATACCACAGTATTGAATTTTTACAATACGGGTACAGAGGGACCTTTGAAAAGGTGTTGTAAAAGAAGGAAATTTACTGGGTGTCTTGTGACAAATTACTTAAAAGAATGGCCAAACTAAGTAATGTAATGCATTTTTCTTTTACAAAATGTCAAATGTTTCAAATTTTCTCACCTTTTCTGTGCTAAGAAGTGGTTTTTAGTAGTATGCTGCTTAGGAGATATTTAGGGGGCTGGTGTAAATTTTAATACTCGTAGTCCATCTTTTAAGGGTGAGTGTGATATTTTAACATTGAGTGAAAAAGTAGCTACATTTTGAGAGAAATTTGTGCTATGGAGAAAGCATTTTGAAAATGAATGTTTGGAAATGTTCTCATCTATATGTGATTTTTGTTGACAAAAATTATGCCACCTCTAAAAACTGATAAATCTACCACTTAACTTTGGGAATAATGTTTCTAATCTTCCAAATGAAAGGTTCAATCAATTCTGAACCTATTTGTTAAAAATATAAAACTATAATACCTCTCTATTGGTTTCTAAGAAAAACTGCTGATATCACAGAACATAGAAATTTAGAATCCTTTGGAGGGAATTGAAAAACGAGTATCATTATTTAATAAATAGAGCCATCAACGCACTTCTTCCTTGGGAGCTACGTGTCTTTGTGAGGTTTATTTTTTATCTATAATAAAACTAAGTCAAAAATCTAAATTTAAAAACAAGACCACAAAAGGGTTTAGACCTACAGTTTCTAAAAATACGAGCCCTCCTCAATTATATTGCACTCTCAAAAAAGAGTAAAAACATTTATACCATGATTGAAACAAAATATTTAAAATATTTGTTTTACTTATATTATTAAGAATTATTTTAAAACAGATTTCATTGAGATATAATGGGCATATAATATTCAAAGTATACAGTTTGATAACTTTTGACATATGTATATACATCCATGAAAACATGACCACAATCAAAATAGTGAATGTACGTGTAATCTCCTCAAGTTTCCTCATGTTGCTTTGTAACTCCTTGCATCTCCAGACAACCACTGGTCTGCTTTTTGTTGCTTATAGATTACTTTGAATTTTGTAGAATTTTATCTAAATGGAATTACATAGTATGTACTTTTGTTTTTTTGTCTTGCTTTTTGTCCTTTGGATTTCCATATAAATTTTAAAATCGGATTATCAAAAAGGCAGCTGGGATTTTGATTGGGATTGTGCTGAATCTGTAGATTAGGAGAGAATTGACTTCTTACTAATATTGAATCTTCTAAGCCATGAACATGGTTTATTTCTCCATTTATTTAGGTCATCTTTCAATTTCTCTCAACGATGTTTTGTATAGTTCTTGTACATCCTTTGTGAGATTTGTCACTAAGTATTCCATTTTTTATGCAGTTCTAAATGGTATTATTTTTAATTTCTGATTATTGCTAGTAATATAAATATAATTGATTTTTGCTCATATGTTGATCTTATATCCTGCAGCTTTTTGCTAACTCACCTATTCTAGTAGTTTTGTTAAAGATTCTGTTGGATTTTCTACATAAACATTCATATTGTCCATGAATAAAGACAACTTGCCTTATTCCACTGGATTGGATCCTCCAGTACAATTTTGAACAAAATGGTGAGCACAGACCTCCTTTCCTTGTTCCTGATCTTAGAATATTTTGTCTTTACTGTTACTGTAATGTTAGCAATAGGTTTGTCATAGATACCCTTTATCAACTTAAGAATGTGTCCTATTCCTGGAGTGCTGAAAGTTTTTATCAAAAATTGTTGGATTTTTGTCAAATGCTTTTTCTGTATCTAGTGAGATGATAGGTTTTTCTTTATTAACCTATTAAGTAGTGAGTTATATTGATTTTCAGATTTTAAACCAACCTGAGATAAATACTACTTTGTCATGATGTATTAGCCTTTTTATATGTTTTTGTATTTGGTTTGCTGAAATTTTAAGGATGTATGTGTCTATATTCATAAGGGATATTGGTTTGTAGTTTTCTTATAATGTCTTAGTCTGGTTTGGTGTCAGGGTGATACAGACTTCATAGTATGAGTTGGAAAGTATTCCTTCCTCTTCAGTTTTCTGGAAGAATTTGTGTAGAATTGTTATTATTTCTTCCTTGAATGTTTGGCAAAATTCTCCAGTGAAGCCATCTGAGTCTGGAGTTTTCTTTGTGAGAAGGTTTTAAATTATAAATTTAATTTCTTTAGTTCATACAGGACTGTTGAGGTTATCTATTTCTTCCTGAGTGAGCTTTGGTAGTTTATATCTTTCAAGGAATTTTTCAGTCTCATCTAAGTTGTCAAATTAATTGACATAAAGTTGTTCAAAATACTGCCTTATCATTCTTCTGATATCTGTAGGATCCATAGGGATGTCATGTTCTCATTGCTGATTTTGGTAATTTGTGTCTTCTCTTTTTTTTCCTGATCAGTCTGTCTGTGGTTTTAATTTTATTGATCTCTGTGCATGGTTTCGTTAATTTTCTCTATTGTTCTCTGGTGGTTTCTTATTACTTGATTTCTATTTTGATCTAATTTCTTAAGGTAGAAACTGAGGTCATTGAATTGAGTCTTTGTTTTCTAATATAGATATGTAGTTATATAATTTTCCCTCTAAGAACTGCTTTAAGCAACAGATGAGTGGATAAAGAAAATGCGGTATGTGTTTGTGTGTACACACACACACACCATGGAGTACTACTCAGCCATTAAAAGGAATGAAATGTCTTTTGCAGCAACTTAGATGGAACTAGAGACCATTATCCTAAGTGAATTATCTCAGGAATGGAAAAACAAATAGCACATGTTCTCACTTATAAGTGGGAGCTAAACGAGGTCATAAATGTTCATAAAGTCGTGTAATGGACATTGAAAACTAAGAAGGGAGAGGGTGGGAGGGAGGTGAGGGATAAAAATCTACCTATTGGGTACAATGTACACTATTCTGGTGATGGGTACACTGAAAGCTCTGACTTCAGCATGATACAAATCATCCATGTAATAAAAAACACTTGTACCCTCTGAATTTTTTGAAATTAAAAAAACAAAGAAGAGAAAAAGGGAGTGAAGGAAGCATCAATTATGTAGATGTCCCTGGGTAGGTGAAAGACTGTCTGATCCTGTCTTGTCTCTGTTCTGCTGCCCATGAAGATAAACTCATAATACATTGTTAGTGTGGAATCAAACAGACTTTAGTTTTAGGAGCTGGACATAGCCTGCAGACCTAAAGTTACAATTTGCATGTCCTTGCTCATGGGAGGTCAGCAAGGAATTTCCCTAGAGAATGATCTGTGGAGCCAGTTTTTCACAGGTGCAGAAGCCTTTACCTTCCCTTTTGCATAAAGAGTTGGGGTGGCCCTGAGATTTATTTCCTTTTTACATAGTTTTTTGGGTTCTGTTTTGTTTTTTAACGCATGAAGTTTGTTTTCTTGTTGTTTCCTTGGTTATTGTCTCTTTTTAAAATAAACTTTTTATTTCCGGGGGATAAAAAGAACCTCTTTAGTAGTCTGATATGTTAGTTTTCATTTTTATTTAGTTCAAAATACTTTTCTAGTTTTCCTTTTGATTTCTTCTTCAACCCACAAATTATTTTAAAGTGTGTTGTTTAGTTTCCAAATATGTGGGGATTTTCCAGAGATCTTTCTGTTGTTGATTTCTAATTCAATTTCACTGTGGTCAGGAAACATGTTTTATATGGCTTGAATCCTTTTTAAATTTGTTGAGTTTTGTTTTATGGCCTAGAATATGATCTTTTGTAGTAAATATTCCACATTCACTTGAAAAGAATGTATGTTCTACAATTGTTCAGTAGAACAATTTCTTTTTTTTTTTCTTTTCTTTTCTTCTTTTCTTTTTTTTTTTTTTGGAGACAGTGTCTCTCTCTGTCACTAGGGCTAGAGTGCAGTGGCGTGCGTCATCACAGCTCAGTGCAACCTCAAACTCCTGGGCTCAAGCGATCCTCCTGCCTCAGCCTCTCGAGTAGCTGGGACTACAGGCATGTGCCACCACACCCGGCTAATTTTTTAAACTTTTTGTCTTGCTATTGCCCAGGCTGGTCTTGAACTCCTGACCTCAAGGGAACCTCCCACCTTGGCCTCCCAAAGTGCTACAATTACAGGCCTGAGCCACCATGCTTGGCTCGGTGGTGTTCTGTAAATGTCAATTAGGTCAAGTTGGTTGGTAGTACCGTTCAAGAAGATCCTCACTGATCTTCTTCCCCATTTATTAATGTATTTCGTCATTTATATCAGCATGGACTAATAGATAGGTGTTTTCTAGTTTGGATTATAATCCATTAATAGTTGATTTTTTTTTGCTCAAATTGTTCCACCTTTGGCCACTGGAGATATTTCAGTTGGCTTCTCTTTGTCTTTGACATACCTCCACCAGTGTGGTATGTTTGGTTTTGGTTTGTTGTTATTTCATCACTTCCTTATTTTCTGGCACTATAAGATGCTCAGGCCCATCTTGTATATTTCTTGCCCCAGTCCTAGAATCAGATATTTCTCCAAGGAGCCTGGATGCTTTTATTGGAGAATAATATTAGAAACCAAGATGTGGGTGCTAGGTATACTTGTTTCTACTGGTATATCCTTTTTCTAGTCTCTCTTAATCTCACTGATGAAAGAAATATAGTATAGTTTGTATATTAACCTGTGAATATATACATATGTATAAATATTTTTATATGTAACCATCTGTGTTTATGTTAAACATGAGTTCTTCCTGCTGTCTCTGACTCTGATCCATTATCACATGGATCATTTTAGCTTCTTCCGTTTGCTGATCCGTAAATTTCCACTCTAACAGTGAGAAACCTGGGTCCCACCATTTGCCATTCTTATACTTAAATTATTCAATTCCAGTATACATGTATAGTAGTATCAGAATTATTAACCCATACTATTGTGGGAAACAACTTTATTGACTTGGGTTTCATACTTATGTGTAGTTCCTTTTGCGTTTAGTCTTATAGACTGCATTTATTCCTAGAGTTTCTTAGGTCATCACTTTTCCCTGTACCACTTCAGTGAAATTGTTTCGTACATTTGTAATACAGTTAGATTCTCTTGTCACGCTTGGCATTCTTCCCTGGGGATATCCTGACCTCATAAGTGATTTGTTTAAAATTTGCTTTTAGAGGTGACCAATCAAGGCTTTAAAAAAATTTGCTTACCTCACTCTTTATGTTGTAAAGTTCTATAGGTCTTGACAAATGCATAATGTCATGTACTCACCATTACAGTATTATACAGAACAGATTCATTGCCCTTAAAGTGTTGGTGCTTCACCTGTTTGTCCTTCATCTTCTCCCCTCCCCACTGACAACCACTGATTGTTTTACTGTCTCTATAGTTTTGCCTTTTCCAAAATGCCATATGGTTGGAATCATACAGTATATATAGCCTTTTCAGGTTGGCTTCTTTCATTTAGCAGTATGTGTTCAAGGCTCCTGCCTGTCTTTTTGTAGGTTGATAGCTTGTTTATTTATATTACTGAATAATATTCTATTGTATGGATGTACCACAGTATGTTTATCCATTCATTCATCTATTAAAGGACATCTTGATTGCTTCCAGTTTTTGGCAATTACAAATAAAGCTTCTGTACACATTCATGTTTAGGTTTTTGTATAGACAAATGTTTTCAATCAACTGACTAATTACTTAGTGCAATTGCTGGATTGCATGGCAAGACTATGGCTAGCTTTGTAAGAAACTGCCAAACTTTCTTCCAAAGTAACTGGACCATTTTTTATTCCTACTGACCATGACAAGAGTTCCCATTGTCCATCCTCACCAGCATTAGGCGTTGTCAGTTTTTTAGCCATTCTAATGGGTATGTATAAGTATGCCATTGTGATTTTAATTTGTAATTTTTTATGATAAATGATGTTGATCATCTTTCCTTTTTTTTTTTGGACACAAGGTCTCGCTCTGTTGCCCAGGCTGGAGTGCAGTGCTGTGATCATAGCTCACTGTAACCTCAAACTCCTGGGTTCAAGGGATCCTCCTGCCTCAGCCTCCCAAGTGGCTAACACTACAGGCATACGCCACCATGCCCAGCTAATTTTTTTTAATTTTTTGGCAGAGACAGGGTCTTGCTATGTTGCCCAGGCTGAGCATCTTTCTTATAATGTTGCTATCTATATATCTTCTTTGGTGAGGTGTCTGTTCAGATTTTTTGCCCATTTTTTAATTGAGGAGTTTGTTTTCTTCTTGTTGAGATTTAAGAGTGCTTTGCACATTTGGTTACAAGTCATTTATCAGGTATGTGTTTTTTTACAAATATTTTCTCCCAGTCTGTGGCTTGTCTTTCTCATTCTCTTAATAGTATCTTTGGCAGAGCAGAAGTTCTTAATTTTAATGCAGTCCAACTTACCAATTTTTTTATTTCATGGATTTTGCTTTTGGTTTTGTATCTAAAAACTTATTGCCAAACCGAAGGTCATCTAGATTTTCTGTTACGTTATCTTCTAGAATTTTATAGTTTTGTGTTTTACATTTAAGTAAGTCTTACATTAGGATCATTTTCATGATCTATTTTGGGTTAATTTTTGTGAAAGGTGGTACCTAGATTCATTTTTTTTGCATATAAACATTCTAGCATCATTCATTGACAAGACTGTTCTTTCTCTGTTGAATAGCCTATGCTCCTTTGTCGTATATCAGTTGACTGTATTTGTATGGGTCTGTTTCTGGGCTCCCTGTTTTGTTCCACTGATTTGTATGTCTCTTCTTCCACCAGTATCACGTTGTCTTGATCAGTGTAGCTTTGTAGTGAGTCTTGAGGTTGGGTAACATCAGTCCTCCAACTTTATTCTTATTCAGTATTGTGTTGGCTAGAATGGTTATTTTGCCTTTCCGTATAAACTTTAGAATCAGTTTGTTGATATTCACAAACTAGCTTGCTTTGATTTTGATTAGGATTGCATTTAATTGATTGCATTTAATTGATTAGGTCAAATTGGGAAGAATTAACATCTTAGTGATATTGAGTGTCCCAATCCATTAACGTGCATTATCTCATTTATTTTGGTCTTTGATTTCTTTCATCAGTTTTATAATTTATAGCATATAGATTTTGATCATATTTTGGATTTATACATAAGTGTTTCCATTTTTTGTGTTAGTGGTATTTTTCATTTCAAATTCCAGTTGTTCATTGCTAGTATAAAGGAACACAATTGACTTTTGTATATTAGCCTTGTGTTCTGCAAACTTAATATAATTACTTATTAGTTCCAGGAGTGTTTTTTGTTTGTTTGTTGATTCTACAAATCGACGTAGACAGTCATGTCATGTATACATGGTAGGATGATGCATGTAGACAATTTTTTCATCTCTAAACATAGACAATTTTATTTCCTCCTTCCCAATATATTTACCTTTTATTTTATTTTCTTGCATTATTCCGCTAGCTAGGACTTCCAGTACAATATTGAATAAGAGTGATGAGAGGGAATATTCTTGCCTTGTTCCCAATCTTAGAGGAAAAGCATAATGATGTCTCACCATTAAGTATGATGTTAGCAGTATGTCTTCTTTAGATTTTCTTGACCAAGTTGAGGAAGTTCTCCTCTTTTCCTAGTTTGTTGAGTTTTTGTCAAAAAAAGTTCTTAATGGGTGTTAGATTTTGTCAACTACTTTTTCTGTAAATCTCAAAACAGAACAAAAAAAGAAAAAAATACTTTTTCCATATCAGTTCATATGATCATATGATTTTTCTTCTTGCGTCTGTTGATAGTGGTGGATTGTTTTAATTGATTTTCACATGTTGAACCAGCCGTGCATACCTGCAGTAAATTCTACTCAGTCATGGTATATAATTTTTAGTACATTTTTAGATTTGATATTTCTAATATCTTGAGAATTTTTGCATGTATGTTCTAAGAGATACTGGTCTGTAGTTTTCCTTTCTTGTAATATAGCGTAATACTGGCTCCACAGAATGGGTTAGGAAGTGTGCTTTGTGCATCTGTTGGAAGGGATTATAGAGAATTAGTGTCATTTTTTCTTAAGTGTTTGGTAGAATTAACCAGTGAAACATCTGAAACTGGTGCTTTCTTTTTTTGGAAGATTATTAATTATTGATTTCATTTCTTTAATAGGATCTTGTTTTTTTAATCCAATCTAACAATCTCTTCTTTTTAATTGGAGCATTTAGATTATTTACATTTAATGTGGTTGTTGATGTGATTTGGTTTAAATCTACCATCTTCCTATTTGTTTTTTAATTGTCCCATCTGTTTTTTCTTCCTCTGTGCTCTTTTACTGCTTTATTTGGGTTTGGGTATTTTTATTATTGCATTTTATGTCCTTTGGTGGCTTATAGGCTATTTAGTGGTTGCATTAGTGATTTATAGTATTATATCTATCTTTAATTTATCACCATCGCCCTTCAAGTGATATCATACCACTTCACATACAAGATAAGAATCTTTCATTTTTCCCCTGCCAGCCTTTAGGTAATTGTTTTCAAACTTTTAATTCTCATATATGTTATAAATCCCACACCACTTTATTATTATTTTTGTTTAAACATTTATTACTTTTTAAAGAGATTTAAATAATTAAAAATCTTGCATATTTTTCCATGTAGTTAACTTTTCCATTGCTCTTCATTCTTTTATGCAGATCCGTTATTTCCACTTGATATCCTTTTCCTTCTGCCTAAAGGACAGTTTTTAAACATTTCTTATAGTGTGGTCTTCTTTTGAGAATGTCATTTAGCTTTTTTATCTAAAAATATCTTTATTTCATCTTTGTCTTTTAAAAATATTTTTGCTGACACAATGACTTCTGACACTAACTACCCAAAATTAGGCCACACTTTACAAGTTAAGGGCACAGTTTTCTACAGAACTGCCCTCAATGCAGACACCAGCCACAACCTTGGAGGTTCCCAGGCCACCCATACTTGTGAACAACCAGGTACATATTTAAGGTTTCTCACTACTTCCTCAGGTTCAGTAGTTCACTAGAATGATTCATAGAGCTCAGGAAAGCACTATACTTAGGATTACAGTTTTATTATAGTGAAAAAGGTACAAATCAGGACCAGCCAAAAGAAGAGATGAGTAGGTTGAGGTCTGGGAAAGTCCCAAACACAAAGCTTCCAGTGCCTTCTCCCCATGAATTCAGGATGCATCACGCTGCCAGCACACCGATGTGTAGCAATACACACAGATTATTATTAACCAGAGAAACTCACTGGAGCTTAGTGTCCAGAGGGTTTATTGGGGTTTCATTATGTAGGCATGACTGATTGACTCATTGGCCACGTGTTTGAACCCAATCTCCAGCCCCTCTCCGCTCCTGGGTGATTAGACAGATACCAGGTGGCTCAAAGCCCAACCCTCTAATCACATGATTGGTCTTTCGGGTGTGGCCAGCCACCATCCTGAGTCATCTCATTAGCATAAAGTATCAGGCCCCACCATGAATAACAAAGACACTCCTATCACTTGGAAAATTCCTAGGATTTAGAGGCTTCTTCCCAGGAACTGGGGACAAAGGCCAAATTCTTTACTACACTACAGTGGGGTATAGAATTCTAGGTTGGCAGGGTTTATTTTTCTTTCCATAATTTAAAGATACTGCTCCACTGTGTTCTTGCATTGTTTCCAATGAAAAATCTGCTGTAATCTTTATTTTTGTTCCTCTTTGTAACATATTTTCCCCCCCAGCCCTAGCCACTTTTAAGATTTTTCTCTTTGTTGTGAGTTCTGAACAACTTATTATGATGTGCTTTGATGTAGTTCTCTTTCTCATGGTTGGGTTTCTTCAAGTTTCTTGGATGTGTGGGGTATATAGTTTTCATCAAATTTGCAAAATTTTCAGCCATTATTTCTTCATGTATTTTTTCCTGTATCCCCCACTCCTCCTCCCACTTGAAGATGTCTTTTGATGCTCTATGTATTTAGTTTTTAATGCTTTTTTTCCCCTCTTGGTGTTAGTTATTTCTAACATATGTGTGTTTTATGTATCCCTAACTTTCCTGTGAGCACCTGCCTGGAAGATTCTTTGTACCTGTCTGTATTTTACCCTATAACCGACACCAGGCCTAGTCCTTGGAAGGCTAGTCATTGTATGTAGGATATTCATCATGTCCAGGGATCTCCTTGAGGCTTTAGCTAAGTGGTTTTGGGAACCAACAAAGGGCATCTAGCTTTACATGTCAGGGATCAAACTGTAGGTACTTGTTAATCTTTGAGATAACACTATCAAAAAGGAACAGAATTTTTTTTTTTTTTTTTTAAGAAAGAGGCCTTGATAATTCTGAGGAGGCCTGATCCTTACTAAGTCCTGGCTAAGGAAGTGACTACTCAAGATTACTTCTCTTGTATCCTGGTGGCCTATGCTAGCCAGGAGGTGGGGATAGGTCCTAAGAGATAGCCCTAACACAGAGCGTGGAAAACCCAGAGTTGGTACTAGGTGAAGAGCAAATCCACTGGATAAAGTTGTGCATTTTGTGTACCTGGGGATGAGAGGAAGCCAAAGTGCCTCTTCCTAATTAGCTCAACTAAAGAGAATGCCTTTATATAATTGATACAGAGGTGCTTTGTAGGGTAGTAAGAGCACTGGCTGAGAGGCTGGTTTTTACTAAATCAGTACAGAAAGACACTAAGTGCCCTCCAAGGCCCTATTGGATAGAGATAATGGGAAACAATAGGACATGTTCGTGGTACCTAGGAACATCCATACCCTATGCAGGAAACAAACTAAGTGAAAGCCAGGGCACGCTGAACTACTAGGCCTCTGGGTAGCTTCAGTTCCTCATAGCCAATGTTGGTTCACAGAGGTGAGCACATAAGTGGGTAGGTGGGCAGGGGTTATGTGGGTGTCATCACATCATGGTGTATAGTACTCACTTCGACATGGCCTTTGGGTAGAGGCACATTAACAACTTCTGCCAGCTAGGGGCTCCTAAGTACCAGCCCTGAGCTGGAAGATGGATCAGAGAAGTATGGCAGGCTTAGTTAGGTTCAAGAACTATTGTGATTAGAACAAAGGTAAGCACACAGTTTTGTTCAGACCTTCTGAGCTTTAAGTTAGCAGGTTATAGGGGATACATGAAAACTAATAAAGAGATGGTGGTAATTCCTACACCATGAGGAAGTTGGGCATACTTCGCAGACTTGGGGGCCTTGATTATGGACTACTATTTTAAGAAACACTGCTATCCTGAGTCTTGCTACCTCAGAACCTCTGTTTCCCCTTAAAGCACACATGTTCTGGTTTAGCCCTTGGGTGCAGTGTGCAGAGATGTATGTGCAAGAGACTTTTGGACTAGTAGTCCTGTTGCCTTTTGAGAAGTGCTTGAGCATTTGGTTATACCATCTGCCCTGAATGAGTTCTTTAAGCTTTCAGATAGTTGGGTTAACTTGACAGGTTGGAGTCTGAGGTGTTCTTAGGAGGGCAGAAGTAGGCAAGTTGCTGATAGATCTGGAATGGATGTCTGAGAGACGTGGATTGTTATAGGCGCCTTGGCAACAAGGGAGAAAACCTCTGGGCTGTGAAACTTTATAAAGAGAATCATTAAACTGATGGTAGGCCTGAGAAAATAACCACATAGGCTAATAGCGGATGCCAGGGGAAGATTTCTTGCCTGAAGGTTATGTCAGCCCTCCTTAGAAGCAAACTTCACAGAGGGTTTCTTTTCCTTTCCCCATCCACAGGTAACAGTCCTTTGGACAGTCCCCGGAATTTCTCTCCAAATGCACCTGCTCACTTTTCCTTTGTTCCTGCCCGTAGGTAAGTTGATAGAAAACCTCATCTGTGACCAACACATGTGGCACTTGCATGAATGTTAATTGAATGTCAGATTCCTCCATTAAGACACTACTCTTTCAAATGCATTACCTTGGGCTACCAGCCGTTAAAACTCCCTCTTTGCTTTGTTCACCCAGGGTTGTAATCATCTTGTTCAAGTTTTGTTTTCTGGGTGCTCTGTGTATTTGTTTGAATGTTTGAATGGGAGAGTGGATATTAGAGGTGGATTTATTTTTATAATCCTAAGCACAAGTCCCTGGTGTCCTAAAGGTATGTTCCAAAGCATTATACTCTGAATTGAGAGCTGTCCCAGGGTAATCGATGAGAAAATGGGCTCTTCTCCCAAGAAGAACCAAAGTTACACACTTAGTCCTCTCACTCAGCTAGTTCCAAGGGGCTGGAAGGACTTTATGTGCCTCTCTCCTTGGCTTTGAGCTGGGGTTCATGTGGGGGGATAAAGAGACTACAGGGAGACTTCACTTATCCTTCCATGAATTTAGAATGATTTGGTGCATGTGGAGTCATGCTTATATTCCTCCTACCATGTCTGTCCTCTATGAGAGCGATATAAACCTATCTCTGGCTCACGGTAACTACCCTGACAGCTCTGCCCGTTGCCAGAGTGTCACCTGGCCTCTGGAGAAGCCTGAGCTGATGAGATGAGTCTGTCCAGCTCATAGATCTAAGCTCCATAAACAAATGATTTCTTTTCAGAACTTTTTCTAAGATTCTTTGTTGGCAGAGTTCTTTTTTTAATTATTTTTAATTTTTAAAATTTTTCTTGGTTAGTTGTTGGTATCAAGACCTCCGGAAAAATTATGGTTCTAAATTTGGAACCTTTAATAGATAGAGAATGTAGTACATCTTGAAGCCAGAGCAGTTTTAATACTTAGACTACTTTTTTTAAAAAGACATAACAGAAAAAGAACAGACTCCTGGAAACAGTACTAACTCACTATTCAAATGACAACCTAGAAGAAATCCATCTCCTTCCTCTCCAGGATTCTTTGTAGCTGATAAGGATATGAACAAGTTAGGAGATGTTTGGTGGCTGACTTGGGCGCCTATCCTGACCCAGTTGCCTTATTTAAAACAAATTTCACCCAGGTTTGTGCCATGGATTCATCTAAGATCCAGGTGGGATCACTTACAGTATAAGAGTATGCCGGATTGATGCCTTTGTTTTTCCAGCCCAGCTGAAAAGGCTTACTTATCTCTGACTTCTTGCCTGGACTGTATATCAGAGTAGGTATGAGCTGGGACAGCAGGACCTGTGACCAGATCTCCTTAGGTGGCATTGAGTCACTTCTCATTCATCCAATAAATTTATTTACTGAGCACCAACTATGAACTAGGCATTATGTTGGGTGCTTAGTTATATAGTGGTAACAAACTAGACATAGTGATAGTCCCTACTTCTTGGAACTTGTAGTCTAGTAGAGTCTGTGTACTTGTTCCCTTTGTGAGGAATGCTGTCACTCAGATCTTCACTTAGTTAACTTATTCTTGTCATTCATGTGTCATCTCAAATGTCACCTCCTCAGAGAGGGCTTCCTTAAACACTCAATCTAAAGGGCCCCCTTGTCATTCTTCATCAAATCATCTGGGGTTGTTTTGTTTTGTTTGAGACAGGATCTCACTCTGTTGCCCAGGCTGGAGTGCAGTGGTGTCATCATAGCTCACTGCAACCACAAATTCCTGGGCTCAAGCGGTCCTCCCACCTCAGCTTCCTAAAGTGCTGAGATTATAGGCATGTGCCACTGCACCCGGCCAAATCATCTAGTTTTATTTTCAAACTAGTATTTTTCAATACCTGGTATTTTCTTATTTGCATGTTTTCTGTCTCACCTCAACCAGAATCAAATCACCTTTAATAGGGATACCTTAATTTGTTGAAAGCTGTGCCTCCTGGTACATAATAAGCACTCGATCAGTGCTTATTAATCAAATATATGCTAGGGGAGACGGACAATAAATGAACACGCAAACACAAAATATATGGTTATAAACCAGGACAGCACCGTGAAGGGAAAGAACATGATGCTGCACTAAAGAATAGGAAGGGAATAGTGTGGGAGAGTCTCCACTGGGTGGTCATGTAAAGCCTCTCTGAAGGATGAGAAGCAGCGGCCACATTGGGTTTGAGGACCCAGGTGTGTGTAGACCAGTCCAGGTAGAGAGAATGGCATGTTCCACTGATGCCTTATGTCTGCTTCATTCCCTGGGCTTCAGGAGTAGGACCAAATAGGGGGCTTTGTAGCCTCATGTTACTGCTGAGACCCAAAGAGGTCTGTGATAGGTGGCCTGACATTTGAGTCATGTGCACGGAACGTGAATCTCTGGGCTGTCTTCTTATAGAACATAGTAGGAAAAACTGCTAATTACTGGTGAGTGTGCAGAGGAGAGTTTCAGCCCTGCCAAACAGGGTATCAAGAATTGTTTGTTCCTAGGTTACTGAGGTTAGGCTGGAGCCTTACAGGATCATGTTAGTTTGGAAAATCACACAAAAGACAGATTAAATAAAATGCTAAGAATAGACCCATCAGTCCTACAATTTCACTTCAAACTACCCCACATTCCTAAACAGAAGGTTTGCCTGTGCCAAGCTAGACCAAATGCCAAGGGTCAAAAGGATCACTTTCTCTGGTTCCTTTTGGTTCTTACTATAATGTATGTTTTTTCACTACAGCCATGGACACAGAGCAGACAGGTAATAGTGGGTGTGATGGGGAGAGGGGCTGGGAAACTGCTGTGCATGGCCAGACTCTATGGTTTGTGGTTTTGTGCTTGGTGAGAACTGGTTGTGATGATTCTTCTCTGAATGTGGGTATGAACATTGGACCTTTCTCATCTAGCAAAGAAGAGGCCCTAAGGGATCCCCCTCTACCTGCTGGAACCGAGGCTCAGAGCTCATATGCTTGGAGCAGGAATTACTGAATAGTTGCAAGCTTTTGAGCCTAAGGACAAGTCACCCTCATTCCCACAACTTTTCTTAGTCACCCAGTGAGGTGACCAGACAGAGGGATTAGAGGCATCCTGTGGTGGCATTGCTTTCTGACTCTGGTGGCCCCTGCTCTTCTTTACATAGAGAAATAGCTGCCATGCAGCTGGTTTCCATTTCTATCTAAAGGTAGAGAAAACACTTGTGAAAAAGTATATCTGACAAGGGTGTGGGAAATCCATCTCTGAGTAATACTTGTCGCATCTTTGCTGAGCTCTCTTTTCCTGGAATCGACTTGTTTTATTGCGTAGCGCTCCCAGGACCCAAAAAAGAGGTCGGAGAGAACATCATGTTTGAGCACCTTTCTGGACATTTCTTTGCCTCAGAGACTAGGTTCCAGCAGAGTTATAATTTACACGTGCTGCTGTCTGTGTGGCATGAAGTTTGAGTCATGTGCATGTGGCATGGAACCCTGGCTGTTCCCTTACAGGGCAGAGTAGGGAAGCTGCTAGATGTTGGTGGGGGTGGGGAGGAGTGCTCCAAAAGGAAAAAGCGACAGCAAGATGTGTTCTTTTTTGCTTCTTCATCTCCCCATCCCTGCCACAACCGTGAGGACTTGAACAAATCACCCAAACCTCTGGGTCTTAGTGTATTCTCTAAAAATTGTAATACAAGCTTGTAAAGATCCTTCATTGCCCTAAGGTTCTGTGAGTAGCTGCAAAGAAGTTTTTATCCACCTTCAACCAGAGCAGGCTATACCCCTAAGCTCCACAAGAAAGAATACTTTACATCACATCCCGCAGTCCAAGCAAAGAATCACATGTCTATGTTATAAACAGGATACCTGCTTGATCTTTCTCCTCTAGAGTAAAGCAAATAGCTATGGTTCTTTGTGATGAGAGCTTTGGGGTGCATCCTTTTGAGAGCAACAGGAAGTCTCCCCAAAAGCCTCATAAACAGCCCTCCTCCCTCCTCTTTCATAAAGTTACTGTCACTCTTTGGCACACATTTTCAAAGTCTGCATTTTGGGGTCATGATGGATCCTAGACAGCCTACAACTATTTGCTATTGATTGATGCTCAGTTTAGACCCAGATGATGGTCTATACTTCTTCCTGGTTGTCAACCCATTGAGCTGGGAAAGACCAAAGAGCCCTTCACATGGAGCCTTTAAAAAAGGAAGTAGCTGCATTTCAGTGGCAGTTCTGTCCTTGTGATGATGCCTTTAGCTGGATTCCTCCATTATTGCTTCTCTGAAAGTGAATAAGTTGATGAGAGTATAAAAACATTTATTACAAAACCACAGCATTGTATAACAGATGTTCTTATTTAAAGTCATGGACTCCTTATAGTCAGATGTCTGCCTTTGCGGTGAAAACATACAATAGGCCCCATGTGGGAGAGAGATGTGAAAGTATATACTGGACCGAGCAGTACTGTCTTGAGACAGGGAGAGCCCACCCGTGAATCAACTGCTCCAAAAATACTGATGGACAGACAGGCAGATCCTGGGCTCAGGGTGGATCCTGTAGAAACTGCCTGATACTCTTTTCTTACGTAGGACTGATGGACGGCGCTGGTCTTTGGCCTCTTTGCCTTCTTCAGGCTATGGAACGAACACTCCTAGCTCCACTGTCTCAGTAAGTAGCCAAATCTGTGGCCACACCTCCTTCATGCTAAGGAGGTACTTCCCTATGGGTTGTTGCTCTCTATCCAGTGTTCCAAAATGCTTCTCAACTTTTCCTCCAAAGCCAAACTCAGAGGGGTTGCTTGGGGATGCTGCTGAGTGGCCAGAGGGCTGGTGACCCATCAATGCCTTTGGAAAGGATTAACCAGCACCCTCTCCTAGTGGAGTTAGAGGAGGGCTTGAGGATGGACTTTGGCTTTGCCAAGCATGGGGGCTTCTAAGCATGGTTGCCCTACTCCCCTTAACCTTATTTCTAGAATGGCAACCAAGAACAGATCTCCCCTCCCATGTCCCAAAGACCCTCCCCCTCTTTTTTTCACCTTTTCCTATCAATAAAGAAGGGAAGGGTGATTGTTATTTGATATCCAGGTTTGGTGTGTATCAGCAAAAGGCTGGACCTGTGTCTAAAATGTTTATTTATATTTCTTTTAGAGAAGGTGTTAGCCTAAATCACAACAGATGTGCTAATTGCTGTTATGCATAATTGACCCTAAAATGAGTCGTCCTCATTGAGCAACTTTTTATTAAAGCCAGGATGACAGGGTTGGCAAACTTTTTCTGTAAAGGGCCAAATATGTAGGACGCGTTTTAGGCTTTGCAGGCTGTACAGAAACAGGCCACATACCTGATAAGCCATCCCCATTTCTCCCAGCATTCTTCATGTCTTCCCTGCTCAGGGTGTCTTTTATTCATGAATCTCCAGCAAGGAAAAGGAGTTTCTTTCTTTGACCTAGATATTACTCTTAAACTAATCCAGAGATCTCACTGGCAGCTGTTAAGCTTAAGATCTTTCCCTAATAAACACCCCTTTGTCTATAATCCTTTACTCAAACAAGTGAATTTTTTAGACCCAACGTGAGAAAGTCTCATAGATGTAGAAATATTCCTGTTCGGTACACCTTAAAAGAATCATCCCATTGCTCCAGCTTACTGGGATACTTTAAAATACTGATTTTTCCCACCATGAGTAACATTGCTTCATGTTAGCTGCAGTTGAGTGAGGATACTTTCTGCAGCTTTGATCCAAATCATTTTTAAAAATGTGGCCAAGACAGCCCTGTGGAGACCTCCCACTAGCTGTTTACAACTTCACATATTATAGCATTTCATGAGAGAAAGTGTGCACTGTTAGCCAAAAAAAAATGCTGATTTCTCACTTGGTATTGACCCTATGGCAACAGAGTTCACTCAGTATGATGCTGCAGCTTTGACTCTAAATGGAGTTAGATATTTAAGCCTGAGATCCTTGATCAGTTGATAAATTGAAATTGGGCCAGCAGTGTTCGACATGCCCGCAGTCTTTGCCAGTCTCGTCAGGTAAAGGGGGAATTCCCTGATCCTGGGGCTGAGTGGGCCGCCTCAGCTATGGCTGGCTCTGTGGGCATCCTTTGGCAGCACTAGCAGTGGCACCGCCTCAGGTGGCCTGTTGTGATTGGCCATGGGCTCTTGTCAGGAATCCTCCCTCAGCAAGTCGTGTTAGAATTCATGATAGTTTTCAGGTCAAGTCTATTCTTTGGGTCCATATCTGAAAGTAATTTTCTTCCCTGCTGGATTTTCTTACCTGCTGGCATCCCTAGAGTAGGGACACAACCTTTACAACTTCAACAAGGCCGGTTCTCCTCTGGATAACAGCCAAAGGGAACATTGCTGAGCCATCCCCAGGGCAGCTTTCTCAAGGTTGTGGAAGGGAAAACTTAAGGGGATGTCATTGGCAGTCAGGCATACTTAGAACATGTCCTGAGCCAGGAAGCATGATTTATTAATGACTTACTCTTCCAACTAGCTTAAAGTTTCATTGAAGGCCAAGGATCCATGCAGAAGAATCCACTTTTTACCACGTAAGCAGGCTCCTAGGTAGTTACTGAGTTCTCATAGCCAAGGAAGGTCTGGGTCCCAACTGCCTGCACAACTCTTGAAGACTCTAGTGTCTTGGCTTCCTCAGGGCTGAAGGCTCTGAAGGGCTAGAGGTGAACAGTGTCATACACAGTCAAGGCTACAGGGAGCAGGGAAAAGAAGACCTGCTTTGGGTTTACGTTGACCAGGAAGTCCCAGACCACTTCCAGTCCTTCTCCATTCCTGGACTGCCCTTGGACATGTCTTTAATGCTGTCTGTTAATGTTTTCCCTCTAGTCATCGTGCTCCTCACAGGAAAAGCTTCATCAGTTGCCTTTCCAGCCTACAGCTGATGAGCTGCACTTTTTGACAAAGCATTTCAGCACAGAGAGTGTACCAGACGAGGAGGGACGGCAGTCCCCAGCCATGCGGCCCCGCTCCCGCAGCCTCAGGTGAGGAGCACTCTCTGCCCGCTGTTCCCATACCTGGATCTCAGCTTGTTTGCATAGCACAGGGGTTGGCACACTTATTCTATAAAGGGCCAAGACAGTAAATCTTAGGCTTTGCAGGCCATATATCTCTGTCACAGCTACTTAGCTCTGCCTATTGTATTGTGAAAGCATCCACAGATAATATATAAACTTTATTTACAAAAAAATAGTAGGCCACATTTGGTCTGTAGGCTGTAGCTTGACGACCCCTGGCATAGCACACTGGCCAGCTTGAGTGAGTCAAGTCCAGTGGAGCTTAATCCCTTTTTGGCTTCAGGTATAGCTCAGCCCATCACCCCAAGAGGTATTTGACAATGCTGTCAAGTGGTCCCTCTCTTTTTCCCTTTAAAGGTAGTTAGCAGTAGAAGTATACTTTAGACTCATTCAGTAAAAGAAGAGTAATGATGTGATCAATTCTGTTGGTTATCTGGCTACAGAACCCATAGGCCCGGGGTATCTGAGCTAGGCCAGCTAAAAAAGTTGCTGCTGAAGACACAGGTAGCTGACTTGGGGAAGAAGCCCATTTTAAAAGCAGAATTAAATGCCCATCTGAATCTTTCTTTATTCCCCAAATCACCTGGACCCATCTTTGTCAAACTAAACAAATCTTGACACCTGATTTAATTGTGAATTCCTGAGATTAATTGTCCCTTCTCTTTGGCATTAGCTGTAAATCTGTGCCAGAATTCCAGGTTAAGGAAGACAGTGGAGATTAAAATGAGCATGACTTTAATGACTGAGCTCAGCTTTCCAGGGACCCTGAGAAGTAATGAATTGGCTAACATGTGCAGGGTGGGGTCCCAGAGGAGCGGTGTCTCCCTTCAGGTACTGTTGGTACTGTGAGTGACAGGGAGTAAGCTGGGCCAGACTGCAGAGATTGGTTCAAGTTTAGAGATTGATGAAGACAATGACTGGGACTTCAGTGCAGAGGATCAAGAATACAAATGAGTGAGTGTGGGTCCCCAGTGTCTGTCTTTGTCTCACAGAGGAACACCTGAGTCTTGGTGGTCTCAGCAACCCAAACCCAGTAAAGGGTACCTTTTAGGCCAGTTGAGATTTTTTTTTTTTTTTTGAGGCAGAGTCTCACTCTGTCACCCAGGCTGGAGTATAGTGGCCTGATCATAGCTCAGTGCAGCCTCAAACTACTGGGCTCAAGGGATCCTTCAGCTTCAGCCTCCCGAGTAGCTGGGACTACAGGCATGGGCCACCATGCCTGGCTAATTTTTTAAATTTTTTGTAGAGATGGGGTGTCACTGCATTGCCCAGCCTGTTCTCAAACTCCTGGCCTCAAGCGATCCTTCTGCCTCACCCTCCTAAGTAGCTGGGACTACAGGTGTGAGCCAATGTGCCCAACTAAGGCCAGTTGAGATTGAGAGGATCACAGTGATGCTCAGAGAAATCCCTGCTATATTACTCTTAAATCCTTGGTAATGTGCACCAATGCAGCAGGCAAAACATGGCCCATTCCAGGGAAGAAAGCGAGGAACAGTTCTCAACCTAGCCCAGTTGGGATCACATGTCAGGGACACTAAAGTGGGCAAATAGCCATTCAGCTGTGTGGCTCAAACTCTGAAATCCTTTAAGGAGATGTAACCATATATGGGCCAGAGGGGAAGATTTAGCTTATTAGGGAAGATAATAAATTAAGACTGAAAACATGTTGGCTCCCTGCAATAGATGACCCAGACTTATAACTCACAGCAGGCTGGATTGGCTTCATTCATCCCCCAGATCAGAGCCCAAGGTAGTCCCACTGGCTGCAGCTACTTTGGAGAAAAATATAGGTGTACACAGTCTTGCTTTGGTGGTAGTTTAACTTGCTTTGATTCCTAGAATGTGCTGGGGTGTACCCACCCACTGGCCAAAACTAAGAGGACACAGAGTCTTGGGCAGGGTTGGTCATCCTGGGAAAGCCACCAGTGGACTTAGGAGTAGGCGCCTCCTTTCTAGGCCTTTCCAGGCCCTGGCAGAGGTCTTTGTGAAAGCAAAGCTGACTGTAGGAAGATAGCCTAGCTCCAGATGCTACCATTTTGAACTGAACAAGGTACCCTGGGAACCCCAGGAATAAGAAAGGCTCTGAAACACAGCACTCATTAAGGTGGGAGTGTGCAGGGGACAGAAGACAGTGGGAGGGGCCGGGGCCCTGGGGGTGGCTGTCCTCCTCCTTGATAGTCTGTAACACTAAAGTAACAATTGTTTTCTTTCTTATTTAGTCCTGGACGATCCCCAGTTTCCTTTGACAGTGAAATAATAATGATGAATCATGTGTACAAAGAAAGATTTCCCAAGGTAAGGATCCATTTAGAAGGAGACTGGTAATGTCCCTGAGGATGGCTGCCTATAGCCAGCCCCCTTGGGAAGACTCTGGAGTGAGGGAATGAAGCGCTGCCTCCAGAGGTGATCAAGAAAGAAGAACAGAAAGTCCCTAGAAGGAGGAGGAGGAGACACACACAAGGGCTTCCAGACTGCTTGAGGAGGAGGCAGCAAGGAGCTATGAGTCTGGGGACTGTACTTGCACAGCCTCTATTTCTCCACTCCCCGGAGGGAGAGCTGTCTAGAGGGGAATGGTAAGAATGGTCAGAAAGGTATCCCACAATATATTAAAGGAGAAAGAAAGAACTGGAGACCTTATTTCTCACTGGGCACGTGAGGATCCATGAGTCAGGGTTCACCCTTTACGGGATTTGCCATCTGGTAGCAGATATAGATTTAGATTTCTTTCAATATAGATTTCTTAAGCAGCACCTCATTACCAGGCGCCAGAGTACACAGACAGAGGTATGCTGCACTGGCAGGAAGAAGGCTGGAGAGAGCAGTAAGTGGGGGAGACAGATCTCAGAGCTGCTTGCTAACATTTGGATTTGCGTTTTCAAGCAGGAAAATGCTGAGGGAGGAAGGTAGGTTGCTGCCCTGAGATAGCTGAGAAATAGTATTCACAACTCTGGTTTGGCTATGAGCCTCCTTGTATGTGGAACTAGGACCTTTTTCCCGTTTGCATTTTTTTTCTTTTTTGAACACCACATGCCTATGCACTCTGTCCTGGCCTTCTTAAGAGAGACCTTGGTCCTGTAGAGCACAGCTAGCTCTGAGAGGGAACAGTGGACCGACATCCGCGGCAGCAGAGAGCAGGGAGTGCTCAAGCCTCTCTGTTCATCCTCTGTCCAGACCTCCCTGGGTCTGTCTGTTCATCTCAATCTGGGATGGGCAGCATGTGGTTCTCTGCTCCTCTGGGAGCTTCTTTCTCTAGACTCAGATACAGTCTCCTGGACACACATGGTGGCTTAGGGAGATGGTGCTTTTCCCTTTTGACATACACAGTGAAGCATAGTAATGAGGAAGAGCTCAGATTCTGGAGCCAGACTGACTGAATTCAAATCTGGTTCTACTGTTGACTAGCTGTATGACCCTGGACGGAATATTTAACTTCTCTGAGCTTCATTCGCCTCATCACAATTCAGGATAATAAGAGTGAGTATCTCATAGGGAGTTTGTAAGGATTAATGAACATTAAGCTCTTCTAACAGTGCCCAGGACATAATAAGCTCTCAGTGAGTGTTAGCTATTAATTCGCTGCTGAATCCGTGCCCTGTGATCTATGCTTTCTAGCCTTGCAGTGAGCATTAGAGAATAAGAGTGAGGAAGAGGTCAGAACAAACAGCTAGGAAAACACTTTGTTATACTTGGTCATTTATAATGAAGTTTGGGAGTATACAGAGTTGAGAAATCTATCTCACACGTTTCTTCCTTGTTTATTAGATGTTGTCATTCCTGTATTGCATGTTTGTGTTTATATGCACGTCTCTAAGTCCTTCCTGTGAGATGAACTATTGTTAGAGAAAATGTGTTAAGATTCCTTCCCTTCCTTCTCTCTCCTGTGCGCCCACTCTTTCTCTCTCTTCCTTTCTCACTCCCCACACACACCACATATATGTGTAGGTATGTATATATTTGCCTAAACATACACTGGAAATCAGAACCACTACCTGGTGGCAAAGGAAAGAAGACAGAGTCCTAGATGGGCAGCTAGGAACTTATATGTGTTTGTCATTTGGACATAACTGTGCAGTTAGGTCCCCAAGAGGCTTCTGAATCAAACCTCAGTTCTGTTCTGCTGGGGATCCAGACCATGTTCACGTTCCTGTCTACAAGCCCCCTGTCCCAACTTGGCATCTGTGACCAGGCAGGTTCACACCTTCAGTGAACACAGAGCATCTGTTTAGCTCCCTTGGGTCCTAAGGTTAAGTAAGAGGATCCTGAGATAAATAAAACTCTGACTTGAAGAACTTCCTAGTCCAGAGAAAGGTTTAGAAACCAGCAATGTCCATACGCTAAGTTTACACAGTTGGGAGGTCCAGTGAAAGCACAGAGGAATGGAAACCCTAGTTTGTCTGGGGGAATGAAAGGCTTCTTAGAAGAGACATGATACTTGAACTGAGATTAGAATTAGGAGTATACCAGGCAGACTTGGCAGGGTGAAAAAGCCATACAGAGGGAACAGCATGAACAAAGACAGAGAGGCATGAAACAGCGTAGCAAAGCAGAAAACAGCAAACACTTTCATGTCCTTAGAGCAAAACAGCTTGCTCTGCAGGGAGTTGTGGGAGGTGGGCAAAGCCAGCTGATAGAGGGCCTTGACTGTACTAAGGCATCTTGACTTGAAGGTGATCTTCCCGTGTCTCCAGTTGTCAGGTTTTCCAAATGCAGTGTCAGGAAACCGAGATCACAGGGAGCCCATTATTACGCTATTACTAGGTCCTTCAGGCTTAGCTCCAACTGAGCTGGGACTAGAAGGGAAATGTTTCTTTTCTTGCTTTTATTCCCAGGCCACCGCACAAATGGAAGAGCGACTAGCAGAGTTCATTTCCTCCAACACTCCAGACAGTGTGTTGCCCTTGGCAGATGGAGCCCTGAGCTTTATTCATCATCAAGTGATTGAAATGGCCCGAGACTGCCTGGATAAATCTCGGAGTGGCCTCATTACATCACACTACTTCTACGAACTTCAAGAGAATTTAGAGAAACTTCTGCAAGATGTGAGTGTCCTTGTGCTGGGGCTCTGGTGCAACCTCCACATGGTATTGGATTATTAGTCCCAAGCTAAGGTTAGGGCTTTAATGGTGTTCTCAGTCTTCCCAGCCTGCTTGCCACCCACCCCCAAGTGTGGTGCCAATGGACTTAGATTACTCCTCAGTCCCCTAAATTAGGTGCAGGGAACTGAGGGAAGCCTGCTCAGTGTCAAAGGAACTCAGTTCTATGGGTTCTTTCTTTTCTAAATCCAAAATTATGTTACTCTGCCTGAAGCTCCAACATTGATAGTATTCATGAGTATTTGACTAGGAGATTTGTTGAACAAAGCCAAAAAGTGGTCCCAATGGCTGTGATAGGCTCTCTTCTACTAGAAATACTGGTTTAAGCAGAGCCTTCAGACTGTTTCTCCTCAGCCAAGGGAAAGCAAGTCCAAGTCTTGCACTATGATTTATCCATTTGGTGACATTCTGTTTGCATGGTAAGAAGTTCTGTAATTGGGACTTACATGTTAAGAGACCTGATCCTTCCCAGTCTGAAAAATCCGTAAGAGGCTGAAGGTAAAGTAATCTAGAGATGGCCAAGACCAAAGCACACATTGAATTCTTAACCACTGCTTTATGTTCTAGTGTTCTCTTCGCTGTTGGCCTTTCAAATAAGGTGCTCAGGTACCTTCCCACTCGGATCACAGCTGCCCCATATTGTACCTTAGTACACTTTCGGGAGAGGAGGTGTGCCTGTGTCCCCAGAGCTCTTCATGTCACTAGAGAATTTCCTAGTCCAGAAACTGTCACTACCTCCAGACCCAAGACCTGTCTCTGGAGTAGTACCAGCTGAGCTGAGGTTCAGTGTGTTCATCTAGAAATTAGGAGAAGCAGGGAATTAAAAAAAAAATTTTAGAGAACAAATGAATCTAGAGACAGGGTAACTAAAGATAGTCATGCTTATTGCTGTCAAATACTGGAAGGATTGGCTTGGCACAGTGGATCACGCCACTCCCAGCACTTTGGGAGGCCGAGGCAGGAGGATTGCTAGAGGCCAGGAGTTCAAGGCCAGCCCGAGCAACATAGGGAGACTTCCTCTCTACAAAAAATAAAAATAAATAAAAAAATTAGCCAGGCATGATAGCACATGCCTGTAGTCTTAGCTACTCGGGAGGCTGAGCCAGGAAGATCACCCTGCCTGGCCTAAAGATTGAATTAGATAAATTAAATGAGATAATGCAGTATCTAGCACGTATTAAATGCTCCATAAACATTACTGATTTTTATTATTTTAAATGCAAATCTGATTGTGTCATTTTTCAATTTAATACCACTGAATGACGCCCCACTGACTTCACGACAAAAGCTAAGCTCCTCACAAGGCCCCTCATCACCTGGCCCCGGTCTAACTCTTCAAATTCGTCTACAGACTTTCCCCTGTAGGCATCTTTTACTCTAGTCATGCCAAACTACTTTATCTGCAATTTCTGGAATGTATCAAGTATCTTTACACCTCTGAGGTTGTTTATACTATTTCCAAGCTTTAGTGAACCCCTACCTACTTGTCAAGACTCAATCTTCCCTGAACTTTCCACGCAGGCAGCACATCCTCCTCTGTGCTCAGAACCTACCTCTCTTTAGTGCCCCATCACACTGTACCGTAACAAATGAAAGTGAGAGGATTCATACAAAGTACTCAGTGTCGTGTCTGGCACACAGTACATGTCAATACATGATAGCTGTTATTTTTGTTGCAAGTATGTGTTGATGGGTCTATAACCCCATCAATGACAAATTCCCTGAGATATAGCCCACACTGAATTCTTTTCTGCATTTCAAGGGCCTAGCAAATTAGGGAACAGATGACAAACTGGCTCTAAATTCAGTGCTCTTCCTACTGCACCAGACAACCTACCCTCAGGGGCAGTCAGTCTGAGAAAATGCCTGAAGGTTTTGGGCTAGGATCTGACTTTACCATTTCAAAAGAAGATCAATCTCAGATGTACAAGGAACCCTTGAAGTTACTCTACATTAATCATCCCCGATTCCTAAATGCCTCTGGAGGGGTCCCCTATCTATTGCTAGAAAACTGTTAGAAAGTTATTCCCGGCCAGGCTTGGTAACTCAAACCTGAAATCCTAGCACTTTGGGAGGCTGAGGCGGGAGGATTGCTTGAGCTCAGGAGTTCGAGACCAGCCTGAGCAAGAGCAAGACCCCGTCTCTTCAAAAAATAGAAAAAATTAACCAGGTGCAGTGGCCTGTAGTCCCAGCTACTGGGGAGGCTGAGGCAGGAGGACTGCCTGAGCCCAGGAGTTTGAGGTTGCAGTGAGCTATGATGACACCACTGCACTCTACCCAGGGTGTCAGAGGGAGACTCTTGTCTCAAAAAAAAAAGCAAACCAAAAAAAAAAAAAAAAACCAAAAAAATTTAATCTTCAAAATCCTGTGAGAAAGGTACTATTATTACTCCCTAAATTTACTGGTGAGGAAACTGAAGCTTGAAAGGGCTAAGTTAGCCCAAGGTAACTCATTTCTTAAGTAGCAAAACCAGAACCCAAACTCAGGTTTGTCTTATTCCAGAGACTAAGATCATACGTTTTCCGACACTGAGTCAACAAACATTGACTGCCGTCTGCTATCTGGGAAGCACTATGCTAGGCTCAGCATGTGAGGAAAGAAAAGAAGAGACACAGCCTCTCTATCACTAGGCCCAACAAACAGACAACTCTTTACAAAACAACATGGAAGTGCCATGTAGTACACACAAGCAGGAGAATGTAGAAAAGGGAGCTCTCAGGTATTCACTCTTCAAAAAAGAAAAAAGAAAAGGGAACAATTACATCTTGTCCTTCTTGTGTGTGCATATGTGTATGTTGGGGGCAGGGGACTGTTTAATACTTAAATATCTAATTTAAAATTTAATTTCATATTTTGCTATTTTTCTTTCCCTGTAACCCGTTCACTACTCAGTCTTCTGTCTTCTACTTTGCCTGTCCGCCATTCCACTAAAACTGTTGAGGCGAGAGTCACCAAGAACTAGTTGCCAGTTGACAAATCCTGTGGCCTCTTTCAGTCCTCACCCTCCTTCTCCTCTCTGCGGAGCACAGTGAATACTCCCCTTGAACTGTCCCCCCCGCCCCCGGGATATCTATTCACTGTCCTCACCAGTCTTGCTGCCTCTTCTTAGGTTCCTTCTCTGCCCATCTCTTAAATGCTAGTGTTCCACGGGACACCATCCTGAACGTCTGTTCTCCTCCTCCTTCTTTCTGCACACTCCCCCAGATGAACTTCCTCTGCCTCCATGTCTTCAGTGGTCATCCGTCGCTGAGGACTCCTGCGTGTGACTGCCACCCTAACTGTTCTCCGAGCCCCAGACCAGCACACCCAGCTGCTTACTGGACTCCTCCACTTTGACTTCCCCATATCGGTTCATGTTCTTTGGTTGCAAGTAATAGTAATCTCCCTCAGAATAGTTTAAGCACTAACAGGAAACTAATTATAAGGGTAAATAAAGTGGATCTTAGAGAATTGAAGTTAGGAATACAACAAGGCCTTAAGAAGGGACAAGAACTAGAAACCAGAGGCTGTGGGGAGCTCAGGAAGTACTCATTCTCCTTTTCTCATCTCTGGGTTTTTGTTTTTGTTTTTCTGTGCTGCTTTTTCTCTGTCTCCATGGTGGATATGGCCATCCCTTTTCACAGTTCTTATATAGTTCTGCGACACTGATATTAACAATTGTCTGTCTATCCATTTTTAAATTCCTAGGAAAGTAAATTGGAGTTATTGGAGTTGGGAGGGAAGGTGCAGCCACACCATATAAATGTGGCTCCTAGAAACCAGAGCAGTTCCCAGAAAAAAGAGAAAGGCTCCCTGGGCCAAGCAGATACCCAAGAAAGTATCTAGTCTAGGTACCTCAAATTCTACAAGTCCAAAGCTGAACTTATGTTTTCTGCCTAGCTGCTCTTTCTCTATCAGAAATACAATATGTTCTTTACCTCTCCACACCTAAGTGGCTTATCTTCGTATAGTTCCTGTGTCATCTATTCACTGAAATTTCCCTAAAATTGAAGTTGCAGTTACCTTCTACTCCTGCTTCTTTCACCCCTCAGGTCTACTCCGTTATCTGCCTCTGTAGTAGCCAAAGTCTGTCCACTTGTCTCCATCCTTACTGCCTTGACTTAGGCCTTTTTCCTCTGAATTATTGCAGTTGCCTGTTAATGGGTTTTCCTGCTTTTAGCCTTGCCCTCTTTAGTGCAGCCTTTACACTGCAGCCAGAGGGATCTTTCTGACATACCTGTCTGGACATATCACTCCCCAGCTTTGAAGTCTTTCTATTCCTTACAATCTGTCTGGGTGAAAAGTGAGTATCAGTGAAGGCTCCACTGAGAGTAGCCCCTTCGGCTGGGGTAAGTGAAGGTTGTTGGATGGAGAAGCAGGTAAAGCCGTGTGTCTGTGTGACATTCCTTGGTATCATGTAGTGTTCTAAAGCTCACATGGTTCCTACTGAGCAACTTGCCCCTCTCACAGCTGACTCACCTTCTTTGCTTTGCAGAGCTCTCTATACTACCAAACTATTTCTCCCTGTCATCAGCTCTGCCGAGTTGGGTCCCGCTTAGCCCAACCACATTGGGCCAATAGATTGCTTAAGTGACCTTTGTCTTCTCTATAGGCTCATGAGCGCTCGGAGAGCTCAGAGGTGGCTTTTGTTATGCAGCTGGTGAAAAAACTGATGATTGTCATTGCACGCCCTGCTCGGCTCCTGGAATGCTTGGTGAGTGGACTCTGGGAAAGTTAGGTGGGGAGATTTGGAGAGGGACTGTAAAAGAATTTTCCTGCTGACAGCAAAATTGGTGGTACCCACTGCTGTTTCTCTTGCTGAGGTCCTTATTTAAACATGATTTGCAAACATTGGGGGAGTAAACAGGGTCTTGTGAGGACAAGCAGATGGTCCTGAGGGGTGTGGCAGGGGGAAGTATTAGTCTGGCCCATGCCCACACTGAGCAGGCTCCAGATCAGTGAGGGCCTTGGGGGCAGAGAGCATCAGGAGGATAGGCCAGTCGAGTTTGGACAAGCTGAGTCCTTCATTTAATCATTCAGCTACACTTTGCTGAGTACCTACTTCATGCTGGAGGTACAGACGTGAATAAAGCAGAGTCTGTGATCTCACAGTGCTTCCTCTAAAGTGGAGTTAGAGAGTCTAAGGCTTGAGGACATGTAAATAATAATTATAATATTGCAAGAGGTGTTACAACTGAGGTCAGTTCAAGGTGCAACAGGAACCTGGTGAAGGAAGTGCTTTAGTCCTCCTTAGAATGAACATTCATGTCCCCTCAGTACATGAGGCTTATTCAGTACCTGAAGGATGAGTGAGTGTAAGTTTGCCAGGTCAGGGCATGGGAAGGAGCATTCAGTGGAGTGGAGGGTATGTTTGAAGGAGGGTATGTTTTTGGAGATTTCCTACATTTTGTTGCATATATCAATAATTTGTTCCTATTTGTTTCTGATTAAATATTCCATCAGATTTAGTCCTAAGAAAGATTACTTTGGTTACAACATGGATAGTGAGTTGGAATAGAGAGCAGGATGACCCAGGGAAATCAGTGCTCAGGCACTTAAAGCAATTCATGTGAGATGGGGTTGTCAGAACTAAGACAATGGTAGGAGAACAGAGAAGAAGAGGTGAATTAGAGAGGCATTTATGAGATAGACATTCTGACCACATGGGGGCTGAGGAAGATTAAGAAGTTAAAATGACTTCCAGGTCTGACTTAGATTGTATCCAGATAGGTAGTAGTATAGTTCTCCAAAATAGTGAGACCAGAGGGGCTGAAAGCAAAGCTCAGAGCAGAGGCTAGGGTTGGGATTGAGCAGAGAGCCTCCCCCTCAAGAACATAAAGTCCATGGCTAAGCAGGGGCTTGGAGTCAGGCCTGGGCTTGAATGCTGGTTTTCTGTTCCTTCCTACCTCTGTGACCATGGACAAGTCACTGCATCCCTGTGGGCCTTGATTTCCTCACCAAAGTCAAGGAGTTGCTGTAAAGATTTCACCCAGATTGTGGCACTTAGTAGGCACTCAGTAAATGAGACCCTCATAATTTTGTGCAGGCGCAAGGACTGTGTGCTCTGTTCAGCATTGTATCTCCAGCCCCTAGCACACAGGAGGTGCTCAGTAAATATTTGGAGGTATGCATGCACTGGTAGGGCTGTGAGCCGAAGCTCTCGTGAACCATATTGAGTGTGTGCAAAGACTGCTCTGGACTGGGCATCTAAATACCTGACAATGCCATCAGGCTGACGGAAGGTCTAGAAGCAGGTGAACAGACTGAGCTCCCTTGAAACTGAAAGCTCTGGTCCTTATTGCTGGGAAGATAGCATATGCTTAGGACGTCCAATCTGGAAGTGACCTGTAAGACAGCTTTGTCCCCATTTCCATGATCCCTGAATCTCATTGTTTCTGGGTATTCGGGGGTGAGAGTGTCCCATCACAGAGAGAAAGTCTTCTTGTTCATCTGACTCTGCTATGTGCTGTAAAACCAAAGAGGCCAGCAGCCTTCACTTGTATCTCTCACCACTAACTCCCCCTCTCCCCTGGTATAGGAGTTTGACCCTGAAGAGTTCTACCACCTATTAGAAGCTGCTGAAGGCCACGCCAAAGAGGGACAAGGGATTAAATGTGACATTCCTCGCTATATCATTAGCCAACTGGGCCTCACACGGGACCCCCTAGAGGGTAAGCATCCTTCCTGGTGGCTGCCAGTAAGCTCTAATGGCACCTTGCAAAAGAGGCTTAGCTTGGACATGGGTATGATATGGCCTCAGAGGCCTTGGGACTATAGGAGACACCCTGTGATCAAACAGCCTTTCTTTGGAATTACTATTCACATCTGCTGGATACAGCCCAACCTGGATTGCCTTGGGCCCAACTGGGTTGCATTTAAAGCCTCAGATCAAAAAAGGTTAACAACAAAGGACCACAATCACATTTGCAATAATGGTCACCTCTTCCGCATACTTCCCTTTCCTGCTGGCCACCTTACAAATCCTCCTGGGTCTTTGGGTGGTCTAACTCGGGACCTCTGAGGATATCTCTGTTCTTTTGGGCTCCTGCATGAACCATGGGCTTCTAAGTCCCTGGTCTGTGGGTGTCCTACTCCTGTCTTCCCTGCTTCCTAGCCCCACCTAGTGAAGCAGTCTTGGCCAGCAGGATGGAGACTAGTAGCCCAACTTTAGGTCTTGTTTTCCAAGACATGTACCAAGTTTATAGAATTTGCCAGACCTTGTGAATGGCACTGGATTTCTAGAAATAGGGGTAGCAATACTACTTGGCTTGTTTCCTTATCCAAAAGTTGTGACTACATTGAGTAGAGAGCCGTGGAACTGGATTTGCATCCCAGGCTGATGCAGAAAGCATTAATGCCTACCCATCGTGCACCTGTTACGTGATCCAAGGGTACTGCTGAGATGCCTGATATTGCTACGCACACTTTTCTCTTGTGTCCTTGTTTCGTTTCTAGAAATGGCCCAGTTGAGCAGCTATGACAGTCCTGACACTCCGGAGACGGATGATTCAGTTGAGGTAAATGATTCCTGAGCTTCTGCCCTAATCCCAATCAAAGGGTTATGAATTCTTTTTAAGAGAACATCTGAAGGAGGGATAGGGGATAGGGGAGTCCCCTACAAACACTGTCTGAGAAGTCATTCTGCTCCTGAGGAAGAATGGGGGAGGCTACAGTAGGGCAAAGAGCTGAGGTGATGCTGAGGCCACAGCTTCCCCAACCATGTGGGCTCTGAGAGGCATGCCTGCCTCCTACCTCTTCCCTTGTCTTCCAGGGCCGTGGGGCATCTCTTCCATCTAAAAAGACACCCTCTGAAGAGGACTTCGAAACTATTAAGCTCATCAGCAATGGCGCCTATGGGTAAAGGCAGGGGTCAGAGTGTGGCTGGGGCTAAAGTTGATTTAGCCTTTGGTCTCTTCCATGTGAGAGTGTATGATGCCAACCTGCTGGGCAGCAAATGCCTCAGGGTAGATTCTCTGTCTCCCAGAAGCCTCCTGGAGAGGCAAGTGTTCAGTTTCCTCTAACATCTGAGCATTGTTCTTTTTCCAGGCAAGATTCCCACCCCTCCTCTGCCCAGCTCCCCTCCTCCTCCCCCAGCACCCCTCCTCCTCCCCCAGCTCCCCTCCTCCTCCCCCAGCACCCCTCCTCTCCCTGAGCTCTGGGGAAGCATTGAGCTGTGTCTTCAGAATTTTGTGTATCAGGAAATTTAAGAGCTCTATGGGCCAGGGGTCCCAGAACCTTCTTATTAATATGTACACCCCTGCTCCCTTGTTCTATGCATTAATAAAGGTGTGAAAGAAGGCATTTTGGGTGGTGGAGAGCACAGCCCAGGTGCTAAGGGGTCAATGGGGGGTGGGATGGGCTGTGTTTCCCAGGGCTGTATTCCTGGTGAGGCACAGGTCCACCCGGCAGCGCTTTGCCATGAAGAAGATCAACAAGCAGAACCTGATCCTACGGAACCAGATCCAACAAGCCTTCGTGGAACGTGACATTCTGACTTTCGCTGAGAACCCCTTTGTGGTCAGCATGTTCTGCTCCTTTGAGACCAGGCGCCACCTGTGCATGGTGATGGAGTATGTTGAAGGTACTGGGGAAAGGTGGCCTAGCATAGAGGCCCAGGCACAGTCTAAGACTTAGCCCTAAACAGGGACTGGCAGCTTTGTGTAGGGGTGAAGTTTCAGGGCCCAGCTTCCTAAGCCCTCTTTGGCATTGTTCTCTGCCTCAGGATCTCAGAGACTCTTTGGCCACAGTGGGCACAAAGCTGCCTGCCTCTACCATGAGGCTGCACCTGTCAGGTGTGATGGGAGGCACTCAGGGACAGGATGTAGCAGGCCAGCAGCTATGGAATCTTGCACCCTAATGCCCATACACCCTCTGCTGCTGACATCAGAAAGGAACAAAGGAGATAGCAGACCTGCAAAAGCCCAGGGTTGGATGCTGGGAGGATTGTATCTGGGCCCTCAGAAGAAAGGAAAGCCATTACCCTGGCTGATGGTTTATGAAGGGGACACCCCTTAAAACCACACAAAATGCTCTGGGGATGGAGTAGAAGAGCAACATGGGGCATAGCTCTGGAGAGGGGCCCTCCCTCTCCCTTTTTCACTCTGTGTACAGCTTCCAAAAATGTTTTGCCTAAGTCTTGAAGTTGAAGCTAAACCAAACAGCCCTTTTAATTCAGTGGGTACATGCTGGAAGTTGATAGTGTCGCTTTACTCAGAAATGAAAGGAAAGCCAGTAGGAAGGACATAAACAAATGTTAAAGTCTCAGCCAGATGTGTTTACAGTATACAGTATTTCCATCCTAAAATAACTGAGTCCTATCCCTAGAAGTCAACTTACAGGCATAGAGGCCTGGGTTCCTTCCCTCTGGCCTGAACAATGGCCTTGACAGCCATTGTCAGATTCTCCTAACTTTCTACTCCTCTTTACACCTACCCACGCCAGCAGCAGAGGGGCTAGGATCACAGTCTCCAGCACCAAGGTATTCTGTGAAACACTCTCCTCTGGGACCTCAGAGACTGCGAGGCTGGGAACTGGATCCTTTCCTCATGGTGGCCTGGGCTCATTGCAGGGGGAGACTGCGCCACTCTGCTGAAGAACATCGGGGCCCTGCCTGTGGACATGGTGCGTCTGTACTTTGCGGAAACCGTGCTGGCCCTGGAGTACTTACACAACTATGGCATCGTGCACCGTGACCTCAAGCCTGACAAGTATGCCCACGATCTGGGTCCCTTGTCCAAGGTCTCCCTCTTGGGCCTCTAGATAAATGGAGGCAAACACAGTATGTTCGAATCTACCCCAGAATGGCTGCTGGGGAACAGTGCTCTCATGTGTGTGTCCATTTAGGCCTAGTACTTCAGTCCCTGACCACCCCAGATACAGACACCATTGCCACAAAGTCTGGTAGGAGCATCATAAGACTTCGGTGACATGACAGTCACTGAGGAGCTCCGCTGAAGAAACCAAGCAGGAACAAAAGAATCAGCACATCTAGTAAATGGCTAAACAAATGTCCCAACATTTACTGACACCTACTCTGTGCCAAGCTCTATATTCTAGGTTTTAAATATAGTCCCTGGCATGTAGAATTTGAGTCTGCGGTAGGAGACAGAAATAGGCTATTTCCTGGAGGGCATTAGTCAGGTGAAAAAGGTGGGAGAAACTTTCTAAAGCTGAGGAGCAGGATGTTCAAAGGCACACGCATGTGGGAGAATATTACCCACTCAGGAACAATATGGCCACAGCTTAGATAGATAGTATGTCGAAGAGTAGTAAGAGAAAAGGCTAGAGAGATAGGCAGGGACTCTTCAAGGGCCCTTTTGTTAAGTGTGGGTTTTATTTTAAAGGGGCCTAGAAAGTCTATGGAAGGGCCTGTTACCCAAAGGTGTGATGGAATGACATGCTCAAATTTTGGTTTAGATTTAGAAAGATCCTTCCACCAGTGGAAAGAGACATGAGACCACTGCAGTAAACCAGGCCAGAGAGAGTTAGGGTGGCGAAGAGAGGGGATAGTGTTGGGAAGTAGAAAGGAAAGAAGATAAGGTTGAGTGGGGGTGGAAAGGAAAGCGAGGAAACAGCATATCTTCCAGATTTCCAGCTTGAGACTGGTGTAAGGTGACAAGCCTTTGTGGTAGAAAGTGGCTTTGACGTTAGAGCTGAGTTCAAATGGCCACTCTTCTGCTGTTTAACTTGGTGAGTTTGACCCTATTAATTAAATTTCCCTAAGCTTCATGTTCCTCCTCTCTAAAATTGGGATTATAATACCTACGTTTGTTGTGTTCGTTTCTCTAGAAAACCTTTCAAGGGCTGGAATATTTTTTAAAGCACTTATCACAGAGCTCAGTAGGTAACAGACATGTTTGTTTTTCACTGAGAAGAGGAGCCAGTTGGGAGGCATGACTTTGTTTTGGCCAGGCTGAGTTTGTGGTGCCTATGAGACATGTGGACAGTTGGGGAGGCATGGAGCTCATGAAGGAAGTCAGGGCCAGAGATACTGATGGAGATGCATTAGAATAAAGGGGTGGCAGTATGAAGCCTTCAGCACAAGATGAAATGGCTCAGGCAGAGTACGTAAAGGGATTTTATTTCTAGTTTCTCTCAACCAACCCTCCTTCTAAGACCAACCACAGACATGGAACAAAATTATGTGCCCCCTTCTCCCCTCCCTGAACCGGGAGCATTGTGAGCCACTCAAGTGGGGGTGGGGATCCTGCAGCCTTCTGATTTCAAGATTGTTCTTTTTTAAGTACCAAAGGAGTCAAGAAAAGTTTCATCTTTCTCTGCACCCCTTTTAATAAAAGGATTTGTTCTGTAAAATTTGGATTCAATCAAAAGGCCGCAGTCAAGGATCTAGAAGGCCACAGGTTCCCCACCCTAATTAGGACAATAAATAGAAATGGAGTCGTGGGGATGGGTCAGTGGCAGGTTAGTTGCTTATGCAGAATACAGCACTCATAAAGCCAGAGCTATTTCCATTTCCACAGCTGCCTGTCCCCATGCTGAAGCCACCCTGCTTATGTCCCCCAGTACCTCTATAGAAGCCTGAGTGGGGAAATTTGGCACATACTCTTGGAAAACCAGAAAATAACTCGCTAATTTTGTTTCTCTGGTCAGCCTCCTAATAACATCCATGGGGCACATCAAGCTCACTGACTTTGGACTTTCTAAAATTGGCCTCATGAGTCTGACAACAAACTTGTATGAGGGTCACATTGAAAAGGATGCCCGGGAGTTCCTGGACAAGCAGGTAAGGAAGGGTAGTGGAGGCTTAGGGGGTTAAATTCCAGGCCTCAGAATAAGGTCTTGGGGCCACATGCTTACCCTGTAGCTAGATGTTAAGACTGGGAGCTCTTATCTTGTCCACTTTTTGGTTCCAGGAAGGCATTGAGATAGGTAGCACATTTGGAAAACAGGATGGGCCATGAGAATCACATGGATATAAAATTCAAAGTCATCTTCCTTCTCAGGGTTTAAAGAAAATAGATCATATAACTGTTAACACTCACAGAGTTTCATATGAGATCAGTCCTAAACCTCTCAGCTGAGTCAAGGACACAGCTCTCCTGGGGCCTGTTGTTCTTGGAACACAGCTGCAAATTTCCACTGGGCTGTGGCCCATTTTCCTAAGAGTAGCCTGGATGTTCCCTGATTTGACATTTCAGGTTGTGGCTATTCACAAGTCCCTGTCATGGTCACATAACTGGCAGCTCCTGTTCTTAGGGAAGCTGGAGTGCAGAGGCCAATTGTGGGACCAGATGCCAAAGGGTGTTGAGGGTTCAGGGAGTGGTGGTTCCAGGCCAGAATTAGATGTTTAGATGTTTTGGTTAATTAGGAAATACCCCACCAACAGTTCCAACTCTGGTTCCCTGGGGCTCGTATTGATTTTGTTCATTGACTAAGGTAAGCTGAGTTTTCATTCAGAAACTTCTGCTCCAGAAGGGGACCATCCCCACCCCTGTAGCCATCATGCCAGGAAGCTGCCTCAGGATGCTGAGCCAGCCTGGCTTCTCTGTGCCCAGGTGTGCGGGACCCCGGAGTACATTGCACCTGAGGTGATCCTGCGCCAGGGCTATGGGAAGCCAGTGGACTGGTGGGCCATGGGCATAATCCTGTATGAGTTCCTGGTGGGTTGCGTCCCTTTCTTTGGAGACACTCCGGAGGAGCTCTTTGGGCAAGTGATCAGTGGTAGGTACCATCACCCTGGCCCAGGGGGGAGACAGAGTCTGAACCTGCAAATGTGATTTATGGATGCACCTTTTTCTGAATTCATATGTGTGTGCATGTTATGCTTGCTTCTTGGTGGGGGTGGGGGGTGCGGGGTGCACATACATACACATTCTGTGTCCCCTGGGCTTGTTGTGTGTTCACGTATCTCCCATATGTACATGGGTGTTCCTGTGTTGTGTATGTGCATATCCCAGGAGTGTGAGTCCTGTGTATGTGTGAGTTTGTGTGTGTCTGGATCATAAAGACAGGGTGGCCTGGATCTTCAGGACAAGGGGAAGTCAGTGTTTTGCAATGCCCACCGTGGATCAAAGATCAAACTATGGTCTGGGAACATATAGAACTGAAGGATTGGAGTCCCAGGCAAGGCTTTCAGGGGTCCTGGGGCCTATATGCCTCCCTTCGTTGCACTGTCCTGGGACCGTCTTCTACATCTCCCTGCTCTACCCACAATTTTTTCTTTCCTCCTCACCCCTGATGACTTCAGATGAGATTGTGTGGCCTGAGGGTGATGATGCACTGCCCCCAGAAGCCCAGGATCTCACCTCCAAACTGCTCCACCAGAACCCTCTGGAGAGACTGGGCACAGGTAGGACAGGCCCCACTAACCTTTTTCACTGTTTGGAAAAGGGGGGAGGTTGAGCTGATGCACCCTGGGGGTTTGGGCGTCAGGTATGGGCAGCCCCTCTGGATCCTGAAGCTCTGCCCTGCTCCCTGTAGGCAGAGAAGGAAAGGTGCCTACGCTGAGGCCTCCAGGCATAGCTGCTTGAGATCTGGCTTCTTCTCGACTTGCTGAGCTGGACTCCACACAGCTCATCCCACCCCCTTGCCCTCCCTGTCCACAGGCAGTGCCTATGAGGTGAAGCAGCACCCATTCTTTACGGGTCTGGACTGGACAGGACTTCTCCGCCAGAAGGCTGAATTCATTCCTCAACTGGAGTCAGAGGATGACACTAGCTACTTTGACAGTAAGGCCACCAGTGGGGTAGGGTAGAGAATGGATCCTACCTGTTTGCCCAGAAATACCTGTGCATACTGAACTTGGCATTGGAAGCAAGTTCTCAGGGCTCTGCTGCGGTCTGATAGAGTCATAAGGAGGCCACCAACACAGGCTCTGAAGGAAACTGTCCTTTGTCTGGCCTAGCCCGCTTGGAGCGATACCAGCACGTGGACTCAGAGGACGAGGAAGAAGTGAGTGAGGATGGCTGCCTTGAGATTCGCCAGTTCTCTTCCTGCTCTCCAAGGTTCAGCAAGGTACAACTGAGGAGGCCCAGACTGGGCAGAACAGGCTAGAAAATTGGGAGAAGAGGACCTGTCAAGGGACACACCTTGGGCAGGCTCAGGAGTTAGTGATAGGGCCACCTCTAGAAAAAGAAGAGGAGAAGGCTGGGGCTGCAGATAGCAAGTACTTCTAGAACCACTTCAGTCCCTGACATGAAATGCCAGGGTGAGGCCACGTCAGACCAGCAGAATAACTGCTTCCCCAAATATTCAACAGGGATGTGTTTGGGGGGGCGGGGGATGGAGAGGACTGGTTCAAATTCCTGGATTTCAGGTGCCAAGGATACTTTCCACCACTGGGGGTTGTGTGAGCCCATCCCCAGCATGTCCCCCGCGCCCATAGGTGTACAGTAGCATGGAACGGCTCTCACTGCTGGAGGAACACCGGGCACCGCCCCCCACCAAGCGCAGCCTGAGTGAGGAGAAGGAGGACCGCTCAGATGGCCTGGCAGGGCTGAAGGGCCGAGACCGGAGCTGGGTGATTGGCTCCCCTGAGATGTGAGCACCCAGAGCTTACCCAGGGTGGGCAACACAGCTGTCCCTCAGTTGTCACAGATCATGGGAGAGATTCAGATGCTGGTGGCAGTGAGAGGATGTTCACAAGGGTGGCTCCTGGGGGAATGTCTGAGGAGAAAAGTTCTGTCACTATAACCCTGTGTGCCCCTAAGGAAGCCTGGGCCATCTCACCCCAGGCGTGTGTCTCATAGATTACGGAAGCGACTGTCAGTGTCTGAGTCGTCCCACACGGAGAGTGACTCAAGCCCTCCAATGACAGTGCGACGCCGTTGCTCAGGCCTTGTGGATGTGCCTCGGTTCCCTGAGGAGGCCAGCAGTACCCCCAGGAGGCAGCAGCAGGAGGGTATATGGCTCCTGACACCCTCATCTGGAGAGGGGGTATCTGGGCCTGTCCCTGAACGGCCAGCAGAGCGGTGGCTGAAACTGGATGAGGAACCTGTCGGCCAGAGCAGTGGTTCCAGTCCAGGTGTGGCCCAGTGGGTGGCCAAAGGGCCTAGGCTGAAGGATACTGCAGGGAGGGAGGCTCAGCTGCATCGTGGGTCTCATTGCTCACTTGGGCCCACAGCTATGGAGACCCGAGGTCATGGGACCCCACAGCTGGCTGAGGGAGCCACAGCCAAGGCCATCAGTGACCTAGCTGTGCGTAGGGCTCGCCACCGGCTCCTCTCTGGGGACTCTACAGAGAAGCGCAGCGCTCGCCCTGTCAACAAAGTGATCAAGTCTGCTTCAGCCACAGCCCTCTCCCTACTCATTCCCTCAGGTGAGGCCCATGGGGAGCTGGGCTAAAAAAGGGAGGGCCTTGGAATCTCTGTGGGCCTGTGGCAGGGGTCTGCATGTGGCAGGTCTGCACATGTGTACTTGTGTTGAGGAGCAGCTATCTGAGAGACTGTGTCACTGAATATCCCTTTGTTATGAAACTGGAGGTCTCTGAAAGTGTGCATTGGTGTCTGGGGTTGTGTATGTATGCGAGAAGGCAGGACAGCACCATGCAGTAAATGCAGGCTTTGAGGCAGAGAGCTCATATTCAAATCTTGGCTCCATCACTAAATGGCTGTTGACCTTGAGCAAGTTGCTTAACCCCTCTAAGCCTCAAGTTCTTCCTCAAAAAATGTGGATGTTAATAGTGGCTAGCTTATAGGATAATTATGATGTTTAAATATGTATGACAAGCTTACATAGTCCCTGAAACATAACATAAATGCTGGCTGCCATTTCCATCACCCCCACCCCCACCCCCACCTGGGGTCTGGGAGGGTCTGGGCATGTAAGTGCTTTGCGGGTCAGGGGCTGTGGGGAAGGTGCACTTGGGCTCAGGCTCTGTCTGTGACTAGAGCTGTGCTGGGGTCAACAGACTGGACGGAGGGCCAGGCCAGGAGCATGGCCAGACCAGGGCCTTCTCACCCACTAAGTCTTGGCTTTTCCTTTTCCAGAACACCACACCTGCTCTCCATTGGCCAGCCCCATGTCCCCACATTCTCAGTCATCCAACCCGTCATCCCGGGACTCTTCTCCAAGCAGGGACTTCTTGCCAGCTCTCAGTAGCTTGAGGCCTCCCATCATCATCCACCGAGCTGGCAAGAAGTATGGCTTCACCCTGCGGGCCATTCGTGTCTACATGGGTGATTCCGATGTCTACACTGTGCACCACATGGTGTGGGTATGTCTGGCCATCCAGACCTTTTGTCTCCCAGTTTCATCACTCTGCCACCTTCCCCTTAGTGGAGCCCATCTGTCCCTGCTAAGGGGTGAAAGGGTGGTGGTGATGGAGTTCACAGCTTAGTGAGCAGAACCAGGCCCCACACTTCATGCTCAGGCTCCAAAGTGAGGACTGTTCTCTTCCTGAGGCAGCATGTGGAGGACGGTGGTCCAGCCAGCGAGGCGGGGCTTCGTCAGGGTGACCTCATCACCCATGTCAATGGGGAACCTGTGCATGGGCTAGTGCACACGGAGGTGGTGGAGCTGATCCTGAAGGTTAGTGCTGGGTATGCTGCCCACTGTGATCCCTGAATGACCCCAGCTTTGTGAGTCTGTGACTTGCCATAGGGGAGTGGGAGACCCGGACACATATATATCTGTAACTGAGCATGGGTGCAGGTACACACAGAATTGGTGTGGCACAGGCGTGGGTTTTCTCCACAAGGCAGTACGCTCACTGATCAAGGCCCAGGGATCCTTCTGAGCTGTGGGTAGGGCTGGAGAAGAGGACGGGTGAGCCTCTTCTCTCTCTTCCCACCCTCAAACCACACAGGGGCTCCAATGGGAGCCATTTCCTAATCTGTGAAGAGGGAAGACAGGTCTGTGGTTTATGTGTGTTGGTGCAGTGGTTGGAGCTATGGTACAGCCATGGCCAGAGGTAGGGGCAGGGGCAAGGGATGGCCACCACCTTAGCCTAGGCCTTACGCTATGCTCCCCAGAGTGGAAACAAGGTGGCCATTTCAACAACTCCCCTGGAGAACACATCCATTAAAGTGGGGCCAGCTCGGAAGGGCAGCTACAAGGCCAAGATGGCCCGAAGGAGCAAGCGGAGCCGGGGCAAGGATGGGCAAGAAAGGTGAGCTGGACTTAGTCCAGAGGGTCTTCTCTGAGCCACAGGGGTGCTAGTACGTGCTGGGTGCCTCGGCCCTAGGCATAGTGTGTGCTGTGCCCTATGCACCCACTCAGCCTTTAACTCTTATCTCTGCAGCCGAAAAAGGAGCTCCCTGTTCCGGAAGATCACCAAGCAGGCATCCCTGCTCCACACCAGCCGAAGTCTTTCTTCCCTTAACCGCTCGTTGTCATCAGGGGAGAGTGGGCCAGGCTCTCCCACACATAGCCACAGCCTTTCTCCCCGATCTCCCACTCAGGGCTACCGGGTGACCCCTGATGCTGTACATTCAGGTACGAAGGGCTCCCTGCAGATCAGAGATAACTCCTGGGAAATTGGAAAGTGCTTGGGCCCTCTGTGCTTCTTGAAGGTCCCACTGTCTGAATCTCTCATTCAGCCCACCCCCTGAAAGATCCAGCAGTCTTGGGGAGAAATTGATGGGGGAAGGGGTGGACAATTCTGGGACATTACAGGGCTAAGCCCTGCCTTGCCCCTCAGTTGCTTCTAACAGCTAACACTGCTCTGCCTTTGTCTGTTTGTCTGTCTGTCTGTTTGTACCAAGTGGGAGGGAATTCATCACAGAGCAGCTCCCCCAGCTCCAGCGTGCCCAGTTCCCCAGCCGGCTCTGGGCATACACGGCCCAGCTCCTTACATGGTCTGGCACCCAAGCTTCAACGCCAGTACCGCTCTCCACGGCGCAAGTCAGCAGGCAGCATCCCACTGTCACCACTGGCCCACACCCCTTCTCCACCACCACCAGCAGCTTCACCTCAGCGTTCCCCATCGCCCTTGTCTGGCCATGGAGCCCAGGCCTTTCCCACCAAGCTTCACTTGTCGCCTCCCCTAGGCAGGCAACTCTCGCGGCCCAAGAGTGCAGAGCCACCCCGCTCACCACTGCTTAAGAGGGTACAGTCAGCTGAGAAACTGGCAGCTGCACTTGCTTCTGAGAAGAAGCTAGCCACTTCTCGCAAGCATAGCCTTGACCTGCCCCACTCTGAGCTAAAGAAGGAACTGCCATCCAGGGAAGTCAGCCCTCTGGAGGTAGTTGGGACCAGAGGTGTGCTGTCTGGGAAGGGAGCACTGCCAGGGAAAGGGGTACTGCAGCCTGCCCCCCCACGGCCCCTAGGCACCCTCCGGCAGGACCGAGCTGAACGACGAGAGTCACTGCAGAAGCAAGAAGCTATCCGCGAGGTAGACTCCTCAGAGGATGACACTGATGAGGGGCCTGAGAACAGCCAGGGTGTGCAGGAGCCGAGCTTGGCACCTAACCCAGAAGTGGGCCAGAATCCACCCTGCAGAGGAGCAGGAGAGGGTGGGGAGGAGGATACCTTCTTGCCCAGAGACCCTAGGAGTCAGGGCCCAGTGGTCCCAGGCCTATTGACTCCTATTCTGGGAGGTTCCAGTGGTCCCCAGAGGAGGCTCGGGAGCCCAGAAGCCTTTGAAGAGGCTGCCAGCTGCTGCTCACCAGCCCTCAGCCTGGGTAGGTCTGGACCCACAGACCCCATCCCCCCTGAAGGCTGCTGGAAGGCCCAGCACCTCCACACCCAGGCACTAACAGCACTTTGTCGCAGCTCTTCAGGACTCATCCCCACAAATTGCTCTGCTCCCTCCTCCACCTCTGGGAAGCCAGGCATGTGGTCCTGGAAATCCCTTATTGAGGTCCCAGGCAGGGCATCCCCAGGCAGAAAGGCAACAATGGCAGGTGGGTCAACCAACCCCCAGGATTTGGAAACCACAACTCCAGTCCACTCTAAGAACCTGTCTCCCGGGCAGGAGGGGAAGACACAGCCACCCAGTGTCCCTGGGCTGGCCCATCCGCCTTGTGAGGTTCCCAGCCAAAGCTGGCTATGGGAGCCTAAGCGTGCACAAACAGAGAAAGAGGATCCAGCCCTGAGCATCACCAAAGTGCCTGATGCCTCAGGTGACAGGAGGCAGGACGTTCCATGCAGAGGCTGCCCCCTCACCCAGGAGTCTGTGCCCAGCCTGCTCTGGAGGGGCCGAGAACCAGGGGGCCATCAAAAGCATCAGGACTTGACATTGGTGCCAGATGAAGTTTTAAAGCAAACATAGCAGTTGTTTGCCATTTCTTGCACTCAGACCTGTGTAATACATGCTCCTGGAAACCATTGTTACGTCTTTCGCTTGCTTCTTTCCTTCAGTCAACACACGTGTAACTAGGTCCTGTGTTGCTGCTGGGAATATGCTGGTGAATAAAACAGTTTCTACCCTCAGGCAAGAGGTGCATAACCCAGCTTGACTTCCCAGAGACTATGACATCAGAGCTCAAACATGAAGAATAGGTGGTAGGTAGTTGCTGGGTGTGAAAGAGTGGGAGTTGGCTTAAGAAAGAACATCCAGGCAAAGTACAGCATTTACAGTATACCTGTATATTCAGGGAACCAAAAGTAACTCAAAGTGGAAATGGGTCTGGCAGGTTAGGCATGGGCCATACCTAATGGTCTTCCAGGAGTTTAGACTTTGTGAAGGTCTGCAGTCCCCAACCCCCTGACCAAGCAGCACAGCAGGAGGTGAGTTGCAAGCAAGCTTCATCTGTATTTATAGCCGCTCCCCATCGCTTGCATCACCGCCTGAGCTCCACCTCCTGTCAGATCAGCGGTGACATTAGATTCTCATAGGAGCTCAAACCCTCCTGTAAACTGCACATGCGAGGGATCTAGGTTGTGTGCTCCTTATGAGAATCTAATGCCTGATGATCTGAGGTGGAGCTGAGGCAGTGATGCTAGCACTGGGGAGGAGCTGCAAATACAGATTATCATTAGCAGAGAGGTTTGTATAATTACTTCATTATATATTACACACTAATAACAGAAATAAAGTGCACAATAAATGTAATGTACTTCAATCATCCCGAAACCATCCTCTCCCACTGTCCATGGAAAAATTGTCTTCCATGAAACCGGTCCCTGGTGCCAAAAAGGTTGGGGACTGCTGGTGAAGGTAATGGAGAACCAGAGAAGACCATGTAGTGACTAACATTCCTACTTTATAGATAAGGGAACTCAGCCTTTAATGCCCGTGGTGATACAGCTTGGGCAGAGCTGGGATTAGAACCTAGGTCTCTGTTGACTCTAGAACCCACCTGTGTCTCCTATCTTGCAGTGACTCAGCCAGGAAGTAAGGAGAAGAGGTGGGAGGAGATGAAGAGTTTAACTTTGGGTGTGTTTAATTTGAGCTCCTTGTGGGATATGCAGAAGGTAATTGGATGCATGGTTCTGAAACTCAGGAAATTTAGACTAGGTAAAAATGAAAGCCATCGGTGTATCAACAGTGATAAGTTCAGGAGTACTAACATTTAAGGCAAAGAAAGAAGACTTAGAAGCAGCAGCCAGAAGAGAGTCATAAAGTACGGAAAGGAAAGAGTTTTAAAATGGAAGAAGTTACTTGATAGAAATGCTGAGAGGTCAGGTGAGATGAAAATGGAAAATTGCTTATTTAGTAGTAAGTTCTTCGTGTTTGTAGCCAGTGAGCCGCCCTTCCTGGGCTATTGTCCTGGGTGCTACACAATCCAGTGCCTAGGTCTGAAGGGGAGTTGTCTAGAGGCCTGTAGGCAGGGAAATGCCTCTGGGCCCTTGGCTGGGCGCCTCATGCACCCTGCTGCTCTTGGTAGCCCTGCACAGGGAAGGCTGAGGCCACCAGAGGGCGTGCTCTACCCATGGTGGCAGAGCCTGTCTGTGGGGATATTTGGCCCCTCAGCCATCCAGTCCTCTTTTGATTCCACTTCTGCCTTCCTTCAGTCATTCACTGACAGCAGACCCTGGGCTGATGTACTTGGCATGGCTGAGGGGTAAGTGCCCATGTGTAATATGAGTATGTCAGGATCTGGTCAGAAGCACCACAGGTGAAGGGATTGGAGAGAGAGAGATCTTGCAGCTTTTCCTGGGAACTGCCCTCCTAGGGGTTTGGAAACTAGGATGGGAGGAGTGAGCACAGGGATGCTAAGCGGCCTCTACTGCATGGGGCAACTGCCTCAAGTGTCGGTGGTGCAAAACCCCCCCCCCTTGAGAAACTGCTGGATTATTCTGAGGGGAGTGAGGAGTTTCTGAAAGGTAACTTTAGGGAAGTGGTATTATCAGATTTATGTTTTAGAAAGATCACTCGCTGCAATGTACAGAGGCTAGAATGGAGTGGGTATACCAGACAGAATGATGTAATGACCCATTATGGTGTTCTAAACTGGGACAGCAACAGTGAGGTGATAACCCCAGTCTGAGGAAGGAAGGAAGGAGGGAAAGTGTAGGAAGCTGGACACATCGATTTGGGAGCCATCATGAAATAGATGGTAAATAAAGCCATAGGAAATGAGGATTGTCCAGGGAACATGTGCAGAATGAGAGAGGAAGAGGGCCTAAGATACTGGGATTAGCTGAGGGGATGGAGCCAGTGAAAGAATTTGAAGTGGGGGATAGACGAGATCCTTAATCCAGGAAAAGCCAGACTATTTTAAGAATTTTGTAATTCACCCTAATAGCAACTGAAAGTTATATAATACTTTATACAGGTTCAGATTTGCATTTTGAAAAGACTGGTTGCTAAGAGAATGGATTTGAGGGGGACAAGAATGGAAGGGAGGCCTTCCAGTATTAAGGTAGAGATGGTAGTGAAGTTAGAAGTGATGTTTTTTGATTGGTATTTAGAAGGTAAAATATAGGTTGGTGAAGGACTTTAGGTAGCTATGAGGCAGAGGGCTATCAAGGATGACAGCAACATTTCTGACTTCCGTAACCAGATGAATTGTATTTCCATTCACTGAAATATGAAACAGTGGAAGAGAACCAGAGCTAAGTGGTGACCCTGCATTCAGTGCTGCATTCAATATGCTGAATATGAGGTGTCTTCCAGTGGGTTTGGGCAGGAGAAACAGATGGAAGTGGCCTAGAGATGGTGAGTGGATTCATGGATGTGGATGAAAGTGCCAGGTAAAATGGCAAAAGTGAGAAGGCAGGTGGGAAAGTCAAGGAGACATAAAAAGGAACAGAGATGTCGGAAGAAAACTAGATGAATGAGTTGGAACAGAGTCAATGAAAGAGCTTTCCATGGAGAAAGCAGTCAACAGTGATGATTACTGAAGACATCAAGGAAAGCAGTTTCAAGTAGTGGTGGGACCAGTCCTGAAAGGTGTGGAGGTGAGGAAGTAAAGACATTTAGGCAGCTCTTTCAAAAGGCTCGGCTTTGAAGAGGAGAAAAGAGATAAGGAAAGGGTAGGTATTGTGGAAGTAGTGTGAGAGACAACCATGCTTAAATGTAATGGGGATGATCCAGTTGAGAGGAAACAATTGTGGAAGAATTGATCATTGATCGCGGGAAATTCCTGAGAAGGTGAGAGAAAATAGATTCCAAAGTACATGAGAAGGGATTGGCTTTAGTTGGAGGGGGACTACCTTTTATAAATGTAACAGGTGGGAGGGAGAATAGTTACATAGACAGCTTTGTAGATGTGATGGTAGGAAGGTAAAGGAATTCACAGCCAACCATGCTTTCTCTGTGAAGTAAACAAGTTTGAAGGGCCTGTGGCTGTGGGACACCCAAAGTCCCAGTAGAGACATCCAGCTAGCAGGTCGAGTTCAGAAGAAAGGACTGGGCAGGAGATAGACAGAAATTTGAGCATCCTAAACACAGAAGTAGGAACAACTCTTGGAATTAGGAGAAATCATCTGTAATTCTTAGCATTGGTCTTGGGGGTGCTGTATAGCTAAAATGTGGTGAGGAGGAAGAACATAGGCAAGGTCATTTAGAGCAACAGACTGTTCCCCTACTCAGTGTATTTGTAATTTAGTACACGTGGGAGGGGCCTGAGACATGCCTGAGAGCTGCAATGTCCTGTCACATTTGCTGATTATGTTCCCAACACATAGGAACTTCAGCAAAGTGTCCTGGCAGGAGATGACATGGGTCTGGAGCAACAATAAGACAGACTGTAAGACTGAGTCCATTTCCCCTTCCCCCAGAATAGAATGTGTAATCACTTAATTCTGGGCAGAAATATGTGATGAGAACCAATAAGCAGGGCTTCTTAGGAGTGGGTAGTAGGGTGGGGAGGAAATGGCTCTCAGACTTACTTAATTTTCTCAGAGTCAGTATCTGAGTCTCCCTGTGTCCTGTGTTAGGTGGACAGGACTTGGCATCACTCATGCCTGTTAGGTTCGATTCCCTGAGAGAGCCTCCGGTGGCCCCAGCTCAGCCCTGGGATTGGTCTTTTGGTGCTTATTAGAAGGTTTGGGAGTTTCGAGGGCTTTTCAATGCCCCAGTCCTCTTCTCTCTTGACCCCCACCTTGCACCAGCCCACCCCTCCATAGCATGAAGACAAAAAGTTGCTTTATTGCAATGTCTTTATTGCATTACTGGAGCAAGTTGGCCAGACTGTCCCCTCTTGGGGAAGGTTAAAAACAAAAAGACCGAAAAGTATCTCCCCTCACCTTCCCCCCACCCTGCCCCACAACTTCACTGCAATGTCTGAACACATCTGGTGACAAGAACAATTTGAAAACGTGGCCTAGGAACTACATTATGAACTGTCCCAACACAAGACATACAGTTGGCTTCCTTGTGAATCGGATATTTTTACGTAAACTACATGAATTTTTTTGACTACATCAAAGACAACAGAAGGTTTTTCACACATAACAACAGGGCACCAAAGTCACATGCTGGAATTTGTAAGGAAACAAGGTTGTCATAAGTGGTTAGAGCTAAAGCAAGGCTGAGCAGCTGGCAGCAGAGGGCCCATCTGAACCCTCTGGTTTCTGAAGCCATTGAAGCCTCACAGAGGCCTACTCTAGGATCTTAACTGGCAACAGAGACCACCTTAGAAACCAGGAATTGCCCAGATGCAACTCTTGGTTCAAAAGAACACGTGGGGCTGGTTCCTTGCAGCAAGAAGAGGAGACCCATGGAAGATGCCACATTGGCTTTCAAAGCTGCTTCTGAGCACATGAGGTCCAAAGTAGGAGATCCCACCAAGGCTTGGAGAGGGAGGAGTGGAGGTGTTGGGAGGTCCTCATCCTTGGCCAGATCAGTGATAAGGACACAGGCAGCCTATCCAGGCCTGAACCATGGCCAAGGTTTGACATCTTTGGCCAGGTGGAGACAGAGCATTGTTCTGTGATGAAAGTCCGACCTGGAAAACATGAGCCTAGGGCCTGTGTCCAGCCAGCCCCAAGCTTCTCTCATGTTGCTGGCTAGCTTCTCCAGCCAGGAGAGAAGAACTGAGCCCCTCCGGTCTTGGTCTCTTTACCCTCTTCCTCTGTGAGACTGCAGTTAAGATGCCGAGAGAGATAGTCCCAGGGCCCAGATGATGAGACAGGACATAGAGCTAGACTCAGGAAGGAGGCCACAACCTGCTCCCAAGCCATGGAGTAAAGGAGACGCATACTACCCCTCCACGCACACCAGGCCAGTGGTTAGTAGACTGGTCCCTATGCCATTTCCACTGGCTCAGGATCAAGCAGGTCATATGGCAACTGGTCAGAAAAGATACTTTCCAGCTTCTCAAATGATCCCTGGTCTTAGGTCCCACAAAGCAATTAATTCAAGAACGAAAAACAGAAAAGAAAAGTGAAGGAATGTAGGACTGAAAAAAAGCAGCCCTTCTCCACAAGCCAGCCCAAGTGTAGGTAATCAGATGGTGCTTGCTCTCTCCCAAAAAGGAGCAGACACATTGCTCAACACTACAAGCATGTATCCACATACCCATTGGTTTGTTTTAAAAGAGATTCAGAACACACTAAAATTTTAATACCAGATAGAAGGGATTCCTTGCACCTAATCTTGAGCATCCACTTGCTTAAGCAGGTTCAACACCAGGTGCAAAGCATCCAGGTGTGCCTAGCAGCACTTGGCCTGGCATTACTCAGGAAAATTTTCAGTAAGATTTCAATCTGGCAGTTTGGGGAAGGGATTCGCTAGCTATTAGCCAAGGGCTTAAGTCAGAACAGTGACATTTGAGGGGAGTTCATTTGCCTCTATCTCACCTAATCTTGAAACTGCAACATAGCCAAGGAAAAGCCAAAGATAAGCACTTTCCTTCCTATCCTCATGGCAACTGGAGGTTTTTACAAAATTTTTTGTCTATGTCTACATCATGGTCCATATTTTAGACCCTCACCCAGGTAAGTGCTCAGGGAAAGTAATATTTTTCTTTCACCCCCAAAACTACAGCTTTCCTAGCTGTAAGACTTATGAACCAAGACCCAAGAACTGGCTTCTCTAGCTCAGCCAGGATGTCTGACTGCACAGCTTTGGGCTCAAACAGCTGACTCACTCTGAGCCTATTACGGTCCCAGTATTGGCTCAGAGGCAGCTGGACTTTGTCAAATGAGTGTTGACTGATGGCTGTGGAGCATAATGGAGGCAGGAGTAGATGCCTGCCCCGCCCCCCATTCCATTCAGCTAGCTTCACTCAGCTGGAAGGCTTAAGCCACATGGAGCAGAAGATTCCTAGCCTAAAATCAAAGCCATTGGAGCATGAGGGCAGACTGTGCACATTGCCTTAATGGCAGGATCACAAAAAAGGCAGAGAAAAAGCTTCCATATGGCTTCTACCAACAGTCTAAACTCTGTAAGCCATCTCTTCTCCCTACAAAAGCTTCAGAAACCACTGTATGGAAGCACATGTATAATGTGGTTTGACCCCCACCCTGGACACCAGGGCCCCTGGGTCTGTGATTCACTTAGGTCCCTGACCACAATCTGACTCCTTTCCTTAGCCACCTATGGCTCCTCCCTAAACCCTACCCAACAAAGGAGGAGGAGATGAAGGGAAACTAAACCATGTTTACTGTTTCTGCAGGGCCTTTAAACTTGGAGAAGCACAAATTAAGAATGTTGTTCCATATCATTATTTGGTATATCAAGCCACCTAAAAGCACTGGATTGCACCTTTTCTTTACTCATACAAGCAAGTTACAAAGGTTTCAAACAACATATCATTCTTAAGCTAAGGAAACACCACACAAGTACCAACTTCATTTTATGATTCAAAGCTCACCATCTCCACAAAAGAACACTATTCCTCATCTCTGAGAAACCAGGACAGGACAAAAGGGGTTACACTGACCAATTTTAGTGTTTGCTAAAACTCACAGATTCTAGTTTTGTTTTTATTTTCAAGTTTTGGTTCAGAAGTGTACATTCAGCTACTAGTGCCATCTTCTCCCATCAGACCTTGGTCTGGCAACAAACATTGTTTTGTTGGTTTCTGAATATAATGCTTCTTTAAAGGGAGGAGCAAGTGAGACGCTGAAGCCTAAATTATGTTAGTAAAATAAAGTACCTTTGCTTGAAGTTTTTTTTACCACCTTGCCTTGGATTCTTTATATGAAATCCCAAGCCTCCTCATTTTCCTTTGGTTGTCTTTTTCACCAAATCCCATTCTACCACAGAACCCAAACAGACTTTTTTGGGGGGTGAGGGGGACGGAAGAGAGACTGCCAGAGCAAAACAGAACTCCCAACAGAGCCATGCCCCTGCCACATTCTCAAAGACCAAAAGAGGACATGGACTCTTCAAAGGCTTCCAAACACATCCCCCACCCCCAACCCCCATCAGGCCCAATATATTCTGTTGAGGGTGCCTGGCTAAACAAAACAAAAACCCCAATGAAATAGACTTTCCAAAAAACAACATCTCCTTCCAGCTTAGTAAGTCAGTGCAGCGGCACGGCTGAGTCCCAGAGAACCCCATGCCCCTAATGCCCCCATCCAGGCCAGCAGCTGCTTGGCCTCTCCACTTCACATTCACAGAATCACTTCTTGTGCAAAACAAGCAGTCTACGTAGAAAGAACGCCCTCATCGTAGTCGAATAAAAACTGTAGAAAAAAATGCTAGAGAGCCACCTCTCTTCCCACTTCCTCTTTATCTGCAGAGCGAGGGCATCTGTGCATAGACAGGGTAGGCAAGCCTGACGTTGAGGGAGTCGTTGTGCTGAACCAGGGATGTCTGCTGGTAATGGAGCACCAGCTCTTTCAGTGAGCTGTACAGGTTGTAGGGCTCCGCAAAACCATAGCCCCGAGCAGTGCTGTAGATCACACAGTGCTTCACTTCCCCCTCGGCACTGCAATGACATACCACAGAAAAAATGTTAAGGCAGATAACACTAAATGACCAGAAGTCTGAAAGCAATTGTTATGCAAAGAAGGAGGAGCAGACGTGTTCTGTCAATCAGACAAAGCTTGTAAAATTGTTTCTCCCACCCCCAATAGACTTGGCCACAGATATAGACATGTTAAAACAACCATAAATGTAAGGTTTATTTCTTAACTCTCAACTCTATTCATTGATCTATGTCCCTCTTTATGTCAGTACCTCACAATCTTTACTACTATAGCCTTGTAGTAAGTTCTGAAATCAAGAGGTCTGAGTACTCCAACTTTTTTCTATTTTTTCAAGATTGTTTTGGCCATTCTGGGTCCCTTGCATTTTCCTATGAATTTTATAATCATCTTGTCAATTTCTGCAAATATGCAGCTGGAATTCTGATAGGATTGTGTTGAATGTGTAGATCAATTTGGGAAGTATTACTACCTTTACAATATTAAGTCTTCTGATCCATGAACACAGGATGTCTTTTCACTTATTTTTTTATTTTTTTTTTTGAGACAGGCTCTTACTCTGTTGCCCAGGCTGGAGTGCAGTAGCATCATCATAGCTCACTGCAACCTCAAACTCCTGGGCTCAAGCCATCCTCCTGCCTCAGCCTCCCGAGTAGCTGGGACTACAGGCGGGCCACCACGGCCAGCTCATTTTTCTATTTTGGGTAGAGATGGGGTCTTGCTCTTGCTCAGGCTGGTCTCAAACTCCTGACGTCAAACAATCCTCCTGTCTCGGCCTCCCAGAGTGCTAGGATTATAGGTGTGAGCCACTGTGCCTGGCTCTTTTCCCTTATTTAGGTCTTCTTTAATTTCTTTCAATGATGTTTTGTAGTTTTCACTGTACAACTCTTAACATTTCTTTTATGTTTGTTTTTGTTTTTTTAGCAGTCACTTTCTGACCAATTAACACTTGTTTTGTTCTAGATATTAATATTTCATCATTTTGATAGTATTGTAAATGGCATGTCTTCATTTCATTTTGGCAGAGTTTTTTTTGTTTATTTTCTTAGCCTACAGCACCTGGTATTCCCAGGCGGTCTCCCATCCAAGTACTAACCAGGTCTGACCCTGCTTAGCTTCGGAGATCATCCAAGATCAGGCATGTTCAGGGTGGTATGGCTGTAGACCCTTCATTTCATTTTTGGATTGTTCATTGCTAGCATATAGAAATTCACCTCTATATCTTGTAACCTGCAACCTTGCTGAATCCATTTATTAGTATAGCTCTAGTAGTTTACTTCTTCCTTTCCAATCTGGTTTTCTTTTATTTCTCTTTCTTGCCTAATTGCTCTGACTAGAACCTCCTGTACAAAGATGAATAGACATGGTTAGAGCAGATATCCTTGTCTTCTTCCTGACCTTAGGGGAAAGCATTCAGTCTTTCACCATTAAGTATGATATTAGCTGTGGGTTTTTCATTGATGCCCTTTATCAGGTTGAGGAAGTTCCCTCTTATACCTAGTTTGTGTTCAGTGTTTTTTAACATGAAAAGAGTGGATTTTGTCAAATGCTTTTGTGTGTCTCTATTAAGATAATCATGTGATGATTTTTGTCCTTTATTCTATGAATATGGTTTATTACATTGACTGATTTTTCTATGTTGAACAACCCTTACATTCCTGGGATGAATCCTTTTTATAAGCAGCTAGGGCAGGTTTGCTAGTATTTTGTTGAGGATTTTTATGTCTATACTCATAAGGCCCAAAATTTTCTTTTCTTGTGATATTTTTGTCTGCTTTTGGTATCAGGGTAATACTGCCATCATAAAATGAGGTGGATTGTGTTCCCTACTCTTCTATTTTTTGGGAGAGTTTGTGAAGGATTGGTGTTAGTTTTTTTAAATGTTTGGTAGAATTCCTCAGTGAAGCCATCTGAGCCTGGGCTTTTCTTTATGGGTAATTTTTGATTAATAATTCAATTCCTTTACTTGTTATATAGTTCTATTCAGATCCTCTATTTCTTCTTGAGTCAGTTTTGGTAGTTTGTGTGCTTCCAGGAATTTGTCCAACAATAAATACAGTTGACTCTTCAACAACAAGGGAGTTGGGGCGCTGACCCCCTGCACAGTCTAAAATCTACATATAACTTTTGACTCCCCAAAGACTTAACTACTAATTGCCTACTGTTGACTGCAAGACTTAGCAATAACATAAAGAGTCGATTAACACGTGTTTTGTATGTTATATGTGTTACATACTATATTCTTATAATAAAGTAAGCTAGAGAAAAGAAAATGTTAAGAAAATTGTTAAGGAAGACAAAATATATTTACTATTGATTGAGTGGAAGTAAATCATCAAAAAAGTCTTCATCCTCATCGTCTTCATGTTGAGTAGGCTGATGAGGAGGAGGAGGAGGAAGAAGAGGGGTTGGTCCTGCTGTCTCAGAGGTGTAAGAGGCGGAAGAAAATCCATGTATAAGTGGACCTGCTCAGTTCAAACCCATGTTGCTCAAGGGTCAAGTGTATAAGAAGTTACTTAATTTACTGGCATACAATTGTTTATAGTATTCCTTTATCTTTTTTATTTCTATAAAAATGTCCCCTCTTTCATCCTGATTTTAGTAATTCCTGTCGTCTTCTCTCTCTCCCTCTCTACCAGTTTAGCTAGGGGTTGTCAATTTTGTTGATTTTTTTTCAAAGAACCTTTTTGGTTTCCTTGATTTTATCAATTGTTTTCTATTCTCTATTTCATTTACTTCAGTTCTAATCTTTATTATTCCTTTCATTCTGCTTGCCTGGGTTTAGTTTGTTCTTTTCCTAATTTCTTAAGATGGAAGAAGGTTAAGTTTCCTGGGCTAGAGTCTAGAATGCCGTGGCGTCAGCCTAGCTCACAGCAACCTCCAACTCCTGGGCTCAAGCAATCCTCCTGCCTCAGCCTCCAAGCAGCTGGGACTACAGGCGAGCACCACAATGCTCGACTAATTTTTTCTATTTTTAGTAGAGACGGGGTCTCACTCTTGCTCAGGCTGGTCTCAAACTCCTGACCTCAAGTGATCCTCCTGCCTCAGCCTCCTAGAGTGCCAGGATTACAGGTGTGAGCCACTGCACCTGGCCTAAAATCATTCTTTTTTAACATAGACACATACAGTTATAAATTTCCCTCTTAGCACTGCTTTAGTTGTATCCTGTAAGTTTTCATATGTTGTAGTCCATTTTCACTCATCTCAGAGTATTTTTTAATTTTCTTTGTTTTCTTTTTTTTGATCCATTGGTTATTTAAGAGTGTGTTGTTTCCTGTCCACATATTTGTGAATTTCCCAGATTTCCTTCTGTTTTTGGTTTCTAATTTCAATCCATTGTGGTTGGAAAACACATTTTGTATGATTTCAGTCCTTTCACATTTATTGAGACTTGTTTTATGGCCCAATTATGGTCTATCCTGGATGATGTTTCATGTGCACTTAAGAAGAATGTATATTTTGCTGTTGATGGGTAGAGTGTTCTATAGATGTCTGTTAGTTAGATCTACTTGTTTTATAGTGTTGTTCAAGTCTTCTATTTCCTTGCTGATCTTCTGTCTAGTTGTCTATCCCTCATCAAACTTCTTATTTTCCAAATGGCAACAATAATAAGGAATACATGTTCTCATGGCCTGACTCCCCAACCCAGTGGAATACATGCATTGCTGTTTGCAGGTCTTTAGCCTTAGAAGGCCCTGGAGTTTAACAATTTCTTAGGCTTCTTTGTGATGTTATTAACAGAAATTAAAATGGAAAAACAAATGAGAGATCCATGCCTGACATCCTACTATATGATCATGCTATAAAAGTGCTAAAAAACTTAACTTATGCAGATCCCTACATCAGCAAATGTCCTAAGTATATTGGGAGATCACTATAGGCAGGCTTTCTATAGCAAGAGTGGCTGGCAAAAAAGTAGAAGTCTTTGTGATGCCAGCCTCTCTTCCTTCCAATCATCCTCAATATGAATTCCAATATGAAGTATGACTGCAGTTAGCTTTTATAGGCAAGGGAAATCCATCCTGTTGTGCACTTGTGTCTGGTCAAGTCTGTTGCTAAAGGAAAGAGAACAAGAATACTGTTCCTCAAGATTCAAGCTGCTTCTTGGTTTTCCAGGGATTAGCGTTGGTGGGCAGCACCTCCAAACAAGTCCTTAACCTATAAGCTGCCACTCAATGACCTGGGTGAAAGTAAGGGACTGGGTTTACTGCCTTCCTTCTTTTTATTATTCTTAAAAGATCCCAAATCTTGCAAGAACCATCCTTTCCTGTCATTTCCACTCATATAATGAGCGGCCCAAGTGAGAGAGAAATGAAATGTTGCAAGTTAGTTGTATCTTTGGATAACAGTAATCCAATGCACTTTTCAAATTCCTTCCCCATTTTCTCCCCAGAAGACATCCCATTCATACTTTCAAGGTCCAGCTCAAATGCCTTTTCCACAAAACTTTCCAATCCTCTCTTTCTACACTGGAGTTAACACTTCTGCATGTGCACAGACTATTAATGATACCTATTTCACAGTGATTCTATTTATATTGGATATTTAGTGAAATGAAGAAAGCCTGGCGCAATAGAAAAATGTGGGCTTTGAAACCAGGTAAACTTAGATTCAAACTCTGACTCCATGACAGAAGTAGACCACTGAAGACAAGATGATCACACAAAATACTGAGCTCTCTGTTTATATGAATGCCTTTTGTCTAGCTTCTCCACCTTGCCCTCTTTGAGGGCACAATCACTTAATCATCTTTGTTTGTCTTCTGCCATGTCCAACAGTAGCATCATTATCATAATAATATTAGTAGGAACATTTACTTACTATGTGTCATCACTGTTAAAAGCACATTAGATTACATATATCAACTCATTTAATCCTCACAAAAACCCTGAAGTAGATATTATTAATATTATTCTTATTTCACAGATAAGGAAACTGCACATTGAAAGGTTAAGTAATTTACCTAAGGTTATACTGCTGATAAGCAGTAGAGCCAAAATTTGAACCCAGTATGTCTGGCACCATCATACCTCTTTTCTAAGTGTGGCCTTTGTCAATGAAGATGCTTGCCTTCTTAAGGAATATACTCAACACTCAGGCAAAATCTGACAGAGACCAGGTTAGTTATCCCCTGAATTTCACTTTGCATTAAAAGGAAAAGAGGCTTTTCTCAAAAAAGTCATAAGATCATCTTAAGAAAAATCCATCCTCGTTTTCTATCACTACCTCAACAGAATACTATTTAATTTTAAAATTTAGAGTTTTCCTTTTAAAGTAAAAACAGTGCTATTTAATCAAGCCTTCCCTGATTTGACATTGGCGACCAAGCTAGGCATACTGGAGACTACTAAGGAATTAAGTGATTTTTTTCAATTCAAGATCTCACATTACTTTTCACAGATACCTAAAATCCAACAGCAATACTGCAGGGCCTAATCTGTAACCATGTAAATTAAAACCCCAAAATAATTTCAGATACCATTTTTCATAAAACTGTTTTCTTTGCACAAATATTAATGGTCCAAGCCATGGGTCCTCATTACTGTACTTTAACTAATTTCATCTGAATTTTTTTTTTTTTTTTGAGACAGAGTCTTGCTCTGTCACCCTGGGTAGAGTGCAGTGGCATCATCATAGCTCACTGCAACCTCAAACTCCTGGGCTCAAGCAATCCTCCTGCGTCAGCCTCCCAAGCAGCTGGGACTACAGGTGAGCGCCCGGATAATTTTTCTGTTTTTAGTAGAGACGGGTCTGGCTCTTGCTCAGGCTGGTCCTGAACTTCTGAGCTCAAACAATCCTCCCGCCTCGGCCTCCCAGAGTGCTGGGATTATAGGCAAGAGCCACCGTACCCAGCCATCATCTGAATTTTATGAGGGGTTGATTTTATATTTATCAATGCAGAAGAATTCAAAAGGTCATATCCCCACAGAAGACTTACACCACAGAGCAAGCATAGCATCCCTTCTTGCTACTCTCACGAATTAAGAATGCACCATCAGGTTTCCCGTAAAGCAAATCCTCTGCTTGTACTCGATTGATATCCTCAACAAACCAGGTTTTCTCATCATAATGGGGCAGGTTTTCATCTTCTTCATTGATAAAATAGTTCCTAAAATTAAATGTTAATGTATTATTCTAACAATCAGGTTACTTAAATCTAAAAGCAAATTCATGAATAAAATGTTCTTCTAAATCCTTAACCACAAAATGACAAAGCAAAATTGCAATTAGTTGGGTTTTTTTTTTTAACAACTTCATTACTTGCTGTGTTGCAGAAAGCACAGCATTCACGTTTCATCCAATAAGCTGAAACACGAATATCTGAATAACAGTGCTTATGCATCCAGATTTCCCGTGGCTAAGCAGGTCTCTGAACTCAATTGCCTATAGGGTATTCTTCAGGCAATTCAATTCAAAAAAGATTCAAAGTTCTTGATTCAATGTCCTCAAGTGGCAATGAGAACCAACATTTAGCATATATAAAGAAGGTCCATGTCTTATATTGAGAACAAAGCCCTCTGACAGAAAGGTATAGAGAGAACTTACTCCTCAGCATCCTCATTCTTGATTCCCAGCCATGCATTCAGGCGTTTCTGTCTCACTCCTTTGTGACTGAGCCATCTGCCAGAGGAAGACACCAGTGTCAGTAACTATGCAAACTCCGCCTGGCCAGGGTAGCTGTGTCCAAGTTAACCAAATTTCCAGAGTCCAGAAACCTCTTATTTTTCCTAATCTCACAAAGAGTAGACAAAGATTTCCCTAAATTAGTCTTTCCATTACTTTTCCTTCAACTAATACCATGATGAATTAATTTTTTCTGCAAAAAGGCAGAAATATAGAGAGCTATTTGAAATTACTTGGCACTTCTCATTTTTCTTTTCTGGAAGGTTATGCCACCACAAGTCCACACACACTTGCGCTCACACACAGTGGGACATTTATTTCTGAAATTGTAAGTTAGGTGAGCATCGTGTCATATATGCAATCTCCATTAAATCAGAGGACCCACTTCCTGTGTGGCCTATTGAACTGAGTTTAAAATTCTAAACTATAAATTTCAAGATCTATTTTTGTACCTTAGCAAGCCACAAGAAATTCAGGGTGGCAATCTGAGTAATTAATACGAGTGTTGTGTACTAAAATAAAATCTTAAGCCCCCCCCCAGATGACTGAATGGAACCCCTCTTGGCCAAGGGGACCCCAAAATAGCCTAAAGCTGAGTTGCTGGCCATTAGAAGGGAAGTCAGACATGACTCATCATGCCCCCCTCCCCTTTTGAAGACATCCTTTGTAACTCATTAACAGGCCTAAGGCTATGCAAGACAAAGCTTAAATCATACCTGCAGGTCACCAATTTGCGTAACAGATCACTTGAGTCTCCATATATGTCTGGTGGCTTGTCTCTTATTAATAGACTTCCTTAACTTAAAACATTCCAAGCCTTTACACAAAGCTTCATTTCTTTTTTTCTTTCTTTTTTTTTTTTTTTTGAGACAGAGTCTTGCTGTCGCCCCAGGTAGAGTGCAATGGTGTCATCGTAGCTCACTGTAACCTCCAATTCCTGGGTTCAAGCCATACTCCCTGCCTCAGCCTCCCAAGTAGCTGGGACTACAGGCACTTACCACAACACCCAGCTAATTTTTCTATTTTTAGTAGAGAAGGGGTCTCGCTCTTGCTCAGGCTGGTCTTGAACTCCTGATCTCAAGCAATTCTCCCGCCTCGGCCTCCCAGAGTGCTAGGATTACAGGCGTGAGCCACTGCACCTGGCCAAAGCTTCATTTCTTTAACCAATCACAAATCAAAGAATCTTCAAACCCGCCTATAACCTGTAATGCCCCGCTTCAAGATGCCCTGCCTTTTCAGGCCAAACCAATGTATGCCTTCCATGTATTGAGTTATGACTGTACATGTAATTGTGACATAGGCAAGTTTTCAAATCTTCCAAAAGTCCATTTGAAAGACTATTACATAGTTCTGAGTCCTTAAATACTGATTAACAATGCCAGGAACTGACTAGCTTTTAAAAATCATTTTGTAAAGCTCAAATAACTTTAGTAAATATGTCAATTAATATCTAACTTATTGAATAACACCATGATCACATGTAAGGCAGTAAATTATACAGGAAAAAAATCTGAGGCAAAGCATCAAAAGACCTAACATCCACTTCTGATTCTGTTCCTAATTGTATGATCTTTGACCTGCCTCTCTTTGTGCCACAGTCATCTCTTCTAAAAAAAACAGGGAAAATACTATTCCCATAGCTTACATAGAAGTTATCTTAAGTTAGAAAAGAGAGAAAAAATAGCTAGTGTTAGCATATTCTTTACTAGCCCCCACCCTAGCAAGTGAAGGGAAAATATATGTATATATACAGCATCCTTTCTAAAGATCTAATTGGTCTTACAACCCAACTATCACACTTTAAGAGGAAAAGAGCTTGTGTTTCAGTCTAAGACAAGATGACTAAGCTGGGAAGTCCCTGAGAGACAGATAGGACGAAATACTTTGAAGCTGAAACAGTAGTCCTGGAAGAGAGTTTCAGCTTCCCTAGAACCTGGCTGATATATGAAATGGGGTGACAGAAAAGGGTGCCTCATGGCAATGAGATTACCGTGAAGGGCACCTCTGAATTTTCTGAAACAGCAATATTTAACCAGATAGCAGGACCTACTGATTAGCAGCAAAGGAAGCACTCAATGACAATAGTCAGGAGGTAGGGACAAAGGGACCTTGTGCTCCCCTAGTTTCCTGATACTACTTCAGAATGACACTCTAATATGATCCAAGCATGTGTGTGTGTGTCTGTGTGTAGGAGGTGGGAAGAGCCCCAATGATAACTGAGGGTCATATAACCAGGCAGGTAGGCGCTTGGAAGAAATTCATTTTGATTTAAAGAAAAAGAGGAATGCAACTTGTCTTGCACCAAGTTTTGTGAACACAACTCCCTACATAAGTATATATACAACATTTTGAAAAGAAAAATCACTTACAAAAATTTAGTTATCAGAAATATATTAAGGAGGGATTAATTATTTTAAGAAACCCTGACCATCACTGCTAGTGTGAATATAAAATAGTGCAATCGCTGTGCAAAACAGTCTAGGCAGTTCCTCAAACAGTTAAACACAGAATTACCATAGGATCCAGGAACTTCACTCCTCAGTATGTACCCAAGAGAACTGAAAACATATGTCCATACAAAAACTTGTCCGTGAATGTTCACAGTAGCATTACTGACAAAAGGGAGAGCCCCGGAGCCGCCCTGTGCGCCTGCCGCTTCCGAGGCTCCAGCCCGGGTGAGTGCGGGCCGCTCTGTGACCAGCCGGCCAAAGGAAAAAAAAAAGCATTACTGATAATAGCCAAAAGGTAGAAACAATACAAATGTCCATCAATTGATGATGGTTGAACAAAATGTGATATATCCATACTATTGAATATTATTTGGCCATAAAAGAAATGAAGTACTGATACATGCTACAACATAGATGAACCTTGAAAAAATCATGCTAAGTGAAAGAAAGCTGTCACAAAAGACTACCTTTTATATGATTCTGTTTATATGAAATGTCCAAAATAGACAAATCCATAGGGACAGAAAGTAGATTAGTGGTTGCTTAGGGCTGGGGCGATGGGGTGGTAGGAATGACAGGTAAATGGTGCAAGGTTTCTTTTTAAGGTGATGAAAATGTTCTAAAATATGTGGTGATTGCAAATACCTGTAAATGTACTAAAAGCAATGAATTATACACTTTAAATGGGTGAATTATACAGGATGTAAACTATATCTCAATATAGTTGTAAAAAACAACAGCAACAAAACATACCACTTTATACAAGACTCCTTTATCTGCAAATGCCCCTAGTACATATTACTCAAAACTCATCATTAATGTACCTATATTGTTATGGCAAGTTATTCCTTATTTCAAATTTATGAATTTAGGTTTATGAACACAGTAGTCCCCTCTTATCCACAGGGGATACATTCCAAGACCCCTAGTAGATGCCTGAGGTACAGAGAGACCTATATATACTATATTTTTTCCTAAACATATTAATACATACCTATGATAAAGTTTACTTTATAAGTTAGGCACAGTAAGAGATTAACAACAATAATAAAATAGAATAATTATAACAATATGCTGTAATAAAAGTTATGTGAATGTGGTCTCTCTCTCTCTCCAATGTCTTATTGTACTGTACTCACCTATTGTCAGACTGAAGTAGACCTGGGATAAGTGAAATCGCGGATAAGGGGAGGACTACTGTACCAAGAAAAGTAAATGCTAACCACAAAAACTAACCTTAAACTCATGATAAAAAAGAACTGTACATTAACAACCAAATTCCTTGTTTTGAAATGGAATTTTAAAGAATTTTTATCCCTAAGAAATTTTTTATGTGTTTATTGAGTTATAGTACACATAAAATATGTTAGTCTTAAGTGTACAGATGATAAATTTTTTAATATTTTTTTATATGTATAAACCCATGTAACCCCACTCAGATCAAGATTTAGAACATTTCCAGGACCTCAGAAGGCTCCTTATGCAATTTTCCCATCAATACCCCCACCATAAGTAATCACTGTTCTTGACTCTATCACCATAGATAGGTTTTACCCATTCATGAGCTTTAAGTAAATGGAACTATATAGTAGGAATTGGTTTTTATTCTATACTTAAGAAATGAAATTCTGTATTTAAATATTTAAGAATATCCTTGAAATAGTACACCAAGATCTCCACAGAGAATCTCATAAAATCCTTGTGGGCTATGCAGTGGCAAGTCAAGGAAATGACCACACCCAAAGAAGGCTTAATGAACTAATGACAATCTCTAGTTTGGTATTGCAGAATTCCAATTTATTCCAAACTTTAAAACAAGACCAAAGAGAGATCCTACTCAGTGTCATGCAGCAACCCTAATATGCAGCACATATTTCACAACCAGTCTTCTTCAGGACTGACTATACAAATTTCAGCACTAGAACAGATCAAGTCTACCAAGCCTAGAGACAATTCTCTGTTAGAAACATCAAAGTACGGACTATGGGGCACTGGACTATCCCCCTTGAAGCAACCCTTCCAAAAGAAGCAACGGCTATCTGTGTCTCCCTAAACTTCCAAGTTATCCTTACTTGCCAGTCATAGCTTTGTTATCCATGTTCTCTAAACTCACTCTCTTGTTTTTGTTTTTGTTTTTGTTTTGAGACAGAGTCTCGCTCATGTGGTTCTGGTGACATCATGTAGCTGGAATAAAAAAGCCCAAGAAGACTATGCCATGAACCAAAGGAATGAATGGAAGTACTTCTTTGTCCTGAAAAGCAATAAAGATATTAGGAAATATATCATCCCAAGGGGCATGTATAAGTGTGGTGTCTTTGTTCAGGCTGCTAAAACAAAATATCATAAACTGAGTAGCTTATAAACAACAGAAATTTCTCACAGTTCTGGAGCCTAGGAAGTCCAAGATCAAGGCACTGGCAGATTTGGTGTCTGGTAAGAGCCTGCTTTCTGGTTCATAGATGGCACCTTCTAGCTGTGTCCTCACATTGTGGAAGGAGTGAGGGGTTTCTTTCAGGCCTCTTTTATAAGGGTGTTATTCCCGTTCATGAGGGCTCTGCCCCCATGACCTAATCACCTTCAAGTCCTCACTTCCTAATACCATCACCTTGGGGATTAGGATGTCAATGTATGAATTTTGGGAGGATACAAACATTCAGATCACAGTATTTGGCAAACTGGAGCCTTGAAAATTCCTTTGTTGCATAAACTAAATACAAAAGAGAGGCCAGGCGTGGTGGCTCAAGCCTGTAATCATAGCACTCTGGGAGGCCAAGGTGGGAGGATTGCTTGAGGCCAGGAGTTCAAGACCAGCCTGAGCAAGAGCGAGACCCTGTCTTTGCAAAAACAGAAAAATAGCTGGGTGTGGTGGCACATACCTAAATAGTCCCAGCTACTCAGGAGGATCACTTGAGCCAGGAGTTTGAGGTTGCAGTGAGCTATGATGATGTCACTGCACTCCAGCTCAGGTAACAGAGTGAGACCCTGTCTCAAAAATAAAATAAAACAAAAAGAGTTGGGTTTCACTACTAAGTCAAATTATCTGAAGTGCCTGCTGTAGACACATTTCTGTTATTCAAATACAGAATCTCATTTCTTATATATAAAAATCATTTAAGAGATTGTTCTGTGTACTTATTTGTAGGTTCCCATGATTAGTGTCCTTCCCTGTACCTCTGAGAGGTAATTTCTATTTCTGTGGTTCTACCATGTAACCAAAGATTCTAGTTTATGTTTTAGGCAAACATTAATCTGTACTTTTTAAGCTATATCACTTTGTTCACGCCATAGCCAGCATCTGAGATTTCTAAGGCATTTGTATGAATTAGAGTCCTACATTCTGATTTGCTTCATGCATTGACTTCAGATAAACTCTGGTACCCCCTACAACTAATAGGGCTGCCTTCCTAAGTTCTTATCATCTCACTGGTCAGTTCTCAATTAAAAATCTCTTCTTCTACCTCTAACGGCTCTAGTGTCCGTAGTAACCTGGTGGTGGGTAGTGTCTCCCTCCCCATACGGTCCCCAACTACTTACACAAGGTGCTGATCTCGGATCTTGCGCAGCTGTATCAGGTCAGGTTTGATACTATTCATTTTTTTATCTATTTCTCGGTTGTCCAAAGCTTGTTTCTTCAAATCCTGCTCTAGACGCATTTTGCTATCATGAATCTCACCCAGACGTGATTTCAATTTATCATAATTCATCATAATTCTGTGAAAATATGTGACATATTAAGGCTAAAATAGCAACCACACAGAAGGAGCCTATAGTGTAAGCATTGTCCTAATATCTTAAGTGTGGTAAACATCTGTGTTTTTGCTTGGCCCATAGCCATTCCCATTCTTCTGGTAATAGTACCCTGTTGTTCCCTGTAAGTAAGGGTTCTCTGCCCCCATCTCAGATCCAGGGGTGAACACACACTCAGCCCACACTAGCCAATAAAGAGTATTCCATCACATCCCATTTCTACCCTCAGGCCACAGTGACTGGTTTAGGAATGGGAATAAGACCCAAACTGCCTCCATGAGAGTATATTCTAGGACTTTTGCTAGAACTATTGTTAAAAGAGACTCTTTCCACGGGGGTTGCTAAGTTAAGAATATACAATTCTAGGATTCCTGGCAGCTATTGTGCCACCTCACAGGGAAAGCCTGCCTGAGGATAAAGCCAACCCAGAGAAAAACTGAACCAAAAGACAATGTGAGAGAGTTTCCCAGTGACCTCGTTTGGGCCCTGGATGCAGCCACAACTGAGTAAGCAAAGCTATGTGTATGATATTCAAGAGGTAGCACAGCATAGCAGTTAAGAGCAATGGCTTTGCAGTTAGTCTACCTAAGTTTGACTCTCTGCCCTGTCACTTACTGTGAGGGCTGTCGGCAAGTTATTTATCTTCTCTGTGTCTTCATTTCCTCATCTGTTTAAAACGGGTACCTACAACTGTACCTACTTCACCAGGTTATTGTGTTAATTAAATGTGGTAATACATGTAAAAGGACTAGAACATTGCTTGGCACATCTTAGTAAGCACTCAGTAGATGGTGGTTATAATCTTTTCCAACACACAAAAGTTTTGCTACGCTTTGAACCCTTATAGTAACAACTGTCCACATTACTCCTTTGTCACTCAATAATATACGGCTTTATATTACCATTAAAACTTCATCATGCTACTTTACCTCCCTCTGCAGCTAAACTACAAATTCTTTCCTATTTCTTCATTATCACCATTTATTGAAAGCCCACCATGCCAAGATACATATTACTTAATTTTCACAGCATTCCAACAAGATATTAGCCACAGTTTTTTCAGGGAAAAAGACTCAGAGAGGTTAAGTAATTCACCCAAGGTTACACAGCTAATAAACGGCCAATACAGAATTCAAGCCCATGGTTTTAACCATTAAGCTACAACTGCCTCACAGCACTTAGCTCTAAGCTCATGCCCACAGAAGTACACTAATATAGTGGCGCTAATGAGAAATAATTTTGCTTGTTCATTGTGTATTATTTATTTTTATTTATTATCCACTTTTTCAATCCCTTTCACTCCTCAACTCACTATTATCAAGCTCAGTCTTCCAATATTCCATTAAATTTACTTTGATAAAGGCTTCCAATATCCTTTTAGTTGCCAAATCCAATACTTCTCATACTGCTCATTCTCTCTGTGCAATCTCCTTCTTAGCATCTACCATCACCTGCATACTTATGCCTCCCAAATCCTTTCCCTACCGAGTTCCAAATCCAAATAACCAGCTGCCTTGCCTTCCAGACAGCTCCATTTGGGTTCTCACAGGAACCTCAAAGTCAATGATTCCAACCCCAAATCATATGTGGCTTTATATTGCTATTAAAACTTCATAATGCTACTTTACCTCCCTCTGCAACTAACCTGTAAGTTCTTTACTATTTCTTCATTAGAAAGAAATAGGAAGTCATGTACTTCCTATTTTGGTGAATTATACCGTCTCCCAGTCACTCATACTAGAAATCTAGGAATAATCATTGACTTCTCCCACACCTACAATATCTGGTCAGGCGTAAAGTCCTCAGCATTTCTACTAACTCTCCCTTCTTTTCTGCCATTGCTCTGGTCCAGGCCCTCTTAACCTGATGACTACAACCATTGTAGCCATCTGCAATAGTCAGCCTGGTCTTCCTGTCTACAGTCTTGTTCCACTCCAATTTATTCTTAGACTACTGCCAAAGTTGATTTTCAGTTCCAAAAAAAAACATTCAATGAGTACCTATTATGTACTCCAGGCACCATAATAGGTACTACTAAGGCTATCAGTGAAAACAAGATACCATGCCTACTCTCAACAAGCTTACAGTTGAGTGGGCATGGCATTCAGTAAATGTTACACTAGAGATCAGGACCAGACAATGTAAGGACCAAAAAAAAGCCCTACACTGCTCTAGGGAATCAGGGAGGAGTTTCTGGGAAAAGTGATATCTAACCTGAGTCCTAAGGAATGAGCAGGAGTGTATCTGGGGGGATGAAGAAAGAGCACAGAAGAGACAAGGTACAATTTGGTGCTATTAGTGGAACAGCAAGTAGTTCCAATGGCAGAACTGTACACTTTGAGGGAGTAAAAGCAGAGAAGACAGGAATTATCAGGGAAGAAAAGAAGTCGTGTCTCATTGATGTCCTTGGAGATATTAAGTAGACTTACCGTTCAATCTCCTTTTCATTCCCCTCTCTGCGAAATCGCTCAATATATTCTTTGCTGTGCTGTTCTTGTGTGTGACACTGTTCCTCAAATATTTTAATTGTTTCATTAAAAGCTTCAATTGCAGTCCTCTTCATCTGTATTTCCTACAGGAGAGAAAAAGAAAAGATACAACTTCATTATCTTTGTTTATTATTATTTTTTAACCTTGGTCTTAAAACAAATTTTATAATTCTAGTTATAATCCCATGTAAGACCAAATTAAGAGGGCTAAAACAAGACCCATTATTCAACCCCTACCCTATTATGTCTATGTAAAATACAACATTCAAACTATAAAATAAGTGAAAAAGAACCATTATCTGAAATATAGCTGAGAACCACAGAAAGATCTCTGAGCTGCCAAGAGAGATTAATCAGGAATACCTTGAAGACCAAGATCCAGTTCTGTCTTTGCACCTATTATTGTGGCGCTGATCCAGAAAAGGTGCTGAAGGAGTGAATGGATAGAGCCAAGGAGTCCATGCACCAAAGTGCAAAGTCTATTCTCAGAAGAGCCTTATAGAGTCTATTTATTCTTACTCTCATTTCTAAAGTATACATAGTTTTCCAAACAGATTCATCAGTAGATTAATCTCATTAGAAGCAGAAAATGAAAAGGGAAAGAATAGCTGCTAAAGCCAGATGCATGAAGAATAATTAAATGAGAAACTAAAAACTCAACAAAACAGACTTAATAACTCCAAAAGCCCAGTCGGCTAAGCCATTCAGAATCAGAGTAAACAGTCCTATACATTTCAAGGAGCTCTGCGGACATCGGTAGATTTTAGCATCTGAATCATGATTCCCTTAAAATCTTCAGAGGGTTAAATTTTGTTATTTACTTTATAGAAAGGCAGTAAATATACATAAAGGTTTAGAAAGTTTGCTATCCTGATGTTTACAATTCTAAAAGTTTTGATGCTTGTGGGATAATTCCTCAATTATCCAGCATTTATTAGGGTGGTTTGGTTGGTTGGTTGGTTGGTTGGCATTTTTTTGGCTATGTTGCCCAGGCTGGACTTGAACTCCTGGGTTCCAGGGATCCTCCCACCTCAGCCTCCCAAGCAGCTGGCCCTGCAGGTACACATCACTATGCCCAGTTTCAGCATTTATTAGTTTTGACAAATGATTATTAAGAATCCACTATACAGAAAGTACCATCTGGTAATAAAGAGATTTGTGAAACATGGAGTCTGCCTGCTAGGCCTCGGAATACACAGGTGGAATAGATTTCTGAACTCTAATAAGGTTTGGTTTCATGTCATGGCAGAGGCAACCAAATGAGATTAATTAGTTATTTATTGCTTTACAGAGGCTTCACAGAGGAGGTGTCATTTAAGCTAGGTCTTAAAGAATTGGGATAGAGGAGGAAAATGTAGCATTGCACAACGAAGGCATGGTATAGCATACATATAAAATAACAGGGCATGCTCAGGGATCAGCAATTGCTCAGTAGGGCTGGAACATAAGAAGATTAGCAGATGAGGGAGGCTAGAACCTTGTAATGGTTCATATAGTTAAGATTATATCATACATATCTCAGATAATTCTGAAAATATACTGGAATGCCCATATCTAAATATTTTGCTATAAATTTTACAACTCTTAAAGTGGAGGATCTTGGCTCCCTTGCAAGCAAGGTTAGAAATTACCTATAAAGTTCTGGCCCTGGATCTTCAAAGAAAACATCAATAATTTAGACTTTACTAACACTGGCATGTGTATTGGTAGGTAGGGCAGCAAAGGGAAAAGAAGTATTTACCAAATCAGCAGTTCCCCCACAAACAATACCACCACACCTACCACTACAACTATGAACCTACCTGGATCTGCACCCATTCTCTCACTTCCCTTCCCTTAATGTACATGTGCTCTGGGTCTCACCTCCTCTTCCTTTCTCAGGTACTTTACTCCATCCCATCAGCCAGCCCCTCGTACATTAACTCTCCCACTCTAATGGTTCCTTCTCATCAGCATACAAATTCTGGTAACACCACTTTGGAAAAAAAAACTCTTAATCCTAAATTCTTTCCAAATCACAGATAAGCTTCTTAAAAGAGGTGTTTATAGGGGCTGTCTGTCTTTCCACATCTTCCATCCACACCAACTCACTCTATCCTGGTTTAGCACTTACCATTTCACATAGGCTACTCTTTTCAAGGTCACCATGATCTCCTCATTGCCAAATTGCTCTCTCTTATCCCAAACCATCATTATTCTTCCTAATTATATGTAATTCAAATGTGAAATATCCCCATATGCAGCCTGTTCTCACCCTGTGCCCACTTTGACTCAGCGCACACCATCTCTTCCCATTCTCTGGGAAAAATTCACTTACACCAAAGCAATCTAGATTTTATCTAATTTCACGGGAAAAACGGAGAAGGTGTATGATACATAACTCAATGTCAACTCTTTAAACCCTCTTTAATACTTATTTTCCTAGCACACTTCCTGTGCTGCTAATCACTGGGTCCCTTTCTCTGTTCCCTTCATCTCCCAAAGCTTTCAGCCTCCATAGCTCTTCTCTGCCCAGCCCCTATTCAAGTTCTGCTCCCAATTTTCACACAGACAAATGCAGCCCTCTGGTAGCTTCTACCTAGTGCCTTTTTTGGTTGCCTCCATCTACCCCCATACCCAACTCTTCGACCAGGGATTCCAAGTCCAGCACCCAGTCTCATATCAGCTGCTCAGGACTCCTATTCTGCAGTTAAATCCCCCAATATTACTGAACATGTGGGCAGCATATAAAGCTTTCTCTGCTTTCTCCAGCCATGACAAGAAAGCAGAAATGCAGCTCTATATAAACCAAAGCTACAAGCAACAGTGGCCATTTTCTCTAGCCTCTCTGTTCACAGAAGATTAGCCTTCCCCTAGACCTCAGTTCATACAATGAATTTGACTCCAGGCCCCTGACAAGGGTGAAGTATGTTTGGTTATCTTGCATAAATTCATTCAACAAATACTGAACGATGACTATATGCCAGGCATTACCTGAAGCATTTGGGATACAAGAGCAAACAAGCTTAGTCAAAGATTTCTGCCCTCCTAGAACTTATAGTTTAGGGGTTATGCAGATAATAAGTAATAGACATAATAACTAAGTAAATCACATAGTTTGTTAGAAGGCAAGAGTTATTAAAAAAGAAAGCAGAGTGGGAAAGGAAGATCAAAATATGAATTGCAATTTTAAATAAAATTGTCAAATAGCCCTTATTAAGACAATGACATCTGAGCAGGCTTGAAGGAGTCAGGGGGTTAGCTGGGTGACTATCTGGGAGAAGAGTGTTCCAAGGAGAGAAATAGTGCAAACACGTCAAGGTGGGAAGCAGGTGTAACATATTCAAGGAACAGCAAGGGGGTTGGTGTGGCTAGAGCACAGTTAGTGAGAAAGAGAGTTATTACAAATTAGGTCAGAGATGAAGAGGGGCATAGATCATGCTGAGCATCATAGAAAGGACTCTGGCTTTTACTCTGTGTAAGATGTGGAACCAGAGCAAGGTTTTAACATGTTAACTGCCATGTGAGTTGTATTTAACTCATACTGGTTTTGAGCCCAGGGCCTCGTGAAGCATATGTAACTCACACGTCTCTTCATCTTGGGAGCCACGAGAACCTATTTTTCTAGTTACATCGAACTCACGCACAGAAAACAATAAAAAATAACAAATTTTTCATTAAACTAGAAGGAATCATTTTGTTTTCGAAGTTTTTGTTCTATTTTCATAATAAAACACCATGGCCCCAAGGAAAAAACTTTTCTTTCTAGTGTGGCAGTCAACATGTTAAACAAAGGAGTGCTGTGATCTGACCTACATTTTACAAGTACCACCCTGGCTGCTATGTTGAGAATTGAATTGGGAGAGGGCAGCAAGGATAAGAACAAGAAGAGCAGTTAGGAGGTCTCTGTGGTAAATCCAAACAAGAAATGATAGTGGGTTGGACGAAGGTATTAGCAGTGGAGGTGGTGAGAAGGGGTTGGATTCTGAGTATATACTGAAGATAAAGTAAACAGGATTTCCTGATGAATTGGAAGCAAAGAGTAAAAGAAAGAGTTTAAGATAACTCCAAGGCTTTTGGCATCAGCAAGAAGGATGTGATTGCTCTCAACTGATATGGAGAAGGCTAAGGGTGGAACAGCCCTGAGGTGGAACGTCAGAGTTCTGATTGAAAAAGGTGTGGGATTACAGTGGCCAGAGATGCTATAATGGTTCATTTTCTTATGTGAGGTATTTGATTCCATTTTATTTTCAGGTTTTCTTTTATCAGTTATTCAGAATGATTTTAATAACTTTTTTTCCCCTTTGTACCTAATATTACTGTGTGTATGTATGTTTAATTGCAAATTTCAGCTTCTCTTTATTACTTTAGCTCTTCTAGATGAATTATCTATGATGGGGCCAGTGTTTGGGGGTAGAATAGGGAAAAAGTTATGAAGCTTCTTCAGACTGAATCAACCTAAGTGGTTAACACTAGGGGTTGGTAAAATGATCATACATATAATAGAATGTTATACAGCTATTAAATTTATTTTTCAGAAATCATATTTGAAAATTTTTTGAGTTTTAAAAAGTAAAAAAGTTATATAAATATTCACATTAAATTCAATACAAATTACTGCTGAATTCTATCATACAAAGTAAAAGTATCCATTCCCCAAAAGCAACTGCTATTATTAAGTGTATCTCAGGAATTCCTGATGACCTAAGAAATGCTTATGATATAGTTTCAGGTAAAGGAGACAGCACGTAGAATTGTGTGTACAGTGTGATTTCAGCTATGGGTATATACACAGGCCAATATCTCCTAATCAGCCCCACCAGTCCTGAAGTTTCTGGTACATTCTCTACCTTTACAAAGATCACCACAGACACTAGCTTAGAAATAAAGATTAAGGGCATTGGTCCTGGGAAAGTAAAGAACATAAATACTAGGGTCAAAACAAGGCACCACGAGTTTAGTAGTACTAGAATAGCTCATAGCTGGTTAATCCTCCCACAGATAACAATCATAAACTGCAAACAAAGATATAAAAAAAAAATATTTCACATTTATATTCAAATTGTCAAAAGACAAAGAGAATCTTGAAAACAGCAAGAGAGAAACAACTTGTCACATACAAGGGATTCTCAATAAAATTAATAGTTGATTGCCATCAGAAACCATGGAGGCCAGAAGGCAGTGGGATGGCATATTTAAAGGCTTAAAAGAAAAATAAAAACCTGTCAACCAAGAATTCTATATCTGGCAATACTATCCTTCAAGAATGAAGGAGCAATTAAAAGACATTCCTGGCTAGGCGCAGTGGCTTATGCCTGTGATACTAGCACTTTGGGAAGCCAAGGCAGGCGGATCACTTGAGGCCAGCAGTTCCAGAACAGCCTGGACAAAAAGCAAGACCCTGTCTCTACAAAAAAATACAAAAATTAACCAGGCACGGAGGTGTGTCCCTGTAGTGCTAGCTACTCTGGAGGCTGAGGCAAGAGGATTGTTTGAGCCCAGGAGTTGGAGACTGACATCACTGCACTCCAGTTTGTGTGACAGATCGAGACACTGTCTTTAAAAAAAAAAATTTAAAAAGACATTCCCAGATGAACAAAATCTGAAGGAGTTCATTATTACTAGACCTGCCCTACAAGAAATGCTAAAGGGAGTCCTTTAGGCTGAAATGAAAGGACACTAGACAGTAACTTGAAGTTCATATGAAGGAATAAAGAACATCGATAAAGGTAACTACATAGGTAAAAGTTATACAGGTAAGTATAAAAGCCAGTATTATTGTATTTTTGGTTTGTAACTCACTGTTTATTCTACATGATTTAGAAGGCAACTGCATAAAACAATAATTATACATCTATGTTAATAGGCATGAAATGTATAAAAATTTAATCTGTAACAATAACAACATAAAGGGAGAGGAATAGAGATGTATAGGATAGAGTGCTTATATACTATTGGAAATGTATTGAATAAACTGGGCATGGTGGCTTGTGCCTGTAATACCAGCTACTCAGGAGGCTGAGGAAGGAGGATCACTTGAGCCCAGGAGTTTGTGACAAGCCTAGGCAACAGAGTGAGATACTGTCTCTAAAAAAACAAAAAGAAAGAAAGAAAGAAAAAGAAAATGTATTGATTCATAAGTTGGTATTACTCAAACTAGGTTGTTATGAGGTTAAGATGTTAATTATAATCTCCAAAGTATCCATTAAGAAAAACACTAAAAAATATACAGGAAAGAGAAGAGGAAGGGAATCAAAAAGGTACACTATAAAAAAATCAATTAAACACACAAAAAAAGTAATAATGAAAGCATTGAAGAACAAAAAACATATAAGACAAGGAAGCAGAAGTCCTTACCTATCAGTAATCGGTAATTACTTTAAGTGTAAATAGATTAAATGCTCCAACTAAAAGGCAGAGACTAGCAGATGGATTAAAATGAAACATGACCCATTTATATGCTGTCTACAAGAGACTCACTTTGGGTGCAAAGACACAAAGAAGTTTAAAGTACAAGGACAGAAAAAGATATTCTGTGCCAATAGGAATCTAAAGAGAGCTGTGATGGCTATATTATTATCAGACAAAATAGATTTTAAGGTTAGAAGAGTCAAAGAAGGGCATTATATATTGATAAAGTTTCAATCATCAAAAAAATAACAATTATAAGTAAATAGTGGCCTAATAAATAGACCCAAAATTATTAAAGCAAAAATTGAACAAATTGAAAGAAGTGCAATCTACAACAAATAAAAAAAAAGATTAGAGATCTCAATAACCCACATTCTATAATGGAAGAATACAAACAGAAGTGAATAAGGAAATAAGGACTTGGAACAATAAGTATTACTAACAGACATATACAGAACACTCCATCCAACAACAGTAGAATAATATTCTTCCCAAGTACACATAGATTATTCTCCAGGATAAACTGTATGTTAGGCCACAAAACAAGTCCTAATAAATTTGAAAAGACTGAGATCATACAAAGTATCTTTTCCAACCACAATAGAATGAAACTAGAAATCAACAACAAAAGGAAAATTAGAAAACTTACAAATATGTAGAAATTAAACAACACTCTTAACTAATGGGTCAAGTAAAGAACGACAGGAGAAATTAGAAAATACCTTGAGATGAATGAAAATTAAACAGAGCCTATCAACTCTTACAGGATGCAGCAAAAACATCCCATAATGCTCAAAGGAAATTTATAGCTGTAAACACCTACATTTAAAAAGAAGCTTTCAAATCAATAACCTAATTGTAGGCCCGGCGCAGTGGCTCACACCTGTAATCCTAGCACTCTGAGAGGCAGAGTCAGGAGGATTGCTTCAGGCCAGGAGTTTGAGACCAGCCTGAGCAAGAGCGAGAACCCATCCCTACAGAAAATAGAAAAATTAGCCAGGTGTAGTGATGCATGCCTGTAATCCCAGCTACTCAGGAGGCTGAGGCAGGAGGATCACTTGAGCCCAGAAGTTTGAGGTAGCTATGATGACGCCACTGCACTCTAGCCTGGGCAACAGAGCAAGATCCTGTCTCAAAAAAAAATTAACCAAATTAAATTTAAAAACAATAACCTAACTGTATACCTTAAGGAACTAGGAGGGAAAAAGAGCAAACTAAATCCAAAGCTAGCAAAAGGAAGGAAATAATAAAGATTAGAGGAGAGAGAAATTAAATAGAGAATTTTTAAAAATAGAGAAAAATCAACAAAACCAAAAATTGGTTATTTTAAAAATCAACAAAATAACAAATCTTTAGCTAGACTGACTAAGAAAAAAAGAGAGACAACTCAAATTACTGAAATCAAAAATGAAAGAGGCCAGGCGCAGTGACTCACGCCTGTAATCCTAGCACTCTGGGAGGCCAAGGCAGGAAGATTGCCTGAGGTCAGGAGTTTGAGATCAGCCTGAGCAAGTGCAAGACCTTGTCTCTACTAAAATTAGAAAAAATTAGCCGGGTGTGGTGGTGCACGTCTGTAGTCCCAGCTACTCAGGAGGCTGAGGCATGAGGATCACTTGAGCCCAGGAGTTTGAGGTTGCTGTGAGCTAGGCTGAAGCCATGGCACTCTAGCCCAGGCAACAGAGAGAGACTCTATCTCAAAAAAAAAAGGAAAGAGGAACCATTACTACCAACTTTACAGAAATAAAAAAGATTACAAAAGAATGCTATAAGTAACTGTGTGCCAACAAATTGGATAACCTAGATAAAATGGAAAAATTCCTGGAAGCACACAAACTACCAAACCTGACTCAAGAAGAAATAGAAAATCTGTATAGACCTATAACAAGTAAGGAGATTTAATCAGTAATCAAAAACCTCCCAACAAAGAAAAGCCCATGGCTTCACTAGTGAATCTACCAAACATTTAAAGAAGAATTAACAATCTTTCTCAAACTCTTCCAAAACACAGAAGTGGAGGTAACACGTCTTAACTCATTCTATGAGGCCATCACTACATTGACACTGAACTCAGACCAAGACACTAACAAGAATACTACAGACCACTATCCTTTATGAATATAGATACAAGAATCCTCAACAAAGTACTAGAAAACTGAATTCTGCAGCATATTAAGAGGCATGTACACCATGAGCACATGAAATTTATCCCAAGGATGCAAGGGTGGTTCAACAAATGAAAATCAGTCAATGTAATACACCACATTAATAGAATGAAGGGGAGAAAAAAGCACATGATCATCTTAAATGATGCAGAAAAAGCATTTGAAAAAATTCAACACTCTTTCATGATTAAAAGAAATTTAATAAATTAGGAACAAAAAGAAAATCCTTAACATGATGAAGTCCATGTTAGGGATCAAATAGTGTCCCCCTAAAAGGTATGTTCAATTCCTAACCCCTGGGACCTCAGAATATGACCTTATTAGGAAATAGGATCTTTGCAGATATAATTAGTGAATAAAAATGAGATCATACTAGGTTAGGATGGACCCTAATTCAGTGACTGGTGTCCTCATAAAAGGAGAAAACAGAGATACAGAAGGATATTATCAATGTCATTGATAATAAGGGCAGAGATTGGAGTGATGCATCTACAAACCAACGAATGCCAAAGATTGCCAACCACTACCAGACACTAGGAAGAAGCAAGGAAGGATGCTCTCCATAGCTTTCAGAGGGAACATGGCTCTACCAACACCTTGATTTTGGACTTCTAGTCCCCAGAATAGTGTGACGATAAATTTTTGCTGTACTCAGTTTTGTGGTACAGCAGACCTAGGAACTAATATAGTCATATATGAAAAAATCCAAGGCTAACATCACAATCGTGAAAGACTGAAAACTTTCCATTTAAGATCAGGAAAAAAGCCAAGTGTGGTGGCTCACACCTGTAATCCTAGCACTTTAGGAAGCAGAGGCAGGAGAATCGCTTGAGGCCAGGAGTTCAAGACCAGCCTGAGCAACATGGCGAGACCTCATCTCTACAAAAAATAGAAAAATTAGCCAGGCATGGTGGCATGCATCTGTAGTCCCAGCCACTCGGGAGGCTGGGGCAGGAGGACTGCTTGAGCCCAGGAGTTTGAGGCTGAAGTGAGCTATAATGACAACACTGTACTCCAGCCCAGGCGACAGAGCAAGACCGTGTCTCAAAAAAAAAAAAAAAAAAAAAAATCAGGAACAAGACAAAGATGTCCACTTTCACCACTTTCATTCAACACAATACTGGAAGTTCCAGCCAGAGTAATTAGGCAACATAAAGAAATAAATGACACCCAAATTGGAAAGGAAGATGTAAAACTATGTCAAAAGACATGATCTTACATCTAGAAAAGCCTAAAGAATCCACAAAAAACTATTAGAGCTAATAAACAAATTCAGCAAAGTTACAGGACACAGAATCAGTTGTACACAAGCAATGAACAATCCAAAAGGAAATTAAGAAAACAATTCCATCTACAATAGCATCCAAACAAATAAAACTCATAGTAATAAATTTAACCAAGGAGGTAAAAGACTGGTTCCCTGAAAACTACAAACATTGCTGAAAGAATTTAAAGAAGACATAAACAAATGGAAAGACATCCTGTGTTTATGAATTGGAAGACTTAAGATTACAATACTACCCAAAGCAATATACACATTCAATGCAATCCCTATCAAAATCCCAATGGTATTTTTTGCAGAAATGGAAAAACTGATCCTCAAATTCATACGAATTGAAAGGGACCCAGAATAGCCAAAACAATCTTGAAAAAGAATAACAAAGTTGGAAGACTCACACTTACCAATTTCAAAGCTTATTATGAAGCTACAGTAACCAAAACAAAAAGGTACTAAAATAAGGACAGACATACAGACCAATGCAATAGAATAGAAAGCTCACAAATAAGCCCTTACGGTTATGGTCAGTTGATTTTCAACAAATGTCCCAAGAACTGTTTTATGAGGAAAGAACATTCTCTTAAATTTGTGAGGGAAAATGGATATTCACATGCAAAAGAATGAGGTGAACCCTGACCTTACACCACATGCAAAAATTAACTCAAAATGGATGAAAGACCTTTATTTAAAACTATAACTCTTAGAAAAAAACACTAGGGAAAAATTCAACAATTGGATTTGGCAACATAGACATTACACTACAAGCATGTGCAACAAAAGAAAAACATAGGCAAATTGGACTTCATCAAAATCAAGAACTTTTGTGAATCAAAAGACACTATCAAGAAAGCAAAAAGACATCCTACAGAATTGGAAAAATATTTGCAAATCATATGTCTGATAAGGAATTAATAACCAGAATGTATTTTTAAAACTCAACAACAATTAAAAAAACAACCAATGAGATACCATGTCACAACTACTAGAATGGCTATTTTAAAAAACATGAAAAATAACAAGTGTTAAGGAGGATATGGAGAAATTGGAACCCACTTGCATTGCTGGTGTGAATGTAAAATAGTTTAGCCACTGTGGAAAAACAGTTTGGCAGTTTCTGAAAAGGGTAAACATAGAACTACCACAGGACTCACCAGTTTCACTACTAGTTATATATCCAAAAGAACTGAAATCAGGAACCTGAACAAACATTTGTAAACCAATGTTCATAGTAGCATTATTCACAACAGCCAAAATGTGGACAACCTACATGTCCATCAACAGATGAAAGGATAAACAAAATATGGTATATACACATCTTGGAATATTATTCAACCATAAAAAGAATGAAATTTTGATATACGCTACTACATGAACAGACCTTGAAAACACAGAGAAATAAGCTAGATAGAGAAGGACAAATATTGTATGATTCCACTTATATGAGGTAGAATAGGCACATTTATAGAGTTAGAAAGTAGAGGTTAGAGCCAGGCGTGGTAGTGCAAGCGTATAGTCCCAGTTACTTGAGAGGCTGAGGTGGAAGGATTACCTGAGCCCAGGAGTTCAAATTCAGCCTGGGCAACATAGGGAGACCTTGTCTCTAAAAAAAAATAAAACGTAAAATAAAAAAGAAAGTAGAGGTTACTAGGGACTGGGGGGATTCATTGTTCAATGGGTACAAAGTTTTTGTTGGAGATGATGAAAAAGTTTTGCATATAGAGAATGGTGGTGGTTCTACATTGCAAATGTACTTAATGCCACCGAATTGTACCCTTGTCAGTGGTTAAAATAACAAATATTTTATTATATATATTTTACCACAATAAAAAATTAAAAAAATTTTTTTTCAATAAAGGCAAAATACACACATCACATTATCAGGCAAATGAAAGCTGAGATACAGGTGGGGGAAAGGAGGTTAGGGAGAGGTTGGTTAATGGATGCAAAGTTACAGATAGATAGGAGAAGTAAGTTCTAGTGTTCTATAGCATTGTAGGGTGACTACAGTAAATAATTTATTGCATTTTTTCAAATAAGTAAAGAGAGGATTTTGAATGTTACCAACACAAAGAAATGATAAAGGTTTGAGGTGATAGACATACTAATTACCTTGATTTGATCATTACACATTGTATGTATGTTTCAAAATATCACACTATACCCCATAAAAATGTACACTATCTGTCAATTAAAAAACACGTATTTTTTTTAAAAGGAAAGAAAGCTGAGAGAATTTGCTGCCAAATGCCCTAGCCTACAAGAAGAATTACAGTGTTCTTCAAGCTGAAGAGATACGATACCAGAGGAAAGACCATATTTATATAGGAAGGAAAGAAGAATTCTAGAATTGGTAAACACATATAAATATAAAAGACTCTCTTTTTTTCCTCTCTAAATTTCTTTAAAAGACAATAAAATGCTTAATGCAAATAATGTATGTAGATGTGAAACATATGGCAACAACAGAAGGTGGAAATAGAATGACATGGTTTCAAGGTTCTTAAATTTACATGATGCATTGTATAATATGAACTCTAAGTAGACTGTGATAAATTAAGAATGTATATTATTAATATAATCCTGAGAGTAACTACCTTTAAATTTAAAAAAGAGCTATAGCTAAAAAGCTAGATGAGAAATTAAAATGGAATACTAAACAAAGTTTGTCCCAAAAGAAAACAATGAAAGAGCTGCAGAGGAACAAAAAAAAATGATGGAGCAAATAAAAAACAAATAGCAAAACAGTAAACACAAACCTAGCCATATCAATAATTACAAGAAATACAAACAGATTACACATCTCAATTAAAAGGGAGAGATTGGCAGGCTCTTATTTTTTTTAAAAGCCAGACCCAACTATAAACTATTGGAGATGCACCTTAAATATAAAGACACAACAGACTGAAGTAAAAGGACAGAAAAAGATGTATCATGCAAATAATAAGCATATGAAAGCTGGTGGGGATATATCAGACAAAGTAGACTTCAGGAGGATTACCAGATATAAAGAAAAATATTTCATACTGATAAAGGGGTAAACTTACCATGAATGTGTAGGCATCTAATAATAACAGAATTTCAATATACATAAAGCAAAAGCTGACAGAACTAAAGAGAAAAATAGACAAATCTACAATCGTAATTGGAGATTTTAAGACTCCTTCACAATAACTGACAGAACAATTAGCAAAAAAATCAATAAAGCTATAAAAGATCTGAATGACACTATCAACCACCTTAACCTAACTGATATTTATAGGACATTAGACCAACAACTTCAGAACATACAGTCTTTGTCAGTGCACATGGAAAAGTTTACTAAGATAAGCATATACTAGGTCATAAAATAAGTCAAAAATTTCAAAAGACTGTAACCTTAATGAATATGTTCACTAATAACAAAATTAAATTAGTAAAAATAACAAAAAGTCCCAAATATTTAGAAATTAAATAATACATGGGTCAAAGAAGAAATCACAAGGGAAACAAGACAATATTAAGAAATCACGGCTGGGCGCAGTGGCTCATGCCTGTAATCCTAGCACTCTGGGAGGCTGAGGCGGGAGGATCGCTTGAGCCCAGGAGTTTGAGGTTGCCGTGAGCTATGATGACGCCACTGCACTCTAGGCGGGGCAACAGAGAGAAACTCTCTCTCCAAAAGAAAAAAGAAAAAAGAAAAAAAGAAATCACAAGGGAAATGAGAAAATATTTAAAACTGAATAATAATGAAAATGAAAATACACCATAACAAAATTTGTGGAAAGCACCAAAAGTAGTACTTAAAGGGAAAATATCACTTTAAATTCTTATTTTAAAAAATAAGATTTTTAAACCAATGAACAAAATTTCAACCGTAAGAAACTAAAAAAAGAACAAATTAAACTGAAAGCAGGCCAGGCCCGGTGGCTCACGCCTGTAATCCTAGCAGTCTGGGAGGCCAAGGCAGGAAGATCGCTTGAGCCCAGGGGTTGGAAACCAGTCTGAGCAAGAGCAAGAGCAAGATCCCGTCTCTACCAAAAATAGAAAAAATTAGCTGGGTATGGTGCTGCGTGCCTGCAGTCCCAGCTACTCGAGAGGCTGAGGCAGGAGGATCACTTGAGCCCAGGAGTTTGAGGTTGCAGTGAGCTATGAGGACGCCACTGCACTCTACCTGGGGCGACAGAGTGAGATTCCGTCTCCAAAAAAAAAACCCAAAAAACACACACACACACAAAACAAAGCAGAAAGGAAATAATAAAGATAAAAGCAGAAATTCATGAAATAGAAAGTAAACACTAAAAAAATCCATTATCATCATCTACTAGAAAGGACATGTTATTGTTCCTGAGAATTCACTAGGAATTTACTAGAATCAACATGGACTAATGCTTCTATAAATCATTTGATGTTCAAAGTAATAACCTGTGTTTCAAGAGAATGTGTATGAGAAATGTGGTTAAATATTATATATTTTCCTAGGCCACTTCTGACCCAAATATTACAAAGGGTAAACTTCCCTAAACATGCTCACCTTTATCAAAATTTCCAACACCTTTTTTGTACTAAGTAAAAACTTAGAGCAAATTAAACCAATCCAAGTCTACCTAAAAAAGAATCAAAAGTAGTAACAGAAATAAGGAGTTCTAGGAAAAGAACTATTCTACAGAATTTTGCTCTGTATCATAAATATGATAAAAATAATTATTACTGATTACTAAGGTTAATGATCTAAAAACTGTATAGCTAAATCTACTAGTGATCCCATTATTTCATTCATCCACAAATCCCCAAAAGTTAGCTGGGCACACCTGACCAAATAAAGACTAAATTTCAAAGCTTCCTCTGCAGCTAGTTGTGATCAACAGCTAGATGTGACCATGGGACTAAGTTCTAGCCAGTGGGATAAATGTGAAAGCAATGTGTGCTCCTTCTAGGAAATCACCTTAAAAACAGAGAGCCTTCCTTTCTCCTTCCTATTCTTCCTTCCTATTTACTAGAATATGGTTGTGATGGCTGATTTTAGAGTAAGCCAACGTCCACAGATAGCAGAGCATCAAGATAAAAGATTTATAAATGAGAGGGGAATTTTAAGTCTCAAAAAGGCTGTTTAACATATTAGGACAGCTAAAGATTATCAAGTAAATTATATAAAATCTGATGTAACTGTAACATTGCATACTTACTAACTAACCCAAACAACAAAAATATACTAACCTGGGATGTTCTGGTATATTCTTCATATAGCCTATCATACTCTTTACTCTTTTCCTGATACTGAGAGTGGTACTCTTGCAGTTTTTTACCTACTGCATCAATGTTATCTTCTTTTACCAACTGATCCTACAGAGGTAAACAAAAGAAATAAAGAACGTTAACAATTCAGATATATGAATTTTTCCATATCTATTTTTTAGGGAAAGTATCACTTTAACCATCTATTTAGTTTTAAATTATATTTCTACTGTAGAATTTAAGTCACTGTATTAACATCAAGCATGCAAAGACACTAAATCTTTTTGTTAACACTAAGATCAGCCTTTAAATCACATCAAAATAATTAATACTTTAAAAATTAAGAAATGAAGTATAAGTGGGAAACATAAGCAGGATTTTTATATAAAGTTAATAAATACATGCAACAAGTATTACAGAAGGGTAGTCACAAAATAAGTTCCAAAAATATCTAAAATCTTAAGTAGGAAATTTAAATTAACTAGATTTCTTTTTTTTTTAAACTGATAAGCCTGGTAAATAGAATCAAGTGATGCTATTAAATAATGACTTGCTCAATAGCTATCAAGGACTTCTATAATCATACCTGTTGGTATCTGGACACTGGGTACATCAGCTTCACATCAAGTTTGGGATTGTACTGAGCAAGAGATTCATGATGATAGTGGTTAATGAGCTCCACCACAGAATTAAATGTCAGAGGATCAGAAAAGCCATATTTACCATCCCGATGATAGATCTTTATTAACTTATTATTGCCTCCCTTCCTGTGAACAACAAGACAACAACTGTAGATTTTTTCCCCCAAATTCTATTGAAGTACTACTTTCATATGGAGATATGAAAGCTTGGTGTCACAAAATGAAGAAGTTTTACTATGCTAATGAGGCTGGAAGAGGTAAAAAGGCATATATAATTATGCGTATGTGTGAAAGTATATATAATATCTTATTATTTTCACACTTATTTTTTTGTCCATAAAATACCTTGGTTATTGAAGGTCAACATATCTACATAGCATTGAATGTCAACAAATTTAGCCCAAAAAAATCACTTAACAGAAGTAAATTGTATCTTTTGTTTACTTTCTGAATGAATTTTCTAATTTAAATTCTACAATATTTTTTCAGGGAGAACCGAGACAATCTCTTTAGGACCTAAAGCTAGGTGGTTATATGTCTTTGCAGAGGAAGTAGATGTCATCTCTATATTGAAGGGGATGATAAACATTTGTCACACAATCACCAACATACTCAAGGTTTTATTGTTAATGTACAAACATAAGCTACTTGAATGATTTATAGCTGGGCAATTAATCAAGCATCTTACATTATTTTGTCTTTTATACTTGCTTATAATTCTCAGAAATGACTATTTAGGACATCACAACATGTAAATGATTCAAGTCATTCAACTGTTTTACAAAGTATAGCTTTTCAAGAGCTGTGTATATTAGATGAATGTAATTTGATGCTTGAATAGTTCAGACCACCTTTGTTTATTGAGTCATATCCAAATGGTCCCTTAAAATATAATTTATAACCAAAGTTTAAAATAGCAATATTTTACAAGTTCCATAAAGGCATAATCTAAAACTACAGCAGGTTGAGTAAGTATATCATAGCAAAATGTTGTACCATTCCCATTCAACTCTTCTTATAGCAGCACATAGACTTAGTGGAAAAAAATATGCCTCCATATCTACCTCATGCTATTATACATGATAAATGAGGCATTGGTATTTATGAAAGGTCAAACACAATAGGTTTGAACTTATGGATTGATTTAAATTAAACAATGCTAATGGGTTAAAAAATATAGTTAAATTTACTTTCCCGCCTTCTCACTACTGCACTTGACTAGTCTTAAAAAAAGAAAAAAAATATATATATATATAGAGTTAGAATGAGCAATATTTGATAGCATAACAAAGTGACTATAATCAACAATAAGTTAGCGTATACTTTAAAATAACTGAAAGAATGGAATTGGAATGTTCCTAACACAAAGAAATGATAAATGCTTGAGTTGACAGATACCCCAATTACCCTGATTTGATTAATTCACATTGTGAATTGTATGCCTGTATCAAAACATCATATGTGCCCTATAAAGATATACAACTAGTATATACCCATAATAATTAAAGAGGAAAAAATATATTAAAAAATAAATTAATTAAGCAATGCTTAGAAGGTCAGTATTTAGATGGATGATGAACTATTTCTATAAAACATACATTAGAAGGACCATCTAATTATATGTAATTACTATAGGTGTGTACACCCACACATATATTCACAATAAATGCAAGCTAGTCTCTCTGTTAAAGTTAAAAGACATTCATTCATTCAAAAATTGTATTGAACATCTACTGTGTGCCAGGAATTATATTATGCACTACAAATACTATGATAAAAAAGTTAGATATAGTCCATGTTCTCATGGAGCTTCAAGTTCTAAGAGCATGAGGAATATATCGCCATCTTTCAGTTTATTAAAGAGGATAAAAAATTATCAAGATAAAAACATAAAAATAAACAACTGATACATCAAATGGTGATAAGTCTATTAGAAAAAAATAAAGCAGAGTAAAGGGAAGAGATAGTTCTGGTGGTGGAGGGATTGCTATTTTACATATGTTGCTCAAGGAAAACTTGTCTGTTCAGGTGACATCTGAACAGAGTCCTAAATGAAGTGAGGGTGTTAGCACAGCAGATATCTAAGTGAAAGGTTTTCCAGGCAGAGGGAACAGTAAGTGCAAAGCCCCTGAGGTAGGAGCATGCTTGGCATGTTCGAGGAACAGCACAGAGGCTAGTGATCCTGAGGATGAATGAGCAAAAGGGAGAGTAGTAAGAGACGAAATAAGAGATGTAAAAGGAGTTTAACTCATGTAATCACAGCCTGTAGGCTACTGTAAGGGCTCTGGCTTTTACTAAGTGAGATGGGGAGACACAAGAAGGTTTTGAGCGAAATGATATAATCTATTTTATGGTTTAAAAGGCTCACTCTAGCTGCTGAGTTGAGAAGACCATTTAGGCCGCACTTGGTAGCTCATGCCTGTTGAGCAAAAAAAAAAGAGAAAAGACTATTCAAAGTGGGCAGGGGTAGAAGTGGAAAGACCAGTTGAGAAACTACTATAATAATCTAGGCAAGAGATGACGGTGTTTTGGACGAGGGTAGTACAATGGAGATAATGAGAAATGGTGAGATTCTTAATACTTTCTTTTTTTCCCCTTGGAGACAAGAGTCTCACTCTGTTGCCCAGGCTAGAGTGCAGTGGCGTCATCATAGCTCACTGCAGTCTCAAACTCCCAGGCTCAAGCGACCCTCCTGCCTCAGCCTTCCAAGTAGCTGGGACTACAGGCATGCGGCACCACGCCCTTGCTCAGGCTGGTCTCGAACTCCTGAGCTCAAGTGATCCTCCCGCCTCAGCCTCCTAGAGTGCTAGGATTACAGTCGTGAGCTACCACCCCTGGCCCTCATTTTGAGGAGAGGGATGACAGGATTTGCTGATGGCTTGGATATGGTTACGAGAGAAAGACAAGGTAAAGATGACTTCAAGGTTTTTATCTTAAGCAATTAGAAGAATGGAATCGTCATTTATTGACATGAAAAAAGCTATATAAAAAGAACATGTTTAAAGGGGAAAAAAGTTTGGTTTTAGACATGTTAAGTTTGAGATACCTACTAAACATTCAAAAGCAGATGATCCAGCATAGTAGCCTACTTAAAGAGTCTAAAGTTCAGGAGAAAGGTCTGAGCTAGAGATATAAATTTTCCTTTTTTTTTTTTTGGAGATGGGGGTTTTGCTCTGTTGCCCAGGCTGGAGTGCAGTGGTGTGATCATAGCAAGGCAACCTTGAACTGCTGGGCTCAAGCAATTGCCTCAGCCTCCCAGCCAGCTTATACCAATGTTTAGTGGCCAGGGACATGAGGAAGAACTAGCAAAGGAAACCAAGAAGAAGCAATTAATGGAGAACCAAGAGCATGATATCCTAAAAACCATTTTTTTTATTTTTAATTTTTTTTCTTAGAGACAGGGTCCCACTGTTGCCCAGGCTGGAGTGCAGTGGCCCAATCATAGCTTGGGCCAAGGGATCCTCCTGCCTCAGCCTCTCAAGTAGCTGGAACTATAGACACACGCCACAATGCTCGGCTAATTTTTTTAAAATTTTTTGTAGAGATGAGGTCTCACTATGCTAGCCTTGAACTCCTGACCTCAAGTGATCCTTCCACTTTGGCCTCCCAAAGTGCTGTAATTACAGGAGTGAGCCACCTTGCCCAGCCATAAAAACCAATTTTTTAAAAAAGCATTTCAACAAAGAGGAAATTATCAACTGAGTCCAATGATAACCGGGTTTGGCGAAGTACAGATCACTAAGTGACCCTGACGGAATGGTTTCAGTTGGAATGGTAAGGACAGAAGCCTGACTGGAATGCATTCAAAAAAATGGAAGAAGAGGGCATTGGTACTTCGAGAAGGGAGTCTGCCAACCTCCTCATTTGCTAGCAAATTAATAAACTCCTCTTTCCTTCTCCTCAAACCACTTGTCCTTTTCTTCTGATGCGGCCTTGGCGACAAGTACCGAACTTCTGGTAACAGAATTTGGCATCCCTGGGTGGGCCCAACGGTGCCCCAGTAGAATGGCACCCCACAACTGCTGCAAGAGGCAGGGAGCAGCCCTGGGTCAAAGCCATGGGTCTTCACGGGCAGGAACAACTTGTTTTTGAAGTGAGAGAGCAAGGGACGGCCCCAGCAGCTGCTGGAGCCTGTTTTAGTTCTGCGGAACTCCTGCCTGTCTCCCCAAAGTAGATGTACCTCCCCGCAACCTGAACCGAGTTGAAAAGAAAGAAATAGATTTGGGAAGTGCCCAGATGCCAGGCCATTTGTTGGGTCCCTGCCCCAGCTGGAAGCAGAGAAGTGGAAGGGACCCTATGAAGTGCCTCTAACAACTCACACCTCATTGAAATTGTCCAAAGTGAAACCCTGGGTCTATCATACCAAAGCAAAGAGGTGTGACCCCCAGTGGAGGGGCCAGCCTTAGGCGATCTAAAGTATCTGCTTGAGAAGAAGAAAAAAAAATGAAAATGTTGATTAAAAAAAAAAAGAAGCAAATGGAAGAAGAGTTAGAACGCCAGAGATAACTCACCTCAAGGAAGACTACTGTAAACGAGAGCAGAGAAACAGGGAAGCAGCCAGAAAGGGATATAGAGTCAAAGGAATTTTTTTTATTTATTATTCTTAAATGGGAGATAATACAGCATATTTATATGCTGATGGGAATTGCTCAATAGAGAGACAAAAATTGTTGATCAAAAAAAAGAGGACAAGATAATTCCTAGAGTGATGTCCTAGAGTGGATTAGAGCTGCAGTCCCCAATCCCCAGGCTGTGGCCTGGTACCAGTCAGTGGCTGTTAAGAAAACAGGGCCAGGCATCACCGCCTGAGCTCCACCTTCCCCGCCCCCCTCCCCCCGCCCAGTCCGTGGAAAAACTGTCTTCCATGAAACTGGTCCCTGGTGCCAAAAAGGTTGGGGACCACTGGATTAGAGAGATGGGATGGCATCCAGTTCACAAACAGAGATATAGACCCTGGACATGAACATGAACAGTTACCCACTGGAACAAAAGAAAGGCAGAGTAGTCACAATAATGCATAAATATGTTGATAGCTGTGGCAACAGGAACAGGAGGGAATTCTTTTCTGACCGTGTCTATGTTATCAGTTAAATATAAAGCAAGTTCTTTAGTTAAAAGGGGGAAAGGTTGCCAATTTGAAGAGGAAAAAAGAAGAACATATGAAATCGTCATCTAGGAAAGTGGGAGGGCAAATGGATTATGGAAACGGAGAAGTTAAGCTGGGCAGTTTTAAAGGTCCACTTAAGGTGCGCAGTCATGAATTTAATGTGAGACCATTCAGTGTGGTAGTGTCTTTTTCTCAACATTCAGCAGCCCAGGTATAGCCAAGGACCACACAGGGAAGTGAATTTAACAAGTGGTGGAATTTGGTTAGGTGACTATAATTGAGGGGTGTCGAGAGGAACAAGTTTGTGGAGGATATATTCACATGGGTAATTTTAATAATGGACAGAGGAGAGAGGGGATGAAGGAATTGAAGAACAGTGAATTTTTTTTTTAATTTCTTCCAGGGCCCCTTCCCTCTCAGCTCACCACTCCATCAGGCACAGGCCCAGCTGACAGCTCCTTCATACTCCCCCTCAATTTTTAATTATATGTCTTTCTCCCTCACTGTAATCTTGAACAGAAGAATCATGATGTTCCTCCTCATATCCCAGAACCTAGCCCAATGCCTGACAGATAGCACATTCTTAAAAATTTGTTAAGTATCCAGATTTTTCTACAATGAATACTATTTACCAATTTAATAAATAATGGTTATTGAACTAAAAGCCTCTACTTCCTCACCACCTACTCTCTGTAGTCTGCTTTCCCTCTCATTCCTCTCACTGGAAAGTCACCAATGACTCTGACCAAATTCAGACTATGCCCCTTCCCTCTACACCCCAGGCCTTCCTTCTCCTCCACCACCTTCCTTTTTAATATTTCATCCTCCCGTGACTTTGATGATACTACTCTTTTCTTTCAACCTCTCAAACTACTCTTCCTGTTTCCTTCTTGACTCCAAACACTGTTATTCCCTAAAAAACTTATATCTTTAGCCTCTGCTTTCTTTTCCTTCTATACACTCTTTCCATAAAATCCCATTTTCTCTATGCATAAAAGTGACTTGACGCTTTCTGGCCCTATACTCTCTGCTAAGCATTAAACTTACATCTCCAGGTATATCCTAGATACATTTTGACCTTGCAGCCTGAAGCAGCTAAAAATCAGTATCTGGAAATCAGTCAAGCATTTGTGTTGTCACCAAAGTGGTGGGATCTTCAGTGGTGGGGGTGCCAGGGAAACCCTTGTGGGCCAGACCAGCACTCTTCCTTTCCAATCTGCCATCTGCCATGGAACTGCCATCAAAATGCAGATTTTTGTAAAAACCCTTATGGGGAAGACCATCACTCTCGAGGTTGAACCCTCGGACACAATATAAAATGTAAAAGCCAAGATCCAGTATGAGGAAGGAATTCTTCCTGATCAGCAAAGACTGATTTTTGCTGGCAAGCAACTGGAAGACGGATGTACTTTGTCTGACTACAACATTCAAAAGGAGTCCACTCTTCATCTTGTGTTGAGACTTTGTTCGTGATGGTGCTAAGAAAAGCAAGAAGTCTTACACAACTCCCAAGAAGAATAAACGTAAGAGAAGGAAGGTTAAGCTGGCTGTCCTGAAATACCATAAGGTGGATGAGAATGGCAAAACTAGTCGCCTCTGTTGGGAGCGTCCTTCAGATGAATGTGGTGCTGGAGTTTTTATAGCCAGTCACTTTGATAGACATCATTGTGACAATTGTTGTCTAACTTACTGCTTCAACAAACCAGAAGATAAGTAATTGTGTATGAGTTAATAAAAGACATAAGCTAACAAAAAAAAAGTCAGTATCTATCCCTTCTTTACCAATAAAACAACTGCTCCTGACTTTCCTATTTCTATAAATGACACATTAATTCTAAGCCTAGCAGGAGGCTCAAACCACAGTTGCCTTCAACTCCCCCTCAACCTCATACCTCTTCTATTGCCAAATCCCTTTTCGTCTCAACTCTACATTGTCTTCTGGCTCCTCAACTCCTTTCCTAGAGCCACTATCCTAGGTAATTGTAGGTATTTAATCATTTGATTATGAATACCTAGGTCCTTGCCTAGGTATTCAATCATTTGATTATGGCATTCCCCTATTTGAAACCCTTTATCAATTGTTTTTTTTTTTTAGAGACAGGGTCTCACTATGTTGGACTTGAACTCCTAGGCTCAAGCAATCCTCCCACCTCAGCCTCCCAAGTAGACTACAGGCATGTGCCACCACATCTAGCTAATTTTTTTGGCACTTAGAAATAAAATTCAAATTCCTTACCATGGCTCATTAAGCTCACTACAATCTTGGTCCTTCCTACTTTTAACTTCATCTCCGATGACTCTCTGGTTCACACCGTAAGCCAGCCACAATAGTCTTTGTATTTATCGGATCCACCAAATCTTTCCCAAATCGGTATCTTTGCATTTTCTGTTCTCTCCCTGAAACACTTTTCTGTCTGCCTCTTTCTAACTCTTAAGTTCTCAGGTCATCTCCTCAGAGAGGCCCTCCTTCTCAAAACTGTCTTAAATTCCAATCTCACTGGAGTTAAGTGATATCTCATTGTGGTTTTGATTTGCATTTCCCTGATGATTAGAGAAGCTGAGCAATCACACAGGGCAATAATATTCATCAGGGGGCGGGCAGGAGGGAGGGGGGTGGAGGGGCTGGGAAAAACTCTCACTGAATGGATGTGGGGAGCACAGTTTGGGAGATGACCACGATTGTAGCTCTGACACGTGCAGTGCATGGGCAATATATATAACCAAAGTGTTGTACCCCCATAATATTCTCAAATAAAAAAATAAATTAAAAAAAAAACAAAAAAAAAAACAAAAAAAAACAAAACTGTCTTAAATTCCCTTTCCTCGCAGGGAACGGTAGCTCACACCTGTAATCCTAGCACTCTGGGAGGCCGAGGTGGAAGGATTGCTTGAGGCCAGGAGTTCAAGACCAGCCTGAGCAAGAGTGAGACTCCATCTCTACTAAAAATAGAAAAATTAGCCAGGCGTCATGGTGTGCACCTGTAGTCCCAGCTACTCAGGAGGCTGAGGCAGGAGGATTGCTTGAGCCCAGGAGTTGGAGGTTGCAGTGAGCTGTGATGATGCCACTGCACTCTAGCCCAGGTGACAAAATGAGACCCTGTTTCAAAAAAAATTTTTTTTCAATTCTCTTTCCTCATATTCTCTATCATATAGCCCTATGTATCCCTACATAAGTACTTCATACACTATTAAATTATCTCATTTCTTTTTTAATGTGTTTATTTTGTCTTCCTCTCCCCAATACCACCCCTGCCACCAAAAATATAAACACTCTAGAGAGACCATGTCTGTCTTACTCACCATTCCTTTACTGAGAACATTATCTGGAACATTGTGGGCACACAATAAATATTAAATGATTGAAGAATAAATCCTACTCTGAATCACCATTAACTCTCAATTCATAACAACCTTCTAACTCTTTACTAGTATCTGTCTTCTTTAATCTACTAGAAGATAGCCTGATCACAACTTCCCTACTGAAAAAATGCAATGGTTCTCCCTGCCTACCTACAATATTAAATACAAACTCCAAATTTTAGAATTCAAGGCCCTCTTCCTCATGACCCCTTTCCAATGTTCTATCCCCCACTACTTCCTCCTCTTTACAAACTTAACCCTCGAGCCAAACAAGACTGCATCTCATAGAGCATGGCTATAATTTCTCACCTCCATAACTTTTCTCCTATTGTTATCTATTCCTGCAACTCCCCTCCCCGTTTCTACATGTCCAAAACTACCCCCTTCTTCAAGATACATTGCAAATGCAATTTCTTCCATTCAGCTTTCTATATTCTCTTAACAGTGTATCTCCTCTCCTCATTTCAGCACCCAAAGCATATTCTTTGAACCTCTCCTGATATTTTAACTTTCATTCAAAGCACTAGCCTTTCCCCTCACTAGCCTATATGTTCCTTGAGATAAATTTTAGCTCTTTGTTAGAATCTTTGCAGAGTAACTAGTACTGCGCTGTAAGTATTTGTTAAATTGAATTAACAGCATCGCTTTTCTGCCTTGCAAAATCTATCAAGGTCCAGCTCAACTGTCATTTCCTCTGAGAAACCTTCTCTTTGTTTTTCTCTCATTTAGTCTGTCCTTCATTCAAATATTTACTGAGCACCTACTATATGTCCGATCTTGTGCTAGATACATGAAAAACTTTTTAACATTCTTGTCAATGTCTATCAAGTAATGAATGGATAAACAAAATGTAGTATTACACACAATAGAATATTATAAAGCCTTAAAAAGAATGAAATTCTGCAACTTAGTGTGGGATTAAAACCATTTTCCAGATAAGTAAGAAGCATATTCATCCATTTAATAAGTACTTATTAGGCATCCATTATCTAATGTCTATCCATTATCAGGCACTTATCTAGACATTGGGGATACAGCAACGATTAAACAAAGTCCCCAACCTCAGGGAACTTAAATTCTAATGGGATGATACAGACTAGGTGGGAGGGGAGAATTTTCTTCTCTGAGCTGCACACACAGAGAATTAAACTGGGGCAATGCATATCCTTGGATGGCTATTTTGGACTGAATGGTTAAGGAAGACCTGAACACAGATGTAAATAACAGAAAGGAACTAACTAAAGATCAGAAAGAAAAACATTCCGGTAGATGGAACAGCTATTGCAAAGGCCCCAAAGCAGGAAGAAGTTTCACATGTATGAGGTAGAGAAAGGCCAGTGGGGTTGAATGCAGGAGGGAGAGAGGGGGAGAGGGAGAGAGGGGGAGAGGGGGAGAGGGGGAGAGGGGGAGAGGGGGAGAGGGAGGGGGGAGAGGAGGAGGGGGAGAGGGGGAGAGGGGGAGAGGGAGAGAGGGGGAGAGGGAGAGAGGGGGAGAGGGAAGAGAAGAGAAGAGATGAGATATAAGAGGTAAATAGAAGCCCCTGAATTTTAGACCAATTTATTTCCTACACTCTGACATGCAAATGTCTTACCAATAGGTCCAGACCTACTGAGTGTGCTGCCTCATGCTCACTAGGTTCAATCAGCATAATGTCACCAATGTAATAGACTAGTGTGATATCTTGTTGGCAGGGGAAAGCGATTAAGATTCCTGAGAACTAAACTGTGACAGGGCTGGAGAGTGGATATAGCCCTGAGTTAGGACAGTGAAGGTGTACTGCTGGCCTTGCCAGTGGAAAGCAAACTGCTTCTGATGAACAGGTATGGAGAAAAGCTGCATACCAGGTACCAGGAGATTTACTCAAGCAATGAAACCACATCTAGCATAGCAGCTGCACTTGGAGTCACCACTTGGTTAAGCTTAAGATAATCCACCGTCATTCTCCAGGATCCATCTGTCCTCTGCACAGGCCAAATAGGAGAGTTGAATGGGGATGTGGTGAGAATTACAACCTCTGCATCTTTCAAGTCCTTGATGGTGGCACTGATCTCTGCAGTCCCTCCAGGGATGTGATATTGTTTTTGATTTACTACTTTCCCAGATAGAGGCAGCTCTAATGGCTTCCATTTGGCCTTTTCCACCATAGTATCCTTCACTCCACAGGTTAGGGGACCAATATAGGGATTCTGCCAGCTGCTAAGTATGTCTATTCCAATTATGCATTCTAGAACTGAGGGAATGACCACAGGATGAGTCTGGGGAACCACTGTGAGTCAGACCTGTGCTAAAACTCCACTGATTACCTGACCACCATAAGCCCCTACTCTGACTAGAGTGCCACAGTGACATTTTGGGTCTTCTGGAATCACTATCAGTTTAGAGCCAATATTCAGCAGTCCCCAAAAGGTGACTAGCTCCTTTTCCCAAACACATAGTTACTCTAGTAAAAGGATATACGACCCTTTGGGGAAGGATAGGAGAAAGATTAACAGTATAAATTTTCAATAGTTTACTGGGATACTGGGGTCCTTCTTGGAGAGGACCTAGTCTCCCCTTCATTCAAAGAGTTCTGGGTCTGTAAACTGGCTCAAATCTGGGAATTGATTGAGGGGCCATGATTCTCTGTTTTTATGATTCAAGGTAGATTTCTGGTCACTTGACCTGAAAGTTTTCTGTTTATACAGATTAAGTAAGAATTTAGTAGGCTTCCTATCTATTTCACTTCTAGGAACACTATGATTAACTAGCCAATGCCACAGAGTTCTACAGGAGTCAGACTATTCTGATTGTTGCTTTGTCTCTGCTGTCTATTATAGTAGCTATGCCCACCTTGCCTTTGTCCATTGAGTGCTTTCACTTGGCCCCTGCCACCCTGGGATCCAATTATTCCCACTGCATTTAAATTTTTCAATTGAGTTACTGTGGCTCCCACTGTAAGGTCTGACCTGTAGAGAAGAGCAATCAGAGTTCTTCAAGGATGCTAGGGCTCCCCTCACAAATCTGTTTCTCAAAGTACCGCTGAAAGGCATGTGTTCCGGACCCTCCCAGTGTAAGGAGTAGCTTTTAAGTGACAAATCCACTCCAGCATTCCAATCTCCTGAAGCTTTTGAATCCCTTCTTCTACATTAACCAAGGGAGATCAGGCACCTCCAGCTCACTCACAGTGGGCCATTTTTTGATCCGTGTTTCAGCCAACAAACCAAACAAACTGTTAGTGCCTTTCCTAACTCCCTAAATTGTACATTAAATGCAGAATCTCTGCTTGGGCCAATATCAATAAATTTGGCCTGATCCAATTTTATGTTCCTTCCACCATTATCCCACAATCTAAGTATCTATTCATATACATGTTCCCCCAATTTCTGCTTGTACAAATTAGAAAATCCAAGTAGTTCTTTTGGCATGTAGCACACCTCCTCATGGGTTCACTTTGTACCTCACCTTTAGGGGCCTGCTGGGACTTGAGTCTAGTTATAGGTCTAGAAGCAAAGAGGGATGGTGGGGATGGGTCCTGAAGAGAATCAGCATTGTCTTGCTTAGCAACTACCTCAGGGGAGGCCATTATGGTTTTCTCAGAGTTAAGCCCCTCATACAGAGGTGGAAAGGCCACAGTGGGTAGGGATGTCCCAGGAGGGGAGCGATGGAGGCCATTTCTGCCAGCAAATAAGATTCATCAGAATTTAGGAGCTCAGTGTCCCTAGCCTCCATCAGGGTCTTCTCACACCTCCTCATCCCATCCTATAGGATCCCATTCTTTCCCAGCCAATGCCCTCACTTTAACAGTAGATACCTCGCAAGGCTGAGAGTTCAACTTTGGTTGTTAATTCAATTAATCACATGATGAGGGCTTGTGCTTGATTTGGGGCAATTTCAGCCCTGTGGCTACAGAAGAAAAGATTCTGACTTAGGGCACACTTAGAAGCTCTTATGCTATTTATGTGGAGATAGAGCCGGAAATTAAATGCCTGAGCTCCTTCTTTTCTTTCATCACTTTGTCCAGTGACATTAGGAGCAACCAACCAATGTCTTTATAGTCCTTAGTTTTCTATAAATGTTCAAAAGTATCATATACAGAGTTAACAAAGTAGTGAATTAAGGGTATCAAATGCAGATATGTTGCATATCTCTATATAAACAGTTCAGGCCATGGAATATCACTGCTCTCTACTATTACAAATAGAATCCTTAGCATTTTTAGGTCCAAGCAGATTAGAGAGCCAATTCCAGAAACCCCAAAACCAATTAAGGAAACTTATCCTTAAAATTCTGTTCCTCTAGAACCACTCCTGGTACCAAAATCTGTTACTACGGAGAGACAGAACTAATAGGAGATAGATAGATAGATAGATATCACAAGGTAATTTATTAGGAGAATTGGCTCATGCAATTATAGAGGCTGAGAAAACCCATGGCAGGCCATCTTCAAGCTAAGATGCCAGTAGCGTGGCTCAGTCCAAGCCCTAAAGCACTAGAACCAGGGAAGCTGATGGTGTAACTCTCAGTCTAAGACTGATGACTTGAGAACTCAGCGGGTGGAAGAGGGTGCTGGGATAACCCCTGGAGTCCAAAGGCTGGAGTTCTGATGTCCAAGGACAGGATAAAAAGACTGTGTCCTAGCTCCAAGACAGAGAGAGATGAAATCCTTTCCTCTTTCTTTTTGTTCTAACCAGGCCCTCAGCCAATTGTATGGTACCCACCCACACTGAGGGGGGATATTCTTTATTCAGTCCACTGACTCAAATGCCAATCTCCTCTGGAAACAACCCCACAGATACACTCAAAAACAATGCTTTACCAATTCTCTAGGTATTCCTTAGTCCAGCCAAGCTGACACCTAAACTTAACCATCACATATATTATTTTTTTTTAACTTAATTTTTTTAGAGACAGGGTTTCACTCTGTCACCCAGGCTGGAGAGAAGTGGCACAATCATAGGTCACTGCAGGCTCAAACTCCAGGCTCAAGCAATGCTCCTGCCTCAGCCTCCCAAGTAGCTATGACTACAGGTGCGTGCCACCACATCTGGCTAATTGTTTTTTTAATTTTTTGTAGAGACAGTGTCTTACTACATTGCCCAGGCTGGTCTCAAACTCCTGGCCTCAAGCAATCCTCCTGCCTTGGGCTCCCAAAGCACTGGGATTACAGGTGTGAGCCACTGCACCTGGCCCAACCATCACGTATATTAAAGTCACAGAATAGGACAAGCTCACCTTGGGAAAATAAATACAGAGAAGAAAAGGAGGTCCCAGTCTGAGCCCTGGAATGCTTAACATTTAGATATCAAGCAAAGGAGTGTAGCCTAGAGGTAGGAAGATCAGGAGAGTGTGATGTTGTAACAGCCAAGATAATAAACTGTTTCTAGGAAGAAGTGTCTGATGACTAATGCTGCTAAGAGGTCAGGTAAAATAAGAAGAGAGAAGTGGCCACTGGTTTTGTAGTCCCTGTAGAGTGGTAGAGACAGAAGCCTGACTGGAGTGAGGGCAAAAAATGTATTCAATGAACCATTGTAGAACACTGATTATTCTTCAGTACAATTCAAGTCCTAAGGTATTAACCTCTTAATGTCTTTACCAGAAACTAATATAGTGCACCCAAATTTCTAGCATAAAATATGGCATTATTTTTCCTAAAGACACTAGGCTGAAAAGGCAGCAAAGAGCTAGATAAATCTGTGTTTAAACCATTCCTTTGCCACTGTCTAGGTATGTGACCTTCATGTTAAGCCTCAGTTGCCTCATCTATAAAATAGGAATAGTAATAATACCCACCCCATAAAGTTGTCATGAGGAATAAATGATACATTGCACATCAAGTGCTCAGTACAAGAAAGTTAGTTGTTATTGTTGCTGTTGTTATCATTTTCTTTTCTTTAATAGTCACTTTTGAAAAAAATCATAAGACTTCATTGTAACTGGGCTATTTTAATCATTAAAATTAAAAGTGGAAATATCTAATGCAGTTTTTCTTAACCTTTTAAAAATGTGTTCCATCTTTGTAAATATAAAAAGTCATACATCCACCACTTAAGAGATTCTAATATGCCCACATGGAAGGCATGATACAGGCTTCATCTTCTATGCATCCTTATTAGCCAAAATTATGTCAAGTTCTACTTTCTGCATTAAGGGAAAAATAGGGTTATTAGAAAGATAGATTCATTGATAACTTTAGGCTATGACCATGATTTCTACTTCATTCATAACGTCAACTGTGTACTTCTTACTCCCTTACATTTTGGGATTTTAGACTTTTCATTTTATTGCTACATTAAAAAAAAGTTGCCATTTTTATAAAAGACGTTTAAATATTTAATGTATAGAAAAAAACAGCCCAACAAGTGAAAATTATGTATATAAATTATACAAAAATATGAAAATTTGTGTATATAAAGATTTAAATAAAATACAGAAATGTCTGTATACCCAGAACCAAAATAATGCTAGGAGAGCACTAGCCAAAAGGGCGAAAAGTACTTACCGCAAAGTCAAAGTATAATCTCCCTGCATTTTTGTTGATGCATCTCGGACCAAGAAGGTACCATCTGGCATGTCCCGTAACTTGTCATTCACCTCCTCCCTGAAGAACAGAATTATAGGAAAAATGAAAAAATGTAAGCATTGGTTGTCTTCGCATATTATTATTAAGGCTACTTGGGAGGTGGGTATGTGGTTATAGAATCATGAAGGCCTTCAGAGGTCATTTAGTTCTTCTCCCTAGATATGCTCTTTCTGTTTTGATTTTTGTTGTTATGCAATCAAAGGAAGGGCTATTTGATTTTTAAACTCTTCCAGATTTCAGTTGCGTACAGGGGATAGTGTTTCCATTAAGTCTTTAGGGCTTCCTTCGGCAGGTCTGAACTTGCAGTTTCAGGAAAAAACAGCAGCTGTTTAGAAAGAAGGTTATATGTAAGCAACAGTGGCAGCTGAACAGGGGTTGGGGTAGGGGGTGAAGGGGAATTTACTAAGTTTATAAACTTTCAATATGATATTCTCTAATTTGAATTTATACTGATAAATTCCTTCTTTTCTTTTTTTTTAATCAGCCTACATCACACTTTGATGATAAATTCCTCCTGTAGAGTTGTTTTAGGACTTTAAGGAACACCAGAACAATCAAAGAAAACGGCAGGGCATAAAAGATCCTTGAATTACAGTAGAACCATATGATCTCAAAATATAAATTTAAATGGCATTTAAATATAATAGACTCTTTTATTGTACAATATTAAAATTAAAATACAATAAATTATATATAATTAAATTATAAATTTTAATATAAAATATATTAAGTCCTGTTCAAAAAATTAAACACAGAATTACCATATGACCCAGCAATTCCACTTCTGGGTATGTATGCAAAAGAACTGAAACCAGGGACTCAAACAGATATTTGTACACCAGTGTTCAAAGCAGCATTATCCACAATAGCCAAAAGCTGGAAACAATCCAAATGGCCATCAAATCCAAATGTCCAGATGAATGGATAAATAAAAATATACTATATACATATAATGGGATATTATTCAGCCTTAAAAAGAATGAAATTCTGACACAAGATACACATGAATGAACCTTGAAGATGTGTGAAGTAAGTGAAATAGCCAGTCACAAAAGGACAAATATTATAGGATTCCACTTATGTGAGGTACCTAGAGAAGTTGAATTCATAAGGACAGGAAGTAGAATGGTGGCTGCCAGGGGCTGAGGGAGGGGAGAATGAGAAGTTATTATTTAATGGGTACAGAGTTTCAGTTGGGGAAGATGAAAAAGTTCTAGAGATAGATGGTGGCGATGGTTGCACAACAATGTGAATATACTTAATACCACTGGATTGAACACTTAAAAATAGTTAAAATGGTAAGGGTAAAAAAAAAAATGAAGTAAGTGCCACTTTGGTAGAGAGAGAGAAGAGAGAAGAGAAAGGGAAGGACAAGTGTATTGAAGAATAACAGCATCAATATGGAACTTGATTTGACAGAAATAGGAAAAAAAAAAAAAGGCCAGACACAGTGGCTCATGTCTATAATCCCAGCACTTTGGGAGGCCAAGGCAGGAGGATCCCATGGGGCCAGGAGTTCAAGACCAGCCTGAGCAACATAGCAAGAACCCATCTCTACAAAAAATTTAAAAATTAGCCAGGCATGGTGGCACATGCCTGTAGTCCCAGCTACTCGGGAGGCTGAGGTGGGAAGATCCCTTAAGCCCAGGAGTTTGAGGTTACAGTGAGCTCTGATCATGCTACTGCACTCCAGCCTGGGTGACAGAGTAAGAACCTGTCTCTAAAAAAGAAGAAAAGAAAAAGAAAATACATTTGAGACCCATTAAAACAAAGTTTAATGAGAAAAATAAATAGATAAATAAAAATAAGAAAATATAATATTTAAATTTTAAATATATACATTTTTTTCTTTCTCTAGCTTCAAAATTATCCAAAACCACATTTCACTCAAAAAGTGAATCTGTCCTAGAATTCTGTTTCTCAAAGTGAGGTGTGCAGAGTCTGCATCAAAATCACCTGTGGAGGTTATAAAATGCACATTCCTGGGTTCCATCTTAATTGATTTTTGTGCATGCAAAGATTTTAGAACCATTGCCTTAGAGAAAGAAAGGTATGAAAATTTAAGCATCTGAAAGTATTTTTTAGTAAAACACAGATAATTATCCTAAATGTGTAAGTTTCATTTATTCAGAAATCCATCTTCATTATAATATTAAAAGTAATAATCACACCCATAATTTAAAGATTTTCTTGTCACTTATTCATGGGAAGAAAAGCATTAAGACACTTTTGAAATGTTCCCACACACAATTTTTAAAATAGTAATCTTCAAAATGACAACTAGTGGGGCATTAAAATGTTTTACTTTACTAATTCTCAAAAATGATTTTTTTAAAAACTGCATTCAATTATAGTAGCATTCTAGTTACCTTGAAATATCCCCCCAGTACCATTCTGCATCCTGAAGAGAAACAGAATTGTCCTTCATTCCATTTGTAACTGCTGATGTCATTGGCTTAGGTGGCTTTGGTGGAAGAGCTAGAAGAGAAATCAATGTAAATTATTATTTGTTTTCTAATTTCCTTAGTCAGGAGCAGCTCATTAACCAATGTACATTAAGATTCTAATAATTGTCAATCAAATTAAGTGTTATTTTATGTTAAATATTACCCAAAGAAAGAATCCTTTTGGACTGCCTAAAAAGTGAAAATGTCAAGCTATTTGGCTTTTTTCCCCTTCCTATAAAATACTGACTTTTAATTGAGTAAAATGTCATTGTCTCTCAAAAGACAATGTGAAACCCCTTCCCAAACAACTCAGTCCAAAAGCCACTAAGTGACCAATGTACAACATGAGGACTATAGTTAATAATGTTATATTGTATATTGGTAATTTGCCAAGAGAGTAGATTTAGGTACTCTTACCACACACATAAAAAAAGAAAGGTAACTACAGGGGATGATGGTATGTTAATTGCTTAACTGTAGTAGAATGAACTCTCTGGTATTAGACTGAAATTATAGCTATTGATATGAATTTCAATATATGAATATAAAAACAAATAGGGATGTAAATGTCTTACACAGAAGAAATACATAAATTCCCTAACTCTGCCCCCTAAGAGGTCCTGGGAGCAGCAATACCCCAATATGTACACCTAACACTTAGATCTTGGTTTCTAATACCATTCTCTATTAAAGGAGCCAGGGCTCTTTGGAGAAATGGCTGATACCAGGGATGGAGTAGAGCAAGTACCAAATGAGCCTGGAACATCATCTTATGCCAAAAAAGAAAGGAAGTGCTCAAAGAATGAGAGGCCATGTCAAAAGAACAAAGTAATGAGTTTGAAGGGGCGCCCACGGACCATTCTGGAACAAATGGAGCATCAATACCGATAATGATAGTAACTCATTAATCAAAATGGGAATATATGTGTCCATATAGATACAAATAAATGAAAAAACTGAAAGATTAACGAGGAGCAAGAGTTATATAATCTCAAAGTACCTTCCCCAAAAATGTTAACTCCAACAGGAAAAAAAAAATTTAATAGTGAAAAGCCTAGCAAACACCACTTTAATCAAGTAAGAAAGGTTAATATCACAAGTCACAGTGAAATCATGGGCCCCAAAATAATGCACCGAGAAGGATACAACATCACTTCTATGACACTTCTGCCAAATATGCATAAATTGAATATAATCATGACAAAACATCAGAAAACCATGATTGGGGGACATTCTACAAAATAACTGGCCTGTAATCCTCAAAAATGTGCAGGTTGTGAAAGTCAAAGAAAGAATGAGGAAATGTTTCAGGCTGAAGACTAAAAAAAATCATGACAAAATAACGTATGATTCTGGTCTGGATCCTTTTGCTATAAAGGACATCATTGGGACAATAAGCAAAACTTGAATGTGATCTGAGGGTGATATGGTAGTAATACAGGAATGTTAATTTTCTGATTTTGATGGTTGTATTGTGGTTGTGTAGGAAAATGTGCCTGTTTTTGATAAATACACACAAACATGGTCATCACAGGGTATCATGTTGACAACTTTCAAATGGTTCAAGAAAATCAAGTTTTTCAAAATGTACTTGCAACGTTTTTGAGAGTGTTTTAATTTTTTTTTAATTTAATAAAAAAATTGCATGCAATCTTGGGGGGAACAGAGAAACAATGTGAATATGTTTCTCAAAACAGAAGTCCCTTACAGTCAACTGATTTTCAACAATGGTGTCAAAATAATTCAATGGGGGAAACAAAAGTCTTTTTAACAAATGGTGCTGGAACAACTGGATATCCACATGCAAAAAGAATGAAGTTGGATCCCTATGTCACATCAAAATTAACTAAAAATGGATCAAAGACCTAAATATAAGAGTTAAAACTATAAAACTCTTAGAAGAAAACACAGGCTTAAGTCTTTGTGACCTTGGATTAGGTAATGGTTTCTTAAATATGACACTGAAAGCAACAAAAAAGAAAGATAAATCAAACTGCACCAATATTAAAATTTTTTGTGCTTCAAAGGACACCATCAAGAAAGTAAAAAGATAACCCACAGAATGGGAGAAGATATTTATAAATAGATCTGATAAAATATATCTTTGCAAATTTTTGTCAATATATCTGTAAATATGTTTTTTGTATATATCATAAGAAACTTGTATCTAAAGTATCTAAAGAACTCTTACAATTCAATAATAAAAGACAAATGACCCAGTTAAAAATGGGCAAAGGATCTTAACAGATATTTCTCCAAAAGAAGATAAACAAACAGCTGATAAGCACACAAAAAGATGCTGAACATCATTAGCCATCAGAGAAATGCAAATCAAAACCACAATGAATGACCACTTTACACCCACTAGGATGACTATAATCAAAAAGATAATAACAAGTGTTAGTGAGGATGTGGAGAAACTGGAACCCTCACACACTGCTGGTTGGGAATGTAAAATGATGCAGCTGCTTAGAAAACAGTCCGGCAGTTCCTCAAGACGCTAAATGGTTACCCAGCAATTTCACTCTTACATATATACCCAAGAGAAAGGAAACATATGTCCACACAAAAACTTGTACATGAATGTTCATACTGGCATTATTTATAATAGCCCCAAACATGGAAACAACCCAAATATCTATCAACAGACATACAGATAAATCAAATGTGGTACATATCCATGCAACAGAATATGATCTGGCAATAAAAAGGAATGAAGTACTAATACATGATACAATATGGATGAATCTGATAAACATTATGGTAAGTGAAAAAAGTCAGTCATGAAAGATCACATATTCCATTGTCCAGAATAGACAAATCTATTTTTCTATAGATTTAGATATAGACAGAAAGTGGATCAATGGTTGCCTATGACTGGGGGGTTAAGAGGAAGTAGGAATAGGGAGGCCAGGCACAGTGGTTCACGCTTACAATCCCAGCACTTTGGGAGGCTGAGGCGGGAGGATCATTTGAAGCCAGGAGTTTGAGACCAGCCTGGGCGAAATAGCAAGAGCCTGCCTCTGAAAAAGAATTTTTAAAAAAGTTAGCTGGGCCTGGTAGCACATGCCTATTAGTCCTAGCTACTCAGCAGGCTGAGGTGAGAGGATCCCTTTAGCCCAGGAGTTCAAGGTTACAGTGAACTATGATGGCACCACTGCACTTTAGCCTGAGCAACAGAGTGAGACCCTGCCTCTAAAAAATATAAAATAAAAAGAGGGCATAGGGAGTGACTGCTTAATGTATACAGGATTTCTTTCAGGGTAATGAAACTGTTCCAGAATTGATGGTGGTAATGGTTGCACAACTCTACAAATATACTAAAAACCACCGAATTATATAATGTGAGTGAATTATATGGCAAATGAATTTATATCTCAAAAAGAAAAATGTTTTAAACCCAGAAATATCAGAAATGGGAAGAACTTGCTATAATCCACACTTTTTTTTCAAAGTGGCTAAATATCTTGTATGAAAAGGATTTGAGGCCTGGCACATTGACTCACGCCTGTAATCCTAGCACTTTGGGAGGCCAAGGTGGAAGACTGCCTAAGGCCAGGAGTTGGAGACCGGCTTTGGCAACACAGCGAGACCCCATTTCTACAAAAAATTTAAAAATTAGCTGGGCGTGGTGGCATACACCTGTAGTCCCAGCTACTCAGGAAGCTCAGGCAGGAGATTCGCTTGAGCCTAGGAGTTTGAGGCTGCACTGAGCTATGATCATGCCACTGCACTCCCATCTGGGCAACAGAGCAAGACCCTGTCCCTAAAAAAAAAAGAAAAGAAAAGGATTTGATAAGGCTTATAAAAGTAGCTACAGTTGGAATTATAACTTTGTAAAATTTAAAATTCCTCTATTTACCCACTTAACCTAAGGATTAACAGTTTAAACTTGTGCTATACAAAGCACTATGCTACAGCTATGAAAGGTACAAAGACGAGGTATTCCCAGTACTCAAAAGAACAAATCTAGAGGGAATGATACATAGAAACACCTAACCATAATACTCAGCAGAAAGAGGTAAATACTATAATAAAGGTAAAAGCAAAATGTAATGGAAACCCAGCAAAAGAAGCAATTGATCCCCTATGGGGAAACTTTAAGTTCAAACACTAAGCTTCTCAAATCTAGTCCTTAGTGAAGTGAGTGCCAGGACTAGCAGGGCCCAAACAAAAACCAATCTGCTGCCTTGCATCAGCAGGTGGGTTACACCCTAATCACCAAAAAGAGTCATGTAGACTTCTTGTTGTCTGTATCCCTTCACTGGAGGAACTCTCTATTGAGTTGAGTTGAGTTGACCAGGTTGCATGGGGAAGCTGCTATTTATAGATAATGATAGTTCTCTGATAGCTCTACCACCAACAAACATATAATGACCATTTCACAGTTATTACAGAGAGCTGCCCACAGCCTCCTTGTATCTTGCTTTTTTCATCTCCAGAAATAAAAGAAAAATGAAATTATTACAAAGCAGTTCCCACATGAAGTTGCTAAAAGAACACAATCATAACGAACTATAAGATCTGACCTGAATGCAATACTGGCCTATTTCTACATTCTTCTCTATCATTACTCCATACATACATCAAAGAAATATTTATTGAGTACCTACTATGTTCTAGAAGCTGTGAATATAGCAGTGAACTAGACAGACATAGTCTCTATACATATGAACTTTATAAACCAAAAGGATAAATTTCAAGATAATTCATTGTTCCTAAAATCATGAGTACACTCAAAATTCAACTCAACTAAACTAACCTGAATCTTCAATCTAAATGTTTTGCCTTCTCTGATAGTTGCTCCCCACCCACTGTGTGGATTGTAGAATATACTAGACAAAAGTGAATAAAAATTTATCTTCTAATAACCTCCTAATTGCATGGAGATAAGCAGATTTGTATCTACATATCTCTTCCAGTTTATGATATTATAAATAAAGGTAAAAAAATTCCAAATCACATGGACTTTAAGTAGATCAAAATGACCATATTGAGGGAAAAGCTAATTAGGGTATATTAGTCATCTTTTCAATCCCTTGACAAAAGTAGTTCTTGCATTGAGTGAGCAATGCAGTGCTGAGTGATAAGTTAAATGCACCTGAGCAAATACCTTCCTAAATGAGTATCCATAAAATACAGAGCACTTTTATTTCTATTTAGTAGACAATGAAAAATATTTCTCTTTCCATTTTTAGAAACTAAATTACAAGTTGTTAAATATTTTAAGTTCAGTTTTAATTAATATGTAGATATATGAACATACACACATATACATATATATATACATGTGTCTGTGTGTGCATATATACACATAAAAATATCTGGAAGAATACACAGACTGTTAGTGGACAAAACAGGGATGGGGAAACAGCAGAGGAAAACACTTTATGTATGTATGTATGTATGTTTTCTTTATATGTTTTAACAAAATCAAAAAATTACCCATAACCCACTATTTTTATTTTATTGTGTTTTCTGATTTTTTCAAAAAACTTTCAAAAAGTTCACTTTGATTTTTTTTTTGTTGTTTGTTTGTTTTTAGTTTGTTTTGGATACAGGGTCTTGCTCTGTCTGCCCTGGGTGGAGTGCAGTGACATCACCATAGCTCACTGCAACCTCAAACTCCTGGGCTCAAGCGATCCAGCTGCCTCAGCCTCCCAAGTAGCTGGGACTACAGGCGCATGCCACCACGCCTGGCTAATTTTTCTATTTTTAGTAGAGATGGGTCTCACTCTTGCTCAGAGGACACTAACCCTCTCTCTCTGAAGGTTGCACACTTTCCTACACCTCATGTACTCTGAGCTTCTATCCTTCCGTAGCTCTCAGTTTTCCCAGATGGCCCTCTCTTCCTTCTTCATCCACACTTTAAAACAAATTTCCTTGGTCCTCTTTTTGCTCTATACTCTCATCTACTCCTGTAGCTTCAAATAATACCTATATTCTGATCCCAAAACAATATTTCTAACTGGGACTTTCCTAAATCTCTGATTGTCCAACAGAAGACTCACCAGGCATTTATTCAATAAAATATATATTGAGCACTTAATATGTATCAAGTACTGTGTAGGCACAGGGAATTAAACCAGTGCTTCTTATATTTTAAAATGCTTATAAATCACCCAGGGATCCTGTAAAATGCAGAATATGATTTTCTAGGTATAGGTTGGGGTACAGGAGTCCACATTTCTAACAAGCTCCTAGGTAATGCCAATGCTGCTGGTCCAAACTTTATAGATGTCTCCTATTGAAAAGCTTCTATGGGGTAAAAAGAAATTAGGCAATTAGAGTACGGTGGCCAAAATACAGTGGATTAAACACATGCAGTTGTTCACTCCCTCTATAAATCAGTCCAAAATAGCAATAAAATACATTTTTAAAGGTAAAAACACACAATAGTAAAGAGATTAGGGGAGGAAATAACAGCAGATGACAGCCACAAAACTTTAATACAGGAAAAGCAATCAGATAAATTTGACTTGGTAGAGTACAAAAACTGAAACCCCCCCCATGATATTCTGAAATTTAAAAAATAAATTAAAAAAATTTTTTTTTCATAAAAATAAATAAATAAATGAAAAGAACTTATGACAAACAAACAAACAAAACTGAAACCCAAGCCTGAAGAGACAAGTCCAATAAAAAGCAATCTGATTCACACCACTGTACCATGGAAAGGCCAGGAATTGGAAGCACAACGCATCTCTGAAGGGAAGATTGAGGGAGGGTGCCAAAAACAGAAGAATTGGCTGACCGTCTATAGGAAGAGCAATTAGATCCGTAGTTCTCCTCCCCAACACCCCCTCCTAACTGCCCCCGCAAAGCTACCAAGCAACTGGCCCTCCCCAACCTAGACAAAGGCTGCCTGCAAACTCACCAGCCCAGAGAAACAACTAGACAGACTCCAGACTCAGGGAACACCAAGCACAGCTGAGAATAGGGGTGAGCCCTTTATTGAAAACAGCAGAATTAAGGAAAAGTCTACCAAACAGATAGATGCCCCAATCCCCTTTTCCACCTCAGTTCTCAGAACAGTGAGCTATCAAGCTTATATCCCCAGGCAAGAGTTAGGGAGATTTCTCTCTGGAGAAACTGACAGGACCCAAAAAAAGACAGAAAAATACAGATATTTGGGGGTTACCCAATGAAAAATGTATTCATCATATCACCCTTCGTGAAGGCCTCCAGTTAACAAGTTTCTGCCTACTCACATGAAGCTTCAAATCAGCTTCTTAGTAAATCTCATTTTTAACACATTAACTGCCATGTGAGTTGTATTTAACTCACACTAGTTTTGAGCCCGGGGGTCTCATGAAGCATATGTAACACACACTTCTCTTCACCTTGGGAGCTGCGAGAACTATTTTTCAAGTTCCATATAACTCGCGCACAAAAAAAAATAAAAAATAAAAAATTTTTCATTAAATTAGAAATGATCATTTTGTTTTCGAAGTTTTTATTCTATTTCCGTAATAAAACACTGTGGACCCAAGGAAAAAAATTTTTTTTTCTAGTGTGGCAGTCAATGTGTTAAATAAGAACAAACTCCTTAAAAATGTAGGAAATTCTGGCATATGCTACAACATGGATAAGCCTTGAAGACATTATGCTAAGTGAAATAATCTAGTCACAAAAGGACAAATATTATATGATGCCTCTTACATGAGGTTCCTAAAGCAGTCGAAGCTATAGAGACAGGAAGTAGAATGGTGGTTGCCAAGGGCTGAGGGGAGAAAAGAATGGGAGTCAGTGTCTAATGAGTATAGAGTTTCAGTTGGGGAAGATAATAAACTTCTGGAAATGGATGGTGGTGACGGGTGGACAACATGTGAATGTATTTAATGTCACAGAACACAGACATTTAAAAATGATTAAAATGGTAAATTCCATGTTACATATATTTACAATTAAAAAAAAAAACCAGACATTTGAGGAAGGCCATCACATTAAAGGAGACCAAAACAAAACAAAACAAGGAATCTGGGAGTAACCAGAGAATCAAGGAGAAGAAAACTTCACAGACACACAAAAATATTAATAGTTTAATATCTCAGATATATAAAAGGAAAGATTATATCCATGAAACAGAAACAAGATCTATAATAACGTATCATTCAAAGAATAAGAGTCCTTATACATTAAAATTATGATAGAGATCTTTTTAAGTCAATTGACAAGCTGGTAGGTAAAGGTGAAATCTTCCAGGAAGTGGAACAAAAAGAGAAAGTAATGAAAAATAGGAGAAAAAGTAAGAGAATAAGAGGATCAACTCAAGATCCAACACCGAACTAACAGAAGTTCTAGAAAACAAGAAGAGCAACTTTTAAAATATATAATATAAGAAAAAATTTTCAGAACTGAAGTACATACATTTCCAAAATGAAAGTACCCACAGAATATGCCACACAATGAATGAAAAAAATCCACATCAAGGCACATCCCCATGGAATTTCACAACATTGAGGATAAAAAGAAGGTCCTAAAATCTATCATAAGAAAAAAAAAAAAAAAAAGATAGGTCACAAAGAACTAAGTCCTGGAATGGCTCTGGATTTCTGAGCAACAATACTGGAAACTAACAACATTGAAGAAAACCTTCCAATTCTGAGGGGAAATGATTTTTCAAGCTAGAATTATATATCCTGCCAAATTATCAATTACATATGAAAATAGAATTGATATTTTCAGACATACAAGGTTTCAAACAACTTACCTCCCCACGTCCATTCTCAGGAAGCTCCTGAATGATGTGCTCCACCAAAGTGGAGAAATAAACTAGGAAAGAAGACGTTATAAAATTCAAGACAATGGATGCCAACACAGGAGAGAAGCAAGGGCAGTGCCCAGGATAATGGTGAATGAGAGTACTAGGATGACAGCTAAAAACAGTAGATGGGATTCAAGCAGGAGAATGATGGGTGGCTTAGGGGCATGTTGAAGAAAAAAATGGAAATGATAAATTACCTGATGGTTAACCATACTGAGATGAATTTTACAGTCCTGTCAGAGAGTGTGAAGATAATATTGTCATAAGTACATAAAGAATTCAGGCAAATGTTTACAAACTAAGGCAATTATTAATTCCAAGAAAAAGTTCTATAAGAAAGGAAATATAATCACAATATACTAACCTGTGAACACTACATAGTCACAATCATTTATATATTGAAAGATAATTTAAGAACCAGTGATAATTGTGATATAAATATATCAGAAAATGGGTAGAAAGAAAGAATGTGTATGGCATGACAGAACTAAATCATTATCTCTCTTAGAAGGAATAAATAATATCAAAAAGTGAAAAATTATAAGTAGCAGTGTAAGCATATTATGAAAAACAAGGAGGTAAAAACCAGAAGAAAAAGCTAAGAGTTAGGTGTTGCCTCTGTGGATCAGAAGTTGGGGGTGCAGAGGGTTAGGGCAGAAAACTGCTATTTTTTTACTATAAACCTTGTGGTACCTTTTGACTTTTTAAACTATAAACTTGTATTGCTTTGATAAATGTAAAAATTAAACTAAAAGAAATCTAGAGTTTATTCTAGTTCTATCACTTAACCTAGATTTAGTAAATTATTTCACCTCTCTGAGCCGTAGGTTCAACAGTATGTTGAACCCAACTCGTACAGGCTAGTGAGAGCTGATTGTTACATTTTCAGGAATTTTGCAAGCCAGTTGTTATAGACAGTCATTATTAAAAACAAAATCATAAGCCGGGCGCGGTGGCTCATGCCTGTAATCCTAGCACTCTGGGAGGCCAAGGCGGGAGGATTGCTTGAGGTCATGAGTTCGAGACCAGCCTGAGCAAGAGCGAGACCCCATCTCCACTAAAAATAGAAAAATTAGCCAGTGGCACGTGCTGTAGCCCCAGCTACTCAGGAGACTGAGGCAGGAGGATCACTTAAGCCCACGAGTTTTAGGTTGCTATGAGCTCACTGCAGCCTGGAACTCCCGGGCTCTAGCAATCCTCTTGTCTCAGCCTCCCCAAGTTGCTAGCACTACAGGCATGTGCCACCATGCCCACGGGCTAATTTTTTTTTTTTTTTCAGAGACCAGTCTTGCTCTGTTGCCCAGGCTGGTCTCAAACTTCTGGCCTCAAGTGATCCCCCTCCCTTGGCCTCCCAAAGTGCTAGGATTACAGGCATGAGCAACTGTGCCTACACTATTTATATTTTACAAATCAACAAACCAGAGCTTGACTTATTGTTGTATTAATTATATGCACAGGTTGGCAAACTATGGCCCTCTGCTTGTTTTCATATGGTACAAAGAATAGTTTTCACATATTTTTTTTTGAGATAGAGTTTTCACTATATTGCCCAGGCTAGTCTCAAATTCGTGGGCTCAACAGATCCTCCTGGCTATGGTTTTTACATTTTTAAATGGTTATAAACACACACACACACAAAGAATATGCAACAGAGACCATTCGTAACCTGCAAAGCCTAAACTATTTACTATCTGGCTCTTTACAGAAAAAAATGTGTCCACCCCAGATCCAGACTTAAGGAGATCCAGACTTAAGGAAGTGATGGAGAAAATGTTAATTCATTGTAATAATCTTCACTCCTCTCAACTCTGTAGCTGCAGCTTTAGTGCAACAAGCAAATTAGATTGTGTTCAAAAATAGATACATACTGTATCTTCAGGGGATTGGATCCAGGACTCCCACAGACAGCAAAATGCGAGGATGCTCAAGGCCCTTATATAAAATAGCACAATGATTGAATATGACCCTTGCACACCCTCCCGCATTCTTTAAATCATCTCTAGATCACTATTAATAACTAATACAATGTAAATGCTGTGTAAATAGTTGTTATACTGTATTTTTAATTGCAGTATTTTTTGTTGTTCTGTTTTTTTAATTGTTTCCCCCCCAAATATCTCTATCCGCAGTTGTTTGTTGTTTGAACCCAAGAAAATAGAACCTGCAGATATTGAAGGCCAACTGTATGTCCTCACCCATTCCTATCTACCCTATCCTGATAAAGACTACCACTATACATTTGTTAAAAATCACAGAACTGTATACCAAAGAGAGTAAATCTTACTGTAAATAAATTAAAAAATTTTTTAAAATCACGTGTGCAACTTTTTAAGTGAAGATGCCTCAGCCCAACTCCCTACAGATTCTGATTCAGTTGATCCAGAATGAGACCTGGGCAAACTGCGTTTTTTAAAAAGCAACTGGTAACTCTGTTATGAAACTATAATAGAATGATAACCTCATTCCTAACCCCACTCTTTGACTTCTATCTCTGCATCGTTCCCACTTACTCCAATACTCCTGCTATTCTTTCAGCTCAATGAGACCTCCAATTCCTCGAACTCACTACTTTCTTTCTATTCCATGCTGGTCTTCACTCCCTCCCTACCTCAACTAATACCCTGAATCCCTTTTGCTCTCTTATCCTCCCTCCCAACTGTATCCGCCTGGCAAGACCCCAACAAGACCCCAACCGTAGCTCAATCCATTTGCATGCTTTGTCTGCTCTCTCCCTAGGCTAATGGGGGGGGGAAGTTACATCATCTTCAACTTGGTTTCACTAGTAATGGTCTCCAACCATAAGTGGACCCCTCAATACAACCCTAAATCTCTCTCTCTCCCACTCTTCACTATGGCTATTTCAAACCTTCTCTACCTTCCTCAAACATCATATTCCTCTCTTCACTCACTTTTGGTAGACCCAGTACACCTCCGACATAACGAAGAAAGAGTGTGAGCAGAGGGCTATTTCAGTTTCCTATAAATTTATGTGCAACTACACCCATTAGTCCCTCTACCAATGCTCTGGATCTCATCTCCTTTTACCACCAGAGGGACTATAGTGCTCCAGTACCCTGAAGGACTACACTCTCTAGGATCCCTACTCTATAGGACCATACTCTCTAGGATTTTTAGCCTCTACCGCTTTACTGGCTCCTTTGCCACCAGCCTGTAAATATGCGCAAATCACTCAACTATAGGCTCCCTGACAATAGTGGTTCTTTGGGGTTATAAACTCCTTTTGAAAAGCTGATGAAAGCTTTAAGGCTTTTTCCCCCCACTCCCCAAAAAAATTACATACAAAGTTTGCATATAATATTGGGGGAAGAGGTGTCCATAAATCCCAGGTTAAGAACCCATACCCTATAATTTGTTCTCTTTTCTCCTTCATACCCAAGTTTTTTGAGAGAGCTAAACAATGCTGCTTTGCACCTGAATTCCCTCCTGATTCCATTGCAATCCTGCCTCCCAGCCCCATAACTCCACTGAAACCATTCTTGCCAAGGTCAATGACCCTGTTGCTAAATTCAGTAGACACTTTTTAGTCCTTATCTGCAGCATTTGATATTGCTGATCATTCTCTCCTTTTTGAAACACTCTCTTTATTCAGCATCGGAGACTGTACACTCTATATATTTAACAGTTTTCTACCTCTCTGGTCATTCTTTCTAAATTGGTCACAGGCTCCTTTTCCCAGGCCAGTTGGGGTATCATCAGGGATCTAGCTTTGGTTCCTCACCCTGACACTTTACACCAAAAACATCACAAACTGGCAACCTATACAGCTGATTTTAGTGGTCAGAACTGTATTGTTTGGCCTTACAATGAGTATTATATGCATATTCAACATACACTTTTAGATGAATTTAGGGACCTTTAGTTTAAAATAATTAAACATTATCCAATACAGTTTTCTATGTAATAGAAATGCTACTTTAAAGCAACCTTACTAAATTATGGCAATTGGGAACACTAAAAATTCAAACTTATTGAACTGGGCATTCTAAGAAAAGAAATTTGTGGTTAAAATGTAACAAAGAACTGCTAGAACATTACACAAAAATACTGGGTCTATGAACCAGGAGTCCTCTAGTCCTGCATTTCCCACAGCTGACTGTGATCAAACAGGGCTTTGGAGCCAATGGTAGTTTTTCTTTTGTTTTGTTTTGGGTTTTTTTGGATATTGAGCATCCATCTCCCTTTCTTTGGTAATAATACCCCAATCTCATCTGGTAGATTATCTCCTCCCCCATGTATACATCTCAGTAAATCAAGTCTCCTGCCATCCTCTAGACTAAGTGATGGGCACCTTATCTGAACAAAGCAAATTGGGTCTTTTCTAATAGGACTTTGAATCCTGAGCAAAATGATGCAAAAATGGTGCTGGCCTGGAAGTTCCAGCCAGAGAAATTAGGCAAGAAAAAGAAATAAAAGGGCCGGGCACAGTGGTTCACACCTGTAATCCTAGCACTTTGGAAGGTCAAGGTGGGAGGATCACTTTAGCCCACGAGTTCAAGACCAGCCTGGGCAACATAGCGAGACCCCATCTCCACAAAAATTTTTTTAAAAAATTAGTCAGGAATAGTGGCATGCACCTGTAGTCCCAGCTACTCGGGAGGTTGAGGCAGGAGGATCGCTTGAGCCCAGGAGTTTGAGGTTGCAATGAGCTATGATGACACCACTGTACTCTTGCCCAGGCAACAGAGCAAGACCCTGTCTCAAAAAAAAAAGAGAAAAAGATAGAAAGAAAGAGTATCCAAATTGGAAAGGAAAAAATAAAACTACTTCTATTTGCAGATGACATGATCCTAAATACAGAAAATCCCAAAAAATAAAAAGAAACACCCACTACTAGAGCTAATACACAAACATGGCAAAGTTGCAGAATACAAAACCAACACATAAAAATCAGTTGTGTTTCCATAAACCAGCAATGAACAAAACAATCTGAAAGGAAATTAAGAAGACAACTACATTTACAATAGCATCTATTAATAAAATAATAAAATACTGAGGAACAAATTTAACAGGAGGTGAAAGACTTGTATACTGAAAACTACAAAACAATGCTGAAAGAAATTAAAGAAGACATAAATAAATGAGAAGACATCCCATGTTCATGGATTGGACGACTTACTTAATATTAAGATGGCAATACTACCCAAAGTGATCTACAAATTCAATGCAATATCTAGCAAATTCCAACTACCTTTTTTCAGGAATGAGAAAACCAATCTTCAAATTCATATAGAATTGAAAAGGACCCTGAATAGCCAAAATAATCCTGAAAAAGAACAACAGTGTTGGAGGACTCACACTTCCCTATTTCAAAGCTTACTACAAACAGGATGGTCCTGGCATAAGGAGAGACACATAGACTAATGGAATAGAATTGACAGAAATAAACCCTCAAATATAGAGTGAATTGATTGTGGACAACAGTCTCAAGATCATACAATATAGAAAGAATAGTCTCTTCAACATATGGGGCTGGGAAAAATGGCCATCCACATGCAAACGAATGAAGTTAGACCCCGACTTCACACCATATACAAAAATTAACTGAAACTGATTCAAAAAACCTAAATGTAAAAAAACTATAAATCTCTTAGGAAAAAACATAGGGGGAAATCTTCATGATATTGTATGTAGCAATAATTTCTTGGAGTTGACACCAAAAGCACAGGCAGCTAGGCGCGGGAGGATTGCTTGTGCTCAGGAGTTCAAGGCTGCTGTGAGCTATGATCATGCTACTGCAATCCAGCCTGGGCAACAGAGTGAGACTCTGTCTTTAAAAAAAAAAAAAAAAGCACAGGCAACAAAAGAAAAAATAAATTGGACTTCATCAAAATTAAAAATGTTTGTGTATCAAAGGATACTATCAAAACAGCAAAAAAGACAACCCACAGAATGGGAGAAAATATTTGCAAATTATATCTGATAAAGGTTTAATATTCAGAATATATAAAGAACTCCTACAACTGAACAATAAAAAAAATTCAAAACTAGGCAAAGGACTTGAATAGACATTTCTCCAAAGAAGATATATAAATGGCCAGTAAGCACATGAAAAGGTACTCAAGGGAGCCACCGCTGCCAGCAACATGTTCAAGATAATTCAGAGGTCCGTGGGGTGAGCCAGCCTGAGCCTGCTCACCTTCAAAGTCTATGCAGCACCGAAAAAAGACTCACCTCCCCCAAATCCCATGAAGGTTAATGAGCTTTCACTATAATCAGTTCCCGAGGGTCAATCTAAATACGTGGAGGAGCCACGGACCCAACTTGAAGACAGCATCTCACAACTCCGACATTACTGAGAGCCATATGCAAGTTGGTGTCAGGAAACATACTCCCAAACTAAGCCCAAGATGAAAAGTTTGGTTTAATAGGGGTTAGACAGCTATGAATATATCCAAAATGAACCTCCTGGATTTTTCCCAAGACTTGGTGTTATTGGTTTTGCTGGCCTTGTTGGACTCCTTTTGGCTAGAGGTTCAAAAGTAAAGAAGCTGGTATATCCACCTGGTTTCATAGGATTAGCTGCCTCTATCTATTATCCACAACAAGCCATCACATTTGTCCAGGTCAGCGGGGAGAAATTATATGACTGGGGTTTACGAGGATACACAGTCGTAGATTTGTGGAAGGGGAACTTTCAAAAGCCAGGAAATGCGAAGAATTCACCTGGAAATAAGTAGAAAACTCCATGCTCCGCCCATTTTAATCAGTTATAGGTAAACACTGGAAACTCCATACAGTAAATCAATATTTCTATAGAAAAATGGCACAGAAGTCAGTATTGAATGTATTAAACTGGCTTTCTTCTTCAGGAAAAACTATACTAGGCCTCTAATGTAGTTGTGATACCATCCTACAACCAAATTAATCTGAAATCCTTTCACCTAGAGATAACGTACAAGCCTTAGAATTCCTCATCCTCATGTTGCTATTTATGTACATAATTAAAATCCAAGTTAAAAAAAAAGGTGCTCAACATCACTAGCTATTAGGGAAATGCAAATCAAAACTACAGTGAGTTACTGCTTCATATCCATTAGGATGACTATTATCGAAATAATGGAAAATAACAAGTGTTGGTGAGGATCTAGAGAAATTGGAACCCTGGTGCATTGCTGGTAGAATGTAAAATGGTACAGCTGCTGTGGAAAACAGTTTGACAGTTCCTTAAAAAGTTAAACATAGAATTATCATATGATCCAACAATTCCACTTCTAGGTAGATACCCAAAATAACTGAAAGCAGGGACCCAAACGGATACCTACACACCAATGTTCATAGCAGCATTACTCACAACAGCCAAAAGCTGGCAACAACCCATCAACAGAAGAACAGATAAACAAAATATGGTATATATATATATAATGGAATATTATTCAGCTTAAAAAGGAATGAAATTCTGATATAAGCTATACATGCATGAACCTTAAAAACATTATGCTAAGGTAAATAAACCAGACACAAAAGGAAAAATATTGTATGATTCCACTTACATAAGGCACCTAAAATAGGCAAATTTACAGAGATGGAAAGTAGGAGTTCCCAGGGGCTTGGGGCAGGGGGGAGGCAGGAGGAATGGGGAATTATTGTTTAATGGGTACTAAGTTTCTATTGAGGATGGTGCAAAAAGTTCTGGAAATGGATATTGGTAGTGGTTACACAACACTGTGAATGTACTTTAATGCCACTGAATTGTACATTAAAAATGGCTAAAATGGTAAACTTTATATTATGTATATATTACCACAATTTTTTAAAAATTCTACAACCAGAATCTTTTCTTTTTTTGTCCTCAAACACAGTACCAAATAAATGGCTAGGGTGAGTTTTACTAAAACAGTCACGGCATAGACAAAGCATTCTTCTCTTGACTTAGTTTGGAACAGTTTTCAAAGTGTGATCTGCAAACCCTTGGGAGCCCCTGAGACTTATTCAGGCAATATGTGAGATCAAAACTATTTTCTTCCACACACCAAAAAAAATTAATAATTTTCATATTAATATTTGCCTTTTTCACTGGTAGTGCAAAAGCATGGCGGATAAAACATAAATCAAAGCAGTGGCATCAAACTATACTATTTCACCAGTATAGTCACTATTCTTCACTTCCACACACCTGGAGTTAAAAAAAAGTCAGTGACACTTAAAAACATCCAATATGAAGAGGAGATCTTAAATGTTCTTATCACACACACACAAAAATAATAACTAGGTGAGGTGATAGATGATAGAGTTAACTAACCTGATTGTGGTAATCATTTCAAAATTTGTATGTATATCAAATCATCACATTGTATACCTTAAACTTATACAATTTTATTTATAAATTATATCTCAATAAAACCAGAAAAAAATTTTAAATAAAGATCCTTTGTATGTATCATTTTTTAGAAGTCCAATATGAAGCAGTAAAAAGCTTATTACATCTTTAGCTTCCATATTATTAAAATTAAAATGTATAAATTAAAATTTTAGAAATCTTGACCCTTGAGTACACATCTTTTTAATATTCTATGTGACAACAAAATAAAAAGTACACATAAAGCAGTTCTACTGCACAGTGCATTATTATGGCTATCTTGAGAAAAACCATTTATGCAATTGACTTGCAAGCTGTTTTCTTCATGGAACTCTACTTCAACTAAAAAGAACAACTAACAAATGATATCAGACTTGGGTATTTGGATGACATTTTTTGTGAAAAAAAAATGAGCCTATCATTTTACAGAAAACTAGAGACTACATTTGTTACCATCGATAAAACTGAGCTTTCAAAAGAAAATTAGATTTTCAACATAGTGCTGGAAGTCCTGGCCACAGCAATTAGACAAGACAGAGGAATCAGGGGCGTCCAGATAGGGGCAGAAGAGGTCAAACTTTCACTATTCGCAGACGATATGATATTATACATAGAAAACCCCAAGGATTCAACCAAGAGATTACTGGAATTGATAAATGAATTCAGCAAAGTCTCAGGATACAAAATTAATACACACAAATCCATAGCCTTCATATATGCTAATAACAATCAAGCCGAGAAACAAATTAAAGATGCTATACCTTTTGCAATAGCAACAAAGAAAATTAAATATTTAGGAATATATCTAACTAAGGAGATCAAAGACCTATATAGAGAGAATTATGAAACACTGAGAAAGGAAATTGCAGAGGATGTAAATAGATGGAAAACCTTACCATGCTCTTGGATAGGCAGAGTCAACATAGTAAAAATGGCTTTGCTACCTAAATTAATTTACAGAATCAATGCAATCCCTATCAAAATACCAACATCATTTTTTGCCGATCTAGAAAAAATAATTCTACGCTTCGTGTGGAACCAGAGAAGACCCCGTCTAGCCAAAGCAATCTTAAGCAAAAAGAACAAATTGGGAGGCATCTGTCTACCAGACTTCAAACTATACTACAAGGCTATAGTAACCAAAACTGCATGGTATTGGCACAAGAACAGACACGTAGACCAATGGAACAGGACTGAGAACCCAAATATAAAACCAACCTCATACAGTCACCTGATCTTTGACAAATTCCAGAAAAACGTACACTGGGGAAAAGATTCCCTATTCAACAAATGGTGCTGGGAAAATTGGATGGCCATATTTAGAAGACTGAAAGTGGACCCACACCTCTCACCTCTCACAAAAATCAATTCACAATGGATAACAGATCTAAACCTAAGACATGAAACCATAAGAATTCTCGAAGAAAATGTTGGAAAAACTCTTATGGACATTGGCCTAGGCAAAGAATTTATGAAGAAGACCCCCAAAGCAATCACAGAAGCAACAAAAATAAATACATGGGACCTGATCAAATTGAAAAGCTTCTGCACAGCCAAGGAAACTATCACTAGAGTGAACAGACAACCTACAGAATGGGAGAAAATATTTGCATGCTACACCTCTGATAAAGGGCTTATAACCAGAATCTATACAGAACTTAGGAAAATCAACAAGAAAAAATCAAACAACCCTATTAAAAAATGGGCAAAGGACATGAACAAAAACTTTTCCAAAGAAGACAGAATGATGGCCAGCAAACATATAAAAAAGTGCTCAACTTCTCTAATCATCAGGGAAATGCAAATCAAAACCACAATGAGATATCACTTAACTCCAGTGAGATTGGCTCATATCAAAAAATCCCCAAATAACAAATGTTGGCGGGGATGTGGACAGGTAGGAACACTCATACACTGCTGGTGGGACTGCAAATTAGTACAACCTCTATGGAAAAGAATATGGAGATACCTCAAAGAATTAAAAGTAGAATTACCATTTGACCCAGCAATCCCACTACTGGGTATTTATCCAAAAGAAAAAAAGACATTTTATAATAAAGACATCTGCTCTCGAATGTTCATAGCAGCACAATTCACAATTGCAAAGTTGTGGAAACAACCCAGGTGCCCATCAATACACGAGTGGATCAATAAAATGTGGTATATGTATACCATGGAGTATTACTCAGCAATAAGGAACAACAGTGAATTAACACATCTGGTATTATCCTGGTTGGAGCTAGAACCCATTCTTCGAAGCGAAGTGTCACAGGATTGGAAAAACAAGCATCACTGGTATTCACCATCAAACTGGTACTAACAGATGAACACTTACATCACACAGGGCAGTAACATTCATCTGAGGGCGGGCGGGTGGGAGGGGGGTGGAAGGGATGGGAAAAACTCTCACTGAATGGATGTGGGGAGCACAGTTTGGGGGATGACCACGATTGTGGCTCTGACACGGGCAGAACAGGGGCAATGTGTATGGCCAAAGTGTTGTACCCCCATGATATTCTGAAATTAAAAAAATAAATTATAAAAAAAAAAAAAAAAAAATTAGAATTTTATAAAACTTGAAACCTTCCCAATAACTTCAAAACTTTCCTGATGAGATCAATGGTGATATTAATACAATTGCTTAATATTGCAGAATGAAATGTGAAAACATTTGAAAGATTTATACAACTCAGTCAACCAATATTTTCATAAGGACCAATGCATGATGTTACAAAATCATGCATGGGTAAGTAATTCATTCAAAGTATAAGGCAGACCAATGGATTTTAATGTACCAGAATACGAAAAGTTCTTAGATATGGTTTCAGATTCCACATTTCAACTAAACTTTAAGAAACTACTACTTGTTAATTTTTGGTGTAGTATCAAGGAAGAACTTAAATATTAATATTAATTTATATTAAAATGCTCCTTCCTTTTGCAATTACTTATCTGTGTCAGGCTGGAGTTTCTTCATAGACTTCAAGCAAAACAACATATTACAAGAGATTAAAAGAAGCAGATAAGAGAATCCACCTGTCTTTTCATTAAACTAGAGACTAAAGAGATTTGAAAAAATGTAAAACAATATCACTCTTCTAACTAAATTTGTTTTAGAAATTATTTTTCATTAAAAATGTTATTTTTGTTACGTGTAATGGGTTTGTTACTCTTATTTTTAAATGAATAAAATAAACATTTGTAGATTTTCTCAGTTTTAATTTCTCATATGGTTACTATCAAAAGATATAACTCAGATAAGCAAAAACTCTTTAGAGTCTTTGATAATATTTAAGAGTGTAAAGGGTCCCCAAAACAAAAAGTTTTAAAACTGCTGATCTAGTAAGACCTTTGTTTCAAAAGGGGTTTTTTTTTTCCATTATTTCCCTTTGTCCAGGTACGAAATAGGTTTATGTATAGGCTAAATTGTACCCTGAAACAAAAAGGAGGGCTAAGATAAAGCAGCAGCTCAGGTTCTGATCCTACAACCCACTCCAAAAGCCCTATTTGTTAAGGAATAAAAATATTTGTTTCTTGGCCATTCATGGGCTATTTCAGTTACCAATAAACCAGACCTGAGTAATATATGTAGAACCAAAATGACAAACATAAAGGTAGTTATTATCCCTGTATGAGGATAAAGCCCCTAGTACTTCCAGCTTAGTTAGCTGTTACTGGTAGTTTAGTGTAACTAGACATAGTGAACAGATCAGAATTTGCCTTTAAATTTCATTAAGAAAGGAAGAAATAAACTACTACCAATTCATGTTTCCTTTTTGCAGTTAACTCATTTAAGCTACATTTACTTACACATTTTGATCAATCAACTGAAAAGAAATACTGTAAAGGAATTTGCAATGCCCTTTAATATCTCCCTTTCTTTCTCAACTTCTCACATTTGTTTTCTGACAAATTCTTAGTATTTACTCTCCAAATAGTAAATGCTATCTTTTACAAATATTCTTGTCATGAAAATGCTCAGTTTAAGAGAAATGTTTCATTCATACAAACCTTTGCTATATAGCATTGATAGCATTCAAATACTAAGAACATTAAAAATTATCCTATTAAATGTTGTCAAAAGCAAACAATGTTATCAAAGACATACCACAAACCTGAAATATTTCATCAGATGATAAATTCTGACTACTTGAATAGAAAGTTTTAACCATGGTACTCTGACCACATTGGTTAGTATTATAAAACAGTATTCTGAATTTCTGGAAACATTAAACCAGCTTTTACTAATAGTCACTGTTAAGGAACTAGGGAACAAGGAAAAAATTCCCAGTACATATCTCTATGAATAGTAAGATATTATAAAAGATTCAAAATACAAAAATAATAAAACAAAATAATTCTGATAATACACATTTCCTAAAATTCACAAATCTATTTCATTTTAGAGGAATAAAAATAAAAAGAATTATAATTGCCCTGGATATTATGATATAATCTTAAACGTAAAAAAATGCTTAGAAAAAAATGACCGGATCAGGCTACCCCGGGGAAAAAACTGACTTTAATTAAATCTTCAGTTTTTGAAAGCCTACAAATAAAATTATGGAAACAGGAGGAAAGAGAGAAAAAAAAAACCAAAATACATTTCACCTCTCTAAAAGGGAAAAAACTGACAGTTTCAACCAAGTTCTTTTTAAAAGACAATGATTAAACAAAATTTCCCCCCAGCGTCAGTGAGCTCCCACATTCAAATCCAGACTTCACTGACTATTTGGCATGCAGAATTGAATTACAGAACAATTTTGCTCATGCATGGACAAATGCTATTTTTCCCCACTGGAATGATTTCTTTGTAGTGTACTCATTAGTAACACTAACCCCTTCCTATGCCCCCAAAACCAACTTGCTTTGTGAGCTAAATCCCAATCCCAAATCAGACATTGTTGGCAAAACTAATCTCTGAATGAAAACAGTACAACAGCCAATCACAACATAGAATTTGGATCGTATGTTACTGACGTTGAGATAGAAAACTGTGCAGTTTCCAGCAGGTAGTTTTAGTTGAGCTTCTTGGCTCTGCAAAAGTGAAGTATGATTTTATCTTTAGAGACATATATGACATTTTCTTAAAATTATACTACTGATTTTTTTTCTTGGAAAATATGTTTTTCTAAAACTTTGTTTCACAGCCAAAATGAACAATGATTTCAATAAGGACAGAAAATGGTTAATAATTAATTAAAAGTTAAAACATTTAGGTTGATATATTAATGTGATTTTCCATCCTTTCGTACCTCTCCCCAAGCTAGAGATAGTTCCTTCAGACTTCAATTCATTTTGACACTGCCTCTTTTTGCCCACTCATATGATGTAATTTGGATAAACAGTTTCTTCAGTTAAAGTTAATTGCTCTGAAGACTCCAAAAATGCTAATAATAATAATAACTTCCTCCTGATAGTAATGAATTAATTATATGTTCAAGGACTTCTCCAGTTGGAGTACAGAATGATTGGGCATGATAAGTTTTAGACCTATTTCATTCAAATAAATAGAATTGCTCACAAACCATAGATGAAATTGAAGCTTTTTTTTTTTAACCTATCCTTTTCATAGATTACTAATCATTGGTAAATAAGAGCTACTAAAGTAAAATCTCCTGGTCAGCCATAATGTAGCAATGTAACTTTGGACAATCATCTTAAACTCTCTGGTCTACTTATCTACAAAATGTTTGATTATATCTCCACAGTATCTCTTATTTCTAATTTTTAGGGGCCTTTATATTTAACTGTCTGAGAGAGATAGTATACTGGGCAGATGTCACTGGAATACCAGAAATTTCATTAACACTTTGCTGGATACCAAGAGTCATATTCTTAACTGGTAAGCTAAATTCAGTTATGAATATTACAAAGTATTTCCACATGTTCTTTAAATGAATAAACAGAACAAAAGAGTAGCATAATATAATTTTAAAAGTCATTAACAAAACTGCAAAAAAGTAGGATTAGACATTCAGGGGGTAAGGAAAGTAGCAAAAAAGAGGAGGGAACACTTCTCAACTCAAACTGTGACGCTTGATCCCCTGATGCCCAAACCAGAAAAACACAACACAAGAAAACTACAAACCAATATCCTTTATGAACACAGATACAAAAATCCTTATCAAAATACTAGTGAACCAACTCCAGCAACATATAAAAAGGATTATATACCATGACCAAGTCAGATTTATTTCAGGAATGCAAGGCTGGTTCAACAAGCAAAAATCAATCATGTTAATACACCATATTAACAGAATAAAGGACAAAAACCACATGATCATCTAAATAGATGCAGAAAAAGCATGTGACAAAATTAAACACCCATTCACGATAAAAACACTCAAAAACTAGGAATAGAAGGGAATTTCCTCAATCTGATGAAAAAAAAAAAGCCTATGAAAAACACACAGCTAAGATCATACTTAATGGTGAAAAACTGAATGTTTTTCCAAGATCAAAAACAACACAAGAATGTCTGCTCTCACCACTTCTATTCAACATTGTACTTGAGGATCTAGCCAGGGCAATGAGGGAAATAAAATAAATAAAAGACATCCAGATGGAAAAGGAAGAAGTAAGACTATCTCTATCTCTATTTGCATATAGAAAATCATAAGGAATACCCAAAAAGCTATTAGAGCTAATGAACAAGTTCAGCAAGGTTGCAGGATACAAAATAGTATTTCTACACACTAGCAATGAACAATCCAAAAATGAAATTAAGAAAACAATTCCATTTACAACAGCATCATAGAGAATAAAATATTAAACAGACATTTCAGAGAAGAAGACATACTAATGTCCAATAAGCACATGAAAAGATGTTCAACATCATTGTCATTAGGAAAATGCAAATCAAAACTATAGTGAGACATCACTTCACACCTATTAGGATGGCCATAATCAAAAAGACAGATAATAATAAGTGTTGATGACAATGTGGAAAAAGTGAAACCCTAAATCATTTCTGTCAGGGATGTAAAATATGACCCAGTAATTCCACTCCTAGGTATATACCCAAGTGAACTGAAAACATTTAAGTCCACATAAAAACTTGTACATAAATGTTCATAGCAGCATTATTCAAAATACTCAAAAAGCAGAAACAATCCAAATGTCCATTAACTGATGAATAGATAAACAAATGTGGTATATCCATAAAGTGGAATATTCTTCAGTCAGAAAAAAGAATGAAGTACTGAGATATACTGCAAAGGATGAACCTTGAATACTATGCTAAGTGAAAGAAGCCAAACACAAAAGGCCACATAGCATGTCATTCCATTTATATGAAGTGTCCTGAACAGGCAAACCCATAAATACAGAAAGTAGATTAATGGTTGCCATGAGCTCGGGGGAAGGAGAATAGGAAGTGACTCTTAATGGCTACATGATTTCTTTTGGGGTGATGACAATGTTCTGGAATTAGATGGTGTTGATAGTTGTACAACTATGTGAATATATTAAAAACCACTGAATTGTACACTTTATTTATTTTATTTTTTGAGACAGGGTCTTGCTCTGTCACCCAGGCTACAGGGCAGTGGCACGATCATAGCTCACTGCAACCTCGAACTCCTGGGCTCAAGTGATCCTCCACCTTAGCCTCCCAAGTAGGTAGGACTACAGGCATGTAGTCCCACCACGCCCAGCTAATTTTTTTATTTTTTGTAGAGATAGGGTCTCACTATGCTGCTCAGGCTGGTCTTGAACTCCTGGGCTCAAGCAGTCCTCTTGCCACGCCCTCCCAAAGTGCTAGGATTACAGGCATGAGCCACCAATTGTACACTTTAAAAAGGTGAATATATGGCATTTGAATTCTATCTCAATAAAAGAAAAAGTAGCCCAACAAATACTTTCAAAATTCTACCTAATTTAAAACAGAATTTTAGCAGACATTTTTAAAGGTGTAATAAAATATAAAAATACATACACAAAGACCAATCACACAGAGAATGATGTGTTTTAATTCAGAATTTACTTTCAACCCAGTACAACAATTTTATTTATGACAGAAAAACTATCTGGTTCTGATCCTGCCTGGCTGCTCCTTTTTAGGCTCCTTGGAATGCAAGGTTGGTTTTTCCTCAGGCTTTTCTTCCTCCACCACTACTTTTTACCCCTCCCAAATTCCCTTATTATTTTTACCCAGGGGTTCTATCTCCTAACATACTTTGTATCTTTACAACCTTTATGTAGGAGGAATCATTCTCTAGCATTTCACTTTGAATTATATTTTTAAGATTTATTTATATTGATACATGTAGCTATGATCTTTTTTTTTTCTCATCACTGTCTACCAGACAGGAATATTCTACAGTTTCTTCATTCTATTACTGATAGACATTTGAGTTGTTTCTACGGGATTTTTTGCTTTGTTTTGTTTTTATTTTTTAAGAGACAGTCTCCCTGTGTCACCCTGGGTAGAGTGCAATGGTGTCATCATAGCTCTCTACAACCTCAAACTTCCTTGCTCAAGCAGTTCTCCTGCCTCAGCCTCCCAAGCAGCTGGGACTACAGGTGTGCACCATCACGCCTGGCTAATTTTTCTACTTTTTGTAGAGAAGGGGTCTTGCTCTTGCTCAAGCTGGTCTCAAACTCCTGACCTCAAGCAATCCTCCCACCTCAGCCTCCCAAAGTGCTAGGATTACAGGCGTGAGCCACTGTGTCCAGCCAATAAAGCTATTTTTAAAAAATTACTTTTGTTATTTGTATACAGGAACATAATCATATCTTGATCTTTTATCTTAACAACCTTACTTCCTTTAAGAATATATCAGCAAATTATCTTAGGCTTTTTATATAGACAGTATTCATCTCAGAATAACCCCAAAAATGAGTATAAGAATGTTTCTTCTTTTTCTAGATTCAGGAAGAGTTTATCGAAAGTTATGATTATCCATAAATGTTTGGTAGAAATCACTTGTAAAACTATATGGGCCTGATTAGGATGGCTACCATAAAAAAAAGAAAGAAAGGAAGGGAGAAAGGGAGGGGAAGGGAAGGGGAGGGGAGGAAAGGGAGGGGAGGAAAGGGAGGGGAGGAAAGGGAAGGGAAGGGAAGGAAGGACAAGTGTTGGCAAGGAAGTGGAGAAAGTGGGACCTTTGAGCACTGTTGGTGAGACTGTAAAATGGTGCAACTGCTATGGAAAACAGTACGGAGGTTCCTCAAAAAATTAAAAAAAGAAATACCATATGATCCAGCAATCTCACTTCTGGGTATATATCCAAAAGAACTGAAGGCAGAGTCTCAAAGAGATACTATATTAGCAGTCTCATGTTCATAGCAGCACTATTCACAATAGGTAAGTGGTAGAAGCCACTCAAATGTCTATCAACAGATTAACAGATAAACAAAATATGGTATATACATACAATGGAATATTATTCAGCCTTAAAAAGGAAGGAAATCCTGTCATGGTACAACATGGTTGAACCTTGAAAACATATATAAAGTGAAATAAGCCAATCACAAAAAGACAAATATATGATTCCACTTATATGAAGTATCCAAAGTAGTCAAATTCATAGAAACAGAAAGTAAATGGTGATTACCAGGGGTTGGTGGGTGGGGGGGGAAAGACAAGTAATTGTTTAATGGTATTACAGAGTTTCAGATTTGCCAGATGAAGTTCTAGAGATCTGTTTCACAACCATGTAAATGTACTTACCACCAATGAACTATACACTTAAAAATGGTTAAGACGGTGTATTTTATGTTATGTGGGGTGTTTTCTTAAATCACAATAAAAAAGAAAATCTGCATGGGCCTGGAATTGTTTTGATAGATTTTTTAAAATTACTAATTCAATTTGTTTCATTGCTAAAAGATTATAAAGATTTTCAGTTTCTTCTCAAGTCAGTTTTGGCAAGTTTTTCTTAGTTGTTTTTAAAAAGTGCTTTCCCTATTGAAGCTATCTTCATAGCTTATTAAATTGTTTTATCTCTAATTCTGTGTAGTTACCAGATAAATCCTATCAAAAAGCATCCAGTACTCATTTGAAGCCATAATCCATTAAACAGGGACTTACCTATAAATGAGACAGATTACAATGACGACTTCTTGTGGAAATTAACCTACGGATGGCAATTATAGGCATCTCAAAATGCAAAAACTCATGAGTAATAAATCCACACACAGCAATCCCTACTTTAACTATAAGTAAAGTCCAATTATTCTTATTAAATCCTTTCTGGAATATGCTTGAAGACTCCTTAATGTAAAATGTTTTATATTCTAATATTTTTTCCACTAAAACTATAGAACGAAGGTGTCATGACTGAAAAAAAAGATATATGGAAATTTAAACAACTATCCTGAAAAAAGTCCTATTTTTGCCCATTTCAGCTCAGCATAAAAGATCTAAATCCTTAGTTTCACCAGCTTTTAATTGTTTCAAATTCAGTGTTTTTTTCTATAGTAAAAATAATACTCAAATATAAATGACTGAGGAGGAAAAGAACTTTAGATAATGTATGAATGGATAGATAGTGACTGATATTTACACTTAAAACATATTCTAGAAGATCTACCAAGAAGTTCATGACTCAACTTGCAAAGTTAGTTGGAAGCCATTATTTCTTCCATTCCTTCCAAAGCAGTCTTAAATGATACACCAGAGATCAGCAAATTATGCTGGGTCCCTTTATGACATCCACAGATAGCCTTGGTCTTTTAATACAAACTAAGCAAGAATAATATTTCTTTCTTATCTAAGCAAAGGTTCCAGGACTATGAGATACCAGACTATTACACAGAACCTTTATTTTTTTCAGGAGGAAAGAATACATCAAAAAGACTATCCTACCTATCCTTCATAGTCCAAGTTCAAATATCATCATCTCCAAAGTCTTTCTTCTACCCTAGACCACAACACCTCTTTCTCTTGAACTTCTACAGCACTTGTTGGTATCACTCTTTTGATACTTAGCTATACATTGCTGATATTATTATTCTCCTCTGAGCCTGTTTTTTTTTAACTGAAAATGAAAATTAGAGCAATGTATGAGGAAAACATTAAGACTACATAAATTAAAAAATACCTAACATAGTAGCTCCAATAAATATAATAGTTCTCTCTCTGCCATTTATCAAATTTGTGACCCTAAATAATTCACCCTTACCAAATCTCATTTTTTTCACCTATAAAGTAGAGCTAATAGTCACTGTCAAATGATTGTCTATGTGTGAATAGGTGTGACCAATACACTGGTTTTGAGAGTATCTTTTCATCATTATGCCTACAACAATCCCTAGAATATTACAGTTGATTATTACTAAATCTTTGTACAATATATAGCACTTTCATTACCTTAATAAAAGAAGCACTTCTATAAACCCTTTATAATAAACATAAATAGCTGCAAAAGTTTTTTATATGAATGTATCATAATTTACTTAATTATTCCCTTAATGTTGGACATTAACATCGGACATTAACTCCTTGCCAATATCTATCCAGCTCCTTGTTGTTCTTTTGTCATACCAGCCAGTAAATCTCCCAACTACAGGGAATCAATCCAACCACCTGCTTCCTCTGTTCCTGCTAACTGCTAAGTTCTCCTGAAGAAAATCATAACAGGTTGAAAATTCATGCCACTAAAAATTTATAGGCTCTAATCTTAAATGGGATTACTGTCCTGTTAGTAATTCATCCATATGCCTCTGATCAGTGACCTTTTCCAACCCACGGAGCAATGACTGGCTACTCTAAATCATAAGCCTAACACTCTCTATTTCTCTTCTCTCACAATTGCCCTTTACCAGAAAAAAGAAATCTGACCTCACCCAATTTTCTAACCTACATTCCTCTTCAAACCCAGGTTCTTCCCTCTAGGCGTTAGGCAAAGGTTTATTTCCTCCTTCCCTGAGCTAATACACCTCTAAACGCTGTTCCATCAAATCACACAGCCCAATATTCAGTCTTAACTCTACTTCATAATCTCCACAAAAACATAACACATGTTCAACTCTTCTATCTTAAAAAAAATTCCGTTTCTCAGCTCTACTTTCTCTATAGCTACCTCTCATTTTTGTTTCACAGCAAATTTTCTAAAAATGGTCTATACTTGCAGTCTCTATTTTCTCACCTCCCATTTACTCTTTAATCTGTCATAATTTGGCTTCTATCCCAAAGAATATGTGTTCACTAAACACATATCTTGTTAAGATCCTCCCAACAGCAAAGCCCAGTTGAAGTTTTTCTATCATTATTTCACATAATCACTTTAGATTTTACATTGTTAGCCATTTTTTCCTTCTTGAAAATCTCTCCCTGGGCTTACCAGAGACCAATCTCCCGGTTCTTTTCCTACCTCCTCTGCTTCTTTTGAGTTTAAAATCTAATCATCCTGGTTTAGCATGCTATGTTTCAAGAGCTCCCCACCACATATAGGATAAAGTCCAAACTCTTCTACATGGTCTGGTTTCTGCTTACTCTTCCAAGCTCATTTTCCTGTTATGTATTTCCCACAGGCACCTTTCACGCCAGATGCACCAAAACACCAGCAGCGCATTCAAACACACAACACCCTCCCATGCCTTTGTACGTATGGTTCCTTGTACCTCACAGAATGCCCATCCCCATCCCCACCTCCCTCTCTCTCTCTCTTTTTCTTTTTGAGACAGGGTCTTGCTCTGTTGCCCATGCTGGAGTGCACTGGCATCATCATAGCTCACTGCAGCCTCCAACTCCCGGGCTGAAGTGATCCTCCTGCCTCAGCTTCCTGAGTAGCTGGGATTACAGGGGCACGCTACCATATCCAGCTAATTTTTTAATTTTTAGTAGAGATGGGGGGTCTCACTCTTGCTCAGGCTGGTCTTGAACTTCTGGCCTCAAGCAATCCTCCCATCTCAGCCTCCCAAAGTCCTAGGAATATAGGCGTGAGCTACCACACCTGGCCTCTCTCTTTCACCACACTCTTGCATCCAGCTGTTTTTTTTTTTAAGAGTCAGGTCATGCATGGTTATTTCCATGAAATCTTCCCTCATATCCTCAGGCCTTGTTTAACACTACCTCTTCTTTGATTCCACAGAGTTTTTCTCAACCTTCTAACATAAAGTTATTGATTATAGTTTAGCCGTTGACCCCTGTCTTTGTACTAAGACTGTGAGCTCCTTGAAGGCACACATTTTCTTACTTATTTTTGAATCTCCAGTGCTGAGTGTCTCACAGATAGATGGCATTTGATAAATATTTGTTGGATTACTGCTTGAGATGATCAGCATTTAAGCTTACCGTAGAGAAAAAGTGAAGATCCAAGAATAATTATGCTGAAAGAACAGCAATGGAATTTTACTGAACGCAGATAATGAAAAAAAGTCAGCCTGGAGACAGAAAAAAATTTTTTTCAATTTTCCCATAGAAAAAGTTAAAATGAGCCATAGAAAAAGAATAATGATCAGCCACACTTGCTACAAATATAATCCATTGCTTCCCTTGTCCCAAGATTCTACCCATCCTGATCTCAAAGCCAAATACACACTAGAGCCAGGTAGCCTCTAGCAAGTGAGATGTGCAGATGCCTCTAGGAAGATCTCTAGCAAAGCCCCTCATCTTAACCTCTCTAACATTTCCTCATCACTGTATCACAAAAACACTGACCTTTAAGAAAGATGTGTAGAGTACCTGCTATACGCCAGATACTAAACTATTATTTCATTATATGTATATGTGAAGATATGTATATATGTGCATATATAAATATAATTCATAATTCTTATAAAAATCCTTATGAATTAAGTATTATTACTCCCATTTTATAGATGAGAACTGTTCAATATCACAGAGTTGGTAAGCAGACCAAACTCAAACCAGTCTTCTAACAAAATACAATAGTCTTTCCTCTCAAGGCAGCAAATACACAAAGACATGACTTAAAAATTCCCAGTGGTCTTTCAGGCATCCCTCAGATTATGTGTAAAGTCAATCCTAAACTAGCCCTTTATGGCAGATATTGTAGAATACTTAAAGGTAATATGAGACATTCACCAAGCACATTTTCTGCTAGTAATGACCCTCTCTCTTTTACTTATACTTCCAATTCCTCACTTTAGCCAACCCTAAGAAATAGTAGTTGACAAAAGTTTTATTTTCAAATTTAGAGTCTGTGGTAGACAGCATAATGGCCATCCAAAGATGTCCAAATTCCAATCCCTGGAACCTGTGAATATGTTACATTACACAGCAGAAAGGACTTTGCAGATGTGATTAAATTAAGAATATTACGATGGGGAGATTATCTTGGATTATCCAGGTTGGCCAAAATAATCACAAGCGTCCTTATAAGAGGGAGGCAGAAGTGTAAGAGTCAGAGAAGGAAAAGTGACAACAGAAGCAGAGGTCAGACAGGCAGAAATTGGAGGAAGTCAAGTAATGCTACAGGCTTTCAAATGGAGTAAGGGGCCAGGAGCCAAGGAATACAGGCAGCTTTTAGAAGCTGGAAAAGGCAAGAAAGTGGATTCCTCCCTAGAGCCTCCTGAAGGAATGCAGCACTGCCAACACCTTGATTTTCAGAATTCTGACCTACAAAACTGTAAGATAATAAATTTGTGTTGTTTTAAGCCATTAAGTTTATGGTAATTGGTTATGGCAGCAATAAGAAACTATTATAATAGTCCCATGTATTAATGCTTGAGAGTAAGAGGCAGCTCCAAGTTTATCTTTTTGAAGATTAAAAATTTTTTAAACTTAATTCTAGTATCTACTTGTAAATCCTTTCATTTTTTAAATATACTTTTAACATTGTTTTTGCTATATAATAACAAATCTAAGACAAAAATTGTCTACAGTTCCATCATCAAATTGATACTTTCATTTAATCATATTACTTTTTAGTTCCCTTCCTTCAACATATTCCATTTCTACATATTTATGGTAATATGAAGGAATGAATTTTATAATCCACATTTTTACTAATAACACTTATTTACTCTACAAGTTTCTTTTCATTTTGCTTTTTTTTTTTTTTTTTTTAACAATCTTCTTACCCCTTCCTTTCCCAACCTCAGGTAAGGATCTTTTGCCACTCCTGCAACATTTCAAAAATACTTCTGCCTTAGGGTCTTTGTAATTGATGTCACTCTACCTGTAATACCCTTCATTCAGCTATCCCCACAGCTCACTCATTCACTTCCTTCAGGTCTCTGCTCAAAATGTCATTTTAAGTGAAAGAGGGTATTTGCAACACATATAATAGAAAAAGAACTGATATTCAGAACCTATAACTCCTACAAATCAATTAAAAGAAAAAAACAGACAATTCAACAGAAAAATGGGCAAAAGACATGAAAAGGCATTTCATGAAAGAGGATAATCAAACAGCCAAGACATGAAAAGATAATCAACCTCATTTGAAATAAGAAAAAATGCAAATGAATTTAAACCACAATAAGAAACCACTATACACACTTGAGATTTGCAAAAATTGAAATGTCTGACAATATTTATGGTTATTGTGAATATAGAGTAACTCTCACATACTATTATAGGAGAAATAGTTTGGCATTTTCTAGAAGGGATGATATACACATATTCTATAAACCAGAATTTTGAATCCTAGATATATACCCTACAGAAAACTGTTGATTGATATGTAATAATGTACATGTACAAAAATGTTCATAGCAGCATTGTCCATAATATCCAAAAATTGAAACTACCCAATTATCTATTGACAGTAGAAATAAATGGTGATATACAATGAAATACCATACAGTGACAAAAAAGAAGAATCCACAGCTATGTGAAAACAGGGTAACTCTTCACATAATAATGAATGAAAAACACGAGAATACATACTATATAATTCCATGTATATCAAATCCAAAAACAGGCAAAAATATATATCATTTAGGGATACAACTATAGAGAAAAACAAGGAAGCAACTACCATAAAAAGTCAAATCAATGGTTACCTCTCCTGGGAAGAAAGGGGATAATTAAAAAGGGGCATGCTTTAGGCTTCTGGCTATCTTCAACATCTTTATTAGGTGGTGGTTACATGGTTGTTCACTTTATATGAAGTCAATAAACTGTACACTTATATTTTATACCCTCTTTATTAATAGTATGTATTATATTTCACAAAAAGACGGTTAAATCACCGTATCAGTGAGGCTTCCTCTGACTACCCAAAATAAAATAGTAATTCCTTCTCTGCCCTCCATCCCCCTTAGCCAGTAGGTGTTTTCTCTATAGTATTTATCCCCACCTAATATACTATATATTTACTTCTTAATTTTTTTATTGGCATATCTCTTCCCACACAGGGCAAGGACTTTGTTTTGTTCACTGCTATATTCTTTTGAAAGTGTACCTGGAATAAAATACACCTTTACACCTTTCTTCAGGTTCAATATAATCCTAAACGAGAATGTGAAACATAGTTTTGGGTTGTTTTTTTTTTAATGAAAATGGGATCCTATTATACACATTCCTTTATAATTTCCTTGTCTTACTCCATAATCTATCACAGACATCCTTCCAGGTCAATACATGCAGATTTAACACATTCTCCCTGAATTGCAAAATATTCCACAATATAGGTACATTATAATTTATATTATATATCCATACCCCCCCACTGATGGACATTCAGGCTGTTTTTAATGGCAAATATTAGAACCCACATCACAAAAATATCCCATACACATACCTTTACATGTTGATACTTTTATTTCTACAGAATCGATTCCCAACAGAGCAATTTTACTAGATACCATCAAACTTTCAAAAAGGCTGCAGCAATTCACATTTCCACTGGTATTGAACCTAACTCATGAATCTTAAGAATTAATTTTCTTATAATTTATACCCATTTGTTTTCAAAAAAGATGAGGCAGTTTCAACACATGAAAACTAAAAATGACCTTAGCAACTAAAACCCTGGAAGCATTCAACTCCCACTATAATCTCTCCCCCACCCTTAGGAACTCAGTAGTATCTGATTTCCTACCATCTGCTCTAGATCCGAAACCTGGAAGCAGTAGGAGCCACTCTCCTCTCCTCCCCAAGTAAAGCCTAAGAGAAAAAGAACCTCACCAAAAGGAGAAAACCTAGGCTATTTCACCACTGCCTCATTTTTATGTAAGAGGCCATATGATCCAAACCTGTCTTCCTCTTCAAATTGCCTTTCTTGGTTAATAGTACCACCATCTCCCAAACCAGAAAATTAAAAGTCATTCTAGAATCCTTCTCTTTCCTCAGGAGTCGAGTCCCATCAATCCTACTTTTTAAACAACTCTGGTATTCATTCTTACTGCTACTACCTTAGTCTCGGGCTTTCAAAACATCTTTCTTCTGTACTGAAATAGGCCCCTAACCAGTTTCTCTTCTTTAATCTTACTCTCCTCCAATCTATTTTTCACTTTGTAGCCAAAATATTCTCTTCCCTACTCAAAACCAATCAGTCAGCAGCTCCCCAACTGCTCACAGGATAAAGTCCAACCCCTAAATACAGCATTCAGAGCCTTTCATGATACGGACCTCACCTACCTGTTCAGACTCAGCTACCTGTCCTGTTCAGCTAACACCACATCCCACCTCACACACTGTGCTTCAACAAAACTTAAGGTGCTTTAATAACTCTATGAATTTGCCCAGGCTGTTACTTGTCCCTACCCTACCAGTAAACCAATCATTCCCTCTTCCTTCTTTATATGTTCTTCTATTACAATACTTCAAACATTCATTCAACTAATATTTATTGAATACTTTCTATATGCCAGAGACAAGGCTAGGTATTAGAGATCCAGCAACTAATTATGGACTCAGTCCTTATCCTCATGGAATTTATAATCTAATGAGGACTAAAGAGGCTAAAAACTAATAAACAGTGTGGTTAAGGATTATAAAGAGGTAATACAGTATGTAACAGAAATGTACATTAGATGATATCCAGGAGAAAGAGAGTGAGTTATAAAGAGAAGTACTGCATGCATTTGTTTACATTTATGTCTTCTTTAATTATAGTCTGAGCTCCTTGAGGGCAGGGATTATGTCATCTTCATATTGCCAGCCAGGACAGTAAACAGGAATGTATAATAATGTACACTGACTGTACTACAAAGATCACTGCCCTGTTCACTCCTGGGCTAATCACTGTGACCAGGCAAGTGCTCTTATTGACCAGGCCTGGATCATGTGCCCACCCTTAAACCAATGGATTAGGTCAACTCCACCCAAGCCACATCATTGCAAATGGGGGAGGAGTGGTTCCAAGAGAAAAATCAGGAAGCTGTTACCTAAATAAGAGGGAAGGGAGCTAGGTAGACAAAAAATCAGCAGTCCTCTCTTTAGTGGACATTATTGTTATCTTCCTAAAACATAACCTGTTCCCTCCCCACACTGGTAAGGAGTTTATATGGGAATGACCCTTTTCACAGCTCCAGGAATAGGCCCTGATTTGATGCAGCAATGGTTCTCAAAGTGTGGTTTGTGACCAGCAAAATCAGTAACATCTGGGAACCTGTTAACAAACACAAATTCTCGGAACCCAGGCCCTGATCTACTGAATCAGACACTTTGGGGGTAAGACCTAGCAACTGGTGTTTTAACAAGCCCTCCAGGTAGTTCTGGTGCATTGCACACTCAAGTTTAAGAGCCACTGGTCTAGACAATGAAAGCTACACAGATTTTAAGATAGCAATCCTTTGGAATACAGGATGGTCCAATCAGTGTCAAGCTCAGGATTTTTGTGTTATACTTGTGGGAAGCATCCTCTTTCTCTCCCAGGAATGAGGAAAACATGCAGTCCCAGGAGCCAAAAGCAGCCATCTTGTACTACCAGGGAAGCCAGCCTAAGAAAAAATTTGATATAGGGTAAAGCCAAGAGATTAAAAAAAAATAAGGCCAAAGCCTGATAGCCTTGATCAAACCATGCCAGGGGCCCTAGCTCCCTTTGGTCTTTTCAAACACATAGCCTATAAATCCTCTTTGTTTTAACCAATTTAAGTTGGATTTTCTGTTATTAAAACCAAAAGTATCCTGATACCTACTACATCAGGTTGCACATCTAGTCCTAAACACCACAGAGAGATTATATTAGAAAGTACTGCGTAGTCAACAGCCTCTCTCTAAATTAGGGTTGCCATATTTAGAAAATCAAAATATAGGACATCCAGTTAAATTTGAATTTCAAATAAACAATGAATAATTTTTCAGTATAAATGTGTCCCAAATATTGCATGGCCCATACTGCATGTATTTCATCTGGCAACTCTACTCTAAATTCCCATACCTGAGCCCTAGGAGTCAGAAAGAGGCCCAGGGTTAGTCCCAGTCAGACAGATACGATAGCTGCTCTTACAATTCGTGACTATTCAGAGAAAAACTAAACCCCAAATCCTGAATTAACGTCCTGCAACAGGTCTAAACCATGTGATTGTCCTTTTATAACTAAACGGACTTTTTTTTTTTTAGACAGAGTCTTGCTCTGTGGCCCCAGGTAAAATGCAGTGGCATCATCATAGCTCAATGCAGCATCAAACTCCTGGGCTCAAGCAATCCTCCTGCCTCAGCCTCCCCAGTAGCTGGGACTACAGGCACACACCACCGCACTAGCTAAGTTTTCTATTTTTTGTAGAGATGGGGTCTCACTCCTGCTCAGGCTGGTCTTGAACTCCTGAGCTCAAGTGATCCTCCCACCTCGGCCTCCCAGAGTACTAGGATTATAGGTGAGAGTCACTGTGCCTGGCCCAGACCTCTTTCTAAAAGCCAAAACATATTATATCCTCTATGACAGCTAAGTGTGACAGAAACAAAAATGTTGCTGTACGAGTTCATAGCTTCTTTTCTTTGCTCCCTTGGTTCCTGGCCCCTATTATATAGATCAGAGTAATGAAATCGACAAGAGAGAGAGTTTAATGGAGACAAGTACTACTGGAAGAGAAACTAGTAAGTTTGAGAAAGGAGAAAAGAAACAAAAAGAATGAGACTGCTCAAGTCGTTATGAGAAGTTGGCAAGTTTTAAGAGACAGAAGGAAGTTTGGAATTAACCATGCAAAGATACTGATCAAAGATGAAGAAATAAGATTTTAAGTAGTATTGCAGTATTTTATGAATATAATCTCTTTTGGCATTTTTAAGAGGATGGAATAAATATTTAAATTACTTTTCAATTTAATTTGAATGTTAGGCTGGTTCTTCCTCTAAGTGGGACACTGTGGAGATGGACCACAAGGCATTCTAGCTTAATAATAATGAAAATAATGACAACAATAATAGATACCCATACTATACTGAGTGTATTACATGTACTATTTCATATAATTCTCACAATAACCCTACAATGGAGTTAATATTCTTCTCCCTGCTCTACAGATTAGAAAACTGTTCAGGGTAACAAACTAGAAACAAGACAGGGCTAAAACAGGAAATCCCAACAACTTGAGTCTAGACCTCTTAAATACTGAGCAATGGATACCGCTCCCGTTTTATATCAGTATCTAATACTCAAGCACTTAAACATTACACTAATAAGAAAAAATAGGACAAATGTGGAGATTCATGCCTGTAATCCTAGCACTTTGAGAGACCAAGGCGAGAGGATTACTTGAGGCCAGGAGTTTGAGACCAGCCTGGGCAACACAGCAAGACCCCATCTCAAACCAAAAAAAAAAACTAGATTGTACTATAATTTATTTTCTTTATGCAGTAACGTTTTTAAAAAGTAATTCATGAGCAAGCCTTCACCAAATAGCTAAGGCCACACATACTGGTGGTTGGCAACCAGATGTCAGAGATCAGAATCATTTAACACTTCAAAAAAGAGGAAAATACTCAAAGAAAATATAAATAGTTTTGGCATATTTAAAAAGTTAAATTTCTTAATTATTAAAGCATGTAGAGAAATGTAAGCTAAGACATTAGAAAATAAAGTGACTCAGTTTGGAAAATGACATGCTATATAACTGGCAATAATAATATTCAGAATTCAACCACTTTTTATCACCTCCACAGCTTCTACCATTGTCCAGCCACCATCGTCCCTCAACTTGATTGTTGCAATAGCCTTCTAACCAGTTTTTCTAATTCCACCTTTCCCTTTTTCCACCAGCAGCCAGAATGATTCTTTCAAGCCAGGAATCATAGTACATCCCTGTTCAATACACTTTGATGGCTTCTCATCTCACTCAAATTTTAAAAGCCGAAGTTCTTACAATGATGGCTTACAGTGCCTTACACGGTGGGAAAGCTCCGCCATCCATAACATTGTCTTCATTTCTCACTACTTCCCCCTCAATCTACTCCAGCCTTACTGGAGTAGAATGGATTATCTACTCCTAGATGATCCCTGAATATATCACAGAGATGCTCTGCCTCAGGGTAAATCATCTGATATTCTCTCTACCTGCCCCCAGTAGTATTTTTTTTTTTTTGGGAGATGGGGTCTCACTCTGTCACCCAGGCTGCAGTGGCACAATCATAGCTTACTACAGCCTCGAACTCCTGGCCTCAAGCGAACCTCCCACCTCAGCCCAGCCTCTCCAGTAGCTGGGACTACAGGCACATGCCATGTGCCACCATGCCCAGCTAGTATCCTAATTTTTAAGGCTAGCATTCAAATCACAAATAATTCCACGGGACCCAAGTTTATTTAATTTACTGAACACTAGAATTTGAAATTGCAAAATGCTCTCTCACACTCATTTACTTGCTATACTAATATACTCTAGTCCAATGCCTATATTGCTCAAATGAGGAAACTGTCAACCAGAGAAGTTAGCTTCCTCATCTCCTAGTAAGCAAATGACAAGACGGAAAAGGCCTGTCATATTTAACTCTTAATATTATGTGACCCTGTGAATTCCAATTTAGAAAATGAAAATGGGTTTCCCACAGCTAGATTTTAGTTTGGTAAAAGGAAAAAAATTAACCTGGTGATACTTTTTATTTACAAACACAAAGATAAGAACTTTGAAAAAGGTATGGTTCTCCAAATTACTTTCCAGAGTGGCCAATGTTGACTGCCTACCTAGTGTCAATTCTCTCCTTCCTCCCTAACAGAATCCCTCCCCAATACAGCCATAAACCTCAGGGGAAGCCAACATCATTCCAGATTCAGGGACATGATTAGTCTAAAGGTAACCACCAGTGATTTGTTCAGAAACCAGCATATGACCCAATTCTGGCCAAAATGATATAAAAGAAATCTGCAAGAGGTTTTTGGAGAAAGTTTCCTCTCTCTGAAAATATAGGCATAGGAGGTATTTTTCTTCTTCTTTTAGAAGTTGTGTATGGATGTGATACCTAGAATCACTGCAACCATTTTGCTATTACCCTGAGGATGAAGCCTATCCCAGGGATGGCAGAACTGAGCAATATATGGTTGAGCAAAATAGGGGTTTTTACTGACATTTTTGAGCTGGTGAAATCAACTAACCCTATTAAATGAAAAGATAAAATTTCGTACTTTTTAAGCCATTTTGAATTAGGTTCAATTAGGTTCTGCCACTTGCAGCTGAAAACATACTAACTAAATACTTTTTTATGAAATATATCCCAGAATTAATATTAGAAAAAAAGTATGTGGTTAATTCAATAAATGCCTATTAGAAGCTCAACATGAATTATACCATACTGAGTGACCCCATTGTAGAACTGGAAGTTAAAAGCCTAATACATGTATGTCCAGGTGCAGTGACTCATGCCTGTAATCCTAGTATTTTGGGAGGCCAAGGCAGGAGGATCACTTGAGGCCAGGAGTTCAAGACCAGCCTGAGCAACATGGTGAGACCCAGTCTCTACAAAAAATATAAAAATTAGCTGGGCATGGTGGCGCATGCCTGTAGGGAAGCTGAGGCAGGAGGATCGCTTAAACCCAGGAGTTTGAGGTTGCAGTGAGCTATGATGATGCCACTACACTCCAGCACAGGCAATAGATTAAGACCCCGTCTCAAAACAAACCAACGAACAAAAAAAGGCTAATACATATGTAAGAAAAGACTTTAAAGCAAAACAGCAAAGTATTTCTAGCACAATTCCTTTCAATAAGGCCTTTTTCAGAACAATTTATGTTCAGATTTTAAATTTTGATTCATGATCGAATTTATTTTTCTTAAGTTTAAAAATAAAAACCATCCAGGCACTGTGGCTCACACCTGTAATCCTAGCACTTTTGGAGGCCAAGACATGAGCATTGCTTGAGCCCAGGAGTTTGAAGTTGCAGTGAACTATGATGACACCACTGTACTCTAGCCCGGGTAGCAGACTGAGACTTGATCTCAAAAAATAAAAATAAAAATAAAAATAAAAACAAAAACTTTAAAGTATTTAAGATTACATAGCTACATGCTCTGGATTTGTTCCTTTGTACCCTCAGACAAGGTTAGGCAATCTGGCCTACAAACAGCACATCAGACAGGAAGTCCAAAGCTGGATAATGGTGGATGGTATTGACTTTGGTTTTGTGTTGGCTCATCAATACCAGGTCACAGAGCCATTTTCATATTGACATGGGACGTGCAAAATGGTATGATCTGGCAGGCTGGACCTAGCCTGATGCCTCTTTTATTAAAAAAATGAAATAACCCTCTTACTTTATATAAACTTACAAATATGCACAAGGAACAATAAATAGACCATATATGGGCAAGCAATTTGGAAACTGATTTTTAATAAGGTTTGATGTCTGACCTTCCCTTGTTACAAGTCAAGTCCTATGCATTCTTAAGTCAATTGGTATAATAACACATTGGGTAACTTAAGTCTCCATTTGGTCCTACGCTTTGTAAAACTAACCTAACAAACTTTGAAAAACTTACTACTAGTTTCTAATTCTTCAAAGTTTCAAAAACAACTTTTATTCCAAACCATAAAATCTTGCTAATAACAACAGTAAGTACTGCATTTTGTTATTTCCTTTGTTAGAATAAATTCTCTTCATAAATTTAAAGGTCACATGCTGATAATAAATAATATCAATATTTTAAAACTTAAGTCACAAAATGAAGCTGGTTGGATCCACATGCCTAAGATTGAACAAAATATCTGGGCACTGGATGTTTAGTGAAAAAATGATACACAAGACATATGACAGTCTGACCTCAAGAAGCTTATCTTCTTGGGGAGATAAATTATATTCATGAAATAATTAAATACCACAATATAACACATAATTCCATGTCAAAATATAATAATAGACCATAGCTCTAGATATAAAGGGGTGCAGTGCTAGAATTTTTAGAGAAAGTTTTAAGATGGAAGGCGGACTCACACAGGATCCTGATTTGAAGATGGGAGTGGGATGGGTATATTCTACCTAGGAAGTAGCATACAAAAGCCTGGAGAGCACGGTATATTCAGAGTATTGGGCTAGAAGGAATTGGGCTTGAAGAGAAATGTGAATAAAGGATTAGTAACAAAGTTGTAAATGTAAGTGGGTGCCATGTTACTAAAGATCATGTATGCCAAGTTTAACAATATGGTCTCTGCTTAGAAGAAATAGAGAGCTGTTGATTATTTTTGAGTAGGACAGTAAGATAATGAAAATAACATCTCTGTAGGATCAGCCTGGCTGAAGAATTCAGGATAAATTTATGGGGAAGGGGAAGAAGAAATTAGAAACAGAGTAACCAGTTAGGAGGTAATGGTTAAGAGCCTGGGCTTTAGAGTCAGGCAGAGAGACCTGCTCTGCTACCTGCTAGCTGTGAGCTGTTAATAAGTTGCTAAACCTATCTAAGTCTCAGTTTCCTGTCTGTAAAATGGGATAATAGTGGTGCCTATTTTATAAAGTTGTTGTGTAGCTAAAAGAAAAGCATTTATATTACTTTCATTACAAATCATTTCTAATGTGAGGGGATAAGGAACTGGACAAGGGCAATAGAAACTAAAAGGAAAAGATGATTTGGAGAGACATTTCCATAGACTCAGGAGATGTTGTAACTAGAAAAGACCCTACAGAACATTTCCAAAAATAAAATGGATAAAATGTGGCCCCAGTTTAAACGTCAGGGATTAAAAAAAAGAATGGGGCAAAATAGCTCAAAGGTTTTGACTCCAAGAGAACCCAAAGAGGTAGACTTGGGATAATTATATGTTATCAATAATAACCTCTGAAATATAAGCTACAATTATTGGGTACATACTTCGTGTCAAACACTGTGCTAGATATTGAGATAGTACAGCTAATCCCCACAATTCTGCAAGGTATGTATTAGTTCAACCTCACAAAAGAGATAACAAATGCTCAGAGAGGTTAAGCACTAGCCATATAACCTTGGGCAGAGAAAAAGTATAGCTAGTTTTGGAACCCGTATCATCTATTGCCAAAGCCTGTGTTCTTTCTACTACACTAAGGCTGCCTCCCCCTTTAATACTTCATTTAAAAATTATGTTATATCACACAGACATATTTGTAATTCTTTTTATACCCACCTTGTTAAATATGGCGACCACAAACATGTCCTATCTTTTCTATATTCTAAGAAAAATATAAAGGTATTTAGCATCAAAACAGTGATAAGAATAAATTTTAAAAGCATTGTGAAATGGGAGAATCACCATACTTCTAACGAAACATAGCTGGATAAACTATAATATACTAAATGAAAGCAATGACTAATCTTTTTCAATAAGATGTAAAAAAATATTGGCATGGCTTTTACATCATTGGATAGTATTAATTTAACACTTGTCCCATGCTACAATATAATTAAAAAGTGACACCTAGATCATAAAAGAAATGCCTGAGCACACACAGGAGAAGCATTTATACATAACATGAACCCATCAAACGTTCAGGGTTAAAAAGAAAAATTCAACCACAAAAGTGCCCAGCCTGCTAACAATAAGGACCATGCAGTGGCAGATGACCTATTTCTTCAGTGTGGGTCCCAGCAAATATTTTCCCCAACCACAGGGTGAGTGTACCAGTTTTCCATCAAAAAGTTACTTAATCTAAATTTTACCAGGTTGAAAATACCAAGTTTGCCAGGGTAGGTAAGTAAGTTTCCCTGAAAAAACCTTTTCATCTGTCTTCAAAATCAGAAGATATTTTACCAGATTGGCCACCAAACTATGTAGTCTAACTTCTAGACTAGCAGTTCTCAAAATGTAGCCCAGAGTTCCCAAGACCCTTTCAGAGGGTTCAAGAGGTCTAAACTATTTTCATAGTATTAATAAGACAGTATTTGCCTTTTTTATTCTCATTCTCTTACAGTTGTACAGTGGAGTTTTCCAGAGGCTATGATCTGTGATATCTCAACAAACTGAATGCAGGGGCAGACATGGGAATTTAGATGTCTTCTATAAAGCCAGATTTCAAAGATATTTGTAAAAATATAAAACAATATTACTCTTCTTGCTATTTTTTCTTGTTTTTAGAAAATATAGTTTTTTTCATTTAAAAAGTTATGTTATCACATAATGTTTCATTATTTTTTAATGAATTAAATATTTTAAAATTTTCTCAGTTTTATTCTAACACAGCAAATATCAATAGATACAACTACTTAAACAGAAGCTCTTTGGGGTCCTTAATTTTTTAAAAGTCTAAAAAGGGAACTGAGACCAAAAAAATTGAGAACCACCTTTCTAGACCTTCTTATATTCACATTTAGCCAAACAATTAAAACTTTTAATTTTCTAATTATCTACTGCAGAGATATTGCTGCTGTAAAGATAATTTCAAAAGTTTATCTTGATGAAAACAAAAAAGTCTACAATCTTAAGATTTGTCCATTAATTTTTAAAAATTTTGAATTTTTATTCCATTTTCCTAAAATAAAACCAATAACAATGTCAAAACTAAAGTGCTGAGCTAATAGATCAGTAGCTATAAGCTTTGTGCATGGGTTTTTGATGAGTTGTATATGGGTCACCTTCCAATAGCTCCTATACCAAAGGTGGGACTCTTTGAGAGGCCTATCCAGCAACTGCTTTGCTACAGAATAATCCCAATTCCCAAATTCACAGCAGGACTAACCAAGATGCTTGTAGGCAATTCTCTATACCACAATCTTAACATTTCTACAATAAAAAGTTTTATGTTTCATCTAAACAGTTCAGTATTTCTACTTCTGCCAGGGAATACATAAATACTAAGACATTAAACCCCCATTTGGATTCAATTTTTATATTATCAGTGAGAGTAGAAATAGGAATCCACGCAGTTATTAGAAACCTTCAGGATGCATGGTAATGATAGTTACTGAAGAGATAGGCTGGAGGGAAATACCTTTGAAAAAGGTTTTGAAGCCACTAGAAGCAATAATATATCATAATTTTACATTTATGGTTCCATCTAAAATTAAGATGAAATATATATAAAAAAAATACTGGCACCATTACAGTTAAGGGCCCTAAGTAAACAAATGTCTAATTCAAAGTTATTTAACCCTAGGCTATCGCAATAGGCAAGGAATGAGGTGACCAAGGACCTTACGTAGAAAAGCTCCTAAGGGCTAGAAAAAAATGGTGCTCCTTAGTTATTTATTAATTCAACACATACTGATTAAATTGTCTACTATTCTTAAGACCCTGAGCAACCTAAGATGCTCATAACCAGGTGGGAAGACAATTCCACAGGAGAAAGTATACATAAATAAGTGCAGTAGCTACTCTAGACAGAATGAAAGAAATTCCATCTGAGAAATGCTAGAAGAGGGAGGGAAAGGGAAGAAGGAATAACTTCTAACAGAAGGGATCAGGGAACATATATCCTGGCAAAGAAGGTATCTGAGCTGGGTCCTAAACGTATGTGTGTAAGATTTCAACATGTGACCATGGGGAGTGAAAGGCACCCATGAAGAGGAAAAAAGCATACATTCAAGGAACAGCAAATACAAAATAGCTTCCACAGAATTTATGATGAACTCCAGGGGGAGAATGAACTGGAAAATTACGTTGTAAGCAAAAATAGAGGGACTTATATGACAGGGTAAGCAATCTGGTGTTTTCCTTAGTAGGTAAAGGGAAGCCATTGGAAGGTTTTTAAAGCCACTAGAAGATTTATCTTTTGAAGGTAAATCATCAGATGATACTTTAACATTACTGTGGATTGCAGAAACAGGAGACAACAGTTAGGGTGCTATCACACCAGCACAAGCAGGAAATAATAAGAGTTAAAAACTTGATCAGGGGTGAGAGCTAGGAAAAAGACACAAAACATGCTGCAACCACTTCACTAATGATATAGTTTTAAATGTTTCAAAAACTTAATTTATCACACAAAACAAGGTTGGCATTCACATTATTTCTACGAAAACCATTCACTTCATAGGTAATGTTTCAGCATACTCAAGTGCGCTTTCTTTTAAAAAAGCTGTTAGGAATAACTAACCATATTCTACATTAATGCTACAAAATAGGCAATAAACAACAGCATATGTATATTTTCCATATCCTCAATAGAATCTCAGTATTCACAATTTCATTCAAGGATGAACATTTTAAACTCAAAAGTTTATTTCCATAGAAAATAAACAAAGTTTGGATCAGAAATTTCTATACAACATTATAAAACCCACATCTCCACATAATCATAATAGTCAACTTTTCTTAAAATTATTTTTGGACAACTTGGCTCAACTTGGCCAATATTTTTCTACTAGGCCAATATTTTTCAACCATTAGTGCCTTCTTTATTTTCTCCCCTCCTCCCTATTCACCTCCCACCCAACAAATTCCCTTTGTATGTCTGCAAGGCAAGATACTATATAACACAGTATAATTCTAAGGCAGTTTGAATATGTAATTCTTATAATAACAGTAATCTAGAATTATTAACCTTACTTTTTGCAAGAGAGGTACCAGTGATGTACTAAATTTCTGTTCATATGAATGACAAATGTATCTAATAGAAGTGATGCTTTACCATTATGGGGGAAACAAAGGGGGAAACACACAATAGATGGGTGGCAAACCTTACAAACTTTACAAACACTGAAAAGCTGCATCTGGATTGCAGTCACAATTATAAAAGCAAATAAAGAAGGCTCTAAAATGAAGGAAAAGAAAAAAATTCTAAGTGATCATTAAGAGTGAAAAGGTTTTTTCAATATTAGTTTTTAGTATAGCATCATTTAACACTATGACTAATTGAAAAAAAACAAAGAGGATAATTCACTGTTTGGAAGAACATGGGAAACAATTTCTACATACCTTCTGTAAGACAGTTATACTTCATTACACTTGCATGGGCTCAAATCCTTTCAAACGTTTCCAAAAATACATAGTCTTATAATAACTGAGGTTCCCCAATGACATACAATTTATTCTGTAGGCTTAAGCTACAACACATTTTTAAAAGACATAAAGAATTCATCCTCAACAGAAACAAGGGGTCACAAAGGCCCTCTACTTATTCAAAATCATTACATAAAGTACTGTCTGTAATTGCAAAGGGGTGTTGAAAATCTGACAGCTAATAATCATAAAATAGGGTAGACTTTAAAGAAAAAAAAACACACCAAATTTTCCACTTTCCCTTCCTTTTCCTTTCCTACCAGACAAACAAAATGTCTGTAATGGCCTCAGACAAAGCTCTAAAATAAAAATACAGTACTTCATATGTATACTTTACATTATGTGTATAGGAACCTACCACATATATGTACATATCACAAATTCACAGGAAGGAGGAAGGTTTCTTTTTTACTCTAAGTATTGAAGTTATATTAAACCCTACCCCATAAATTAACTTAAATCATCATAAATTAAAGAGTAATAAAATACTGCACATAGATCTCTCTGAGCAACTGTAGTCTATGAAGGAAAATCTCAGACTAAGACCATGACTGAGTAGGAACGCCTAATCCCTAAAAATCACTAACCGGTATTTGGTTTCTATAAGAGAAAAGAGTCTTAAAATGAATAATCACATAGTCATCTGAGTTTCAGAAGTTAACCAAGGTAAAATACAACGAACCAAATTAGACAAATGTATGAAATGACAAGCTTTAAAGAATTCCCCCAAAGGGAATTCAAGAGTGGCATATAAAACATCCCTTGCAGGTAGAACAGTCTTGGATCGAAAAAGGAAAAAAAGAAAAGTGGAGGGGGCACAAGAAAAACCTGAAAGACACGCAAAGTAAAAAAAAAAAAAACCCAAAATATCGGGTCTCTCCTCCCACCCCCACTCCAACCCCCACCCCCACTTCAGCCCCCACCCCCACCTTTGCAGGACAATAGGATCAGGGTCCTAACTGCAAACTTTAAACGTGTAAACCAGAAGCAGTTTTACTGCAGCTGTAACTGCAAATCTGCCCCTCATCCCGAATCTAGCGCACCCAGGAATACTTCTGCCCTGAAAACATCACCAAGGTCTTGGTAAACACAAATAAGACCCATCATAAGGTTCTTTTTTTCTCCCAAGTACCTGGAGGATCCATTTCAATATAAAATATCAGTTCTGTCGAATAGGGCATCATCACCTCCCTCCAGTCTGCGTCATCGCGGTCCATACTCCACACTGTATTGTACATCGCGCTGTCAGGGGCAGGCCGTCAGGAAATATTTAGAAAGCATGTATCTTTTTTTAATCTGGTATTTAAAATCTAAAAATATAGATCTGTAAAAGTTCCACACGGAAATGTACTTCGGGGTTTCCAACAGCCAGTACAAGTCCAGCCAACTACCAGGACGAGGACAAGGTCCTCCTTCTCTCTCCTCCTACAGTACCCAGCAAAATGCCCCCCGAACTTTCAAGATAAGGGTTGTTCTGCTCAGAGGGGTACAGAGAGGCTTGGGGGACGGACAGCAGAGGTGTTAAAAGCGGTTCCCAAAAATCCTTTCTACACAGTCGCTCTCCAAAGAGAAAAGCTCGCACCGCCTCCCAATCTTTCCGCGGAAGCCACTTTTGTGTCCTTCGGCGGAGGGAGAATGAAGGGGGGAGGGAGAATGAAGGGGGGAGGAATAAAGCGCAGTGAAAAAAACACGTCGGGATAAAGCTGGGGAAGTGACAAAGGAAGGCATAAAAAGGGGGTTAGGGATTGAGTTCAAGTTTCGGGGTCCCACTAGTCCGCAGAAAGCGATCCCCGCAGGGGCCGGGACTCGGGCTCCGTTCCGGTCGGGCTCGGAACCGAAGCTGCCGCAGCCTTGGGATTAGGGCCCGTCGGAAAGTCCAGTCGGCTCGGCTCGGCTCGGCTCGGCTCGGCTGTGCGCTCCCGCCGGGGTGTAAGCAACCCCGCCGGCACCGGCTCCCCTCACGCTCTGCCCTCACTCCAGCCACTAGAGTTTCATTTTAACGGCGCGGAGGGGACACCCTCCCCCGCCCCCCACGCTCCCCCCACCCGCTGAGGCGAAACCCAGTCACGCCAGGAAGGGAGGACAACTAGCGTCACCACTGCCCCTTCCACTCTATCCCGCCTCGTTGTGCTGGGATTCCGTCGGGTGCCTGAGAAAGTGTTCAGGCAGCCGTCCTCCATTTCGGCTTTCAACTCTCCCCAACGCTCTCTAGGCCTTGGTTCCTTAACCAGCCATCCTCTCTCTCCCCCAGCCTCAATCAGAATGGTACGGTCCGGGCGCTGGCCGCACTCCAGGAGTCAGCGCCGGGATCTCGCAAGCCAGGCCGGGAGGGAGAGGGGAGAGGGAAGAGGGGTAAGATGGTTGGTGATTGGCTGATCCCGGTTGCCGGAGCCGGGAGCCGGCGTCTTTTGTCTGCCTTGCTCCAGAGAAGGAGCGGGAGACGGCTGCGCGCCCCAAGCGGGCCAATCAGGACGTAGCCGGCGCCGGCCGGTGAGGCAGCGATTGGTCAGAGCCCAGTTACTAAGCGGGACAAAGGCAGAAGGGGAAAGAAAAGAGGAGGAGAAAAAAAAAAAAAGAAAGAAAGAAAGAAAGCGCAAACGGCGGTTACTGACAGGCTGGACGAGCGCTCGGGGCTCAAGCTGCCCGGAGACAGGCGGGGCTCCCGCTGAGGCTCTGTCCGCCCGGACGAGTGAGGAGCTGGGGAGGACGAGCTGGCGTGAGATGTCTCTGCCCGGAGACTGGCTGCGGGGGAGGGGAGCGGACATAGAGGGGCGCGTGCTGTTCTGGTCCTCAGGGGGTCTCCGAGCACAGTCCCTCCCCACCTCTCGTGATAAGTTGTCACATAAAGCAAAGGTCCCCAAACCCACTTGCAGGACCGTTACCGCTCAGTGAGAGGATGTGCCCACGGCCCCTTGCAACCTTCCTGATTGCTATTTGAGCCTAGTCTCTACTTCACCCCTTGGGCAGTTAGGCATTTCTTAGGGAGGCATTTCGCAGTTACTCTGTGCTTCCCACCCAAGGACTTTTGCACCCAAAGGTAACCCCGCACACCTAAAGTAAACAGTGGGGCGACTCAGCAAGCCCTCCAGCTCCAGTGCTCAAGCCAGAAAAAATGTCTTGGAATTACAGTGCGTGTGTGATTTCTGAGATAAATCTCAGTTGTTGGAATCTCTCCCCAAAGGGGCTCTGTTTCCCTCATAGACACCCTTCTTCGTATACCCATTCCCTCCCCGCAAGCTTAAAGCTATGAGATTGGGCTTCAGTATGAAAATGCTGAATATTCCATGCACTTCAGAAACAGCTGATTAACTTGCTGGAGAACACTAAATAGCTAAAAGCAGATTTGTGTCTCCTGAAGATTGTGCCTGGAATTGCCATCCTGCATACAGTCTGAGGAGGCCAAAAACTGCTCCATTTCCTCTTTACACAGGAATAACAAAGCCCATTGTGTTTGAGTTAACAACCTGATTTAAGCCCTAGCAAAACCACCTGCCCTGAGTGGGTCTGTTATATTGATTGGCCTGTGTAAGAGTTGCCTTATTTCACTCTCTACCTTCTAAAGTGGTTCTGCCTTCCTTTTTTTTTTTTTTTAAGAAACAGGGTGTCACTTGTCATCCAGGCTGCATGGGGTGCAGCGGGGCAATCACAGCTCACTGCAGCCTTGAACTCCTGGGCTCAAGTGATCCTCCTGCCTGAAGCCTCCCAAGTAACTGGGACTACAGGCATGCCCCACCACATCCAGCTAATTTTTTAATTTTTTGTAGAGACAGGGTCTCACTATGTTGCCCAGGCTGATCTCAAATTCCTGTACTCAGCCAATCCTCCCACCTCAGCCTCTCAAAGTGCTGGGATTACAAGCATGAGCCACCTCACCTGGCCTGGTTCTGCCTTCCTTAAAGATGCCCTGGCTGAGTTGAGACAGTTCAGTTCCTGGGAGCAGACAATCAAAATGTGTATGGACTGAGTATAGAGTAACAGGTTAAAAAGAGCTGGTAAGTATTAAAAAAAAAAAATTCATTTGATCTGCAGTGCTTAAAAAAAGAAAGAAAGCCAGCCTGCCGGTAAGTATGGATGGACAGGGTTGAGCTAAGAAAACACACCAGGATTCTTCTATGCTTTCTTACATTTCTGAAATCCAAATGTGATTCAGAAGCCAGATCAGCTTTGGGGCAGGACTTATTAATTACAATCTCCTGGACCATTCCTCCAGGTAGAAAATGCTGGAAGATCAACTCCAATTTGTGGCTGGCTTCCCAGCAGTGTCTACTTCACCATATCTGGGAGCCAGAAGTACTCGAGTTTGATAACTCAAAAGGCAGAACAATCAGTCAAGGGTAAGTTGGTTTATTTTTGTTCACGGGTGTCCCTGTGCATTCCCAAACAAAATGAGAGTAAAAAGAGAGGAAGTGTAGAAAAGATAATGGCTTTCAGATTTCCACAGCAGCTTTTGCCTGGACCACTTTTCATCATTTAGTGGTGGGATTTCAATTTCTAATACACAGAGCAATCACCCAGGCCTTTCCCTCAGCTAAGGCTTTGGGGAATGTAGTGAAGAATAAGCACAGAATATAATCAAGTGCTCAAGACTGACATGTGGAGTAAAGCTGGGAATCAACCTTGCCAACTAAAATTGTATGACCCAACTCTCCAATTTAAATAGACCTTTGAATAGGAGACCTCCAAAGAATAGCAGTGATGCAAGAGGCAATGATGAATCAAGTGGAAGCACACTTCCTTCACATGAGCTTGAACCAGTGCCCTGCCATGGTGGGAAGCACTGTCAGATGATGCTGGCCTTACTTTCTTTCAGTTGAGAATTAGAAGTAAGGTTCTGCCTACTTATCACCAAAACACCTCAAGCTCTTTGGCAAATGTAGACAATGTTAACTCTGGTGTCCTGGACCACTTCTGTCCTGGAGAATTACATTTGGCCTGAGTATAGATTAAATTCAGCTCTAAGAGCTCAAACTCCTGGGTCACAACCTGCTGCTTTGGGAGTTGCTTTTTTTCCTTTGCCTCCTCCCTTTCTTTTTTTAATTTAAAGTAGTCTTAGGCAAATCACAAAATCTGTCTGCCTTCATTTGTATATCTGTGAAATAGATTTATGCAAGCTGCTTAGTTTATTGTGAAACACTCTGAGAACAAAAAAAAATACCACTTAATTTAGAATTAATAGTAACTCCAAATGGATAGGATGTCCTTCACTTTTCACCCTGGTTTGGTTTTGCTCTGCAACTCTTCAAATATGTTTCATTTCTCCCTCTTTATTTCAGAGATGGATGAAATAGTTCTTCTGTGCTCTGAATATAGGGTATGATCTCAGAGTTCTCTGTGCCAGCAGAGTCAGTCTGGAACTCAGCCAGAAGTTCTTCGTGATTAAAGGTGCCATCTGAGCACACAATATTTTTTTAAAAGCCTTGCAAAATGGAAACATCCCTTTTTTTTAAGGTCACTCGCTTTAATACCAGGGCTGACTTTAGCCTTTGGGGAGGGATTCCACTAGCCTCAATCTCTTCTTCTTTTTCCTCTCTCATCATCTTCCCTTAACCACTTGTCTTGTGATAAGGCCCACTCCATATAACTAAATAAACTCACTTAATAAATGAGACTCCCAGAAAGCACTACAAATTATCCGTTGCAGATTTCAGGGCACCCCGAGCCACATGACTCATGAGTAGGAGATATATCAAGTTTTGATGGAAAGGTTTGCCTTTACAATGAAAAAAGAACAATGTTAGTGGATCTTCTGGAAAGACAACTCGCCTGGGAATTGATAGTCAACTCTTGAGACAGCAGTGGCTAAAATCATGATTTTCTACTTTTTCCAAATGGTATTCCTTCTAATCGGCATTTGCAATTTTTTACCTGTCCACATCTTTCTTAGCACTTGAATGCCCATGATAGAGTTAATCATATCAGCCCGAGACACTGAGAAATTATGACATTAGATGAATGAGTAGACGTCATAGAAGCGGCATTCCTGCAGATGCTGCTAAATTCCAGGGCTTAGCAGGCAATGTTTGAGGGCTTCTTCAGACCCCTCAGCACATGACACAGATCTGCTCTGCCTCACTCTTCCCACTTTGGGTCTCCTTCAGCTTTAGGGATCACAAAAGAAGCAGGTCTCTCTCTCTCTAGCCTGACATGCTCCCCTCTTTTGGTGTCTGGCCTTCCAATAACACAGAGGCCAACTGGGTGCTATGTATGCCACTGCTGCAAACTTCCTCTCCAACAAGGCAACAGATTTCAGCTCAGCTCTCACCAGGAGAGAGAGAGAGAGCAAATGAGATCCAAATGGCAGGAACAATAGTCCAGGCTGTTTCATGAGGGTGGGGCACAAACAGGCCAGGCAGCTAGTGAGTTCTGTTACCTCATTTAATCTCCATAACCCTGGGGAGGAGGGTTGTATTTTTTTTCTCATTTTACAGATGAGGAAATGAGACCCAGAGCAGTGAGGTGACTTGTTAAAAGTCATGCAGCCACTTAATAGCAGAGCCAGGATTAGGGCCCCATGTCCTGACTGCCATTTCATTGCCTTTCCCACTATACCGCACAGCTTTCCTCTCCCCTTCATTTGCTTGGCAAATGTTTATTGATGCTTCCAAACACTGGGGATACAAAAATGAATGACTGAGTCCCTATAATTGAGTCCAGAATCCATAGAGGAGGGGCAACAAAAGAATAAATAATTAAAGGCATGTGGTAAGTGCTATAATAGAGAAATAGACAAAATACTGTGGAACCCCTAAGACAGTGATGATCTCTGCCCGTGTACAGGTGAATAGAGGCTTCCTAAGGGAGGTGACATTTGAACTGCCCCAAACTTATATGCATCTGCTTTAAACATATGTTTTTTTACTTCTCAGTTTCCCCAATTCATATGATTTAACTCCAAGCCTGAGAAAGTTTTGTTGAAAGCTGACCAAAGATCAGATTACCAGAGTCCCTCATCATCTTTAATCAGACTGCAACAGCCTCTTCGTAATTTCCTGGCCTTGCCTTCTCCACTCCATGCCCCACACAGCTACAGTGACTGCTGTAAATAAAAAATCTGAACATGTCACTCCCTTATTTAAACCCTGAAGAAATTCCTTTTGTCCTCAAGATAAGGTTTAAGTCTCTTAGCCTGGCATGCCAGGCTTTGATGATCTAGCCCCTGCCTACCTCTCCAGTTTCTTCTCACACAGTTCTTCCTGTCACTCCTGTGAACTACCTGACTGAAGTACTTGGAGTTCTCAGAACAGAAAATTTCTCCTCCACACAACATATTCCACTATAAAATGGCAAACTCCTACTTCTTTGCATCTGAGCTCATGGACTGTGCTCACACAGCCCCCTGTGCTGGCCTCTGCACCACCCTTGGCACACCATGTTCAAAGTGTCTATTTCAAGGTCTGTCTTTCTTCCACCACTCTCAGAGTTCCTTATGGGTAGAGAGTGTGTCCTTGAATCATCAGTGCCCAGCACAGGACCTGTCACACGGTGGATAGCAGGGAATGCTCTTTGAGTGAATAAGCAAAAGTTGCAAGTAAACTCTGAAGAAGGCTGTGGGGAAGTCCAAGTTCAGGTTACCCTAGTAGTCCTTTCTGTAGGTCCTCAGCTAACTCCCGTTTATTTAAAAGGACAAAAGGAAAACAAAAAAATTGTACAGTTCTTTGTTACAGGAACCAAAAGGGGCAGACAGTGACCTTTCCCTCCTGTTAGCTACCCCTAGGGTCTTCACCACAGGCACTGAGTTCCACTGCCCTTTTATTTTGTCAGCTGTGAATTGTTTGCAAAATTCCAAGCAATTTGTAGGAAATTCAGGAAAATTCAGCAGCGAGAAGAGAAACTGGTTTCATTTTCCGGCCCAGCTCATTTCTGAAATATAACACCATATAGGGCTTTAAAGTATGCTCACTTCCTGTGGTCATTATTTCAATAGTTTTGAGCAATTTGTAGTTCCTGCATCCTTTCTGGGATGTACAGTAATCACTCTGTAATTCCACAGGTCTCAAATCTAAAAAAGTTTTATATGTTTCATTGTTAGAGCATAAAATCAGTCCAGTTCCCTTATTGGACAATTTTGGTTTAAAAAGAAAAAAAAAACTAGTAGCATTTTTCTTTGCTATGAACAATAAAACCTCAAGCACCCTTTAGAAATAATTTATATAATCTATGTATTAAAACAAAATGCCTCCTGCAGCCTTCTCATACATCTCTGCAGGGGCATCATCATTGAAATCTGGGAAAATGGTGCAACTTCTAGGGCTTAAAGATCAACACTGGAGTGAGAAAAGTACAAGCATGAAAGGTAGAAGGCCTGGTCCTTTATGTCTTCAGCTCTGAGCATTTGATTGAAAAATGATACACCCACAGTTAGTTTCTTTCAACTCAAGGGTAGCGACTACCTGTGTTCTCATCTTATATTTCTTGCAAAGGAGGCACTTGATGAAGATCACTACTATTCTTCAAACTTCACTCAGGACAGGATCCTATTTTTCCCCTCTCAGTGCCAGTGTGTGAAATTCTAAATTATGTCATTTTAGGGCTAAGGCTTCTAAGGTACTGGGAATATATGCAGTATATTTTCATATTGTAAACAAAAAATGTAATTGATCAACATATATATCAAATACGCAATTGATAATTGCACCTAAAGTAGATTTATTAAATGTTAAAGGCTTAGTAATGCCTTAGGATGATTTTTAAAAAAAAATGTTAATGGTAAAAGAGAAGAACAGTCCAAAATGACAAGCTCTTTCAGTTCAATTCATCTGAGCCCCTTCCATGGGCCAGATCTTTTGCTGAGTACTCAGGAAGACATTATTTCTGCCCTTGATGAGCCCACTATCTAGAAAGGGAGACTCACCTGAACAATAACAGCTATAACAGTTTTGCTGGCCCATGTGCTTTTAAACTAACTCTCCCTGAGGCCATAAGATTAGAGACAGCACCCTTTGTTTACCCTCTCCATCTTTCCTCTCCAACAGCCTTACTCTCTGTCTCAGCCTTTTCCTGACCTCCCTGACTGCTGAGTCTTAACATCACACTCCTCACTGGTTATGTTCTTGCAGCATTGACTTATGGCTGTGTTCCCTAACCACATCTGAAATTCACATCATGGATCATGTTTTCTTTTCCAAGACAATGGGAGAATCTAGCCTCGTATCCTGCCCTGACACAGGGCGTTGTGGTTGGTGTTTCTGCTGGGTTCTCCCAGGACCCTGCAAACAAGAACCAGACAATACCTATCATACCCATGAACTGCTCCCTTTCTGAAATCTTAATGCTAATAGACCACTCTCTCTGACCTACCTCCCCCTCTGCTTTCTTTTTTTGTTTTCCTGGCCAACCACAGACATTGGGGGAAAACGATTACCACCTAATACCGCTGTATTGAGTTGAATAGTGGTCCCCAAAAAAGATATGTCCAACTCTTAAGCCCTGGAAGCTCTGAATGTGACCTTATTTGGAAAAGGGGTTTTTGCAGGTATAATTAAATTAAAGATCTTGAGATAAGATCATCCTGGATTTAAGGTGGATCCTAGATCCAATGACAGGTGTCCTTATAAGAGAAATGCAGAGGGAGATTAGAGACACAGACACAGATGGAAGGCAATGTGAAAATAGTGGCAGAGATTGGAACACTAAACCAAGGAACACTAAGAATTGCTTGCAACCACCAGAAGCTAGGAGAGAGGAATGGAGTGGATTCTCCCTCACACCCTCCAGAAGAAATCAACCCTGCTAACATCTTGATTTTGGACTTCTGGCCTCCAAAATAGTGAGAGAATAAATTTCTGTTGTTTTAAGCTACTCAATTTGTGATAATTTGCTATGGCAGCCCTAGAAAATGATACAGCCACCATAATTTAATTTTTTAAAAAGACATTTTAATGGCTGGTCCAATGGTAGTTATCAGAACTTATTAACATTAGTGTCACTAAAGTTGGTATACAACCCCCCAGTGCTGAATTTGACTGGCTTAAAAAAAAAAAGACATTTTAACATCAAGATGTAGAGAGGATATAATTTTAGAATATTTAGAAAGGACCATTCTTCCCAAGAAATGACTATACATCACATTAAACTAAATGTAGTACTTAAACTGATGAAACTCTGTCATAGACTAGCTCTAGTCCAAGGAACCACAGCCCTAACCCCAAGGTGGATGTTTTTAACCATTTTCTCCTGATACTGTCTCTCTTGTCTTTCCAAAAGAGTCACCCAGCCAAAGCCCAATCCCAGACCAAAACAATGGTCTCCTTCTGCTCTTAGACCCAGGCAGCTGGGTTTAGGTAAAGAAGAACCTAGTTTACCAACTTAGCTCTGGGCTGGTCTGTGGTCATAACTGGGATTCCTTTGGCTCATCCTGAATCTGCTTCCTCTGACATTCCAAACCTTCCCCACTCATCTCAAATGACTGCCTTCCACCCTCAGATCAGTAAATGACCTCACCTTTTACTTCACAGAGACCAACAGGCATAACACCCTCTTCCTTCCATCCTCTCAAGAGCCTATAAACCTGTATCCATTCTTGCTTCCTTGCCTTTCTTTCTCAAGAAGCATGTCTTTCCTTCATTTGAAAGCTAATCACCAGATCTGATCTCTGGATGGCACCCTCTTTAGCCTCCTAAAGCACCAGCCCTAGCCCTTCTTCTGTATATCCAAATGCCTACTGGATGCCACTTCAAAATCATCATCTCTAAGCTAGTTCCTTTTCTAGTTAGGTGACAGGGCCAGATGAAAGTATAGACCAGACAGAAAGAAAGCATATGTAAAAGTCCAGAGGAGAACATGTGGCTCTTTGGGGACATTGAAAGTAGTGCAGGCTGCCCTAATGTTGAAGGAGGTAAAGGGTGGTGAGGGATGAAGCTACAGAGTAAGTATGAAGAGTCTTGTAAGCCAAGATAAGGAATGTGTACTTTTTGCTCAAGCAATGGGGAATATTAAAGAATTTTAAGCATAGAAGTGGCATGATCAGATTTGCATTTGAGAATCATCATAGATTGCAGAGTGAATTGAAGGGGTAAACTTTGAAGACTTGGAAAACATTGTTGCAACAATGTAGGCAAAAGATGGGAGAGTCCTGTGTAGATCTGAGAGATGTTTATGAGGTAGAAAAGGCCACACTTGGTGAGTGATTAGGTGAACGGCACATCCCCACTCTAAACAATGAGTCTCTCAAAAATGAGATTACAACCTTTCTGATGGAGAATCTTTCTCTTTATTGATAGTATTTTCCTCCTTTGCTTCTCCAGGTGATTCACTCATGTCTGGGACCTCACTGGATAGATCAGCTAGCCCCAAGAGCACTGCTTATGGGTTAAGGCCTGAGGGTGTGAGTGGATTGATGACCCAGGCTGATCAGTAAATTGCCCCATTGTAGTGGATACTTTTAATACCTGTGGCCAGTTCAGTGATATCCACCTTCTCAATTTGTACATGGCCTTGTCCCTGGCCATAGTTGATGGGACCCAGGCTGAGTTGATTAGAGTTTCTTTCACAAATATTTGGAAATAGTACCCAAAACATGAACTGGTCTCTTTCAGGGGTTTGGGCCTATAACCTAGAATCAATCTCTGGAGTTAGCTGTGGCCATTGTCCACCCTGAGGGCTGAGTTGCAAAGGAAGCCCAAGAAGGATGAAGAAAATGCTCTAAAAGGAGCAGGGATAAGGAATGGAAATAATACAAGCAGTAATCAATTTGCTGAGTCAAGAGCTTCCTAAGGCCCAGTTTTGTCCCTGTGCTAAGGTGAGGCCCACACCTAACATTTGCAGGGCTGTAGGCAAGAATATAAATGGAGGCCTACAGAACATGGGGGAGGGTAGAGGCAAAGAACTGACCCCTTTCTTTTCCCACCCCTGGCTTTATCCTGCACTCTGAAAGTATGAGGGGAGTCCTTGTGTACATGTCCAAGCTCCTTCCATCCATCCCTGTCTTAGTCCATTTTGTGTTGCTATAACAGAATACTTGAAGCTGGGTAATTTATAAAGAAAAGAGGTTTAATTTGACTCATGATTCTATTGGCTGGAAAGTCCAAGATTGGACAGCCACATCTGGTAAGGGCCTCATGCTTCTTCTGCTCATGGTGCAAAGTGGAAGGGGACCCAACATGTGCAAAAAGATCACATGGTGGGAGAGGAAGCAAGAGAGAGAAACCAAGGAAGACAGACTCTTTTAACAATCTATTCTAGCAGAAACTAATCCATTCCCATGAAAGCAAGAACTCATCCTGGCAGGAGAGTATTATTCTATTCATGAGGGCTCTACCCCCATGACCCAAATACCTCCCACTTAGCCCCTACCTCCCAACATTGCCATGTTGGGGATCAAGTTTCAACATGAATTTTGATGAGGACAAGCTACATATAAACCGTAGCAATCCCCTTACAAACAACTGTCCCTTGGCTACCCCTTAGGTGCTGATACTAACAATGCTGTCCTTCTCTGGGAGGCTGAGGCAGAAGGATTGCCTGAGCTCAGGAGTTCAAGACCAGCCTGAGCAAGAGTGAGACCCCATCTCTAGTAAAGATCGAAAAATTAGCCAGGCATGGTGGCACCCGCCTGTAGTCCCAGCTACTTGGGAGGCTGAGGCAGGAGGATCACTTGAGCCCAGGAGTTGGAGGTTGCTGTGAGCTAGGCTGATGCCACTGCACTCTATCCATGGCAACAGAGTGAGACTCTGTCTCCAAAAACCAAAACAAAACAAAAAGGAAATTGAACCCCCTCCTCACTACTCCCCCATAAAAAAATTAAATTTAAATTTTGAAAAATTTTAAAAATATTAAAAACAATGCTGTCCTTAAGAGAACAGATCCTGGGAAAAGGCCCATGCAGTTTCTGGAAACAGGCTACAAGCCATTTAGGCAGGGAATTCCAAGATTCAGGATACTGAGCATGGTCTAGAGAGGGAAGAAAGATAAGAGGAATATTTATCTGGGTGGATAAGTGCCCTTGGCCCCATGGATTTCTCATCCTATGGGGAGAGGTGGGCCCAGAGAAGGGCCAAAACAGGGTCCTCTAGGCATGGGGCCCAGGGACAGGGTCTCTCTTTCTCAGGTCTACTGGGGGCTGCTTATATAAATTCCTTATTTATTTAAGCAGGCTCCAACCAGATTCTTTTACTTGCAACCCAAGAATCGTAAGGCCTCTGCCTTTACCCTCTGAACCACTGTCCTGTTTTCTCTCCTTGTTCCCCAAGAAGCCTGGAGTAGTAGCTGGGAGAGGGCTTCCTCATGAACCCTAACACCTACCAAGTGGGCCAGGATCAGGGATGCAGCTTTTTTCATGGGTTCTGCCATTAGTGGTAAATTATTTTGGTCAATCATTTTGACTTCCCTCTCCCGCTTTCAGTCTATACATTGTACCTTTAATTAGTGATTTTGAGCTTAATAGGCAGCCCCAAATTCTAAAAATAGCACTTTATTTCATTCTTGCATCTTCTGGCAACATACTCAACATCATACAGAGTTTATGGGTCCTACCTCCCATCTAATTTAGAAATCCTCCAAAATGGGAAGGGTGTTCAGGTGCTAGACAGCCAAAAATGTCAAATATTCTCTACAACCCCATCAATCAGATCTTGAAGCTATCTCCCTTGGAGGAGACTCTGGTTTTCTCCCTTGGGAAGCCTTAAGTATGTCCTCTAGGGTGAACTCACTTCCCCCCACACTTGGCTTGGGTCCTGCCCATCACTCCTCTCTCTGACTCTACACTCACAGTTGGGGTAGTAATGATTTGCCCTGGACCACACAGTTAAATGCCACTATGAGCATGGTATCCAAGACAGGAGCTTCCTGCTAGACCTGCCTCAGAGACTGACTCTCAATGGCCTGTGACTATACCCAGTGAAGAGAAAGTATCAGAATCCTCACAGACCTATAGTGGCCTTTACCAGAAGCAACTAGCCTAGTACTGGGAAACACATGGGCAAGTGTAAGGTAGTCTAGCACCTGACATACCTGGTCTCTCAAAACTTACCTATGATCTCCCATTTTTGAGGCAGGAACTCTGGTTTTTTAATAGTGTTGTACCTCACTATAAGACTTGTGCTAACAAAAGCGATGGACTTTCTCTCTTCTTCATTCTTCTAACATAGTACCTAATCCTAATGCCCTCAAAATTGACATCAGTGTGGGTCAGCAATTACTAGGGCAAGCAAGCCTGAACCAAGTAGCTCATCAAAATTACCAAGGCATTGAATTCCCTCCAACAGTTCGAAGGAGTGAGGGAATTGACTTCCTTCTGGTTTTTCAGCGGATTTCTGAGTTGGTTCCCTGGATCTGTCCTGATAATGCCAAGTTAGAACACTAAAGGGTTTTGCAATCCTGGAGGAGTTTTTCATAAATATTATGAATGTTTCTAATTTTCCATAACTGATGGAGTGGGACCAGTTGGTAATAATGGAGATCTTCTCATGGCCTGTGCTTACCCGCTGTGTGGTATTATATGTCATCACCTTTTACTGAGATCAAGCAAAATTACTGAAGTTGTAAAGGGACAACTTGAAGGCCGAGTCTCCCATATGGTCCAGTATCACTGTTGTATGAGCAAGACTTTTCAGTTGCAAGTGACAGAAAACTAGCTTAAGCCAAATAAAGGGGTAGTCTCACTTCAGAAACAGCTGAGGAGAGGTGCTCAAACAATGTTAGCAAGAACCAGACTCATTCTCAGTTCTCCTTCCATCTAATTTTTCCCCAAGTGGTCACAACGATCCCATCTAGCAGCTCCAGGCTTATATTCCACCCAATTAGCAACTCTATCCAGCGGAGCACAAATTTCCCCATATAATGGCAGAAAAATTCTGGGGGTTGAATCTCATTGGCCTAGCTTGGATCACATGCTCACCCATGAACGAATCACTGAGTCCAGTTAGGTAGAATGTTCTAATTGGTCAGACCTAGGTCATGTGGCCATCCCTAGAAGCAGAGTGTGGGGGTCAGCTGCACCCAAGCTACAGAGATTGAGAATTGGGAAGGGCACTTTCTCAAAGAAAATCTGAGCAGACAAAATATATGTTCACTACTCTTAATGAGCCATTGTTCATGCTCCTCCAAGATTTTGATGATATGTATCAATAAATATATAATGAATGTGTAAATATGGATATATAAATGAATAAGCACTTCCAGATAAATTCAAGTGACAAATTACTTTCTCTAGCAACCTTTGGATAGTAACATGGGTTCCTGAAACCCCCAATCCTGCATATTGATAGACCTATACAAGATAAAATTCACTCCCTGTTTATGTCCTCTGCAGTTATAGGGATTTTATTATATAATACCTGCTTTGACATTCAGTGCTGGAAGCAACTGACTCCATAGGAAATGGCTAAGCTATCCTGTATGTGGAACACAGTGTGCTGGACTATTTTGGAATGTCTATTGAGAGCCAGGAAATTCACACAAACCCAGATCTTACCTGATTTTTTTTCCTCACTATCACAAAGGGGAATCTATGGGCTATGGAACCCAGAGATAATGCAGTCAATCGGCACATCTTTAAGGTGATTTAAAAAATCATCCATCTCAGATAATACAGACTTCCTGCACCATTTTCTAAAGGTTTCTAAGCTTAAGCTTATGCTGCTTAACCTAAGCCAGTTATACCAAGTCAGATCCCATCCTTGAAGAGAGAAAACTTCCATAACACCTTTTTTTCCTTCTACCTTTTGAATTTTGGGGAATCCTTCAAATTAAAAACTTCAAGTTAGAAGACCCAGAATGGAAGCAGAGAGAATGGGAATTTTTTACTCTTCCCTCCCATGATTTTCCTGTGGCTTCCACACCTGGATGAGCATGAAACATTCAGATACACTGTCCCTGCATGCTTTGGGTAAACACGGTAATGAGTCTGGTCTTGATCCCCACCAGTGTACCTACTTCTGAACACTGCCAGGGTCCAACATATAACCCCAGCTTTTTCACCTCTTCTCTCATCTCCACAAGTCCTGTAGGCAACTCAAGCCTCACAATTGATACTAAAACCACATCTGACCCATTCTCTTTTTGTGATGGGAGGTGGCTTGGGTGCTTGCTACTTGTGAATTTGCCATCAAGCACCTCTTATGAGTTGGTGCTTTTATGGCTGCCTCTCTTCCTAGGATTCTCCCTCCACAAGAAAAAGATGGGATCTTTGTCTGGCTGGGGCCTTCTCTTTGAGAGAGTTAAGGACAGCTCAAACTCTGGGCCCACCTGTACACCCTCTTTCTCTGACTCTGTTCACCTTAGGAGTGCTATAGCTGGGATTTCTTGGCCAGGAGCCTCCTCATCCCCAACTTCCTCCAGTGTTCTGCCTTTTAGGAGCTCAGAAGTGTCCATTCTCATACCTCTTTCCCCAAAATGATAGGGCCATCATTAGGGTTTCCATCTGTCTCATGAAGTCCTCATGTATAGTAGCCATTGGAGTCCTTGCTAGGTTTCTACAATTACCTCAGTTGATAGAGTTTTCTTCACTCCATTACTTGGGCTGCCTCCCCTTCTCCTTTTCATTTCTTGAAATTATTAATTTCAACAATTAGAAGAATCTAAAAGACCACTCTGGGTTTTGCAGCTGAAATTTTCCCTAAAGTCATACCCTGTTCACCCTAGTCCTTGCTTGTTATATAGAGGACCTGATTCATAATGCTTGGATCTCTGGCTCCTGTTTCCTCTGCCTTCTATAGGAGTTTCTCCAGCCCCAGTTCAGAAGTAGGCATCTTTTCTCTCTGTTAGAGCAGAGGAAAAAATCTGGACAAACCTGTGGTATAAACCCTCCCCACCGCTAGCTTTGTCAGAGCATGTAACACTCAGCCAACTAACACTGAGACTTAAAGACTCCCCTTGCCAGATTAAGACGTTCTGCCATCACCTCTCTACATCTGGTATCCACCACTCACAGCATCTCAATAGAGTACCCCAGCCAGGAGCACTCCCTCCCCATACTAGGGGTGACCTTCCCCCAAAATACCCTCAACTTTTGGATCCTCATAAGTCTCTAGATTAACTGAATAGTCTTTCCTTTCACCTGTTCCCAGTAACTAGGCCAATGATTCTGGTGGCAATTGGGGGTGTTTTCATAGAGCAGAACATCTAACCATATTCAATATGGTAACTCTGTACCCAGGTGTCTCCCTTGGACTGCAGGCTAGTTAACATCTTTAGCAAACTTAAGACTGTGTTTTCTCCCCTCCTGAAGACCTTGCAGGGCTCTCTCTGTCTTCTCAGGGACCTAATAGAAGTTTGTACAGTCTTTTCAATTTCAGGGAGTTTTTTTTTTCACAGTTCTTTTGAATCCCACAATACATAGAGATTTCTGGAAGTCTACGTCTACTTCCATGTACAAATTTTCCAGTGTTATCTTGGTTACTGTTGTAAACATTGATTAGCTTTATTTCTAGAGGTAATGATGAGTCCATGGTGCAAATATAAACTTCAATAAGATTCATATTAATCCCAACTGGAACCCCCAAAATATAACCCATATGTCCTCAGCCTCATTTGCCTACTAAATGAGATTACTTAATAACTTTTTTCCCCAAGTTATTCTAGCATGAGCACCCACTTTCCTACTTGTAGGAATTAACCCTACTTCAAAGTGTTCTATTATATAGTGTTCTCTAGCTATTTCTAAGAGTCTCTCCAGGGCTTCTTTAGTCAAGAATAAGTTCTCCGATGGCTGGTCATCTTGCCACCATACTACTTGTTCAGCTTCTGTGGCAGATGACTCCCAGGAGCTTGCCACATCTTCAACAGTGACCACAAGCAGCAACCTCTTCTGGCTTTTAGTAAGGACAGTGCTTTCTGTCCTGGCTGCTCCCACCTCTGCTGGTGGAGCTGGAATCTGTCCACTTGAGGCTGGTGTGACTTACAACTGCTGTCCTGATACTACCTGACTTCCTCCTCCTCCTCTCCTTCCCATTGTATAGTTTTCCAAGATTGAGTTATACACACTTTCCTTGTCATCTTGTTAGAATTGGATGTGGAAGTTGAGGAGGAAGGAAGAATAAGGGATGTCTGAACTCCCCTCCAACTCACTTCTCACAGACAATGTACTATCACTACTTCACAATTATTGCGGCATGTGTCTGTCTTTCCCTCTAGACCACAAACTCCTTATTTACCACAGTGCATGACTTATATTGGGCTCCTAGTCAGTGCTCATTGACTGAGTAGAATACCATGTTAGCTGTACATACAAAGTACTGTGAGGCCAGAGAGAAAGTCATCTGTCAGGATCAGATAACTTTCCCTGAAGAGGATGCAAAAAGCAGTGTTTAGGACTTTGTCTTGAAGGATAAATAAGAATTCACTAGGCAGATGATAGAAAGTAAGAGTGGAGGATAAGCTGTTATAATAAAGAGACTTACATACACCGTGTCAAACAAGACAGAAGTTTATTTTCCTGTCACTTAACAGTCCAGAAGTATGCAGGTGGTCCAGGTTGGGTAGTAAGTTCTATCCATAGGCCCTGCTAAAACTCAGGGAAATTCTATTACTAAAAGGAAGAAGAGGATGGTTACAGCCCTGCATTCCAGATCGAGGGAACAGCCTATACAAAACTCAAGTATAAAAAAGAATAGCCTGTTTGGAAAACAGGAAAGTTCAGAATACCTAGAAAGTAGAGTGTGAGGGGCAGAACTGGGGGCATGAGGAAGAAAGATGAGTGGAGGCCTGATGGTAAAGGTCTATCTCCCACCTCACAACCCCCTGCAACACACACCAGTTCATTCTCATCTGCTTTGGCCTTTCCTCTGTCAGGATCAGATAAGCCTCAGGGCCTTTACAGGTACCTGCTGTCCCTCTACCTAGAAAGCTCTTTCCCCAAGATCTTCACTGTAACTGCCTCCTCTTCACTCGGGTCTCAGCTCAAATATCACCTCCTCAAAGTGGCCTTCCCTTATAATGCTAGCCAAAGTAGCCCCCTCCATATCAACTTTTATTCCAATATGCTATTTTAATTTCTTAATAGCACATATCACAATCTAAAATAATTTTACTTACTTTTTTTGTTCATTGCCTATATCTCCAGCTAGAAAGTAAATTCTAAAGTCAGATATATGGTTTATATTTCTGTATAATCAATACCTAGAACAGAGCTCCACAAATGTTTATTGAATACATGTAAGTTAATTCCTTTGTTCTTTTTAATTGTGACTTAGAAAGGCTACAGGATTTGCCCAAGGCCACGGGTGTTTCAGTGTTCTTTTTCTTTCTTTCTTTCTTTCTTTTTAGTTAAGATACAAGAGAATAAATTTTGTTATGTGTTTTTTTACCACAATTAAAATACTAAAAATATAATAAAATTAATTTATGATGTTTATGAACCAAAAAAATTACATGAATATTTGTTCAAAATCTTATCTATTTGAAAATTTTGTAAAAATAGAATTTACTTAGTATAGACTGTTAGCTCACTTAATCCATAAAAAGCTCATTCTAACACATTTAGAAGAAAATAGAATATATAATCTTTTAAGTTATATCTGTCGTGTTTCATGGTAGAAGGCTATTTATTTAATTTGCTGAAATTTTCAAACAAAATAAAATTTACTGATTTTAGAAGGCATTTTAAACCCCTTTCAATTAATTATAGAGGATATAATGACATTTAAGATGAAAGAAAATTAATAAGCAATGCAAATATATTTTTCAGCTTTATTGAGGTATGGTTGACAAACAAAAATTATGTATATATAAGGTGTACACTTGATGTTTTGTGTTTCAGTGTTCTTTCAGCACCCTCACACACTCTTGAGTCATCAATTGTGCCACCCTACAACTTCAATCCAAGATTTTCACCAAAACATGAGTTTTGAGTTTTAAATATAGTAAGTCTTCACTTAATGTCAGCGATAGGTTCTTGGAAACTGCAACTTTAAGCAAAATGAGTAATGACAAAAACAATTTTACCATAGGCTAATTGATAAAAACAAGAGTTAAGTTCTTAGGGCATATTTCTGGTCACAAAAACATCACCAAACTTTTTTTTTTTTTTTTTGAGACAGTGTCTCGCTCTATCACACCAGCTAGAGTGCGGTGGGCTCAAGTCATCCTCCTGCTTCAGCCTCCCAAGTAGCTGGAACTACAGGCATGCACCACAATGCCAGGCTAATTTTTTCTATTTTTTTAGGAGAGATAGGGTGTCACTCTTGCTCAGAGCTGGTCTTGAACTCCTGACCTCAAGCAATCCTCCCACCTCAGCCTCCCAGAGTGCTAGGATTACAGGTGTGAGCCACCAAACCTGGCTGCCAAACTTCTAAATAAATACCAAAACACTTCTAATATTAAACATTGAAATAAATATGAGCTGTACATATATTTAAGAAAGATTAATAAAAACAAATAACAATTATTTACTCAGTTATTCCAAGACAGGGTCACAGGTAATTGGAGCCTATCCCCGAAGCTCAGGGTGCAAGGCAGGAACCAACCCTGGACAGGATGCCATTCCATCACAGGGCACACTCTCACACACACCCACTCTCACTCAGACTGGGACCATTTAGACACACCAATTCACTTCATGTGTACAGCTTTGGGATGTGGGAGGAAACCGAAGCACCCGTAAAAAACCCACATCTCAGACATGGGATGGATGGGGCAGATGTGCAGACTCCACACAGTGGCCCCACTGGGAATCAATTTTTTTTCCCTCATCAATGACATTATAGCCAAATGACATTGAACGAAACGATGTTATTTGAGGGCCTGCTGTATTTCACAATCTTGAATGTGTTCAGTGTACCAGACACTTATTAGACACACAATTCTACCACAAGAATTCACTTTTAAGAATTTTCTTTGGCCAGGCATGGTGGCTCATGCCTGTAACTTCAGCACTTTGGGAGGCCAAGGTAGGAAGATTGCTTGAGGCCAGGAGTTCAAGACCAGTCTGGGAAACATAGTGAGACTCCATGTCTATAAAAATTTTAAAAACTAGCCGGGCATGGTAGTGTATGCCTGTAGTCCTACTCAAAAGGCTGAGACAGGAGGATTGCCTGAGCCCAGAAGTTCAAGGCTTTAGTGAGCTATGGTCTTGCCACTGCACTCTAGCCTGGGCAACAGAGTGAGACCCTGTCTCTAAAAAAATTTTTTTCAATTAAAAAAAGAATTTCCTTTAAAATGTGAGATTTAGACAATGTGGTATTAGGAAAAGGATAGAACATAGACCAACAGAATACAATAGAGAGCCCAGAAAATTGTCCCAAACATATATGCTCAATTGATTTTTGACAAAGGTGCAAAAGCAATTCAATGGAGAAAGGATAGTCTTTTTAACAAATGGTGTTGAAACAATTGGATGTCCCATGCAAAAAGAAAAAAGAAGAACCCTAACACATACCTCATATCTTATGCAAAAATTAACTTGAAATGGATCATAGACCTAACTGTGAAACCTAAAAGCTGTAAAACTTCTAGAAGAAAACACAGAAGAAAATCTTTCTGATCTTGGACTAGGCAAAGATTTCTTAGATATGACACAAAAGTACAATCCATAAAAGAAAAAAATTAATAAACTGGACTTCATCAAAGTTAAAAAACTTCTGCTTGCAAAAGTTACTGTTAAGAGAATAAAATAAAAGGCATGGACTGGGAGAAGATATTTGCAATTTGCATACCAACAAAGGACTTGCATCCAGAATATATAAATAACTTGGAAATAAGAAAACAATCTACTCCTCAAAAAATGGGCAAAAATGTGGAGACTTCACCAAAGAAAATATATAGATAGCATAGTATGTTAAAAGATACTCAAAACCCTTAATCATTAGGGAAATGCAAATTCAAACCACAATGAGAGGCCACTATATGCCTATTAGAATGGCTAAAATTAAAACAAAAAACAAAAAACTAACAATACCAAGTGCTAGTAAGAATGTGGAGCAAATGGAACTCTCATATGCCATGTATGGTGGGAACGTAAAATGGTACAACTACTTTGGAAAACAATTTGGCAGTTTGTCATAAAATTAAATATACAATTATCATATGATCCATAAATTCCACTGCTAGGTGGAAGTCCAAGAAAAATAAAGATTTATGTTCACACAAAAACTTGTTTAAAGCAGCTTCATTCATAATCTCAAAAAAGCTGGAAAGAAATTTCCTTTAACTGCTAAATGGATAAACTGTGGTATATCCATATAATTGACTACTACTCAGTGATAAAAAAGAATGGATTACTGATACGCTCAACAACATGGATGAATCTCAAATGCATTATGCTAAGTGAAAGAAGCCAACATCCAAAAGGTACAAGCTGTATGATTTCATTTATATGTTATTATGGAAAAGGCAAAATTTTAGGAAAAGAAAACAGTGACTATCAGAGATTGGGATGGAGAAGGGGTTGTCTACAATGGCATAGTACAAGGGACTTTTTTGGGATAGTAGAACTGTTCTCTATCTTGATTGTGGTGGTGGTTAAACAACTGTATGTATTTGATCTAAACCAGTGGTTCTCAATTGGGGGTAATTAATTCTGCTCCCTTTGGGACATTTGGCAATATTTGGAGACACTTTTGGTTGTCACAACTCAAAGGGAGAGGTACTATTGACATCTACCAGGGATGCTACTAAACTTTTTGCAATGCAACAAGACAGGCTCCCACAGCAAAGAATTATCCAACCCAAAATGTCAATAGTGCCAAGGTTGAGAAACCCTGGTCAAAACCAGGGTTCAGAAAACTTCACCACAAGGGCCAAATTTAGCCCACCCCTGTCTTTGTATGGCTCACAAACTAAGAATGGTTTCCACATTTTTTTAATGATTGGGAAAAATCACAAAAAAAAATCTTGTGAAAATTATATACATTTGAATTTCAATGTCCATAAATAAAGTCATGCTCATTTGTTTGTGTATTATCTGTTAATGTCTAACACTCCAAAGGCAGAGTTGAGTATTTATGACAGAAACTGTATTCCACAAAGCCTAAAGTATTTACTATCTAGCTCTTTACAGTAAAAGTTTGTTGACCCCTGGTTTAGACCCATAATAATGTATTCAAAAAAGAGCATATTTTGAAATAAAATTTAAAAAGAGTACATTTTACTTACATAAATTGTAAAAAGTGAATTTTAAAATGTGAAACTATAGGCCAGGTGCAGTGGTTCACACTTACAATCTAAGCACTTTGAGAGGCTGAAGTGAGAGGATCACTTGAAGCCAGGAGTATGAGACCAGCCTGGGCAACATAGGAAGACTCTATCTCTACAATAAATTTAAAAAATTAGTCAGGCATGGTGGCACATGCCTGTAGTCCCAGCTACTGGGAAGGCTGAGGCAGGAGGAGATCAAGGCTACAATGAGCTATGATCACACTACTGTGCTCCAGCCTGGGCGACAGAGCAAGACCCTATCTCTAAAAAAATAATAATAAATAAATAAATAAATAAATAAAATGTGAAACTATAGATGCCTACGCTAAGTTACTATGAGCTGTGCTGACACACGTTTCTATAAATGTGCATGTTCTTTCTGGTTTTTCTAATAGGAGATAGATAGTGAATAATAGGAATTCATCACTGGCTGGGTTTTGATATGAAAATTTCCTGTTTAAAAAAAAAATCATATGCGACATTTCTGACCATGAAAAATCTTGTTCAGTCTTCTGGACACAGAGACAGTTCTCCAGAGAAGACATCTGTGGCGAAGCAGCTAATACCCCGTGCATTTGTCATCAGATCCATAACAGGGTCTGACTGGGTCTTTCTGAGCCGTGACTGCCCCTGGACTGAATGGGGCATTTATCACACTGTCACAGACAAGCCAGCTGACCATCATGCACACCCGCCCAAGAGCCTGTCAATTAGCTCCTGTCCATTAGCCCTTGTCCAAACAGAAACACTCTGGCTCTGGTACTGCAGTCATGTTATCAGTTCCCTCCAGACCCTGCAAGCGTGATCAGGCATGAGCTTGCTGTCTCCTATCATTCCTCATCTCTGCTTGGACAAACTGTCAGATAATTAGCTAATGTGGGTAAAAATGCTTCAAGCTGAAAAATGTTCAGCTCGGCTATTATGATAATTGGCTCCTGGGCCACCTCCCTCCAATTCCCTCCACCCCAACCAAAGTCTGCCCACAGGACTCCTTCTGTCTATCAATAGGAAAACTACACAGGAAATGACTGAGTGGCCACCCATGTTCAAGGCTGAAGCCCCTCAATCCTCCTCATGTTGCTGCTATGGATTCAGCCAGCTAGAATCATAAAGCTTGAAGCCTGGGGTCTGGATTGACTTTCCTTTTCTAAAGGAACTGGTAGCTTGGCAGATCCAGGGTTCCCCAAATTATCAAACTTTGGGTGATCTTTGGTTTCTTCAGCTGGATGGACCATTTAGAAAGTCAAAACAGCCTTTTGAAATGATTATGTGAAAACCATAGACTTATTTGCTTTAAACTTGACATTCCTGGGGCCAAAACTCAATTCTCCATCTCTCAAGTCAAACTCCTCTAGGAGCCGTGAGAAATCTCAAGTGCCCAAAGCTGCTGACATCTCCTACAGTTATCAAATGCCAAAACAGGAAGATGCCCAGGGCAGACACATGTTACTCCTGTCTATTTCCCCTTTCTGAAAGGTCTTTCTGTGCAGTGGGGCTGAAAATAGCTGACTTCAATCACCCAAAGCCCAATTTCAGAAGAGTTAACAGCACAATTTCATCGTTGTCGTATTTGGGAAATTCCTATATGTTCCTTAATGATCTTTAAAGAGCAGTTAGAGCATCCTGTGTTTCTCCCTGCATTTCTATCATCCTTCCTCTCCACTTCCATTCCTAAGGCCTCATCAGTACTCATTGTGGCAGCTATTACAGTCTCCTGGGTCACCCCACCCCACTCCTCCCCCACCCCTATCCCTGCTGACTCTAAGCTCTCCTCCACTGCAGCAACAGAGATCCTTTGAAAACACAATTGTGACCATACGAATACCTGCCTAAAAGTGTTTGAGGTCTCTCTATCATCCGCAGAGTATGTCTAAACTCTCTAACTTGACAAACAAGTCACTTTTAGAATCTGGTCTCTACTTCTCACCTCCCAACACACTATGCTTGTACCATATCAGGCAGTATCCCCTTCCCTACCTGTTGGGCATGCTGGCTTGGGCACACCTTTTCCTTCTTCTTGAAATGCCCTCTCCACCTCATCTCCATCTATCCTCAAAGGCCAGCTCCAGTACCCCCTCTTCCAGGAAGCCTTCCATGAGCTCATCTTTGAACTCCCAGAGCACTTTGCTTGTTATTCTCTTGAGCCTGTTCTGCTTTATACGGTAGCTACTAATGTACAGATGTTCTCTCCCCTATGGGACAGTGGGCATCTTAAGAAAGTCCTATAACCTAGTGTGTAGTATATTGTATGTGTTGGTAACCATTTAGTGACTGATGAACAAACAGAAGCAGAAAGATTATAGGCTAACAAGAGCATGAAGCAGAGGAAGAGAACTGGAATGGAGGGAGAACCACAAATCATTACAAAAAAAGAATGGTTGACAAGGTTGAAGATTTAGCTGTCATCTTAATAACAACAGAATATAAGGTGTGGGCATTGTGCTAAGAATTATGTCTACTCATTACATCCACTCTGACATGTAGGTACTATTACCATCAACAATTTTATATATAAGAAACTGAGGCTTAGAGAGGGCAAATTCATTTTGTTTCAGCCACTGGCTTCCTTGTTGGTTTAAACACATCCTACATCACATGAGATGATGCAGAACAAAAATAAATTAAAAAAAATAAATTTAAACACACACACACACACACACACACACATCCTACACACTTCCACCTCAGAGTTTTTACGTTTGCTTTACCCTCTGCCTGAAACATTCTTCCTCCAAGTATAGGCAGGGCTTGCTTTCTCCTTTCTTGTAGATCTCTGTTCAAATATCACCTTATCAATGAGGGCTTCCTATCCACCCTATATAAAATGGCAAATAATCCCTATGGCACTTTCCCCCTTACATACTTTATCTTCATAGCACTTAGCTCCATCAGTCATACTACATATTTTATTTATTTGTTTATTTTCAGTCTCTTCCCACTAGCTTATAAATTCCATGGTCACACAATCAGAGGCAAAGCCCAGATTCAAACCCAGGTCTGACTCCAAAGCCAGATGATAAAGTTATAGTCACGTGGGGCAAAGGGAACAGACTTAGTCTTCATGCCCCAAAGGCAAAAATACTTTTGATCATTGGGGAGGCTTTAGAGAGGCTAATTTTGTCTTAATATGAATATAATCCAGTTGTTAGATGGGGCTCTTTCAGCCTCTTAAAAACCAGATAACTTTGGCTGAAACCCCCATTCCCAAAGATTCCCAAAAATATTCCCAAAGATTATTGAAAATCCCCAGGGCCATTACACTGTCATGATCACCTCTGGTTCTGAGTATCTGCTTCCACAGATTGTCTCGCATGCCACATGTGTTATCTCTGTCCTGCACCTGGTTTTCAACCCTTTCTGTAAGCATCATACACACACACACACACAAAATCACTTAGCAGAGGCTTTCATTACCAAACTTTACTGAACATTCATGGGATTTAGCATAGCCACGGAAAACTTCCCAAATTTAGCATTAGACATTCTTGTTATTAAAAGCCTTTCTGCTGCTATGCCATGTTATTTGACTTTCCTTTATTTCTCCTTCCATCCAACCCTCTCTTCCTGGCCCCCAAATTCTCAAAAGCAAAAACAAATAAGCAAAGGAAAAACTCATTTTCTTATTCAAACCACTTGGCTCTGTCCCCTAAACTTAGTTTTTTAACCTCTCCATTTGTATAGCCAATGATTTGCCAAAATACTTGAGTGGTCAAGTTAGGTTATTCCCATCCTTTGTCTTAGTTGCAGGCATGGAGGGTAGTTTAGTTCTTTCAGTTCATGAGATAAAAACTTTCCTTCAGCACTATCTCTCCAATGACGAGACAGATGACCTCTTAAGGCAGTAAGTACCCCATCCTTGGAATTAGGCAAGCAGAAGCTGGCCTGATATCTGACTAAAATCACATAGATTTGTGTATAAAACATGGATGAAGAAGATGGTGAAGATCCTTCAACCTTCAGAACCCATGATTCTGTAACAGATCAGGCCATTTGCCTTTTCTGAACAACATGCAAAACCATAAGACTTTTTCAATTGCATATAATAGAAACCTAGCTCAAACTTGCTTAAACAAAAAAGGGAGATTTGTTGCCTCATGTAACTGAAAAACGAGGCAGCTGAATCCAGAAGTTCAAATAAATCTCCAGGCATATGTCTTCTCCATTTCTGGGCACCACATATCTGACATTGACTTCTGACTTAGGGTGGGCTTGCCCCTTGAATGGCACAGCCAGCCAGTAGCCAGCTCCAGACCTACATTCTTCAGCTTCTCTCCCATATCCCCAACCCCCTAATAGGAGAGAGGGCCTCTGTTGCATTTGTTCCAGCAAAGGGCTCTCATTGCCCCACTTGGGTGAAATGCCTATCACTAAACCAATTACTGTGATGATTGGCCAGGCCTTCTTTTTTTTCTTTTTTCTTTTTTTTTGAGGAGAAAGAAAGAGGAGTTTATTAATTTGCCTGCAAATGAGGAGGTTGTCAGACTCCCATCCGAAAGTACCAATGTCCTGCCTCTGAGCAGAAGTACAGAGCTCTTAGAGGTTCTGATTAATCCCATAATCCCATCTTTGTCTAAGACGATCTCGTGACCTCTGCCCAGACAATTCCCCCTGAGCCATCTCCTGTGGCACAAAGAACAAAGGACACTCTCCTGCCCCTCCCCACCACTAGCCTGAAGCAGGGATGTAGGTTTTAGTTCTCAAAAAGGGTGAGGGTTTTGAAGAGACTGAAAACATTTTTACCCTCTTTCAGGTCATTCTCTCTGTTACATATTCCCCACTGTCAATTTAACTCTTCCATATCTATGGAAGGAGGGACAACATAGTCATTGAGCTACTTGCTGCTGAATTGGGGTGATGTTTTAGATGGACGGTACAGATTATCAGGTGAAAAGGGGCATAAGCAATAACTACAACCGTAAGGAGCGACAAGGTTAAAGGGACTGTCGCCTTGCATGCAATGTCCAATACAGGGCCAGGTTAGAAAAGAAACATGGGACTTCTGAGTGCAGAGCTATTAGTTGTACCCTGTAGGTGATCTAAGAGAGCAGCTTCTGCAAATTCAGAAATCATGTACAGAAATACTTGTACCAAACGAGGTTTAGGATAACACATCCAGCAGCAAGACAGATCAGCAGAAGAGACAATAGCCCAGGGAAATCCTCACTAAGGAGTTGTCCCTCTGTCTTTGGTATAATGGACCCAAAGTTTCACTTCTGATAATTTTAACAAGGTGTGAGTTGTTAGAGGTACTTCATAGGGTCCCTTCCACTTCTCTGCTTCCAACTGGGGCAGGGACCTGAAAGAGGCAAACTCATGTATAGTGGTTAGCACCTGACCCACTCATTTGACATATTGTTTTATTCTATTTTCTTTTACTCGTGGTTATATTACCATACTTACCTTGGGGTGTTAGGAAGAGTCTCTCATAAACTATTTTTTAGGGGCTTAACTTAAGCCTCTTCCTAAAGGGCTACCCAAATCCAGAGGAGGGCAAGGAGCAACACCCTATCTCACTTTGGATGGGTTTCATGTAATTTCTATTCTAGTTATAGGGCTTTGTTTACTTGTTGGGTTACCTCCACTACAAAGGAGGGTCCATTATCACTCAGTATGGAGGAAAGGAGCCTGTGAACATTTTGTTGGCCTGTGGGATCATTGAGTCCACCATCAGGCAAGGGTTTCAATGCCCATCCCTGGAATTTGGGGGTGGACTAGGCCCACTGGAACCACCTGGACCAAAATGGGGGAGGAGTGTTCCCCTAAGGAAAATGAGGAGACTGTAACCAAAAAGAGGAGCGAATACCAAGCAGGTAAAAAACAAGAGATGTCCACAACAATGGCCAAACCCCACCAATTTAGTTAAGGAGAGAGTCTGATCAGTAGAGGAATTCACCAGTTGGATTGGACCAAATCATTGACCTGATGGACCAAGGCCTCTTGGGCCTCCAAGAAACTACTCAGCACCAAAAAAATGAGATTCTGTTTTTCACTGATCAATTAGCAAGGATTTTAAAAATGTTAATACTCAGTGCTATGTCATAAGACAGGTACATTTATATCAGGGTGATGGAGTGTAATTGGCATAACCTTTCTGGAAAGCATTTTGGCAATATATATCAAGATCCTTAAAAATATTTTGATCCTCTGACACAGTAATTCCACTTCCAGAAAAATTTGTAAGAAAATAATCCAAGCCAGGCGTGGCAGTAAGCACCTGTAGTTCTAGCTACTTGGGAGACTAAGGCAGGAGGATCATTTGAGTCCAGGAATTCGAGACTATCGTGAGCTATGACCTCACCTGCGAATAGCCACTGCTCCAGCCTGCCAGCCGGGGCAACACAACAAGACTATGTGTCCAAGAAGAAGGAAAGAAAGAAAGAAAATAATCCAAAATATGGACAAAAATTTATGCACAAAGATTTTTGTCATAGCACTTTTATAATAGCAAAAAACATAGAAACAATCTATATGTCTAAGGATAAGAGTGGTAAAATTAATATGATAATACATACTGTAGAAGATTATACAGTCATTAAAACTTTTAAAAGAATTTTCAGTGATATGGGACAGTTCTTATAATTTTATTGAGTAAGAAAGCAAAATACAGGCCAGACAAGATGGCTCACACCTATAATCCTACTACTTTGTGATGCCGAGGTGGGAGGATCACTTGAGGCCAGGAGTCTGAGGTTACAATGAGCTATGATGACACTATTGCACTCTAGCCCAGGTGACAGAGCAAGACCCTGTCTCAGGAAAAAAAAAAAAAAAAAGAAAGCAAAATACAAAACTGTCTATACAGTATAATATTAACTATGTAAAAGAAAACCACATACACCCAGAAATGAAAAAAAGGAAATATATAAAAATGATAGCAGTGTTTATTTCTTAATGGATGTTTTATGCATTCTTTTCTTTTTACTTGCTTGTATTTTCCAAGTTTTCCTCAATGAGTAAACATTACCTAAACATTTTATTTGAAAGTCACCCCTTCTTAGCTACTAAGAATATGGCCACCCCCTTACCCCATCAGTTTGCCTCAGCCATTTGGACACTTGGGGAAAAATGCTTGATGGATGACAGATGAAGTTTAGTGACTTTTTGTCTTACAACTCTCCCCCAATCATCCACAGAAACTTAGGCTTTGAGCTTTGGGCCAGGTGCGGTGGCTCACGCCTGTAATCCTAGGACTTTGGGAGGCTGAGGCAAGAGGATCAATTGAGCCCAGGAGTTCAAAACCAGCCTGAGCAACATAGCAAGACTCCATCTCTACAAAAAAAAAAAAAAAACAGAAAAATTAGCCAGGCTTGGTGGCATGCAACTGTAGTCCCAGCTACTCAGGAGGCTAAGGCAGGAGGATCGCTTGAGCTTGAGCCCAGGAGTCTGAGGCTGCAGTAACCTGTGATGATGCCACTGCACTCTAGCCCAGGCAACAGAGTGAGACCCTGTCTCAAAAAAAAAAAAAAGAAAGTTTTTCTTGCAATTGCCAGTCCTCCCATAAGACAGAATCCATAATTTCATCACATGATGCTTTTTTTTAAAGTAAAATATAATAAAACTTGGGAACAGAACATAAACTTGTGTGAACCCTGGTATGAAAATGAATAGGCGCACCGGGCTTCTAGCTGCCAGTGAAGTGCCAGCACAAAAGGGATGCCTAGGCTGACCCATGCCAGAGAATGACGTAGACATGCCCCATTTCAGGCCTGCCTGGGGGAGCTGTCTGCAGGAATTCCAGTCTACCACTTTTTAGGCTCTGTGGACATATTCTGCCTAAAAGCCCCTCCAACAACAAGGTCTCCTTCACTGCAGGCGATGGCCGATTGCCAATGATTGTTAGCTAGGGAGACAGAAAACAAGATTATGCTTCTAGGACAACACAAATGGTACCACCTCCAGGAAACTTTACCTATCTCCTTCCCTATCCCCACTCCCCCTCCAGATTGCATTGCTCCCCCAAGGAACCATGGCCTTGGTGCTTTCCCTGCCCTCCTAGAGCAAATGTTACCATTGACGATGTGGCAGCTGGTACTGTGAGAAGACATCACCTTCATTCACCTCCTGGCTCTGCCACTCAATTCCTGAGCCTCAGTTTCCTCAGGTGTAAAATGGAGATGGTAATCTCAGCAGCACATAGCACTGTCCCCTCCTGGGATTCTCTTTAGGAACAATCTGATGAACTCACCTAATATGATGGCAGCCCAGACCACTGAGGGAGACTCACAAGGCCTGGCACTCCCTTCCCCTATGGCTTCCCCACCCAGATCTCCAACCAGCCACAGTCAGGGAACAGAAAACCAGCAGTGGCTGATGACACCCCTCCCATCTTCTGGACAGAGTAATAGCAAGCTAGGATTACAAGAGGATCTGTCCAGGGGTATATGTCTAAAACTGAATTCAGCTTCCCCCCAAATGTGTTACTCTTCCTGCTCCCTGTCTCAGTGAATGGAACCACCTGGGGACCCAAGCTAGAAATCAGGGTATCATCCCCACACTTCCCGCTCACCTATATCTCCCACTCAATCCATCACTCATTTCTGTCACTGTACCTCTCAAATCCACCCATTTCTTCCCATCCCAAGGCCATCACTGTAGTTCATGCCACTGTCCCCATCCCTGTCACATTGCCACAGCCTCCCCTTCACAGGTCTCCTTGCCTCCACAGTGCCCCACACAAAGCCTATCTCCTGCTTCTGCTGAACACCCCCTCAAGGGCTCCCAGGATAAAAATTAGCCTCCCTAACTTCAAGCCCCCACCTTGCCCCAGTCTGGCCCCAGCTTATCTTCCTAACCTCTCTTTCCTCTTCCTGCCTCACACCTCATAGTTACCCCAGTTCACTGTCCTGTCTCTCATCTGCCTGGTTTTGCTCATGCCATTCCTTCTGTCATTAACATCCTTCTCTTCCTCCTCTTTTTTCCCCAGACTAGCTCCTACTCATATTTTGAGACTTAGCTCAGATTTCTACTCTTCTAGAAGACTTTTTGCTCCCCCTTCCCCACACATGCTCCCAAACTAGGCTAAGTGTTCTTGTTGCTGCCACTTAGGGAGCACTGCTGCAAACACCTCTATGTCTTAACTCAGTCCTCACAACAAACCCCATGCCTAGGTATTCCTATTATTCTTGTTTTACAGATAATAAAACTGAGCCTTGCAGAAGTTAAAGGCAAATTTTCCAAGGCCAAACAGTAAGTGGCTCAGCAGTGCTGAAAACCAGGTCATTTACTCTTTTCTTTTCTTTTTTTTTTTTGAGTCAGGGTCTCACTATGTTGCTCAGGTTGGTCTGGTCTGGAACTCCTGGCCTCAAGCGATCCTCTCGCCTGGCCTCCCAAAGTGCTGGGATTACAGGCTGAGCTACCTGGCAACATTTTTTTTTAAATAAAAAGAGTTCTATTGTCCTTTTCTGATTATAAATGTACCAAGAAAAAAGGTAAGAAGTACTCTTCTTTTTGTCAATTTGGTGAACACCCTCGGTCTGGCATGCAGTAAGCACTCAATACATGCCATCTCTCTATGCCCATACATACAAGCATTTTACACCACAAACTGCAATTCTGCTTCCTGGAAGCTGGAGCCCTTGGGAGTGCACAGCACACTCCTAATCCTGCAGGCGCTCCTCCCCCAACTCCTCCCCCGCCTCTAGCCTCAGGCTCTTGGGCCCCTCCTGGTAACTGCTAGTGAGCGTGCTTGGCTTCCTCGCCAGGAGCCCCTCCAGGACTGAGTTTGGTCGAATTAGCTCTTGATGTCCAAACTACGTTGGTACACAGACAAGCAAGAGGACGAGGTCCTCTTCAAGCTTCAAGCTTGAAGCGGGGGCCCTTGCAGGCCCCTCATCCTCCACCCTATGCCTTCAGCCCTAAAGACGCTCACCAGCCCCAAACCTTCAAATCTTCTCTACCAAAACCTCAGACCCGGACCTGGAGACCAGGACCCCGGCACTCTAGATAGGCTCTTGGTGGCCCAGGCGGGTCTTCCCTTCCTTCTCCCCACCCAGCAGGCCCCCCTTCACTCCCACCCCCGCAGCCCCGACCGGACCCTAGAGGGGAAGGCACCCCCAGTTCCAGGTCCTGGCGCCCTTGGGTCAGGGCCAGGAGAGGCATCTCCAGCCAAGCGCTGGCGCCGGGTGCGCCTCGCTTTACGGAAAGAACGCCCGCGAATAAATCCGGAGCGGATTTGCATCACAGCAGCACAGAGATGGCACTACGCCAGAGCTCGGAGCTGAGGACGCCCCCATCGCTTCCCAGCCCAGAGGCGGGAGTGGGGGAGGAGGGGAAGTGGGGCAGTGGGGAGGAAGCTGCTGAGGGGAGGAGGTGTGCGAATTAGCCTTGAAACCTGGGCAGAGAGGCAGCTACCTGGGTGAGCAGTAACCTCTTCCTCTAGGCCAGACCTCAAGCTGGGCCGGGGTTCCATGGAACGAGGTGGGGGCAGAGCCTTTGTGTGTATGTGTGTGACTTGGACCAAAGGAAACTGCCGCCCCAGAGGTAGTGAGAGTTCTTCAGCCCCCACCTCTGCCGGTAAGAATCTCCCAGCTGTAGTCTCCTCAGGTCCTCCCACCAGTTGCCTCTGGGGCCCTCATATCTAGGGCCAGCACCTCTGCCACTACCATGTGCTCACAGAGCACAGGCAGTCCTGATCTCAAGTCCTGGCCCTGGCTAGGCTTTCACCCTTCAGACTTCGGCTCCAGCCAAATAGGCCAGCCTTGCAGAGCAATTCATTCATCCCATACAATCAGTGCCTACCCTGTGCCTCCACTCCTGTTCGTGGAGGTGGGGAACATGTGGCCTTGGGACTAATGTGGGCTTCTGGATCCTTGAGTGTGGCCTTTTGACTGAATCTAGAAGTTTGGATTCAGTTGAGGGGCTGCACTTGGGGATCTGGAGGGCCACATGTGGCCTTGAGGTTGCAGGTTTCCCACCCCTACAAGCCCTGACACCTTTCTTGGTGTTTCTGCTAAGTCAGCTTTCTCCATTAGGCTGCAAGCTCTTAAGAACAAGGACCAGGACTGATTCAACTCTGTGTCCTCAATGCCAAGGGGAGTGCCAGGAACATGTTAGGGACAGCAGTGGTTGCTGTGTGACCTTTGGCAAGTCCTGTTACCTCTCTGGACCTCAGACTCCTTCCTCACCCTTGCAGTGAGGGATCTGAATAAGATGACCCCCAGGGCTGCCTCCAGCCCTGACCCTGTGAGCCAGTAACCCTATGAGTGGCTGGATAGCCCAGCCTCCTATGATGGCCCAGCCCTGGGCAGGGCAGGGCCAGGCAGGGATCAGGGGTGCCTCTGAAATACTCCCACCTCCTTTGGATCAGTTAACTGAGGCAATTGTGCAAGATTACTGGGAACTTCAAGGCAGTGAATCTGGTGGCAACACATGATGCTGCTATCCCAGCTGGAAAGTCCCCCTGCCCCAGGCTCTGGAGACCTGACAACCAGCTCCAACTGCGGGTGGGGGGTAGAGAACCAGCCCATCCAAGACAGTGAAGAAGCCCCCATTTGCAGCCCTTTTCCAACCCATACACATTATCGCCAGGAACAGTGCCAGCAACCCCTCAACCCCGTGAAGGCCAGTTCAGGACTACCCCATTCTCCTCTCCAACCTCCTCACCTCCAGCCCAGCCCACTATGTCTAATCTGAGCTGAGGATACCCAGGGTTCCCAGTAGAAGAAGGCTTGGTTCAGCTTTTTTCACAGCACAAGAAGCTGTCAGCCCCTACCATGCACTTCCCTGAATGGAACTCACCACCTCTTAGGGCCACATGTACCACTTCTCCCTGAAACTCCCATCCATGTGGGCTCACATTTTACCTGTTCAAACCACGTGAAATAATGCTAATCTGAAACCACAGCCCTCAGATTAAGATAGACAGACTTGGTTGAGATTCCAGTTCTGTTATTCCCTAGTTGGATGATCTTAGGCACCTTAGTTACCCTCCCTGAGCCTCTGTTCCTTCAACTATAAAATGGGAGCAATGATTTATACACACAGAGTGGTGGTGTGGGCATTATATAAGATTTCTGAAAACACACATCATAGGCATTGACACATATAGGATGTCAAATGTGAGCATTATTTCTATTCCCTATTTCCTGCATTCTCCCCTGAAGCTGCCTGACACTTTCTCTGGAAGCTGGAAATGGAGATATCTGAAGCTAGAACTGCTCCGGACAAAACCAGGACTACACAATACTAAAAGCTGCACTTAGGACCCAATTATAGACTTCAAAAGAGAGCACAGGAGGTTTGAGGCTCAGAGAGGAGATAGCGTTTGCCAAAGGTCACGCAGCAGGTGTAAGTAGGTAGAACATCAGGCAAGCATGGAGAGGGAGGCACATGGAGGTGTGAGTAGAGGTCAGGGCTGAGGTATTGAGCTGAATCCAACCACAGGCAGCTGAGCAAGAAGACCTTCACCTGACATTGCTCCACTTCCCATGCCCAGCAGGGCCTGGCATTTGCCTCTCTTTGGAACTGCTCCTTCTGGGTTCCTGAGTTTGCTGTAGTTTCTCAGAAATGCTAGGTAAATATCCCTGTTGTTTGCTGAGTAACCAGCCCCAAAGATCAGACAAGGGTCCCCATACAAATTTTGCCTCAAGGTTGGCTCCTTCTATAGAAATGATCAGCACCCCTAGGCACCATCCCAACCAGGTGTCCTCCACAAGGTCCCCTATCAGGGCCTTGCTGGGGGCTCTGAACCCCACCACATGAGGTGGCTTTGTTGTGTACCATGTGGCTTAAGGCTCAGCATGTTCTTTGAAGAGAGTCTGTTCCTCCCAGCCACCCCAAGAAAAGCATGGAGCATTTTCTGTTTGGTAATTTTCTTCCCAAAAAAGATAGCCAGACATGGGTTGTTGACATTCCAATGTGACAAGGAGTCTTACTAACTTTTGGAAATATCCTGGGCTGATGTTACCCCCAATCATAGGGAAGCCGGATGCGTTGGGGTCAGTATGTTACGCTACTTAATGATTCTTTCTTTAGATTATGTTTTCTGTTTCTATAGTTCCACTCTCTTTATCCCCACCTGCCACCCCACCCCCCTTATCCTCGGGAACCGGAAACATGTCTTCATGGACAAAGTGTGTCTTCTGTATGGTTTAAGCTCGTCTGTGAATGCCTTTACTCATCTCCAGTACGGAATCCTCTAGTTCAGACATCTACCTGAATGTAGGATCTTCATTAATTGACAGCTCAAGAATACTCTAATTTTGTGATCTGGGACTCAGTAGTGTCACAATTTTGGATTTCTAAGTTTCTGTAGCTCAGATTTCACCATGCTAGAATTCTGTGATGATGTGATTCCATGACTATGGACTCTATGAATCTAGAATTTCATGGTTTTTAAAATCGTGTTTAATGAATTTTGTCGCTGACATGGTGACAACAGCCGGCACTCTCTTGGCCTGGGTTTTTGTGTTTGTTTTCTAGAAGTTGCAAGTCTCAGCTCTGGACTCTCTTCTCTGGGTATGCTGAGGCAGAGGAAGGATGTGGCTGGATAGGAGAGGGACTCCCACCTACCCTGGGGCTCAGAGGGGTAGGAGAGGCCCAGGGCAGCCCAGTCCTAGGCCCCACCACTCAGTCCACCCCCCTCCCCCAAGCCCCTGATTTGGGCCCCAGTATCTGAGGGTAGCAGGAAAAGCAGTCTCCTTTGCAGTCCTTCCACCCAGCTTCCTTTCCTCCCTGGAGAAAGTTTCGTGGGAGACTGTGACTGGCCTGGCTGAATGGGGGCGGGGGTGTTGAGCCCTGGGAAGGGAGCCAGTGGAGGAGACAAGGGAGATTCCCTAGGGAGCCCTGCAGCCTTCTGCAGAGGTGAGGAAGGAACAGAGGCCGGAAGTCGGGTATGGGTGAGGGCACTGGTAAGGGTGGGGTGACTGGTACTGGATTGTTGGAGCTGGGCTTCCGGCCATTGACCCATTAGTGACAAGGGACCTCCAGCTAGGCGCTCCATGGGTTGTCTGGTTGTGTCCCTACCCATCGACTAATGTGTTCCCTTGCCTGAGTCAGACTCCCGGGAAAACCCAGAGGGCAGGAGTTGGGGGGGTGGAGCCCCTGAGGCCAAGAGAGGGGCCAGGACTTTCCAAGGATCACACTAGGGCTTGGGACAGAACAGGGACTAGAACTCCCCTCCCCCCAAACAGGAGCTGTCTGGACCCTTCCTCCAGTCCTGCAGTGTGTGGCCAAAGCTGCCAAACCCGATTTTCCTGTGGCTGCCTGAGGCTGGCTGGAGCGGGAAGCCCTCCTCCTGGCATGGACCCCTCAGGCCATCGTCCTCCTCCCCCTTACCTCCTGTCCTCAGCCTGGCCTGCTCCTCCTGCACCTGTGTCATCTGTCCCAGTGTGCCACCACTTCCTCCTCCACCTGCCTGCCATTGCCCCAGGCACTGTGAGGTGTGGTCTAGCACTGCCCCTCTCTGGGCCTCAGTTTTCTCATCTATAGATGGGGAACAGTGGCCTGCCTCCCAGGAGTTGACTACAGGAAGTTTCCATAGTAAAGGGGGAGCCAGGCATGGTGGCTCATGCCTGGAATCCTAGCACTTTGGGAGGCTGAGGCAGGAGAATCGCTTGAGGCCAGGAGAGTTCAAGATCTGTGTAGGCAACATAGTGAGACTCCATCAAGGACTGCAGGACAAAAAATTTATAAAAATTAGCTGGATGTGCTGTCACACACCTGTATTCCCAGCTACTCAGGGGGCTGAAGCAAGAGGATCACTTGAGCACAGGAGTTTGAGGTTGCGGTGAGCTAGGATTGCACTCCTGCACTCCAGCCTGGGTGTCAGAGCGAGACCCTGTCTCAAAACAAAACAAAACAAAAAGCAAAGGGGGATGTGAACGGCACTGGGCCACCAGTGATGGTAGGTTGGCGTAGTGTTGGGAGTGCAGCCTGGGGTGTGAGAAGGAAGCACTGCGCTGTGGAATTCTGGAGGTGTGGTTGTTGGAGTTCCTCTGGCTTCCCCAGGTTCTCCCACCTATGGGAGATGGAAGAGCGAAGAGACAGACAGACAGAGAGCATCGTCTAGACTAAGTGCCCCTGTTACCAGCGCTCAGAGCCCTCTCACAGTTTAATGAAGGGCCTGTGTGCTCTGGTTAATGTCTGTCTCGGCTGAGCTGTAACTCCCACTGTCTTGCTCACTGCTCTATCTCCAGAACTTAGCACCCTCCCTGGCACACAGCAGGAACTGTTGACTGAGACAGAGTTGCAGGTTGAAAAGCAGAAGCAGAGGCACCCTAGGGGGCTGGAGATCAGCCAGGTCAGCTCACCTACCCCAGGCCCTTGCCTGGGAGCCTGGTGTTCTCAGCCTCCATGGAAACTCTGGCGCCGAAGGAGAGTAAGCTCACCCAGTCATCCAGGGGCCCCCTTAACTGAGGTGGTGGGTGCCATCTGGCTGCTGCTCCCTCTGGGAGCTAGAGGGGAGAAGAATTGGGAACCTGGAGGGGGAGGGGCAGTGAAGGAGCCATCATTGCAGATGGAGCTAAAAATAGCCAGAAGAGATGATGTCATCAGGTTCCCACAGCTTGGCACCCCCCTCATACGCGCGCGCACCCACACACACACATATACTCTCACAGACACAAGTGTGGGCATGCATGCATGCACACACACACATACACGCACACTCATATAGGGGAGGGAGGCTTCTGGGTCCCAGGGCCGCAGGGGCAGGGAAGTCTGGTGAGTGTGTCTGCATGCGTGTGTGTCTGTGTGTGCCTGGGATTGCATGAGTGTGATTGCACGTGTCTGTGTCTATATGCTATGTGCTTGTGCCTGGGTACTGCACATTTGTGTCTGTGGTCATTTGTAGGCATGTGCATGTGTTGTTACATGTGTCGTGGGGGGGGGTGTCTATGTACATTCCTGTCAGTGCATATCTCTATATTATAGTATGTGCTTTCATGCATGTGTGTTTGTTCCATTTCATGTCTGTGAGTCCACTTATATTTACATGTCTGCAGGTGTCTGTGGACTGTGTCATGTATCTTTATATGTATGGGCCTCCTTGGGGCCTTGGGTACTGGCCCAGACACCTTCCAGCTCTGACTGATGTTCAGCAACCCCCCTCCCATACCCGGAGGAGGCCAGCACTGTCTGGGCATGGTGTGTCAGTGAATTCTCTGCCCCACTCCTCCCCTCAGGGTCCCAGTCTCCAGCAAGCCTGGGAGTGGACGCAGATAGACACAATTCATTTTCCCTTTAGAGGCAGCAAAGGACATTAGCCAGGTTTCCTGAACCCCTGGCCCCCAGGCCACCAAAGGTCTCAGGGTTTACTCCCACCCCCAACCCTCAGGGAAGGTAGGTCTGGAACTGGAGCCAGATGTTGGAACAGTGGGACACACATACACTAACCCATGCATAATACAACACATTAGGGACCAAGTCCCTCACAATGTTCCCAGCCACTAAGACACAGCCCCACAGAAGCCCAGTTACACCCAATGACACATGGGCACACACTCAGAAATCCAAATGGAAAATCCCCAGGCCAGAGAGCTTAGCAGCCTCCCCACTTTCTGGGCTCAAACTCAGTCTTGCCCCGCCCCCAGCTCAGCTGCCAGTCTGGAAAACACTGACCTCAGAGAATGGCTGGGGGGCTGAAGGTGGTGGTGTGCCTTCCTCAGAAGTTGACCCTCTGCCACCCTCTGCTCCTTCAGGCTGCCCCCATCCCCCTCCTGACCTTCATTCTTCTCAGCAGAGCCAATGCCCTCTCTGGGACACCTGTACCCTCACAAACACTCCTTGATGCTCAGGCAAAGGCACATTCAGCGATGTCTGCTTAGGCTCCCATTTTCCTCCTGGTCTCACGCACACACTTGTAGACACACAGCAGCAGCTACACCTACACACTGACCATCACAGGCACAGCCAGGCATATCCACCTTGTACTTGTGCACTCACAGTATTCAGTCTTTCATCCTACCCCTCTCTGATCTGTGCCTCCTATACCTTCCAACATGTCCACAGAGACCCTTTTCCCCATGCAGATGGGAGGGTAAGGCAGGACAGCCCCTACACCTCATGGGGCAGATCAAAAGCTGACCTTGTCCTGTCCTTCTGCTGTCTTAACTGTGATCCCTGCTGCTGTCACTGAAGCCTTTCCTTGGAGTATTCAGCCCTAACGCCCCTCACATCCTGCATAGTCTGCTGGAAACACCTCGGTGTGGAATAAGGCAGTTTGAACAGAATGATTGCATTTGTCTGTTGTTCACCACCCATGGCCCCTAGGAGATGCAGGTCCAGAGCAAGCCAAGCTTCTGGGCTAGTTTCTGTGCCTTTCTAGAGGATCAGAAAGCTCCCAGGTTGGCAGAGGTGTCTGAGCGCTGAGGAGAGGAAGGAGAAGGAGGGGTGTGAGCAAGGCAGCAGTCTGGAAGCCCCACTGCCCTTTGGATTCACCCACCCCCCCAAGCCTTCTGCTTCCAGCCAATCTACCCCCCATTAAGGCTCTTAGCATTTTGGGATGCCTGCCATCAAGACTCCACCATAACTTTGGGGTGGTATTTCATAGAACTTGTCCCTTAGAATGCCTAAGTGGGACCAGGTGGGGAAAATTTCAGTGGCTCTGTTTTTTTAAACCTCTGCCCTCGCTCATGGGCTCCCTCAATGCCCGGCTAACCTTGAGGTGGGAAGATCCACACTCTGGTGGTGGCGGTGTGGGTGTTGTTGATATCCGTGACCATGGTGGCAAGATTGGTGGCTGCACTGGTGGCAGTTGGGCCCTGGGGTTTCTGCCGGTACCTTCTGCGGCTGCACTTGAACATCCTGGGAAACCGGGGCCTGGGCCAGCCCATACCTGGCCTGCGGTAGGGGAAACCCATGCCCCGGGGCCGAGGGGCTCGGACAAGTGAAGAGGGCCCCATGGGCACAGGGAGCTTCTGCAGTGTGCCTGAGGAGTGCTGCTGGGCAGGGTACCTAAGGCCTCTATGACATACGAAGGCTGCATGAGGGTGGTGCTCTTTGTTACAGGTGCTGGCCCCCAGCACCTCCTCGTGGCTCCCACACAATATTCGCTATTGGGTCTAAGAGCTGACCCAAGAGCCACAGGACCTCAGCTTGGCCCCTTGGGGAAGGGAACTCTGAGTAGGGGAAGGTCACGCCCTCACTTTCTCACTCATCCATATTAACAATATTAACAGCGTTTATTGAGCACTTGCTACGTGCCAGACACTGTGCTGAGCACTTTACTAACATTCTGGTGTAATCTCACAACAACCCTACAAGGAGATTCTATCATCGTCCCTATTTGTATACAGTCAATTCTCATTATTCCCAATGGTTATTTTCTATGACGTCTCCAAGAACACTAAATACAGGGACATTGCTCCTAGGGGAAAGACAGGGTTGGGTTCCTGCAGCCTCTGGTTACATTTTGTCAATACATAACCTGATTTTATGTGTAGAGATACCTTCTTTAATATATATTGTTGAGTCATTAACATTGAACTCATGGCCAACAGCACTATAACTTGTGCCTGTATGAAACTTATTTAACACACGTATTTCTGTAATGCACATCACAGCCTTCTTACACTTAGGAGCACTAGATAGCACTTAAACACTACAGTTGGGGGCCATTTTAGACAGCAAAACCACCAAAAAAAACCCCACAAAATGTGAGAAAATGTGGCAATAAATAGACCACCGAAAGAACATTGTTTACTTTATACGAGCTGAAACAAGAAGGCAGAGAGTCCCGTTGTCCCAAAGACCTCAGCTGGAAATGTGTGTGCTGGACGACCCGAATTTTTTGCCTCTGCTCATGTCCACGAATGACTGTAAAAGTGCCACAAGCATTGCCTTCAGGGTAAATTTCAGTAAGAGGTGAATTCACAGATATGGAATCTGAGAATAATGAGGAGCAACTGTATAAGGAAACTGAGGCTCAGTGAGGTAAAGTCACATAATTAGAGGCAGGCAGGGGTTCAAATCCATGCTGGCCAAGACTGAAAGCCCAGAGCATTTAACTCCTTTATTCTACACTCCTTTATTCACCCATTCATTTAGGAAATGCTCACTAACAACTTCATATGTGCTGGGTGCCAGGGACATAGATGAATGTGACCTTGTCCCAGTTCTTCCTGCCATGAAGGAGAATGCCATGTGGACAGTCAGTGCAGGTGGAGGAACAGCTCGACCCCTGGGGATGTGAGAGGTGCTGACTCTGGGTTCATCTCCTTTCTTGTAGGAGACTGGAGAGTCAGTGGCTCTGCTCGGCCTTGAACTGAGTTGTTTTGGGACTTTGGATCTGCCCCTTCTCTCTGCACACCTCAGCACCCTCTCCCTTTCCCTCTTACCCCCTGTGTAGACCCCTTCCCAGCCTCTGCCTTCTTTCTGTTCCTGCAGGAGACCTAACAGGCCTCACACCCCTCTTAGCACCCCCAGCTTCTACTCTTGCCATCCTCAGACTTACAGTATGACCTTGCCCCCATCAACTTCTAGCCACTGTAACTATAAACCCACCTGCTCCTGCCCCTCCTCTTCCTCAGGTCCCAGACCAAGGTGTCCTCCCCTGCTCTTTGTGGAAGTCAGGCCCGCCTGCCTCCTTAGAAACTCCATCAATGTGGACAGTCTGCTTGGTGGTTAAGACGTGGACTCTGGTGCCAGATTGGGACTGAATCCTGGCTTTGCCACTTACAAGCCCTGTGATCATGGCAAGTACCTAACCTTTCAGTGTCTCCATTTCCCTATATTTAAAATGGAGATAAAAAGAAAGCCTATCTCATAGGACTGTTGTGAAGAAGAAAAAAAGACTTAAAATATGTAGTGCATTTAAAACATGACTGGGGTTATTAGTGTAATCTGTCATATTGTTAGCCTCGCTCTCTCGCTCTCTCGCTCTCTCGCTCTCCTTTTCAACTGTCTCCTTCCGCTGTAAAAACAAAACAAATTAAAAAATCCACTTCCTCCATTCCACAACCCCTCTGGCTGTGTCTTTCTTCCCTCTGACCTTCTAGCTCTGTGTTCATTCCCTTATGTCCCATAGCAGGAAGAAAATCTCATTTTAAAACCCCATAACTATTCTGCTATACAGACCAGGAAACAGAGGCTTAAAACCAAGTCTAAGAAATGCCCCCAGGGTCACACCACTAAGTGACAGAACCAGGATTCAAACACCTGGTCTGAGTGACTGCAAAGCCAGAACTTTCCCAGCCCCTCAATGTCAGGAGCGTTGGAGCGGGGCGGGCCAGGCGGCCCCGGGTTAATGAGGATGGATTACGGCGCCTTAGCCCTGGGGATGACTCCTTCGTGGGACCATGGTGCCACCTGCTGGCAGAAAGGGAAAGGGTGTACACGGAGTGCTAAGAGAAGACTGGAGGGGGAAAGAAAGAAAAAAAGGGAGCGACAGGAGAGAGGAGGAACGACGAAGGGAGGAGAAAGATGGGGAACTTGAAGTTTCGTGGAGGGAAGAGGACTAGGAACCACTGGCTTCTCAGAAGGGAGAGCAGAAGCTGCCGAACCTCAGTCATTTCTTTGAAAGTGCGTGTGCGTGTGTGTGTGTGTGAGCGCGTGTGTGTGTGTGTGAGAGAGAGAGAGAGAGCGAGAGAGAGAGAGAGAGAGAGAGAGCACGAGCCTTTAAGTATGTACGTCAGATGCTATTCTATTGCTGCTGCTGGCTGGGAGTCAGTGCACGAAGAGTTCAGCGTGTGTGCACGCGTTCGGGGGCAGTAGCAGGTGTTTATGTAACTACGCTTAAGGTGTGAACAGATGAGTGGCAGCGTGGGCAGAAGTGTGTGCCTGCAAGCATGTAGAGTATGTATGAGTGTGTTAGCAGACGCAGGGTAAGAAGCCTACGTGCACTATCGTGGTGGGGGGCACACAGAAGTTCTGGGGAGCCACTTGTCCCACCCCAGACTGTTCACCCTTCTTGAGATCAGGAAGGGCGTTGCCCATGGCTGGTGTTGCCAGGCGGAGGCCTGCTGCTGTGGTTGTGGGGACCTGTCTCCAGGCAGCAGGGGGCAGCAGGGGAAAGGGGAGGTTGGCCACAGGTGGGGCCTGCGGGCGGGCAGAAGGAGGCCTTTAAAGCGGCTACCCCGCCTGCAGGTGAGCAGTGGTGTGTGAGAGTCAGCCGTCCCTCTGCCTGCCCACTCAGTGGCAGCTCCCTGGAGCTTTTCAGTCCCTTCTGGAGCCTCAGCAGATCCCTCTTTCAGAACTCACTGCCAAGAGCCCTGAACAGGTGATTATCCTGTGATTATCAATCTGGAAACAGATGCGGGGAGCTGGAAGGGCCATAGGGAGGGTCCTGGAAGGGTCTGGGGTTGGTTTGGGGAGGGGCCCAGGATATATAGGTGCCAGGGAAGGGCATGGAGTGACTTGCAGCATGGGAATCAGGCTTGGGATGCCAGTGGAGGAAACTGGGGTGTTCGGATCTCAGAGTGTAAGGTGTTGGTGAAGGGCCTGTGTAGTATAAGGGGTAGGGGTGTCAGGATGGGAACTGGGAAAAGTCCTGAAGTGTCAGAGTCCAGGTGCAGGGGAAGCTTGGTGAGATATGGGTCCAGGATGCTGAGGTCTGGCATGTCAGGGTCCAGAAGCCAGGGCCAGCCCAGGTAGGGGGAGAGGGGAGAAAGTCCTAACTCACACATGTCTGCCTCCCAGGAGCCACCATGCAGTGCTTCAGCTTCATTAAGACCATGATGTTTCTCTTCAATTTGCTCATCTTTGTAAGTACGGAGGTTGTGGGCTCTTTGGGGCTCCCTACAGAAGCAGATCGGAGCCTGAGCAGAGCCCAAGCTGGGGAATGGGAGACTGCTGTGCCCAGACTCTGTCCTGCAAGTTTCCCCTTATGAGTGGGATGCAGAGGTCTCCCCAAAGGCTGATTCCTGGTCCCAGTAGCAGCTAGGCTGCCATCCAGGGGTGTGTATGAAGAAGGGGATGGAAAAGCTTAGGGTATCCCTTCCCTTTCAGGAAGCTTCAGCCCAGGCTTAGGGTAGGGCAGGGTAGGCTAGCAGAAGGGATTCTCCCCTTTTTATAGATGTTGGGGGCCCAGAGAAGGAAGAGATTTGCCTAAGTTCACCTAGTGTGGAAGGAAATCCAGGGGCCTCTCCATGATGGGGAGCTGAAAGGAGAGGGCTCACGTCTCATGAGAGCAAAGGGTCTATCTCAAGCAGCCCTGATTCATTCAACAAACATTCTTAGCCCAAGACTCTATGCTGGGTGCTGGGGTGGCGGGTAAACAAGGCCATTCTCTGCCCTCGAGGATGTCAGGTCCAGTAAGCCAGATAGGCAGACAATCACAATGCAGTTAAGTTTGCGCTCAGCACAGGGACTATGGGAGCCCACAGGAGGGGCTTGAACCCAGCCTGGTTGGAGAATACTTCCTGGAAGAAATACCTGAAGCTGGGAACTTGCACTGGGTGGGGAGTTTTAAAGCATGCATAAAGGCTCAGAGGTAATGAAACCCGATATTGTTCAGAAAACCAGGAACAGATTGCATAGGGCATGTTTGAGAAGCCAAGCAATGAAGCATAAACCCTGGAGATGGTGGTGGAGATAGGGAGAAATAGACCAAGTGGGCAAAGGACAGAGCCCTAGGATGGTGGCTGAGGGATGGAAGAAGGGGCAAGGGAGACAGGTCTTGGAGATGATGCCCGTATCTCTGGCATGAGCAACACGGGGAGGAGAAAAGGGATGTCTCACAGGCAGCTGAGTACCCAGTGGAAGTGCAGCTCAGATTGGAGCTGGCCATGGAATTTTTTCTTTTTTTTTTCATTGAGACAGGGTCTCTGTCACCCGGGCTGGAGTGCAGTGGCCAGTCATAGCTCACTGCAACCTCAACCACCTGGGCTCAGGTGATCTTCCTTCCTCTGCCTCCCGAGTAGCTGGGACTAGCCACCACACCCAGATAATTTTAAAAATTTTTGTAGAGGCAGGGTCTCGCTATGTTGCCCAGGCTGGTCTCAAACTTCTGGCCTGAAGTGATCCTCCTGCCTCAGTCTCCCAAAGTGCAGGGATTATTGGCATGAGTCACTGTGCCTGGCCTGGAGCTGGCTATGGATATTTAAAAGTCTTGTGTACACAGGTGTTCACTGGAGCCATGGGAGTGGATGAGAGTGCTTGGAAGGTGAACTCTAAAAAACCCAACTTATTAGGGATAGGCAGAGAAATAGCCACCATGAAGGAGATTGAGAAGGAGCGGGGGGGCGGGGGGAGGAAAACAAGGCGAGCCAGATATCAGAGAGGCCAAGGAGGATACGGCCTGTGAAATGTCCACTGGATTTAGCACAGGGTGTCGCCAGAAACCTTGGAGCCACATTAGAGTGGGTTAGAGTGAGTAAAAGGTGAGGAAGGCGAGGCTAATTCAGATGTGTGGACTAGTTTGGAGAAATCGGGCTGAGGTGGGTAGACTCTCTGACTCTGATGTGGTCTGTGCCTTGGGCTTCCTTTGGCTACAGGGAACTAGCTTTTATCCATGAATCTGGAGGAGGCAATAGGATTCCAGGGATTTGGAGAGGAGAGGCTCTGGCCTGAGAGAGTTAAAGGCAAATCCGGTTTGGTTTCTGGCCTCTGTTGCCCGGACCTTGCCAGGCTAGGCAGAGTAGGATAGGGCAGGCCTCTGGCTCCTTGAAATTTGACCCTGCAGGCTAGAAGCCCAGCTTTCTGTCCTTGGGCAAACATGCCTGGCATCCAGCCACAATCTGCCGCTTCACTCCTGGTTCTAGCCCCAGTTTCTGTAGCTGGAAAGTGGGGACAGGGCACCGAGGTGACATCAGGCTGATCCATCCACTGAAGCCCTGGGTCAGGGAGGCTTTGCTCAGAGCTGTGTGAACTGGGCAAGGCCCTCCCCAGTCTGGGCCTTAGGATTTCCTGTGAGGTTTGGAGTTGAGCTGGAGAGCATTTAAGAGAAGCTCTGGCTGTATTCCCCCCACCAGGTACCTCAGTTTCCAATTATGAGGCGAGGAGGTCTAGTCTGGATGAGGGGGCAGGCCTGGAGTTGGATCCTGGAGAGGAGCCAGATGGGGCCTCAGGGTGGGTGAACCTTCTCAACCTCTGTGCTGGCTAAGGTTGGGAGCAGGTGTAAACTCAGCTGCACCTCTGTTACTATGGTGACCATTGAGCCTGTTCAATGCTACCACCCCCCTGTTTCCACCTATCAGAGGACAGAGGTGTTCTAGGCACCCATAGCCCAGAAAGGAAATGGGAGACTGGCCCTCACCTGCTTATTTTCACTCCTAGCTATGTGGCAGGATCCTGGCAGCAGTGAGGGAAAGTCTTGCCCCTTTCCCTACTCTATGAATATTTCTAGAACCCCGAGCGCATTTATATCTGCCCAGGTGTGCAGCCTTATCCTGGCTATGGGTGTCTCAGCTCCCATTTTTCTGGCTCTGGAGGATGTTTCTCTCCCTAAAGGATGAGTTTTTAGACTCCCTAGCCAATAAAGAGGGAAGTTTCTTGGCCACCATCCCCCTGACGAAACTGTGTGGTAATGAGCTACTTACTGGCACTCTCTCAAGGCCTGCCTGCCCTCTCTATCCCCAGCTGTGTGGTATGGCCCTGTTGGCAGTGGGCATCTGGGTGTCTGTTGATGGGCCATCCTTCCTGAAGATCTTCGGGCCGCTATCGTCCAGTGCCATGCAGTTTGTCAACGTGGGCTACTTCCTCATCGCGGCTGGTGCTGTGCTCTTTGCTCTTGGTTTCCTGGGCTGCTACGGTGCTCACACTGAGAACAAGTGTGCCCTCATGATGGTGTGTCAAACCCAGCTCCACAGGCCCATGACCAAGGGTCCCCTCACCCTTGACATCAGGCCCTAGGGATCCCCAAACCCTGCTTTGGACTCCAGGGCCCTCAGCATAGGGGCCCCCTGCCTCATTTTTTCAGTGGGTGGATTAGGGCAAGGAGGGCATAAGGGACAGTCTCTTCCTAAAACCCAGACCCCTGTTCCCCACTCAGTTCTTCCTCATCCTCCTCGTCATCTTCATTGCTGAGGTTGCGGCTGCTGTGGTTGCCTTGGTGTACACCACGATGGTGAGGTGCTGGGATGGGCCAAGGGAGGAAGACTGGGAAAAGCCCGGCAAGTAGGCTGTGGCCTGTGAATGGCCACCTTCTCTACCAGCCCCTAAACATTGTCCTGCCCAACTCAGGCTGAGCACTTCCTGACGTTGCTCATTGTGCCTGCCATCAAGAAAGACTATGGTTCCCAGAAAGACTTCACCCAAGTGTGGAACTCCACCATGAAAGGGGTAAGGTGGGCTAGGGGAGATTTGGGGGTAGAAGGAAAGAAGCAAGACCTGACCAACCACTCTCCCCATCTTGTCTCCAGCTCAAGTGCTGTGGCTTCACCAACTACACGGATTTCGAGGGCTCACCCTACTTCAAGCAGAACAATACCTTTCCCCCATACTGTTGTATTGACAATGTCTACGTCAATGACACAGCCAAGGAACCCTGCACCAGGGAGAAGGCCGCGAATGACACTGTACAGGTATGGGCCGGCATAGATGGGTGGGGATTGTTTCAATGGCCTCAGAAGTAGCAAGTGAGAATGGGGGTAGGGCAGCTGCAAACGATCAATACTCTCTTCCCTCCCCCAAGGGGTGCTTCAATCAGCTTCTGTATGACATCCGAACCAATGCGGTCACCGTGGGTGGTGTGGCAGCCGGAATTGGGGGCCTAGAGGTAAGTGGATGAGGAGGCTGGGGTTGGGATGTGGCCAGTGGACCAGGGCTGCTTGACACATCTCTGAGCCCTCTTTGGAGGAAACAGACTTCTTTTTTTTTTTTTTTTCCCCATCCATTACTACATGGAGAGGAAACAGACTTCTAACAGAGCTTCGTGTAGGGTGTTTGGGGGGCAGGGGACCAATGTTTCAGGATCCCAATCACATCCGCTCATCTCTCTCTGTTCCTCCCCCACCAGCTGGCTGCCATGATTGTGTCCATGTATCTGTACTGCAATCTGAAATGAGTCTGCTTCTGCCTCTGCCACTACTGCTGCACATGGGAACTGGGAAGAGGCACCCTGGAACTGCCAAGAAGCAGAGACCAGAGTGGGGACAGGATCTAACATTGTCAATTGGGCCAGAGTGGGCCTGCCTTTTCTGCTCCAGACTTGGGGCTAAATAGGGACCACCCCTTTTAGGCTGTGCCTGACTTTTCCTTCCATTGGTAGGGTTGGGGCCCACCTGTTCCAGAGCCTCTAAGTAGCCAGTTCTCCTGCCCCTTCCCCCAGTCTCTTCCTTAAATCCTTGGCATCCCCTTAGGCCAAGGAGGGCTCTTGGTGATCCCAGTCAGTACTCCACTGGGGGATGAGAGAAGGCACCTTACAGCCTGGGCATATGTGAATCAGCAGAGCCACCAGGCAGTTGTGTAAAAAGCACTTCAGACCCATAAACCAATTGAAATGTTTCTGTTTGGACTCTGTGTGTATCCTTGGGGAGAGGTGCCCATCTTGCCTAAACTGGCCTCAGATTCCTATGGGGCTGCTGACTCAGAAGCCCCCTGAAAAGACAGCAGCAGGGAAGTGGGGTGAGGGGTGATTATTTCTCCCCTGCATCTGGGTGCGAGGCCTGGGAGGGAGCCTAAGAGGGATGGCCAAGAGGGCACGCGGAAGTGGGGGCTGGGCCAGTCTGCCTTCTTATAACGTGGGAGGACTTTGGCCTGAAACTACCCCTCCCGGGTGGGGGCACTGGACTGGAAAGCTATGAAAATAACAACCTTGTGCCCAAGTCACAGAGGGGAGACCAGAATTACTACCATGGCAATGGGAAATAAATGGTCACTCCTTACACTCTGGGAAGCCCTCCAGGAGGCCCCATCTGAGGGTCCAGGCTGCCGACCCTTCCTACTCAGGCAAAGCCTCAGATCTGTCCCTGTTTGGGGATCTCAGAACTTCATTTATTCTTTGGTGCTGGCCTACCTGGTGCTTTTCAGATCTAGCCTCTTATTTAGCCCTAACCATCCCTCTGCTCCAGGTGGGGAAACTGGGGCTAGGAAAGGCCAAGCGACTTGCCTCAGTGAAGAGCTGAACCTGGATTCAGGCCCAGGCCGACTCCAGAGCCTGGTGCAGCCCTGGCTGACGTGGTAATGTTCCACTAGAAGGGGCACCTGGCCGGAATGGCCCTGACATAGACCTGACAGTGGTTGAGCCAGGAGTGACAGCATTAAAGAGGGAGGCTGTAGCACAAAGATACAGTGTCTGCTACCACGCAAGGCCAGCCTGACAAACCAGTCCCCCTCCTCACTTCTCTTTGACCCCTGTATCCCTCTTCCCGGACTTTCCAGGGTAGCCTGGAACTACCACCCCCTTGCTGAGCCCAAAAAGGAAGAGGGACCTGGACAGAGCCATATAGTGCCTGAGAGCTAGTCTGTGAGGCCCAGACCAAGAACTTGCTGGGGTGCTGAGCAGGGAGGGGAATTAGCCCACCTCACCCCTCTGCCACCGCACTGTGCTTTTCACATACTTCCCCTTCGCCAGGTGCCTGTGTGGAGGCTGAAAGGAGTTTGTTTGCCCAGGGCGGGCCTCCACCTCATCATGGGCTAATTGCTTCTCAGCCTGGCTGGCGTGCCACCTCAAGCACTATCTCTAGCTCCAGTAAACACTAAAGGCGTCAGGGTGGCGAGAAATATTCAAGCTATACACCACCTGTGCCATCACTGAGCTGGGCTCCAGGCACCAGCGGAGGAGATGGGGCAGAGGACAGGCAGAAGGACAGGAATTGCAGTCAGTTCCTGCCTCCTTGGCCAAGGTTCTACACTTGTTTTTTTTTTTTTTTTGAGACAGGGTCTTGCTCTGTCACTCAAGCTGGAGTGCAGTGGCATGATCATAGCTCACTGCAGCCTTGAACTCTTGGGCTCGATTCTCCTGCCTCAGCCTCCTGAGTAGCTGGGACTATAGGCAACTCACCACTGTGCCTGGCTAATTTTAAAAAAAAATTTTTCTGTAGAGATGGGGGTCTTGCTATGTTGCCCAGGCTGTTCTTGAACTCCTGGCCTCACGTGATCCTCCCACCTCAGATTCCCAAAGTGCTGGGATTACAGGTGTTAGCCACTGTGCCTGGCCCAGGTTCTATACTTTATGTACATAGAGGCAGGCATAGCCCTTCAAGAGGTGGTCTACACTCACCCTCCTGTTCCTACGTCCTTCACAAATCCCTTAAATCAGTGGTCCCAAATCCCCCAGCCACGGCCCATTACTGGTCCATGGCCTGTTCGGAAACAGGCCACGTATCACCGCCTGAGCACCGCACCACCCTCCCCCCACCCACAACACCCCACCACCCAAGTCTGTGGAAAACTTGTCTTCCATGAAACCAGTCCCTGGTGCCCAAAAGGTTGGGACTGCTGCCTTAAATGTCGAGCCCCCCTGCCGCGGCCTATCTCACCCACTCCCTCCGGACAATCTCATCCATTTGCTGGCACTTTTATGACTATCTTACTTAGATATTCCTAACTCTTTGGGTCATTGGCCGTATGAGAACCTGATGACCCTTTTCTCCACAAAAATGCCCAGATATGGAATTCTGCATACAAAGTACTCTAAGGGCCACAGACACCCTTGCTCTTATGCCTCCATCTCTAGCCCAGCCCTAGTTTCCTGAATGACCTCACCTAGTCCTGTCCCATCCTCTTCCCACCTCCACTATGCTCACCCGCTCTCCCATTCCCTCCTCCAACCCCCAAGTATCCCTTTTTGTTCTCTTGCTCCACCCCTGGGGACAGGTGCCTGGCCCAGACAAGCTAGAGCAGGCAGTTAAACAGCGGGGAAGGAGGGTGAGTGGCTGCTCCAAGCTCAGCCCCAAGTAGGGCGGGGCTAACGTGAGAATGTCCTAGGGTGCAGCCTGGGGAAAAACCTTGGACTTCAAGACTTGGGCATCCCCTGGTGGCCAAATGGCCCCAAATGGAAGATAAACTCTGGAGGACAGTAAGGAAAACTCAGCATCCATCACAATTATTTCCTCCCCCACCTCCTCTCCTTCTCTCTCCCTCTCCCTTTCTCTCTCTCTCACACACACACACACACATACACACACACACACGATCACAATCACAAGACACATCCCAGAAGTTTTCTCCTTTTTTAATCAACGACCAACTTATCCAGCTTTGGAAATCTGGACAAATGGACAAAGAGGAGGCTGAGAGGAGGCCTGGTCCAGTGTCTAAGGGTCTCTGAGTGAGTCTGTGTCAGCATGTGGGCCCCAGCTGGGCCTGTCCATGGGTTGGGCACAGCAGTTCCTGAGTAAGAGCCAGCCCTACCCTCAGGGCAGCACACCAGCCCAGAAAGAAATCCAGGCCCTCCAGGTTCGGCCTGTTTTCAAGGCCCTCAGGACAGTCAATAAATAGGTTAGATTCTGAGGCAGGCCTGGGACAAGGGGTGTACAAAGGGCAGGATCAGCTGCCCAGGATCCCAGTGATTCCCAGGTACTCTCCTGCCCTTCTCTAACAAGGGAGTAAATAAATAGACCTTCAACTCAGGAACAGGGGTGTTGGAGCAGGGGAACCCTCCCCTTGGAGTTAGTAATTAAGTCTCATGTTAAAAACAAACCAGCCCCAGCCCCTACCAGCATCTACAAAATCTACAGGATGGAGTGAAGGGCCAGCCTGCCTGGGGGTACACAGTACCCAGCCCTGCAGGGTCCTGGAGGAGGTCTCATGTCTGTTCTGCAGCTCCTGGGGCTCCCTCCTCCTTTGGGGGTGGCTCCAGGAAAATTGGGGTAACTGATGGTGGCTTCTTCACTCTGGGAAGATAAGAGAAATGTACAGGAAAGAAGTCATTAGCTATCAGCCCTAATCCCACTAGGCCCGCCTTTCCCAGGGCAGAAAAGGGCCACTCACGAGTAGGGAGAGGCTGGGACCCCCACCACCAGGAAGTGGTTCTTCTTCCGAAACAATCTCCACAGGCCCCGGTGGTTGCCACGCACATCCAGGTCCCAGATATGGAGGCACTGGTGGGGTTGGGGTGGGGGCAGAGACACGGGTCAGAGAGCTGGGTGGGGGGTGGCCACTGAGGACCTTAGGCCCAGCCTCCACACTTCCTCAGCAGCTACCTCAATTTGCAAGAGGTAGCATCTTCTGGTATATGGATTTGGACAAGGAGTTTGGAAGAAGGGCTCTAAAAATATGAAGAGAAGGTTCTGAGGTTGAAGATTCCAGAACAAAGGCTCCCTGTATCTTGGGGCAGTGTATGTGTGTGGGGAGGGGTGCTCCAGGGTGGGTATGGTGTCGGAGCACCTTGGCAAGCTGGGTCCAGGTGGTGAAGTCATCATCTTTCTCCATTTGGATAAAGGCCACATAGGTGTGGCCCTCCGTGTCTGGCAGGAAAGAGTCTTCACAAGGGTTCCTGCTGTGGTCCAGAACCTCGGCCTCACTGCAGTGGGGGGTGGGAGAGTAAGGCCAAGACAGGGTATGAGGTGTGTGTCACACAGGACCCTGTGCTTGGTTTAATGCTCTGCTGTTGCCATCTTGAAATTCTTAATTATTTTTGAACTAAGGGCCCTGATTTTCATTTTGCACAGCGCCCTGCAAATTATGGGGCCGAGATCCCCAGTATTTGACTCCTCACTCCCTGCCACACACTGCAATTGCCCTAGGCCATACCTGAGCAGCCTGTGAATTTCCACTTCATAAGCTTCTTTCTTCAGACTGAAGGGGAGGGAAAAATGGGTCAGGGGAGGAGCAGGCCCTCAGGTCCCATGGGTAGCACTGAGCAGGGCACAGGGTCACATGGGATTGGGAGCAGCAGGGCTGGGTAAACACATAGGCCCCAGGATTGGAAGGGACTTTCAGGGACTGGTCATCAAGTCTCCTAGATAATATCCTCCCCCTTGCCCTGCCGTCAGCCCCCACCTGTCCACGTTCCTGAGCTGGACACCTGGAACCGTGTTGAACTTGTGCTTCTTGAAGTAGGCCTCCTGGAGTGGGTGTGAGGGTGGAAATCAGGGCCTCACATTGTCTGGCCCACCACCACTCTCTGACCTACCACATATCTACAAGACATACAAATGAAGTCCTGGACATACTATAAAGGGCCCTCTCATTTCCTCCTGTCTTTCCCATTCTCTTCACAGCATCCTTGGCAAGCTCTTACTAGCTTTAATTTGGGCTCCACCATTGCCGGAGAGCTAGTGCCCCCGTGGGCAGCTCACACTACTGACCTGTGAACTAGTTCCTATCTCCAGTGGTTCTCCCTGGGCCTGCTGTTCTAGAGCCACAGAAGCCAGGAACAGGCTCTGCAGGGGGTGATGGACAAAGGGACAGGCTGGGCTGGGGGGGAAGAAACTGCTGTGACTCAGAGTGACCTGAGATAATTGCCTGCCCCTCTCTGGGAGACAAATGGGGCTCTTGCATTAGCCAGCCTCTGAGTGCCCTTCTGGCTTCTAGAAGTTCCAAGCTGGATGCTGGCCATTCCTTTGGGCTGGGCTGGCTCAAGGCCTCCCTTGCTGTAACTGGGGAATGGCCCTCTGGACACATCCAGATGGGGTGTGGGGTCCTGGGGACCTCCTTGCTCTCCTCAGGCTGAGGCATGGGCCTCAGCACTTGTAAGGACAGAAGAGGGCAGGGCTTGCAGGGCTGGACCAATGCTTAGAGGCAGAAATACCCTCCCCACACCCACAGTCTAGTGCTAAGAATAGAAAAATAAAAATAATACCAGCTAACCCTTACATAATGGTTACAATTCAAAGAATCTTACATATATTAACTTATTTAAACCTCAACTCTATGAGGGAGTAGTATTTCTATCCTCATTTTACAGATAAAGAAATTGAGGCAAAAATGGGATAGTTATTTCTCCAAGGTTACATGGCTATCAAGTGGCAGAGCTGGGATGCTCCAGAGTCCATGTTCTTGACCATCATGCCACACGGTGACCCACCCTCCTGCCTGCCACTCACATGGAAGTAGCCATTCATGTTGAGGCCAACGATGCCAAAGTGGTAGGATCGGGAAACGTCAGGGATGATGCACTCTCGGCCCCTGCGTTGTTCAGGCATCCGCATCCACATGTCCCAGTCCCAGAGCTGGCGGGTGTGGAAGATTATGAAGGTTAAGATGTCTTGAGCTGGGAGGGGACTCCAGCCCACTCACCCTACCCTGCTGGGTACCTTTTCTGGTGTGGGCCACTTGGGCTCAAGCTCTTCCTTGTACAAGGATTTCCTGAGCACCCAGCCCAACCCAGGCATGGTCTCCACACGGTATAGTAGTGCTGGGTCCTCAGCTGTGTGTTCATACCCCTGGGGACAGGGGGCTATATTAGCTTGGGGCCTCAACAAACCCACCTGCTAACCCCTGGCCACCCAGCCTACCTGGTCATTCCAGGCAGAGATGCAGTATAGGCTGTCATCCTCTTCTAGTAGGTGGATGGATTGGCTCAAGAAACTGAGAGAGGCGGGGTCCAAGAGTTCAGAAAGGGGCAAGGACAAACCCAGTCACACAGTGATGCTGGAAGAGCTGAAGCTGGGACTCAGAAGTCAGCCCCCAAATCTCTACTGTTTCCATTCATCCTTTCTACCAGCCCCAGCACCTGCCATCCTACCTCTGCTCAGGCTTTTCCCCCATTTTGAGCTCACTTCCTCCAGAAAGCTCTCCAGATGTCCCACTGCCTTCTTCCCTGGATACCCAGGGACCTCACCTGAAACCTAGAAACCCCCCTCACCTGAAGAAATCCACAGCGATGTCCAGGTCCTCTTCCAGAACCACAGCAAACTTGGCTTCCTGTGGAGGGAGGGGGACACCATGATCCTCAGGGGGCCTCTCCACCCTGTGGTCTCCTCTACCCCTATCCCTCTTCTTTCAGGCAGCACTACCCCCATTTTCCAGATCAGAAGGATGAGGCCCAGTGAGGGGAAGAGCTTGCTACATTACAGGACTAGACCTTATGCCCACGTTTCCTCTCCCCAGGCCTAAGAGTTGTATCCTTGGTACTTACTGGAAACAGGTTGAATGTGGCAGTGAGGCTGGCCTTGTAGTGCTAGGAGGGAAGTGGGAATAGGGCATATGAGCTTTGGGGTAGAGGGCGGGGCCAGGGGTCTGCCCCTTCTATCCTCGCCTAGGCAGTACCTGAGACACGCGGGCATTCTTGATGCTGATGGGAGTGTGCTGGATGCCCCTCAGACCGAACAGCGCCACCACATCCATCGGTTCCTGGGGGGCATGACCACCGGTCACCATGTGAGGCCACTTTCCCCTGCCTACCTCTGCAGGCCAAGCCCTTCACATTTCACAGCCCTTGCCTGGACTGTCTCCCTTGTCAGTCCTCGGCAATCATTGCCACTGAAAATGAATGTACTCTGTCACCCACAGCCCTGTGCTCTGCTCCGCCCGAGGCCCCCCAAGCCCCACTCACCTCATAGTAGCCATCGATGAAAACCGTTATCATCTGGGGAGACACCCCTGGGGCTGAGAGCAGAGAGCGCAGCATCCTGGGGAGCCCAGGGATGGGTTAGGACCTCTTTGTCCCCCCACCTCAGGGCCCCCTTATATTTAGAGATGGGCCCAGATTCCCCATGCTTATCCACATAGGTGAATGGGCCTAGCATCTGTTGCCTTTCTGCCCACCTCAAGAGTTACTCCTGCAGGTAGATGAGCTAAGCACCCTCCCACTTGCTGAGCACCCTCCCACTTGCTAAGCACCCTCCAGTTTAGTCCTGGGTACAACCCACTCCCAGGCTCACCTATACAGGTAATTGGGTCGGTTCCCTGCAATAACAGCCACGGGCACATTGAGGACCTTGTTGTCTGGGAGCTGTGAGAGAAATAGCTTTTAGCTCTTGCCTTATTCCTCTTTCAAACTGGGATCCCCACCAAGGGAAGAGTTCTTGGGCAGGGGTGGGGGCAGATTCCAGAGTAGACAGGGAAGGAGCAAAGGGTCTTCCCTGTTCTGGCTTCTCCATACACTCAGCCCGACTCCAACCCTGAGTCTTGCTCATGTGGCCTGCCCCTTCCCCTCTACCCTGTCTTTCAGAACTCAGTATAAATCCTTAGCTCCTAGTTCCCTCCCAGGATGGGATAGGGAGAACCCAACCTGGAACTTTCCTGAGTTCCCCTTGCTAAGCTGGGAAGGAGTCCAAACCTTACTGCCTAAGGCACCACTCACTGGGTCAGGGCTGAACTCAATGGGTGTGGGGTCCTTGCAGCTGCACACACTCCCATAGCCCTCAACTTTGCTGCAGAAGCGCCGGCGGCGACGGTTCAGCTCTGTGTCTGCCCAGTGGCACTCTGCTTCTGAGAGAGGAATGCAGTTGACAGGTTGGAGGCATGAGGCCAGCATGGTTTGAAGAGCCCCAGGCACACAGTCAAAGGAATGAAGTCCCCATAAAGAGGATCTAAATGCCCACCCCCAGCCCAGGCACTGCCCCAGAGGCCAGACCCCACTAACCCCACCTTCAGCTGAGCTCAGCGGCACATCTGTCTTCAGCAGGACTGGGTCCCCCCAGGAGGACAGGGCAGGTGACTTAGAATGTTTCTCCCCGAGGACAGGACCTGGCAGAGGGCAGGAATGAGGGGTCTTGGGGGCCCAGACTCCAGTTCGGGGGCATCTTCCCATCTCCCTGCCCACTTTCATCCACCCGCTGCCACTGGCTCCGATTTGCCTCCTACTCCACCCCATCTCCTGGGGTTCTGCTCCTCCCAGGCCTTTGATACTACAGAGTAGATGGCCTCTGGTGCCGGCACCTCCTTTTCGTCCCACGAAGGCCCAGGTGTCCCTCCAGCCCAGGGCAGGGCCAGCCTGGCTGCCCAAGCTCCTCAGCAGAGCCTTGGCCGTGTCCTTGAGGTGGAAGGAGCCCTCATCCTGGGGGACCAGAGAAGGCAGTCAGCCTGACTGGCATGGTTCCAGGAAACCTGGCCTCACAGAACACCAACTATGTATCAAGCACTATGTAAAGCCTTTACTTAAATTAGCTCATTAAATTATCACAACCACCCTCTATGGTTACTCTCTTTCACAGATAAGAAAACTGAAGGCTTAGAGAGATTCTGAGAATCATCCAAGGTCACTCAGCTAATAAGTCCTTCCCACAATCCCACACGATTGGCACCTCTGTTCCCTGCCACCTTTCTGCCCTCTTTCCCGCCACTCTCCTCCTCTCCCTTATTCTGCTCCAGCTCCACTGGCATCTTCGCTGTTCCACAGGCATGCCAAGCACCTTCCCATGCGGGGGTCTTGGTACTTGCCATTCCTTCCACCTAGAATGCTCTTCCTCCAGACATCCACCTGGCTCACTTCTCACTTCCTCCAGCTTTCTGCTCCCATATCATCTCCTTACAGAGTGCTTCCCTTTCTAAAGTGCATCCCCATCATTCTGTCTCCCTTGCTTGATTTTTTTCTTCACATAACTTATCATATCCTGACATTATACATTTATTTATCTGGCTGTTTATTGTTGATCTGCCCCTGCTGGAATGTAAGCTACATAGGTAGGGACTCTCTTATTTCCCATTGTATCTCCAACACCCAGAGCAGTACCTGGCATATAGTACTTGCTCAGTAACTATTTGCTGAATTAATAAAAATGACAAGGCTAAGATTAGAATCTAAGTCACCTTCCTCCAGTGGATCTTCACATTATGCCATATTAGGGGTGGAGAACCCAGGACCATGAGCAGGGTTGGAGCTAGAGGTATAGGGGACAGGGCCAGGGCAGAATCACTGACCTTGACGGTGCAGATGAGCACTCGACCAGGCGCCACCATGTTGAGGAACAGCACCATGGCCTCATCCTCATGAGGTGAGTATGTGTCAAACACACGCTTTGCCATCACGTGGCCCTGGCAGGGGACACACATCTCATGAGTTAGTGTCACCAGCAAGGAGAGCCCAGCTTCAGCCCTCTGCGTCCTCCGCCCCTAGAACCTCACCGTGGCCTGGTTGAGGACGATGACATGAATGCCCCGACCTTGCTCTCGGGCCTCATCCTCCAGCACCTACACAGTAGCAGAGACAAAGTCCAACCTTTACTCAGGCATTCAAGGAGTCTGTCTTATGGGCACTAAAACACCAGCTGCATGAAACCTCCCCTCCTGCCTACACCTCTGTTCACACAGTTCTCTTCCAACTCAGCTTAAAGGCCACCTCTTCCAGAAACCCTCCACAGTACCCCCATCAGAAGAGATCTCATCTTTCAACAACCCCCCCTCCATGACTTTCATGGCTCTTAGAGCCCTTCACTGTCTCTGCCTCATCCTAGAAGTATCACAGTCTCCATCACATTGAGCCCCTTGAGGTAGGGCCAGGTCTGATTACCTCCAGGTCCCCAGTGTCCACCATAAGGCTGAGGCCAAAGAAGGGACTAGGGAGTGGTTACAAAATAAATAAATCAATGAATTAACTGCCTACTAATATGAATGATCACTTTTGAGATCCCACTGCATACATGACATTTCACTCACTTTACATATCCTGACCAGTAGAAATCATTAGTCCCAGTCTATAGATAAGGAAGTGAGGGCTCCAAAGTCACACAGTTAGAAACTGGCAGAGTTGCAGTTCCCATTCAGGCAGTAGACCGCACAGTCAGTGGACCATGCCCTGAGTAAAATAAGTGACTGTACACCAGACTCCAGCCCACTCACCGTGGTGCCATCCACTGCCACATATACTTTGCTGCGGCTTGAGTACACCTCCACGTCCAGGACCCGCCGGGGACCACTGCCTCTGCGCCGTGGGGGCTCCAGGTGGCCTACGGCCTCATCTGTAGGGGTGCAACAGTTCATGGAGATATTCTCCCCACCAGAGTCACACCCCTTGAGATCTGTCTGCCACTCGGCTATGAGATCCAGGGTTCCCCACCCCATCCTCAGCCTGGCCCCACCATAGTCTTGCTCTGGCTCCGGGTCTTCATTGGTTTCGCTGATTGCTCGCCGAGTGTCCAGGATCAACTTAATGTTGACAATGACAGTCACCAGCAGGAAAAGCACGGCCCCTGTCTGACGGGAGGGGTGGGGATGATTAAGAGGAGTACCTTCTCCAGATCATAAAGGGCCTTCCTGAAAGGACGGCCCTGACTATAGTGAGGGCATAGGGAGAACCTGGGACCTGTCTCTTCCTCTGTCTGCCTCTGAACTCTTTTACTCTCTTGACCAGGGCCTAGTTTCATAGCCACCTCCTCCAGGGACACTCCCCTGACCCTTCCCCCTCCATCAGGGCCCTCCCTACCCAGAGATCCTGTATTCTTCCATTTGAGGCCTTGATTTCCTTGGTCCCCTCCATAGTTAGTTCCTAGAGATGGAGCCAGGCCCAGAGAACCAAGCTGGGGATCAGAAGACCTGGATCCTAGCTCTCATGGCCTGACAGGTGTGTGCCCCTGGGCAAAGCCTTCCTCATCAGACTTCAGGTTTCCATCAGAAGCCTAGGAGGTTGTACTTGGGTTCTGATTCCAGAACTCTGGGTCCAAACTACTACCTGATAGGGACATGACACATAGAAGTTCCCCTCTAGGAACCTGCTGCCCCTTTCCAGCAGAGGGTGGCCAAGGTGGGTCCCAGTGCCCAGTTTAGGTTGGGGTAAAGCTGGGAGGGAGCCGCTGGGAGGTTTGGAACTTCTCCATACCTGACAGATTCTCCGCAGGGCCCGCTGGTTTGTCAGTTTATACTTCCAGGTAAGATACCAGCTCCGCTTCTTCCGAGCCCCAAAGGGCTTGATGAGGGGGCTGGGCTTCCAGTCGTCCATACCGGATTGGGGGGTCACCAATGTCCTGGCCAGCCCATGACTTCAGGAATCTGAGGTGACCAGAGGGTCACCTGGGGTAAGGTGCTCCTCCCAAAGTCTGATGCCTTCGGGGGAGCTGAGGGAGGACCTCCCAACAACTCTTCCCTGTAAGCAACCATGCTGTGTGACCTGGGGAAAGTGGCTCAACTTCTCTGAGCCTGGCAGGAAAACCTACAGAAGGGATGGATCTCCTGGAAACTCCCTGGAACTGGGGGAACTATCTGAGTCAAGGCTGCCCAGGGCCCTAGGGGTGGAGGCCAAATAATCGGCTCTCAAGGTTCATCAGCCCCTAAAATGACCAAGTCCCAGGCCTTGGTGGCTAAAGAATAGCGACATCCGCTGCCCGAATCCTCCACCCTCGCCCCATCCTACCTGGCCCTGCTCTTCTCCCAGGGCCGGGGCCGCCCGAGGGCTGGGGAGACCCTTCCCGGCCGCGCTACCCCTCCCGGACCCCCGCCCAGAGGCACTCACGGCTCAGGGGCCCGGGGCCCCGCTCGGGCCCGCAGTGCTCGGCCCGGCGCGCCGCGGCCTCCGCCTCCTCCATGCCGCTCGCGGCCCCGCCCCGGCCCGGCCCGGCCCGCCCCCCAGCTTCCGCCGCCGCCGCCGCCGCCGCCGCGGGGTGAGAGGGCGGCCGGCGGCGCTTAGGGCGGCGGCGGCGTAGTGTTCTCACCTAGCGAGCGAGGCGGGGGCCCAGACCCTCCCTGGCAGCTGGCTGGCGGGTTGGCTGCCGAGCGAGAGCAGCCCGCTCCCCGGCGCCGCCGATGGCAAACCCTGCTCAAGTCAGAGGCCTCGCACCTTGGACCAGATCACACAGCACGCCAGGGTCAGCGTGGCCAGTGGCCTCGCACCCAGCCCGCTCACCGCTCACCGCCCAGCCCCACCTCGTGTGGGCAAGGCCGTAACCCAGGCCTAGGGCACGCACAACCATTGGAGGCAAAGGGGGATTAAAATCCAGGTTCTACACTGGTCTAAGGACTTTCATGATACTTTTTTTTTAATTTCAAAGTACTATGGGGGTACAAATATTTTTGGTTACATGGATCACTTTTATAATGCTTGAGTCATGGTTATAAGTGTGCCCGTCACCCAGCTGGTGTTCACTGTACCCATTAAGTAGGTTATCGCCCATCCCCTCCTCCCTTCTCTCCCCTGCTTGATTTCCGTTGAGTTTTACTTTCCTCAGGACTTTAATGATACTTAATTCCACAACAACTCCATGAGGTAGGCACTATTATTTATTATCCCAGTGTCACAAAGCTTGGAGAGCTGGAATTGAAACCCAGCCTGGCTCCAGATTCAGCTCTTAACCGCTGCACTCTACTGGCAATAGCAATACTTACAAGAGTTGTGAGGTTTAAATGGGGTAGTACACATAAAGCACTTTGCTTAACACGCTGGTTCTCAAACTTTAGCTTGCATCACAATCACAGGGAGGGCCTGTTAGAGTACGGGCCCCATCCTACAGTTTTAGATTCAGTAGTGCCGCAGGGCGGGATTTTGCATTTCTAACAAGTTTCTAGGTGATGTTGGTGCTTGTTTGAAAGTGAGTGGGTAGCCGTGGAACAGTTTTAGGCAGGCAAGCAATATAGTCCAATTTATGTTTTAAGGTAGCCTTTACTATTTTGTGGAGAATGGATTGAAAGGAGACAGAGGTAGACAGAAGACCAGTTAGATTTTTTTGAGCTCTCCATAGTCCATCTGCTTCCTGAATGGTGGGATTGTATCTCCCAAAATGTTAATAGTACTTGTAGTAGGAATTGAAGCAATAGGTGATTTTTTTCCCTAATAAGTATGTTTTAGAATGGAAGAAAACACAACACATTATATTAGCATTTAAAAAAGATATCCCTCAGGGTTCTTTCCTGACCCTCTTTTCTCCTCAAACTCACTCTCCATGGAGGAGCTCATTCACTCCCATGACCTTTGTTACCATCTAGATTCGCAAACTCACACTGGCAGTCCTAACCTCTCTCCTGAGCTCCAGGCTGACCGGTGTCCAGCTGCCTGCTGGGCAACTTCACAGGCCCCTCCATCGCAACCCCACAAATGCTGGAATTAACTCCTCCCACTCCCAGATCTCTTTTGGGTTCCCCTCCTTGGTGAACTGCATCAGGCCAAGCAGCTGGGAGTCACCCTTGACTCCTTTTTTTTTCTTTGAGACAGAGTCTTGCTCTGTTTCCCAGGCTAGAGTGCCATGGTGTCTGCCTAGCTCACAGCAACCTCAAACTCTTGGGCTCTAGCGATCCTCCTGCCTCAGCGTCCCAAGTAGCTGGGACTACAGGCGCATGCCACCACGCCCGGCTAATTTTTTCTATTTTTAGTAGAGACGGGGGTCTCACTCGTGCTCAGGCTGGTCTCGAACTCCTGAGCTCAACGATCCTCCCGCCTCGATTTCCCAGAGTGCTAGGATTATAGGCGTGAGCCACCATGCCCGGCCCACCCTCGACTGCTTGCCTCTCTCCAGTGACTGGTCCAGTATGTTTGCTCAAATCTGTATTTTACACACCATGCACAATGGCTAGCACATAGTAGCCTCTCCATAATATTTGTCGAAATCATTCCTTTGTGTTTTTAAACAAATGTTTAGTTTGAACGCCACTATAAATGAATGTAATCATTCACCCAGTCCTGTTAGTCTTACCTCCTGAAGAGCCCTCCATTCTGGTCTAATTCTTCTCCAACGTCACAGGTAGCCCCTGGTTTAGGCCATTTCAGTTTCTTGCCTTCCAACTAGTCTCCTTGACTCTAGATTTTTACCCCTCCAATCCTTTTCTCCTTGCAAAATCCAGAGTAATTTTTCAAAAAGGCAAATGTTTTGCCAATTTCTAACTTAAAACCCTTCCATGCATGGGTCAAGAAATACTAAGAAAAGGCCAGGCATGGTGGCTCACGCCTGTAATCCTGGCACTCTGGGAGGCCAAGGTGGGAGGATCACTTGAGCCCAGGAGTTTGAGGCTGCAGTGAGCTATGATGATGCCACTGCACTCTACCCGGGGCAAGAGAGTGAGACTCTGTCTCAAAAAATCCCAACCAAACAAAAACAAAAAAACTAAGAAAAAATATGTTACTTAAAATTACAAAGGTAACCATTAGATGAACTAAAAGTAATGATAGAAATATATAGGGCTAATGAGGGGAGGAAAGTACGAGCACAGAGTGTGAGTTGAGTCCATATATCCACATTTATCTTAATAGGAAGTCAGCAGACAATGTTTAAAATTGAGAAGTAAAGTGGCTGGGCATGGTGGAGCACTCCTCTAATCCCTGCTACTCAGGACGCTGAGGTGGAATGATCACTTGAGCCCTAGAGTTCAAATCCAGCCTGGACAACGTAGCAAGACCCTGTCTCTAAAAAAAAAAAAGAAAAAAACTCAAAAATAGTGGTATAAGACTATTGTTTAGAGTTATGAGTATAAATACCAGGGGAAAAAACTCAAAATGGTTGCCAATGGGGAGTGAGCCTAGAAGTATGAAAGGGTAGGGCAGGGGTAACTATCTTCTCATCGTAAATCCCTCTGTAACCATGGGCTGGAATTACCTGGATTAAAAGCCAAAACAAACCAAAGTTTTTCATGGCTCCTCGTTGCTGGTAGAATAAAATCCAAACACCTTAGAACCATCTTCTGTAACCTTGTTACTCAAAGTGTGGTCTCTGGACCAGCAGCATGGCCATCACCTGGCAGCTTGTTAGAAATGCAGGCTCTCAGGCCCCACCCTAGATTTGCAGAATCAGAACCTGCATTTTAACAAGATTCGCAGATAATTCATTTGCACAATCAAGCTTAAAAGCATCTTGCTTGTAAGCCCAAGCAAGCCCGTGTGGACCTCTTCAGCTTCGCTTCTCATTGCTCCTCACTGGTCGCTCCTTTCTACTTCTTTAGTCTGAATTCTAGCCCCTAGTGGGGTGGGGTGAGGGTGGGGGCTTAGCTAAATTCCAGCCATCGTTTTAGACCCAGTTCATCTGCTCCAGGAAGCCTTCCAAACCTTCTGCAGCTCTCTGGTACCGCTGTTCCTTGAACTGCCACATCCCTGACTGACTGAAGCTGCTTAGTCTTCATTCAGCAAACTTATTTATTGGGCGTCCACTGTGTGCCTGGCTGGATTCAGTGCCAGGGTGGGACGAAGGCGCTGAAGCCTCCCAGTGTTCCTTCAGGTCCGAATCCAGGATCGCCTAGCCCCACGCCACCCAGGGCCAGAAGTTGTGTGCGCCGCACTCGAATATATATCTACACACAGTGCTGCGCGGCTTTTCTGAGTGTTACGGCGTCCTCCTCCCGCCCCCGCACCGCGCGGGCGGGGACCCACCGGTTCCGCTCCGCATTAGCCGCTGAGAAAGGAGGACCCCCGGGAGCGGGACCCCGGCGTCCGGTCGCCCAACCCTGTTCAGGCGTGGGCCCGCATGGAGGGGACAGTGGAGTCCCAGACACCTGACCTGCGAGACGTGGAGGGCAAGGTGGGCAGGAAGACCCCCGAAGGGCTGCTCCGCGGGCTGCGCGGCGAGTGGGAGCCAGGAACCTCTGGCGCGCTGCTGCTGTCGGGGGCGCCTAGCTCGGGCCACGGTCTGGGGGACAAGATCATGGCGCTGAGGATGGAGCTGGTGAGTGTTGACTCTACGGGCCAGGGGGACGAGTCCCCATGGTAAGGCCAGAAGGGACGAACTCACGCCCCCAGAGTTAGGCTGGAGAGGAGGGAGTTAAAACTCCCCGCCTAACTCCTCAGGACCCCTCCCAGATCAGTCCATAAATTCTGGGGTGGAGGTGGAGTGATGTCCATTAATTGCCCCCCAGGGGTGAGTGGGGTGTTTGTTGATGGGTCCTGGGGACTTGGGGTGGGAGGCACAGGCTCTTCAAAGTTTTTCCTGCAGGATAATTGGGAGCGGGGAGGTAAGGGCTGGGGAGTACTGAGAACCTAGCACAGCATAAATCCTCCCCCACCCATACAGGGCCACCTCTTCCCCCCAGCCCCTATTGTAAGGCAACCAGTTTTTTCTCCTCCTGCCAACAGGGAAAGGGTTTGGTTCCTGTGAGGCTGTGGTGCTCTTCAGCACAGAAGAGATTTGGGTAAAAGGCATATCTGCTGAAAACTGCCCGGACTAGGGGCACTGAAAACTCCCTTTCCTCAACATCTTTCCAGCCCCACTTAAAATACTTGAAAGTTTCTAGACCCATAGCAGAGACAGAGTAGTAGGAGCACCATCAGTGTTTGCTCCCTCACTTCCGACTCAGCCTCCTCCCTGCCAACCTCCCAGGTAAAGTGGATATTTGGATCTCATCTGCACCTTCTTGGGGAGGAGAAGAGGAAACAGCAACCCTCCTCTTTCCCTGTTGCTGCTGGTCTAGATTCAGAGCCAAAAGGGCAGCTGGGGCCCCAGCAGGCTCCCCAGGGTCCTGATTCCGGTGAAGGGGGTGATTTACACCTGCCACCACTTTGCAGCCAGTTCTGGGGAACTGAGGAATTGCCAGCTACTCCTGGCCCAGAACCAGGAGCTCACAGTGAATCTGTCAGCTAATAAGTCTTTCTGGAGCCCCACTGTGTGCCCAGCTCTGTGCCAGGCCAATCTGTGAGGGAGCAGAGGGAGGAGGTCAGGGGGGCTCCCAGACCAGCCAGGGCTCTGACCTTCTGAGGAGAGCCTGGTGGGTGGAGCAGTCAGGGAAGGCTCCCTGGGGGAAGGACTTGAATGCCAAGTGTGTACTTAGCCTTGAAGGTTGGAGGTGAGTGCCAAATTCGCCAGAGCAGGGCTGTGGCTGTACCCACCTAAGTGGGGAGGAGGGCCTGGCTTTGCCTCATTGTACAAACTGTAGGTTAAGGCCTAGAAAGAGCCTACTTAGACCGTCTTGCTTTGAAAACTTTCACTGATTGCACATGCCAGGCATCATGCTGAGCACTTTGCATGATACTCTCTTCATCTTCACAGCAACCCTATTAGGTAAGTGATATTTTATAGATGAAGAAACTGAGGCACAGAGAGGTTAAGTAACTGCCCAAGGTCATACAAAAAGTAAAAAGCAGGCAGGTGTGCGCTCCTTTTCCTAGCACTTTGGGAGGCCTGGGTGAGGAGGATCGCTTAAGGCCAGGAGCTCAAGACCAGCCTAGGCAACATAGCGAAGACCTTGTCTCTACAAAAAAAAAAAAGGTAAAAAGTGGAGCCAGGATTTGAACCCAAATCATCTGATTACACTTTACATCTTTACTGTGGAGACCTGCTTTGTGCCAGACACTTTAAACACATTGTATGCCGTTGGAATGAGAAAAGGGATCATTATTTCTCCCATCTCACAGGAGAAACATGCTTGCAAGTGTTCTTGGGCTTCCCTGAACTTACACGGAGTCAGTGGAGGAGCCACACCTAGTCTCACTGGCTCTCTTCTCTGCCTTGGTGGAAACTACTTGTGTTGTAAACTTTAAGGGGGTACATTTGACTTCTGATTTTGTCTCCCTGTATTCTTGACCCAGCTGGCCTGGGGCCTGAGGCTGCCTGTGAAGGCACAAGGGAGGGAGCCTTCTGGGGCCAGAACAAGGACAGGATCCCTACCCCATTCCTTTCTCCTCCTTGGGCCAGGATGTCATTAATGTCTTCCTGTGCTCTGCCCTGCCCACTGGGTCGTACCCAGGAAGGACAAGGGGCGAGGCAGGGGTTTCCCTTGGAGTCACTGGAGGCAGGACTGGTCCAAGCCCTCTAAGGACTGTCCTTCAGTTGTCCCTCTCCCAGCTCTCCTTACAGGGAGAGGGCAGCCCTGCCCCTGAGGCCAAGGTCAGTCCTGCCTTTAGGCCTCTTTCTTCCTGCTTCCCCTCTACACCCCTGTCATTCAAAGGTTGAGTGAACAAGCCAGCCTGGGGTATGTGGGGGTGGGAAACGATGGCAACCTCCCCTTCTTAGTTCTCCCACCAGAAGAACTGTTGCTGGGACAACCCACCTCCACAGAGCATTTTGAGAAAAAGCTTTAGGTAAGGAAGGGGAAGGCATGGGTTCAAGTCCTGCCTCTGCTTCTGAAACATTTTGTGGTCTTGAGCAAGACCCTGTCTCTCTCTTGGCCTCAGTTTTTCTTCCTTGTGGTGGGGGGAGTATAGGGAGGTGGGGATTGTGCAACCAGATGATCCGTAAGAGCCTTTCAGTAACAATACTCTTACAATCCACCACCAAGGAGCTAGGACTGGGACCTCCAGACTCCAGGGCCTGATTTGGATGGAGCAAGAGGGAGCCATACCAGGACCCCAGGGCTGGGCAGAAAGCCTGATATGTAGATGTTAAGGGTAGGAGTAGGGAGCTTGAATCCCCCTGGGAAGAGAATTGGGTTGGGGTAGCTTCTGAGGTTGCATCTCTCCTGAGCTGTTTATCCTTTACTCTGTTTCCAAGAGATGGTGTGAAATGAATGTTTCTTTTTCTGGCAAGAAAGCGTTGCTTTTTTCTATTCTGGGGAGTGATGCTGTCACAGTCAGGGAATCCCACTGTCACAGGATTATAGAATCTGGTCCTTAGATTCATTTCCCAGCAACACAGTATAACCCAGCCCCCTGATCCCTGGGGACCACCAGAGGGACCAAGGATAGTAAAGGCAAAAGAATCACAGAACTGAATGTGACCTACCCAACCCTAGACTGAGTACCAGAAATGAATTGGGCAGGACCTGCTCTCAGGGAGCGCATTCACAGTCTGGTTAGGGAGGGATGAAGAAAGACTAACAATTCTAGTACAGGATGGTGTGCTGTTGGAACCCAGGAAGGGCCTCCTGGAACAGTCTTGACCATACAGTGGTATGGCTGGGTGTGTGCTTTGGAAAGGCTGCTCAAATTGGAGGGAGGCACAGGCTGTTTCCTCTGGTTGGAATGCTTCTCTCCACCTCTTTGGCTAAGTCCTACTTAACCTTCAAGTCTTAGCTCACGTCCCGTATCCTAGGAAGCATTTCCTGATCTCCCCCAGTTGGGTTATGGCCCCCTAGGTACCGACAGCCCTCCGTGCAGCAGTTGTTTCCCCCAGCATTTGCCATGCTGAATGTTAAGAGCTTGCTTCGTTGTCTTATCTTACCCAGTAGACTGTGAACCCTCTGAGGGTAAGAAATGGCGCCTTTTCTTCCTTCATTTAACGCAGTGCCACACCTATAAGAAACACTCAATATTTGTCCCATTAGTGAATGAATTAATTCCATCTTGAGGAAGAGCAGGGAAGACTTCCTGAAGGAGGTAGCATTTGAGCTGGGCCTTGAAGAATTAATAAAGTCAGTGGGAATTCCAGTTCAAAAATGGCAGATTGAACATATGCATTTACTTCCATTCCCTCCTGAAACGCCATGAAAAAGCCAGTAGAAGGACTATTTAAAAAGGCATGAAGCAATTATGACAATGAGAATAACAGAGAAGATGATAGGAACCACATTTTGGAAGCTGAACTGCAGCAAGAAGAGTGGTAACTAACTCAGACCTGTAAAAAGCTGAGTCCCAAGCCAGCTGTGGAGAAAGCTGAAGAGCAACCCATTTTGTACTATGAAAACCCTCAAAGGTTTCAGGAGTTGGAAGCACTAGGTATTTCTGGAACTGGGGGCACAGGTGGAGCTGAAAACAAAAGGGTTGGTTGAATGTTTAAGAATCATTCTAGACCGGGCGTGGTGGCTCACACGTGTAATCCCAGAATTTTGGGAGGCTGAGGCTGGAAGATTGCTTGAGGCTAGTTTGAGACCAGCCTGGGCAACATAACGAGACCCCATCTCTACAAAAAAATAAGAAAAATTTCCTGGGCATGGTGGCATGTGCCTGTATTCCCAGTTACTCAGGAGGCTGAGGCAGGAGGATCACTTGAGCCCAGAAGTTTGAGGCTTCAGTGAGCTGTGATCACACCACGCACTCCAGCCTGGGTGACAGAGCAAGACCTTGTCTGTAAAAAAAAAAAAAGAAAAAAAAGTCATATTCTAAGATCTCCTCCCTAACTCTGCAACCAGGTGCCAGCTACTCCTTTATCAAGCAGAAGACTGGAGATAAAAGTTTTGGAGAGAGAAGGAAAAAAGGGAGGGAGGGAGGAAGAAAGGAAGGAGGAAAAGAGGGAAGGAAGGGGAAGGCACAGCAGAAGTGTTTTTAGTATGAGGAGTTTTGGTTAATGCATTTAGTTTGGTCGTGGACTAGGACAGTTGTTTTTTACTGTTCGTATATTTGTCCCCAGGATGAAAGAACTGAAGATAATCTCCTTTATCATGTTATTAATAGTCTATTTATGTCCATCTCCCCTTATTGAGACTGCAAGCTTCTGTTAAGCAGGGATAATTTCTCCACTATCTTTGTAATTATTAGAAAATCTATGTACCAAATAATCATTTGTTCAATTGAACTATAGTTGTGATACTCTTCCAAAAACACAAATAATTTCAGGTATAAAATTTTCCTTTATGTTTTTGCCATAATGATTAGAAAAACCCAAACTGTGTTTTTCTTATTTTTTTACTTAATACAACACAACAATAATCATTAACACACAAGACTTTTGTGACCCCAAAATATGTGAGGATTTCTCTCTACTAGCAAGCGAGCAATCAATTCTGCAGTGACACCAGCGGGGTAAGCTCTAATTCAATTCTGAGCTGGAGAGAGTATCAGATCCCACAGGTTAGGGCTCAGTCCCCAAGACTGCCCCCCACTTCAGACACCAGCTGTAAGTCCGGGCCTCTGGAACTTCTGACTGACCATCTTCAAGTTGGGGTTCCCATGAGCCCCTCTTTGGGTTTGCTTAATTTGCTGGAGTGGCTCACTGAACTCAGGGAACCACTCACTGGTTTATTATAAAGGATATAGATGAAGAGATGCATAAGGTAAGGCATGTGGGAAGGGGTGCAGATCTTCTATGCTCTACCTGGGCATGCCACCCTCCAGGAACCTCCATGTGTTCAGCTATTTGGAAGCTCTCTGAACTGTCTCCTTTGGGCCTTTTATTGGAGACTTTATTGGTTGTCCACAATTAAAGCATGGACACTGTGTTGAAATGTGATTGGACAAAAAGGGTATGATCTAAACCCACAAGGCCTGTCTGTTTAGATTCTTCTTGGCCTCTCTGTGCAGCATTTCTTCCTCCAGCGTGTGAGTCAGGACCCTCTCTGGGATGAGGGTTTTATGATCCACAGTCAGATTAGAATCCTGCCTTGGGCAGGTGAAAGGAGAGCAGGAAAAGGTCAGAAACAGAGATCCTGAAACCTGTTGCTGAGGCCTAAAGCACCCCAACATTATAACAAGAGACTGTAACAAGGCTGTGGGAGTTATGAGCCAGGAACCATGGGTGAAAACCTATGTATGTATATGTTTATGTGTGTGTATTATATCACACATAGTAAATAAGTTGACCATAGTAATATGTAGAGCCCAATACCTACCATTTATTGATTAATACTTGTCAGGTAGTATGCTATGCATGTTAATATGTTCCTTCCATTTCTCATGATAAACCTTAAAATTAGATAGTATCCTCATGTTATAATAAATGAAGGTTTAAAGAAAAAAAATTCCAATTTCGTATGGCTCATTAATGGCAAAACTGGAATTTGAATCTAGGTCTGTTTAATTCCAGTGCCTAATTTTTCTCAGTGTATAAATACTTGATCTGACTCTGGTTTATCATTTTAGATGTGAATAAAGCAATTATTTCCTGAATAATTCAATAAACATTTTTCAAGTGCAATAAACGTTTATCAAACATTTATCATGAATGTATATGTATATAGTCATGCACCACATAATGATGTTTTGGTCAACAATGGACTGCATATACAACAGTGGTCCCATAAGATTACAAGGGAGCATATATAGAACCCTGATACATGGCACCTGATATTGGCATTGCAGATCAAGCAGGGTAAATGATTGACATTCAGTCATGGTGCTGGGACATTTTGTTTTCCATATGAATATATATATATAAATAAAAAATGTATACCATCTAGGTTTGTGTAAGTACACCCTATAATCGCACTCTGTGACAAAATTGCCTAATGACACATTTCTCAAAACATATCCTCATTGTTAAGTGATGCATGACTGTATATATATGTATAGACTGGAACAGAAGGTCCCCAGGTTGGGAGACCATGTTGAGGGCAAGAGAGATTAAATAAAAATATACTAAATATTATGAAATACCCCTCCTAGCCTTTACCCCTACTTGGCTGCTAGAATAGTGGCAGCCTTACTTATGTTATACTTTTTAGATGGGTGTAATATGGGAAATATGATGAACTCAAGAGGAAAAAAAAGATACTGACTTTAGACCTTCTCCAATCAAACAGTCCAATCAGATCACCCTTTAGTGAGGTTCAGAGTTTGCAGTCATTTAAGAGATCCACTCAGAAATGTGAACAACAGTTAAAGATCATAAACAGACATATGTAGACCTAAACAGAAAAAAAGCAACTTGAATGAAATGGAGATAAGACAGGGAGATGAGAATTTATAAAAATCATTAATCATATTCTTAAAGAGATAAAAGATAATATTGCAGCCAAGAACAAAAACAGAAAGCTATAAAAAAGGAAAATATTCAGAGAATTAGAAACAACACTTGGAAATAAAAACATGATAGAAAAAAAGAGAAAAACTCAAAAGAGTTGATTATGTTGAAATATTTCAGAAACTAGAGCAAATATAGAAAGGAGAGGAAAAAAAAATGGAGGATTAGTCCAGGACATCTTCCATCCAAATAATAGGATTCCCAGAAAGAACAAAAAAATATTGAAGGATAAATAATAAAGAAATAATTAAAGAAAATTTCTCAGAACTGAAGGACGTAAGTTTCCAGTTTGAAAGGGCCCATCAAATGGATGGCTAACTCAATGGATGAAGATAGACCCATACCGTGGCAAATTACTGTGAAAACTTAGAACACTGGGAACAAAGAGAAGATGGTAAAAACTTCCAGCAAGAGTGAAAAAAGGGTCTCATACAAGGGATCAGGAATGTGAATGACAGTACACTTTTAAAGTATAACACGGAAGATTAAAAGACAATGGAACATGTCTTAAATACTGGGCAAAAGTTTTCAACCTGGAATTCTATACACAGCCAAGCTATCAATAGTGTGAGGAGAGAATAATATTTAAAAACATGCAGAGCTTCAACAAATTTACCTTTTATGCAGATTTTCTCCGGATGCTACTGGAGGGAGAGTGCCACTCACCCAAATGAAGGAGTAAATCAAGAAAGAAGATATAGAATCTAAGAACATGGGATTCAGCTCAGGAGAGAGGCAAAGGAATTCCCAGGTTGATAATGAAGTGTTCGTTTCGGCAGCACATATACTAAAATTGGAATGATACAGAGAAGATTAGCATGGCCCCTGCACAAAGATGACATGCAAATTCGTGAAGTGTTCCATTTTTTTTTAATTAAAAAATTAAAAAAATTTTTTAATTAAAAAAAAAAGACAATAATGAAGGGAAATCACTGGAGGACAATCCCAGCAGGGACATATTGGAGCAGATCAGAAGGCTCCTTAAGAGGTGGCTCTAAGAAGATGGAATAGGTAGAACATGTACTGTGTTTGAAAGCCTTGAGAGGGAAATTCAGACAAAAAGGGGGAGACTTAGAGGATAACTTACTGATAATGACATAGCAAACTAAGCAAAATAATAATAATTCTAAGGAAAATGGGAATTTAAAAGAAATGAAAAGTAACTGTAGTAAACTACATGGCTTAGCTATAATGGCATTTCCAAATTCTAATAAGGTAAACACTGAATAATGTTATTGCCCCTTGGGACAGTGGAAGGTGGGAAAGGCATCTGCATGGCAGAGGAGTGGGGAGTGGGATGAAAGTTAAATCCTTAACCTTCGGTAGTGTGGGAAGTCAATAGAAAAATGCCTAAAACTTAAATATCAAGAAGTAGCGATGTAAGAATGTCATTTGGAGATTAGGAGGTAGATGCCAAAATAAACAGCTAAAAAAATAATAACAGTTGTCTCTGGGAAGTGGGGTTTAGGACTAGGATGGGGGAATTGCTTGTGTTCATAATCTTGTAGAACTATTCGTCTCTTTAATCTGTGTGCATCTATTACTTTTATTAAAAGTAAAACTAAATAAAACTAATTTTAAAAAGTCATTTGTGGCAGGACCTTGGGTTCACAGGGAAGTATGCTAGAGGTGAAGCTAGAGAGAGGGGCAGTGCTGTATTATGACAGGCTTTTGAATGCCAACTGCTAAAGGGTTTAGATTTCATTCTCTAAGAGCAGGGCAGAGTTCCTGGTGGTCTAGTGGTTAGGATTCCATGCTCTCCAAGAGAAGTGCAAAGCCCCTAAAGGCTCTTGAGCAGGTGAGGAACAGGTTCAGACTTGTACATGGAGAAGGGAACTCAACGCATCTGAGTTGCAAGGGACCCTGGAGATTACCCAGTAAGTCAAACTAATACTTCCAGTATGTGGTGGAGGGAAGCCCTGAATGCCCAGCCAGTGGGATTCTGAGCCTTGTAAATTCTGGCCAATTCTTCCCTTCCTCAGCAGCAGCTGCTACCAGAACACTGATGGGACTAGGGAACCAGGTTATGTCCCTCATGATTCCCCAGCTCCTGCCTCCTTTTGGCCCAATCTGCTTCCCGATTAACACCCTATCTGGCTATTCTTTGGCTGTTTCTAAGACTTTCTGGTGAATCTGGATGGGTTCAATAGTTAATACCCTAAATATGAAATTCAAAGCTCAGTGGCATCGGATTTTAATACTTAACATTTACTGAGACCTTACTCTGTGCCAGGCACTTTGCTGAATACTTCATAGACAGCATTTTAAAACCCTCCCAGCCACTCAGTGAGGTAAGTGATTTAGCCCTGTTTTACAAACAGGGAAACTGAGGCTGAAAGAAGATAAGAAAGCTGCCCACAGTCATATAGCTAATCAGTGATAATGCTGAAATTTTATACAGCAGTCTGTCTACTTCTAAAGCCCACACTCCAAACCATTATATTCTGTGCTTCTTGAAAGCAAAGCATAGTATATTGGACCACAAGGTAGGGGCTTCTGGAAACACTGGGGAAACCCATGGCCCAGAACCTGGGACTAATTCCTTCTCCTACTCCCCCAGGCTTACCTGCGAGCCATTGATGTGAAGATCCTGCAGCAGCTGGTGACCTTGAATGAGGGCATCGAGGCCGTGCGCTGGCTGTTGGAAGAGCGGGGGACGTTGACCAGCCATTGCAGCAGCCTCACCAGCAGCCAGTATAGCCTGACAGGCGGGAGCCCAGGCCGCTCAAGGCGAGGCAGCTGGGACAGCCTGCCAGATACCAGTTCTACTGACCGGCTGGACAGTGTTTCTCTTGGCAGCTTTCTGGACACGGTGGTCCCCAGTGAGCTGGATGAACAGACCCCCCCAGGGGCTCCCCGTCCTGAGATGGACTGGGCAAAGGCTGTACCCAGTGGGGAGAGGGGCAGGACTGAAACGGACCTAACAGCCACCAGGCTAGGGAACTTGAGGGCTGTGTGGAAGCCCCCAGGGGAGGGGCTCCAAGGTGGACCACCTGAGTCACTAGAGGACGAGGGTGCCAAGCTGGGCTTTGAGGCCCACTGGTACTGGGAACAGTGCCAAGACGATGTGACCTTCTTGTAACAACTTTTCCACCTTTTGTATTCCCGTGGCTCTTTCATCCCTTGGCCCTTGTCTCCCCCAAAATTTATTCTCCCTCAATCTGGGACTAGGAAGAAGCTGCACTGAAATTAGTTACCATGTAAACCTGGCTCATCATCCTCTGGTCCCTAGGGAGTCTCTGCATTGGGTCTCTAGAGCTATTTCCATAGAGATATTGACTCTAGGGGATTGGCCTATGGCTTCTAGTGTGATAGTATCTCCCCCCACAACCCCCACTAGGTAAAGATTAAGGAATTTAGGACCCCTCAGGAGATCACTGATGAAGAGGTGGGGGTGTAATTACCTCACCCAAAGTCTAGGAACCTTGGCCCCTACTCTTGGCCAAGATGGAGGATTGATGAGGGACATGGACATTTAGGGCCAACCCTCCATGGATTGGCCCTCCCAGAAGCCTCTGGGGTTGGCAGACCTACCCCTTCCTATCTGTTGAGTGATGTCTTTTCCGGCTAGGACGGCCCTAGCCCTTCGTCTGTACCAGTCTTTGGATGGCTATAGGTCAATATAGGGATGTCTGAGCCCCTGCTGCTAAGTGAGATTGTATCATTTATTGTCCATACCATTACTTCTTGTGAGTGGAAACACATCACGCCTCCTGGCAGGAAAGTTTCTCACTGTCACATGTTTGTGCTTCTTTTCAGAAGGTTCTTTCTTTTTAAAGGGTATGTTCTCATTTTATCCTAGGAGATCTCACTGCCTCTGTGGCTGCATCCCTGTCTGGTGCCAGCACTCCTATCCCCATGCTTTTAGGGAGAGAAACTGCCAGGGGCCTCCACTTATGGCTCTCAAGTCTGTTTGGCCGCCCTGTCTTGCCCTGCACCTGGGTTGCCCCCATTCCTGTGTTCTGGCTCCATGTCTGCCTGCTAGCAGGTTCAGCCTCTGTGTCTCCACACCTTCTCAGTTTCCTCTTCAGGCCTCAGGCCTTTTATATGTAGATGAGTCTTAGCCTCCTCTCCACATTGTTGATGGGAGCCAGGGAGGGAGAAGCTCTAGGTCTCAGAGCTCTGGGGGTGTACCAGAATCTTGGAATCTTTAGTGGGGGAGGTGTCTTCTCTGACTCTGTGACTACCCTTCCCCCACCCTGTCACTGGCCTTCCACCATTTGGTCACAAGGATGCCTGCCTGAGGTTGGGATACAAGTAATCCCCTTGTCTGGGCTACAATGTGGGGGTGTGGCTGGGAAAGACAAAGGCTCTTTGGTCTCTGGGTCGCATCCTGGGATGGGGGAGGGAACAAGGGAAAGGCCTCCTTCCTTCTTAGAGCAAGCCCTTGACTCATGGGACCTGAGGAGGGAGCAGCGGACTGGCTCGGGGCCTGGGTTCCAGGGCCCTAGTAAATTACATCAAAGAAGGAATTCAGGGAAGCTGCCAACCTGGGGCTCAGAGAGGGGGGACAAGGGCTATGACTAATGTCAGAGAATGAATTCTTGGAGATTAATCCTTTGAACTCCAGGTAATTGCTCCATATGTTAGTCCTTGTCTTTCCTGGGCCCTGAAACTAGATTACTGGGGGGAAAAAAGGAAGAAAAAGGATGTCGGATGATCTTTGGCTGTGCACTGTGTCCTCCTGCACTGCAGAGTCTTCCCCAAATCCTGGAATAACTCTTGCTATTCCCCTACTTTTCATTCTATGTTGGGGAAGGGAAGGAAGCCAATTGATCATTTCTACTTCCCCTAAACTCCTCAAGTCTTGTTTTGCAATTCCCATGCCAATCCTTCTGGAGCAAAACATTCAGTCCATGGCCCTCCCCTAAAGACCCTCTTCCTCTCTCATCCCCTCAAATTATTGAAATCTCCAAAGGATATCCTCAGCCTCTTCTATGCTGCCCACAAGACCTGTCCTTACCACTTCTCTCATGGTCTTGGAGCTCCTGACTTCCCCTCAGACTGGGAATTCCAATACCCTATTCCAGTCCCTACTCTGTTGCCATTTTGTCGTGTGCCCTTGGGTAACTACCCTTCCTCTTGGAAACCATTGTATAGTATTCTTACTTGAGGCTCACTTTTTCTTTTTAGAGACAGGGTCTCGGTATGTTGCCCAGTCTGGAGTGCAGTGGCACTCCTGGGCTCAAGCGATCCTCCCACCTCAGCCTCCTGAGGAGCTGGTACTACAGGTGTGCATCACTGTGCTGGCTACTCACTTTTTCGATTCGTCTACAAACTTCTGAGCTGAAAAGGTTGCTCGCCCCCTTGTGGCCATTATGCACCATTGCCGGAGTTGCTGGGTGGAACCTCCAAACTCGAATATTATATACAGCCTTCCAGAAGCCAGCCTCCTCAGTGCACAGACAGCTAGTGAGACAGGCCTAGAGAGGGTATAGATTTGCCCAGTGTCACCCATTAGAAATCTGTGGCAATTCCCACGTTAGAGAACCCAGATTGCCTGCCTACGTGCCCACAGCTCCATCACTTGGCCAGACTGTTCCCAGCCAACACCACCAAAGCCCAAAGGGACTGAAAGCAGTTTTCCCCCGTTATAATGTCTGAGTTCTCAGCCCTCCCTAAAGAGGCAGCTTAGTCTTTACAGAAAGAGCTGCAGGCTCTGAGGGAAAAGAATGCCGGGCCTGGACTGGGTGAAGGGTGCATAGTCTGCCCCACAGATATGAGGAAAATCAATCCTGGAACAACCATTTTTTCTGGGAAGGAGGGTTCATTGGTCTAGACATCAAGGGAGCAGAGCTCAGCATTTCAGACCTGGAGGTTAGAAGTGGAAGGGGGGGGGGGCTGTGAAATTAGGAAATTCAGACCTGGCAGAGGTGGCGGGGTGGGGGTGGAGGCTCCATGGGTCAGGGAATTACAGGTCAGTTTAGGCACCTGAGAGTTGAGGGGCTAGAGAGGTGGGGTGGGTGAGGCTGCCTGGGTAGTCCAGGTGCGTCTGGGCGTCCTGTTTGAATACCTTAGGCTCCAGTTCACTACTAGAGAAACCCAGGAACCCCAGCAAACCCATGTCCGTGGTCCCTCCTACTTGCCTCTAGATTGGCTGGTTGGGGCTCAGTTCTCCTGTTAGCTTAGACTTTTCTGGGTTACAGGGAGGAGCTGTTTGGGAGCTCAAAGAAGGAGAAGGGATGAAAAGGGAGAGATGCAGAGAGACGAGAGAATGAGGTGAAAACCGGATGTGGAAAATATGACCAGAGGGAGCATACTGCCCTCCAAGTGCGCCAGGGGCTTTTGTCAGGGCTCAGGGTATGAGATGAGACTGCTTGTGGCAGCTGCAGAAGCAGCACCTGGGAGGGTAAGGGGTGGTGCTGGCCGGGTTGGGCCCATCAAGGGGACACGAGATCATGGGAGTGGGCAGGTATAAGGGCCTGCATTGAAGATGGGGGTGGTGAGGTTGAGCACTGAGCTAACTGGAAGCTCAGTGAGAAATGCTTGGGTGTTGTAGCCGACACAAGCTCATTGTACCATGCCAGGCATGTACCTGGTGTTCATTGACTCCTGTTCAATGCATGGAGTCACCCACAAGGAGATGTGACTTAAAAAAAAAAAGTTGGTCATTTATATTTTAATTAGGTAATTTAAAACATTATTCTTAGCAATCCTATAAACAATGCATTATTAACAGTGTATTGTTTAGAAATTTGCTCAAGGTCAGATAGGTAAGGAGTGAGCTCAGTCTGACTACAAGGGCTTCCAGGAAGTCTTCTCTGATCTCCACCCCCTCACCCCCCATGCTCACATAGACCTTACTTTCCTAGGAGACCAGGTTCCTGAGTGCTGCCCAGCAGCAGGGGCAGGGTATTAGTTTCCTATTGGGGCTGTAACAAATAACCACAAACTTAGTGGCTTAAAAAACAAATTTACCATCTTACAGTTCTGGAGGTCAGAAGTCCAAAATCAGTTTCACTGAACTAGTCAAAGTTTTAACAGGCTTACATTCCTTCTGGAGGATCTAAGGGAGAATGTTTTCTTGCCTTTTCCAGCTTCTAGAAGCTGCTTGCATTGCTTGGTTCATGGCTCTTTCCTTCATCTTCAAAGCTGGCAGCATAGCATCTTCTCTCCTCTCTGACCTCTGCTTCCATCCCTACGTCTCTCTAATTCTACTGTTTCTCTCATATAAAGATTAATTACATGGGGTTCACTGGGATAATCCATTATTATCTCTCCATCTCAAGATCCTTAATTTAATTATATCTTCAAAGTCCCTTTTGCCATTTAAGATAAAATATTCACAGGTTAAGCCGGGCATGGTGGCACATGCCTGTAGTCCCAGCTACTTGAGAGGTGGAGGCGGGAGGATGGCTTGAGCACAGGAGTTCGAGGGCAGCCTGAGCAACATAGCGAGACCCCATCTCTTTAAAAAGAAATTCACAGCTTCTGGGGATTAGGAAGTTGACATCTTTGGGGAAAGGGTTATTATTTAGCTTGCCACAGGCAGGGATGGAGGGTGGGCAGGATGCACCAGGCCCAGAATGAACCTCTGTGCTCTGTCCAGCCTCCCTGAACCTGGAGTGAGAGGTAGTGCTAATGGGGAGGTGGGAGGTCCAGGCCCTACCTCTGGAGGATGGTCAGCACCTCCTGCGCCATCACCACCAGGGAGAGCCAAGGGTGAAGATCAGGCTTGGGAGGGTGAAAATTAAGCTAGAGACCCTCCTGGTGACCATGGTGGAGGATTCTAGCAGGCTCTGTTCTCAACACTGCATCCTTGCTGGAACCATTCTGTGCTCCTCAAGGCTGAAGATAATTACACTCCTGGTGAATTAGACTGGGTTCTTTCTGGAAAGGGTTGATTAGTTGTCTTCTCTTTAAATTATTATTATTATTTCTTAATAGTTAAACCATGCTCCTCAGAGCAGAGTGAATTCTCATCATCAGTTGATACTAGTTCCCTTTCTTGTTTTATTTTCTTCTTTTGATCCTGGATCCCTATTCTCATTCCTCTCCCTGACACAGGCATACATTCAAATGTGTCATGATATGTTTGCATATGTATGTATCTTTGATAAGATAATATATGTAATTATGTGCTTATGTGTTTTAATATATATAAATGGTATACTTTCATGGTAAGCTAACTTCTGTAATGAATTGCCCCCATATTTCAGTGATTTAAAACAATAAATGTTTATTTTTCACTTCTTCCACACAGCACAGATGTTCCTGGTTGGACAGTGCTCCACTTCAGGTCCCAGGCTCCTTCTGTTGTCAGATGGTGATAGTCTGATCCCTGCATCATAAAGTTTCCTATCAACTGTTCAACTACTTGTTTTACTATCCATTGGTGATTGTTTTATGAATTGATTATTTATAACTAGTGACTACAAAATGGTGATTTTCTAAGGCTATTATTTTTTCTTCATTTATTAACCCTAATTCTGCACAGAAAAACTTTTTCACATTCTCTAGGACCATTTGGTTACCCTGAAATAAAGTTCATACCAGAATGGCAAGATAAATGCTTAAATCTCTTCCTTTACTTATCATTTTCAAAGTAGTTAGTTGGTATCCTAGCAACTTCTAATGGTGTTCAATGATTTTGTTTCACTCTCTTTAAAAATTATTGCTATGAACCTGTAGTTCTTATATATTTAATGTCTTTTAATAATTTGCAGTTATTTTTTGCATTAAATAATATAAAACATTAAGCATTTACAAAAGTAGAGAAAATAGTTTAATGAAGTCCCAGGCACCTATCACCCAGCTTCAATACTTGTCAACTCATGGCCAGTCTTGGTTTATTTATTCCCTCAACTACTCCCAACTAACCAAGATTATTTTCAAGCAAAATCAGATATCATACCAATTTATATGCATATGTTTTAGTGTGTATCTATAAAAGAGAAGGACTTTTATTACCATTATTGTACCTAAAAATTTAAGAATTTCTCAATGTAGTATAGTTGGTGTTTAATTTTCCAATAAACTTTTTAAAAAAGTTTTTAACATTTTTTTAAAATTGACAAATAATTATATATATTCATGGGGTACATAGTGATGTTTCAATACATATAATGTGAGTGATCAGATCAGGGTAATTGGTGTATTCATCATCCCAAACATTTATCATTTCTTTTTTTGTTGTTGTTAGACACAGGGTCTCTCTCTGTTGCCCAGGCTGGAATGCAGTGGCTCGATCATAGCTCACTGCAACCTTGAATGCCTTGGGCTCAGGTGATCCTCCTACCTCAGCCACCCGAGTAGCTAGGAGTACAGGCACCATGCCTTGCTAATTTTTCTATTTTTTATTTTTTTTTAGTAGAGAGGCTGGTCTCGAACTCCTCAAGCTATCCTCCCTCCTCGGCCTCCCCGAGTGCTAGGATTACAGGCATGAGCCACTGCGCCCAGCCCAAAATTCTCAGCTTTGTAGTATGCTCTTTGAATATGTAGTTTCAAATTTTTCTTTATTTCAGGAAATTTTTCCTGAATAATTTTTAGTATTTGTTTTGCTCACTTGCTTTGATTTTCTTCTTCAGAGGCTCATTTTATCTCTATTATTATTATTTTTTTTTGTTTTTGAGACAGGGTCTCACTCTGTCACCTGGGCTAGAGTGCAGTGGCACAATCATAGCAACCTTAAACTCCTGGGCTCAAGCGATCCTCCTGCCTCAGCCACCTGAGTAGCTGGGACTACAGGTATGTGCCCCCATACCTGGCTAATTTTTAAAAAAATTTTTTGTAGAGATGGGGTCTCACAATGTTGCTCATGCACGGTGGCACGTGCCTGTAGTCCCAGCTACTCAGGAGGCTGAGGTGAGAGGATTGCTTGAGCCCATGAGTTGGAGTCCAGCCCGGCCAACATAGCAAGATTTCATCTCTATTTAAAAATAAAAATGTAAAAGAATCAACTTTTCAGCTATGTTAATTTTCTCATTGTCTCTTTTCTATTTCATTGAATTTTTATTTATTTATTTATTTATTATTTCATTGAATTTTACTCAATCTTTGCCATTTACTATTTCCTTCCTTCTACTTTAGGTTTCATTTGCTCAGCCTTCTCTAGCTTCTTCAGGTGGAAACTTAGATCATTGATTTTAAGCCTCTATATTCTTTTCTTTTTTTTTTTTTTTTTTACCGCCACTCCCTCCCCTAAGCCTCTATATTCTTATAATATAAGCTATAAATTTCTCTCTAAGCACTGCTTTATCTACATCCCATACATTTTTACTATGTTGAATTTTATTATTGTTCAGTTTAAAATGTCTTAGAATTTCCTTTGGTATTTATTCTTTGTTCCATGGGTTAATTAAAAGTATATTGTTTAACTACCAAATATTTGGGGATTTCTAGAAAGCTTATTCTTTTTTTTTTTTTTCTTTTTATTTCAGAATATTATGGGGGTACAACACTTTGGCTATATATATTGCCCACGTACTGCCCGTGTCAGAGCTACAATCGTGGTCATCCCCCAAACTGTGCTCCCCGCATCCATTCAGTGAGAGTTTTCCCATCCCCTCCACCCGCCTCCCGCCTGCCCGCCCCCTGATGGATATTATTGCCCTGTGTGATGTAAGTGTTGATCAGTTAGTACCAATTTGATGGTGAGTACCAGTGGTGCTTGTTTTTCCATTCCTGTGACACTTCACTTAGAAAGCTTATTCTTAATTGATTTCTCATTTAATTTCAGAGACTACATTTTTAATTTTTATTTTTTTTTTTGATTTTGACATAGAACTATGGATCAAAATTTTTCAGAGAATATATTCTGTAAGCTGTTAATGTTTTAAAATGTACTGAGACTTGTTTTATGGCCTAGAATATGGCCTATCTGGATGAATGGTCTATATCCCCTTGATATCCAGGTTTAATAAAATTCCTATCAAAATCCTAGCAAGATTTTTGTGTAAATATAAACAAGATTATTCTCAAATTTATATGGAAGGGCAAAGAAACTACAATAGCTAAAATAACTTTAAAAAAGAACAATAAGGCCTGGCACAGTGGCTCATGCCTATAATCCTAGCACCCTGGGAGGCCAAGGCAGGAGGATAACTTGAGGTCAGGAGTTTGAGATCAGCCTGAACAGCAGCAAGACCCTTTCTTTACAAAAAAACAGAAAAATTAGCCACGTGTGGTGGCATATGCATGCCTGTAGTCCCAGCTACTCGGGAGGCTGAGGCAGGAGAATTGCTTGAGCCCAGGAATTTGAGGTTGCAGTGAGCTATGATGATGCCACTGCACTCTAGCTGCAGTGACAGAGTAAGACTCTGTCTCAAAAAATAAATAAATAAAATGAAAGGAATCAGTCTACCCAATTACCTACAGTAATCAAGTGGTATTGGTGGAACATTAGACACAGAGATCAATGGAACAGAATAGAGATCCTAGAAATATACTCACACAAATATGCCCAGTTGATTTCTGACAAGGGTGCAAAAGTAAGTCATTGGAGGAAAGATAGCCTTTTCAACAGATGGTGCTGGTGGGAATATAAAATGGTATAGTCACTCTGGGAAACAATTTGATTTCTTAAAAAACTAAATATGTAACTCCCATACATCCCAGCAATTGCACTGCTGGCATTTCTCCCAGGGAAATGAAGACACATGTTCCCATAAAATTCTTCACATGGATGTTCATAGTTTTATTCATAATAGCCAACACTGAAAACAACTTAGATGTCCTTCAACATGTGAATGGTCAAATAAACTGAGTTACATCCATACCACAGAATATTACTCAGCAATAAAAAGGGACATAATGATATACATACACATGATAATCTATATGAACCTCTGGAGAATTATGCTGAGTGAAAAAAGCCAATTTAAAAAAGTTACATACTATATGATTCCATTTATATAACCTTTTTTTCTTTTTTGAGACAAGGTGTCTTGCTCTGTCACCCAGGCTGGTGTGCAATGGCACAATCATAGCTCATTGTAACCTTGAACTCCTGAGCTTCTCAAACTCCAGGGCTCCAGCAACCTTCCTGCCTCAGCCTCCCTAGCAGGTGGGACTACAGGCATAAAATGTCACCATGCCTGGCTAGTTTAAAAAATTTTTTAGTAGAGACGGGGTCTGGCTATGTTGCCCAGGCTTGTTTCAGACCCCTGGTCTCTAGTGATCCTCCTACCTTGGCCTCCCAAAGCACTGGGATTACAGGCATGAGCCATCATACTCAGCCCTATCTAACATTATTATTATTATTATTATTTGAGACAGGGTCTTGCTCTGTTGCTAGAGCAGAGCTACAGTGCAGTGGCATTGTCATAGCTCACTGCAACCTCAAATTCCTGACTCAAGTGATCCTCCCACCCTCACTTCCCAAAGAGCTAGGATTACAGGCAGGAGCCACCACCTACACCCAATCAACATTCTTGAAATGACAAAACTATAGACATGGAAAAAGAGATCCATTGCCAAGGGATAAAGAATCGGTAGAGGTGGGAGAAAAGTGGGCACTGGCTATAAAAGGGTAACAGGAGGAATCTTTGTGGTGATGGAAATGTTCACCTCTTGACTGCATTATTGTCATTACCCTGGTAGTAATATTGCACTATAGTTTTCGCAATATGTACCATTAGGGGAAACTGGGTAAAGGGTACATAGGATCTCTCTGTATTATTTCTTGCAACTGCATGTCAATTAAAATAAAAAATTTAATTTAAAAAGTAAAAAATTATTTTCCTCCACCCGCCAAATAATAGCTATCATCAGAGGCAGATTTACTACGAAGCTAAGGGAAGCTTCTGAGCCCACCTGCACAGAGCCTGGGAGTGCTGGAAGGTACTGGGGATGGGGATTTGTGATCAGCGTTCTAACTGAGGAGAAGCAAGATTGCAACGGGAAGCATTTCTATGAATCATTCTTGATAAACTGCCTAAAAAGGTTTTAGAGAAAGGGACTTAAAACTCCAAAAATCCATAATTGAGCGTGTCGTGGTTTTTTTTCTCATTCTAAATAAATATCAATATATGTACCTAATTTTAGAGGGTCCCAACAAGTATTTACAAAAGCTTCAGGCTCTACAAAACCCTGGGCTTTGCCTCTCCCTATCCTTGGTAGATAAGAACAAGGATTTGGAAGCCTGATTTTGCCTAAATTCAAATCCTGGCTATACTCACTAGGCACATTGATTTACTTAATTCTCAGAATAACCCTGTGGGGGAGGTACTAGTATAACGTCATTTTAGATATGAAGAAACTGAAATTTTTAGAGATTGGGTGATTAAATATGACTCCAAAAACCACGCTTCCACCAACGGCGTTTGGCCTAGGAAAGGAAGGCAGCTTCTTTCAAGACAATCCAGACCGAGAAAGTCACGTACTCTGAGGGATCCCACTGCCCGAGCCCACCCCGTGGCAGTCCAGGCCGAATGCCTCTCCCCACCCTCCGGGTGGGTGAGGCCTCACTTCAACCTGGGACCTTCCGCTCCAGGTCCGGCACCAGGGAAGATGCAATCAGCTCTAAAGCCCGACCAAACTCGCAGAAATGTGCTGCCTTTCATAATTCACAGCCGTGTACAGGTGGGGACGGGTGGTAACTCCTCCGCGGTGCAGTCCCGTCCAAATCGTCCCTTCGGTTGCTGCGGGGTTAGCGCACAGGCCTGGGACAAAGGCCAAGGGACCAGAGCGGAACTCCAACCCGCAGGTACTAATTCTGTTCCGCCCGGCTCGACTCGGCCCGGGCCGGCTCGGCCCTCCCACCACGGTTCTGCAGACCTTACCCTTCTACCCAAGTCCCATCTCCTCCAAAGTCGGTTCGCCTCTCCAGCGCCAGAGCCCAAACCCCTCATGGGGCGCTGCACTAGGCCCTCCTCTTCCGGGGTCGCGAGCGCCGAACTCATCGAACGTAACCAATGGGTGATGCGGCGGCAGCGCGGCGGGAGGTTCGATTGACCCGGCCTGGCGGGTCGGAGAGTCCTGGCGGCTGTTAACGCGCGCTTTAGGACCAGGAGGGGAAAGCGGGTACTGCTTGGGCCTGAATCCATCTCTGCTGCTCTTTTCAGCCCTTCTTGGGGTTCTCCTCCCAACCTGGGTCTTTTATTGGCCCCGCCTGGGTCCCTGCTCGACCTCCCTCAGTCCGGGTCTGGCATGTGCACCCAGCCCAGGGAAATCCCCCTTCCCCGGGCTTGAGCTTCCCAGGCCTCGGACTTTAACCTCAGTTTCTCTCTCCTGGCCTGTGATTGCTGCCCCCTTCCCTGCGAAACTACTTTTTTCCTTCACTCCAACTGGGACCATTTTTCCCGACTCCGCTCTGCCCAGTCTGGGACTCCACCTTCCCCCACACCCCACCCCATACTTACACTTATCTCTGCTTGGACCCTCTTTCTTTGTCCTAATCTGCCGTCTAGGCTAACTGGCGACCGACACTCTCACAGTTTGGGTCCAACCCCCAGCGCCTGACTGGATCCCCTCCATCACCATCCTCTTTAATTAGCCCATCCTCTCAATAATATAGTAACCCCCTCTATATCAGACCCTGGGCCTGCATTCTTAGCTGCTGCCTGCCTTTGACCTTTGGCTGATGGGTACTTGACGTTTTATGCTCCTGGGCCCAGGATGGTAAGTGTGGACTTAGGGGAGACTGGGAGTAGCCCTTATGTCTGGGTCTAATGGGCCCAGGCTGCAGAATCCCTGCAGGTGCTTAGTTCCCATTCTCCCCTTACAGAGGAGGAGCTTAGCTCCCAGCCAGCTGGCCAAGAGAAAACCGGAAGGCAGATCCTCTGATGATGAAGACTGGCAGCCTGGAGCAGTTGTGAGTAGTCAAGGGGATAGGGAAGTTGGGAATGTGGGGCTGTTTGGGCAGAAAGGAAACCTGGACTTGGTCTCTGGGGTTACATAGCCACTTCCAGATGGCTCTTTCATATGTTCAGTAAACTTTTAATGAGTACTTACTATGTGCCAGCTATTGAACAAAATTAGTAAAATCTTTGCCCTCAACGTGGTCAATAGAAGCTAATATAACCTCAATTTTCCTGTGGAAAAGAGTATTCTAAAGCAAAAGAGCAGGTTGGGTTTGGACCTTTTACTCTCTTGGGAAAAAAAGGGCTGCACAACAGTAACTAGTAGCCTGCTTTTTTGCTCTTTGTCCCCTGCCCAGTGTCACAGAACAGTAGAGTGTTCTGGGCCTACCTTAGAGTCCTGAGCTCACTTCGGGCTAGATCTGAGGGGTAGTCCCTTCCAGTCCTTGCTTATACTCAAGTACTGTGTGTTCTACTTTGAACTGGGCCCTGTTCTCTGCTTATCTCTCTTGGAGGCTTGCTGGGGCTGGCTGTGGGCAGGAGCTATGTAAACCAAAATAAGTGGGACAATGCAGCATGTACCTGAGAGAGAGAGCAGTTCAAGAAGCAGGGACAGCCAGGCATGGTGGCTCATGCTTGTAATCCCAGCACTTTGGGAGGCCAAGATGGGAAGATTGCTTAAGGCCAGGAGTTTGAGACCAGCCTGGGCAACATAGTGAGACTCCCATTTTTACAAAAAGTTGAAAAAAATAATTATCCAAGTGTGGTGACACATGCATGTAGTCCCAGCTACTTGGGAGGCTGAGGCAAGAGGATCCCTTGAGCCCAGGGCTTCGAGGCTGCAGTGAGCTGTGATAGCGCCATTACACTCCAGCTTGGACAACAGAGCGAGACTCTGCCTCTAAAAAAAATAAATAAATAAAAGGAAGGGCTTGGCCACTAGAGCTTTGAAGGAAGAGATTGGCTAAAAAAGGACTAGAAGGCACTTTTTTGGCAGGGGCATTGAGTAAAGGCACATAGGGGAGGGGGAACTGGTGTTTGTTTCAGGTGTGTGTTATAGGATTGTTGGCGCTTCAAATAACTTGGCAAGCTGGTACAAGTGGGCTCTTGCCTGATGGGTTGGTGGGGCTTGCTCGGTAATTGTACCACTGGTGTGTAGGGGACTCCTCTACCTGTGAGGGATGCACATTGGCTGTCCCTTGCCACTTACATGGGTCTCAGACTTGAACTTGGGGCAGCATTCTCTGCAGCTGGGTCATGCATGGTGCTGTCAGTTGCTGGTTGCTCCTGAAAATGCTTTCAGTGCCAGTGACCTCACTACCATGAAGTAGACTTAGTGGGGAGTGGCCCCAGTGGCCTGGGAGTTGAGGACAGCTGTACTCTTGTTCCTCCTTTGGGAAAACACGGAGGGAAGCATTTGGTTGCTCAATCATTTGTTGTAGCTTTTGGAGTGAAGATTTGGGGCTGGCTGGGTGCGGTGGCTCACGCCTGTAATCCCAGCAGTTTGGGAGGCCGAGGTGGGAGGATTGCTTGAGACCAGCTTGGGCAACATAGTGAGACCCTTTCTCTACCAAAAAAAAGAAAAAAATTGAGCCACACCTGTAGTCCTAGCTGTTCAGGAGGCTGAGGTGAGAGGATCCCCTGAGCCCAGGAGTTTGAGGTTGCAGTGAGCCGCTGCACTCCAGCCTGGGTGACAGAGTAAGAACTTGACTCTAAAGCAAAAAAAAAAAAAAAAAAAAAGATTGGGGACCACTGTGACTCCATGGTGCTGGTGGATTTGATCTTCACAGACCCACTTCATTTACTTCTTCCATTGCCCCCCACAGGTTAAGCTCCAGTTTTCTCACCTATTAAGTAAGGATAATAACAAACCTATATCATAGAGTTGCTGTGAAGATGATACATGATAATACATGTGAAGAATTTAACACAGTGCTTGGCACTTAATAAGCACTTTAAATAGTAATTTCCGTTATTGTGATCTCTGTGGTCTTCCGGACTTCAGCTTTCCCAATTCTCTCTCCTAGACTCCTAAGAAACGGAAATGCAGTAGTGAGACCCAGATCCAGGAGTGTTTCCTGTCTCCTTTTCGGAAACCTTTGGGTCAGCTGACCAATCGACCACCCTGTCTGGACAGCAGTCAACATGTAAGTCAGAACCGCAACCTGCATGTGTATGTGTGTGCCCAGTCGTTTTGCCTAGGTAGATTCCTGCCCCTGTAGACTCCCTCAGTGCCCTATACAGTGGCCAGCAGACAGACATTTGTGGAGAATTTGGGTCTGCCCACAGTTGCCATGGCCTGCTCAGAGATATGTGCCTGACTTGTGCCTTGTTTATAGCTACAGGGGCACCAGATATCAGATGGCTCAAATTCCTGAGGAAAGGAGAGTGGAAGAGAGGGAAGGCCATGGTGGGACGTTGGAACCAGCTCAGTCTCTGACTCTGCGTGCGGCTTTAAGGAATACCAGAGTCTTGTAGCTTCCATGTGCATCCTCTAGTAAAGTCAAGCTTAATTGTCGCCACAGCAGGTTTTATGCATTATCTCACTTAATTGTCATTTTTTAGTTGAGAGAACTGAGTCTCAGAAGGGTTAAGTAATTTGCCAAAAGTTACAGAGTAGTCAGTGGGTGGAGCAGATCTGCTGGTTCTAGAGCTTTTTCCATCAAGGTTTCTGAGGAAAGCTTTTTTTTTTTTTTGAGACAGTCTCGCTCTGTTGCCCGGGCTAGAGTGCTGAGGAAAGCTTTTCAAGGAAAAGTGGGAATATGTAATGGAGATTAGTCATTTGTGCATTCAGCAAACATTTAAAAACAGTTTTGTAAACTATTTGATAAATACAAAAGAATGTATATAATGCATAAGTTTTAAAACACAAAAAACACCTGTGAACCTACCATCCTGGACTAGAAAATTGTTTGATGCCACATAACCCCTTTTCCCATCCCCAGAGGCACAGCTATCCTGAATTGTGTTCATTGTCCCTTGCTTTTCTTTTTTTTTTTTTTTTTTGAGACAGAGTCTTGCTCTGTTGCCCAGACTAGAGTGCAGTGGCATCATCATAGCTCACTGCAACCTCAAACTCCTGGGCCCAAGCAATCCTCCTACCTCGGCCTCCCAAAGTGCTAGGGTTACAGGCAGGAGCCACTGCGCCTGGCCCATCCCTTGCTTTTTTATGATAGTTTTACCATATGTATATAATTTACTAAGTAACACATTGTTTAATTTTTTTTTTTTTTAGCTTTAAAAAATGGTATGTAGTCCTCTGATACTGTTTTCATTCAGGATTTGTTCAAGTTGTCCCTTGTAACTACAAGACATAAGTGCAGTTGGGGTGGGAGTACACAGCAGGAGGTCTAACAGTCTGGAGGCTGGGGAAGACCTGCATTCAAAGGACATGATGATTAAGTCCTGAAGGATATGAGGGGTTAGCCAGGTGAAGGGAATGGGAAATATTCCAGATGGGGGGAATAGCCTGTTTGAAAGCCTGGCAGGAAGAGAGTGAGGTGGGTCCTGATAAGGGTTTGTATGGCTGGATCAGCTAGGAGGTGGTGGTGAGAGATGAGAGTTGGAGTGCTGTGCAGAGGCCAGGAGTGGAAGGCTTTTTGCAATCAATGCTATGATAGACTGGACTTTTAAGGACAGTGAAGAGCTTTTGAAGTGTTTTAAGTAGGGGTGGGAGGTAACCGTGTAGAAAATCCATTGGAAGGGGAGAGACTGGAGCTGGGGGAAAAAAAAAGACTTACGAATGGGAAAACTCTGGATTGATTACATGTGGGGAGAGGGAAAATTGAGGATGAAGTTGAGGTTTCAGACTGGGCAAGGTAGATGGCAGCGCCAGGTACTGAGATAGGGAGCACAGAGGAGGAACAGCATTTGGAGGGAGTGAGATGGTGAGCAGTGTAGTCATGGGGCCCATGATACTTTTAGGGGCCCACAAAATTTAAAAAATTTTTAAGAGACAGGGTCTTGTTCTGTTGCCCAGGCTGGAATGCAGTGGCGTGATCATAGCTCACTGCAGCCTCAAACTTCTGGGCTCAAGGGATCCTCCCATCTCAGCCTCCTGAGTAGCTGGAACTACAGGTGTGCACCACCACGCCTGGCTAATTTTTCTTATTTTTTGTAGAGATGGGGTCTCGCAATATTGCCCAGGCTGGTCTCGAACTCCTGGCCTCAAGTGATCCTCCCACCTTGGCCTCCCAAAGTGCTGGGATTACAGGTGTGAGCCACCATGCCCAGCCCACAAAATGTTTTAATTCCTTTTTTTTTAAAAATAGTTTAATGTGCTGTATGTTAATAGCAAACTTACAGAAACAGAACAGAAGACAATATTAGAAACATGTACTTGCATGTAGGACAACTCAGAAAAGTATAGTAAATGGATGGAATCTACTGTATGATAAAAATGCTACAAACCCTTTTTAGTTACTGTCAATAAGAAATTTACTTGTTTTTTTTAAAATGTCCATTATCCATAAAAATTTAACAGGTTTATTTATAATTGTTATAAAATTGAACTGTTGAAACTTGTTTACTGCTTTACATCCCTGCATTTATATTAAAAATTCACTTAAAAATGAAAGTGGAAAAACTGCAATACCTGGTTTCTGTCCCCTACTTTTTCACTCACAGCCATATACTTAGGTACCTCTTGACCCCATGGGGGAAAAAAAAATCTAACATTCAGAACTACCAATAACAGAAGGTTTTTTTTTTTTTTTTTTTTTTTGAGAATGAAACATTTCCCATTATAGTGGATTCTGTTACACATTAGGCGTGAATAGCACACAGGTTTGGTGCCTTCAAAAAGGCCAACGAGATAGGCCTCACTTGCCTCCTGCAAAGCACCAATAGCTATACTCTGGAAATGCATATCTGTTTTGAAGTCCTAAGCAATTTCTCACACCAGGTGTTGGAAGGGAAGTTTGCTGGATTTCTGACAACGTGATCTCAGGGACTGCTACAGTTCCAGGCCTATAGCCATGAGGTTTCCTTACTCCTCCAGTAGAAGGTGCACTTTTGCAAGTGGCTTCTGTGGTCATTTCTGGGTAATTTTCCACTGGTCAATTTGCCGGCAGTCTGCTTTGTACCAGCCATGGTATAGAGACCCTCATATTTACCTCATTTCTCCTTTGGCTGGAGACCAGTGAGCTAGAAACAGCACTGGAATTAGAGAGCAATGATGGCCTTTAATTCCTTTTAAAATCAGAAGGAAAAAAGTGCATAATGATGAATCCAACCTGGGTTATATTTATCTATACCAACATAGTCATAGAATATAATTTTTTTTATGGAGGAAGAGGCCCAAAAGGCAAAAGTGCCTGGGGCCCACAAAAGTCATAGTGCAACCTTGGAAATGAGGACTTTAACCTTAGACATGATGAGTGTGGAGTGCCTGTAGGTTATCTGGGATTAGAGGCAGTTGCAAATGTGGGTGTGGAGCCTAGGAGTGAGGTATGGAAATAGATTTGGGGGTCATTAGCATAGAGGTATTTTATACCTCGGAAGTGTATTGGAGTGTCTGGGTGAATGTGCAGTCAGAAGAGCTGAGGGCTAAACCCTGAACCCCGCGGAGCACTGACTTTTAAGGGGGTTAGGCAGAGGAAGAAGAGCCCATTAGATGACTGAGCATGAGATCCCAGAGAAGTGAAACAGTGGGAGAGTGGTGTCATGGAAGTCAAGGCCAGAGAATATTTGAGGAGTAGCCAGCTTTGTCAAGTAGGATAAGGATAGACACATGTCCATTGGAATTAGGGTCATGTAGGCCATTAGTGGTCCTGGCCACTCATTTCAGAGGAGAGGATGGGGCAGAAGACAGATAGGAGGAGTGGGAGGTAGAAAAGGGAGACAGACAACTCTTTCTAGAAGTTTGCCTGCAGAGGGAAGGAGATAAGGAATCAAAGGAATTTTTGTTTCTAGGGTAGGAGAGAGTTAAGCATGTTTTAAATGCTGGTAAGAAAGAGCTAGTAGAGAGGGAGAGGTTGAGATACAGGATATCAGGCATAACTGATAGAGTGAATCTATGTGGAAATGGAAAGCTTTAGCCTTGGTGAGTAGGAAGGATCAGAAGGAAAGGATGGTATGAATTACTAGTAACTAAATGAACAAAGAATGCAAGCATGTTCTCTCTCCTGCCTCTGCCAGAGTCTGGTGAGTATTATCAGATCAGATTCCTGAAGGCTGGCTGTTCCAAGTCTTACAGGCTATGCTCTCAGAAGTTTTTGGCCAGGGGTCTTCACATTCTCCCTTGCCAGTTATGCAAGCCTGTAGTTCTCCCTGCAGAACCTATGGCTCCTGGGTTCTATTGAAAGTATTGCTTTTTAAATTTGGAGTATATGGCTGGGCATGGTGGCTTATGCCTGTAATCCTAGCACCTTGGGAGGCTGAGGCAGGAGGATTGCTTGAGGTCAGGAATTCAAGCCTGCAGTGAACTATGATGATGCCACTGCACTATAGCCTGGGTGACAGAATGAGACTCGGTCTCAAAAAACATTGCGTTTCTAGAAATGTATGATGATCTGTATGTGTGACGATGTGGGTCAGAATACAAAGGTAAAAATTTCAGGGCAAGACAAGCTTCGTGTTTTTTTTCCCTACTAAACTGCCTTTTTTGCTAGAAGGAAGTTTTTTTCATTACTTCTTTTTCCACTAATGTATTCCCACTAAAACCACCTTCAGGGTCTCTGCTCTTGGTTTCTCCTTGGTCTCTTGAGTTCCAGCTCTGGTTTTGTTGAGATTCACAGGCTATTATAATTCCCCAAAGAGCTCACGTGTGTATGGACCAGAACTTTCATGGGAGTTGTCAGAGTTAGTTCAGTGTTAACTCCCCTGTCTCCTCCTTTGCCCTCACGCTGGCCCCAGTGCCCATAGAATAGTGCTGATTCCAGGCAGCAGTGCTGGTACAGAAGCTTCCTGCAGGCCCTTAGGTGGAAGGACCAATGCTACCTCCTCTCTAGGACCTGCATGTGTCTGCTTCTTGTCACCCTTGTCCCACTTGCTTTTGCTTGATGATGGGCTTGCCCTCTCATGTTGTTCCCTCATGCCTTATGTGGCAGTAAGCTGCTGGCTCTGGGCTCATCTGCATGACTATACTCAGACGAGATCAGGTACGTTCAGGGTGATGTGGCTGTAGACTACATGGCTATACTCAAACGGGTTGGGTAGGAGGCCACATTACCCAGTGGTTACAAATAAGGGCCCTAAAGTCAGGAAAGCCCTGTATCTGCAATGGCTGTGTGACTTGATAAAATGACTTAGTCACTCTGAACCTCAGTTTGCTCGTCTGTAAAATGGGAATGCCAGTAATATACAGACCTCATATGGCTGTTAGGATTAAATGATAACATGAAGGCAAGAGGCTTACATTGTTAGCCATCATTATTATGGTTATTTTTGCTGTTGTTAATATCACTATTATTATTATTATTTTACTGTTACTGTACCCTAAGGTGCTACAACCTAGAGAAGAGCCAGGTATCCTCACTGGCATGGTCTTTCATGAGTGAATGGGTTCTGAGCCTCATGGCTGACTGAGGCTAAGTGCTCCTGTTGTCCTCAGGTATTTGTGGAACCTTACATAAAGCCTGAAAGATGGAAGCTATTGTATAAAACCTAATGTGGAGTATATAATAATAATATTGTCCCATTACATCTCCAATCAGTCCTGAATCCCTGTTTCTCCTTTCTTTTTAGGAAGCATTTATTCGAAGCATTTTGTCAAAGCCTTTCAAAGTCCCCATTCCAAATTATCAAGGTAAAATAGAGACTTTTCTATTTTTTGAATCAGTCATGTGTAAATGTGCCTGAATAAATTAAAAACCTCTGCTTTTGTAAATATAAGCTTACCTGAAAATGGAAGATGCCAGTCCAGTGGTGGCTGTGTTTGGGGTGACCCTCCTGCGGCCTACGTGAAAGCTGTGTTAGCCTCAGTAAGGGCTGCCAAGACTGACTGCTCCTCATCTTCTTGGTGGGGGTGTGCCAGTGCTCAGGAAGCTCCTGGTGGACCAAGGTGGCTGATGGACCCAGGCTTCATTCAGTCCAAGTGCATTCAGTAGCATCTCCTTTATAAGGTTGACTGTGTGGGAGGCCTAGATTCTGCAAAGTTTTCCTCTGTCCTTTGTAGTACACAGCATTGTGCTAAAACTGGGGCTGAGGAAGGAGGAGGCCAGCTCTCAAGAGCTCTCAGACTTGAAAGGCCCCTTTAAGGTTTTAGACCTTTCTACAATTGACTTGAGATGAACAAGACCTGGCCCTCTAGAAGTTTGTAGTTGAATGGGAGAAATAAAATGGGAGAACCTCTGATCTGAAGTAATATGAGATAATGGTCAGGTAGAAGTGCTCAAACAGGGTTTGGAGGAGTTCTGGGAGAGAGAGGGTCGTATGGGATCTCAGAAAAGGTTATGTGAAGGACAGGCATTTGAGCTGGGCCTGCTGGGGCTTCTGAACATAGAGGCTTAGGTGACAGAATGATTGTTGGTTTGTAGGTCCTCTGGGCTCTCGGGCACTGGGCCTGAAAAGAGCTGGGGTCCGCCGGGCCCTCCATGACCCCCTGGAAGAAGGTGCCTTGGTTCTATATGAGCCTCCCCTGCTGAGTGCCCATGACCAGCTGAAGCTTGACAAGTATGTGCATTGGTATCTCCTGAGCAATTCTGGTCCTCTGTATGTGCACATTACTGGGAGGGCGGAGGATATTTTAGTGTGATTTCTCTTTGGGTTTGGCATATGTTTTCAGAGAGCTGTCATGACTACTGCACTATCCAGAGTGTAGAAAGTTGGGAAAGGAGAGTACTTAGGGAAGAGCATGTGGTCATATCCAGGTAGTGAAGGTTCCTCATCCCTCCTGCCATGCTTACTCAGGAGGAGGCATGATTGAGGTGATGACACAGGGAACCCGTACTTCTCTCCTAACTTTCTGACTCCTGGAGCAAGAATTTGCTATGGTTTTATGATTTGGTTACCAGGCCAAGAAGGTCCTCTCTTAGGCAGCTCCCTCTGTTTCTTCTGGATCACCAGGACCGAACCTCCTGAGGACATGCCCTTGCCTATGTCTGAGCACCATGTTTTTTTTTTTTTTTGCTGTGTTTTCTCAGGGAAAAACTCCCTGTCCATGTGGTTGTTGATCCTATTCTCAGTAAGGTTTTGCGGCCTCATCAGAGAGAGGTAAATGAGGGTGAAGGGAATGAGGTGTGGGGCTAGGGGCTGAGGCTGGGAGACTGCCATCCTTGGGGCAGCAGCAGTGTAAGTGCCAAAGTGGCTGGACTGAATGTTGTTATTCCCCAGGGAGTGAAGTTCCTGTGGGAGTGTGTCACCAGTCGGCGCGTCCCTGGCAGCCATGGCTGCATTATGGCTGATGAGATGGGCCTGGGAAAGACGCTGCAGTGCATCACGTTGATGTGGACGCTTTTGCGCCAGAGTCCAGAGTGCAAGCCAGAAATTGACAAGGCGGTGGTGGTGTCGCCCTCCAGCCTGGTGAAGAACTGGTACAATGAGGTTGGAAAATGGCTTGGAGGGAGAATCCAACCTCTGGCCATTGATGGAGGCTCTAAAGACGAGATAGACCGAAAGCTGGGTATGGAGCCTCAACAAAGATGGTTGTACTCTTCTACCCAGCCTGATGCTTGCTTTCTTGTGTGTATGCTCACTTGTGGCCAGGGTTGAGGGTAATGCAGGGGTAGAAGAGAATTCCCATTGAAAATAGTTGAAATAGTTTGTTATTTCCAGGCTCAATTAAAGAACTGTCAAACTGTTCTTTTGTGGCTTTTTTTTTTTTTTAAGATATTCTGATTTGTTCCCTTGACACTTCTTCTGTTGTAGAAGGATTCATGAACCAGCATGGAGCTAGAGTGCCTTCTCCCATCCTCATCATTTCCTATGAGACCTTCCGCCTTCATGTTGGAGTCCTCCAGAAAGGAAGTGTTGGTCTAGTCATATGTGATGAGGTACTTGACTCTCAGCAGTCTGGGTGGTGGGAGAAAGTCTGTCAGTCTCCTCACTGAGCACTGCCATCCAAGGGCCGTAGTAGTCACTGGGGAATCCTGAGGACAGAGGATGCTGCCTTGGAGGAGACAAGTGAGAGGGAGAGCCTGTGATACCAGTGTGCCAAAAGAGGGATTAAACAGTGCTTGGAATTCCAAGGAGAGTGAGGTGCTGTGGGCCGATAGGTTTTGTTGATAGTATTCATAGACCAAAGAAGGACTTTGAAGGATGAGAGGGATTTGGATGGGTGGAGAGACATATGGCACAGTGTTTAGGAGAACAGGTTTTAGAGTCAGAGACCTTTATTCATATCCTGGCTCTGCCACTTAGCAGTAGTGTGACCTTGGACAAGTTACCTCAGCCTCTGTTTCTACATCAGTAGAATGGGGTGACAATATCTGCCTCATGATTGTCGTGAGAATTAAATGACGTGATTGAGGGAAAGCTCTTATCACAGTGACTGGTATGCCATAGGGCCTTGGTAAATGTCAGCTCTGGTTTTTATTCTAGGCTGGGGGTACTTGCATGAACAAAAGCAGAGATAAGAAAGCCCAGTGTGGACAGTCCACACGCTTTGTAGTAGTTTGTGTTGACTCCCAGTTCCTTCTTTCTGGGACTAAGGGAAATATGACAGTAATTACTTCCTGGCCTTTTTCAGTATGCATGAATGGTAGAAGAGATGGTATTACTTAGAAAGTTGTGAGGGTGGCTGGGAGCTTCCTACTACAGAGAATTTTCCAGAACTTCCTTGGGCTTGGCTACTCTGAGGCTGCTGCCATTGTTTGTACCTCTTGGGGAGAGTTAAGGTCTTTTGCACACCCTGAGACTCTAGTGGAGAGGTGGCTGAAAGACTTGGCTCTGTCTGTCAACTAACTGGCAGGCCTGACTGCTCTGGAGACTATAGATTAGCCCGTGTCTGAGGGACTTTAGGGAGGGGACAGAGGAGAAAAACTTCCTTTTGGGTACCATGCTTGCTAGTTGTGAACTATTTATTTCCTTGCTGGACTTTTGTCCTTATTAGAGTCAGTCATTATCTGGCATGTCTACGAACTCCTGATACCCTGGTGGGCTGTTCTTCCTGGTAGGAGTAAGGGACTTAGAGGGTTGAGGTGGGGTATGTGTATGACTGCCCTGTGATGGGGTCCTGGCATCTGCTTCATCACCATGGAGGGGGACTGTGCCAGGAGCCTGGTCCAGAGGCCAGGGCGTTGTGGGAGAGGAAGGCAGGCTGTAGCTGCTGAGCCCTTGAGGACTGGGGAGCATCTAGATTTTTTTCTACTCCTTAGTGTTCCTTTTCTTTCTCATTCTGTCCTGTTTTATGAGCTGACTCTGTGCCTGGCACACAGGACTAGGCTGCCTCTTGTCACATTGCAGCCCACTGGCCTTTCTTTCTATTTGTTTACCTTTTTATTTGTCAACTTTTTGTCAATTATCAGAGGCCTGAGGAACCCAAAGTCCGGAAAGATAGTCATCCTACTCCAGAGGAGAGAGTTTGTCCTGTTCAGACCCTGGAAAGGGCAGGTGCTATCCAGGCTTTCATGTTCCCAGCATCCATAGCTACTTTCTCCCAGCTAACACTTTTCTCTAGAATGCACAGTTTTTCATAATAACTTTTACGTACAAAATCTTTGATTCTCAATCAGAAGACATGATATCAGCCTTGGCTTTGTCACTTACAAGCGTGACTTTCCACAGATGAGACTGCTCTGAGACTCAGTTTCTTTATCTATAGAGTAGATGGCACAGGGTCTACTTGAAAGGGACATGATTCTGATTGAGAGGATATATGGAAGTGCTTTTTAAAAGTGTATGAATAGGGGAGGGATTGACATCATTATCATCTCGGTTTTAGGGATGAGGAGACTGAAGCTCAGAAAAGTACAGGGACTTGCCCAGGCTCACTCAGCAAGTACATAGTGAGCAGGAACTTGAATGCAGTTCTGAGATCTTAAGTCCTAGCCATTTTTCCTATCCCTTACTGCCTCGGATGCTTGGTGTAAGAAGCAACTTGGCTCAGGTACGGAAGGGCTGTCCCTGTGTTCCTCATCCAGAGGAACCCATGTATGTCCCTTTACAAGTGCTAGAACACAAAGCAAGCCAGTGGAGAGATGCTGGGGAGATGCATAAAATACACGAATGCTACTCATAGGTCTGTTACAGAGAGAGAGAAGTTGTGGTATTTAATCTAGGCATGATTTTTTGTTTTTAAAAAGAATAAATTGAGAACTCAGCCAGAAGACATTCAGCGGCAGCTTATAAATTAGAGCTATGACAACTTTTCACCTGGCCAAACATTTGATTTGCTGAGATGCCAGAGATTGTGTTTTAGATCCGTAGGTGATGGTGGCAGGAGCTGGGTCTGGAGCCTCAGTGACTGGTCCAATAGGGAGCTGAGGTTGGCCTTCCCTTCTGCAGAGGCCCACAGGGTAGCATGGCAACCCAGTTCCTTTACTGGGTTATTTATTAAGTGTCTGTTATGTGTCAGGCCCTGAGGATCCCATAATGCCTTCCCTTAGGGAGCTTCAGTTTAGAGGGACCTAATTGGTATTTTTAAAAAATTAAAAAAAAATTTTTTTGAGATAGGGTCTTGCTCTCTCACCTGGGCTAGGGTGCCGTGGTGTCAGCCTAGCTCACAGCAACCTCAAACCCCTGGGCTCAAACAATCCTCCTGCCTCAGCCTCCCGAGTAGCTGGGACTATAGGTGCACACCACCATGCCCAGCTAATTTTTCTATTTTTAGTAGAGATGGGGTTTTGTTCTTGCTCAGTCTGGTCTTGAACACCTGACCTCAAGGGATCTTCCTGCCTCGGCCTCCCGGGGTGCTAGGATTACAGGCATGAGCCACCACACCTGGCTGGGACCTAATTGTGGATGCCCATTTCCCCTGGACCTGTTGGGTAATTTCCTCACAAGTTTCAAGTCTCATTTCCCTCTTCAGCTCAGAAGTCTAAGCCTTTTGTTTTATGGCTAGTGCTTGGAGCCTCCAGTAATTTTTTAAAAGTTAAAATTCTATGTTTATTTAATTCTTTTAAGATTCATTCTTTAATTAATTCTTTCATTCAGCTAACATTCACTGAGCAGTACTCTGTGAATAGCTGTGCCCTGTGCACTAAAATTATAAAGGTGAATATGAAATGGCCAGGACTTCTTGAGTCTCTGCCTTAAGAAGTTCATGCCTAGTTGAGAAGATAAAGTACAGCAGAGTGTGATTATACTCTAGCATACATAGCAGTGGGTGAGAGGCATAGTATAGTGCCCAGACTTCAAAGTTAGACCTGAGTTCAAATCCCATTTCTGCTACTTTCTACCAGCATAATTTTGGATAACTGCACCTCTCTGAACTTCAGCTTCTTCATCTCTAAAATAGGTATTATAATTTCTACTTGTTTGGATTATAGAAGAGAATATAGGTAAAGTGCTTAGTACTGTGCCTTGCACATTAAAAGGGTTCACTAAATAGTAGCAGCCATTATACAGTGCTATAGTTGCACAGAGGTGAGAGAGACCAACAGCCTGGGGTCATTGAGGAAAGCTTTGCATAGGAGGTGACATGGAGGAATTTGCCTATGGAAGAGCTCTAGGCAGAGGAGTGGCATGGGCAAAGAGACATAAGGAAATCCAGTGGTAGGAGTGGTGAGGAGATAAGGTTTCCTGGACCACGATAAGCCATGAGTATCAGAGAAGTTCACTGAGGCCTTCAGTGAGAGGAGCTTTGAATGCTAAGCTAATGCCCTTACATAAGAGTTTGGACTTGATCCTAAAGATGGGAGAGTCAGTGGAGGGTCTATGTTTGTTTACGTGTGTATGTGTGTATGCAGGTATGTATGCATGTCAGGATCTTGCTAGTTGCCTGGGCTGAAGGGCAGTGGTGCGATCCTAGCTCTCTGCAGTCTCAAGCTCCTGGACTCAAGCCGTCCTCCTGCCTCAGCCTCCTGAGTGGCTGGGACTATAGGCGTGCACCACTATGCCCAGCTAATTTTTCTGGTTTTTTTGTAGAGATGGGGTCTCGCTATTGCCCAGGCTGGTCTCAAACTCCTGGGCTCAAGTGATCCTCCTAGCCTCCCAAAGTGCTAGGATTACAGGTGTGAGCCACTGCGACCGGGTTCGTGTTGAATTGCATTGTCAAAGGCTGACCAGAGAGAGCAAGGCTCATTTGTTTCTTCATTCTTTCACTGGTGGTTGAGTTTTGTGTGCCTTGCCCAGTGTGGAGCTGAGTGGGGGCTGGATGTAGAAAAGGCACAGGCCTAATCTTGTCTACATGGTTCTTGGAGAAAGAAGGAAGGCAGTAGGGTCCTTTATCATTTTCTTGAAAAAGCCTTAAAAGAAAGAATTAACACAGGTGCCGGGGGGAGTGGTGGGGGACAGCAGAATAAGGATTGGGGAAGAGACATGAAGGGAGGCAGAGGGAGGCTCTTTAGATATACTAGTTGTGTGGATTCTAGTGGGAGGTGGAGCTTGGGCCAAGTCCCTTTAGCACTGATGGCAGGCCATGACAAGGCCTGGAGGCTAATATAGAAGGCATTTTGCTCAGAAGGTTCTGGGTTGGTTGGGTTAGAGGGAGGAGTCCCTGAAAGCATGGGTCTGTAACATGGCCACATGGTCTCCGAAGAGGACAGGTGGGCTGCCAAGGCTCTGGAGGTTATAGCAGGGAAAGGGATGAGAGGGAACAGAGGGAATCCTTGCTTTATGGTCTGGAAACTGAAGAAGATCTATCTTTTGAGCCTAATATTTCTCCCTAGTCAAGCGGGTGAACTCTTTCATGCTGCCTCCTACCTAGTTTCCAAGGTCCCAGAACATGTAATGTTTGTAACTCCTGTTTTCCTGTTTACACAAGGCTTTGCTACCATGTAGGGATGCCACATTGTACTCTTAGTGAGAATTAATTTCCTTGCAGGGACACAGGCTCAAGAACTCTGAGAATCAGACTTATCAGGCCCTGGACAGCTTGAACACCAGCCGGCGGGTGCTCATCTCCGGGACCCCTATCCAGAATGATCTGCTTGAGTATTTCAGCTTGGTACATTTTGTTAATTCAGGCATCCTAGGTAAGAATTTGTCTACCATATTGGAGAAGAGCCTTGCCTTGTCCTTGGGAGTATAACTCCAGCTGTGGAGAGAAAGGAGAGAATGTTAGTTATATGTGGGTCACTAAGCACTTCTCTTGTCAGGGAGTAGCAAAGCCATTGGGAAGTCTTGGCTCTGCAGAGCAACTCAGCAAGGCCCAGTTTGGCCATTTTTCCTTTGCAGAGGTGGTAGGGGCTATACAGAATGTGTCATTTTGAGCTGGCGTACCCCAGGGCATTTTTGCTCCTCATATCCTGGCTCCCTTACAAGAGCTTTGGCCTCAGAGCAGACTGTCTTGGGCAGTTTGTTTTTTCTCTTAAACCGTTTTAACCTTTTTTTTTTTGAGACAGGGTCTTTCTCTGTTGCTTGGGCTAGAGTGCAGTGGCTTCATCATAGCTCACTGCAACCTCAAGCTCCTGGGTTCAAGTGATCCTCCTGCCTCAGCCTCCCAAGTAGCTAGGACTACAGGTGTGTGCCACCATGCCCAGCTAATTTTCCTTTTTTTGTAGAGATGGGGTCTCACTATTTTGCTCAGGTTGGCCTTGAACTCCTGGCCTCAAACGGTCCTCCTGTCTCAGTCTCTCAAAGTGCTAGGATTATAGGTGTGAGCTACCGTGCCCAGTCCATTTTAACCATTTCTAAGTATTGCAGTTCAGTGGTATTAAGTACATTCATTCACATTGTTGTGCAACCATCACCACCATCCATCTTCAGAATTTTTTTGTTTTGCAAAACTGAAACTCTGCCTATTAAATAATAACTCCCCATTCCTCCCTTCCCTCAGCCCCTGGCAACCACAATTTGAGCAGTTCTTGCACACAGATATTTGTGGAAGGGTTTGTTTAGTGCCACCACAACTTGCCAGTGCCCAGAAGAATCACTTTAGGTAGAGAACCTACTGGGTGGCAAGATTATCACAATGTGAACACATTTGTGTACTGACCACCAGATCAGTTACTACCACCCTCTCAGCAACCCCTCCTCTAATCACTACCCTGTCCTTTCACCCCAGAAGTAAACACTCTTCTGACACTATAGATTGGTTTTATCTATTTTTGAACTTGATGTAAATGAAATCATACAGTATATATTCCTTTGCATCTGATTTCTTTCATTCAACATTGTTTTAAAAATTCATCCATGTCATGTGTAACAGTAATTTGTTCATTTTCATTGTATACTGTTCAATTTTATGAATATACTAGAATTTATCTGTTCTATTGAGTATTTTCCAGTTTTTAATTTTTTTGAGTAATGATGCTGTGGACATTTTTGTACATGCTTTTACATAAGCATAGTATGCATTTCTTTGTTCTAAGAGTGGAATTGCTGGGTCATATGTTTGTTATGCATGTGCTCTGCTCTAGTAGATACTCCAGTTTTCCAAAATGATTATTTTGCCAGGAGTCTATGAGAATTCCTGTGTCTCTACATCAGGGATCAACAAACTTTCTTAAAGGGCTAGATAGTAAGCATTTTAGGCTCGCAGTCCATATTTTCTCTATCACAACCATTCAACTTTGCTACTGTACCATGAAACAGCCAGAAATAATATGTAAATGAATAGGAATGGCTATGTTCTAATAAAACTTTATTTATAGAAACAAGTGGCTAGCCATGGCTGTAGTTTGCCAACTCTTGCTCTGTATTGTCACCAATATTTGTCTTTTTTTTTTTTTTTAATTTTAATCATTCTAAAATGGGTGAGTGTTTAGTGCTATCTCATTGCATTTGTCTAATGGTGAATAAAGTCAAACATCTTTTATTACATTCATTGGTCACTTGGAGATCCTCTTTCATAAAGTGCCTGACTTTGTCTTTTGGCCATTTTTAAACTTTTGGTTTATCCATTCATCAGTTGATGGACATTTGGGTTGTTTCTACCTTTTGGCTTTTAGGAACAATACTGCTATAAATTCATATTCAAGTTTCTATGTGAACATATGTTTTCATTTCTCTTGATTGTATGTACCTAGGGGTGGAGTTGCTGTGTCATATAACTATCTTTAATCAAACATGTCCATTATCAGGTTAAGGAAGTTCACTTCTTTTTTTCCTAGCCTCCCCAGTGTCTGGGACTATAGGGGTACATGCCACCATGCCTGGCTAATTTTTTTTTTTTTTTTTTGGAGACAGGATCTCATTATGTTGCCCAGGCTGGTCTCGAACTCCTGGCCTCAAGCAGTCCTCCCCACCTTGGCCTACCAAAGTTCTGGGATTACAGGTGTGAGCTACCATGCCAAGCCAGAAGTACACTTCTATTCCTAGTTTGTTCAGTGTTTTTCATGAAAACGTGTTGGAAGAAGCTTTATCGTTTTACCTTTCACATTAAAATTTATAATCCATAGCTAAGTGCGTGCATGTAGTCTTAGCTACTCAAGAGGCTGAGTCAGGAGGATTGCTTGAGCCCAGGAGTTTGAGGCCAGCTTGGACAAAATAGTGAGACCTTGCCTGTTTAAAAAAAAAAAAAAAAAAATCTATAATCCATCTTAAATTAATCTCTTATATATGGTATGAGGTGCAGATCAAGATTCATATTTTTCATTATGGATGTCTGGTTCACCTAGTACCAATTATTGAAAAGACTTTTTTCCCATTGCTTTGCAGTGCTACCTTCATAAATCAAATGTCCACAAATACGTACGTTGCTCTATTTGTGGACTCTTTTCTGTTCCACTGGTCTATTTGTCTCCTTGTGTCAGTACTTCTCTGCTTTAATTACTGTAGCTTAATAATATTAAGTCTTGATATCCATTGGTGTGAGGCTTTTAATTACATTCTATTCCTTAACATTGTCCTAGATATTCTTGGCCCTTTGCATTCCCATGTCAATTTTAGAATCACCTCGTCAATTTGTGCCCCGCCCCCGCCAAAAAAAAATCCTAATTGGATTTTGATTGGGCTGTATGGAATCCGTAAATCAATTCTGAAAGATACGATATTTTTATAGTATGAAATCTTCCAGTCTATTGATATGACCTATTCCTCTATTTGTTTAGATCATCTTTAATTTCTCTCAGTGATCTTTTATGGCTTTCTGTAGAGAAATATTATACATCTTTGGTTAGCTTTATTTCTAGGTTTGTAATTTTTTCAACATAATTATATGGTATCTTTCTAAGTTTTTATTATTTATAATTACTTTTTGCTAGTAGATAGAAATTCAGTTGATTTTTGGTACATTGACTGGACCTGGGCTAACCGTCTTTGTATCTGGAAACCTTGCTAAATTTGTTATTCTAATAGTTTCTGTAGATTCTTTTGGATTTTTCTACATATATAATCATGTCATCTGCAAATAATGACAATTTATGTCTTCCATTTTAATTCTTATGATTTTCATTTCTTTTTTTGTCTTATGCACTGGTTAGAGCCTTTATAACAGTGCTGAATAGAAGAGGTGACAATGGGTCTCATTGCTAATCTTGGGAAAAGGAAAGCTCTCAATATTTAACCAATGAATAGAGTGTTTGCTTTTTTTTTAATAGATATTCTTTATCAGATTAAGGACTTTTTTTTCCTATTTTATTAGTTTCCCAGGTATTTTTATCATGAATTGGAATTACATTTTATCAAATGGTTGCTTTTTCTAAAAATTGAGGTGAAATTCACATCATGTAACCTTAACTATTTTTAAAGTGTACAATCCAGTGGCATTTAGTATATTCACATTATTGTGCAACCACCACCCTGTCTAGTTCAAAAACATTTTCATCACCCCAAAAGAAAACCTTAAACTCACTAAGCAATCAGTCTCTACCCTTGCTCCCAAACCTTGGCAATCACAATCTGTTTTCTGTCTTTATGGATTTGCCTATTCTGGATATTTCACATAAATGGAATCATGCAATATGTGACCTTTTGTATTTGGCTTCTTTCACTTAGCACAATGTTTTTAAGGTTCTTCCATGTTGTAGCATATACTTCATTATACTGATGCATGCTACTTAATCTTTTATAAACAACATATAGTTGGGCTTTTAAAAAAAATCCACCCTGACCATCTTAATCTTTTAATTGGACTATTTAGTTCATTTATATTTACTGTAATTAATATTTGGGTTTTAATCTACAATCTTTCTATTTGGCCTTTCAAGTGTTCACTGCTTTAGTATCTCTTTGATCTGTTATACAGAAATTGGCCTACATCTTGTTCAGTTTTGTTGTTCTTGGTAGGAAGGTTGGTCTGTGATAAGGTAGTCTGCCATTACTAGCAGTGGGAAAATTATTCCTTTTCCACATTCTTTAATTTTCCCTTCTGTGTTTAGGGACTGCCCAAGAGTTCAAGAAGCATTTTGAGCTGCCAATTTTGAAGGGTCGAGATGCAGCTGCCACTGAGGCAGACAGGCAGCTAGGAGAGGAGCGACTGCGGGAGCTCACCAGCATTGTGAATAGGTAATGACCCCAAGTGAGGTCATCAGAATTGCTTCCCAAGCCATTCAAAGCCAATCTTTTGGGGACTTGACCTGTCTGGAGCCCTCAAAGGCTGGGATTCTAGGAAGTAGGTGGGATCTGTGCCCTGATTATGGCCACTGAATAAATGAAGGAGTCTTACAGGCCAAGTCTCTGCTTTCTTTCTGGACTGGGCCTTGTGGTCTGGTTGTGATCTGTTTACCAATCTGCTGAGGAAGCTCTTCTTTGAAGCTGCTGGACTTCCTGAGCAAAATATACCTTGGAACATTGTTAGTACTTCAGAAGCTTCTTGTCAGTCAGTCTCAGACTTAAAGGACCAGGCTTCTCTCCCCAGGCCCTATAGTTCTGTGACATGCAGGAGAAGATCTGAAAGATAGATGTGGCTCCCAGGCTAAGAGGACTTATTTTTTCATGGGGGTTGCATAACCCAGGGGGCAGGTACATACATTCTGGACTCCTCTTTCCAGAGGAGGTATGCACACTTGATGGGTTATATCCTAAGAGTCCTCCTGCCCTTCCCAGCTGCCTGCCTCCCTCTCCCTACCAATTTTAGATGACAGAAAGGGGAGAGTCAAGGTGTTTTTAAGAGGTGCTTCTTAAGTGCTTGATCTTTATCCTTCCTGGTCTGCCTAGGAGGTGTGGGCTTAATTTCATTGAGCTTGGGGCCATGTGGCAGCAGGCATTTGGGCAAATGCAAGCAGAAACTCCCCTAAAGGCTTAGTGGTTTGCAGCTTGCTTTTCCTGTCAGAGCTCCAGGCTCATTGGGAGACCTCAGCTTTGCCTTGAAGATCAGCCAGCCAGTTGAAGGGGAAGAGAAAGAGTTGTCAGTCTATGTTAGGTTGTTTTGAAGGTCTCTGTTCCCATGACTGAGACCCTGATATGGACATCTTTGACATATGACTGATGGGTCTCTGACATTTGATATTACAAAAGAGAGCTGGTCTTGGGCCTTTGGGTGGTAGCTTTTATTACAGTAGTTAGCACAGTAGTTTTACCAGCCCCTTGCCTTTTTATCTTGTTTTCCCTAGGTGTCTGATACGGAGGACATCTGATATCCTTTCTAAATACCTGCCTGTGAAGATTGAGCAGGTGGTTTGTTGTAGGTACTGAACTCAACTGAAGGGTGTGGAAATAGTGGGTCAAAGCTTAGCTTCCGAAGTATGGCTGGGCTTTCAAGATGTCCTCAGAGGGCAGAAGTGTGGTCAAGCTTTTCCCACTGACCTGGCTGCCTTTTTGCAGGCTAACACCCCTTCAGACTGAGTTATACAAGAGGTTTCTGAGACAGGCCAAGCCAGCAGAAGAATTGCGTGAGGGCAAGATGAGTGTGTCTTCCCTTTCTTCCATTACGTCGCTAAAGAAGCTTTGTAATCGTGAGTTGGGCTCGTGTCCTGGTGTCCTTTGTGAGAGTGAGCAATGGAGGGTAGGCTCTTGTAGTGGCCCAGCAACCTTCACTAAAACTTGTCCAGAGCCCTCACAGAGGCCACATGTGATTCCAGCCCTACCCAAGGCATGAACTCTGCATTGTGGACTCTGTAAACTAGACCCTTTGCTTTGGAAAATTTAGCATATCCTCTGTCCAGTCCATGCTTGATGCTTGAGATATATAGGACTGTGTGTGTGGGTGAGTGCCTGCATACACACATGCTCATATAAAATGTTGGGCAGGAGGAAAATAATGAAGAAATCTTGCCTTCTCTGTTATAGCTCCCTTCTTGTTAAGAGAACACACCAGTGAGCAAATTGTCCATCCATGGTCCCAGATGGCACTGACTATACACTGTTGGAATTTGGGAGGGTGAAGACCAAGCAATTGTGGTGCTGAGGAAGGCCTTCTGGGCTAGGCTTCTAGGGGGAGTTCTAGTGAGCACTGAAATGGAAGCTTCAGAAAGCAAAGTAGCTGGCTTTTTTTTTCCCCCCCAGATCCAGCTCTAATCTATGACAAGTGTGTGGAAGAGGATGCTGGCTTTGAGGGTGCCTTGGACATCTTCCCCCCTGGTTATAGCTCTAAGGCTCTAGAGCCCCAGCTGTCAGGTGAGCCCTTTCCCACCAGTATTTGGGCTCCTCTAGGCGTGGGAATAGGGTGGCAGATTGTCTCTTTGTGCTAGAGCTGTCCTGTTTCAAGGCAGGATATCAAGAGTAAGAATCCTAGGCTATTGGATGGCCAGTTGGGGATTGATGGTTGCTGCTCTTCCCAGGTAAGATGCTGGTCCTTGATTATATTCTGGCGGTGATCCGAAGCCGCAGCAGTGACAAAGTTGTGCTGGTGTCCAATTACACCCAGACATTGGACCTGTTTGAGAAGCTCTGCCGGGCCCGAAGGTAGAGAAGAGCCTAACCAGATTGCCAAAGGGTTGTGCCTTCCCTACTGCCCCTCTAGTAGGATTAGGTGTTCTGATTGGTAGATGTGGGCTAAGATATGGGTACGTGAAGGATTTTCCTGGAGATGTCTGTTCCCTTTTTGCTGCTATGGCCCCAGCTCCATCTCTAAGCAGAATATCCCCATGTCCCTCACATACTCCCATAGGACAGAGTCCTGGCCCCTATCTCCCTCCTTGTCCCTCCCTTTGGGAGTTTAGGACTCAGTTCCTTCAGTAGCTCTGATTCCAAGGGACTTTGCTTTCTTCGTGGGTCTTAATCTTGGATCCCCCCCCTTCAGGTACTTATATGTCCGCCTGGATGGCACAATGTCCATTAAGAAGCGAGCCAAGGTTGTAGAACGCTTCAATAGTCCATCGGTAGGTAAATACACAGCTCTTGTCCCCACACCACCAATGCAGTAACATCAGAATTAAGGGGCTCCCTGATTTTTTTTTTTCCCCCTGGTAGTTTGGCTGGGGTTAGGCCGGTTGGTGATGGTTGGGCTGGAAACTGACTTTGTGGGTTGGGAAATTGGCTGGTGGGCAGACAAACTGTTGGTCTTCACAATTGGTCTGAGTATAAGCATACAGAGGGGTGAGAGAGAAGTTTGCTGGGCTGAGTAGGATCCCAGTTTAGGCTGTAAGAGGTTCTTTTTCTCCTACTTCCTCTCTTCCCAGAGCCCTGACTTTGTCTTCATGCTGAGCAGCAAAGCTGGAGGCTGTGGCCTCAATCTCATTGGAGCTAACCGGCTAGTCATGTTTGACCCTGACTGGAACCCAGCCAATGATGAACAAGCCATGGCCCGGGTCTGGCGTGATGGTCAAAAGAAGACCTGCTATATCTACCGCCTGCTGTCTGTAAGGATGGTGATGGTAGACAGAGTAGGGGTGGGTCATGGAACAAGACCTTCAGGACCATCTTGAATTGATTCTCAGTGCCTCTCTTTGGCCCCTCTGCCTCTAGCAGTAGCCAGGCTGTGGGACTAGCCTAGAGCTCTTTATTCTTCTGTTCTCCCTCCCCTTCTCTCCATTCCTTCAAACCCTTCTTACTGTGCTATCTGGACACTTGCAGTACATCCTTTTCACAGGACACCTGCTTTCCCTCATACCTGATTTCTCTTGTGCCAGTTGCCTTGTAGTCTTCTCACACTCCTTGTCCCACTGGCATTCTACAAGTTATCCATTACCACTTTCAGACTATCCATCCCATAGTTTTTTTTGCAGTTCACGTTGTCTGACTTGATTACTCTCTTCTCTTCCTTGCTACAGTCAGCTATCCTCTGCTATGTTCCTAATTCATTGATGACTTTGGACACCAGCTCGGCTTCATTTCTTTCCCAAATCCAGCAATCATCCTGGCTGATTTCAAGGACCATGCACACTGGCCTTCATGTTTCCTTGACCTCATCTCTAATGACCTCACTCCCCCTCATTTAATTACTCCTAAGGTCATACTATGGACGTGTTAGTACCCAAAACTTTTAATAACAGTCATTCTCCTCTCACTTCCTATCCTGCCAGCTTTCTCATACCTACCATATCTGTTTCAACCTGATGTCCTTAGAACCTGTCCCCTGCCTGTATCCCACCCCCACTACTCTGGCTTGGTTTTTTTTTTTTTTTAAAGAGACAGGGTCTCGCTCTGTCTCCTAGGCTGGAGTGCAGTGACATGATCATACTCACTGTAACCTCACACTCCTGGCCTCAAGTGATCCTCCTGCCTTGGCCTCCCAAAGTGCTGGGATTACAGGTGTGTGCCACTGTACCCAGCCAATGTATTTATTTATTTGTTTGTTTATTTTTAATGTTTTTTAGAGATAGGGTCTCACTCTGCCCAGGCTAGAATACAGTGGTGCAATCATAACTCACTACAGCCTGGAACTCCTGGGCTTAAGTGATCCTCCCACCTCAGCCTTCCAAGTAGCTGGGACTATAGGCACATACCACTGTGCCTGGCTAACGTTTTTAAAATATTTTTGTAGACACGGGGGTCTTGCTTTGTTGCCCAGGCTGGTCTTGAACTTCTGGCCTCAAGCAATCCTCCTGCCTCCCAAAGCACTGGGATTATATGCTTGAGCCACTGTGCTGGGCTTTGACTTCGTTTTTTATCCAGCCCAATCCTCATTGTGCATCCTTTCACCTGCTCTTTTCCCAATGCCCATTTTACCTGGATCATTCTAGCTGGTTTTGGCTTCTACACCAGCTAAAATTTTTTGCATTTACAAATTGGTACTACTGCAAATTCATGTTCTCCTTTTTGGGCCGAGCCATATCTCATTTCCTTCAACAACCACTTCAAGCCTTCACCACTTCCCTCAAGTTTCCTGCCCAACCCAACCCAGTCTCTCTCTCTTTTTGCACAGACTTTGTCGTTTCCTTCACAGAGAAAATGTAGGATACCAGGCACAAATTCTCTCACCTCCCTTCCTCTCTTCTGTAAATGTCTATACCTGCTATTCCCTTCCCATCTCAGAGGAAGAGGATTCCCTTCTTCTCTATTTGAGGCTCATCCTTCTAGGTCTGCTTTAAACTCCTTTCCCATCCAGTGCTTTCCTAGTTGACAACTATTTCTTTATTCTCCTGAAGTCTATAGTCATGGCTCAAGTAGTTCACACCTTAAAAACAAAGTAATTTTTCAATCCAGGTGTATTCCTTTGTTCCTATCCGGGGAATGCTTTCCTTTCTCTTTTTTCTTGTAAAATCTATTTTTTTCAAGATTCTGCTCAAGGATAGTCTCTACTTTCAAGCTTTTCAACACTGTTCTGTTCTACCATCCCTCTTGGTACAGATTTCTATCATTGTACCAATTTGTTTATATGTTCGTCTTTCCTACTAGTCTATAAGCTCAAGTATAGTGATTGTATTTGATTCTTCTTTGTATCCTAATGTTAGCATAGGGCCTGGCGAAGAATAGACACCGAAATGATGTTTATTGAATGAATGAGAGTTGGGCTTGGTGGAGAGATCTGAAGCTGCTGTAGACAAACCTCAGTTCACTCTGAAGGGATTAAGCCAGGCCCTGAGATCCTTCATTAGTACATAAAATAGTCTGGGTGGGCAGATATGCACAAGTTATGTTCCCAGGAGATAGACTGGGAAAATGGGGCCCAGCTGAGCAGAGATACTGCTCCAGGACTCTTACTTTTCATTCATCTCCCCTTCTCTTGGGTGGCTGTAGTTTCAACCCCTGGGTTTCCTTGTTCCCTCTGCATGGGGATGACTAAGTCCTGCATCCCTCGACATTCCCCCCGACTACCCCCCTCCCCCAGGCAGGAACCATCGAGGAGAAGATCTTCCAGCGTCAAAGCCACAAGAAGGCACTGAGCAGCTGTGTGGTGGACGAGGAGCGGGATGTAGAGCGGCACTTCTCTTTGGGCGAGTTGAAGGAGCTGTTTATCCTGGATGAGGCTAGCCTCAGTGACACACATGACAGGTAGGTGGGCTGTCTTGGCCATTATTCCTGAGCTACCTGCATAGCATGGAGATAGGATCTGTAGTGACCACAGCTCTGTCCTCTGCCCCTAGGTTGCACTGCCGCCGTTGTGTCAACAGCCGCCAGGTCTTTCCACCCCCTGATGGTTCTGACTGCACTTCAGACCTGGCTCAATGGAACCACTGCACTGATAAGCGTGGGCTCCAGGATGAGGTACTCCAGGCTGCCTGGGATGCTACCTCCACTGCCATCACCTTCGTCTTCCACCAGCGTTCCCATGAGGAGCAGCGGGGGCTCTGCTGATAACCAGCTTGTCTGGGCGTAGCTGTTAGAGGAAGGAGATAGGGAAAAGGGGCTCCTTACCTCACAGGGCCCTACTGAATTTTGTTCTCTGGGAGAAAATCATCAAGAAGGGCTGCATGATGTTTGCCCAAAATTTATTTTATAAGAAAAACTTTTGGTTAAAAAAAAGAAAGGAATAAAGGTATGAAAGGGACTGAGGCCTGGGAGCAGCATGGTAAGCCCAGCACGGAAGAGGCCTGGTAGTGGGCACTCCTATACTTCTCTAAAGCCTGGGTACCTGCTTGAGGTGGGAAGGCAGGAACCCCAGGGCAGGGGGAGGGGACTGAAGACAGAGATGGTGATGAAAACTATAATCTCCTGGCCCAGGGTTCCCAGGATACTGAGTTAGGGGCCCAAAGGCTCTAAACCCAGCTGTGGGAATGCCTTTGTTGGGCCCCATCAAGGCCTCCAGGACCTCAGTGCAAAGGAAGAAGGAAAAAAGAGAAAAAGGGTGATAGAGAAGGATAGAACTGGTGGTTGGGGTTTCTGGGCAGCCCATGCCTCAGCCCCTGCAAGCTGATGGTACTGAACATGGGTCTGTGAGGTATGGGCCCCATCACATGGTGCTGACATAATCTGCAAAGGCCTGGGATGAGTCCCACGAATCGCTAACCACATGGCAGGTGGCCCGGAGTCGCCGGATGGCTTCCCTGGCTGTGACTGCATCCTGGTCCAGCCAGTTCTGGAAGAGGCGCAGGTGACCAAAGGCTCCACGGCCCCAGCGCTCCAGCCGCTTGGCGAACTCCAGAAGCCCATCTGGCTTGATACAGTTGGAACTGGTGGGGGTGAGATGGATTAGATATCCAGGAAGCAACTATATCCTGGTCTATATCCCTGCAGCCCCATCCCTTGTATTCCCCCTCCCTCCATGTACCTGATGTCCAGCTGACAGAGAGAGGAGGATGAATCCTCTGAGAAAACATCTGCCAGGGCCAACAGGCCAGCATTCCCTGGAGAGAAGGGGAGAAGTGCCTGTCACCTCTACCCAGGAACGGGGAACAAGGGTATCCCAACCCAACTCTGGCTAGGGACAAGTCCAGTCCTGCTGGTTCTTGAAGCCCCAGGACATAAACATCTATATTCCAAGCTCCATGTTCCCAGTGAAGAGGTCTGTGCCTTCACCCAGTGAGTTTTTAGATCAAAGGCCTGGCTCCTTCCCCCTCTCCCTCCCCAAGGTCCGGCCCCCACCCAGGCGGTTCCCTGGCAGCCGAAGGCCCTTCAGTGTGGAGTTGCCCTTCATAGCAGCAACCATCTCAGGCAGAAATTGGGCTGGGCGCTTCTCGAACAGACGGCAGAAGGAGAAGGTAATCTCTGTCAAGAGAAATTAGAGTAAATCTGATGGCTGCATTTAGGACTGGTGCTGTCCCTCTTGCCCCACTTGGCCCAGGCAAGGTGTGTGAACATTTTATAGAGGCCCAGAAAGAGGAAGGAATTTATCTGAGACCCCAAGCAAGGCTTGAACTATATCAGAATTCAAACCAGGGACTGAGCCTAAATGTTCACGTGAAGGAGGTTCGCTGCATGGACAATTCTCCATTCACTTCCTCTTTCCCTCTCTATTCACTGACCACCCTCCATGCAGGGGTGGAGATCAGAGACAAGTCTATGAGGGGAGCCTGGCACAGCACATTTTTCCTCCCCACCACCATTTCTGTGAGCCCCTGAAAGGTAAGAAAAACTTTTGGGTGAGGTACTCCAAAAGTGAGTCATTTCTCATGTTTAGTAGGGGAGCATTTGAGGTTGGGACTTTTAAAGGGAAGGTCATACAGGTTCTATATCCATTTTATATTTGAGGACACAAGACTAAGAAAGAAACAGTGGTTTGCTCACTCAGTGAGACAGTGGCAGAGCCACAATGAGGACCCAGGAATGCCCAGGTTCTGGATGAGGAACTTACCTTGAAGAGTCAGATTCTGTAGCAAAAAGAGCACCTCACTCTGACAGTCAGCCAGATTCATGTCATGGAAGCTCAGTCTCTTCAGGGCTAGGTTGTACTCTGGATAGGAGGCAGAGACCACGGGCCATGGACCTTAGCTTTCCCAGGGAACAATGCTAGGTGCCCACACGCCCTCCTCCCCTCATTGTTCTGGCTGGGCCCTACCTTTGAGTGTCTGCAACACAAGCCCAAAATCCTGGGGAGAGGCAAAGGTGGCACTATCCAGGGACAGCTGCTGCAGAGAACCTGAGGCCTTCAGTACGGAGCAGAGCAGTGGGGCTGGCTGGGCTCCCCGTGGAAATCCCATCTCCAACTGCTCCAAGCAGTTTTCTGGATATGGTGGGGAGAGAAGATTGCAGCTGGCCATCTCTACCTCACTCCCATAGCAGGTCCCATCCTGTCCTTAAGGGATTCACTTAGTCATTTATTCAACCACTTGCCCCTTGAGTGCCTATTGTATGTCAGGCACTCTGCTGGGTTCTGGGAATAGAGCACTAAATATGAGATTTGGTCCTTGCCCTCAGGGAGCTTTTAGTCCAGGAAGATTAGACTACTTGGACAGAAGCAAATTTCAAGAAGTATGCGGAGTGGCAGGATAGGAGACATACAGGGACTAAGGGAACATACAACAGGGGGCCCTAATCCAGTCTAAAGGTCAGTTCTGTTCCTTTTCTGGAGACTAAGCTGCCATGAACACTCTACTGGGCTTGTGGTGTGGGCCTTATCCTGCCCAGGGTTATCTTAAGGGGGAGCAGATTCCAGATAAGCGAGGAATGAGTGGTAGCAGACCTGGATTGGAGGTCCTCTCCCCTTCCCCACACACAAATGCACCTGCACATTTGTGTGGAGATACACACCCATGTGCACACACACACAGTGCTTCACCTGGTATCTCCTCATCCCCAACTATGTGGCTAGGGGGCCCTGCATTCCCTGGCACAGCAGGGTTGTCCCGCTGGCTTGGGTGGTCGACACGAATAGAAAGAACCCGTAGCAGGGGCAGGGCTCGCACGATGGCACGTGTCAGCTCCAGGATGGGCAGTGGTGAGAACAGGTCACTGAGATGCAGGGCACGGAGGCGGCATCCAGCCTGACCTGACAGGGCCCGCAGGCTGTCCAGTAGGCGGAAGATGTTAGAGCCTAGGCCTATGATAGGAAAGAGAGATTATTAAGTCAGAGTCATGTAGGAGTGTCAGCAGGGGTAATATGTTCAGAGACAACTCCAAATATTTCTGTTGATTACCACCAAATCTCTTGGGTTTTAGATCAGATTATTTAAAACCATTTGTCCCTCAACTACTCATCTGTGTCTTGCTTTTTCCTCAGGTAACCAGCAAACTCTGATGCATACTGTACTGGGCCATGCCCTCAAGAATCATCAGTCAGGGCAGTCACAAAATAGAAGATAGGATGTGGTGGGGCAGCATGTGGCTACTAGCTGAATGACAGGGCCAGACAGCAGCAGAGGTCTCTGGACTTCTGGGTTTTGAGTAGTTTCCTGAAGAAGCTGGCCTTGAAGGAAGGACATTTTGGACAGAGGGAGAAGACACAGTCAAGGGTCACAGGAGAGTGCAATACATGAATAGGCTCATCTGGCTAGATGGGGCTCACGAAACTGAGCTGTAGAGGGTGGCGCAGTGGAGCCCACACTGTGGAAGGTTCTGAAAGGTGAAGAGATGGTTTAGTCTCCTATAGGTCATGGGGAGCACCTGAAAACTGATTAGGAGAGTGACAAACCCAAATAGGGAATACTTTAGAAGATTGATTAGATGGGAATGGGGTAGAAAAAGATAACCCCATCTTATAGAATGAGGTAGGTTCCAGAGAGGGTAGGGCAGCTGCTTAATGCCACAAGCAAATAATTCCTTGGACCCCCACTCCCTCTCTCATCCCTCTCCCCCTCCCCACCCCGGGACTGTACAGGCTCCAGTTGATACATTCAACTAAACTTCACCCAGCACCTACCAAATATCAGATATTTTGCTAGACATTAGTGAGTGGCACATTGTTTGTGCCTATATAGCCTGATAAAAACATGTGATGCAAACTGGGGAAATTGAATACTATGGGAGTACAAAAGATGAGTACTGAACACCTAGACCAACTTACATTAATAAAGGTATTCTAGCTGAGTCCTAAAGGACATAAAAGGAGATAAGCTAAAAAGAGAAAGAATGTGGCAGAGCGAACTTGTCATATATAGAGGCCTGAAGGAGAAAGAGTAGCAATACAAGAACTGGAAAACAGGAAACTGAGCTACAGAGGGTAGGGCAGTGGAGCCCACACCGTGGAAGGTTCTGAAAGGTGAAGAGATGGTTTAATCTCCTACTGGAAACATTCAGTATGGCTGGTGTGTAAAATGTTAGCAGGGGAAACATTTAAGATACCACTATAGAGGTAAGCTGGGGTAAGAACATGAACGACTCTAAAATTAAGTATGTTGACAGGAAGCCATTGATGGGTGTTTGAATGAACGAATGACAGGGTTAGAGCTACATTTTTGAAAGAATGTTTGGGCTACAGTGGAAACAATGGATTGTATGACAAGAGTATGGAGTTAGGAGGAACTATTGAAATGAGTCCAGGTGAGGAATATGGGTAGCCTGAATTAAGGATGTGGAGATAGAGAAATGGATTTGAGAGACTAAAGATAAGACCTGGTGGCCAGATATATGTGAAGTAAGAGAATCCAGGTATCTTTGGACAACTGAGTCGACTGTGATGTCATTGAGAACAGGAAGAGGATTGGTAAAGAGTGAAAAAGATTCAGGTTGGATATAATGAGTTTGGGGAGCTTGTGGGTTATGAAGTGATGTCTAGCTGACAGCTGCGCCTGGAAGTCCAGGAGTAAGATCTGGGCTAATGTTATAGAATGGGGAGTCTTTAGCATAGGTTGCCTTTGAAGCCACAGGAATGGATGAAATTGCCCAGGAAGGATTTGTAAAGTGGGAGAGCTCTGAACAGTAAGAGAAGTAGTGTCCAGAAAGGGAAGAGAAAAAAGATTTTTGATGTAGTGGAAACAGGTATTTCATGAGGAAGATAATGATTAATAGCAACAAATGCTGCCAAGAGTTAACGGAAGATAACTGAAAAGTATACACTGGATCTAGTAACAAGGGGCCCTTATTCACAGGCCCTCAATATAGTGGTAGAAGTGTAATGAGGCTTGAGTGGGCTGTGAGAGAAGTGGAGACAGTACAGATGACTGAACAAGAGAGGACAGAACAACAAGTAAAGAGATTGAGGGAGGTTTGGTGGAGACCTAATTTATGTTTAAATGTTGGTGGGAGAGAGACAGAAGGAAGGCAGCATAAATAGTGGTTTAAAAGCATGGATTTTGGAGTCAGGTTGCCTGGGTTTGAATTCTGGCTTTATAATTTACTAGCTAGATTATCCTGGGCAAGTCACTTGACCTCTTAGGGTTGTTGTAAGAATTAAATTAGTTATATGTCAAGAGTAGTTAAAATACGTTAGATACATACTAACCAGTATATGAAAGTTATTACTAAGGTACTTAAGAAACAAGCTTCCCTAAGAAAGTGGGAGATAGGCAACCAGAGCACAGGTGAAAGAATTAGCCTTAGATAGGATGGTGATCTCTTCCACTGCCGTGAAAAAGGAAAGGATACATGCAGATGTAGGAGAGTTTACAGGTTGGTTAATAAGCTGAAGGAGCTCATGTGTGATGGCTTTTATTTTCTCTGTGTACTTCACAGGAGGTGAGTAGGAGGTGAGGTCACCTGCTGAGAAAGAAAAAGGAGGGAGTTTGGAAGTGGAAGAGTAGGAATGGGAGCTGATGTTGCAAACACAGTGAGGGTTTTTACGAAGTTGATGACTATGAATGTATAGTAGCACCAATTTTCATAGTTCTGTGATTTTTCCCTAGCAGTGCTCAGCAACCTAGGCAGATTGCTGGATTCAGCCAGAGCTGAAGTTTTGCTAGCTGGGCATAAGCAGATGGGAAAGGACTGAGGACTGCCTTGGAGGTTGCTGGTCTGATAAACTGTGTCCCACACCTTGTCTGGACAGCTGCTTTGATATGACCGGTGGGATCCAACCCCAGCCATGTATGCCTATACTATACTACTCCCACCTGCCCTTGGGTTGCCTCCCATGTCTAAAATGTACTCATTCTTCAGAGTCCAGCTGATTTGTCTCATTTCCCCTCAGGAATTACCTGCTTCCAACAATAAATCAAGCCTTACAGATCTCATGTTCCTCTCTTCTAGCACTGAGTCTGCTCTTCTGTGAGGTACACAAAGCACATCTCCAGCTTCCTGATCTTACTCCTAATTCAACCCCCCTTAGAATTAGGCACAGCTGGTGCTGCTGGGAGGTCCAAACCCAACCCCTGCCCCTCCAGGGTGCTCACCGTTGTAGGAGAGTGTGAGGCTCTCCAGAGACACCCAGGAGCTCAGCAGGTGGCATAGTGTCAGTGCTGCCTCCGTGGAGAGAGGAACTGTGAATAGCTCTAAGGTGGAGATGCTGCGGAATCGCTGGGAGGCCTCCAGTGCTGGAAGCCCCAGGCAGCTGGGATCTGATCCATCCAAAGCTCCGCAAGCCACTTCCCCAATCTCCATCTCTTCACCATCCTCCTTCTCACCAGCCACGATAAAAACAAAGTCATACAGGTCTTCAGACTCTGCACCAGACCCCTGACGGGTGCGAGCACCCTTCTTCCCTGTAGCTCGCTTGAAACGCTTTAGGGGCTTAGGCTGTGGGGCTGAGCTAGCTGGAGCTCGTTTGGATGAGGATGTGGAAGAGGAGGCAGAAGCAGAGGAAGTGGTGGCTGGAGCAGAGGGTGGCCGCTTGGTGCCAGGAGCCTCGTGGGAGGTGGCTGGAGGGTACAGCTCCCTCTTAGGGTCTGTCCCGCCTGCTGTCAGGCTCTCTTGTGTGCTGCGGCGTGTTACCCGAGTGGCAGGTGCAGCTCTGGGCATCTGCTTGGCTTCACTCTTCCGCCGGGTGGCCATCAGGGCTGCAGCACATCGCTCAGCAGCATCCCGGCGAGGCCGGCGAGAGCCTAACAAGAGGGACCCTTCCTCTCGGGATGGGGCCCGGCCTCGGGAGGCCTCTCCACAGAGGCGGCAGGGTGGGCCACCAGGGCCTGGCTGCCAGAAGCCAGCACTCATGGTGAGGATAAGGATGAAAAGGGCTGACTCTGGCACAGGCCAGGAGTACAGCGACACTTGGTTGACAGCCCCATGGTGAATGAGCTGATGCAACAGCTGCCGAAGTGACTGCTGAGCAGCCACATCAGAGAACAGCAGGTGGCGGAACTTGAGGGTGTGCAGGGAACTGGCCAGGGTCTCCAGAACCCTGCGGTTCGGCTCAGCCACCAGCTCGGTTGCACCCTGCAGCATGTTGCAGATGGTGAGCTGTCGGACATGGCGGGAGCTGTGCAGAAGAGGCGAGAAGCGCTGGTCACAAAGACGCCTGTCAGAAGATACATCAATGGTCCCACGTAGAACATGGGAAAAAAAGGCCTCCATAAACTTGGCTCGCCAGCAGGTCACACTCTGAAAGCAGAGAACATGCCAGACAGCCATGATACTAAGTGTGCTATCTATGAAACTGTCATCCCAATTACCCCCCTTCCAATAGCGAACTATTTATTGAGGCAGGCAACATTCTAAATAATTTATACAAGTTCATTTAATCCTCACATCTTTGAGGTAGATATTACCCCATTTCACAGGTAAGAAAACCAAGGCACAAAGAGGTGGTTATCACCTGTGGTCACACAGGTAAGTGGCAGAAACAAGATGTGAAGCCAAGGAAATCTGGTTCCAGACCATTCTTTTGCTATAGTGTCTCTCACAACTGAAACCATCAGTCCCATAAACTCCTCCATATTTGTTTCTAGAACCTGATCCCAACGTATCATTCTTACCACCACTACCTTTGTTCAGCCCTTATCACCTCACACCTGACCATTTCATCAGCTTCCTGATTGCTCTTCCTGTCCCCTTTTCCCCTCTCCAAACTACTTTACATAGGCCCACTGGATTCATCTTTGTAAAACACTACTTTGATTACACTATTCTGCTTTAAAACATCCATTGTTTCCCTGCTGCATAGAGTTAATTTGGAGTTCTTCAGCCTGGCAGCAAAGCCCTTCCACACTATGGCTTCTGCCTACCTGAGTTTTATTTCCCACATCTTGCATATGAATGAATGAATGCTTTGCTCTGGCAAAATCGGTCACTTCACTAACCCAAACCTGTCTTCTATGTCCTTTCTTACACCTACCAGAAGTTTTCTCCATTGCTGGACTAAATAGACTTCCTGAAAGGACTTACTAACATGTCCTTCTTTGAGGCTGTTTCTTTTTGGGACTCAAGTCTAATGTTGGCATGCTGTCTCATGATATTGAGCCTCTTTGCCCGTGTACATGTCCCAACCAGATTAGAAATTCCTGGGGAGCAGGAACCAACTTAGATTTGTTTCCTCCAAGGCAACAGTTATTTGCTTTGATGGGTACGGGACTTCATCATACTATTCTGGTAAATTTAGTAGTTTAAATTTAGCAAGTGATTTTAAACCTTTGGTGCACATCAGGACTTACTATGGAGCTTTTCTTTATTTCAAAATTCATATGCCAGGTACCCAGATTTGGTGATTCTGTATGTTACACCTGAGGAAAGGTCCAGGCATTTTTTTTAAACCACCTCCAGATGATTCTGATGTACATCAGAGGTTAGGAATTACTGCTACCTAATCCTGGAAGGCACACTGAGACAAAGACAGGTACCAGGCCTCAGAGTTTCTAATTTAAGACCATCCCTAAGTCCCTACCTTCTCCGAAGGTCAATGTAGGTCCCAGCTCTGCCACTATACTCTGGACTTCTCTGAACCTCTTTACTCATCTGTAAAATGTGGATAACATCACCTGCTTCATAGGATTGTTTTGAAGATCAAATGAGACAGTAAAAGTTAAAGCACTTTGTAAACTAAAATACAAAGTAGATGTTACTGTTGCTGCTATTAGCCCTAATGGGCAATGTGAAATGAAGGTAGAGCCTGTTAAGCAGGCTGCTTGTTTGGCCTAAAGCAAAGGTAGTAGAGGCCTGAGGTTCATCAAGACTAAAAGTAGAACACTTCTCTTTGGTCCTTACCCTGCCTCCATGCATTCCTCCATACCACAGTGACCCTCAATTCATATCCAAGGTTCTTAACATTTTAGCAGGAGCTTGGCCCCTACTGTCCCCAGGCAAAAGTGTCATTCCCTTTGCCCTAGCTATTTCCCCAGACTCTACCTGCTGTGGTAACAATTAGGAATGACTTCTTTATGCTTGAATTAACTGCACAGCAGCAACAGAGGAAGGCTTACTAGCAGCAGGGCATTAGGGGAGCAGGAAAAAATACCTAGCAACCAAATCTCTGCTCAGCTTTGAGTAGATGCAAAGAGAGTATCCCTGAGTCCTTCATGCCCTACCTCACTATAGCATTTGCTGGCCTACACCCATAGTCTTGAAAAACACTTGCAGGTAACCCTAGCAAGGCCTTCCAATTTTACAAGTGAGATAGCCAGGTGTTTATAAGATCTGGGCCTAAAATAGGACAAAGATGTGAACCAAGATATTATGACTGTTTCTGGTCATAAAAGGCATGTGGGAAATGTAGATTAGATAACTAAATATTGGACTTTTTCAGACATGTTAATGGTTGGTGAAGACAATGGGAGAGAATATTCGAAATTGCAACACCCAGACACGTGATAATTGTAGTGAGCAGCATGACACAGTGATCAGGAACATGCAATCCAGAGCCAGACTGCTTCAACTTGAATCCTGGGTCTGCCATTCACTAACTGTAACCTTAGGCGAGTCATGTCATCTCTTTCTGCCTCAGTTTCCTTATCTGTAAAGTGGAAGATAACTACACCAACATCATAGCATTCTTGTGAGGGTGAAATGAGTATGCAAAGTTAGTTTTGACAGCTATTTCAATGGCTTCTTTCTCACAAATTAATGCACGAGCATACAGCAATTCACTGCATTTTATTCCATCACCACCTTTTAGAAGAATCTATTCTAAAATATCAAAGCTAAAAAATACCTGAGAGATCTAGTCCAAGCCACTCATTTTGTACACTTGTACACTATAGCCCAGACAAGTGATTTAGATTCTTTTGGGTGAGGGTAAGAGAAAGGAGGCACGGCCAATGAGGTGAAGTGACATTTGCTCACCAACACAATCCTTGCCCCATCCTCAATGGGTTGGCAGCTCAGGTACTGGTGAGGGAAGAGGAAGTGTGTGTACAAACTAAGGAAGGCTAAATATCTTGCACTAAGTTGTTACAGCCAGCAATGTTCACAGACTATATATTGTCGATTCTTATTCTGATAATAGAAATATTGTTTGTGGAAAGATAATGAAGCAAATGAAAAATCACATGAAAACCAACTCTGGAGTATTTTTATATATGTGAATAGCTATGTATATTTGTTTTTACAACATTGAGATAATTCCAAACAGTTTCAAATGCTGAGCTTTTAAAATATTATACTAGCATGTATTTAAATGTTTTTAGAATGTGATTATTTTCAAAATATGGACATATGATATTTAGTAATTCCTGTATTATTGAATACTTAAATTGTTTCTAGCCTTTTGATATTAAACTTTGCTGTAATAAACATCTGAAAATAAATCTTCATGAGTATCTCAATTTTTATACACTATAAATTCTAAGAAGTAGAATTTCTAGTGAAAGAATTTAATTATTTTAAAATCTTTTAACAAATATCACCAGATTGCCCACCAAGAAAGTTATAACAATTTCTGAACTTCATCCACCCCGGCCAACCCTAGGCATTACCTTTTAAAACAAAAACCAAATCCAAACAAGACTTTACTAATTTAAGAAGTGAAATTTTGCTTTCCCATTTTTTACCATGAGGTTGAACATTTTTCACTTTATTGGAGATTTTTTTATATTTTGTGACTTGTCCAAATCTTTACTCATTTTATTCTACTGGGATGTTTGTCTTTTTCTTATTCTCTGTATCCCTGTTTTCTAAATATTGTTGCAAATGTTCTTCTCTAGCTTATTTACCTTTTAAAATTTGTTTATGGTGTTAGTACATTATGTGGTTAAATATGTCCATATTTTCTTTTTTGGTTCTGCCAAGTTAATAATTAGCACTCTCTCCATCCTGAGTTTTGATAGCCAGTCACCTTTATTCTTTTTTAGGTGTTTTGTGCTTCTATTTTTATTTATTTACTTATTTATTTTTTGGAGACAGGGTCTCGCTTTGTTGCCCAGACATGAGGGCAGTGGCATGATCGTAGCTCACTGCAACCTCAAACTCCTAGGTTCAAGTGATCCTCCTGTCTTAGCCTCCTAAGTAGCTGGGACTACAGGTGCATGCCACTGCGCCCAGCTAATTTTTCTATTTTTTGTAGAGAAGAGGTCTCACTATGTTGCTCAGGCTGGTCTTGAACTCCTGACCTCAAGTGATCCTCCCTCCTTGGCCTCCCAAAGTGCTGGGATTATAGGCATGCGCCACCGTGCCTGGCGTGCTTTTACTTTCTACAATTTTTAATCTATATAGAAATAATTTGAGTATATTGTTAAGGAGGCTCTAACTTTATTTTTTCCAAATGGTTAACCAATTGCTAGAGAACCATTTATTGAGTAACCCTTCATTTCCCCATTGCTTTGTCTCCAGAGTATCTATTCTATTTTACAGATCTCTTTGTACACACTAGTACCACACTGTTTCAAATACTATTGCTTTATAAGCAGTTATAGGCTATCTCTCTTGTTCACCATTGTATCCCTAGAACCTAGAATATAGTACATGGAACTGAGTAGGCACTCAATAACTGTTTTTGAGTTATAAGTGAGGTGAAGGTTACTTTTATTCAAAAGTGGGAAGCATAAGACACCCTTTGGAACGGATGTGCTTCAAGTCAGGACCTCTGCCTAAATGACTGTTGGGCCACCAAGCCTGGGGCCTCCTAAATGTTCTGAAATGCTTTGAGCGAAGAAAATGGGATAACAAACATTCTTTTCCAGGAAGCTTGAGATAATGTTGGAAAAAGAAAGCTTTCTCCAAGAGAAAGATATTATTACAATCTCCATCATCTGGTGGTCAACCATACATACTGCTTGTGAAATACTGGGACAAAGTGAATCTGATGTTTCCTTAGAGATGGCAGAAAGCTGTTACTGTTTTCTAAACTCTTGCATCCATTTCGCTTCCTCATAATGCCTAGAGTCTGAGGATTTTCTTGGGCCTCAAGTGTCCTCATTCTGAACTCCAAGGGTTGCAGTCCAGATCTGAAAGTGGAAAAGCTGAAGGACATGGAGCTGAATGTTACTGAACTCAGTGCCTCCCCAGAAATTAAATCTCCAATTCCTGATTCTAACTTTTTTTCTTTTTTTTTGGTCATCTGGCCTCATTCACTGTATATAGCCCAATTCAAATACTACTTCCTAGGAAAGACTTTCTTGCTCCCTTTTCCCTCAACCTCCTTACCCTCTATCCCACCACTTATCCTATCATATATGATCTATTTGTAGATTTCCCCATTAAACTGGTAGGTCCTCAAGATTAGGGACTGTGTTTGTACTTCCAATATCTAGTATAAGATCTGGTACGTGGTAAGCTTTTTTTTTGAGACAGGAGGTCTTGTTGTGTTGCCCAGGCTGGTCTTGAACTCCTGTGCTCAAACAATCCTTCCACCTCAGCCTCCCAAGTAGTAGTAAGTTTTAATAAATGTCTATTTTGAACTAAATCTGTCCCATCACCTAATTATGGAGCAGCAAAAGAAATTCTGCTTAAATGAGAGCTCTAGTGATTTATATCTGAATCAGCTAATAACAGAATCTCAGGGCTAAAAGGAGCCCTAAAATTCATCTTGTCCAATTCTGTCTACAATGCTAAATTCCCTGTACAATACCCTTGTGTCAAGGAGTTATCCAAACTCTATTTGAACACATAGTTACGGGAAGCTTATTACCTCTGGAATTAGCTTGTTTCATCACCGATGAGCTCAGAGTTTAAGTTTTACCTTCAATTTAGCAAAAATGTATCCTCCTTTAGCTTCCACCCAGAAAAGTCTATTAATCCCTTTCATGTGGCAACCATTCACATATTTCAAGCTGATTCAGGTTTCCTTCCCAGGTCTTCTCTTTTTCAGGAAAAACATCTCCAGTCTTCCAAATGTGACTCATCCAGTGTGCCTTTGACTTCTTTGTCCATACTCCAGGGGTAGCCTGACCACTGCAGAGCAAGGCAGGACTATCGTTCCCCTTGTCCTTCAGCCTATATTATATTTACATTAGTTCACACAGCTCAGGGTATAGTCATTACAAGTGGCTTCATCATATTGTTGACTAAACTCCCTTAATCTTTTTTATACAAGCTGCTGCTAAACCAGACCCATCTACCTGCCCTGAGGCCCTGCAATTGAAATTTTTTAGACTTAGTGAAGTGTTGGTTTATTCTGTTAAATTTCATTTTGTTAGATTTGACCATTGCACCAACCCCATCAAGAACTCTAAGAATCCTGGCTCTGCCATCCATTGTGATCACTACCCTTCCCTGTTTTGTGTCCCCTGCAAAAATGGTGAGCAAGCAAGTTAGTGACAAATGCCAAATGGGCCAGAACCTTGTGACAAACCGTCAGAGCCCTCCTCCCAAATCAATTTTATCTCTGTCCCTGCACTTTACCAGTACCCAGCTTGTGTCTGTGTGCTATTCCTGCTTTTACGGTGCAAAATCAGTCCAGAGTTCTACCTGATACCTTAACTTACTTCCAAACTGGAAGGCCTTGTCTTCATCAGCTCATCCCAGAGTCGGCGCCAGATGGCCTGAGTAGAGAGGCCTGTAGGGAGAAATATCACATTTACTTGGCTGCTTCCTGGCCACCGTGAGTGAAGTATATCAGCCTTTCATGTTGTCCTTTGGGTTTACAGGAGCAATATGGCAGAGTGGTTAGGAACTTTGGCTCTAAACACAGACTGCCTGGAGTTGAACATCAGCAAACTACACTCTAGCTATGTGACTTTGGGCAAGTTACTTAATTTCTCTGTACTTCAGTTTCCTCATGTATAAAATGTAGTTAATAGTTAATAATAGGGTTGTTGAAAGGATTAAATGAGTTTCTCTGGGTAAAGTGCCTAGGACAGTGCTTGGCACATCAGGGTTAAATGTTAGCTGTTAACAGATGTGTCCAATGAGGGGAGGCAGCTTGGTTAAATAGAAAAACTAAAATTCAGAAGATCTGGGTTCTAGTTCTGGCTTTGGCTTTTAATTGTGGTGTGCCTGTGTCTCACTTTTATCAGTATAATAAGGATCATATATTTGCTTTGTGTTTCACAGGACACTGAGGAATCAGAAGGAAAGAAAGTAAGTGTGAAAGTACTTTTTGAAAAGTATGAAGTTCTATGCTGGTATTAAGTGTAATATTTACCTGAAGAACATCATGATGCTTTGTTCACAATCACTGACTGAGAAAGAGACAGAACGATACTCACCTTTCTTGAGGGCAGTTTCCTCAATTCTCTCCAAGTAATATATATTCAGCAGAGGTAAGATGCTTTGAAGTATTGGGCCTGGGAGGGCTACAAAAACCAAAACACAAAGTTTACTTCCCCCCCACCCCCACAGGGTTCCAAGCATTATTTATGCTATTGGAAGGGAAAATGGAAGGGCAGACTTCTCGTTTGATAAACGGAACCTATAGAAGCTAATCTCAGTGTATTCCAAACTCTGGCCCACTTATCTTCAGCCACTCAGCTGGGAGCTGGAATTTCAGGGGCAAGGGTGAGATAATCCCAAAAAACAAGCTGACATGCTAAATGAGCTTGACATGCTCATTTAGGAGCTGGTCAGTTCACTTCTGCCCAAACCATTCGGCATTGAAAAGGTCCTAGTCCTACTACTGAATATGTGTTATAAAAAGTCCTTCATAATCTGCCTTACTAACTTTAGCTCCCTGCTTTGCCTCCTACACCTCAGCCACACTAAACTACTTTTTTCATTTACCTAACATATTATGCTGCTTTCTGTCTCTGTACCTTTGTTATGCTATTCTCTCCAACAGGAATGTCCTTGCCACTTTCAGTATATCAACTACTCATCTTTCAAGTATCACATGCCCTTTATTAAGTCTTTCCTGAATTCCTTTCCCATTCTTCCAGATTAACCACTTCCATCCTTTGGGAAACTGCTACAGCCTGAACTAGTACTATTCTATGAAGAATAGAGACAATTAACCTCTATAATCTATTCAATATATCTTAAAAAAAAACCTGCTCTTGCCAACTACTCTAGTTCTGAGAAGACAGTATAGTCACAAAGGGCTTAATCTCTAGAGTTGGACAAATCTGGGTGAAATCCTGATTGTAACACTTAGTTAAAATCCTTGCACAAATTATTTAAGCCCCAGTTTCTTCAATTTTAAAATGGAGATACTAACAACTACCTCATGACATTGTCATGAAGATTAAAGGAGATCATGCTTGGAATCTGTTTAAAACAATGCCTGGCCATAATAAACTCTCTAAATGTTGGCTATTATTATTTTTATCCTATCAATAGCATCTCTGTCCTATCAAGAACAAGTCTAAAAGGCCGGGTGTGGTGGCTCACGCCTGTAATCCTAGCACTCTGGGAGGCTGAGGTGGGAGGATCACTTGAGCTCAGGAGTTTGAGACCAGCCTGGGGAAGAGCGAGACCCCGCCTCTATAAATAAAAAAAAAAAAAAGAACAAGTCTAAGATCTTGGAATATACCAAAACTTCCATTCCAGGATCTCCTTTTATCTTTACCTATGGAATAAGTGAATCTTGACATCCAAGAATCTAGCTAGTATAATTCTTTGTGCATAGTAGGTACTCAATGTAACTGCTGAATGAAACTGTTAATTCCCTATGCAATTACACTAATGTAGGCCTCATCGCTATTCATATGGACTATTGCAACAGCCTAACTGCTCTCCTTGACCTTGGTTTCTCTCTAGTCTCTCTTCATCCTGCTCTTGCTGATGACATTCCCCTCTTCAAAACCTTTCAAAGGCTCTCTACTGCATTCAAGATAAAGTCCAAACTCCACATTCTGACATTCAAGGTATAATATACCTTATTCTACTTAAGTTTCCTCATTGTACCCGTTCCTCCTGCCTCTATTCACTCACCTACCCCCACCTCTTATACAAAGCAATGCTAGTCCACAACCTCCAGGAAGCTTTTCCTGGCTGTTAGCCCATACTGAGACCTTCCTCCAAAATAGCAATGCTTAGCAGGCCTCTTACTTGGCTCTTCTCCTAAACGCCCTTACTTGATTCACTTTTTCTGTGTGACTGTTTACCTGGTCTAGGCCCACAGGAGCTCTTCCTCCCCTGTCTCCTCTCAACCTGGCTGGGAGCTCAACCAGTAATAATGGCGGTAGTATATACAGCAGTGGTAGGGGAAGGGAGGAGGAAAAGGAGATTCAGTAAACTGTCAATTATTTGTTTTAGGGGGAAGAGGCAACACAGAAAGAAATTCCCCCTCTTCCCTTTGGCTCCAATCTGCTCCCCTCTATTTAGCCATCCCCTCTCACAGCCACAGGAATTCTCATCCCCTATTACCCACCTATTCCTTTCTCCAATCTTACTAAGCCAGGCTCTTCCTTGCTTCCTTCTAGTCTATACCTTTAATGCTTCCTCTTCCCAACTTGGGGCCTCCACACCCAGTCGTCTCCCCTTCTAGCCAGGTTTAGCATCCCACATGATCCAGGCTGACACAGCCAGACCCTCTCTGCCTTATTCCACATTCCCTAGAATTTTTCTGAGCCCCCTGTTCAGTCCCACTGAGACTTTTCTCCCATTCCCCAAGGGTCCAGCCTAACCCTTCTCTCCTGGGCTGTTGGCTGGCACAGGGCCTCCACAATCCCTCCCCACTGGGCCTGAGGCCTTCTCGCAGTCAGTCTCTCCCCACCCCCTACTACAGAAAGGCACTTGGGCCTCATCGGTATTGGTGCCCCACTCCCACCACCAAGGGCCTCCAGGACCACTCTCCACAGCCTTAGGGCTTATTCTGGAGCCCCATCTCCCCAAACTCCAAGGCCTTTTCACTATACCCACCTTCTCAGGGTGTAACCCAATCCCTCCTCCTCAAGCCCTCACTCCTGACCTGACCAGGGCCTTCCTCCTGGCAAAGACACCACTGCCACCACCCCTAAGGCCTCCTCGTGGAACCGCTCCCCCACCCCCGACCAAGGCCCAGGGCCTCCTCTCCTGCCGCCCCCAACCCCAGGCCCTCCGCCTGGCCTGCGCTCTCCTCACTCAACTTCAGCCCTGGCCTCTGGACCCCACCCCCCTCACACCACCAGCCTGTCGGGCCCAAGGCCTCCCTAGTCCCCCGGGCGGCCAAGCCTGCTTCGCAGAGCCTTCACTTTCCCCTCTTTTAATTCTCCTCAGGTCGCGGACCCCAGTTTCCCTCATCAGCTGCCAGGCCGTGGCCAGCGGTACCCACCCCCCAGCCCGGCCTCCCGGTGCCCGTCTGGCAGCAGGCCTCCTCTCCTCCGTTACCCGCCGGGACTCCCGGCCCGCCAGCTCAGCTGGTCGGTTCGCCCTTCCCGGCGGCTCGTCCCTGCGCCCCAGGCCGCCCGCCTTCGCTGTTCAGCCTGGATGCCCTCCACCGAGGTCCCGGCCGCCCTCAGGCCTGGCGCCTCCGTTCATTCCCATTCGGTCCAAGGCCTCCTAGCAGCGACGCGCCCCGCTCCCGTTCTCGTTTCAGCCCGTCGGTCCGGGATCCCCGGCCGTCGCCCCGCCTGGGGCCTCCTTGGCCCTTCCCGCCTGTCCGTCATTCCAGCCCTCCCGTTTGCCAAGGCACTCCAGGCCCCCTTTACTCGCTCTCAGGCCCTTCCTCGCCGCTTGAGCCCATCCGAGTGGCCTCTGGCGCTCCCTGCCCTGCCGGTCGGTCAGTCGCTCAATCAGTTTGGCACCCGAGGCCCCGGTCGTCAGTTCGCTCCCGTCCGCCCTGGGCCGTCTGAAAGGCCGCGGCGCCCCGAGCCTTTCGGCCTCTTCCCCAGCCCCATTCCCTTGCACTCCAATCCGCCGTCCTGCCCCCGCCCATCGGCTTGGCCTCCCGAGTCTCGGCACCCGTGGTGTGTCAAGAGAGATACCGGAGGCCCCCGGCCGTCAGTCAGGTTAGGTGGCCCCGGGCCTGGCCTCCTTGCCTTAGGCCGGGCCTCCCAACCTCGGCCCCTGCCCCCGGGCAGGTGGGCCATCCCTGCCCATCGGTTCGACATCCGAGACTCCTCAGCCCGGCCCAGCCGAGTGTCAGTTCGGTGCCCGCAGCTCCATCCCGCCAGTCCAGCCTCTGTCGCCCGGGCCCTGCCTGCTTCACCTCAGACCGGGCCTCCTGGCCTCGCCCCCCGCGCCCCTCAGCCAGGCCGCGGTGCGGGTCCACCTGCCCATTTGGTCTCGGTCTTTACTGTCCAGCCCTGTCAGTCAAGGAATTCATGCTCTGACCTAACGATCTGGCTTCCAGTGCCCCAGGCTGGGCCTTGCCCCGGGCCTCCCGGCCTCGCCCCCCGCGCCCCCCGGCCGCTGGGCCGCCCCCGCTCGTTGCCAGAGGTAGCCCCTTACCCCGCGACTTACCCCACACCCCGCTCTCCAGAACCCCCATATGGGCGCTCACCGCCCGCCCGCACAGCTCGAACAGGGCGGGGGGAGCGTTGGGGCCCGAGGCCGAGCTCTTCGCTGGCGCCGCCTCCCGGGACGTGGCCTCCATGGTCGTTGCCGCCGCTACCTCACAGAACCAGCAACTCCGGGCGCGCCAGGCCTCGGGCGCCGCCATCTTGGGGAGGTGCGCGAGCCCGAAAGTGGCATCCGCGGGCCGCCATCTTGAAAAGGTCAGCAGTTAGGACGGCTCCATAAGCGATATGGGTAAGAACATGAACTACGCTAAAGAAATGTCGTATAAATTAGCACATTTCCCAAGTCTCTCAGGGGCTACTATTTTAAGTAAACTCCTAGATCAATGTATTTAGGTCTGGCGTGACTAAGCGGATGTTTCTTAGCAAAGCCTCCTCAGGTGCAAATACCAGCTACCCCTAACCCCTGCCTGAGGCTAGTAGTATATGCCAATCTGAGCGTGTGTTCGCGACTACGATTGAGTATGCCGCACTTCCGGCCAGATCGCCGGATATCCGCTGAGTGACCCTTACGAGTCCTTTTTGATCCTGAAGTGTATTAGGTCCTGCTGTTGCTGCTCGTGTTGAATCCAGAACCATAGCTGGACATGGGTCTGGAGGAAGAAGGAAAGATGCTGACCGGGTCCGGAGATCCCAAGGAGGTAAGGCAAGGCGATCGACTCGACCCTCTTTTCTAAGGCCCAGGGCCCAGCCCGCCCAAACATGCCTGGGGCCCTCTTAGCCCCGGTTTCCTCTCTTGGGTTTGCAGGGTCAGGAAAGCTGGTTCCCTCGACCCTTCCCCAGAATTCGTCGAGTGATTTTGGGCAAGTAGTCTTTCTCTGGGCTTCGGCTTCCCCATTCTGTAAACGTGGTGAAGGTTTAACGAGCGAAAATCCCTTATCGACTAAACTTTTGTAAAAATATTTTCAGTCATTCTGAAATAAATGACTGAAGGGCCTCCGCAGTGTTCTGAGGCCCTGGTTTGACAGGTTTGGGGAGCAAACAGACCAACTTTACCCCAGCTCAGGTCAGAAATCCCTGTCACATCTTCTGTGGAGAGTAAGGAGATCTGGCCTCACAAGAGTTCTGTGAAAAAGTGGTTTCTTTTTCTTTGAGGCGTGCAGGAAGGTTTGTCTTTAGGGACAGTGTAGGAATGTGTAGTATAATTCTGTGATGAAAGAGGGAGCTCTTTTCCAGAGTTAAGAGTGCCTGTGTAATAAGTATTTATTGACTGCTTACTATTCCAAGTGCTTTATATGTACTAATTCATTTAATCTACACAATATTTCTATGAGATATTAGGTACTATTATTATTGCCTTTTTTTACAGATGAGGCAGTAAGCATGGATGTTAAATATCTTATCTAAGGACGCAGCTAACAAATTGGTGCAGCCAGGAATTGAATCGAAGCAGCATGGTTCTAGAGCCAGGACTCTTACCCACAGTGCTACAGGCTTTACAAAAGCTACTGAGCTTTTTGTTTCCAGTTTTGTTTCCTGTCTGTTCATTTGTTCATCTGGTCACTTCAAGGCAGCCGTTCTGGGTTTATGGATTCAGAATAGTTGTTAACTCACCTATCCCTCAATTTTTCCTAGTCTTATTATTTTCAGAATGAAGTGGAGCCAGCCTTACAAAGGTCAGCCGGGTCCACCACAGCAGTAGATGGGAAAAAGAAAGTAAATAAGCAATTTTAAAATTAAGAAAATGGGGGTATTTTGTGAAGAACCCATAATTCTAGAGGATTAAATATTTTTATTTAGTATGCTTTGTCTCATTGACTGGAATTTTTACATGAAGCAGTCCATATTCAGACTTATATTTGGATTTGTTTTTCCAAAACGTGCCATGATATTTTTGACACAAAATTATCAGTGTTGTAGGGAAATGATATGAAGGTCTTCCTTCTAGTATACTAATTTCTGGTTTCTAACTCAGGTAGAATGTGATTTTAGTTTTTTGGGGAAACCTTTTCAGTATAAATTTTTTAAAGGTTTTTTTAAAAGAGCAAGATTAAGAAACCTTGTTTCATGAAAAACTGGAATTTACATCCTAAATAGAATCTTCATGTTTAGAAGAAACCTTTGCCAATTGTGAGAATAAATAGCCTGGTTTACAGTTGAACCTGCCCTACCCCTCATTCCCAGCAGCCTATGTGAGCTTTGGTCCCTTCCCTGAATGGCATGGTAGAGAATGAAACAGATTATATTGGGATTTTGAACTCGTTATTTTTATTTCCATATATACCTTTTCTTTCCTTTCCCCCAAATGTGGACACTTGCATGCACAGGCAGCCAAACACCTTCTTTCTGACACATGTGGAGACACTGATCAGACTCTGCTACACCCTAGATTTAGGCCGATGCTGATGCTCCCATGGGGAATTTTTTACACTGCTCCCATTGGAAGAAAGGAAACTAAGTTTGAGATTATGCACTTGAATCAGAAGTAAATAGGTAGGGCCTGTTTCCAAGTTCATTGATGGAGTTGTGTAGACCTTTGGTGCACTTTTATTGATACTTAGTCTACTTAGGTTTCTGGGAGTTTAGCAACCCAAAAAGCAGTGACCGTAACTATCTTCAGTCAAGCTCTGGCTAGAGAAGACTTTAGGTTTGTCCATTTTCATATTCCACATTCAAGTTCAGAGTCTAGAAAAAATGGGTTTCCTCATAACTTGGTTTGAGATGTAAGAACTAAATTTAGCTATTTCTGTCACTACTAGGACTTACTATAATCTAGAACAAATACTTTAAATTATGTAGGTCCCATATGAACATCTAACAGCTCAAATCTATATCAGAAAATGTCTAATTACTGTTTCTTATCTCTAAACTGGGATTACTTTCTTAAGGAACTGTTGTGATCAAATCATAACACGTAAGAAGGTGCTTTATAAACTGTAGAGTGTTAAGCATACTTAGGTTCTTGCTAATGAAAGTAAGATGGTGTCTCTGTCTTGAAATGTACCTGGGATTTGTTTTAATCAGGTATGGTAATGTGACAGACATGGAGACAACTGCCTTTGAAAGAAGAGTTTATTACTTATAGTTCCCAAGAGAAGGGGGCATACCACATGATGCAGGGCTACATAGGAAGTGTCAGGGCTGGTCAGGAGGCAGGAGGAGTGAGGGGGGAAAGTGTGGGTTAGAGCATTGGTTTCTGTGGGAAGAAATGGGTGAGGCAAGGTAGGCAAGCTTAATTAAATTTAGGATTGGATAGTTTGAATAATTTCACTGGGCTCTGGGATATAGGGCTGGTCCCTAGTTGTCTTGTAGTTGACCCGGTGGTGATTTAGACAAAGGGATAAGAGCTTGATGTGTAAGACTCAGCTAAAGGAGGTGGTTGGCTACAAGGGCTTTGGATTGATTGGGTTGCATATGAGAGGTGTGCTACCAGGCAAGTTGTTTGCTGTCTAAAACTTAGCTAGCCCTGGGAGGGCAGGATTAGCAAGGCCCCATAGATGTCAAAACATCATAAAATGCAGAAAATAAAATGACGTGATTAATATAGTGTTTAACATCAGTAATTACAACATTAATATAATTGGGAATAACCATGCCATAAAATTGCTGCTGACATTAATTTTGTTTTCCTTTTGTAGGAGGAAGAGGAAGAGGAGGAATTAGTGGTAAGAGCTGTCTCAGGTTTGGAACTGTCTCAGTAAAAGCAGGAAGTTTGAGCATCGTGAAACTAAAGGCATTTTAAGGACACCTTGGAGAGAATGGGGGTGGAATAAGCTTTAATACTTCCTGTGTAATGGAGTGTTCAGGGGTATGGGTCTGAGAATCTGAGTCTATTCTGCGTTTGGGGCTTCTTCAGTTGTGATGTCAGGGAGCAGATAGCATCTTGAGGACCTGGCACTCAGTCATCTGCTATATGTGGTTTAATAAAGAAGGAACCTTTCTTAGATGGTTCTTCTCTGTGTTAGCACTGCCTTTCTAGCTGGGCAGCTGGGGTGCATAGGCCTGTTCTCAGACAAGGGGAATTGAAATTTTAGACATGACATCCCAAAATGCTGTGTTAACAAGTAAGGCCTCCTATAGGTCTACTTCAAGTTTGGCCAGGTTTCCTTTACCACCTTGTTTTTCAGATAGGACTGAGGCTTTCAGTGCATACTGGCAACCTTGGAAGGCAGGAATGTGAAACTTTTCCCTACTACTTAGCGTCAGAATTGAATGGGAGACCCCATTCTGCCATGTCTGGTGGCAGTGTGGCTCTGCCAGCTGGTCTTCTGCACGGTAATTCAGAGGCAGCACCTTGGTTTGGTGGTTGTATTAATCAAAGCATATGTGTTTGGTGGGTCTCCCCTAAAACCATCATTTTGTTCTTTTTCTGTTTCTCCATCAGGATCCCCTAACAACAGTGAGAGAGCACCGCGGGCAGCTGGAGAAATGTGTAAAGGCCCGGGAGTGACTAGAGCTCTGTGATGAATGTGTATCCTCCCGATCACATACAGAAGAGGATTGCACAGAGGAGCTCTTGGACTTCTTGCATGCAAGGGACCACTGTGTAAGTCTATCTGAAGTCAGGAAGGGGAAAGCTTATGGTGGCCAGGGAAGACTTGGTGTTGACAACATTTCTATGGTAGGGGCAGGCCCATCAATGAGTATTTACCATGGGCCCAATATATGTCAGGTACAGTGCTGAGGATTTTACATAAATAACCTTGTCTAATCCTTACTACTTCCACTGCAGATAGGTATCATTATCCCCATTTTACACATAGAAACTGAGGCTCAGAGAAGAAAAATGAACATCCCAACTTGCATTGCTAAACAGTGGGGAAGCTGGATTTTGTACTCTTAAGTAACAGACTATTCTTTAAAGTAATTTATATCCTCTAGTGTGTCACGTACATAATAATTGGCACAGAAACTTGGTTTTCTTTAAAGTATATTTGTGCTTGACTCATATAACACAGTAAGGTATTATATAAATTACACATAGGCAGAATTTGATATGGTTGCTTCTATTAAAACTGGCCATTAAACATGAAAAGACGCTCAAAATCATTAGCCATTAGGGAAATACAAATCAAATGTACCATGAAATACCACTTTATACCCATTAGGATGTCTGTAATCAAAAAGACAGATAACAGACATTGGAGAGATATGGAAAAGTTGGAAATCTCATACACTGCTAGTGGAAATGTAAATTGGTACAGCCACTGTGGAGAACAGCCTGGCAATTCCTTAGAAGATTAAACATAGAGTTAACATATAATACAGCAGTTCCACTCCTAGGATTACAGGTGTGAGCCACCACACCTGGCCGAAAATCAAGTACTTTCCTCAAAAAATTAAACATAGAGGACTCATGCCTATAATCCTAGCACTTTGAGAGGCTGAGGCGGGAGAATCACTTAAGCCCAGGAGGACAAGACCCCATCTCTACAAAAAATAGAAAAATTAGCTGGGCATAATCCCAGTTACTCGGGAGGCTGATGTAGGAGGACTGCTTGAACCCAGGAGTTTGAGGTTGCAGTGAGCTATGATGATGCCACCGTACTCTAGCCTGGATAACAGAGTGAGACCCTGTCTCAAAAAAAAAAACAAACAAACATAGAATTACCATATGATCTAACAATTCCACTTCTGGGTATATGCCCAAAAGAATTGAGGGTAGAGACTCAAACAGATATTTATACATCTATGTTCACGGTAGCATTATTTACAATAACCAAAAGGTAGAAACAACCCAAGTGTCCATTGGTGGATGAATGGATAAACAACATTTGCTGTATACATATAATGGGGTATTAGCCTTAAAAGTGAAGGAAACTGACACATGCTACAACATTGATGAACCTTGTGGACATTATGCTAAGTGAAATAATCCAGTCACAAAGGACAAATATTATATCATTCTACTTATATGGGGTACCTAGAGTAGTCACACTCATAGAGACAGAGAGTAGAAAGGTGGTATCCAGGGGATGGGGAGAGGGGAAATGGAGAGTTATTGTTTAGTGGGTACAGAGTTTCAGTTTAGGAAGATGAAAAAGTTCCTGAGATTGATGGTTTCAGAACAATGTGAATATACTTAATGCCAGAGGAATGTACAGTTAAAAATGATTAAAATGGCAGATTTTATGTAATGTATATTTTACCACAATTTTAAAAAAAATGTGCTGAACATGCTACAGCATGGATAAACCTTGCAAACATTATGCTACATGCTAAGGAAAAGAAGCTAGTCACAAAGTCACACATACTGTATGATACCATTTATATGAAATGTCCAAAATAGGCAAATCATGATCTGTTCCCTTATTACATGCCCTCCTGGTGATTTTCCTCCTCCCACTTTGTAGTCTTTCAGTAAATATTTAAATATATTTATAAACCAAGCACTAGGTTAGAATCTGGGAGTGAGACAGACATGGTCCCTTCCTTTACTGAATTTATGAGCCAGCATAAGAGAGAGAAGCAGAACAATTAGTAAACTGTGGTAAGTCCCTTGGGTGTAACCTCAAGCCTGGCATTCACTGAACTCCCCTATTTAAAGCCACTGTGGTTTCCCCTCCCAACCTCCCCCTATTTTATTTTCCTCATAGCATTTACCACTATCAGAAGTTACCTTATTTATGTGTTTATATTTCTCTTACTACTCTGTAAGTTCCACAAGCGACAGAGATACTGTCTTGTTTATAGCTATAACTCACTCAGCACTTAAAACAGTACCTGGCATATAGTAGGTGTTCTATAAATACCTGTTGAATTAATATGTAATATTAATATTGCTGTGACGGGAGGTGTAAGTTTCTACAGGAAGACAGATTTGTGTAGGGATAGTGGCTTGTTTAGAGAAGGCTTGCAGGAAATGACATGTAAACTTAAGATCTAAAGGAAGAATAAAGATGAAAATAGTTGAGTTGCAGATAGAAGAGAGTTCACCAGGGCTCAAGTGTGGTGGGTGTGTGAGGAGTGGTGAGAAAGGGGCAGTCCTGTTTCAAGTCATGACAGACCTCATAAGCTATGACGTTAAAGCTGCCAATCGATGTCATCCTTTTCTTTTCCCCATCTAGGTGGCCCACAGACTCTTCAACAGCTTGAAATAAATGTGCAGACTCATTCACCTCAGCCTTCATCACCTAGGCATCAGGATACTTCCTTATGGTTTTGAATATGCCATTTGTTTTTAATTTGTATAAAAGTTCATGTGAACCTCATGGATTTTGGCTTAGTAGCGTCTATGTAATTAGCAGTGATTCCATCTTAATAAAATTTTATGAACTGCAGACCTGCTTACTGTCCTTTTTTTTTTTAAATTTATAATTTTTTGTAATTTGAAATTTCCAAGCACATGAGAATAGATGGAGTAATCATCAACCCCCATGTACCTATCACCTAGCAAGTACGTATGTCTTAATGATAAGGACTTTATTTTTATTTTATTTTATTTATTTATTTTTTGAGACAGGGTCTTGCTCTGTCGCCCAGGCTGGAGTGCACTGGTGTCACTGTAGCTCACTGCAACCTCAAACTCCTGGGCTCAAGCGATTCTTCTGCCCCAGCCTCCCAAGTAGCTGGAACTACAGGCACGCACCACCACGCCCAGCTAATTTTTCTATTTTTTTGTAGAGACGGGGTCTCACCCTTGCTCAGGTTGTTCTTGAACTGCTGGCCTCAAGCGATCCTCCTACCTTGGCTTCCCAGAGTGCTAGGATTACAGATGTAAGCCACCACACCCAGCCTAGGACTTTATTTTTTATACACCATGATGCCATTATCACACTTAAAAAGTTAACAGTAATTGCTTAATATTAAATACCTATTGCATACAAAAGTTTCTCATCTCAAAAGTATCTTTTGACAGTTTTGGTTTCAGTGTCCAACAAGTTTCCTTTTTTTAAAAAGGGAGTAAGGAGGGTATAGGGTTGTGGAAGGAGGGGTACTGGAGTCTAAGCAGGATGAGAAAAGGGCACCTGGGTAGGTATGTGGTGCTGGCAATGGAAGATTGGTTACATATAAGGCAGACTGATCCAATAAATAAATATATTGTGGATAATGGGAGCGGTAATCAAGGGGATGGAATTATAAATATGGAAAAGGAAAAAACCAGAATGAATCCAGTGGTGTTTAGGTATTGGTATGAACTATACAAATACAGATTTATTTAATAAACAGATACACATGCCAGTATGTGTACATGTAGGGAATACATATATTCCCTAGCTCTGTCCACAAAGAGGGCTTCATTCTCCAATAAAGGGATCCAGGGCTCCTTGGAGAAACAGGTGATTCCAGGGCTGAGACGGAAAGTACAAGCTAAGCCTGGAACAAAATGTACCATAAGGAAGGAAGTGCTCAAAGAATGACAGGGACATGTCAAAAGTACACAAAAACCATTAGCCAGATCTGAGAGGATTATACCCCACTGAATAAGATAGGAATTCATTAATCCATACTAATGTAAGTAAATGAATTAAAGTTTGGTGAGGAAGGGGATAGTTTATAATTAATTTAAAATTAAAAGGGTAAAGTACATTGGAGAAGCCTGGCAGATAGCTTAGATGAAAGGTCATATCACCAATAATTGGACAAATAACTCTACCATCCAGGGGCAGTAATGAGAACACAGCATCACTGTGATTCCTGCAAAAGATACATAAGCTGAATCTAACCAGACAAATCAAATTGAGGGACATTATACAAAATTGGACATTGTACAAAATAGTCCTCATTGTGACTCATTGTGAAAGTCAAGGAAAGACTGAAGAACTTTCAGGTTGAAGGAGACTAAAGAGACATGACAACTGAATGCAACATGTGATTCTGAGCAGGATCCTCTTGTTTTAATATAAGAACATTATTGGGACAACTTGTGAAATTTAAATGGAGTCTGAATATTAGATGGCAGTGATGTATCATTGCTAAAGTTTGAAATTATTAAAAAACAACCCCAGTAAATCCCAAATGTGTATAATAGAAGCTGACTTTAGAGCAACAGTTAGGGCTATGAGCTGTCTACATTCCTATGTCTAGTGTTAGAATTAGGCATATTTCCCCATAAAAACAGTAAACAGGAAGCTCCACAATATTGCTGGTAATGTATACTGCTCAAGGGATAGGGAAAATGTTCCCCATTCCAATTGGGAAGACATCCTAGGTCATCTAATAGAACTTGCAATGATGGCGATGCTCTATTCCATACCGTCCAATATGCTAGCTACTAGCCACATATGGCTATTGAGCACTTGGAAATGTGGCTAATGTGACTGAGGTACTGAGTTTTGCATTTTATTTTAATTAATTTAAATTCAAATAGCCATGTGTGGCTTGTGATTATGATATTAGAAAACGGAGGTCTAGCAGTTGTAAACTCAACCACCTGAGTGGTACCTGAGGGAAGCAGGCCTTGTAGGCTTTGGAAAACTGCTCCTCCACTCCAGCCAGCTGTTGCTATTGGGAATGCAGACCTAGTGCTGCCAGATACCCAAGTTTTATGTGAAATATGTCAATTTTTAAATGTGGGCAACTAACTTTTTGAAAGCATGCAGGCCAAATAAAATACAACTATGGGCTGAATTTGGCTTACTAGTTTGCAGCCCTGGTTGCACATGAAAAAGACCTATTTACAAATGGTTACATGCAATAGAAAGTGAACCATGCCAAAAAGGAGTGCCTGTGCTTCAGAAATAATGAGCAGACAAAAACAAAACCAAAACCGAAACCAAAAAATCAGCAGACTGATATTCAGTATAGCCAGCAAGACTGAGGAAAGCTTCACATATGAACATGCGGTAATGGAGCTTCTGAGAATCTAAAGGATTGTGTTTACAAAAATAGGACAAAAGGCTAACTGTTTCAATCTATTGTCCTAGCTACAGGGATGGCCAGCATTTCCCATTCATTTCTGACTTAGATCATCATCATTTAAGGGTGATATATTAATATTATCTCACAAATACTTTTATAAATGTTGGCACTGTATTTGTTGTATGTAATATGATTATTTTCCAACACCAGGTTGAGCATCCCTAATCTGAAAATATGAAATCTGAAATGCCCCAAAATCCAAAACTTTGAGTGCCGACATCGTAAGTGGAAAATTCCACATTTGACCTCATGTGACAGGGTTGCAGTCAAAATGCAGGCACACAATGCAGCTTATTCAGTGTCCTCAAGGGAAAAAAGACCCTTCTAGCCCCTTTCAGCTGTGATAAATCTTTTCCACAAGTGCCCATATTGCCCCCGACAAGCACACCCACAAAGGGTAATAAAATGGCACATGTGCAAGCCAAACATGCCAATGGCCCACAATGGCCCACATGGGCCAAGACCTATGTGCAAACACTGTGGGTTTTTTTTTTTTTTGCTTATTCTCTATTCTGTGGTGTAAAGATATTGTTGAAAATGTCAAAAAGGCCTGCAGATACCTCCATAGGTAACAGAGATAAGAAAAAGAGGGAGCATTTATGTTCATCTATTGCACAGAAAGTCAAGTTGTTCAAGAAACTGGACAGTGGTTTAAGTGTGAAACATCTCACAGAACAGTATGGTGTTGGAATGACCACCATATATGACCTGAAAAAACAGAATAAACTATTGAAGTTCTATGCTGGAAGGGAAGAACAGACATTAATGAAAAATAGAAAAACACTTCATAAAGCTAATAATGAAGTTTTAAAAAAATTTTTTTTCTTTTTTCCTATTCTCCATTTGAGAATTTTTTTTTTTTTTTTTTTTTGTAGAGACAAAGTCTCACTATGTTGCCCAGGCTGGTCTCAAACTCCTGGCCTCAAGCCATACCTCCTACCTTGGCCTCCCAAAGTGCTAGGATTACAGGCATGAGCCACCGCACCTGGCCTTGAAGGACTTTTTAACATCAGTAACGAGGCTCCAGTTGTTCATTCATTGACTGATGGTGAAATAGCCAAACTGGTTCTGAATCCAAGGTGATCGTGATAACAGTAATGATGATGACATTATTTTCAGAAAAAGTACTTATTGACAACATGGTGAAAATGTGTGAGGGGCTATTGAAGTACTAGAGAAGCATACATTCATAACAAGAAATCATGTCAGTTTATAAAATCAAAGACAGACTTCTAAAACAAAAACCATTTTTTTTCTTTACTATACTTTTTTTCTATTGAACGTAACTCATTGTTAATGAGGCAGATGACTCTGGAGCAAATATTTTTAGAAGTGATATAGCAGAATACTTCCTTATCCCTAAAGGACCCACTTTCTGGTCCCTCAACTGCTTCTGATGTTTCTTCTCACCTAAAAAAATAAAACACATTGTACAGTCACTTATTTTTTTAACAGACAGGGTCTCACTATGTCACCCAGGTTGGAGTGCAGTGGCATTATCATAGTTCACTGTAACCTTGACCTACTAGGCTCAAGGGATCCTCCCATTTCTGCCTCCTGAGTAGCTGGGATTACAGGCACATGCCACACTGCCCAGCTAATTTTTAAATTTTTTGTAGAGACAGGGTCTCAAACTCCTGGCCTCAAGCATTCCTCCTACCAAGGCTTCCTGAAGTGCTGGGATTACAGGTGTAAGGCACCACGCTTGGCCAGTGTACAGTAATCTTTCAATCAAAACACAGCATTGTAGGTGGAGACTGCAAGCCTGCCATTGTTTGTTGCTGTTGTTTAACAGCTGATATAGGTATTCTGATGATGGTACTGTGCTGCTTAGTTACTCTGAACACATTATTTTTCACTGTATTAATGGTCATAGTTTTTACTGGTAAATACTTATGTGTGAATAAGTGTAAGAAAATGATTGTTTATCAGTAGCATATATATTCAGAGTTAGGAATGATGGTGATGCCAAACAACCACATATTGTCCACGTGGGTGGTTGAGATAGTGACACCTTTGCTATCTATTTTTTTATTCTTTTTTCCTATTTCTTCTCTTTCTATAGCCTGCTTGCAGAGATAACCATGACATTTTTGTTTTCTGATGGTTCAATGTACATAGATGTTGTTTCATGCACAAAATTATTAAAAATATTATATAAACTTACCTTTAGGCTATAGGTATAAGGTGTACAGGAAACATAAGTCAATTTCATGCTTCGACTTGGGTCCCATCCCCAAGATACCTCATTATGTATAAGAGAAAAAAAGAACCCTGAAAAAATACAAAATCTTAAACACTTCTAGTCCCAAACATTTCAGATAAGGGATACTCAACTGTATTAAATTTTCAAATGTGCAGCAAAGCTGAAATTTTATAGGGAACATCCCCAAACATATCACTTATTTTTAGTAAATGTTTAGTTAAAATGTTGTTATACTTGTTTTATCATAGAAAGAAGGGAACTACTCAGAGACATAGCTCCAGAATTCTTCTCAGAGGATGCTTGAGTCTATTGCTAAACAATAAACTGCAAATGAATAGGGTGAAACTCCATGAAGCCAAGCAAAGAACTACTGCGTAGCTATCAAGTTAACATTCCCAAAATTAACAGAGGGCTGGGAGATGTTGGATTTTGACCAGCTAATCTGGGGAACTCTTGTTGAACCTGAACACCTGGAACACTGAGTAGCACCTCCAGAAGAGTACACCTCAGCAGTAGGGCTAAACTAGCCCTAGAGAGAGGCTACTCAAGACATACCATAAAAAATCTTAAAAGGGAGCCTTGAAAGGATCAAAATACTTAACAAAAAACCTGACTGCCTGCCAGAACAAAGTCCAAAACATTTTAAAGGAAGGCAATAAAATCCAGCATTTGATAACATAAATTTCAAAGTACCAAATGTTGGATAAAAAATTGCTAAGCATGCAAAGAAGCAGGTATATGTGAACAAGAGAAAAACAGTCAACAAAAACAAACCCAGAATAGCAGAGATGATAAAATACCAGTCAAGGACTCTGAAACTGCTATTACAAATATGCTCAAGGATTTAAAGGAAATCATGAACATAATGAGGAGAGAAGTGAAAAGTATGAAAATGAATCAAATGGAAGTTCTGGAGCTTAAAAATATAGTATCTGAAATAAAAAATTCACTGTACAGGATTAACAGATGATTAGATACTACAGAAGAAAAAACATTAGTGTACTAGCATGTACTTAAAGACACAGCAACTAAAAACTGAAGCATAAAGAGAAAATAAAAACACCAAAAATAAACAAACAAGGCCAAAGTAAGCCGAAAAACAACTTCAATAGCCCAAGTGGAAGCAGAAAAAAATGTCTGAACAGTAATGACTGGAATTTTTCAAATTTGATGAAAATTAGGAAATCATAGATCCCAATAGCTCAACAGGCCTGGACCAGAATAAACACAAGGATGTCACATTATCCTCAAATCGCTGAAAACCAGAGATTAAAGAGTAAAAAAGGCACAAAGAATTACTATACTTTTCTCATAAACAATTCGTATTTTTTCCTTTTCTTTTTTTTTTTGAGATCGCGTCTCACTTGCACAGACTGGAGTGCAATGGTTCGATTACAGCTCACTGCAACCTGGAACACCTGGGCTCAAACAATCCTCTTATGCAGCCTCCTGAGTAGCTAGGACTACAGGTGTGTGCCACCATGCCTGGCTAATTTTTCAAAAAAATTTTTTGTAGAGACAGGGTCTTGCTATGTTGCCCAGGCTGGCCTTGAACTCCTGGCCTCAAGTGATCCTCCCACTTAGGCCTCCCAAAGTGCTGGGATTAAAGGCATGAGCCACCACGCTCAGCCACAATTCATCTTTAAAGGGTTGAAAGAAGAAAATTTTGACCCTAGAATTCGGGTGTCTAGTGAAAATATCCTTAAATGAAAGCAAAATAAAGATGCTTTCAAACAAACAAAAGGTAATTTATCCTCAGCAGATCTGGACTACAAGAAATGTTAAAGGAAATTTAACAGAAAAAAAAATGATACCAAATGGAAACTTCGATCTACCCAAAGGAAAAAACAGTCTCAGAAATTATAAATATATGGGTAAATATAATAGGTATTGTATCTCGTTTTAAAAATTTATTTAAAAGATGCCAAAGAATAAAAAGAACAAGTAGAAAAAAATGTGCGAAAATTGTCAGAATCAAAGTGAAGTCACTTGTGTCCAACCCCAACAAAACAGAGCCAGGGAAGGCCATGAAGGGAGGGCTCTCACTGCATAGTTGCCTGATAATAAGAACTATCACAAGAGTCTCTGCCAAAAACGCAACCTTGCACGATGGCCACAACCTTACACAAAATACTTGTGAGGACATCTGCGTAGTAACTGCCTGTCCAAGCTTAGACTGATGCCACCCTTGTTATTGATTCTTGTAGCCAAGGATAATTGTTTCAACACAACTTACATAACAATCTTCATTTTTTCCTTTAAAAACCCTTGTCTTCCTTTACCTTCCTATATATGCCCATAGTTTACTATGGCACTGTAGTTCACTCTGCAATTCTCACTCCCAAATGAATTCTGGAGAATCTCTGTTATTTAGTTTGACAAAACAAAGAAAGGAGAAAGAAAGAAATTATAAAGGTAAGTGCAGAAATCAATGAAATAGAAAAGAAACAAAGGAGAAAACCAATGAAACCAAAAGCTGATTCTTTTTTTTTTTTTTTTTTTTTGAGAGTCTTGCTCTGTTGCCCAAGCTAGAGTGCAGTGGCATCATCATAGCTCACTGCAACCTCCAACTCCTGGGCTCAAGCAATCCTCCTGCCTCAGCCTCCCGAACAGCTGCAACTACAGACGTGCACCACTACACCCAGCTAATTTCTTCCATTTTTTGTAGAGACAGGGTCTCACTCTTGCTCAGGCTGGTCTTGAACTCCTGGCTCAAGCAATCCTCCCACCTTGGCCTCCCAGAGTGCTAGTATTACAGGCATGAGTCACTGCGCCGGGCTGAAAAGCTGATTCTTTTGAAAAGTCCAATAAAATAGGTAAATGGCTAGTTAGCCTAATAAAGTTCAAAAGAGAGAAGACACAAATTGCCAATATCAGTAATGAGAAACAGGACATCACTATTGACCCTACAAACCAGAAGTCAGCAACATTTTTCTGTCAAGATCCAGGAAGTAAATAGGTTTAATTTTGTGGGCCACTTGGGCTCTAGAGCAACTACTCAACTCTGCTGCAGAGGTAAAGGAGCCACAGACATTATGTAAATGAAGAGTGTGGTTGTGTTAAAACAAAACAGTATTATTGCCGGGGCAGTCACGCTTGTAATCCTAGCACTCTGGGAGGCCAAGGAGGAGGGTCCCTTGTGCTTGAGAGTTCAAGACCAGACTGAGCAAGAGTGAGACCCCATTTCTACTAAAAATATAGAAAAAATTAGCTGGGCATGGTAGCGAGGGCCTGTAGTCCCACCTACTCCGGAGACAGGAGGATCACTTGAGCCCAGGAGTTGGAGGTTGCAATGAGCTATAATGACGCCACTCTACCCGGGGCAACACAGTGAGACTCTCTCTCAAAAAAAAAAAAGAAAAAAAAATTAAAAAGAAACAGTATTTTTTTTTGAGACAGGGCTGTGCTCTGTTGCCAAGGCTGGAGTGCAGTGGGGTGATCATAGCACACTACAGCCTCGAACTCCTGGGCTCAAGTGATCCTCCCACCTTGGCCTCCCAAAGTGCTGGGATTATAGACTAAAGCAGTATTTCAAAAACAGGCCGCAAGCTGAATTGGACTTGAGGCTATAGTTTGCCACCCCCTACAATAGACATTAAAAGAGTAATAATGAAATATTCTGAATAACTTTATGTGAAGACAGTCAATAACTTAGATGAAATAGACAAATTCTTTTTTTTGTTGTTTAATTCTAATCCTATGACAGATTAGACAAATTCTTTAAAAGATGCAAATTGTCAAAACTGATATAAGAAGAATCAGAAAATTCAAATAGCCCTTTATCAGGTTCTCAACCTCAGCACTATTGACAGTCTGGGTTGGATAATTCTTTGTTGTGGGGGAGTAATGTCCTGTTTAGCAGTATCCCTGGCCTCTACTCACTAGATACCAGAAGTACCATCCAGTTGTACAATCCAAAATGTCTCCAGATGTTACCAAATGTCCCCTGGGGGAGGGGCAAGTTGCAAAAATCACCTCTGGTTGAGAATCACTGCCCTATATCAATTAAAGGAATTGAGAAGAAAAGTTGGTTAATGAGTATAAAAATACAGTTAGATAGAAGGAATAAATTCTAGTAGTCGATAGTACAGCAGGGAAATTTTAGTTAGCAATAATTTACAGTGTATTTCAAAATAGCTAGAAGAACTGTAATGTTCCCAACACAAAGAAAACATAAATATTTGAGGTGATGCATATCCCAACACCCTGATTTGATCATTACACACTGTATACATGTATCAAAATATCACATGTACCCCCAAAATATGTACAACTGTTATACATCAATAAAAAATACAAAAAAGAAGAAAAGAGGCCAGGTGCAGTGGCTCATGCCTATAATCCCAGCACTTCAGGAGGCTGAGGCAGGAGGATCGCTTGAGCCCAGGAGTTTGAGGTTGCAGTAAACTATGGTTGCACCATTGCACACTAGCCCAGGTGACAGAGTGAGACTCTGTCTCAAAAAAAAAAAAAAAAAAGGAAAGAAAACAAAAGAAAAACTATGATCATCTCAATAGATGCAGGAAAAAAAAAATTTGAAGACTATCAACCACCATTCATGATTTTAAAAATTTCAGCAAACCAGGAATAGAAGGAAACTTCTTAAACCTAGTAAAGGACATCTATAAACACACACACACCCACATACACACACACACACACACACACACACACACACACACACAACACTACAGCTAACACCACATATAATGGTGAAATACTTTGGGAATGTTTTCCCCTTAAGAATGAGAACAAGGCAAGGATGTCCACTTCTACCACTTGTATTCAATGGTGTGCTAGAAGTCCTAGCCAGTACAATAAAGCAAAGGAAAAAAAGGCATACAGATGGAAAAGAAAGAAGTAAAAGTGTCTTTATTTACAAAAGATATGAACACATGCATAGAAAATCTGGAGAGATTTCTAAGAAAAGTTACCAAAAGAAATAATTGAATTTAGCAAGGTCTCAGGATACAAGATCAATAGAGAAAAATCTATTGTATTTTAATGCATTAGCATTTTCTTGAAAAATGAACAAAGTGAGGCTGTCACTTCAAGGAAAATAATTGACAGTATTTGTTGCCAATGGGAAAATTCAAGCTTTCAAGCAAAAATTAGGATTTTGGAAAACTTATACTCACCATTGTGAGCTTGAAAGCTTCCTAACATTTAAAGATTTTCGTGATGAGATCAGTAGTGATATTAACAAATGTGATTTTTTTGATATTGTATAGTGAATGTGAAGCATCTGGAAGATCTGTATAATGCAGTGAACAAATAATTTCCAAATAACTGTATAATGTTATGAACTCATGTATGGGCAAAAGAGTCAAAGTTCAGCAGAGATCAACGGATTTTAATGTAACAGAGTATGAAAAGTTCTTAATGTGGTTTCAGATTCCACACTGCCACTAACCTTTAAGGAAACTATACTTGTCAAATTTTGCTGTAGTATCAAAGAATATTCATAGTTATCTATGAAGGCTCTTAAAATACTCCTCCCTTTTCCAACTACACATCTGAGGCTGGATTTTCTTCATCTACTTCATCTAGAACAACCTATTACAACAGACTGAGTGAGGAAGCAGATATGAGAATTCAGCTGTCTTCTATTAAGCCACACATTAATTTGCAACAGATCTGTAAAATAGTGCCATTTTCTAAATTTCTTTTTGGAAATACAATTATTTTTCATGAAGATATTTATGTTAACATGTTATGGTTTATTGTTGCTATTTTAATGAATAAATATTTTTTAAAATTTTCAGTTTTAATTTCTAACCCAGCAAATATTGATATCAATAGATGACAGATAAGCAAAAGCTTTTTTGGGTTCTCAATAATTTTTAAGGGTATAAAGGGGCTTGATACCAAAAAGTTTGAAAACCACTGATATAGTCCAACCTGCCTCTCTTGCTCTCCCATTTTATAGATAGGTAAACTGAGGCTGGGATGGGAAAGAGCCCTTCACAGGTAGGTTGTGGCTCCTACATTCGGTATAAGCCTTTGAGAACAGGTGTGTCTGGGATGCCTCCTCTCTAGTGTATTCAATCTCTCTTCAGTGGATCCTCGTCTGGATTTAAATGTCTGTGAGCTTAAAAAGAAAACAACAAAGAAAGAAAGAAAGCCTCTCTCTACACACATACCTCCCTCTACCTTGCAACTGCTAGGACCCGGTAAAAAACTTGAAAAAATTGTTTACACTCACATGTCTACTTTCTCATCTTTCTCTTTTAATAAATATTTGCTGACAGTCAACCATGTACCACATATAGTTCCAGGTGCTAACTCCTCAATGAATTAAAGAAAAACCTTGCTCTTTTAAATCTTAAATTCTAGTGAGGGGAGACATGACCAGAAAAATTGTCCAGAACTTGTAAATGGGCAGAAGATTACTTACCAGGTGTTCTTTCATTGTAGTGTTGTGGTACACCTTTGACTATTTGTTGACTAGGCTATTTTACACCTTTGTACGGATAGAGATTAACTTGTAAGAACTGTTGCCAATGCAAAAATTCTTGACTGAAAGCCATGCAAGTGATTCCTATCCATAGTAATATAAATGAATTTTGTCCAGTAAAGATGGAATTGATTTCCATCTGATATGAAAGATGATCCCAAACATTAGCTTATTACTTAGGAGGATATTAAAGTTTTTGTAAATATTAGCAAATTCATTTCAGCATTCCTTTCACTGAGTATCTAAATTTCTGAAATTTAAATTATCACTTGAACAAGTCTTACCATCTTACTAGTTCTCTCATTATTTAGGATAATAATGGATGAGTAGTTTATGATGATGAATAAAATCTTTGGCATATGTTCATTTTATATTTACATGAGAGTAACGTTTTTAACCTCTCCAAAATTATAATTTAGCAGACTATAAAATAATATATATCAGGTGGTATATGAATTATAAGAGCAGAATAAGAAGACAACTATTGGTGGTGGTGTATATACTATTCTGGATAGGGCCAATCAGTCCTGTAATTCTCTCTCTTAAATAGAAGTGGAATCCCTCCTTTTCTCTCCATTCTCACTGCCATCACACTAATCTCTCATCTGATCTCCCTGCCTTACTTCTACCTACTCAGATCATCAGCTATCAGATGACCATTTTTAAAAACATTTACCTGATCATGTCCCTCCTCGCCACTGGTTCCCTAATGGTGGAGTGAAGTGTTGTGGGGCCTAAAGCTTACACAATTTAGAAGACTCTCTTTAAGAAAAGTAATAACAAAATTAGGTATAAGGCCTTGAAAGGGGCCGTGCAAATGACAGGTCCTGAAACTTAAGCTTCATTATCTTCACTGCAAATCCACCTCTGCCTAAAAGTCTGGTTTCTCTTTCCTCTACCTCAGGATCTTCCTCTGTGCAATTTCTGCCTATAAGGCCCTTTCCGTCTCTTTTTGCCTATATAACTCTTTCAGTACTCAACCATTAGCTCATTGTCCTCCCTGATCCCCCAAATGGGTTAGCGGCCTCTTCGGAATATCTCTCACTGCTCTAGGCGGAGTCAGCACCCCGGGTGCCAGGTTGCTCTTTCTCCAGCACCCCCAAGGGATCACTGACGGGAAGGTGGGGGGTGCTGAGGGGTGGGTATATAGCGGTGGGCGGAGTCCCGGGGGAGTGGCCGTTATAATTCACTCCCCTCTACCCGCTCTTGTCCTCCAGGGTGGCGCTCACCACCTCACCGGAACCAGTGGGTCTCCCGCCGCGGTTCCGGTCGGAATTACCTAGCGGCGCACGCTGACATGGCTGCGCCTATACTGAGCGGTGTCCGGAAGCTGCTGAAGCATGTGCACTTCGCGACGATTCCGCGGAGACATCGACATAAGAAGAAATGGGTAAGGTCCGACTCGGGGCACAGAAGGAAACGGTAACCGCAGCCGCCGCCTCTCTGGAAACTTCTCCAGCCCTTCCGCTTCCTGCCCCCTTTGGTTACGTTCGCTACTCCCGCCCCTCTAGAACGCCTAGGCCTACTTCCCCCGCCACTCAGGGAGCGCCACTAGGCTCCTCCCTCTCGCGTCGGTTACGTCACCGCCTCTGCCTGCCCTTTTATTTCATCACAAGTCTTAGTCTCTTCCACTTGTTACGTCTGTAGCCTCCGGACTCCGCCCGTCTAAGTTACGTCACACCTCCGCTCTCATTCTTTTGGTTATGTCATCGCCTTTTGTTCCCCAGCTGTGCTTACCTTTGGCCTTCACTACCCCTTCCACTTCCCTCCCTCTCCCCCTCCTTTCCCTTTTCCCCCACCCATTCCTCCCCTCCCCCCAATGACCTCTTCTCCTCCTTTCCTCATTGAACTTCCAGCGCGGCCGCCCTCACCCCTCGGAAAACATAGAGACTTCCCCTTCCCTCCTGGGTCTCCGACGCCCTGCAGGAAAGGATTCAGCCCCTTCCTCACCCTCCAGCTGCCTCTGGCGCCCAGGAAAGGTTACAGCGACCACCCTGCCCATACTTCCAGCCTTTCCCCAAACGCAGGCAAAAGGTGCAACGACTCCTCTCAGCCCCCGGACTCTCCCCACTTCTCCAGAGACCCTTTCACTTGCATTACGGGTAGTCCTGGAATTTCTTCCGTAACAGGCACGCCCCCCTGCCTACCCCGACCTATTCCCTCCCCGCCCCCACCTCCCCCTTCCCCACCTCCCCAATCTCCCATGCGCCCAGGGAGATGTTCTTTTGAACCCCCTTCTCCCCCACTCCTCGAAAGGCCCTACTGCCATGGGCCCAATCTCTCGGGTTCGCCCCCTCCAAGTCCTTATTTTGACCGGTCCAGCCTTTTGAGGTCACCCCCTCTCCGACAGCGGAGCCCTTATTGCAGCTGGATCAGTCCCCCAAGAATCCCGCGTCCCTGTCCTCGAAGCCCTTACGTTGACCAACACACTTACATCTGTTGCTGTAGTGGATACCCTTCAGTTTTGGGAACCAGCCCGTTGACCTCCCCTACCCTCACTCATCAGCCCGCAGGAACCAGCCCAATGACCTCCCCTCAGCTCACTCATGTACCCTTGGAAACTGGCCCCATGGTTTCACCTCCTCCTACCCATAGGACCCTGGCCACTTGCCTCACAGTGTCACCTCCCCTTGCTCACCGGCCAGTGGAAACTAGACCTATAGTCGCCCCACCCCTGTCTCATAGGGTTGTGGAAACTGGGCTGATGATCTCCCCTCTGCTCTCTCACTGGTCCTCAGGGAGAAGTTATAATGACCCTCCTCTTTGCCCAACAGCTTCCCCACCTACTGACAGCTTTTACCATGGCTGTCTTAAGCCTGAAGACTCTGGTGAACCTAAACCACAGCTTGATCTGCCCCTTGAGAAAAATCGTTGTGGCCTCCCTTCGCAGGCAGGCGTGTCTGGCTCTCCCAGCTTACCTCAGGAGAGCACTTATCATTACTCCCATCTTTCCTCAGATTCCTACATACCTGCCCCTGGAAGTCCTCACTGTGCCATCCGACTGCCCCCTGGGAGTACTGGTTCTCCTTGCTCACCCCAGTCCCAGGCTCCTGAAAAGCCTTGCTTTGAGTCCCTTTTCTCCTGGGAGGCTGGTGGGAACTCTTACCTCCTCCTAACCCCAGGCACGACAATTTCTGGCCCCCCCTGTCCTCAGGAACCATCTCTTCCCCACTGTCCTTATTCTGCCCTCTCCTTCCCTTCAACCCTGGGCAACCAGTTTATATCTTCACCCCAGTCACCCCCCATGAGAAGCTACAATGAACCCCCTCTTCCCACCCCACTTTCCCCCCAAGTGAAGTCCCCTAAATCTTCAGAGTTAAGACAGTCACATACTCCCCACAGGTGTCACTCCCTAGTCAATACTCCCCAGCACGCCCCTCCTGGCCAGCCCAAGCCCCCTAAGGCCAGCACCTCTCCTCCACCTCCCTGCCGCCCCTCTGGCCTTTCTGGTCCTTCTTGTATGGAGCCATCTATTACAACTCCTTCAAATTCCTGCCCCAAAGAACTTCCCCCAGGGCCTCCCTTACTCACTGTGGTCCCTAGAACCCTCAAAACCATTCTCCCCACTTGCCTTCCCCTCCGCCTTCCTTGTGATCCTGTCTTACCAAATAGTTATGCTCAGAGCAGCCCCCGTGGACCCCTTATAAGATCCCCCTGCAATACCCATATATACTCTGTGATTCCCTCCACCCAACATCACTGTCCAGTCTCTGATTCCCTCAATCACTCCACAGGGCCCCCTCAGTGTCATAACCATCCCATAGTGCCCCCCTGTGGCACCTATAGCACTCCCAGGGGCCCACCCCAATCTCATTGCCAGCCTGTGGTGCCTCCTTGTTCTACCCACATCTATTCTTTTATACCTTTGAGAACACCCTTTGACCCCCAAAGTTTACCCATTGGCCCCCGAGCCCGCACCTGCCCTGATACTATCCCCTGTGGCATCCATACCTACTCTGTGGTTTCTCAAGGCTCTTGCAAAGAGCCCCACCAGATTCCCTACAGCTGCCCTTTGCCTTCATCCAAGGATTCCAGCTGTAGTACTAATCCCAGCTGTAGTTCGACTGTTGTTATTCGTGAATGCCAGAGTAGTGACAGCAAGAGCAAGATTACCCAACAAGGGAAGAGTCCTCATCTGAGCAGAAGTCAGAGCCGGAGCAGTAGTCCTTACCAAGACACAAGTCAGGGTGAGATTCTCCAAATTGGCAGAAGTCGGGGCAAGAGCAAGAGTCCCCACCACGGCAAAAGTCGCAAACGGAGCAAGAGTCCCCAAAGTGGCAGAGGACAAGGCCACAGCAAGAGTCCTCATCAGAGCAGGAGCCGGAGTAAGAGTCCCCAGAGTCCCCAGCGTGGTAAAAGTCATCAGAGCAAGAGTCCTCGCCATAAGAAGAAATGAGGGCCAGAGCAAAAGTTATGACCAGACCAAAAATCCAGGCCAGAGCAAAAGTCAAAGTAACAAGACTGTCAGCCATAGCAAGCATCCCAGCTGCAGTAACCAGGACCAACTTGTGGATTCCTCATCTGAAATCTTCATTTCTTTTTACTCTACCTTTATGCCCTTCAAACCTGACTCATGTCCTTATCCACTACCCCCTTAGCAGTCATCCTAGAAGTCCCCGTTTTGGTTCATACCTCAAGGTTGTGTGAGCTCTCCTTATCCCCTCTTACTGGGGTCTGGGAACTCTCCCAAAACAACCCTCAACCCTATGATTCTGAGCATTATGGTGCCAGTCACTGTGTTAGGTAAGTTACCCACATCTCTTCATCAAATGTGGAAGGTGGTGGTTATTATTTTTTTTAAACCACTGAGCTATCTGTTGTGCTCACATAAGCTAGTAGACGTGAAAGTCCTTTGCAAAATAGAAAGACTGTTCAGAGGAAAAGGATCTTTTGTTTTCAAGCTTGAAGCTTCCTCATGGCCTTCCAGTCTTCTGCAGGCTCTCCTAAAGGCTTCTCCTGAGCTCCCATTCTCTTTAAGTTCCTCCTATGCCAAGGCCTCCCTTCTTAATGACCTGCATATCGTATTGTGAGAGCTACAGATTCCTTTCTGTCACAACTCTGAGATGGGAAGGCCAGCTCTCCACTACTTTTCTCTCCCACAGTTCTCCTCTGGCAGGATGCAAAGGCAGGAGTGGGCACTAGCTGGATCCACGTTTGCCCTTGGCCTCCAAGGTGGGGTCAGGTAGTAGGGGATGGAGGCAAGACAGGGAAAAACCAATAAGCTTGTCCTTTCTATTTTAGGCTGCCACAGAGCCCAAATTCCCTGCTGTTCGACTGGCTTTGCAGAATTTTGACATGACCTACAGTGTGCAGTTTGGGGATCTTTGGCCATCAATTCGTGTTAGTCTGCTCTCAGAGCAGAAGTATGGTGCACTGGTCAATAACTTTGCTGCTTGGGATCATGTGAGTGCTAAGCTGGAGGAGCTGAGTGCCAGGGACTTTGTGAACGAAGCCATCTCCCACTGGGAACTGGAGCCTGAGAGTGGCCAATCTGGAGCCCCATCCCCAGCCTCTTGGGCCTGCAGTCCGAACCTACGCTGCTTCACTTTTGCCAGGGGGGATGTCAGTCGCTTCCCTCCTGCCAGGTAGGATCTGGAGGCATGTCTGGGGCTATCCTGAGTGCCTGCTGGAAGTACACATGAAGAGACCCAGCTTCTGCCCTCTGTAATAAATATCATAATATTGCTAATATTTGTGGTGTCCTTACACAGGCTAGGCATTTTCTAAGTGCTGTACATATGTAGTCTCCTTTTGTTCTGTTAACAGCCCTGTGAAGTGGGTAATGTTATTGCTCCTCTTTTACATTTAGGGAAACTGAGGTGAAGAGATATTAGGGTACTTACTTGCTTTAGGTCCCTCAGATAGTAAGTGGTGCACCGACGTCCCACCTCAGCCTCCCAAAGTGCTAGGATTATAGGTGTAATTCACCAAGCCTGGCTGACAAATATTTATTGTATACCAAATGCTAGACATTTAAGTACTTTGGCATACAAGTCCTCATGGAGCTTCTTGTCTCATGAGAAAGACAACTATTAAAAAATTATTTACAATTGTGATAAGTACTACAAAGGAAACATATAAGATGCTCTGAAGTCTTATAATTAGGAGATCTAACCCAGTCTTTTCTGAAGAAGTGATATTTAAGCTAAGACCTGAAAACTGAGTAGGAATTAAAAGCTGGTGGCATGGGGGTGGGGATCAGGGTGAGAGGCTAAATATGAGGCTCCAGAAACAGGCAGGAGACAGATTAGGAAGGTTTTATAGGCCCTGTGGAATTTTGGACTTTTTCTCTTAGAGGAAGAGGAAGCCATGAAAGGTTTTAAGCTGGGGAATGACGTGACCAGATTTGAATTTTAAAAATATGACTCTGGCTACTGTGTAGAAAACAGATTGGAGAAGGTCAAGGCTGGAAATGGGTTTATAAATTAGGAAGCTTTTGCAGTAGTCCTAGCTACTGTCTTGACGGAAGGCTGTATGCTTACGAGGAGTGAGAGATGAGGCTGTAAAAGCATATGGAGGGGCCATGTGTGGGAGCCTTGAATGCCAGGAACTTGCAAGTTGGGGAAAGGGGATTTTTCTGGTGGTCCAGGATTGCTTGCAGATGGCTGGAATTGCCAGGGATGGATGGCTTTGGGTCATGTCCCCTTTGGTATATATTGCTATGAATTGCCAAGATTTGTTGCAGAGAACTGCTGAAAAGAGTTTCTGAGCAGGTGAAAGGCAGTAATGCACAGTGGTTATAAGTGTGGGCTTTCTAGACAGGCAAACCTAGATTTTGCTGCTGCCCTCACTACTTACTAGATGTGTGGCATTGGATAACTGAGCCTTGGTTTCCTTATATGGAAAATAATAGTAGTAATAGGGCGGGCTCGGTGTCTCACACCTGTAATCCTAGCATGCTGGGAAGCTGAGACAGGAGGATCACTTGAACTCAGGAGTTCGAGACCAGCCTGAGCAAGAGCGAGGTCCTGTCTCTACTAAAAATAGAAAAATTAGCCCGGTGCGCCTGTAGTCCCAGCTACTCAGGGGTCTGAGGCAAGATCACTTGAGCCCAGGAGTTTGAGGTTTCAGTGAGCTATGATGACACTGCACTGTACCCAGAGTGAGACTCTATCTCAAAAAAAAATAAATAAATAAAAATAAAAATAATAGTAGTAATAGCTAACTCTGTAGCTTATTATGTGCCAGTCACTGTTCTAAGCAGTTGACTTACGTTAATTCCTTCAAAATATCCTATCAAACAGCCTGAGCCTATTTGTGAGTGCTGGAGGTGTTACAATCTCAGGACTGGGGATTGTAGCTCTTGTAGCTGACCCTCGGTGATGCTGTGTCTTATGTCTTGTCTCCTAGACCCTTTCTGTCGAGGTTTCTGTCTCCTTGAGTCTGTCCCAAGGCTGTCCACGCTGAGCTGCATCTAAGGCAGGGGAATGGCTGCTCATTACCAATTGCCCTTGTGACAACTGGCTTGCGAGTAGGGAGTCCTCCTATGACAATTAGTCTGCTGTTGATCATCCCTCCCTCTGTGTCCATACTATTGCTGCCTCTCTGGTGTCTCTATCTCTAATTTGTTCCTTCTAGCCCACCTAGCTTTCTAAAACTTAGATCTATCCGATCATGTTGTTTTCCTTAAAAACTTTTGGTAACTGCTTACAGGTTATAGTCCAAGCTCCTTAGCATAGGTTTTAAGACCTTATACAATCTGGCCTCAGTTTGCTTTCCAACCTCAATCTCATGCATCTTATATTTCTACCCACACCAGATTTCTCTGAAAGAAGTTAGGAGTTTGTGTGCTTCTATGCCTTTGCTCATTCTTTTTCTTCTCCTTGGATGCTCCTCTTCCTTTATTACCTAGTGAAGACCTCCTATTCCTTCATCAGGCCTAACTCAGGTAACTCAGACAAGCACAATTGGGTGCACTTCTCTCTGAATCCTTGAACCACTTTGTATCTCAATATGTAACCCAATAAAACTGAGTTCCTCCTATGTGCCAAGTACTGTTTAAAGTGTTGGGGATATTACAGTGAACAAAGCAGACAAAATCCCTAAATCCCTGCCCTCTTGGAGCTAATATTATTATTATTGTTATTATTATTTTTTTTTGAGACAGAGTCTCACTCCATTGCCCCGGGTGGAGTACAGTGGCATCATCATAGCTCACTACAACCTCCAACTCCTGAGCTCAAGCAGTCCTCCTGTCTCAGCCTCCTGAGTAGCTGGGATACAGGTGCACGCCACCATGCCCAGCTAATTTTTTCTATTTTTGGTAGAGACGAGGTCTTGCTCTTATTTAGGCTGGTCTTGAACTCCTCACCTCAAGTGATCCTCCCACCTCAGCCTCGCAGAGTGCTAGGATTACAGACGTGAGCCACCGCACCTGGCCTGGAACTAATATTCTAATGGGGGAGATGGAAAGGGAGAAAATACATATGTGCACACACACACATCTGTACATATACAGTGAATAATAAGTGCTTTAAAGAAAAATAATGCAGGGTAGAGAGGTAGAAGGTGATGGGAATTGGGGGCTGTTATTTAGATGGGCAATGCCAGTGGCCTCTGATGAGCTAACTTTTGAGGAGGGACCTGAAAGAAGTGAGGAAGCAAATCAGGAATATTTGAAGGAAGAGTGTTGGAGGCAAAAGGTACAGCAACTGAAAAAGCCTGAGACAGGAGCATGCATGGCTTAATTAAGGAATAGCAGGTGGCTAGCATGGCTAGATTGGAGTAAATTGATCTATGTTTTAAAAGGATCACTCTGGCTTCTGTGTACATGAGTGAGTGAGTGAATAAGTGAGTATGGGTCTGAGAAATGAGTTTTTGCTGAATGGAGCTCAGTGGCCCCTGAGGGCATGGACTTGGTGGCCTTGACTCTCAGTGGGTGTCCTAACCTGGAATTTGATAATAAGGTGATCTCCTCTCTTCTAGACTTGGCAGCCTGGGTGTCATGGACTACTACCTGATGGATGCTGCTTCCTTGCTGCCTGTCCTGGCCCTCGGCCTGCAGCCTGGGGACATTGTGCTTGACCTATGTGCGGCCCCTGGGGGAAAGACACTAGCGTTGCTTCAGACTGGCTGTTGCCGTAAGTCATGGTGCTAGTGTCTTGGGCAGAGAGGGCTTATCACCTCACCTAGTCAAGGGCACACTGAATATGGTAGGCTCTCTGGTCCCTAGGTCAGAGGGGGAAATAATGCTTGCTTGCTAAGCTTGTGTCTTTTTTCTGTTTGCAATTATTTCCTTCCTTTTTCTGTCAGCTGGTCGAGGAAGATTGCTGAGCAAGGTCTCTGAAGGCAGATTAAAGCAGGGCTCTGGCCGGGCACAGTGGCTCACACCGATAATCCTAGCATTTTGGGAGGCTGAGGTGAGATGATCGTTTGAGCCCAGGAGTTCAAGATCAGCCTGAGGAACATAGTGAGACCCTGTCTCTACAAAAATAAAAAAATTAACCAGGTGTAATGGTACGCATCTGTAGTCCTAGCTACTCAGGAGGCTGAGGTGGGACGATTGCTTGAGCCCAGGAGTTTGAGGTTACAGTGAGTTACGATGATACCACTGCACTCAGCCTGAGTGACAGAGTGAGGCCCCATCTCTTAAGGGGAAAAAAAAAAAAAAAGCAGGGCCCTGATCAGTCGATCACATGACACTTTCATCCCTCTGCTTGTTTACTTTGTCTCTAAGATTAAGCCCCATCTCTTTAGCCTGCCTGCTGAAATGATAAGATCTGGCTGCAGCCACCATTTATATGCTTTATATGTTACTCTTTGCCAGGCTTTATGTGCTTCAGCCACACTCTGCTACTCTGTTGCCCAAAGAAGCCTTTGCTCCTGTTACACTTTCTGCTAGAATTCCCCCACCCCACCTCACCTGGGCAGTCTAAATCCTTTTGACTTTCAAGCTTCAGCTCAAGTGTGCCACCTACTGGAAGTCTTCCCTCATGACTTATGGTAGCCGGTTCAGAAATGAGACCTCTTTCCCTTATGCTCCCACACCGTGAGTGTCACCCTTGCAACTGTTATTACAATAGCCTTGCCTCAGAGTTTTCCTGTATATGTATCTTCTCCCTCTTCAATATTATGAATTCCTTGGGGATAGGCCCAGATCTTATTTATCTCAGTAGTGTAGCCTAGTCCAGGTCTTGTGCATTGTAAGTGTTCACTTCAGTCATCCACTGGCCAATACCCTGCCTTAAAATAGACAGTATTTTTCCTTGGGACCCTGAGAAATATCCACAAGGGGCTGTGATTTCCACATCCATGTGGAGCTCAGCCAGGATTCTCTTGCTGTGTGCTTGAGCCTTTCTGTTGGGCCTGGACCCTTCTTTTCCAGTTCTTATCAGCAGTTTGAGTTAGCCTCCAGCCTCATGGTAGGCCCATGGGTGATTCAGAGAGGTATTACATTTGGTCTTAGCCTTCTGGACGTCCAGGGGGAGAGGAGAAAAGATGGTGACGTGGGCTAGAATGAGTCCAATGCAAGAGAGCCCAGCCTGTGGGCTGTGCTGTGCTGATCTGACTGAGTGATGTAGGAATCCATCAGAAGGGAGATGAATGAGGGTAGGGTTACTTGGAAGAGGAAGAACTTTGAATTAAGAGGAGGAAGAAGGGCAAAGAAGAAGTAATTGAGAGTTGCTCTTCTATAAAGTATGCTAAACTGTAAGCACCTCACCTTCATCCCAGCTCCTCACCCAAATAGCTGACTCCTTGATCCCAGGACGACAGGATCACAGCATTTCAGTGCAAGAAGGGAACTTAGAGTTTACTTGGTCTAGCTCTCATATTTTATGGAGGGGGAATCTGAGCTCTGGAGAGATTAAATAACTTAAATCTTGCAAGATTTGGAGGCAGAGCCAGATCTGGAACCCATCTTTCCTTTTCTCAGTTTATATCCTCCTGCAAATTCCTCTAGAGCAGAGAATCTAATTATTACTTCTTTGACTGCCCTCAAAAGTTGTGGGAACACTAATCTGGTTCATAGTAGTGACCACTCCCATTAGATAAGGTATATACTCTTCAGTTCTTCTCCATAGTTCCCACTCTTCCTTTTCGCTCCTTGACTCTGAGGCCAGGTATCAACTGTGATTGATCATCAAGCTTGCATTAATATTTTTCTTATATTGGAGTTAAGAGCAAAGTGAGCTATTTCTTGAGCTCATGTCTATCAAAAAAGAAAACATGAAAAAGTAGATGGTAAATCAGAATGAGGTTTGGCTGTATACAGTAGGAAACCCAACTAAGTGGCTTAAAGAAGAAACATTTATTTCTCTCTTACATAAGAGAAGCAGGGATATAGGCAGTACAAGACTGGTATGGAAGCTCCATAATCATCAGGGACTTAGAGCTCCCTTTTTCTTTTTGCAACCTATTTTATTGCTAGTATCATCCTCAGGATTGCCTCATGATTCAAGATGGCTGCTAGAACTCCAGCCATCACATTCAAATTCAAAGCAGGAGGAAAGGATTGGACAAAAGGATGGGCTCATCTCATCTCCCAATTGTGTCAGCTTTTTTTTTTTTTTTCCTAAGAGACGAAGTCTTATTGTATTGCCCAGGCTGGAGTGGTCTGATCATAGCTCACTGCAATCTTGAACTCTTGGGCTCAAGTGATTTTCTCATCTCAGCCTCCTGAGTGGCTGGGACTACAGGCATGCACCGCCACGACCAGCTAATTTAAAAAAAAATTGTTTTTTAGAGATGGGGTCTCGCTGTGCTTCCCAGGCTGGTCTCAAACTCCTGGGCTAAAGCAATCTTCCCACCTTGGCCTCCCAAAGTGCTGGAAATACAGACATGAGCCACTGCGTCTGGCCTATGTCAGCTTTTAAAAAGCATATTCCCAGAATTCCCACATGATACTTCTGCCTACAACTATTTGACCAAAACTTAGTCATATAGTCGTACCTGTAAAAGAAAGGCTGAGAAAGGCACATTGCCACCTTCCAAAAAATTGGGGTTCTATTGCTAAGGAACAAGAGGAGAATAAATTTTGGGTCTGTAGTATCTACCAAAGATGAAGAGAGCCATATGTTTCAAGAATAGTGGGAGAGAGCATATTTCTTTAGAAATAAATATTCTTACCTGGTCTGTTTTATTTACTTAACCTTTCTGGATCATGTAGGTATTTGCCTTTGTAACCCCACTCCAGAGTGACTGATATTGAGCCATGCACATAATAAATGTCCCTGTTGCTGGGGTCTGCATTAATGGGGATTGTCTGAGAATTGGTCTGACTCTTCTGTCAGTGCTATTGCTGGTGGGATGTTTCGCTGGGCTATGGCCTCTGAAGTGTCTTTATTTCCACAGGCAATCTCGCTGCCAATGATCTCTCCACTTCCCGAATAGGCAGACTACAGAAGGTCCTTCACAGCTATGTGCCTGAAGAGATCAGGGATGGGAATCAAGTTCGAGTCACCTCATGGGATGGCAGGAAGTGGGGAGAACTGGAGGGGGACACCTATGACCGGGTGAGTGATTCTTGACTTAGGACATCCATCCAGGTAAATATGGCCTCCCCATCCTGGCCCCAGGCCCTGGAGGGGTAGGATCCAGCCCCTGTGTTTGAGCGTGCAGAGCTGTTTCTGGACCTGGTGAGCTTTCCTTGGGTGATTCGGCAAAAAAAAGAAAACCACCTACAGAATTATCAATTCAGCTTAAATGACTGGTTTACTATATTCATTAAAGATAGTTAGCAGCAAAAAAAGAATTTGAACCTGAGTGGGGCTCAGGTTCAAGCCTAAAGTTATTAGGCTTTCTTATTTCTCAAGTCCCTTGGTTGCTCAGAAACCCTCATGAAGATAAGTATGAATAAGCTCACTTATTTTTGAATATTAATACAGCACATGGTACAAAATTCAGAAAGCACAAAAGGGTATCCAGTGAAAAGTGAGTTTCCCTCTTACTTCTGTCCCATAGCCATCTATTTCCCCACCCTACTGATAACTATTGTTTCTATTTTTTTCTGTATCCTTTAAAATGTATTAATTTGCATATGCAAATACAAATATGTATTTTTTAAAAAACAGGAATGGTAGTATATTATACTCACTACTCTGAACTTTGTGTTTTTTCATTTAATAATGTATCTTAGGGTTCAGTCCTTTTTAGTTTTATGTTTTTGAAGTATAATTGCTAGATAACAGTTTATGTCCATTCCAGATTTTGATAAAGATTGCTAAATTGCTCTGTGGAAGTTAAACTAGTTTCACTCTTACTGGTAATAAATGAGTACCGTTTTCCCATATCCTGCCAATGCTGGTGCCGTCAAACTTCATTTTTTTTGCCAAAATGATAGATAGTATCTAATTTACATTCTCTTATTGTGAATAATGTTGAAAGTCTTTTGTGTTTTTAAATTATTTATTTTCTTTTATTTGGCATACTCAAAATATTTATTTAAAACATATACTTGTAAAAATATAAAGAATATACAGCTATGGTCTCTGTGCTGTCATCTGACTTATCTAATCTGTCTAGTTCTCACCATTCTGCCTCAGCCACTCTTAAGAAATTGAAAGACCAAGGATTATAGAATCTTAGATGGGCTTGAGAGACTTGTTTCCTGTCTGTGTAGGAATCCCCTATCCAGCTTTCTTGACATGGAGGCAGTGGAACAGAGTGAAGAGAGCATGGTCTCTGCTGTTAGTCCAACCAGTTTCTTTCTTTTTTTTTAGACACAGAGTCTTACTCTGTTTCCCAGGCTGGAGCGCAGTGGCGCAATCATAGTTCACTGCAGCCTGGAACTCCAGGGCTCAAGCAATCCTCCCGCCCCAGCCTCCTGAGACTATAGGCGTGTTCCACCACACCTGGCTATTTTTAAATTTTTTGTAGAGATGGGGTTTTGCTACGTACAGGCTGGTCTTGAATTCCTGGGCTCAAGTGATCCTCCCGCTTTGGCCTCCCAAAGTGCTGGGATTACAGGCATAAGCTACCACACCCAGCCCCTAACCAGTTTCTATGTTATAGGGCTACCCTTTACTGACCTTGGGCAAGCTGCTTGATCTTGCTGAACTTCAGCCTGTTCATTTGTGAAATAGGGTAATTGTACCACAGAGGATTATTGTGAGGATTCAATGAGAGTATCCAGGGAAAGCACTTGGTACAGTACCTGGTGGTGAAGATTAGGTAGGTAGTAGCCATCATCATTATTTAACCTATGCTTGCATGCTTCATTGATGGGGGTTCACTGAGGTTCTGTTGTTGAACACCTCTGATGTTAGAAAGCTATTCCTCTTAATTGAATTAAAATAGGTAGCTTGCATGGTATATAGGTGAGTGCAAGGATTCTGGAGTCAGACTGCTTGGATTGGAGTCCTGATTCCATCACTTACCAGCCAGAGAAGTTTGGGTGAGTTACTTAACCTTTTAGTTAAACTTCAGCTTCTTCATCTGTAAAGTGAGGATAATAGTACTATCCAGGCGGGGTGCAGTGGCTCACGCCTGTAATCCTAGCACTTTGGGATTCTGAGGTGGGAGGATCGCTTGAGGCCAGGAGTTTGAGACCAGCCTGAGCAATATATGGAGACCCCATCTCTACAAAAAAATACAAAACTTAGTCAGGCATGGTGGCATGTGCCTATATTCCCAGCTACTTGGGAGGCTGAGGTCAGAGGATCGCTTGAGCCCAGGAGTTTGAGGTTGCAGTGAGCTATGATGATGCCACTGCATTCTAGCCTGGGCAGCAGAGCAAGAACTTGCCAAAAAAAAAAAAAAAAAAATTAGTAGTGTCTGTCCCATAGGTGAAGATTAAATAAGAATGCATTTAGAACAGTGACTGGAATATAGAAAACATTCAGTATCATCACAATACTTATTATTTTTATTATGATTTCCATTCATTGATCCTAGCTATGCCTTTTGGGACAATGTAGAATGAGCTACCTCCCATTTCACTTGACAGTGCTTCAGATATTTGAAAACAGCTTTAATGTTTGAAGATGTCTCTGTTAATTTGTTTGTTGAAGAAATAGTTGTGTATAGTCTACTCTGGTAGGCAAGTGTTAAGCACTTTAGATGCAAAGAAGAATGCTCTACACTTTATTGGTAACTCCATTCTTCCCCCAGCTCCACTTGTCCATCAGCTGGAAAAGACAAGACCTCAGAGCTCTGCATACACATGGAAGGCACCAACCCTTCCCCCCAACTCACAGCTTATTTTCTATTTTTTGAGGGTTAAAGTTTGTTTCAAACAATAAAGTGTTTCTTTGAACACATTTATAACTTCCCATATAATAAAAGAAATCGTATATTTGTAAGATACATGCCCAGGGCTAAGATTCAGCTGGAGCACCATCCTGGCAGGATTGGTTATTTATGACTGATATCCATGCTTATTGGCCTGATGTGGAGATCCCTGTGCCATATCTGATGTTGAATAATTTGACTACCTTCCCCAAATGTTTCCTTGGTGCAACAGTACAACTTCCTTTCCTTTCTGATCCTGTGACTGAATGAGGTCAACATTTTCCAAAGTTGACACTACTGAATCAATATCAGGAATGTATTAGAACGAAGATATTCAGATATATTACCATTGATTTATAGTCCTCTTGAAATCATAGCTCTGCTGTTTCCATGCACCAGGTCTCAGGAATCCCTAGGTATACCTTGCAGCCATTTTCCCAAGAGTTCCAGCCACCTCTTCAGGATACTGAGAAGAAGTAGGGAAAGAATCTGTAGACATTTCCTCCTTTTTGGGTTGTGGAAACTCCCACAGCTTTCTTTTTATACCTTTGCTCATCCTTTTGTACTTAGTCTTGTTGAATCACTTCCTTTTAGATGTGTCTCTTATATACTGCATAGACTTGGGTTTTGCTTTATGAGCCAGTCTGTCAGTTTTATTCCTTTAATTGCTGACTTATCAATGGATACCACTGATTATTTTGGTCTCAACTCTGTCAAATTATTTTACTGTTTTTATTTTATTTACCCTGTTTCTTTTATTTTGTGGTCTCTGTTCTTTGCTCTTTTGTTTCTTTTTTTTTATGATGGGGTCTTGCTTTGTTGCCCAAGCTGGGGTGCATTGGCACGATCATAGCTCATTGTAACCTCAAACTCCTGGAATCAAGTGATCCTCCCACCTCAGTCTCTTCAGTAGCTAGGACTACAAGGTGCCTGGCTAATTTTTTTTTTTTTTTTTGGTAGGGATAGGGTCTCACTGTATTGCCCAGGCTGGTCTCAAACTCCTGTCCTTAAGTGATCCTCCTGCCTTGGCCTCCCAAAGTGCTGGGATTACAAGCATTAGCCACTGCACCTGGCCTGTTTTTCTTCTAATTTTTTTTTCTGAGACAGAGTCCCACTCTGTCCCTGGGCTAGAGTACAGTGGCATCATCATAGCTCACTGCAACCTCAAACTCCTCAGCTCAAGTGATCCTCCTGCTTCAGCCTCTGGAGTAGCTGAGACTACAGGCATGAGCCACTGTGCCCGGCCTGTTTTTCTTTTAATTTCTTTTGTTATTTAGGAAGGTTTATATTTTAATTCTACATTGGCTAATTCCTATATTAAAACTGTTTATTGTTCAATTACAGATCAAACTCCTTGTTCTACTCTTTCCTCTCTGCTCACTACTACACCACTAGTTCTAGGAAAAAAAAAACCTGTTTGGGGGTTCTTTTTTTTTTTTTAAATATACTGCTTACCTTTGAAGAGAGGAGTTTAATTCTACTAGTTGCTGTTTGTGCTGATTGCTCAAGTAAGCTTTTTTCCTGTTAAGTTTTGTGGTTATTTTTGTTACTTTGTCATAATTTTCTAATAACTTTTCTATTGGAATATAACACTGAAGTGAGCAAATCATAAGTGTACAGCTTAAAGAATTATCTTATAATGAAATACACTTGTATTATTACTACCCTTTCAAGAAATACAAGATTACCAGCATGCTCCTTTCTACCCTCCTCCTAGGGGTAATCACTGACCTCACTTCTAAAACCATGGATGTTTTCGATTTTCATTTTTTTCTTTTTTAAAAACTTTTTTTTTCATATTTAACACTGAGATGTTTTGGATTTTATATAAATGTAATCATACAGTTTGTATTCTTTTGTGCCTGACTTTTTTTTCTCACTATTATGTTCGTGAAATTTATCCATGTTAAAACCATGGGTGTTTTGAATTTTATATTAATGTAATCTTATAGTGTATGCTCTTTTGTGTCTGACTTTTTCTCTCATCATTATGTTTGTGAGATTTATCCATGTTGTTGCCTGTAGCAGTGTTTGTTCATTTTTGTTGCTGTCTTGTATCCTGTGGTATGCATATAAAACAATTTATTTACCCATTCTACCCATAATAGATGATTGGGTTATTTCCATTTTGGGCTATTACAACACTGCTATAAAGATTCTTGTAAGTGTTTTCTTTGTTTGTTTTTTGTTTTTTATTTTTTTTGGTGCACTTGCATACACATTTCTGTTCAATTGCTGGGTCACAGAGTATGTATATGTTCACCTTTAGTCAGTATTAGCAAACAGTTTTCCAAGAGATTGTGTCAGTTTACATTCCAGCTGGTGTGTATGAAAATTCTAGTTGTTCCACAACCTCATCAATATATATACTATTTTTCCTCATTTTAGCCATACTTATGGGTATATAATGGTATTACATTGTGGTTTTAATGTTCATTTCACTGTTGATTAATGAGTTTGGATGCCTTTTCATGTGTTTATTGACCATTCATTTTATAGTGAAAATTCAAGTCTTTTGTCCATTTTTTTCTATTGGGTTGTCTGTTTTTTTCTTATTGGTATGTAAAAAGTTCTTTATGTATTCTGGAAATGAGTCCTTTATGAATATACTTATTGCAAATACATATTGCAAGTATAAAACATAAGTTCTTAATTTTAATGTAGACCAGTTATCACTGGTTAGTGCTTTGGGGGCTTGTTTGAGATACCTTTGTTTATCTTAAGGCAATGAAGATATTATTCAATGTTATCCTCTAGAAACATTTTTGTTTTACCTTTCCCATTTAGATCTTCAATCCATTTGAGATGGATTTTTATGTATAGTAAAAGAAATAAGGATGTAAAAAATGATATCTAGTTGATCCTGAACCAATTATTGAAGATTATTCATTTCCCATTGCTCTGCAGTGTCACCTTTGTCATAAATCAAGTATCTATGAGTCTATTTCTGGACTCTGTTCTATTGGCCTATTTGTCTTTCTTTTCAAGAAACTATACTGTCTTTATTGCTGTAGCTTTGTAATAAGGCTTGTTATCTGTTATAGTAAATCCTCCAACTTTGTTTTTCTTCAGATTTCTCTTGGGGCCAGGCAAGTTGGCGTTTTGGGAGGCTAAGGCCAGAGGATCACTTGAGGCCAGGTGTTAGAGACCAACCCAGGCAATATAACAAGACCCCATCTCTACAAAAGATAAAAAATTAGCCAGTCATGGTAGCACGTGCCTGTAGTCCTAGCTACTCAGGAGGTTGAAACAGGAGGATTGCTTGAGCCTAGGAGTTCCAGGCTGCAGTGAGCTGTGATTGTGTTACTGCACTCCAGCCTGGGTGACAGAACGAGACCCTCTTTCTAAAGAGAAAAAATATTTCTCTTGACTATTTTTGGTTCTTTGCATTTTCATAAATTTTAGAATCTACTTGTCAATTTGTAAGATAAAATTGTTAGGGATTTTGCCAGGGACTGTATTGAATCTAAAGAACAAATTTGAAAGATACTTTCATTAGACATAGAATTCTATGTTGGCAGTTGTTTCAACGTTTTGAATTTCTTGTTTCTTTTGCTACCCATTGTTTCTGTTAAGAAGTCAGTTATAAGTCTTACTAAAACTCCTTTAAAGCTAGCACTCTGGGAGGCCAAAGTGGGAAGATCTCTTGAGGTCAGGAGTTCGAGACCAGCCTAAGCAAGAGCCAGACCCATCTCTACTAAAAGTAGAAAAAACTAGCTGGGTGTGGTGGTGTGCACCTGTAGTCCCAACTACTCGGGAGGCTGAGGCAGGAGGCTGATCCCTTGAGCCCAGGAGTTTGAGGTTGCAGTGAGCTATGATGATGCCACTGTACTCTGGCTCAGGTGACAGGGAGATTCTTTCTCAAAAGACAAAAACAAAACAAAACTCCCTTAAAGAATATCTGTCTAACTATCTATCTATCTATCTGCTGCTTGAGGTTCATATACTTTTTGAATCTGTGGCTTGATTTTGTCATCAGTTTTAGAAAATTCTCAGCCATTATCTCTTCAAATATTTTTTCTCTCATAATTCTGTAACTCTAATTACATGTATGTTAGGCTTTTTTTTACCATGTCTCATATATATTTCAAGCTCTTTTCTATATTTCCATCCTTTTTTCCCTCATGATTCAATCTGGACATTTTATTTTGACCTGATTCTCTAGTCCTTTATTCAGCTGTATCTAATAATTTGGTGTTAAATGCATGTATTAAGTTCTTAATATCAGTTATTGTATTTTCCAATTTTAGGATTTATTTCTGATTCTTTTTAATTAGAAATTCTGTAGGAACAGGATATTATAAAGTTTTCTGTCTTTTCATCTAACTTCTTGAACATATTAATCATGATTGCTTCAAACACTATGGTAATTCCAATATCTGGATGTTATATGTGTCTGCTTCTGTTGTCTATTTTTTCTCTTGGTTTTTGGTCATTTGGTATTGTGTCCTGGTCAGTTAGTAATTTTTTTATTTGAATGCCAGACATTGTGTATGAAAAATTTTAGAGATGATCTGAGGCTGTGGATGGTGTTATCTTCTTCTAGAAAGAAAGGATTTGCTTTTGCTTCAGGCAGACAGTTAACATCAAGGCAGATCATCTTAATTCAGTTAGAAATTAGGCTGATTCATAGCTGAACTGTGTGAGGGCTGTTCTATTTCCAGTTTACCTCTATACCTAGGGTATTAAATTTTAGGGGTCCAACTCAAAGCATGAGGTGTTTGTTCACGAGGGCCCCCTCCTTGCCATGCCCCCCTGCCCCACTGCCTTGGTGCAGACTCTGAACTCTAGTTTTTATTCTCTCAGCCCCATAAGACTGCTGGATTTTTTTTAGCTTCTCAGCTGTCACAGTAGAGCTGAATGTCTCTGGCTCACCTCCATGTACTTTTTCTCTCTAGGATGTTAGCCCCTCAAATTTTTGCTTCCTTGGTAGATCTCTGATGATTTCAGATAGATATTTTAAATGTTTTATCAAGCATTTCTAGTTGTTCTCAGCAGGAAGGTTGGTCTGTAACAAGCTATTCTGCTTTTACTGTAAGTAGAAAAATCTGATTTTATTGTCAGCTTATGATCATTACCTAGTTAATTATAAGAGCACTGGTTTGAGGGTTGATTTGTGTTTCTCCAGAAAGGAAGCTCCATTTGCTTTCGTCGGGTGCTTGGGGGATCTATCAATCCAGGATGATTAATTTTTCAATATGTGGTTTTCTAGATCATGCAGGCATGATTTAAAATATTTTTTTAAATTGACAAATAAAATTGTATATATTTATTATGTGTACATGTTGTGTTGAATTATGTATACATTATAGAATGGCTAAATAGAGCTAATTAACATATGCATTACCTCATATACTTATCATTTCTTTTGTGCAGCCATGATTTTGAATCCCCTACCTGAGTGGTTAAAAATTCTCAAGGAGACTTTTCTTTTTTTCCTTTTCTTGCCCAGAGTTAAAGCCAAAATGGACATATTCTTTTGTCATCTTCTTTTGTGGGCTGGATTTTTTTCCCTAGTTTACTCTAATTGAGTGTGTAGCCCTTTGAGGATTTGGCTTTGCTATGGCTTTCCATTCCAGTTACCCACCTCAAATGAGCCCAGTGCCCTGTTTTCTGTTCTCCTAGGCTTTTGGTTACTAGGGATTGGTAAAAGATGGAAGCCATCGGTTTCAGCTCCTGCATCCCTCCCTGGATTTGTTTTCCTGTCTTTTCTTTGGCTTCTGAGGATTTCTCTAATTCCACATGAGATCTACATTTAAAAGTATTTTAAAAATATATTTGATCCAGCCTTTTTAGGTATTTTGTATTATAATGGTTTTCAGGATATCTAGTTGCTGGAATTGCTGGAAATATAAGGTATTAATTTCTTGTATGATGTGGTTTCTAGAACATCCCAATAGCCCTTTTCTTGTCATCCTATTTAGTTAATGTCCCTTTTTCCTGTGAAGGCTAGCCCTATCACAGTTCTTGAGATATGACATGACAAGAATACAAGGTGATTGTTATGTTTCTTACTCTGTATGCACTGGGTCAATTCATGCAGCCTAGGAATACATCAGAATATTGAATATTGGGTCATTATTAATTTACCTGGAGTTTCTGCTTAACTAAAAATTTATAGATCTTTTCCATAGATGATTTTACTTGTTTTGAAACATAAATATATAAGTGTTTTTAAAATTGTCTGTCTGCACAGAGTAGGCTGTTAGCAAAAGAATGAATAACTTTACATTTCTCACTTTAAAAACATTTCCATATTAGATCTGACATTGTTTCAATTTATAATAATTTTGAATCCTTGTTCTGTTATTCAGTATATCAGCTACACTGTCAGCATTGTATCATCTGTAAATTGGATGTTTTCATTCAAATAGCTAAAGACAGAGCTCTGAAGCACTAAGACATCTTTCTAGGTTAATACTGTTTATTTAATAATAGTTATTTGTGTGTTGGTTTTGGCTTTTTGACCAGCCATGAATATTCCTAAATGCACTATTTTCCCACTCATTATTTCATTATTGTCTGCCAGGTTAAAATGAGAAGCTTTGTCAGGTACTCTGCAATAGAGGGATGGGCAGAGGGAGTACTCCACAAACCTCCCAGGCCAAAGGCCTAAAACAGCTCTGGCCTAAGGAGGAGGAGCCTGTAAGGAGCTTTAATACTTTACTCCTTAACACTCTGGGCAGGTGCTGGTGGATGTGCCCTGTACCACAGACCGCCACTCCCTTCATGAGGAAGAGAACAACATCTTTCAGCGGTCGAGGAAGAAGGAGCGACAGATGTTGCCTATGCTGCAAGTGCAGCTTCTTGCGTGAGTGATAGATTTATGAAAACTTAGGAATTTGTGCCAGAGTATTCTAGGAGTCTGGTCACCTGGGAGACTGGGGAATTGGAGGCTCTTGCCAGGACTATCACCCGTAGAGGGGTCTTTTGGCTGGGGATCTGCCTGGAGGAAACAGAAATCATGAGATCTTCCCTGGAACATAAAAACCCTATCTGGTAGGACATGCACACCAGGGTGGGCTGCACAGATTCACTCATGCTATTTTAGTGAGTAGCACATGTTTGAAAAGTAGCTACTGAGGTCAAGGCTCTGTAGGGTTGGCGTGAGGACTCAATCCATAGCCAGCATAACAGTTTGGTCCATAAGCAGAGTCACAGCTCAGGGGATTATTTTAAGAAGACTTCTTAGAGGAGAGCTCATGGAATAAGGTTGAGTTGCTTTCTGCCTTGAGAACAACTTTTCAAACAGTGTTGTTGTGAAAGGGACTTCAGAGCTTATATAACCTAGCCACCCATCCCATAGTAGACTTCCCCTGTCTATCTTTTCAGCTCCTTATGTTGTTCTTTCACTGCTGGGAAGCTCACTAGTCACTGCTTCTGTCTCTTTCTGGTTTCAGGGCTGGACTCCTTGCCACCAAACCAGGAGGCCACGTTGTCTATTCCACCTGCTCACTCTCACACTTACAGAACGAGTATGTGGTGCAAGGCACCATTGAGCTCCTGGCCAATCAATACAGCATCGAGGTTCAGGTGGAAGACCTGACTCACTTCCGAAGGCTTTTCATGGACACATTCTGTTTCTTCCCATCCTGCCAGGTTGGGGAGCTGGTAATACCAAACCTCATGGCCAATTTTGGGCCTATGTACTTCTGCAAAATGCGTAGGCTGACATAGCATCACCTTTTTCCTGAAGTAGGAAGACAAAAGGTATATACTCTGTTGGAGGCACTGGAAACTGGAAACTGAGACCAATGGCAGAGATGTACTCTGGATCCTGTCTCCATCGTGTTTGAGTTTTTCTACTGACAGTTTTCAGCAGTAGGAAGTAGGAGTTTTTCTATCCTGCTGTCCAATTGTGGAGTATCAGCAGGTTTCTAACTTACTTATTACCTCCCCGTCCCCCACAATCTCCAAGCCTGTGCTAAAGTTTGCTGTCCCCTTAGGGGCTTAGAAGGAGGAGCCAGTGAGCATTCTCACACTTTAAGCTGTAAACTTGGGAAGAAGCATTTAGCCAATAAAATTGTTGAAGCTCCATAGATTTGGGGCTATAGTTGGGGGCTTCATGTCAGTCCAAATGCTATTAGTTCCATTTGTACCAGCTGGTTACAGTTGAAGTGAGTTTCACCTGATCAGTCTCGAGCAGCCAACAGGCCCAAACGAGCTTACCTAGTTTCTCCATATGGCCCATGATCTAATTTAAGAAACAAGTAACTAAAAATGTTAAGCCAATGCAAAATAATCTGCTTACTTACTCACATTGAGAAAGCTCTCCTGAGCTGAATAATTCTGGGTATTCTTCCTGCTGTCAACAGCACTGCTGCTTAAATGTGGCTGGGAAAGCTGCTTCTGCCACAGAGCTGTCGTACTCTTTTGTGCGTTTCATCCTTTGTTCATTCATCTAGCAAGTATTCTCTGAGCTCCTGTGTGACAGGGCGCTCTTGGAGATGTAGCAGTTGGGATTGTGGGAGATAATCAGGCTTCCTCATCTTTTGGAATGGCAACTCTACTCCTTTTGCTTTCTGAACACCTAGGAATCTCCTGATGTTTTGTTTTGTTATATTCCAGACTTTTGTTCTTGTTTCTAGTCTGTGGCTGAGCTCTGGTGCCTGTTCTTTGGCCCACCCCCAATCCCTCAGAGCTCCTCCCTCAGCGTCACAGGGCTTCACTGCACACAGGGGCAACATTGCATCATTTACTGACTGCATACTAGTTATGTTGTTTTGTAACTTTAGCCAAAAGAAGGTAACCTTTAGTAGCAGGGATATTAAAAATTGCTCATGGTCACTTGCAGAATTTTTTAATTAAAAATTTTTTTTTCCTGAAAAACTGGTCCATGTGCAGAACCACAATGTGTAACTTTAGAATACCTGAATGCTTCTTGGCTCTTCCCACTTTCCTTATTCCCTCTTTTCCTCTTGCTGCCACTCCTTTTGTCCTTTGTGCCTTTCCTGCTAATCCTTATTTGGGTATTAAAGGTGTTAGTTGAGAAGGATTTTAGCTGATGTTAAGCCTTCTCTTGGGATTTGCATTGTAATTGAGGGCTTTGGAATACCTTCCAGACTCAAAATCAAGTGACGCAAGGAAGATGGAACTCCAGGGAGCTTGGCTGGTGCTCTGAGTAGGACCCTAACCAGCCTCCATGTGTGGCATATAGTCCCTGCATGCTGTTTCCTCTGCACAGTAGTTAGTATTTGCTGAGGCTGAGACGCCTCAGGTGCATAGGCTTCTGCCCTTGTACTCCTGGATATCCAGCCTGGTGCTAATTGAATGCTAAGCAATGGTAATTCAAGAGGAGAGGGCTTCCTTATCCCGGAGTCATTGTCTAACTGGGGACAGACAGACCCAGGTAAGAAAAACAGAGAACTACTTTGGAAAGTAATTTATCTCCTGTAATTGAACATTCACCTACCCCTATAACCCAGTTATTCCAATACTGGGGATAAATCTTAGAGACACTCATACATGTATACTAGGAGACATGTACAAGAATGTTCATAGCAGCCCTGTTCACAAAAGCAAAAGCCTAGAAACAACCCAAATGCCCATGAGCAAGAAAGTGGACGAATAAACTGGAATATTCACACAATGGAATATTATACAATTGTCAGAACAAATGAACTATAATGATACCTAACAATATGGATGAATCTTAGCAATAAAATACTGAGTGAAAAAAAGTTTAATCCCTAAAGTGTAGCATGATGTCCTTTTTGAAAGAAAGTTTTTCTTTTTATTGTTATTATTTACATACAATATAATTCATCTATTTTAAAAGTACTGTTTAATGAATTTTGATAATTGTATATGATAGTATAGCTGCCATCACCATCAAGATGTAGAAAATAATTCTATCTCCTGAAAAGTTTCCTTGTGCTCCTTTGCACTCAATCTCCTTCCCCTATCCCTGGTCCCAGATAACCACTGATCTGCTTTCTGTCACTATAGTTTTGTCTATTTTAGAATGTCATTTTGTGGAAGATAGAGTTGATTTACAGCTGTATTGCAAAAGCTCTGTCTTTATCTCTGAGGATACCTGGATGTCTAGTTTTTCACTCTAGGTCAAGATAAAGGCATTGGGATTTATAATGTGCTGTTTAAAGTTTGAAGCTCCTCTGGTGACCCCCAGGGTCACCCACTTTACTGAGGATTTGCAACTGGTCTAACCAGTTATGAGTGTCTGGCTTGGTTACATAGCCAGAGTAGTATAAAAACCCTGCTGGGAACTTCTGATTTGAGTTCTTCCAAAGCCAGGATTCCTCACACAGATCATGGTGATTCAATCCAAAGACACCTCGAAGTGCAGTCCATGTGTGAATAAGGACCATGGGGAGCTAGTACTTGGGATGTTTCTCAGATTCCTGTTGTTTACCTTCCCAGTCTTTCTCTTGCTGCCTTGTGTCCTTTGCCTTTAAATAAAAATCTTAGATGATTATGCTCTGTGAAGTCTGGTAAATCCTTTCAAATATCCGATCTTGGGAAATTTTGCACATAAAAATGGAATCATACAGTATGTGTTTGACTTCTTTCACTTACTATGATATTTTTGAGATTCATTTTGTTGTATTAATGTTTTGTTCCTTTTCATTGCTGAATTGTATTCCATGGTAGATATACCATAATTTGTTTATCTACTCACCAGCTGATGGACATTTAAGTTGCTTCTAGTTTTTGGCTATTATGAATAATGCTGCTAAGAACATTTGTGTACAAAATTTTATGTATACATCTTTTCTTTTGAGTAAATACTTAGGGGTGGAGTTGCTAGGTCATATGGTAAATGTATGTGTAACTTTATAAGGTACTACCATACTGTTTTCCAAAGTGGCTCTACCATTTTGCATTCCCATCAGCAATGTATTTGAGAATTCCAGTTGTTTCACATCATGGCTAACACTTGGTATTATCAATTTTAAACTTTATTCTAGTGGGTGTGTCTTAGTATCTCATTGTGGTTTTAATTTGCATTTCTCTGATGACTAGTGATGTTATAAAGTTAAATACAACTAAGAATTTAAAAACATTTAAAAAGAATATATATGCAGTGAAACTGTGTAAAAAGGAAAGAATGGTTATCATTATGGGATTCAGGATAATGGTTCCCACAGGTAGGGGGATAGGGGCTGGAGGGAACATAAAGTCAGATTATTGTTAAGGTTCTGGCTTTCATATTTGGTGCTTATTATATTATTAAAAGCAATTAAATTAATAAAAAGCTATAGGGGGGTAGAGAACCAAGCCCACAGAGTACCAAATATGGCTTGATATGGGCTGTGAGAGGGGTCATATTAAGAGACCTGGAGGCTTAGCAATGGTGCCTCACTCTTGTTCATGAGTTCCTCTTTCCTTGTGACATAGAACAGTTCATCTGTAGCAGAGGATCAGGTGTTGGGGCAACCATGGGTCATGGGAGAGTAATAGCTTGGATCTGTGGTTTTCACCTTTTTGGGGTCACAAAGCTGTTTGAGAGACTGATAAAAGCTTTGACCCTCAGAAAAAAAGGACCACCATAGCATTTTACATATAATTTCTGGGGATTTCACTCCTTAAGGCCCATCTGAAAACCCCAAATTAAGAACCTTTGGATTAGAAGGTCTCAGGATTTGAGGGCCTTTAGTGGAAGGCATGGGGAACAAGCAGAGCCCCCAGTGGCCAACTCAAATCACCACTCTCTCCCCTGCATGTCTGTTTTTCCTATCTGCATTCCTCATCTCTAAATATAGCACCTGCCTCCATGCCTCAGTGTCATGACACATTGTCTTCTCTGTCTAAATGCCCTCTTCCCCGCACTTTTTTGCTATCCCATGTTTCCACCCCCTCCGAAAGCTTTCCCTAATCCCTCTAAAGTAGACTGGGTTGTTCCTCTTTTCTGCTCCCCAATCCTCTGTATATGCTATGAACGTAGCACTTCCTATGGTTGCTTTTTCTCCTTTACCCCACCCCCAGACTAGGAATTATTCATAGCAGGAAGCTGGTATTTATTTTTGCATCCCTAACCCCCAAGCACCGCGTGATACATATTTAGTAGTTAATACATATTTGAGTAACTCCTATGTAGTAGGCCTAATCCTAGATGTTAGAGATAGTGGTGAACAGAACAGACAAGGTCCTTGTTCTCATGGGTCATACAATCTAGTGGGCAAGATAGACAAGCGATGACAAATAAATTACAAGTAATTACAATTAATTACTTAATTACAAGTAAATTAGGAGTGAGCTAATGAGAGAAGTGTGGAGTGCATATACCTGGGGGACCTAACCTAGCCTGGAGAAAGGTGTTTAAATAGACCTGATATTGAAGAGGAGTTAGTGAGGCAGAGGAGGGTATGTGTGGGGGTGCTCTAGCAGAGGTTTCGGGTTGTGTGAATGTGAAACTCCGAAGGCAGGACAGAGTACATTCTGGGACCTGAAAGAGGTCCAGTGCGGTGCAATGTGGAGAGAAGGGAATGGTTGTGAAATATAACGCTGGGGAAGCAGGCAGAAGCAACTACATAGGGCCTTGCAGGCTACTTGAAGGAATGGATATTTTATCCTGAATAATTGGAAGCCATTGCGGGAGTTTTAAGCCAGAAAATGATCTGATCAGATTTCATGGACCTCCCACTGGGGATATGATTATCAATGGCATTTACTGAATGAGGAAATTAAATAACGGGCTCTACCGAAAATGCTTCTAAAGGTCAGTCCTGTCCTTAAGCTTACTCAGCCCTTATCTCTCTGAGTAAATGGGAATTGTTAAACTCCAAGCTGCTCAGATCATATTTGGAGGCGGCACTTTAGGAGCTATATTGGCAGAGTCAGTTGTATCCTGAAGAGGGTGACCAGGCAGAAGAGGAAGCTGAAAGTCCCATTCTGGGGAGAAGAACTGGGGGAATTGGGAGTATTTCACCAGGATAAGGGCGGACTTAGGGAAGAGAAATGTTGTCTCTAAACAGGACTATTCTGAGGCAGGAGGAGCAAATGTGTTTTGAGTTGGGGCCAGCAGAAGGGAGTTGTGAGCCAGATTGCAGGTTAACATAAGAAACCTTTAAATCAGTGTTTTCTGAACTATGGTTCACAACCATGATTCATTAGTGGTCATGAAATCAATTTTGTGGGTATGGTAGACATTAGGACTTTTCACAGATACCTAGTTCTCCTGGTTGAGTGGTAGGGTTGCCTTCCCCACTCTTTCTGCAGGTAGGCATGGCCATGTGACTTGCTTTAGCCAATGAAATGTGAGAGGAAGTGGTGTCTGTCATTTCTGATGAAAGCTTTGAGAGCTAATGCCAGCTTTGCCATGTCATTCCTGCCACAATGTTCAAGGAAACATTTGTTGAGGTGAAGCCTACATCTGCATGAGTACCTAAGTAACTGTGTTGAGCAGAGCCTCCTATGGCATTGCATTAGACGTGTGGCAAGAGTGAAAAATAACCATCGTTGTGTTAAGCCACTGAAAGTTTATGTTGTTTGTTACTGAAGTATAATTTAGTCTATCTTGACTGATACAGTAGGTCTAGACAAGCTGTTTGTTTGTTTATTTATTTATTTATTTTTTGAGACAGAGTCTTACTCTATCACCCTGGGTAGAGTGCAGTGGCATCATCATAGCTCGCTGCAACCTCAAACTCCTGGGCTCAAGTGATCCTCCTGCCTCAGCCTCCTGAGTAACTGGAACTACAGGCGCACACCACCACACCCAGCTAATTTTTCTGTTTTTAGTAGAGATGGGGTCTTGCTCTTGCTCAGGCTGGTCTCGAACTCCTGAGCTCAGGCAATCCTCCCGCCTCGAGCTCCTAGAGTGCTAGGATTACAGGCATGAGCCACCGCACCTGGCCTAAAATCTTTATTTCTTGATTTGTCAACTTTAGCCAGTATCCAACGACTTCTATGAAAGATGAAAATTTCATGCACATATATCGCCTCCCACCTTTTCTCCTCCCTCCCCTCCCTAATGTTTTGTGAGTTATACTATTATTATTTTATTTTTCTAGAGAATGACCTGTAAAATGGAGATGATAATAGCATTTACCTTGTAGGATTAAAAGTTTGTATATGTAAAGCTTTTACGATAGTGCCTGGCATATATTACAAACTCCAAAAATAATACCTATTAATATTATTAAGACTTTCAGTAATGTTCTTCCATCTCTATCTCTTGATATATCAATTTGAGATGGTATCTCCTCTCCAAAAATTAGTGAATATATTCTCCCTTCTCCCTCCATGCTTTCCACTTTTTACTTGTTTTATCCTTATTTTTATATTAATTTGTATGTGTCCATATTTCTTCTGTGCTTGTGTATGTGTTGATTCTGAAAATTAAAAGCCAATAAACAGCTATTACAGTATGTAAATACTTGTAATAATAATATCTACAAATAGCATTTATTGAGGATTTCCTATGTTCTAAGAGCTTTACATAGATAAAATAATTTAAGTGTCCTAACAAGCCTTTGAGATAGATACTGTTATGCTTATTTTTCAGGAGGAGAAAGAGAGTAACTAGTTCAAGGTTAGACAATTTGTGAGTGGCAGCACCAGTAATACCAATGCTGACGAACCGAGTAGCATGACTAGACACACAGAGTTGGAAATGTAATCCTATGTTACCAAAAATTTGAAGTAAACGGAGAATTTTCCAAGTGTTAAGACATAAGGGTCTTCTTTTGATTTATTTTTCACTTTCTTTACTTCTGGATCATACTCAGGTGCTACTCTTTCTTGTATCCCAAATTGTCTTCTTTCTCGAGATCTTTTTTCATTTTGCTAGAGTACTTCCTCAAATAACTTTTCATATAAAGTGCATGGATGGTAAACTTTTGAGTTCTTATACATTTGGTAAAGTCTTTATTTGGCCCTAACACCTGGTTGATAGGCCAAGTACATAATTTTAGGTTCAAAATATTTTATTGAGAAATTTAAAGGACTGTTTCATAATTTTTTAGAATTTAGTGTTTTGCTGATGAGAAGTCTAATATCAACCAGATTTTCCTTCCTTTGTAAGTGATCGCTTTTACTTTTTGGAAGCTTTTAGGCTTTTTTCTTTAGGCTTGAAGTTCTAAAATTTCACCATAATGTAGCTGATGTAGATTTTTTTTTTCATCTATTCTGCTGAGCACTGAATGAATCCTTTAAAGAATGAGACCTTCTTGGGCTGTGTGCAGTGGCTTATGCCTGTAATCATAGCACTTTGGGAGGTTGAGGTGGGAGGATTGCTTGAGGCCAGGAGTTAGAGACCAGCCGGGCAACATAGCGAGACCCTGTCTTTACAAAAAATAGAAAAATTGGCTGGCCGTGGTGGCATGCACCTGGAGTCCTAGCTGCTCGGGAGGCTGAGGCAAGAGGATCACTTGAGCCCAGGAGTTTGAGGTTACCAGTGAACTATGATGATGTCACTGCACTCTATTCCTGGCAACAGAATGAGACTCTGTGCCTCAAAAAAAAAAAAAAAAAAAATCTTTATTTTCCTCTGGGACAGTGGCGCTGTTTATGCAGCTTCGTTCTTACCTTTCATGTTGTTAGATTTCCTCAACTGTCTGGTAATCCTCACTTGTCTGTATTATTTATTTATTTATTTAATGTAGAGACAGTGTCTTGCTCTGTCACCCAGGCTGGAGTGCAGGGGCATCATCATAGCTCTCTCCAACTTCGAACTCCTGGGCTCAAGGGATCCTCTTACCCCAGCCTCCAGGGTAGGCAGGACTACAGGTACATGCCACCACACCCAGCTGATTTTTAAAATCTTTTTAGAGGTAGGGTCACACGATGTTGCCTAGGCTGGTCTCAAACTCCTAAAGAGGACCCCAAAGGGGCAGTCCTCCCGCCTTTGCCTCCCAAAGTACTGGGATTACAGGAGTGAGCCACTGCCCCTGGCCTGTTCTTTATGAATAAATGATTGAGTTGGTTTATATAAATTAAAAATAGTTTAACAGTTTCTTAAAAAGTTACATATATATATATGAAAGTTACACATATATAGACTTGTACATGAATGTTCATAGCAGCTTTATTTATAATACCCCAAAACTGGAAATACCCATCAACAGGTGAATGGATAAGCAAATTATGATATATATTAGGGTTATTAAGTATGAAATGTCCGATTTCCTTAAGTGCTGAGTTTGACAGTTTCTATCTCTGACATTTCACTTTGACACTTCTTGTTTTATTTTTATTGTGAAGGTACATCTTTAGTCTTTTAAATGCACATTTTGGCTTGTGATTATCTTTCAAATTTTTTTTAGAGCAATTTTTGTGAAACCATGGATATGTCAAAAATTCGTGTTATTTTTGACTATGAGTTCAGTTGTAGAACCAGTGCAGCACAGACAGCTCGAGATATCAACGAAGTGTTTGGGAAGGATGTGGCTAATGAGCGCACAGTATGTCAATGGTTTGAGAAGTTCCTTTCTGATGATTTTAATCTTGAAAATGAGCCACGTGAGAGACGTGAGACCAAGGTGGATAATGATGAGCTGAAAGCTACAGTGGAAGTGAATCCATCTCAACCTATGTGTGAATTAGCAGCAAGGTTTGATGTTACTATTCCAATGGTCCAACAATATTGGACCATTTGAAACAAATTGGCAAGGTAAAGAGGCTTGATAGATGGGTACCTCATGAATTAAATAAGCGTCAAGAAGAGAAATCTCAAAGCTTGCCTTTCTTTGCTGTCATGACATAAAGGAGAACAATTTCTACATGATATTGTTATGTGTGATGAAAAATGGATTCTTTTTGACAACCTCAAGCATTTGGCACAATGGCTGGATACAGATGAAGTGTGGAAACACAGTCCAAAACTGAATATTCCTCAAAAAAAACTAATGGTGTCTGTTTGGTGGTCCAGTGCTGGCATTATCCACTACAGCTTAATGAAACCTGGTCAATCGATGTCTACTGCAACCAGTTGGATGAAATGATGAGGATGCTTGCGATTAAGCAGCCAAGATTGGTCAATAGAGACAGGCCAATCCTCTTGCAAGACAACACTTGATCACATGTGGCACAAACAATGCTGCTCAAACTACAGAAGCTGGACTTGGAAACTGTCTGTCATCCACCATATTCAGCAGACCTTGCACCAACTGACTACCACTTCTTCCAGGCTTTGGACCATTTCTTGCAAGGAAAAATATTCAATTCTCAACAAGCTGTGGAAAATGCCTTTCACAATTTCATCTCCACTTGCTCTCCAGGCTTCTTCACTGCTGGCACAAACAAGCTACCGTTAGGATGGCAAAAGTATGTCAATAGTTTAGGTACATACTTTAGTTGTACTGCTTCTTGTTTGAGATATAATAAACTACACTTTTGATTTGAAATCAGACATTTCATACTTAATGACCTAATATATACAATGGAGCAACATGGATGAATTTTAAAATAATTATGCTGAATGAAAGAAATCAGACCAAAAAGAGTATATACTAAATGATTCCATTTGTATAACGTTCTAGAAATTGCAAACCAATTTATGGTGACAACAGCAGATCAGTGGTTGCCTAGGCAGAGGAACGATGAGAAAGGGATGGATTACACAGAGGCCTTGAGGAAATTTTGGGGAAGATGGATATTGTATACTTTAGATACGTGCAGCTTATTGTGCACCAATTATATCTTAAAATACATTTAAACAAAACAACACATTTTGCAAGAAAATACACAAACAAAAAGATAGGCATTAAACAAGTTATAAGAGTTGTTCATGGCTGGAGAGGGAATAAGACTGAGGAGAAAAGGTAGAATAAATAGATAAAATGAGAGAGGGGCTTGGATGGATCAATGATGATAATGTTCTGTGAATGGTGGCATATGATGGACTTGACCCTCTGCATCTGAAGGAATGAATGAACGCACAAAGCATTGGCTGGTAAAGGATGGTATGTATCTCCTCCTGAGCTGGGTGGGGCTGCCTCCCAGGAGGCCTTTCCCCTGACCCAAAGCGCTGACTGGTCAGGAGAGGGAATGTGACCAAGAAGTGTGCATGAAGGCGGGGACTCCTACAACTCCTACAACGTCGCTGTCCTCTTGTCTTTTTTCTCTTCTTTGTCTGTCCTAGGGGACCAGACTTAGTCAGTTCCTCTCTCTTCTGCTCCGCTCAAGACCTCGTGTCCTCAGTGATTGCACTTCCCAGACTGGAGTACTTTATTTAGGGAGTATTTCTCCAAACTTGGACCTGGACTGTTACTTTATTTATTGAAGGTGGCAGTGAGAGGCCCCAAGGTTGCAGTTCCAAGTTGTGCTGTGGATAATCCCATGATGGTCCTAATGGCTCATTCCTGCTTGGACCCTCTCCAGGGCTCCCCTGAGGAACACCCTGCCTCCCTCTGGTGTTGTGGACTGCTTCTCCTTTTCCTCCAGTTTGATATCATTTGCTTTCTATCTTCTAAGAATTTTACGTTTTCTATCTTCTGGTTTTCTTGGTTTACTAGTAACTCTTTCTCCGGTTTCTCTTTTCTCTGAATAAACTTTCTACCCCAATCTGTCTCTCTATGTCCCTTTTAAGGCCAATAACTCTTAGATTTGCCCTTTTGAGGCTATTTTCTAGATCTTGTAGGCATGCTTCTTTCTTTTTTATTCTTTTTTCTTTTCTGACTGTATTTTCAAATAGCCTATCTGCAAGCTCACTAATTCTTTCCTCTGCTTGGTCAATTGTTCTGTTGAGAGACTGATGCATTTCTCAGCTTGTCAGTTGAATCCTTCGGCTCCAGAATTTCTGCTTGATTTCTTTTTTATTTCAATCTCTTTGCTAAATTTCTCTGACAGGCTTCTGAATTCCTTCTCTGTGTTGTCTTGAGGTTCACTGGGCTTCTTCAGGACAGCTATTTTGAATTCTGTGTCTGAAAGGTCACATATCTCCATCACTCCAGGATTGGTCACTGGTACGTTATTTAGTTTGTTTGGTGAGGTCATGTTTTCCTGGATGTTCCTGATGCTTGTGGATGTTTGTTGCTGTCTGGGCATTGAAGAATTAGGTATTTATTTTAATCTTTGCAGTCTGGGCTTGTTTAAACCCGTCCCTCTTGAGAAGGCTTTCCAGATATTCAAAGGGAATTGAGTATTATGATCTAAGTCTTTGGTCACTGCAGCTGTATCAGCACTGGGGATGCCCTAAGCCCAGTAATACTGTGACTCTTGTAGACTCCTGGTGGTACCGCCTTGGTGGACTTGGGTAAGATAAGGGAGAATTCCCTGGATTACAAGGCAAAGTCTCTCACTCTCTTCCCTTACTCTCTGCGCTGGGCTGCTGGAGTTGGGGGAGGAGTGACATGGGCACTCCCACGTGGCCACCGGTGCCAGGTCACACCTGAAGCCAGCCGAGTATCACCCAAAGCCCATGGTGATTGCTTCCTGGCTACCTCTGATGTTTATTCAAAGCCCAAGGGCTCTTTCGTCAGGAGGTGGTGAATTTTGCCAGGACTGAGTCCTTCCCATCAGGGCAGCATGTTTCTTCTGGCCCAGAGTGGATCCAGAAATGCCTTCCAGGAACTAAGGCCTGGACTCAGGGGCTTCAGAAGTCTGCTTGGTACTTTATTTTACTGTGGCTGAGCTGGTAACCAAGTTTCAAAACAAAGTCCTCTAAATTCTTCCCTTTTCTTTCCCCAAGTGGAAGAAGACTCTCCCTGAGCTGTGCTGCCTATAGCTGGGGGAGGAAAGACACAGGCACTGGCTTGGCCACAGCTGCTGGTGTATCACTGGGTCATGTGCACCACAATTCCACTGGCTCTAAGCCAGCACAGCTGTAGGAATTGCCCAAAGACTGCAGCCCTTGTGGCCCATCTGCGTTATGAATTTAGTCCAGGCCCTAGGCTGCTTTTTGTCTGCCAGTGGTGGGGCTAGCAGGACCTTGGCTTTCAGGGCAGAGGATTTCTCTCTCTCAGGGCTGGTCTAAATGCTCCCTCCATGGGCACTGGCACAATTCTGCCCTGTGCTGTGTTCCCCTGTGCCAGGGTGGCCCTGAGTTCCAATGCAAAGTCCCACAATTACTTCACTGTCCCTGCCCCATGCACACAGATTCTCTCTCCACTCTGTGTGCTGGTGCGGCACTGCCAGGGGATGGGGATGGGTGGCATAGGCAAAGCAAGACTATCTTTTCTGCCCTCTTCAGTGCCTCTTTCCTTGATGTAATGTTAAAACCAGGTAGTATGATTGCTCACCTGATTTTTGGTTCTTCTGAAGGTGTGCTTGCTTGCGTGGATAGTTGTTGAATTTGGTGTTTGTGAGGAGGAATGATTGCTGGAGGTTTCTATTCAGCCATCTTGCTCCCTCCCCAAATCTGGAATTACCCTTGGTTTTTTTTTTTTTTTTTTTGATATTCCCTTTTTTAATTGTTATTTTAATGGGGATAGCAAATGCATATGCTTTATCTGCCATCTGGAACCTGAGACCTCTGAATTGGGTCTTGAAGTACTGAGCCACTGACAGGCAAGCGGGGGAGCAGAAAATGCCACAGGAATCCCTTGACACCACTTCTAGGAGGCCCTCAGCTGATGGCCAGCACCAGGGCAGCACCCTCTTTACCACATACTGAGCTTTTAAGCCTAGACTTATGTTCACCCAATTCACAGAACCAGATGTGGGCATCTGCCAGAACTGTGGGCTGTGTCTCTCTGAGATGCTCTTGCTTGGGAAGGAAGTTGCAAGCAGGTTATTGCCAGCCAGGGCAGAATCCAGAGATCCTGGAGGCCTAGTAGCTGAATATCCAGTCTGTCAGTATAATGACGTGAGAGTCACTGAGGACAGCTCCTCTGCACCTTCTGTTTTCAAAGGGACTCAACTGGGTAGAGCCAGGAATTGCACCAGTTCCAGCCCTAAAGAGCCAAGGACAAGAGGCCAAATGAGAGGAGGGAAGAGGCCTCTTCCTCTAGGGGCACTTTGAGTGGTCCTGAGTTTCAGTGGCAGGTAGCCCTGGAACCTGTGGGGGGATCCTGGAAAGGGAGAGAAGGACCAGAGTCCCCTGAGGGAAGTGGGGGGGGGCATTTATTTTAGACACAAATTTAATGCATCTCTAGTCAAAATTTTGAATGTCCCTCAAGGAATCCTGATTTGCTTTATGAAAGCAGTCTTCATTTTGCAGAATGATTCCCCAGATAAGTCCTTTAAATGACATATATTTATGTTAGGATTTGATTTACACACAACCTACCAAGGATATATTCTCTGTGATACATGAAATAAATGTGAAATAATGTCCCACCCGTGCTTCTAAAGAAGGGAAGAGTGTGCTTTTCTGCGTGTCTGGTTTTCAGAAACTGGTTTGCCACCCACGAGATGTTATCTCCCACACAATCCTGGATAGAAGAGCTTATGGCACACAAGCTGACTCAACACTCACACTGATGCCACCAGATCAAAGTGAAAAATATGTAGCTCTCATGATCAAAATAAAAAATGTTTCTCTAATAAAATTGCCATTGCTATGGCTCAGTTTTAGTCACACTATTTTATTTAATGATATAGTTCTTGCTATATGTCAGGCACTGTTCTAAGCACTTTACTAACATTAACTTATTTAATTCTCATGGCAACCAATGAGGTAGAACAATATCCCCATTTTACAGATGAGGAAACCAAGGTACAGAATTGTAAAGAAACTAACCCCACAGTTTCAAATAAATTATAGGATAGAGCAAGCATAGTATTTCATGTATATCCAAAGAGGGTACAGGTTAAAACAGGTTGAGGAAAACAGATTTAAGGTGAGGTGTGGCTGGTGGGTTTCCAAGCTAATGACTTGGAACTTTTAATAACAGTTCTAAAGTCTAGCTGTCTGTGTCTATGTTACAGAGACAGCAGGGATTTTGAGTCTTGAAGACCCAGGTTTGATTCACAGGTGGGCCCTCCACTGGCTATGTAGCACTGAGCAAGTCACTGGTGTCTGTGGGCCTCAGTTACTCATCTGGGCATCAGGAGGTATATCAGTTTGCTATTGCCTTGTAAGGAACCAATCCCCAAATTAGTGGTTTAAACAACCATCTATCACTCTCTGAGTCTATGGGTTGGCTTGTGGTTCTGCTGAGCTCAGCTGGGCTTGGTGCGGCTCCCTCAAGTCTCTGCAGTCAGGTGGGCCTGCTCGTCCCAGCTTTCTCACCTGTGTAAGGGCCTGAGCAGGGCAATGGGGCTGAGCAGGCTCTACTCCACACCGTTCCCAATCCTCTGGCAGGCTAGCTTGGGCTTGTTCTCATGGCAGTGGCAGGGTTCCAAAAGATAGAGACAAAACAATTCTCTTGAAGCCTAGGCTAAGAACTAGCACAATGTTCCTTCCACTACTTTGCATTAGTTAAAGCAAGCCACCAGTATTTACAGGGGTGGGGAAATAGACTCCACCTCTTGGGGAGAGGAGTTAAAAAATTACTTTGCAAAGAGCACAGGTACAAGGAGGGGTGGACTGTTGCGGTCATTTATGCAATCAATTCACCACAGGAGACAAACGCTCCCCAAACTCAGAGGAGCTTGTCAGGGTGGTAGGGGGACTCAGACAACTTCACTCAAAGACCTGACTGCTTTTGAAAACTGTCAGCACCCCACAGATGGCAGTGCTTCTGAGTGTGGTACCCTACCTCCCATGGGGGCTGTGGGTGCCTGTCTTAGTCTATTTGTGAGACTGGGGCATTTATAAAGAACAGTTTATTTCTTACAGTGCAAGATCAAGGCTCTGGCAGATTTGGTGTCTGGTAAAGGCTTGCTCTGTTTCATAGATGGTGCCTTGTTGCTGCATCCTCATGTGGTAGAAGGGCAGAAGGGAAAAAGGTGCTGTGAACAGCTCCCTTGCACCTCTTTTATAAAGTCAGTCCCATTCATGACAGCAGAGCCTTCATGAACTAATCACCTCCCCCCAAATTTCCACCTTTCTAACACCATCACAAAAACTTTGGAAGGACATATACATTCAAACCATAGCAGTTCCTTAGAACAGACCTGTGTCCTCTGCTTTAGTAGGCCCCTGGGAAAGGCTCACAGAAGTTAAAGGAAACTGAGAAGCAGAGCAGTTACTGCTCCCACCCCCAGAACAAAGACAGACTTCAAGCCCTCTGGAATTCAAGAAGCTCCCTTCCCTTCTGCAATCTCTCTTCCTCTTCCAGGCAGCCCCATCTCCAGCTCAGAGGGAGCTTGGGAAGGTATTACCTGTCTTCCCACTCAACAGCTGAAGACACATAAGGATGACTTGCTCAAGGTCACCAGCTAACTGGGGAGGACCCTGAGCCTGGTCAAGGAACTTACCAGGGCCTGCTTGAGGGGCTGTGAGTAAAAGTAACTAACTCTCCCTTACATGAACCACCTGAGTACAGGCACATGCTATATGGCTCACAGAGTGGTGTGGGGTTGCCTTACCTCACAGATGCCTTTTGGATAACACAGGTGGAGCCCTGGAAACCCACCCCTTCTCGATCTTCACATCCACCTGCTCTTCCATTCCATGACCTCAGCCTCTAGCTCACCTCTCCCAACCCTCCTCCACACTGCCTTCCCAAAACGCTGGTAGGATTGCATACATCTCTGCTTAAAATAAAGTGAGCTAACATTTACTGAGCCCTTACAGTGGGGGAGGAGCTGTTCCAAGATCTTTCCTTGAATTAACTTGCTTAATGTTGACACCAATTCTGTGAGGCAGTCACTAGTGTTATCTCCATTTTACAGATCAGGAAACTGAGGCACAAGAGGTTAAAGTGGCTGACTCAAGGTGACACAGTAAGTGGCAGAATTAGGATTTGAACTTAGGCAGTCTGGCTCCTGAGCTTGGGCTTTTCTAGCCAGAAAACCCCTCTCTGTAGGTCTCTATTTTTCTAATAATAAGTAGTAACAACAACAGTAACCATGTTTAAATTCCATGGATTGCTTACTATACGCTAGGCCCTGTTGTGGCTGTGTTACATGCATGAACTCATTTGATTCTTAACCATAGCACTAGAGTATTAGGGGGTACTATTATTACCTTTATTTTATAGATAAGGAAACTGAGGCATAGAGTCCCACAAGAAGGATGGGTTAGTAGACAGTCCAGCTCCAGAGCCAAGCTCTAAATCACTGTGCCATTTTGTTTCTCTAAGGGCTGTTCTTCAGCCCATGGGTCCAGAATCCAAGGCTCTTTGGGTTCATGCAGCATGATCTCTGCATATCCACCAAAGCTGGCCTTTTATTTTGTTTCTTGGTCTATGCGCACCTTTTTCCTTCCCAATAAGACTAAAGCTCCACAGGCCATATATATGTATATATATGTTTTTATCCACTGCTAAGAGTCAGAATTTTTTTTTTTTTTGAGACAAAGTCTTGCTCTGTTGCCCAGGCTACAGTGCAGTGGCATCATTGTAGCTCACTGCAACCTCAGGTCAGATTTTAGATCTAGTATTTGCCTCAGTTTCCCAGATCACAGCAAGGAGACTATCATATAGTAGCAGGGGTCATGTCTGTTGAATTGAAGTACAGGACTTCAGAAGGGTCTCCCGATCCACTCTTACAGGAATGAAGTGGCCACCCACCAGGACGGGAACATTAGACTCAGTCCAGGACTTGCTGTCTTGGCCTCCAAACCCACCCCTAAACCCTGGATCCTTTTTGTGAATTCAACCCTATTGAATAGCCCCCAGGGAGCTTTCTGCTTAGAGAAGCCATCGTTACAGCAAACACAAGTGAATGCTCTGTAAAATGGAGTCCCTAAAGTAGCAAATCTTTGCCCTACTCACAACAGGTTACAAACTTGGTGATTAAGACTCAGGAATGGCCAGTGTTTCCCTACGACTATAATATTATTTTCCCCTTGAGAGGGAGAGAGGGTCTGGAAGAATGTTTCTCATTTTACAAAAGGAAAAATTGAGTCACTCAAGGTCTGCCAGCAGGTGAAGGGTGAATAGAGGGCTAGAATCCCTTTCTTTTAATCAGGAGATGGGGTGAAGTGACCTCACAAGAACCACTTCAGATTGGGGTTTCCATCATCTGTACCTGTAGAAGCTCCCCTCTTCTAGGGAAACAGGTCTAGGGATTTGAAACTTGTAAAGGCACTGAAGACTTGGAAACACAAGGCTTTGGGCCCCTCCTGAATATGCTCAAGAGCCTGACTCAAGGCCCTCAGGCCCGGATTCTTCCAATAACACCCAAGGCTCTCCACAGGTAGGTCTTTCATTCAGTTCATAAGTGTTTATGGAGGGTCTACTATGTGCCAGGCCCCATTGTTAAAGGACCTCACTGACTCCCTCTAATAATCCTGTATATAACCATCTGCCTTGTACAGAGAAAGGCCCAGATTCAGAGAGGTAAAGACAACCAGGAGACCCCCACCTCCAGTGTTTACAGCCACAAGCACTCTCCTGTACCCCACCCCACAGTGCCTCACTTCCAGGGGCAGTGAGGTGGTATTGCTTGATGGTTAAGAGCCCAGCTTCCCATTAGACCTGAGTTTGAATCCCCACCCACTCTGCCACCTGTGACCCACAGAAGTTATTTAATGCTTGTCCTCAATTACCTCATAAATAAAGGGAGCATAAAAATGCCTTTCTCATCAGGCTGTTGGGAGAACAGAGGAGATAAAGCACATAAACATAAAGTTCTGTGAGAGAAGCCTGGATGGCAGTAGATGTGTGTGTGTGTGTGTGTGTGTGTGTGTGTGATTTATTCCCCCCACGAAGAGCGCCAGGTCCCCAGATTCTTCATCAGCGTTCCTTCTGCTTCCTGAGTGTGAAATCCAGGATGGCCCAGGACTGGGACAGGGTGCCCCTGGAGAGGCCAGTCTGCAGGAAGTGGCTGAGCCAAAGGACAAGTGATGGGTGGTTTGGACCATGAAGAAGAGCCCAGGGCGAGAGACACGGGGTCCTGGGGTTAGGGGTTAGGGCAGCGGGTGGTCGCCCCAGAGGAACTTCCTGTGTCTGTACCTGGGCTGGCGCCCGGAAGCCTCGTGCTGGGGAGAGATGGGCGCCCTGCGGTGCACGACCCCGGCGTTTGGTTCTCCAGGAAGAATGCTGCTAAACAGTTTGCAGAGGTTAATAAGGTCCCTGACCCCAATCTGTCGCTGCTCTCCGTCCTCTTAGCTGACCTGTCCCGCAGGGGGCTCCGGCTGGGCCGCGTGTTTAGGGAGTTGGGGCCCTCGGGTGCGCGGGGTTGAGGCTGGGCCAGGGATTGCGGCACCGACCCGGGGCTAAACTCGTGCTTCCGAGGACACCCACGCGAAGCAGGTGCTCTTTTCACCCCGCCTGGCCCGGCGCGGGAGGACAAGGGAGCGATCCGGGCCGGGCCGCCGGGCTTGACTTTGACCGTTGCACACCACCGGCCTCGGGGCCGCTGCCGGGCAACCGCGCGCTCCCCAGCGGCCTTACGGCCTTGCTCCTCCCGCGCTGGATCCCGGGCCGATCCAGGCCGGGTTTTGCGGCGGAGCGGTCGGGCCGCGAGTGCTGATTCTTCATCTGTCGCTGTCGGCAGCAATTGGCAGCGGGAGATCATGGTGCTGGACGAACTGTGGGCCGCGCTGTCTGGAGCTTCCGGGGCTGCCCTGGCCTGCTGCTTCGTCGCGGCGGCCGTGGCCCTGCGCTGGTCCGGGCGCCGGACGGCGCAGGGCGCGGCGGCCCGGGCGCGGCAGAGGCAGCTAGCCGGCCTGGAGACCATGAACAAGGCGGCGCAGCGCTTCAGGCTCCAGGTGACTGCCGGGGTCGGGGCGGGGAGGTGGGCACTGGGTGAGCGTACCCCCAGAAGCACTTTCAGCCGCCTGGACGCGCGGAGGGGCAAGTGGGCGGGCAGCGCAGGTGTTTAACTTTCCAGACCCTCTCCTTACCCTAATGCCCTAATGCATTCTGCACTCTTTGTGAGCCAGGTGGGGCGGGGGAGGAGAGGAAACGAAAGGTCACGGAAGGCCATCGCTGCACTGGGTCAAAGAGGAGCTTTGCTTCGTACCAAAGAATCTCAAGACCACTGACTATTAGAACTACAAAACGCTAGCCTGACAACCAATAAGATGCTAGAGTTTAGGACTTGGAATCACGGAGTGATGGTCCAGGGAATGCAGAGAACTTAGAGTTCAAGCTCCTTGAGTTGTGCATGAGGATCCCGACAGAGCCAGAAAGAGACTTGCCAAGTGCATAGGAAATTATTGGCAAAGCCAGGCTAACAGGCTAACGGGGAAGTCTCCCCAGCTCCTGCGCCCAGGCTGTCGTTTCCCACCCCTGGCAAGCCCCTTCCAGGATCACGTCTAGTTCCTGCCCTTCCTTGGGTGATCTGTCAACAAGCTTTTCTCTCTGAGCTGTCCCTGGATTATCTCAGTGTGTATTTGTGGGGGAGGGGACGCTGGGGTGGTTGGGGATGGGAGGGAGACAGCTTGTAGCCCTCGGCTTTCCTTCCGGGTGTATGAAACCATGGCCCCAGTTAGAAGCCAAAAAGCTGAAGTCTGGGAGATGTTCTTATGTGCCAAGGGAGGGAAGACTTGCTGAGTGTTTGTGCGAGCTGACAGGTGGGAAGGCTTTGCAGGTGATGGGGACAGCAGGATTCAGGAGGGCATGCCTAGGTGGGAGGCAGAGAGGATATAACAGAAAATAGCATTTAGCAGATGCTCAGCAAGTGATTTTTCAGTTGGGGCAGATCTAGAACCTGGATGTCCAGCTGGACTCCCCAGGCTCCCTCCCGTGGAGAGGACAGGAGCAGGGGAGAGATATTAGGAAGGGAGACTGGGATTTGGATGCCACGGCCAGGGTGTGGCCTTGAATGTGTTGAGATTTTGGCTGGCTGTAATCATATGAATTTACTCTGCACCATCCCGGGGGCCAGGGTGTGTCATATTTATTTATTGAAATCAAAATATATCTGGTTCCAGCCTCCACTCATCAAGCTGGCAGAAAAGTCCACCATCAGTCAATTTTTAGGGTTCCCTCCTCCCAGATAGGGAGGGTGTTCAACCCAAACTGGCTGCCTCCCCTATGTGAGCACAGGTTCTTCACTGTCTAGCCCCCTTCTCTGGCTGGGTTCCGCAGGTGCCCCTCTCGGGGATCCTCGTGTTTATCACCGGCTCAGCCTGAATGCCCTCAGCGGCTCCTGAGGCCCCAGGTCCTTCTGTGCAGCTAGCTGAATTCTGCCAGCTCCAAGAGCTGTGTGGGGAGCAGGTGCAGACATCTATCTGCCCACAGTTCCTGCCTACAGAACTCCTCTCCTAGTTGCAAGGAATCCACCTGGCTGGCAGGGGTGTGGGATGGTCTTCCTACACTTCAACTCCAAGCAGCAGCATCTACATGGTTTTCCCCTGGAGTAACTGCACTTCATTATTTTTAAGAACCAAATCTTCCAGGACAGAAGTTTTGGCTCTGAAATACAAAAAATTTTTACACACCCTCCCTGGGGCAGGAAAGCCTGGCCATCACCAAAGCTTAGCTCTTTTAGGAGGAGAAGCAGGAAATTACTTTTTGGGTTCCCAAAGACTGGAAGAGAAAAGGAGAACCATCTCTGGAGCCTCTGTGGTTTTCAGCGATTAGGAAAGGGGTGGGGTCTTGATGAAAATAGCTTTGTGGGCCTTGGGGGCAGGTAGGAGGTGGCAGTTTTAGCTGAACTCAGCCCAGCCTTGGGACCAGCTCCTCTCCCCACTCCTAACCTCTAAGGCATCCTTCTGCTTGGCCCTGGAGTCCCCGGATGAGGGGGAGTAGGATCTGAAACAGTCTCAGCAGCCTTTCTTCTGGGGCTCTCTGAGCCCAGCCCTGAATAGCAAAGGGCGCCTGAGGCAAGCAGGACCCCACAGGCCCTGGGAGAACACAGCAGTTTGTTGTAAAGCTCTGGTCTGAGAGATTCTGGACTATCCTAGTTGGGAGCCCAAGGAGGACACAGGCTGAATAGGCAGGGACCTAAGCACCTTCTGAGTTTTCAAAAACTAGTTCACCTCTCCCTAGACTCTTGAGCAACTCTGGAGAAACAGTTTCTGGTAACTCTCTGCTGACCATGTGAGGCTTACCTGTAATAACCCTTCAACCAATTTTTCCCCACCCTGCCCTCTGAATGAGTTTCTAGACTGAGGAGAGAGACCACCATTAATAGAATAGTATGGCTGGGAGAGACATCACAGAACACCTACTCATGCTTCTGTGCCTTTACACATGTGGTTTTGTTTTACCCTGAATGGCTTTTCCCATGTCTCTGACAGCCTGTTTATCAGAGTTCCACTGGTCTTACAAAATACCACTTCCTTCCTTCAACTTCCTACTGGATCTGACCTGTAGTTCTGTCTCCTGGCCTTCTCCAAACCTACCTTGCACGTTACTTTAAAACACAATGATTCAGTAGATGCATTGAAGGGGAGCATGGTTATTGTGGTCTGCATGATCAAATATCTTGAAATAGAACAAAAGTCATAAAAACCATGAGGGGAAAGAGAAGAGGACAATCCAGGAGACCTAAAATTAGGACACTAGGTGGTTCAGGAGAAGAAGAAACAGATGGAGGGAGGGCAATGCTCAAGTGATGGGTGTAGTATCCCTCTCTTGAAAAATTATCCATATATGTGGCCACATGGTTAGAAGTTATCTGTATACTTCCCTGCATTCTCCACACAACATCAATCTTCCTCACCTCTGCAGGTTGGCCTCCTGGAGGTGCACAGATACTTTGGTGACTTATGAAAAGAGAAAATGTCTCAGCTGCCTGATACTAGTTGAAGTCTTAAAAATAGCTGTTAGCAACTATGTCATCAACCGTCAACAGGGAATAACACAGGAAAGAATTAAAATTTGTGCAGAGGCTGGGCGTGGTGGCTCACGCCTGTAATCCTAGCATTCTGGGAGGCCCAGGTGGGAGGATCGCTTGAGCTCAGGAGTTCCAGACCAGCCTGAGCAAGAGTGAAACCCCGTCTCTACTAAAAATAGAAAAATTAGCTGGGCATGGTGGCATGTGCCTGTAGTCCCCAGCTACTCGGGGGGCTGAGGCAGGAGGATTGCTTGAGCCCAGGAGTTTAAGGTTGCTGTGAACTAGGCTGATGCCACGGCACTCTAGCCCGGGCAACAGAGTGAGACTCTGTCTCCAAAAAAAAAAAAAATTTTTGTGCAGAGAATGGAGGGGAGCATGCTGATGGCTTTTAGCTGATGTGCACAGGGATTTTTGTGGGCACCTTGTAGCGAGGTTGGTGACCAGACTGTCAGTGGTAATTATTCCAGTGTGGTGGGCTCTCTGCTGATTTTGACTTTATTTTCCATACTTTAGGTGTGTTTTTTTTTTTTTACAATGAACCCATATTTCTGTAATTGGGAAAAAACCCAAAATTTTAATTTTCACTGTGAGATGGTAAAGGCAAGATGCAGTACTATGTGTATAATATGATTCCTTTGTGCAAAAAAGAATATATGTAAACGGCTATATACATTGTGGGTTTTTCATGTACATTTCCTTTTCCTGCAAGAGTACATCAGAAACTATTAACTCTGGTTTCATTTTTAGAGGAGGGATTGTGCAGGGGGAACCAGGGGTGGAGGGCATGCTCACTTTTCATTTTGTAAACCTTTAAAAAAACATATCAACAGGGATTATCTGGTGTGTTTGGGGAGAAATCATGGATCCATTTTTTTCTTCTTTGTAGCTCCCCGTATTTTAAAAAAAATCCCAAGTGTTGTATCAGTTTAGCAAAGTCAGAGAAGTCCTTCTGATATTGAGGGCATCAGGTACAGAGGCTATGGGGTATGTGGAGAGGGTTCTGTGCTCTGGGGCTGTGGTGGGTGTGAGGGGGCAGTGGTGGGCGCCTTGGGAGAGGGTGCCGAGGAGTCTGACCAGGCCATGGCCTGGAAGCATCTCCTAGCACATGCTCCAGAGCTTGTGGTGTGATGTGATAGGGATTTTAAGGGGAGAGGCAAGGCCAGGTTGGACTTTGTAACCGTTTGACCCTATCGGGAAGGGTGAGTTGGAGGGGCAGGCTTAGGCAGGGCAGCAGTTAGGTGGTCCCTGTTTGACCCACGAGAAAAGGATGAGCCCCAGTGAGGGTCTTGGTAGAGGGGATGGAGAGGTGACCATTTATTTTCCAAAACTACTTAAAGGGCTTGGTGACCAATTGGATGCAGGTGGAAGGGAGAGGGAGGAGCTAGAAGACACCTGTTTTCTTTCCTTAATGCCTGGAGGCAGAGCCCTCCCCTGAGTACAGGGTACAGGTACACAGAGGAGGCGTCCTTAAAAGTTGGGGATAGCCAGGCATGGTGGCTCACTTTGGGAGGCTGAGGCAGTAGGATCACTTGAGCCCAGGACTTCAAGAACAGCCTGGGCAACATTGTGTGACCCTGTCTCTACAAAAATTTTAAAAATTAGCTGGGTGTGGTGGCAGGCACCTGTAGTCCTAGTTACTCGGGAGGCTGAGGCAAGAGGATCGCTGGAGCCCAGGAGTTCCAGGCTGCAGTGAACTATGATTGCACCACTGCACTCCAGCCTGGGCAACAGAGCGAGACCCTGTCTCTTAAAAAAAAAAAAAAAAAGTGGAGGTGGCAATGAGCTCAGAGGGATAGGAATAGCCCAGTGGGCTGGTTTGAGCTCTGTTGGGGTTGGGTCGGGCAGGGTGGGGGACCTGGAGGCCGTGGCATGGGTGAAGAGCCGGACAGAGTTAGGGCATATGGAGTGGGTGGAAGCCAGGGCAAGGCTGTCCTTCTCCCAGCCCCAGAGAGGGAAGAAACGGTGCCTGGAGGAACCTCGAGGAGCCGCTGTATCTCCCCACATTTGGCTCCTTCTCATCCTTCAAATCACAGCTGAAATGTGGGCTTTTCAGACAGGCCTGGCCATGCCACGGAAGTCAGTGCTCTGTCATCGCCGTCACAGCACTCCGTTTTTCTGCCATCTCACACCTGCATGGCCTGTTTCTTATTGAACTTGTTCATTTGCTTGAATGTAGGCTCTCTGGAAGTAGGGACTTTGTTTGTCTTGGTTACCTCAAAATTCATAGCCCCTAACGTAGTCCTCGGCATATAGCCCAGAACATGTTTGTTGACTGACTAAATAAATGAATGACATAAGTAGCAGCTAAGAGGCATGAGGGAAACCAGGAGAGTGTAGTGTCTCTGTGTCCGGGAGGAACTGAAGAGAACCAGTATGTGGCCTCAGTACCTTTGAGTGTCTCAGTGAGACATGGCATAAGATAAAAAGAGTCATGTATTTGTTGGGTTTGGCAACTGAGAGGTCTGTGGTGACATTGGCAAGAGCAGGGGAGGGTGGGGTGAGCAGTGGCTATGACTCAGCATTTACTAACTGCTTCTCCCTTTGAGGTGGAAGCAGGCAGGTGTTTGCAGGAGAGGCAGACCCAGGGACTCTGGAGCCCTGAGGCCCCGGCAATCAGTTGCCTGCTAAAATGCCCCTCCTCCTGCAGAGCTCTTCCCTGCCCACCTGCCCATGTGCTGCCCACTCACCGCACCCCTTTTTATTTTCTCTAAGTTATTTCTCACTCTCTAAAATCTGGCTTGCCTATTAATTATCTGCTCGCCCCATCCCTGCCCTGTATAAGCTCAAGTGGGCGTGGTTTCTTGTTCACTGCTGAGTCCCCGTGCCTAGTGTGGTGCTTGGTACAGGGCACGTACCCAATACATGAAAGTATAAATCCTCCCTTTCAAGTGTGACCTCCAGCCCCAGACCGAACCACCCAGGATGGGTCTTTTTGTTTTTGCCCTCCCCTGCCAGGGCTTGGGGGGTCAGGTGCAGGTCAGCAGGCAGCCTGTGCTGGGTGGGCAGAACACTATAGTTTACCTCTATGGTCCTAGGCAAGGTGCTTCCTCTCTCTGAGCCTCAGTTTCTTTATCTGTGCAATGAGAATAGTAGTAAGGTGTAATCAAAACGTGGAGCACATCAGCACGGTGCCTGGCACACAGAAGGCAGCCATTGCTGGTGGTTATTTATAATGTTTTCATAGTCAACCTGGGCATGGCCTCTCACTGGGCACCCCCCCAGCAGGCTTCTGGAGGAGATATATCTGCATTCTCCAGGGATGGCAAGAGTCCTGCCCAGGCTGGGCCATTTCTGGTGTCAGAGCTGCGGGTGGGCATGTCTGTATGGATCAGCATGTGACAGTGAGCATCTGCTTGGGTATGTGTGGGGACTGAGGGACATGGGCCACACATGTCTGCTGCAGGCACGTGAGGCCTTCGGGGAGGCCTGATCGGAGTGTGTCTCCCACAGAACCCAGACCTGGACTCAGAGGGGCTGCTGGCCCTGTCCCTGCCTCAACTGGTGCAGAAGTTACACAGTGGGGAGCTGTCCCCTGAGGCTGCCCTCTTCACCTACATGGGAAAGGTAAGGCCAGCACAGGCTGGCCATTGAGCCTCCCTGCTGCCTCCTCCCTGCTCTCTGCACAGGCTCGGGGGAAAACCTGGCCTGGACTTTATCCTGCTGAGGGCCATGGAGGGACCACAGTGCCAGGGGCTGCCAGGGAGGAAAGGAGCCAGAGCATTGTGTGTGTGTGTGTGTGTGTGTGTGTGTGTCACTGAGCACGTTGTCTTAGCTAGAAACGTGGAATTCAGCCGAGACTTCCCTCTCCCTCCTGCCTCTACTCCATTGGTCACTGTTGGGTCTGTTCCTTTCAGATAAGTCTCTCCCCTTGTGTTATCCCCCTCAGCCACCCTGGCCCTCCACCGCCATCTCTCTCCATGTCCAAGCACCGGCTTCCTGGCCAGGTGCCCTCTGGGGTCCCCAGCTCTTCAGGCCCCAGCATCACCTCTGGCCAAAGCCTCCTGGAGCTGGGGGCACCAGTAGCTCAGCCCTGCTCTGCACTGGCTTGAGTGGGGCTCCTTTACCTGGAAGTCTCTTGCCCTCTTCTCTGCCCCTCTCGGTGCCACAGGTTCCCCTGGCTGCACCTTCAGGGCCCAGAGCAGGAGGCATCCCTGCCCAGGAAGCACCCCTGACTCTCTTCCCCTCCCAGCCTGAGCTAGTGGTGCCTTTCGGTGCTCACTTGCACTCTAACAGCACATTTCTCATCGCCATATCGGGCTTGTTTTCTCTTTCTCTTTCCCGTGTCCACTGTGGGCTCTTTGTGGACAGAGCTTGTCTTATTTGTCTTTGAACTTTAGTGCTAAACACGTTGTCTTTCATATAGTAAGTGCTCAAGAAATATGTTTGAAAATAAAGGAAGGAAGGCAGGACAAATTGTGCTTTATGAGCGTGGCTTGTATGATTTCTTGAAAGAGCGTCTGATCGTGAGTGTGACCCCCAGGCAAGTGAACAAGTCTGGGTGAGGTGGTGCATGACAAGGTGAGAGGGACGGCAGCTGAGCCAGTGAGGTGGTGTTGCTTCTTTCCCGTCAAGTCCCTGAAAGTTTCCTGCTCTTCTCAGTCAACCATAACAGAACATTCTGTTTACAGATGGGCCTCCTCTCTTCCTGCCTTGGATAGCCTGGGGACAGATTTTGCACAAGCCTGAGTGTGGCAACACAACCTGCCCGGTTTTCCTTAGGTGTCTCACAGGAGCAGGAGTATTTACTACTTGTTCTACCCTGGACTTGCCCTCTGTGTCACCTTGTGGGGTGTGGTTTGAGTGCTCTGGGCAGATGTCCACTATTAGTGTGACACTCCTTTTAGTCAAGCTCCTACCCCCTTTACCGCAATCAGTCCATTACTCTGTGTGACTTGATTATCAGATTCCAGAGTTCCTGGGCCAGGCGGGACAGAGGAGGGAGTGCTGGGCTCTGGGAGGCAGGGCTCTGGGTCTAGCCCTGCTCTGCAGCTGCCCCCAGTGTGACCTAAGATGGAGTCTATCCCTATCTAGTTCCTGTCTGCCTCACTGGGCACAGACATGGCTTGGAGGAGGTGGGGGAGTGGTCAGTGGTCATCTTCCTCCCAGCTTATCCCCTGCTGGGGGCATGTGAAGCCAGTATCTTGCTCCCTTGAGTGCCCTGGTTTGCCCTGGCCCGGGGAGTACTCTCTCTGTCTTGGGGTTGAAGGCTAGAAAGAGCCAGGGTGAGGCTGGGATCAGATGTCCCCACGAGGCAGGTGCTGGGTCCTAGGTCATCCTCTGGGCCACGTTGCTGGTTAGCCTTTGCCTAAGTACACTTTAAAAGGCCAATTGTATACAATGTATATTTTACCACAATTTTTTAAAAAGGCCAGCTTAACTCTATCTTGTATCTATTTTCCCCTCCCCTAGGCCTGGGAAGTGAACAAAGGGACCAACTGTGTGACCTCCTACCTGGCTGACTGTGAGACTGAGCTGTCCCAGGCCCCTAGGCAGGGCCTGCTTTATGGGGTCCCTGTAAGCCTCAAGGAGTGCTTCACCTACAAGGTATGCCCTGCCTCAGCATCAGGCCAGGTCTGTGTCCTGGGTCACTTTGGGCCCCCAGAGGAGGTATCAGGTCCAGAGGCCTTGACAGGGGATGCTGGGTGTGCCTTGCCTTGGCCTGTTTGACAGTGGCAGGAGCGGACCCTGGGCTGCCTGCCCTGACTCATCAGGCATATCCCTCTTGGTGCCCATCCCTCTTCCCAGGGCCAGGACTCGACGCTGGGCTTAAGCCTGAACGAGGGGGTGCCGGCGGAGTGCGACAGTGTGGTGGTGCGTGTGCTGAAGCTGCAGGGTGCCGTGCCCTTTGTGCACACCAATGTTCCCCAGTCCATGTTCAGGTTGGGTCTCAGGGGTAGGGTGCGGTGGGGGCACAGATGCCAGCATGACATGGCTGACCCATTCCTACTTCCACCAGTTATGACTGCAGTAACCCCCTCTACGGCCAGACCATAAACCCATGGAAGTCCTCCAAGAGCCCAGGTGGCTCCTCAGGGGGTGAGGGGGCCCTCATTGGGTCTGGAGGCTCCCCACTGGGCTTAGGCACCGACATCGGAGGCAGTATCCGCTTCCCCTCTGCCTTCTGTGGCATCTGCGGCCTCAAGCCTACAGCGAACCGCCTCAGGTATGATGGGTGGGTAGAGCTTCTGGGCCTCTTGCTGTGTGACCTTGGCCTAGCTTCCAACCTCTCTGGGTTCTAGGTGGGGATTCACTCACCAGGTTTTTGCCGGGAGGGAGCATTACAGCACCACTGGCTGTGTGTGGTTCCTTGTTTCCAAGGTGGTGAGAATTCGGAGCTGCTGTGTGAGCATGGGGATGGGCAGCGGGTGACCATGTCCTGTTTCCAACATCTTGTGTTTCTTATCCAGCAAGAGTGGCCTGAAGGGCTGTGTCTATGGACAGGTGGCAGGTGAGGTCTGTGGCCCCCTCAGTGCCCTGGAGGAGGGTGGGGGTTGGTCTGATCCAGCTCTGCCCCTGCTTCTCTGGAGGGCAGTGTCCGGCCCCCAGGCCAGGCTACTCTGGGTCTGAGTTCCCATCTCCTTGTCTTGCTCACGTCCTCCCCCTCCTGCCCCACAGTGCAGCTCTCCGTTGGCCCCATGGCCCGGGACGTGGAGAGCCTGGCCCTGTGCCTGCGAGCCCTGCTGTGTGAGGACATGTTCCGCTTGGACCCCACCGTGCCCCCCCTGCCCTTCAGGGAGGAGGTGAGCAGGGGTGGGGCTGGGCCTGGGGTGAACTCCTCCAGCGGGGGCCCTGTCTCCTGAAAACTGCCCCCCCTGGCCTGGGAGGCCAAGGCCAGCCGCTACTCCGCAGACGGCCGCCAGATGGAGCCCTCGCCTGCATTTGGAAACGCTCCGGGTTTCAAACCCGTCCCGCCTCTGCTGCGGCTGAGCAACGGGAGTCAGGAATCACTTCCCAGCCGGGGGACTCGTGTACCTCGGCTGCGCTTGGCCCTCCGTAAACAGCGGCCTTTCTTACAGAATTCCTGTCCGTGTCCGCAGCGTGCAGAGGCTGAGTGAGCTGGGATGTGTGGGCAGTGTGGAGGGCTGGCTCCCCAAAATACCACCAAAATGGCCCGTGGGTGAGAGCGAGCTGGGCGTATCCTCTCCCCGCCGAGGGAGCATCTCAGGGCGGGGCCTCCGAGATTTTGAAGCCTGGTTTAAGGCGGGGCTTTCAACAGGGGGCTTGGTTAGGATTGGGTAAGCATCCTGATGTGATCTTACCGATTGGTGGACTGGGCACGGTGGGGATTTTGAGGAGAGAAGTCCAAAGAGTCATGAGGTGTAAACTGCCATTTGGTGCTTTCTGTTGAAGAGTTGATGGGTCCTTCAAGAATGAACAATAAGGTTATTTGTACGTAGGTACAAAGCGTTCAGGAGTAGTAAAGTCACATTAACGTAAACAGTAAGCTCCATTTCTCAGCAGTCCAGCATTTCTCCTTCCTGTACAGACCTCTTGCCCTCACCCCAGCCAAGGCGGCCTTGGAAGGGCTGAGGATGTGTAGACAGGGGAGCAGGCCTTGGTGTTTCTTGGGAGTGGGGCAGGCTGGCAGATCTGGCTGGGTGGGTGAGCTCCCTCTCTTCAGCAACGGGGGTGTTCTGGCTGTACCCAGGGGTGCAGCCATACAGCCACGAGCCCCTTCCTGAGAGGGAGGAGAGGAGGAGGTGAGATCCCTGTCTAGAGGTCTGGAGCAGTTTATCCTGGGAGCCAGGACAGGTAATGGACAGCCTCAGGAGACAGGATGCCTGGGTTCTAGACCTAACCCTGTTACTCTGCATTGGCTGGCTTTGGGCAAGTCCCAGCCCCACTCTGAGCCTCAGTCTCCCTATCTAAACCTCAAGTCTCAGTTTCCTCATGTGACCAGTGGGAGTTGTCATTGCTCTGCCCACCTCCCCATCATTGTGAAGGTGTTTTATGAAAGGGTCAGATGCAGAAGGGGCTGGCCTCACTGATGGTCAGTTTTCAGGGGAAACGTTGCCAGAGGGATGCAGGCTGCAGCCTTGCAGCTGTGTCTGGGGCTGAGGAGCTTCTCTGAGCCTAGGAGCCTTGCCTAGGGCTATCCTCTCCTGACCTGACCCTGTGTTTTGCCCGCAGGTCTACACAAGCTCTCGGCCCCTGCGTGTGGGGTACTATGAGACTGACAACTATACCATGCCCACCCCGGCCATGAGGCGGGCCCTGCTGGAGACCAAGCAGAGCCTTGAGGCTGCTGGCCACACGGTACGGCTGCAGGAGCCCGGGCATCCTGGCATCTCTTCTCCTCCAGGGCAGCCCTCCTGGTACCCACGGCCACTTCCTCCCTGACATCCTGGCACCCTGATTGTTTTGTGGTTGGGGATAAGAACTGTGGCCCTGTAGGACGAGTATATAGAGGGATGATTGGGGCCGAGTGATTAAGGAGAACTAAATCTCATGCTGGGTGATGTGTGAGCACTGCATTTGGGGGGCTACATCCACGAGTGGTGGAGCACAGCTGTCCAGAGTTCCTAGGGCCCTGAGATAGTGGGCCAGTTGGTTTTGGTCTGGTCATCTGAGACAACTTCATGTGTGGCTCCAGATTCCTCTCATGCTGTGCATTACAGGGAGTTTTCTTGGGTAAATAAGGCTGCCTTTGTGGCTCTAGTAAGAGCTACCATGCGGGCAGGATTGGTCCAATAAATATATCCTCAGGGCCACCCAGCAGCATGGGGTCATGACAGCCAAGGGTTGTTAGGTCTGGAGGCCTTACACCCCTCAATCCCTGCAGCTGGTTCCCTTCTTGCCAAGCAACATACCCCATGCTCTGGAGACCCTGTCGACAGGTGGGCTGTTCAGTGATGGTGGCCACAGCTTCCTACAGAACTTGTGAGTGATGTTGGACTCCGGGGCTTGTGGTTGGATCAGAAAAGTGGGCAGGCCCAGAGAGAGCACCTGGGTGCTGTGACCCCCAGGACAGGCCTCAGCTGAACACAAAGAAGGTCTGAGCATTCTGGGTGGGGATCCTGCTATCCCCCAGCTGTGCAAATTGAGCCTGGAGATCCTTTGCCAGGGAGATTTGGAAAGGTACCCACCCAAGGGGGGCTGATTGAGCATCCATGGCCTACCCCAGAGCTGAGCATGTTGTGAGGTAGGAGGCAGGCAGGGGGTTGCCTGCCTGTCTGAGAAAGATTAGAGGCAAGGGCAGGATCAAGGCAGGAGGGTGGGGGTCTGGACAACAAGCTGTGACTGCAGGCTCTGTCTGTCTGACTTGAGCCAAGTCTTTCCTTTTGAGCAGAACCTCAGTTTTCTCTTCTGTAAAGTGGATGGAATGGACCAGACTCACTTTAAGGCACTTTGCAGAGCTCATGTTTAGAGAAGCTCGTTCCTCTTGCCTGTTTTCCATCCTTTAAGGTTGGCAGGGGCACAGGACAGGACTGTGAAGGTGCCTCCTGGTGATGTCCCTGGGCTGGCTGGATTGGTGCCCCTCAGAGCATAAACCCACTTCCTCTGCCTCCCCTTTGGGGAGGTTGGTCCTGCAGCCTTGCTCAGTCAAGGGCCCTGACTGTCATATTCCTCTCCCTCCCCAGCAGCCGAGTGTGGTCCAGGCTTCAGCAGAAGGGGCTACCTCTCACTCTGGCCCTGGGGATGAGGCCCCAGGATCAGCTGCCTGAGACCTTTCCCCTGAGATCTTGAGCCAGAGACAGCCTCAGAGACATGCTTCATTGGGGGCCCACCCCAGCCCACCCCACTGTGCCTCCAGGCTGGCCTCAGTGCCAACTGGGAGATGCCTTCAGTGAGGCTGGTCAGGGAGATGTTGCCCTCAGCCCTTATTGCTCTGAGCTGGATTTACTGGAGAGGGAGACATTGAGTCTTGCCTTGCAGAACTCCAGTCAGTGGGTGTGGGGTAGAGCCCAGGTGTCCTGAAGGATCAGTAGGAATAAACCACATGTTTGAAAGGAGACAGATGACATATTGGAGACCAGGAGTTGCTGGAGTCTGGAGAGAAGGGAGGGGGACAGAGTCACTGAGTAGAGAGCAGGGGCTGCAGTGGTTGGGGGTAAGCAAGCCAGGAGGGGTGCTGGGATAGGGTGCTGGGATGGGGTGCCTGGACTGGGCCTTTTGTCTCCCAGCAAAGGTGATTTTGTGGACCCCTGCTTGGGGGACCTGATCTCAATTCTGAAGCTGCCCAGGTGGCTTAAAGGACTGCTGGCCTTCTTGCTGAAGCCTCTGGTAAGGACACACGAGTGGAAGGGGTGGGGGTCAGCTGGGAGGGTGCCTCTGGGGACCCCTGTCGCATGATACCCCATGCCCCCACCAATGGAGCCTCTCCTGCTTTGGGCAGGCATAGCCGCCTCCTCTCTCCAGCTCCACCCAGACTGCTCTCCTCCACCATGCCCTGTGCATTCTGAAAGGGGTGTCGACCTGGGCCCTGGGGGGGCCACATGAGGGGTGGAGGCCCCAGTAGCTTGGCCTGAAGAAGGTTGTTGCCAGCTCTGGCCCAAAGCTGAGTCACTGACCATGCGTCTGTCCTCTGCAGCTCCCAAGGCTGGCGGCCTTCCTCAGCAGCATGAAACCTCGGTGAGGATACGTCCTGTGCCCAGATGCCTGCCCTTGCCTTTCCCCGACCTGGGTCTGGGCCCAGGTGGTTTCTGACAGGAAAGGACTTGAGGGAAGTAGCCTCTGAGGCTGGAAATGGTCCAGGCAGGGGGGCAAACTCTGTGGCCTTCAGGTGGGACCTTGTTGTCTTAGCAGGGTCCAGGTCTGGCTAGAGAGCAAAGGCCTGAGGGGGACAACAGGATGGGAGCGGTGGCAGGGAGAAGGTCGACCTGGCTGCAGCCAGGGCCGGTGGGAGGGACCAGGAAGGGGCTGGCCTGGGCTGGGGGAGGGGGTGTGCTGGGTGCTGGGGAACCCAGGAGAGATGCTGCTCTTAGAGATCTGAACTGAACTGAGCTGTGCTGGGTCCTACCTGCCCCTCAGTGGCTTGGGCTGGAAGAGCAGGGCATGAACTGCTCTGCCTCAGGCCCTGACATCCTGTGGACTCACTCCTCTCGCCACTGGACATTCAGGGCCTTTGGCAGCTCTGGCCTCTCCTGTGTCCTGAGGATAGCGAGGAACCAGGCCTGGCCTAGTCCTGGCTGTGCTGCGGAGTCACTAAGTGACCCAGCCTAAGTCCCTCTTGGGGCCCGATTTTCTTGTCTGGACAGTGGGGGTTTGAACCTCTGCCTTCTCAGAGCTCCCATAGATTGGGGTGGGTCCGTGGAGGAGTGAGATCTGGAGTGTTAGGAGTAGGGTTCTGATGTTGCTGGTCCCCACGCTTGTCACTGTCACGGCTGGTGACCTCACTCCTTCTGCCCAGGTCGGCTGGAAAGCTCTGGGAGCTGCAGCACGAGATCAAGGTGAGGCCAGAGCCCCTAGCTTAGAGTAGGATGGTGGGGGAGGGAGGTGTTGGACAGGGGACCTGCCAGCAGCATCTTGTGGCCACTGCCCCCACTGGATTCCTGGAGTGGCCTATCATCCCCCTCCCACTCCCTGCACTGCCACGTGGGCCCTGCTCTCTCACCCTCATTGGCGCAGGTGCCCTCCTTGGAGGCTGAGCTGGCCTGGGCTGTACAGCGTGTGGCTCTGCCCTGGCAGGAAGAGTTGTGGCTACAGTTCGTGTGGCAGAAACAGCACTGTCTGCCCGCCCGCCTGGCAACCTCTGTCCCACTGTGGCTCAGTTGAGATCCAGGGGCAGGTGCTGGGGCCAGAGCCACCCCAGCCAATGTCCCTGTATTAGAGGTGGGGTGGGCTGGGTCTGAGTGCCTCGCTGGTGTGCGGGTGTCCTCCGCAGGTGTACCGTAACACCGTGATGGCTCAGTGGAGAGCGCTAGACCTGGATGTGCTGCTGACTCCCATGCTGGGACCTGCTCTGGACTTGAATGCCCCAGGCAAGGCCACAGGTGAGGCCTGCTGACCCACCCATGCCCCTGGCACCCCCACCTGTCCCTTCTATGAATTCAGCCCTGTGCTCTGCTGGGCTGCCAGGAAATAGAAGTGGAGCCCTAGGGGAGGTCTCCACCCCTGGGGGAGGACCCTGCCCTGGGGGCCCACTGGCCAGCTGGAGAGATGGACTCATGTGGGAAGCCCTGGGAGGGAACGAGCTCCCTGTCATCAGCATATACACATTGGGAATCTTGAGTTGCAGAGTCTGTAGTTTGGGGAGGTGGTGTTTGAAATCCAGATGGAATTTAAATAAACTGAGAAAATAGGAACAACATTCCAGGTGGGGGAAACTATATGGGCAAAGGCACGGGGCAACCATCAGTAGGATGTCCAGCCCTTCCCTGAAATCTGGATTCCTGGGTTTTGTCACTCAGGCCTCAGCCTGGGAGGGAGATTTCTCTGGCTGTGGATGCATGGTGCCATTTCACAGAGTGGTTGACTGAGGCCCAGAGAGGACCGTTGGCACTGAAGGTCCCAGCGCCTGTGCCACCCACTTGTGGTGTGTTCCAGGGGCTGTCAGCTACACTATGCTGTACAACTGCCTGGACTTCCCTGCGGGGGTGGTACCTGTCACCACTGTGACCGCCGAGGATGAGGCCCAGATGGAACATTACTCAGGCTACTTTGGGGATATCTGGGACAAGGTGCTGCAGAAGGTAAGGCCTGGCCTGTCCCCCTCCTCTGAATTCATACCCCTACCCTGACTCTAGCTGCTGCAGAGGACCCAATGTCGGCACTTGCCGTCCTTGCCAGCCTCTCTTAAAGCTAGACCTAAAAGGCTGCGGCCTGGCTCTGCTTTGCTGCCTCTCCTTTCCAGCGGGGGTGCTTCCTGGGCCCCCTTCCTGATGCCAGTGTCCCCTGCAGGCCATGAGGAAGAGTGTGGGGCTGCCCGTGGCTGTGCAGTGTGTGGCTCTGCCCTGGCAGGAAGAGTTGTGTCTGCGGTTCATGCGGGAGGTGGAGCGACTGAAGACCCCCGAGAAGCGGCTATCCTGACAGCTCTGGCTCCACAGGACCTGAGACCCTCACGCTCTGCAGCCCAGCCTAGTCAGGGCACAGCTGCCACCCTGCGAGGAAGTGTTTAGCATGGGGCAGAGGCTTCCATGTCCTCTCCCTTGACCCTCTGCAAGAAGTACAAACACCCCTGAGCCTAGACCTTGCTTCCCCTCTGCTCCCCTCTCCCTGCCCTGATCCCCACCCCCACGTGGCAGCCAGTGGGTATGACATGGGCCAAGGCCCAACTAACAGTTAAGAAACAGTTCCTCGTCTGTGTGCTTTCTGGGCATCATTGTTAGGGTGCTGGGGCTGCGGCCTGCTGAAAGCAGGGCTGGTCTGACCATCCAGAGCTGGGCTGCAGCCGTGCAGGTCTCCCCCCACAGCCTCCCCTCGTGCCCATCTCCCATAGGAGGGACACGGGCTTGTGCCCCCAACACTTTGCCCTCCTCTCTCATGTAGACTAAACCTGGCTCTGCTGGACACTGCCCTTGTCTTCCTTTGTGCCTGTCCTCTGCCCAGAATGCCCTGTCTGCCCCTCTACCACTCTATCCATGGAGGCCTGGCTCACATCCTTCTCTCTCTAGGGCTCCTTTCCTTCTCCCTCTGAGCCCTGGATCGTGTGGGCTGTTTCCTCCCAGTCTGCCCCGTGTGGTGGGCATCTGTGGGTGGGTCGGCCTCCCTTAGCACGCTGGCTCTCCTTAACTGCAGGGACCCCACTGCTACATCTTTGTCCTCTGTGGCCAGCACAAGGCCAGGTGCAGGGCAGCGGGGGAAGTGCCTGAGTTGGGCTGCAGGGAGCCTGGAGTGCTGGCTCTGAGCTAGTACTGTTGAGGAGAGGAGCCCACAGGCCTGAGGAGGCGAGCACAAGACAAGGCAACCTGGCAGAGTGCTCATGGGGCTGCCAAGGCCCAGACTGCTCTGGAAGGCTTCTTGAAGGGGGCGGCCCTGTGCTGAGCCTAGAAGGTTCCCAGAGGCTGAGATAGGGGATGAGGACACCCCAGAGAGAAGGGACAGTATGCCCAAAGACCAAGGTGAGTTTGGTAATTGGCAGGCTTGTTGAATGAGCACAGGAGAAGCAGAGAAGTAGGTGAGGTCAGATCAAGGTGGATGGACATGGGCAGCCAGGTCAGGAACTTGAGTTCTGTCTCAGGGGTGATGGAAGCTCTTGAGAGATCATAGTTCAGCAAGGAGAGTAGACTGGAGGAGCAAAACCAGGAGAAGGATAAGGAAGCTGCTCCATGAACCCTAATTTGGGGAAAAGGGCCTAAGGCCTGAGCCATGGCCCAGGGAAGGAGAGGGGCCCTTTGGGAGTTGACAGTTGGTGGGGAGGCCAGCCATCTCCACTCAGTCTCAGTCTTGCCCAGTTGGCCAACTCGCCTCTTCTTAGACTGTGTCACCTGGCAGGTGGAAGGGCGGCTAGTCTGTAGCAGACTCTGGGGTTTCTTGACCCCACTAGCAGAGTTCCCTCACTCTTCCCTGGCCTCGGCCCTAATTCTTTTGATGGCTAGAGAAGAACTTTCAGAGCCTGAGCCCTCTGGGCAGGGCAGGCCCGGAGCAAGCTTCCACCTCGCCTATTTCAAATTCTTTTCAGGGCAAGTTGCCTTCCCAAGGCTGCTTCTCCACCCTGATTTTCCTACTCCTCCAGAAGGGCTTTGCCCTTCAGGCTGCCAAGCCCGATGGCACCTGCACTCTCTACCAATGCCATCCCTGCCACAGTGGGACCAGTTTCAGGGCAGGTATGAGGTCCCACACTTTGGGGCTGACTTGAGGGCCCAACCCACGTGGGGACAGCTAGATTGGGGCAACCAGGTAAATGCTGTACTTTGCCTTGGTTTCTTGTAACGGCTGCTGTAATTTTGCCTCTCACTGTTTTTAATTTTTTTTTGAGACAGAGTCTCACTCTGTTGCCCAGGTAGAGTGCAGGGGCGTCATCCTAGCTCACAGCAACCTCAAACTCCTGGGCTCAAGTGATTCTCCTGCCTCAGCCTCTCGAGTAGCTGGACTACAGGCGTGCACCACCACACCTGGCTAATTTTTTCTATTTTTAGTAGAGATGGGGTCTCTCTCTTGCTCAGTCTGGTCTGGAACTCCCTGAGCTCAAGCTATCCTCCCGCCTTGGCCTCCCAGAGTGCTAGGATTACAGGCATGAGCCACCGCGCCTGGCCTGCCTCTTACTGTTTCATAAAACCACCTGCCATCCGCCCCAGCTTCCTCCTTCTCCTGCCCCATTTCTCTCTTTCGATTACTGATATCCTTGTGCTTTCAGACACGAGGGTGCAGGGTGGAAGTGCCACTCTTTTGACCCTCACTGGTTCGTTGATTCAGCCCTTGGAGCCTCAGAATGGCCATGTCCAGCCCTCTGCTGAGTGGTGCTGGAGATTGGCCTGAGCTGGGCCTGGCTCTCATCTTTGAGAAGCCCCTGGGCTTTTGGGGGAGGTGGACATTGGTGCAATCACATCTGCTCCTCCCACCATCAGGGCTGGGGGAAATGACAGACAAGGGACAAGGGGGCAAATGCTGCCGAGGGGCGGGGGAGTGGTCACTGAGGCAAGATGAGTGTCTACTGTGTTTCATTTCCACCACCATGCTCTCAGCCAAGCCGCCTGCCTCTCATCCAGACACTGACACTGAATAACTTCCCTGCTGGACCCCCTGCTTCCATCCCTGCCTGTCCCCCAATCTATTCTCCATATAGTAGCCAGAGTGATGCTTTAAAAGTGTACACCTGATTGAGTCGCTTCTCTGCTTAAGACTGTCCCATGAAATCCAGTCTCCTCCTGTGTCCTACGAGGCCCTGTGTGACGTGGCTCTTGCCCATGCTCCATCCTCATCTTGGGTGTCTCTTCCTCTTGGTCACTGTGCTCCGGCCACACGAGCACCTTTTGGTTTCTCGATCATCCCAAGCTGGTCCCTGCTTCAGAGCTTTCGTGTTAGCTGTTCCCTCTGCTTCGAACACTCAGGTCCAATGTCACCTTCCCTGATCACACACTTGTAAGACAGCCTCCCCTGCCACTTTCTAATGTGGTACCCTTTGTACTTTCTTTAGAGCATTATCAGTATCTGAAATCATTTATGTTTTTTTGTCTCCTTCATGAAAACATAAGCTTCCTGAGAGCCATACTTTGTCTTGTTCATCACTATATTCTTGGCATGGAGAATGGTGCTCACAGGTGCTCAGTTAATTCCATGAGCATGCAGTGAGCGTCTTTCAGGGGTTAGGCACCATGCTGGGTGCTGGGACTGCAGTGAGGAATGAAGCAGACTTGGTCCATGTCCTTGTGGAGTTTACACTCTGGAGGGATTTGTGGGAGGCAGGGAGGCAGGTAGGTGTACTCATGAAGACCTCTAAATATTTAGTGCATGGAGTGATAGGTGACTTTCAGGTAAAAGGGGGATGGGCATTCTGAGCCATGGGCATTCTGAGCCACATCTACTGAGTGCCTACTAGGAGCCATCTACCTTCTGGATACTTTATTTTCATCATGTTATTTAATCCTATTAAACTTAAAAAAAAACTTTGCCTGCATTTTAAAGAAAGGTTACTTTTATTTATTTTTATTTAAAAATTTCTTTTTAGAGACAGGGTCTCACTCTGTCATCCAGGCTGGAGTGTAGTGGCCTGATCATAGCTCACTTCAGCCTCCCAAGTAGCTGGGACTATAGGTGTGTGCCACCACACCCAGCAAATTTTTCTATTTTTTGTAGAGATGGGGTCTCAAATTCCTGGCCTCAAGGGATCCTCCCGCCTCAGCCTCCCAAAGTGCTGGGATTACAGGCATGAGCCACCTTGCCCAGCCTGGAAAGATATGTAAGCCTGGAAAGGTTACATATCTTCCCCAAGGTCTCACAGCTAGAATTGGAGTCGAAATCTGGCCAGTCTATGTCAGCGCCCACACGAGCTCTTTCTGGTGTCCAGTAATGCTAAGGCACAGCAAGCACAATGGCCAGAGGGTAAGAGCTTAAGTCAGCCTCCTCTTTCCTTCTTGACTGGTGATCTCCTGGCCTCCAGGCCTGCTAAGTCACATGGCTACTGCCTGTTTTCACAGCCTTTCCCCTTCTCATCAGACCCACTGCCACAGCTTCTTTCCTGGCTTCCCGGACTCCAGCCTGGTTGTCTGCAATTATCCTTCATATGGTAGTTAGGCGACCTTTCTAAATGCAAATCTGGTCACACCTAAAATCTTTATTTTTTTTAAATTTTTTTAATTTTTTCTTTTGAACACCTATAATCTTTAGAATCACTTGTGCCAAGTCCAGACTCCTTGCTAGGACCTACAAGGCCATGCTTGACCTGCCCCTGCTGCTGGCCACTCTGGCCTCACCTCCTCCCCTTCCTGAGTGCCCACACCCTGGCCACTTGGCCTGCAGGCAGTGCTCTGAGCACCGGGAACGTCCCCACCTCCATGCCCTTTGCTCACCGTGTCTGCTACTCCTGGAATGTTCCTCCTCAGGTCTCTGCCTAAAGACCGCCAACTCAGCCAAGGCGAGGGCAACTGTCCTTCTCTCTTTTTTTTTTTTTTTTTTTTGAGACAGAGTCTTGCTCTGTCACCCCGGCTAGAGTGCAATGGCATCATTATAGCTCACTGCAACCTCCAACTCCTGGGCTCAAGTGATCCTCCTGTCTCAGCCTCCCGGATAGCTGGGACTACAGGCGCATGCCACCATACCTGGCTACTTTTTTCTATTTTTGGTAGAGACGGGGTCTCACTCTTGCTCAGGGTGGTCTTGAATTCCTGACTTCAAGTGACCCTCCCACCTCAGCCTCCCAGAGTTTCAGGATTACAGGCATGAGCCACTGCGCCTGGGCTACTGTCCTCTTACAACTCCGTCAGGCTGTTTGAAAGAGCTTCTTTGTGCTCCCGCACATGCTAGAAAGTAGGGACTGTGTCTTAATAATACAGGGTATCCCAAAAGTCTCCATACAAAGGAAAAATTTTGTAAAATTTTGTAATGAATATTTTGTAAATAAAGGTACATTTAGCTATAATTTCCTATTTTCCCTCTGTATGTAGACTTTTGGGACACCCTGTAGAATCCAATATCTGTTAGGCTATGGAGTTGATAACCCATTATCTCATTTGAAAAATGGGCATTATTATTTCCATTTTATACAAAGGGAAACTAAAGTTCAGAGAGGGTTGCTCATTTGTCCAAGGCCAGTAAATAAGGGGTACAAAGAAGGCTTGAAACCCACATACTCAATTCCAAACTAAGTGTACTTTACTTAGAGAAACATGTATTAAACATTCTCTGGGTCGCAGCCTCTGTGCTAGGTGACCACAGACACTTTGAAGACAGACGCAACATCCACATACCTGTGCTCCTCTGCCAATGTCTGTTTACAGGAGGTGTCTGTCATGACCTTGTCCACCCTCCCTTTCCTCTTCTGGGGATTGTGACATTGGAGTTATGACATAGCCAGGGCACCCGCCATTTGTCCCTGTTAGACACCATTTTTTAGAGTCATCCAAAGGGCTCCAGCTCTTTCTGCTCTCCCCAACTTGTGCTTGTGCATCCACAAGTGAGAACTGGACCTCTCCACCTTCACCCAAGTCACCAGTAAAGCTATTGATCAGATGAGGGCCAAGAAAAGGGCCCTGAGATTTGTCACTCCAGACACCTGCCAGGGCAACCTGATCTGCTGCACCCTTAAGAGACAGACACAATCAAATCATGAGCTTCCCAACCAGATCTGTCTTCAGTTCACATTTGTCTGGCTGGCCGGCCTTGGCGACCCTGGGCACCCTAGCTAGGCAGGTGAGGCCACGTGGGATCAGGGCTGTGTGGGGTTTGCCCTTATATGCTCAGCACCCAGCATGGTGCCTGGTTCTTAGTGGGTGCCCAGTGAAGGCTTGTTGAACGGAGGAATGGGTGACTTGTTGAGAGTGAACCCATCTTGGCCCCTTCTCATTACTTTCTCCTCTCACCTCCAATACAGAATTTCCCAGTCAGTTCCTGATCCCTGGCCCTGTTCACATTTATCTTATCTACTGTATGATCTTGATTAGTGCCCATAAGGACAAATAGCTCCTAGTCTATATTTAACCTATAGCTTTCTCCTGGTCTGCAGACCCTCATCCATCCACCCACTTCCCCCATCCTCCTAACCCCTGTGCATCCCTCCACCCATCCATCCTTCAACCCATCCAATAAATAGATTGAGTTCCTTCCACAGTGTGCTCAGGGTAACCAATCAGAAATAGTCCTGCCTGAATAGAGCTTTCATTCTAACTAGCAAACAGACATCAAATGCATAATTACACAAAAACACTTGTTAGAAGTGCAATAAAGCAGAAGCCCTGGGTACTGAGAGAGTAAACCAAGTGGGACCTGACCCAGCTTGGAATGTGTGTGTGTGTGTGTGTGTGTGTGTGGTGTGTGAATGCTTCCTGGAGGAAGTGACATTTAAGCTGAGAATATCTTGTCTCACAAGCCAAGGAACAAGTCTGTTTCAAGAAGGGTGGAGTTGTTGGCTTCAAACGCTGCTGATTTAACTTTGAGGAGATGGCTGGGGTGATTTGGGCACAAGCAAGACTGGACTGGGTGGAGGAGTGCGTGAAAGGTGAGGACCAAAGGCAGCTGGTGTAGAGAACTGGAAAATCTTGGCTGGGATGGGGAGGAAAGGCGTAGGGGGAGTAGCCACGGAGGATGTAGATCTGAGAGAACCCTTGTTTTCCCCCTGAGACAGGAGAGACTTAAGCATGTTAAATGCTGCTGGGTTTCTGCTGGGAAAGAGCCAGCAGAAACACAGAGAGGGGACAAGTTGAGGTAGGAATGGAGGCTCAACCCCACCATCATTCCTCCACTGAAGAAGTATCAGTGAGCACCGGCCATGTGCCAGGCACTTTGAAAAAGGCTGACAAGGTCTGTGCTTTTGTGGAACTTATTTTCTAGGGAGGGGGGCAGGAAATAAGTAAATAAATCAATAAGATAGTTTCAGCTAATGGTAATTGTGATGAGGAGATAAGATGGGGTATGTGGTAATGGAGTGGTGCAACCCAAGGAAAGGTGAGGTCACAAGGCCCAGGATGCCACAGGGTGTGTTGCAGGTGCCACAAGGCCTGGGGGAGCTGAGGGTTTGGGGCTGTGGAAGGAAATGGATCAGGAAAGAGGCGGGAGGATAGAGGAGGGTCCAGAGGCCCCTTGGAGATGACAGAGTTGGAGTGTCACAGGCTGGACAACCTTAGTGTTGCCCATTGGGTCATGACAGAAAGTCAACTACAGACTTCACATCTGCTCCTGAGTGGTCCTGAGGGCAGAGTCACCATTCTCCTGGTCACAGTGAGTGGAAGCCTAAACTATTGGCTCCTCTCTCTCCCTGGGACAGAGCCTGGAGAAGCATCGGAGAAGAATGGAAGGGCCCTCAAATCGAGTCCCCATGCTCTACTCTTCCACTCTCCTCATGTCTTCCCGGCTGCTCCTCCAGGATGCGGCCTCCACCCCTCCCCCTAGACTCCTTCTCTCCATCGGAAGGGAAGGGAGGACCAACAGGTGGGGGGAAGGGGCAAGAACCCCAGGATCAAAATCATGGCCTTGCTGTGGGAGTCGGGAGGTGGGGAAGCCCAGCTGGGGTGAGGCCAGAGCACTGCCTTGCTTCCCTGGGTGGGCACCTTCTGAGCCCTGATGAGGGTGAAACCCCAGAGCCCTGCCTGCTCCCCCAGGTGTTCCTCCTCTCTGCCTGGGCCCAAAACACCTCCCCAGAGCCTCCACTCTGGGCAAACGCCGCTTGTTCAGTCATCTCTAGGTGTCTGCCCATGCCGAACAAAGAGGATTGGATCATCCTGAAAGCAATAAAAAACCGCAGAAGCAGCCCCAGCTATGACTCTGCAGGGTCAGAACAGAGTGCTGGTGGGGGCCTGAGGGGCAAGGTGGGTGGGAGAAGGACGTGTCACCTGCCCAGCTGCAGGCTTGAGCCCTTCTTCAGGCTAGTCTCTGCCAAAGCCTCTTCCTCTGTGTGGCCTGAGAGTCTTTGTCCCAGGAAGTCTAGGTAAGGGTGAGAGCTAGCTGGGAGGAGGTTGGGCTGTGCCACACCCAGAGCTGTGGTCCCTGCCTTCAGGGGCCCTGGATGTGGGTGGGTGCTCTGGCAGTGTCATGGACATACAAGCAGGAGGTGCTCTTAAAGAAGCAGCTGATGCGTCCACACAGGTCGCATGATGCCTGGGGTGGCCTGGCTGTCTTACTCCCCAGTGATGCTGCTCCTGCTGGCCCTGCTGGGGGCTGTCCTGCTGGGGGCTACCCTGCTTTCCCAGCAGCACCCTCCAGCACGGAACAAGATCCCCAGGGCACAGAAGCGGAGGGAGGTGGCACTGCAGCAGATGGAGGCCCTGGCCCAGCGTCTCCGGCAGCAGGTGAGCAGACATTGATCCCAGGGGGCCTTAGCCCTCAATCCCAATAGGAGACCACCCCTCAGGATGGGGCCCCTCCCATGACCCCATCCCCTTCAGAGACAGGGAGCCGGTGGGCAGACCCTGCCCCCCCCTCCGCTGGTTCTTTGTGTGGTTGTCAGTGTTTCTCCACCCACGTCCTTTGAGCCCCTGCAGGTGGGAGGCAGTGTGTTTTCTCCCTGTTCTCTCAGCGCATATGGCTTAGTAACATAGTGGGTGCTCACTTGGGGTATTTGTTGAGATAAAATAAACCAATGGAGGCAATTGGAGGTGGGAGGCCAGGCCTTCTTCAGCCCCTAAGCACCTCTAAACCTCACTGAGACAGGAACTCTAGTCTACACATTCTCCCTCCCACGCCCACCCTAGTCAGTTCTGAAAATGTTTGCTGAGCACATGACAGGTGCAGAGCACAGGGTGCTGGAGACAGGGCCTCCCAGGAAGCTGTATGTCTTAAAGGCGGCTTTGACAGCTCAGACAGGGGTACTTCAAGGCATCAAGGCAGTCACTGTAGCTGGTCAGGCTGGGATTAGCAGGTGGAGTGGCTGGGCCGTGGGTGTATCAGCAAAGCCTGCGAAGGGTGTCGGAGAGAAGGGCGTGAAGGAGGGGCATGGAGACAAACGTAGACTAAGCCTGGGGTTTGCTGTGTGGCCTGGAGGATGTGACAACCCCTCTCTGGATCTTGGGCTCCCCAACTGCCTGAGGAGGGGGTGGGCTCATGGCATGTTAACTCCTCAGCTTTGGTCGATGGTGGCAGATTCCCTCTGGGAGCCCCGGGAGTGGGGTTGGGGATAGAGCCTGAGGTGCTGTCCCTGTGCTCTGGAGTTCTTGAGTGCCCTCTGCCGTCCCTTGGACAGTGATTGATGGCCCCAGTGGGCGGCTTCTCTGCTCGAGCTGCTGCAGTTGCTGAGAATGTGTATTAATATTAATTGGGGCTAATTAGTTGGATAAATCAATCTGCCCGCAGAGAGCAGCTGCCCCTCCCTGGTTGATGAGGAGGAAGTCTGGGCTAATGGGGTTGCGGAGGCGAACCAGCGTGGTTTCGAGGGTTCCTGTGTGTGTGCGGAGGCCCCATTTGTGCACGGTGGTGGGGTTAGCTCCTTCACTGCAGATGAGGGCCTGCTAGCGTGTGCCTCCTGCTGGTGTCTTACTGTGTTGTGGTTGGGTGTGTGTCTGGTCTGGCTGTGTGAATATGTGCCTGTGTGGATGTGTGTGTGCTGTGTTACTGTTGGAGTGCGTACACCTAGATATGTGTGGCTGGTGTGGGTCTGAATGTTTGGTAGAGTGTGTTCATGTGTGGCTGTGTGTCTGATATATGGGGCAGCTGGTTCTGTGTGTGTCTGGGCATCCATGTACATGTGAACATCTGGAGGAGGCAGCCTGTTGGGCTGGGAACCTGGTAGGGGTGTGAGTGTGTGTGGTTGGCTGGAGGGGTGGAAGGGGGTAGATGTGAGGTCCCCCACGGTGTCTTCCATCTCCCCTCATGGCTGCAGGCTTCTTGGCTCTTGGCACCGTGCTTCCTCCCCAACAAAGCTATAGAGGTCTGCCCTGGGCACCTTCCCAGTTGTGTCACCCTTCTGGTAGAAGCAGAGCTATGCAAACCGTGCTGGGAGGCAGCTCAGCGAGTGCAATAAGGGCCCATGGAGCGGCGATAGGGGGGACTCTGAAGGAGGGCGCGGCTTGTCCGTCCAGGGTAGGTCATGTGGGGAAGGCTTCACAGAGAGGTGGTGTTTGAGCTGAGCTTCCCCCGATGTGTAGGAGTTTCCCAAAAGAAGGAAGGAACAAGAAAGGCAGTACCAGGGAGGGAAGAGCCTGGGATAAGGCAGTGTTCCTGTAGAATACACAGAAAATGTGATAGAGGCTGCTGGCCAGGAGGCTCTGGCCACCCTCAGGCAGAACCTGGCCACCTTGAGGCTTGAGGGTTTTATGATACTAAACATATCTAACAACCACATTGGAAATATTAATACTAAATCAATTAATTAAAAACTTTAAAATATATATTTTTTGTTTTTCAAACTACAATGGGAGGGAGTACCCTGAGTGTAGAGAAGTCCAGGTGTCCATGGGGCTGTGGGATGTGGGATGGAGCAGGAGGGGTTGATTTTCTCTAAACTAAACTATATATTAAAATGACATAAAAGTGATATAACTCAAAGCTCAATTTTTTCATCAAATTATTCTAATTCCAAACAGTTTGTTGATTTGTAGAATTTGTTGTGGGGATGTTTTTGATGTGGCTATCATCTTGTGAAGGATGTCCCCATCTCTCAGAGCTCTCTTGATAAATTGAGAGTCATTAGGTGACTTGCAGTCTCATTAAGGAGAGTCTTACTCTTAATGGCAATGATATCGTTCCTTGGGGTTGAGTCTTCTCTCTGCTTCTGTTGAACCAATAGCAATTACACTAACAATTTTCTAGCTCTTCTAACACCAGCTAAGATTTTATGTAGTTAAGCATTTCTGTTATTAACTAAGTCATAAACCCTGTTATTAGAATATCATAAAAAATTACATTGACCCTAATTAGAGGTTGTGTGACATGGCAGATAAGAACGTGACCTCTGATGCTGGGCCGCCTGTGTTTGAATCCTGACTCTGACACTTACATTTTAAATACCTCTTCTGTTCCTTAACTTCCTCATCTCTATGATAGGATGATGATTGTAATTATAGTATTCTAATAAGTTAATACATGTTTACAGTGATGCCTGGTACACAGAAAGCACTATACAGATGTTCCTTGACTTACCATGGAGTTTCATCCTGATAAACCCATTGTAAGTTGAAAATATTGTAAGTTGAAAATGGATTTAACACACCTAACCTACTGAATACCTTAGCTTAGCCTAGCTAGACTACCTTGAAAGTGCTCAGAACACTGACATTAGCCTGCGGTTGGGCAGAATCATCTTACCCTTGTGATCACATGACTGACTGAGAGCTGTGGCTTTGCTGCTGCCCAGCATGGCCAGAGGGCATCACACCACTTTCTACTGAATGTATATCGCTTTCACACCATCACAAAGTCGAAAAATTGTAAGTTGAACCATTGTAAGTCAGGACTGTCTGTATAAGTGATAGTTCTCATTTTAGTAATAAAGCTAATGTTGTCCATGATGAGTGGGCATTTTGGGTGAGTTTCAATGAATTTGATGGAAATGACACTCAACAGGGTTGGTGAAAAAGCTTTGCTGGGCTTTTTTTTTTTTAAATTTCAGAATATTATATGCGGGGAGCACAGTTTGCTGGGCTTTTGAAAGCCACCCCCCAGGTTGCTGGAGTGCCTGCTGTGCTGACAGACGGACAGTCTCAGCAGACCCCTGCAGTGGCTGTCATTAGCACCCCCAGGCCTGCTCTCCCCACTTCTCCCCAGCTCCCTGAGAGCCAAAGTCCCCCAGAGGCTGCCATTCCCACAAGTGGCCATGCAAGGACAATTGCAGGGGAGCCCTAGCTTCAGGGGTCCAGATGGACACACCGGGCACTTGCCCGTGAGTGTGTCATCTCTCCAGGTAGATATGTAGAAATGGTGGCTGGCATGTGGCAGCCCTGAAGTTTCCTTGTGCATCTGTGGACTAGTGAGTGCTGGGATGGTCCCTGGCAGGGCCTGCTAGGGCTCCTTAGGGCTGGAGTGGGCAGGGCAAGGGATGAGCACAGGCTGGCCCTCCACAGTCCTGAGGGATTCAAAGGCCTGAGCATTAACCCTTTACTTGCTGGACTGTGCAGAGTCCCAGGGAAGGGGCTAGGACAGCTAGGGTGGTGGGGGGTGCCCGGTGGAGCAGCTTTTTGCCAAGGAACTCAGAAGTGTTTTAATATTTTAGCCACTGGGGCAGCTGTAGAGGGGCATCCTAGCCCTGTCTCAGGGAGTCTGTGTCTGGGCCCTACTGAAAGTCCTTGTGGCACACGGGCTGGGGAGCTCTGAGCTCCTCTGAGGCACAGCAGGTAGAGGGATTGGGCAGTGTGGCTTGAGCAGCATGGACAGGAGGAGGCCCAGAAAGGCAGGGGACCCAGGCAGAGGAAAAGCCTAGTGCAGTGCCTGGCACCCAGAAAGTGCTTTGTTGAAAAATCTTCCTGCCCGGAGAGCCATCTGAGGGTAGTGGTTAAGTTATAGATGACCAGGGTTTAAGCCCAGGCTCCCCCAACTTTATGGCCTCGGGCAAGAGAGTGAACTCTCTGCATCTCAGCTGGCTTCACTGGAGAAAGGGTAATAAGAGCGCTGAGCCAAGGGTTTTTGTGAGAGTTGCTGAAATGGTGCAGTACAGGGCTTGACAGGGCTCCTGGTTATGCAGTGATACTCTGAACATTCAGTCAACGGGGATCGCATGCATCTAAATATGGACTCATGTTACGTGTTCACAAGCTGTGCTGATGAGAATGGTGTTGCAATGTTGTCCTGAGGGCAACCTTTGGGACCTAGTGTTTCATAAGATCTCAAAAGGATCATCCAGGCTGCAGTGAAGAGGTTGAGCTGGAGGGATAGAGACCGAGGTGGGAAGGCCAGTGAGGAGGCCATTGAGCTGAGAGACGGAGAAGGTCCCAGGCAGGCAGGGGGCTGGGGAGTCAGTGGTGCAAGATATGACGGAGCGGGGCCACCTGCAGGCAGTACATGCAGCTAAGAGCATGGTCACTGGAGCCAGACTGCCTGGGTTTGGATCCGTGCTCTGCCACTTACTATTATAGTTATGTGTCCTCGGGCAAGTGGCTCTCTGTGTCTCAGTGTCTTCTTCTGCTGTAAAATGAGAAAATAATATGACCTACCTCCTGGTTTGTTGCAAGGAGTAATATGAGTTATATGTAAAATGCTTGGAGTGGGGTCTGGTGCATATTAAGTGTTATAATACATCCCACGTGTGATTATGTGTTAGCTATTATGACTGTTATCATAACTGGGATGTGAGGGAGGGGCCTAGGATGATTCTGAGGTTTGTTGCTTTGGTGACGTGAATGTCATCAATTGGGAATTTCAAGATGAACAGATCTGGCAGAAAGAGGATGAGTCCTGGAGAGTCCATGGACATGTGGGTGGGCAAACAGGTCTGAGGCATGGCAGGAGAGAGGCATGAGTTGGAGAAACAGGTGATCTGCATGTCCTCGGGGTATGACTGGTATGAGGTCACCCAGGGAGGGTGGGCAGGCAAGGAGAGAAAATGTCAAGCCCTGAAGAACACTAACATTTTGGAAGACTGAGAAGGAGCCACCCGCAGGCGGGGGGAAGCCAGGAGAGTCAGGGGCATAGAGGGTTTCTGGAAGGAGAGAGTCAGACGCTGCTGAGGAGAGGACTAACAGGAACACACGAGATTTAATAACTGAGAAGTCTCGATGGCCTTGGTGGGAAGGAGCTCAGTGGAGTGGGGAGGACAGAGGTCAGACTGGGTGCTTTGAGGAGCGAGTGAAAGAAGAGGGATTGGAGCCAGGGATCCCCTAACCTCCCAGGGAAATTTCCTCGTCTCCCCCCTTCTCTCTAGAACCAAGAAGGGCCCACCATGCCATCTCTCCACCCAGCCCTCACTCCAGCTTGGAGGCGTCAGGGTCTCACCCAGGGCTGAGTAGGACAGGAGGGAAGAGAACTTTGCCTTCCTGAGTGCCTGCTGTGTGCAAGGCCCTGGTCATGTCACACTTGCCGGGACAGTGGTCCTGAGGGCTAGTGTCAGGCTTTCTCTCACACTCTGAGGGACGGGGCTCCAGGCAGCTGAGGGGCTTGTAGCACGGTTGACTCATGACTGCCTCCCACTCTTTCCTCTCTGAGGAGGCCAAGGCCACGGGAGCGGCAGGGACCCGCCCCAGATGCCCTGGCGGACCAGTGGTGTGGTCAGGGCTGGGTGCCAGCTCTCTTGCCCCCGTGCTGGACTCTCACCCTCTGTTAGTGTGGGATCAGCAGGGTGGGGGGACTGGAGAGGGAGAAGGGGGATGCCTGGGATGCCCCCTGAAGGCAAGACACATAGAGCTGAACTTCACTTCCATGGCCTCTGGTCCCAAGATGTCATGTGTAGAGTTACCCCCACTCCAACTGTGACCCTTTGTGGAGAGGGACCTGAAGGGCAGACCATTCTCTGTGCCAGGCCCTGGGCTGGGCACTGGGGAGCAGAGACAGAAGAGAATATCTGGGCCCCTGAAGGGCTTTCACGCCTACCTGGAGACAGACCAGGAGATATTTTTAGTGCTAAGGATGAGCACAGGAACATTCATGGGCCCACAGACGTGTGTGCAGTTGAGCATCCAGTGGAGCATGGGTGTGTGCTGTGGAGTGTCTGGGAGTGGGCCTCAGTGGATCAGTCTTTGATATCTGCCTGCCCTACCCCATCTCCGTAGGAGCCGGACCTGGACCCCGAGCCCATTCTGGAGCTGCCCCTGGCAAAGCTGGCCCAGAAGCTGCAGGCTGAAGAGCTGAGTCTGGAGGGTGTCCTCTGTAGCTACTTACAGCAGGTGTGGGTCAGGGGTCAGGATCCAAGCCTGGGGCCCTGGACTGGAGTGGAGGATGTCACCTGTCATTGTTCTATTTAAGAAGAGTTGAGGGGCAGGTGTGACTCTGTGGTACTGCCACTGACTTGGGATGGGGCACATGCCATAGTCTCCTCAGGGTGGTAGGAGGGGCTGGGAGACTGAATACCCTGCCCTGGCCCTGGCCTCACCAGGGCCCTGGGCTGGTCCCTTCGATGTGGCTCAGGCACTGAAGGTGCACCAGGAGGTGAACTGCCTGACCGATTTCCTGGGGGAATGTGAGGAGCAGCTGCAGGCACTGAAGAAGCTTAAGAAGAGCGAGCGAGGCCTCCTCTATGGGGTCCCTGTGAGTCTCAAGGACCCCTACGACTGCATGGTGAGCCCTGTGGTGTACGTGCGCATGTGTACATGGATGTGTGTGTGCATGCATGTGCCACCGAGCCTATGAGCATCTAAGTGTGTGACACAGGGCAAGTTACTTAATCAAAGATGCACAGCTAGAAAGCAGCAAACTGGGATTTGAACCCAGCAGTTCAGATTTAACCACATGCTCTTCTGCCACCCGAGCATCCTTGGAGGACAGCGCTTGTGTCTGAGAGGGCGTGAGAGCATATGTGAGTGGAGGCTGACTGGGCCTGGGAGTTTGCCAGCTGGGTGATTCCAGCCGGACCCCCATGGGCTGGAGGTAACGTTCCTTCCCTGCAGGGCCATGACTCCACGTGTGGCCTGGCGCAGTTCCTGGAGAAGCCTGTGGCCAAGGATGGGGTCATCGTGAAAGTGCTCAAGGCCCAAGGAGCCATTCCCTTTGTTAAGACCAACATCCCACAGACGCTGCTCAGGTCTCTGAAGCAGGCAGGCTTGGAGCTGGGGCTGGGCTGAGCCCAGGGCTGAAGCAGCTCTTTAAAGTCCCCATCCAGGGCTGAGGGTGAGGTGGGGGCTTGTCATGCAGACTTCAAGGGCTGGGCAGGTTTGTGAGGAACCTGTTCTCAGTTCTGGCTGCAGAGCTATGGGCTTCTTGGTCCTTATTTTAGGAGTCGGGGCTGGTGTCTGATCTTGGTCTTTCCAGCAGCAACAGCAGCAGCCCTCACCCCAGCTGGAAGGGAGACCAGGAGGCTCCAGCCTTAGGGAGGCGCTCATGGAGCCAAAGGCGCCCTGGAGCTGACTCTGGAGGGTGGTTGGCCCCCAAATGGGGAGGGGAGGTCCACCCCAGTGAGGCTTTCACCCCCAGCTCCTTTTCTTCTGCTTCCCTTAGCTATGACTGCAGCAACCCCATCTTTGGCCAGACCCTGAACCCCTTGAACTTAAAGAAGACGCCTGGGGGCTCCTCAGGGGGTGAGGGAGCTGTGCTGGCAGAGCAGGGTTCCATCCTGGGCATGGGTACTGACACAGGTGGCAGCATCCGCATACCAGCCAGCTTCTGTGGTGTCTGTGGCCTCCGGACCACAGGAAACCGCCTTAGGTACTCATGGATGGTGGTGATGGGGTGGGCTCAGCCCATAGAGGAACTAGGGGTTGGGGGAGTAGAGGGGCCTGCTCCTACCATCAATTTTCACCCACTCAGCTCACTACTAGGGGAAGTGGGTGAAGGTAGGAGGGCTTCAAATAACTTCTGCCCCAACCACAGCTAAGCATACCACGTTTTGAACAGGTGGCAGTGGCATATACCTTCCACTCACTCCTTAATTCATTACTTCATTAATTCATTCATTTATACAGCTATCTACCCACCTACCCTTTCCTTTATTCCTTCATCAGTCTGTCCATTTTTGTCCATCTATCCATTCATATTTCCATTAATCTTTTTATCCACGCATTTGCATACATGCATGTTTCCATTCATCTTTCAACCCCACTCTGAGTACTCACACTGTGGCCACTATACTATGGACACAGAGCACTTTCATACCCAGCCCCTGCCCCTGCTGTGTTCTTAGATACCCAAATGGCTTAGTCAGAAAGTGATCAGGGCTCCAAGAGGAGTCAAAGCTTGTGGGAACGCACAAGATGAAGCTGACATTTTCTTCAACAGAGATTTATTAAAAAAATATACTCTCAACTTTCAGAAGCAGGGCAAGGGAAGAGAAGGATTCTTGGAAGAGGCAGCATTTGAGCTTGGTTTTGAAGGCTGACCATGCAGAGTTGGTGTGGAGGCTAGAAGGCTGTAAGGCTGTAAGCAGCTTACTTTGCCTGCATCAATATGCGTGCATGGAAGGGCTAGAAGGGGAAGCTATGGAGAATTGATCCTTTAGAGCCTTGAAGGACAGTCAAAGAGATCAGACTTTATGCTGTGGGCAGTAAAGAATCTTGGAAAGTTGTAGTGGGCTGGGCCCTGGGGGAGTACATTGACTGGGTGCTCAAGCCTCCTGGCACCCAGGCCCCTCTCTTCAGATGCTGAATTGCGCTCTGGGTGGGTGGGGTTTTGCAGCTACTCTGGAATTGCTTCTGCCATCAAGGGCAAGAAATCAGGTAAGTAAGTCCCTGTCTGTGCCTGTGGCCACACTCACTCAAAGACAAACCTGTCAGCCTTTCTCCCAAGGATATTTCACTCAGCCTGTATCTCCAGACAGATCAGCCTACAGGTGATGTCTGGGAGAGAGGATTGCATGGCTCCCAACTGGCTTCCCTTAGTCCAGTGGCCCTTGTCCCACTGAGAAGGGCTTCCCACTACCTAGCTTTAATCTCTCCTGCTGGTCTCCCAGTGCTCTGTCCCAGATAAGATTCTCTCATCAGGCACCAAAGTTGTTGTGGTCAATCTACTAATGCCACCTGTCCTCAACTCCTGCCCAGGATGGCACCAGGACATTTTCCTTTGGCCCTGGTTATGGCTCTGGGCCCCACCCTCTGAAGCCAGGCAGTAGGGTTCCCCAGAGCAGAAAGAATTCAAGATGTCTTCTTCCCCCTCCCCCTCCCCGTGTAGTGACCACAGTGGCTGGCCCCATGGCCCGGGATGTGGAGAGCCTGGCACTGTGCATGCGAGCCCTGCTGAGTGAAAACATGCACGAGCTGGACCCCACTGTGCCTCCCCTGCCCTTCAGGGAGGAGGTGAGCCAGTTGGGGGAGCAGACCTGGGGGGGTTCCTTCCCCTCCCCTCCCATCATTCCTCACCTACCTGTCTGCATGTTACCATCCCCTGGAAAGACCTCCTTTCCCACCCCAGGGTGTAGTGAACAGGAAGCCCATATGCTCAGTCCTGTTTGTTTCCCACCCCTGCTGGACACCAGCTGCTTTGGCCTCTTGGCTATCTGGAGCCATAGCTATAATTGCCCCCAAAGAGGGACATCATATACCCAACACACTCAGGCAGAATACTCCGCAGGTGTGGCTCAGAGAGTCTGGTAGGTGGTTAAGCTGGGCTCTTAACCTTCTAGGTAACCCCGGCCAAGTCACATCTCTTCTCTATGCCTCAGCCTCCCCATCAGTATAATACAGAGGTTAGACTGGAAGATCGCCCCAGGCCCTTCCAGCTCTGGCAGCCTTCGATTATTCATTAATTCACTCAACAACCTTTATGTATGGCAACTATGTGCCAGGCTCTTTGTATTTCATCCTGACATTCACTCTGTAGGATGAGCATTGCTCTTCCCATTTTCAGAGGAGGAAACTGAAGGGAAGTGGAATGACTCAATGACATGATCATACAGTCAGCAACTGACGCAGCTGGCCTCGAGCCCAGCCTCTTCTGGCTCCAGAACCCTCTCCACAGGGCAGTCTCTGTCTGCTACACAGCAGTGTCTGTTCATCGGAGTCCTTGCACCCGTCCTAGCGTTCATTATCAGCCTGGAATCATTGTCATCCATCCTTTGCCCCCATTGATCTCTCCATCTTCATCCTTCTCTAGCAGTTTTTTAGCTCAAAGATATTGGTGTCTATTCACCTACTTACTCACCTGCCCGCTTCAACCATCCATTCATCCACCCGCCCACTTATACATCCAGTCCTCTGCCCACCCCCCACCATCTCATACATGCATCCACTCACCCACTCATGAATCTTATCTACCGTCTATCTGCCTATCCACTCCATCCACCCAATCACCCGTCTCCCTATTCATTTCTCATTCTTCTAGGGCGTTCCCCAGGGCACCTAGAGCCTGGAGAGTATATAGGGAGGCTCCCAGGGTCTCTTGGGGAGTCCATGTGCATTTCCTCTGGGTGAGGACAGCTATGGCCCAAGGTCCTGCCCTACAAATCTGTCTCCTGGAGAGAGTAAGGCCACCTTGTCCCCAGCCCAAGCTCCCCTCTGAGCCCCTTGTGACTCCAGGTGTACTCCAGCAACCGGCCCCTTCGAATCGGCTACTACGAATCAGACGGCTATACCCAGCCATCCCCTAGCATGGCTAGGGCCGTGCAGCTCACTTCCAGGCTGCTCCAAGATGCAGGACACCAGGTAGGCTCATCTAGCCCTGGTGGGGAGAGAGGTCGGACTGGTATGAGCATGCTGGGCTGGGCCATCCCTGGGGCTAAAGGAGGCTATGTCTGAGTTTGGGCTGCTTAGACAATTGTGTTTTCCCAGAGCTTCCTGGGGAAGACTGATGAGGTGGAGGTGGGGGCAGGGTGAACCCCATCCTGTAAGGAAGGCATCAAGGTTTTGTGCCTTCTCCCCCCCGTGATGGAGACTTAGGAACCCACTCCTGTAATTCTTTTAGCCTGGGGTCTCTGTTGCTTCCATCAAATGGCTGTAAGGAGCTCTCTGTCTTGAAAATCCCCACCCCCAGCACAACCCCCACCTCCCCTGTCCCCAGTGGCTTGTCCTGGCCCCACCCCCACTTTGAGAATGGCTGCTTAACCGCACACGTACTGTGTGGTCTTGGGCCAGTCCCTCAACCTCCCTGAGCCTCAGTTTTCTTTTTCTTTTTTTTCCTTTCTCCACATGTTCTAAGAGCCTCAGTTTTCTACCACATGGGGTGGCTGTGAAGACTAAATGAGGTCCCATAGGTCAAGCACTTGGCACACTGGCTGGATCCAGTGAAGCATGCAGGAAATGAGGGCTGCTCTAATTCTGTGGCATCTGCTGTGTGGGGGTGAGGGAGTGGGCGTGGCAGGAGAGGGGCAGCATGGCTCCTCCCATGCAGTGCTGAGGAGCCGAGGTGGATGGAGATGAACAGGGCAGTGTGGCAACCCCCTTTAAATCCTGGGGAACGAAGAGGAGCTCCAGGCTCTGACTCTGCCTCTGTCTCTCCAGGTCATCCCCTTCTCCATCCCCCGTGCAGAGTATGCCTTCAAACACCTGTACTTAGGAAGTCTGTTTGCCGATGGAGGGGCCACCGTCCTGCAGAAGCTGTATGTCATCTGTTGGGACTCGAAACGGGTGGGGCAGGGGGCTGAAGCTGACCTGAGCCCTAGGAGGGGAACTGGGGGCTTAGGCCGGAATGCCTCTGGCTAACAGTGTGACCTTATGCAGCAAGTCACCCACTTAGGCCCCATCTTTAGGATGCATGAGTCCCAGGGGCGGGGTTGGAACAGAAGTGTTTCTTTGGGTCTGACCTCTCTCTTGTCTATGGAGGGGAAGTTGGGTGGGTGTGGAAGCAGGCCAGGGCTGAAAGGCCGTAATGGACCCAACACGTGACTGGCTTCTCAGAGAGGGTGACATCATGGACCCCAGCATGAAGGAGATAGTCAGCCAGCTCCGCCTGCCAGACCCTGTCAAGTGTTTCTTGGCCTGGATCCTGAAGTACATAGTGAGTGTGGGCCAGCGCAGGGAGGGATTCACAGGGGCAGGGGGTCTGGTGAGGGGGAGGTCCAGAGAGGGGAAGGGGCACAGAGAGGGTGGGGGGCTCCTGGGGGGGTAGCTCAGAGAAAGGTTCAGAGAGGGGAAGAATAAATAAAGGAGGGGGATGGGGCTAAAAGAGAGGCTGCTCGTGGGGGGTGCTCCAGAGAGGGGGCTCAGGAAGGGGAGGGGGATTTAGAGCAGGGGGCACTTAGAGGGGGCTTAGGGCTTGGTGAAGTGGTGGGGCCTTGTTGAGGAGCAGAGGGCTCCGTGTCAGTGTGCTAAGCAGTGGTGCCCTTCCCGGACCCCCAACCTGGGCAGGCTGGCTGTTTCCCTGTGGATTCTGAAGATGGTCTCCCCCTCTCATCCCCCCTCTAGGATCCCCGAGCCAGCCAGAGCTTTGAAGAGACTCGTGGCGTGGGGTGAGTCTCCTCAGGTCCAGTTCTGGCCCACAAAGGTTGTCCACAGGGTGGTAGGAACTGAGTGAGGGGCATGTGGCTAGAGGTGGTGTCCACTTGGGGGCAGGATTATTTAGATTTTGGAATCTAGTTAGGGTTTTAGTATCATGTTTAACATTAGGGTTAGATCAAGACTTTTGATTGGTGGTAGGATTGGAGATGGTTGAGGGCTGGGATTTTATCTGGAATTAAGATCTGAGTCAAGGCTAGAATTGGAGTCAGGTTGAGGTAGAGGTTGGGGCCGAAGTTGAGGTTAGGTTTTGGCTGGGTTTGAAGTTGGTCTGAGCTGGGGTTGGGGGTGAAGATAGACTTGGATTCGGGGTTGGGATTAAGGTTGGAACTGGAGTGGGGCTAGAGTTAGGGTTAGAGGTGAGGTTGGGAGGAGATTCTGGTTTGGGCTTGGGTTTGCTGTTGGGCTTGGCCTGGTGTGGTTGGAGTTGAAGTACTGGGTATAACCAGGCTGGAGTGGCCTGAGGGCTAATTGGTGCCTCACAGATTAGGGGAAGAAGCCTGTGGTCTTTGGGGGAGCCCATGAGGCCCTGTGGCTGGTGGAGTGGGGAGGTTGATCAGAGGAGGTATGCTCTTGGGGAGCTTGGGGAGGCAAGGTATCTTGGACAGGGGAAAAGACACAGGGTCACTCCCAGCCCTTCAGCTGATTTGCAGCCTGCGCTGAAGCCCTCCCATGCTGAACTTTGAACTTCTCACAGTCTTCCTCATTTCCCCAGGACACCCAAGAAACTGTGGGAGCAGCAGGCAGCAGTGCAGGTGAAGCATGCCTGGGAAGACCTCGAGGAGCTGCTGGAGCTGGGGCCAGAGAGACCTGGGTGGTGACCCAAGTGGCCAGACAGGGAGCAGAGCTCTGTCCTGGCCTGCAAGGGAGGCCCAGTTGGACCTGGATGGGGAGGCTTAGTGACCTCAGAAGTTATTCTAGTCCACCTCCCTGAAGCATTGTCCCCAAATCATGGCAGCCTGAGATTCCCCTTCCCATCCTTTCACCTCCGTCCCTGGAAGACCCCAACCCTTCCCAGCTATCTCAGTCTGAAGCTCATAGCCTGAGAGTGCTTCCTGGTGTATAACCCAACTCTGCCTGGCAGCACCTGACCAGGTCTGGCAGACCCTGGTGGTCCTCCCCTCTCACCCCTCACTGTCCCTCAGGACTATCAGCAAGAGTTCATAGCCAAGTGGAGGTCCCTGGATCTGGATGTGCTGCTGGCACCAGCTCTGGCCCCTGCTTTCCATATAGGCTATCCTGCCAAAGCATCAGGTGAGAGGGCACTGGGTCCCATGGGGTTGAGATTGGGAGTCCAGGACTCCTGCCCCAGCTCCTGTAGCCTTGATTTTGTCTCCATTCACTTTTTAAAGAATTTTCTTAAATTGAGATAAAAGATAACATAAACTCACCATTTTAAAGTGTACAATTCAATGGTTTTTAGTAGTTCAGAGTGTCATGCAACCACCGTCACTATCTGGTTCCAGAACATTTCCATCATCCGGAAAAGACACCTTGTACTTGTTAGCAATCACTATCAATTTCCATTCATTTTTTAAATGAACTTTTATTGAAGTTCATTTAAAAAATTGAATTTACACACAATAAAATTCACCAATTTCAAGTGTGTAATTTGATGAATTTTGACAAATGTATACAGGTGTATAATCACCACTATAATCAGAAATACAGAATATATTTTTAGAATTGATAGAATATGTATTTCCATCACTCCTAAGTTTCCCTCATGTCCCTTTGCAGTTCACTTTTCCCTGACCCCCAGCACCCACTGATCTGCTTTCTATCACTACAGTTTTGCCTTTTCCCATCCAAGTACTAACCAGGCCTGACCCCGCTTAGCTTCTGAGATCAGATGAGCTGGGGTGCATTCAGGGTGGTATGGCTGTAGACTAGTTTTGCTTTTCTAGGATTTCATATAAATGGAATCAAAAGGTATGAGGCTTTTGTGTTTGGCTTCTTCCACTTAGCACATCCATTCACTCTTAACATGCTCTCTGCTGTCACCACATTAAAAGGTATCTTCAGCCCAGCCTACCTGAAATGCAGGCTCAGGGGCACCCCTGGGTCCCATGCACAGGTTCTGGTCTCAGAGGTACTGCTCAATGCAGATGAAACCCAATTCTAACCCCAGTCCTGGACTCCTCTCCCCTGCCCTTAAATACATGTTCTTCTGAGTCCCCCACAGTGGCAGGCCAAAGGCACATCCCACACCTGGCTCTCCCTGCACACAGGCCACTGCTGCAGAGGAACTGTCTTTTCAACTCAGGGTGATACTGCACACCCCCCATCTTGGAGTCCAGTACACAGCTAGTCCTCTGCCACCCACTAGCTGTGTAGCCTTAGAAAAGCTACCTAACCTGTCTGCCTCCTAGACTTCCTCATCCGTCCACAGGGAATAGTTATCCCCACCTCACACGGGGTGCAGAGGATTCAAGGAATCAGCAATGTGAGGAGCCCAGCACAGTGCCTGGCACTGAGTAAGACCTCAGCAGTACCAATTCCCCGCTTCGCTCCACCTTGGGGAGCGCGTGAGGCCGTGGTCAGGACGACTCGGGCGAGTCCGAGGCCGGAGGGTTGCAGTTCCGAGAAGGACCGGGAGGGAGCGCCCACCCGTGTTCTTCCCCGCCCGGCCCGAGTCTTCTCCGGGCTGATTTCCCGGGCTCCTCTGGATCTTCCTGCAGAATCCACTTCCTACATGACCCTGTACAACGTCCTGGATTTTCCCGCGGGCGTGCTGCCTGTCACTACCGTGACGCCACAGGACGAGGAGGAACTGGCCTTCTACAAGGGGTACTACGGAGACAGTTCTGACAAAAATTTCCAGGAGGTCAGTTTCCTTCTCCAAGCCTCTCCCTCAGGGGGACAAACGGGGCTGATTCTTGGTCAATGGGAGTTGGGGTCCCGGTGGGAGGTGGGAGTGGAGAGCGTAGGGTGGGGCTGGTCATTCCTAGTGTTTACCCTTTACCTGAAGGCAAACCATTTGACCTCCCTGTCAGCCCCATCCTTGTCAGGGGAGAAAACTTTGCCAAACCAGTGGTCTTCTTGGCACTTCTGTAGGGAAAGTTGATCCCACAGGCGGGGAGGGTGGAGCAGGGCCAAAGCCCTTGGTTAGGAGCTTACTGTGTGCTTGGACTGGACAGTGCCTCTCTCAGAGCCTCAGCTTTTTGGAAAATGGGAATAAAAACAGCTACCTTGCAGGGTTGTGCTAAAGGTTAATTAAACTGAAAAAGAGAGTGAAACAATTAGCATAAGGCCTTGTGAATAGGAAGTGTTCAATACATGCTACTATTACTCATTCAGAGGTGGTTTCATAAAAGGAAATATTACCATGGGCCTATTTAACTGCAGGGCCCAAAACAACACCCCTGACTATGGCGAGAGAGAGAAGGAGAGAGAGGGAAAGAGACTGACTCTGAAAAGTATGTGTGCGTCTGAGTCACACATTAAGGGCCTTACTTTTTCTGGAAATTGGTTTTAGTGCTAGAGTTACCCAGTGGAACTGCTGACCTGAATTCTGAGAAAATAACAGTAATGACACTATTTCATGTGTCTTGAGCTCTTACTCTGTTCCAGGAGCTGTTTAAAGTGCTGTATATAAATATTAAATCATTAAATCCCATAACTCTCCTGTGAGGTTTTACGAATGAGGAAAATGGAGGCACACAGACTAAGGGACTGGACCAAAGCCACATAGCCAGTTGAGGTGGACGAGCCAGGACTTGAAGCCAGGCGATCTGGCTCCAGAGACTAAGGCAAATAAGGGCTTATATGATATCATCACCATAAAGCAATGAAAACATGTTTGAATTCCTACAAGTATGTTTGGATTTCATGGTAGGGACTCAGGCTTAGCTCCCATGTTCCTGGGCCTGTGTTTTGGCTAAAGGCAGTGTTTTCACTGTAGAAGTATAACCAGGCTCTGGTCAGGGATTTGCACATTCTTCTTTCCCTTGCTGTGAACATTGGGTGGATGCTTGGCTTTGGGCTTTATCTTTCATTATTTTAGTCAGCATTCAGCATGGGGAGCAAGTTTTACATATTAACCTGGAAAACTATGGACAAACAAAATCACAACAGTCTTTTCAGGTTTCACTGAGAGCTGAGGAAGCCTGGATCTCCAAGATCTGGGACAGTTTTGCCTTAAGATAGATTGGGGATGGGAAGTTTGGACTAAGGCATCACCTAGGCCAGCCCTTGGTACTGAGGTGCGGAACGGCATGGGTGAGGAGGAGGGCAAGTGGCCTGTGAGCAGGCATCGGGGCTCTGAGTTCCCAGACCCTGTCTCCTGGCAGGCGGTGAGAGGATCCGTGGGACTTCCGGTGGCTGTGCAGTGCATCGCTTTGCCGTGGGAAGAGGAGCTGTGTCTCCGGTTCATGAAGGAGGTGGAGACCTTGGTCAAGAACCAGAGGGGGTCCAAGTGACAGGCTACTCCTTCTCCTGGAGACCTTCCTAGATCCTCACCAAGTCTGCTCCCAATGCCCCTGCCTTCTCATGAATACCATATCCACCTCATGTCTCCTCCTCTCAGAACCCACCACATTCCTTTTCTTTGTGGTCCCTCTGTGTGGGTGCTTAATACATGGACTCCCCAGATCAGCCCAAGATGGACAGCAGGGTGAGCGGCTCAATAAACACTTCTGACTGGCCGGCCTTGTGTTCTCTGGTCTGAGTAGGGCTGTAGTCTCCTGGTGGCCTTCTGCCTCCAGCTGCTTTCCTCCAGTTCAGTCCCCCAGGTGCTACCGTGGATTGCAGCAGAGGGGAAAGAGCCCCAGACGCAGAGGCTGGAGACCTGGGTTCAAGTCCTGGCTCTGCCACTGGCTTGCTGTGTGATGCCGGGAAGTCACTTCCCCTCTCTAGACCTCAGTTTTCTTATCTGCAAATGGAGGGGTTTAGATTTGATAAGGTCCATGGTCCCTGCCAGCTTGACCATTCTGCAAGCTGTGATTTCTAGACATCACCCTGATGAAGAACTTGGCATGGCTCCCACTGATGTCCGGAGAAAGTTCCAGAGAGCAAGGCTGAGGGAGTGGAATCCAGTCGGAGTGGACCTTGGGTTAGGACCCAGATCCTTGGCTCACATTCCACTGCTTTTCTCACAAAGTGCTAATTCCTTGGCCTGACATTCAGCACCCCCCACCAGGACTCTCCACAGCCTCCTCTGCCATGGCTCTACCACAGCACTGCCTCACTCTTTCCCTCAAACTGGAGCCCTCTTGCCAGCACAAGTGCACCTTATGCTTCTGCCTTTGGGCTTCTATTCATCCTTCAAGCCCTGTGTCAAATGCCACTTCCTCCAGGAAGCCTTCCTTGATCCCTCCAACCCCGCCTCCAGCCCCATGACCTTCCTTTCATCTGAACTCTCTTGAGGTCTTCCCCCTATCGAATCTTCCCCTTCTGTTCCATTCCTCTTTGTAGCCTAACTTCTGACCAACTAGGTAAGCTAATGAACTCACTCTCCCAGTGCCTTATAGCACAGATCTTCTGAGGAAAATATCTCAGTACAAAGGAATGGAATTCATCCATCCGTCCTACATTTGTTGAGTGCCTCCTCTGAACACAAATGGTAGAATTTCAGGCAGAAAAAGGCCTGAGTTAAAAGAATTTAACTCAGATGAAGACCCCAGGAACCACACCAGGGGGTCAAGCCTGACTGCCTACCACAGAAAGAACGATTTGGGTGTCCAGGTGCAGGCTGGACAGAGCCATTGCTGACCTCACTGTGGTTTCCCCTCTCTCCAGCTCTTCCACAGAGTCTGAGATCTCTGCTAGAAATGGAGCCTCGGGGTTTCTCTTCAGGCAGGGTTAGTAGAGCTCGATCCCTGTCCTCCCTCCCTACTAAGATGGAGGTCTAAGGGGCTTGGAGAAGGCGGGAGGCAGAGAGGTTCCCTACCTGAAGGGCCTCCCGCCTCTTCTCCCTGCGTCCGCCTGCGTGCTGCAACAGTCTGGGCACTAGGGGGCAGCATTGAGCTACACACAGCCGAGACAGCCCTTGCCTTCTGCTCTCAGCCCCACTCCCACCAGGATTTCCCTGGTCAGATCCTTCTATCCAACTTCACTGCGCTGATGGGGAAATGTGTGGGTGGAGGGACAAAGATTGGGGGATGCAAGAATTAGCAAGGGGCTTTGGCTTTAGGTTAAACATTTGCAGATTTTAAAATGTAGGGGGTGGAATTCTGTTTTTGGCTGAAATTAGCCTGGGGGAAGGGGGTGGCAGATACCAGCTCAGAGGGCTGGGTAAATGGGAAGCCCTATCCTGGGGCCAGACTTCCCTTCAGGCTGGGCTTTCTCTAGTATCTCTTGATCTCAACAACCTCCTTCCTCCCCAGTCCTAGCTCCAGCTCCAGTGCTGACCCCTAGCCTCTGCTCCTGCCAGCACCATCTGCATCTGAAATCACTCCCTGGCCTGTGACTGTGGGCAGGTCATTTGTATTCTCATAGCTTCTTGCAGTGGGGACCTCGGAGTTCCCTGTGTGGGTACATGTGGGACCTCCTGGACCAGGGCATCTCCTCCTCCTTCTGTTCCCACTCCTATTACTTCCACCATGCAGGGCTTGCTCTGGGCACACACGCATCCAGGTCTGGCTCTGCCTCCTCTGAGACCTTGTGCAAGTGTCCCAGCTTCTCTAAGCCTCTGTAAGGTGGAGCTGAAGATCACATCTGCCACAGCCTCAGGGTGAGACAGACCCACAGAAGCTGAAGGAACAGGTGAGGGGGACTTGGGCTACCCCTCTCCAGCCTGGGAGTTGCTGTGGGGTGAGGGGCTTGCTCAGGCCTGGGTGTATGTGCCCAGAATTCACAGGGCAGAGGCAGCCCCTCATGGGAATGCCTGTGAGAGAGCAACAGGGTGGGTCACGCCAGCGGAGGAATTAGCTCAGAGACAGGAACATTCCTAGGTGAGGGGCAGTTCTACAAAAGCTGGGACTGAGGCCCCTGCTAGGACCCTTTGGGAAGGAGAGGGTCTTGAGTTCTGGTCTTGTTTCTGCGCTGGGCGATGCCGGGTAAGACCTCAGTTTCCCTTTGGCTGCATGGGGAAGGGGTGCCCGCGTGCCCCGCTCCTCTCCCCCGCCCCCGTTCAGTCGAAGGCTCAGTCAGTGGGCCCCGTGTCGCCCCCCCACAGCACCCCCTGCCCCCCTCCCCCGGCCCAGGGATCGCCTGGGCCTTTCAGTCCCACCCAGCGCACCCCGCTTCCGCCACCCCACGCGGCCTCGGGAGGGCCGGGCAGACAGACCTGGGCGGGAGCGCCCACTCCTCCCGCGGACACGCACGGCCCGACGGCGCGGACCAGGCCGGAGTCGGGCTCCCTCCCGGCCCGCTCCGCCGCGGGCTCCCAGCACCGGCCGCCCCGCCCGCCGCGCCTCCCCGGGCGCCCGCATTAAAGCGCATATGCAAGCCATGAATTATCAACTGAAAGGAGTCAATTACCGGCTCTAAAAACGAGTGTCTGCGCCGCGAGCGCCCGGGGCCATCCGCCTATTTACGGAGCGATTTCCCCCGCCCGGCTGCGGAGTGGGGGCCTCTGGAGGGAGCGAGAGACGGAGCAACGGAGCCCGAGACCCGGAAAGGAGAGCCGGAGACGGCCGAGGCTGGGAGAGACGCAGGAGACAGAGATCTAGCGAGGCGAGACGCGCGGAGAACCCCGACGAGGGGCAAAGGCGGCTCTGCCTCTCTCGTCCCCAGGGCAGGAGCGGGGAAGCGGAGGCCTCGGGACCGCAAAGACCCTCCCCTTGGTGTCTGTGTAAGGACCCACGCCCTCTGAACTGCTGACTGTGGCACTGGGAAGGGAGGCCCCTAGACTGGGGCTTTGGGGACAGATCTGGGGTTTAGGTAGGGATGGTGGGTAGTTTGCAGGGGGGCAGCCGTTCTGGCAGGAAACTGGGGAGCAGGCAGCGGCACTGTCCAGTGTGGAGGTGAGAGGTGACGGCTGGACAGTGTGACAATGAGTGAAGGGAGGAGGGGATGAGGATGGAGCCCAGCCCCTCAGCCTTGAGAGAGAAACCAGCCCTACTGGGCTGGGGCAATCCCGTCCACCTTGCTTCTTTCTTCCCCCACCAAACTGTTCCCTCCTCTGCGAGTGCTTTTCCTGCCTGTCTCCTACTCATTCTGAGATTCTGGGCCTCCCCAACTTCTGTGCCTGCCTTAGCCTCAACACAACACACCCCATTCTTTTCCATGATCCATACCTGACTTCTCTACCACACAGTGAACACCATAGGGGCAGGCCTTGTCCATCTTGCTCAGTACTGTGTCCTGCAAGGGAAAGTCCCTAGTGTTTGCTGAATGAATGAATGAATGAAGGAGTGAGCTGGACAGAGGCTGTGATGGAGACTGGGTGGGTGGGCCCAGGGATGGGCCTCCCATGCAGATCAGATGGAAGGCTTCAAGCAACCACAGTGCTGGGGTGAGGTCATAGTAACTGAGTCCAGTTCTTGCTGTGCAGGGGTAAGGAGGGAACGGATGGGTGGGGAGGCGCTGAGTCCCAGCACCATCAGCACCGGCAAGTCATTGCCAGAACCCCAGGACTTTGACCTGAGTGCTTCAGGGCCCCTGAAATCCTAGGCCTCTTCTGGAGGGAGTGGGGACAGGAAACCCCCAGAAAGGAAGGAGCAGGGCCTACATCAGGGCAAGGGGAAGAGTCTGGACTTGGGAATCAAACAGTCTTTCTCTTCTAGCTGTGTGACCTCAGGCAAGCTTCTTAACTTCTGAGCCTCAGGTTCCTTATTATAAAATGGGGATGGTGCTATCCACTCTTCTATCAATGTTCTCACCTCTGCATAGCACTTACCCCAAGAGGGGAAGACCCTATCTAATGTAAGAATGAGAATAACTGCCATTTATTGAGGCTTACAAGGTGCCAAGCACTATGGTAGTGGATTATCCCTCTACTCTTCGCTACAGCTTTCTGAGGTTGCTAAATCACTTTGCAGACAAGCAAACTCCAAGAAAGGCAGGGATTGGGAGGTGGCAGCATCAAGTTTTGAAGCCAGGTCTGACTCCAGAGCCTCTTTAACCCCTGTACCAGGGAGCCTCCTAGACCTGGCCCATGTACCCCTTTCCCTGTTCCCTCAACAATTCTAGCCTGGCTGAGCCCAGACTGGGCAGGGGTGTGGCCACACAGTGGGCAGGGCAGCTCAGGTCCAGCAGGGGCAGCCCCTGGGGTCTTGTTCCTGCCACGGTGTGGGCTGGGCGTCTGTCGGGCTTGACAAGTCTGCAGCCCCGCCACGCCATTAGTGGGCAGCCAGAGGGGGGTGTCTGCAATTGCCAACACTGGGGTTCCAGCCGCCGCTCGCCTATTAGTGGCTGGTGGCTTCACCATGATTTATTGGGGCTTCTTCATTTCCCCTTGGTCTGCTATAAACATATTTATACCACCAGAGTGACCGATAAATTTCCCTTATGAATCCCGTTATCTCCCCTATTAACCATCCGTCACCTTTTATGCAGCCACAGTGGGCCAGGCCAGGGCACCAGGGCTGGGTGGGAGGCCTGCAGGCTCTGCAGCCCCTGAGCCCAGTGAACTCTTCACCTCCCCCACTGCTCCCCAGACAGGGAAGCCGCTGCTGCCTTGAGCTGCCTCTAGGAGGAGGACATGGGCCTCAGAACAGACTGGCCCAGGCGAGGCCTTTGAAATGTGGCTTCTTCTGGGGTCTCAGAATGGGAATTCCCTCTCAGGGCTAACCTGAGTCTCTCTTACTGTAGCTCTGGCTTCATCTCTTCTAAGTGAGCAGGAGTCTTCTGAAGCTGCTGCTGCTGCTGTTCCTCCTGTCCCCACCTTCAGCTCTCAGTCTCATCCCTCTAAGTGCAGCAGAAAGCTAAGTCACAGCTAGATGTGGCACGGGGTGGGGGGGGGCAGATGCCAGCTGACGTTTGCCAAGCACCTCCTCGGTGCCAGTCACTTTACATTCATGACTTCATGTTATCCTCATCACAATCTATTTATAGCCCCATTTGCCAGATGAGGATGAGCAAATAAGGCTCAGAGACGTTACATGAAGAGCCCAAGGTCACCCAGGCAAGGGGCAGAGCTGTGATGTGAGGCTTTTCTGGCCCCAAAGCTGTGCTTTCAACCACTGCACTATATAGCCTCTTCAAATGCCCTGGGCTGGGAGAGGTTAATCTGAGAAAGTTTTCCAGAGTGCTATAGAGCAGGAGACGGAGGAGAAGAGAGGGGACGAGACGGGGCCTCAGTGGAAGGCTGGTAGGGAGAAGGGGGCAGGGTTGTGGAGTGGGGAGTCACCTCTTTTGCTTTCCAGTTGGGGAAACTTGGATGCCTGTTCAGTTAGGTGCTGGGGCTAGGGGGCAAGGTCTCTAGGAGCCTCAAGGAACTGTCCTGCCCACATGTGGCAGGACAAGGGGCCTGGCTGGTACATGGTCAGAGCCTGGGCTGGTAGACCGGGGCCTGGATCAGCCCTCCTTGGCTGTGTGCCACTCAGATGTGGGCCAAGGCCTTCTCCTGGACCTGGGCATGGAGGGTTCTACCTTTTGAGTATCTGATATACCAGCTTCCTTGGGAGAAGGCTGTGTGTGGGGATGTCCTGTTTCCTCCACTTTTACCCACAAAGTCAGCCAGAACTACTGAAAGCTCCTCTGGAGTTAAGATGACCCCGGTCTCCCATGGAGAAGAATCTTGAGACTTAGGGAGACCAAGGTCTATCCCTGAGCCCTGGCATTGCTTCTCTAGCTCAAGAGGATGGGTGCATAGGTGGGTGTTATTACTCCTGTTTTACAGATGAGGAAACTGAGGCCCAGGGAGGGAGGGGATCTGAGCAAAGAATGGAGCCCTGGGTTAAGGTATGGTGACTGGGAGGGGCCCAGCAGCATTAGAGCCAAGAGGTAGCAGAGTGGGATAAGTGAGGAGTGTGGTCTGCTGAGTCTGGGGTGGCCACACTGCAGGTGAGAGGCTCAGCTCTCTGGAGGATGAATTACTCTTGCCTCAGCAATAGTATCCCAGGGCTGGGTCTGGGGGTGTCTGGGGCAGAGGGGATTATGGGCTTAGCACCCCAAGGAAACAGATTTTCCTCTGACTACAAAAGGATGTGGGGAGGTCATTCTGGCCATTCCCCTGCCTCCCATGGTCCAGAGGGAAGAGCTCTTGGGTGGCTACATGATCTCATCCCTGTCCCTCTACTTCCTGGCTTTCCACACCCCAGCTCCTGGGGGAGACAGAGCCTGTGCTGGGAGGAAGGAACCCTGGGTTCAGGCCCTGTTTGGCCACTAGCCTGCTGTGCAACCTGGAGCATGGCTGGCCCTTTCTGGGCCTCATCCCTTAGATAATCAATCCTCAGCTCAGACCCCAGACTCCAAGCTACCATGTGCCAGGAGACACCCCTCCTCTCAGACCAGAGCTCCCAGAGGGGCAGGGCTGGCACCAAGCCAGACACCCTGGCATCTCATCCTACCACCTGTCTGTCTGTCTGTCTGCCTTTGTCTCTGGTCTGGCCACTTCCTCCCCCTTCCCCATGTCCTCTCCTCTCCACAAGGTTGGTCTCCCCTGGAGGGAGGGGTAGGGCTGTGAGTGTGTGAGAGAGAGCGCTTGCGAGCTCCCTCCCGCTCCCTCCCCCTGCCCTCGCCTTCTCCCACACTCACACACACACTCTCGCTCAGTCATTTTCAATGTCATAAATTTCCACGTCTCTCTCCTGCACTCGGCTATTACCTGCGCCTCCGTCACCGGGCTGCGCTCTCGCTCCCAGATGGGCTAGGCCATCTCCGCTCTGCAAATGACTCAGGGAGAGAGAGGCAGGGAAGGAGGGAGAGAAAGGAGCAGAGAGAGACGAAGAGAGACCGAGAGAGATTGTGAGAGAAAGTCAGTGAGCAGAAGACAGAGACCTGAGCAGAGAGGGCCCAGAGGTAGCCCCAGGGAGGGCTCAACCCTTCTTCCTCCCTCCCCCAAATACAAAGGTCACTGCCCACTGGGAGCCTGCCTGCCCGGGGCTCCATGCACTTGGGCAGGATTGGGGGGGTGCGGAGGCTGGGGTGGAGTCAGGTCAGCAGCTCTGCCACCACCCGATGGGGACTTGCTGCAGTCCTTCCCCTCCACTCACATTTCCTGCGGGCTTCCCATGTGCCAGCACTGTGCTGGTGGTGACCCACTCCCTCCAGGAGGTGGTCCTGTGCTGTGCAGTGTGGTAGGACCCTGTGGGGACACTGGCTGGTATGTTCAGAGTTCCCATATTGGGGGTGGGGCTGCTCTGGGAGCTGTGCCAGTTCCTTCAGAATTGGGGCTCTCTCCTCAGACCCGGGCTTCTCCTCACCAGTTTGAAGCACCCTCCTCGTCTCCTATCTTCATCGACACCCCGACCTGGTTCTTTGGTTGAGACCAGGTCTGGGAAGACCCACGTGGTCTTGGGAAGACAGCATTTCCAGGCAACCCTGTGGGAGAGAGTGAGGCAGAGGAGGTCTAGGCAGGGGTAGAGTGGCAGGTCTTGGGGCAGAGTGGGCTAGGAACCCAAGGCCCCCAAGATGTGGCTGGGAAGGACTCAGTGAAGCGGCAGCTGGTGGGACTAGTGATGGCATGGTGTGTGCAGGCCACCGCTAGTGTGGCAGGTATGGACCCTGGGCCCGGGGCTGAAAGGTTTCCAGCTTCTGCTCTCAACACCTCCAATTGTTTCTCCACCCAGCAGAGTAGTCACTTAAAAAAGCAAATATTATCATGTCACTCTCTTGCTTAAACCCTTCAATGGTTCCACATCCCACTGAGAACAAAACCTAAGTCCCTTCTGGCCCTCCCCTCCCCTCCCCTCCAGTCTCTCCTCTGACGTCTGTCTCCTGGCAGGGCCTACAGTTTACCCAGGGCCTTTGCGCTCTCTGTTCCCCTCTTTCCACAGGGCTGGCTCCTCATCCCTCAGCTCAGATGTCACTGCACAGAGGAGCCAACCCTGGCTACCTCATCAAATGACAGGTCACCCCATTAACGTCTACCATGGTCTTCTGTAGAGTTATTCTGTAGCACTTTTTAAACACTGTCATTGTTTGTTTACTTATCTGTTTACTTGTTTCATGTCTGACTCCTCCGCTGGATTGTACCTTGCATGAAGTCAGGAGCCATGTCCGTCCTGCTCCTCAAAGACAGTGCCCGTCCCATCGTGAGCCTTCAGGAAGCGTGTGTTGATGTGGGTACATCCTCTGACCTTGGTTTGGATGGGACGGATGTTGGGATGGATGTTGAGGCTAGACTGATGGTCTCATGGTTGCTCCCCATCTGGCAAACGTGTTGAAATTCCAGTGTGATAGATTCTGTTCCAACCGGGAAAGGCATCTTGCCCTGATGCTGGGAATTTAGCCTATGACCAGGGTCAGGCCTCATAAAACAGAGTTTTCCTCACTAAAGCCCACACACTGGAGTCCTTCCATCTGTGGGTAAACATATAGACACCCTCACGGACACACACTCACACCCAGACACACATGTATACTCCCCACAGGCATACTCATACATACACACACACAGAGTCCCCATAGATACTATACACACCAAGGCACACAAAGGGATAAACCTACTTACTCACATTCCTGCACATGCCAGAAACAGCCCCACAACCCCACAAGGTATATTTGTGAACAGATGCACACATACCTGCAAATATGTACTTAATGTGTATAGATGCAGTCATAAAAACCAACATGAATACTTAGAACGACATCCATGGAGGAGCCACCTGTTCACTTGCTTACTTGCTCATGAGTCCATATCATGGAGTAACATAACAGACTGGGCTCTGAGCTCCCCTTCGGCAGTGGGATAGGCTACACTGAGGGGTCTGCACACTCTGGCCTCACCCCGGCACCCTCCTCCCCGCCCCTGTTCCACTACCCCAGCCCTCATGGGGTTCAGAGAGACTCAGGCTTCCACAGACTCAATCTGTGGCCAGAGGCAGGGCTCAGCTGGAACTGGGGTCAGGTCTTGGTCTGTGGACAAGGCCAAGGTTCAGTGGGTGACTGGGATCAGGCTCCTCTGGGACCAAGGTCAAAGGGGAGTCAGAGGCTGAGATTTTCTTAATGGACTATGTCTCTGCTCACAGGTGTACCCACCCCACTATGTGCCATCCCAAGGAGCTGCTGGCAGGGCCCCAAGATTCAGGGTCCTCATCGTGGGCCTCTGCAGCTGGTGGAAGGTGAGGGGGAGCAGGTGGGGGCCGGGCCTGGGCAGATAGCTGTGAGGTACGTTTCCATCTCCACGGGTCGGGCGGGCGAAGCCATTTCCAATCTGCTCTCTATCATTTTCAATATCATTAATCCCAGACACTCTATTTTCCATGCCTGCGCAGCCAGGCCCCCGAGTGTGCGCCGTGTAAAGTGACACATATTCATCACCGGCTCGTGGCGCCGGCGCCGACGCTGATACAATATTAGTGTTGCCCCCCCGTTTGGGGCCCACTCCGCCCGGCTCCCCGATGGCACGAATCCATCACCTGGAGCCCGTGTCACTTTCCCCAGCAGCCACATTTGTTTGGGCACTTAGGAGGTAATTGTGGCACATTAGCTTGGGTGGGGAAGGGCGCAAGGCCTCCAGGAGGAGGGGGAGGCTGAGGCATCTTCTTCCGCAGCCCCAGCCCATGCTGGCCTCGTCAGCTCCTGGACTCTGGCTGGGGTCCCAGAAACCTGGATTCTTGCCCAGCCTTGGTGGGGAGAGTCTTGAGAAAGACCCTGTGTGGGAGAGGTCAACTCTGGCCCCGTCAGGAAGTCTCAGAAGGGTTCCCCAGCTCCCCTGTGAACCCCAACACTGGGGCTTGGTCTAGATGGGCCCCAGCTTGGAAGTGATGGCTTCAAAACCTTTTCTTGCCAACCAGTCCTCATCTCAGGACCGAAACTCGGATGTGGCAACACCAGCCCTGCTGGCTCCATTCCAAATCCCATATGGGACAGTGGGGTGGGAGGGAGGCAGGAGGGAAGAGACACTGCCCAGCCCTTGGGAGCCCAACTCTGAGGGAAAATCTCGCTCTGCCCTAGAAGCCTGGGTCTGAGAGGGGATGCTCCTACTCTGAGAGGGGGTGACATGGCCCAGCCCTCAGGAACCCTATCTGCATCCAGGCTAAGGAGGATGCCACCTAGCCTGACTAGTAGAGGCGGCCCAGGTCGGGGTGCTTTTGGGAAGACTGCCTGGAGGTGGTGAGCTAGACACAGGGACAGCCTCTGGACACAGGGAAGCCCAGACTGGCTGCAGCGGAAGGAGGAGCAGCAGCTGGGGACATTGATCCGAGCAAAGGCCGGAGCATGTGGGGCATGGGTCCTCCCTCCCCAGGCCGCAGGGCTAACACCCATTAACCTCGTCAGCAGACAAATTGCCCGTCTTGTCAAATTCCCATTTAAAATGCAAACTCGATTTGACAGAGTAAACCGAGCGAGCGGAGGTGGGAGCGGATAATCCAGTCGAGGCTCATTAGCAAGGCCCAATGAGAGGGGCCTGCCAGGACAGCCTCAGCCTCACGAACCTGCCACGGTGAACTCCTAGCCTCTTGACAGCCCACCACCCGCTCAATACCCTGACTCATCTGCCCTCCTTCCCAACTCCATCAAGGAGTCCGGGGACCCCAGCTGCCTACCACCACCCCTGGGAGGGTGCATCTGAGGGTGCTGGAAGCAGACAGAGCTGGGAACCAGTCCCTGTTCTTCTGCCTGTCCACTCAGTGGCTTTGGGCAGAGATAACAACAACCGTCCCTCCAGAGTCTGCACTGGGACACAGTATGTATATTCTCCTACAAGGCCCTCACTGTAGGGGTCCTGTGAGCTGGCATTATTAACTCATTTACAAATGAGAAACTTGGGGCTCAGGGTTGCCCAGTTAGGAAGAGGCAGGCAGGTATGGATTTGACTCCATCAGACTTCAACAGTCATTCTTGTAACCATTATACTGCTCTGCCTTCCTCGATTGTAAATGGTTGTTCTTCCCTTTCTGCTTCCCTGGTCTCAGTGTTGTCACTGGCTGTGTGGGAAAAGTGACTTCCCCTTGGGCCTCATTTGTCTCATCTGTAAAAAATGGGTGAAAAACAGCTCCCTAGCCCAAGGGTTAGAGTAAGGAGAATTTTAGTAAGTACTTGGTTTAACGAATACTAATAACCACCCCAGCAAAATCTGCAGACAACTTAGCCTGGGGTCAGAGGATAGGGAGGGGTGGGTATAAAGGGGAGAGAAAGAAGCTCATGATAGACCAAAGGCCCCTCCTGGCTTCCAGGACCTGGGCACCCCTGGACCTACACCCCACCCTGCCTTCTCAGCTCCATGCCCAGGCCCCTCTAATAGGAAAGAAGCCCATGGTCACTCTCAGGGCCTGAAGTGGGGCTCACAGGTCTCCCACCTCTGGCAGAGGGGGGTGCCCTGGGGCAGGTGAAGGTCCTGACCACTTGGCCACTCCTTCCTGTCCTGTACTCCAGCCAGGCTGCTGCTGCCTGTTCTTAATAGTTGGAGTAATGGATGATTAAGAGGCCCTGGAGGGCAACTGCCTTGAGCTAATGAGCTATCCCTCCACCTTGCCTCGCCCAGGGTGCCCCCAGCTCTGCTCTCTCACAGGTGCATGTGGAGCCCCCAACCAGGCTTGGGCTGCACCTTTCCCTGCCGCCACACAGGGCCGCTGTGCTGCCTGGCCATCTGGGAGCTAGTGCTGGGTGACCTTGTGCTGGTGTTCTCTCTGGGTCTCATCGCCCATCACTGGCATCACAGCAAGAGCCTTCTTACCTCCAGTCTCTGACTGCCCTGCCCCAGTCCTTCACAGGCACCACAGCAATTGCTCTGAATCCCATCACTTTCCCACTCTGACTCCCAGATCCCTCAGCTGGCATCCAAGGCCCTGTGCAATCTGGCCTCAGTTTACCTTCCAGTTTCTCTCCTGGTACAGTCTCCTGAACTCTCCTATCTCTCTGCCTCTGCCAGGCTGTGAGTTACCCTCACATCCTTGCCTGGCACTCCCAGGCACTCAGCACCGACCTGAAGGGTAGGGATCCTCTTCCTCTTGAGCCCCTCTCTGCCCCCATCCTCACCTGGGTCTAGCAGTGAGCTGGGAGGGCCCCATGAGACCAGGGACCCTGCCTGGGATGGGGGTGGGCTGCAGAGGAGGAGAGGCTGAGGGGTGGGTGGCGTTCTCAGCCTCCCTGCAGTTGTCTGCCAAGCTGTCCTCTGAGGCTGGCCTAATTCCCTTCAGAGCCCGGCTCCCATCTTCAGGGTGGTGCTTAGGGAGCTGAGAGCCCAACGCTAATGCCTAAGAAAGTCGTGGGTGGATTAGAAAGCGAGGGGGATTAGGGCCAGAGCTGGTGGCTGAGGCAGGAGCGGAGCCCCTCCTCCTGAGGAAGAGGAGGCTAATCCTGCTTAGTGACTGGGGAGACGGCCATGCTGAGGGGGGCCTTCTTCCCACCCACTTGGGCTGCCTGGGCCCAGCAGGAGCAGCATGAAGAAGACCCAACCACCCGCTCTGTCTTCCAAACTTTTGGTGCTCTGGTGTCTTCCCAAATCATCCTGCTCTGCCTTGTCCCCCACATTGCCCCAACCCTCCACATAACCCCAAACTCCCCATTCTGCTGTGCTGGCTCAAACTCCCCTGTCTGCCCACGTCCCCCAACTTTCATGACTACCTACATCTCCATGAACCGAGCTGTACCCCAGTGCCCCATCTGTGCTGCCCTAAGGTCTGCAGTGGATGCTGCGGTGCTGCCTAGATCACCCTTGAGGGCCGAGACACTCATTCCTGCAGTGCTGGGAGTGTTGGCCACTGCCGTGGGCTCGAAGTTGAGTTCCTACCCGGAAGTTGTCCTCAGCTGCCTCAATCAAGGTTGTGCCCCTCTTGGGGGCAATCCACAAGTGACTGGCCAGTGCAGGAGTACAAAGGTCTGGCCTCCCTACCTCAATCTGGGACAACTTTCAAAGGCCACCTAAGTGCCACATTGGGATGTGGGATTGGCTGAGGCTGCTGCTGCGACTGCCTCACTGTTAGGACCTTTCTGGCCCCCCACTGCCTCATGGGCCATTGCTCCCCAGAGCACACTCCCTCCTCAATCTCTGCAAGAAGTCTCACCCTTCACTTTCTTCTTTAAGTCCCAGGTTCAAGGATGGAAGATTAGGTTGGTCAGTGAAGGGGCTGGATTCAGGAGCTCCTGACCTGGATGCTGGGTGAGGATCCTCAGTTCTTTCCCTGAGGATTCATCCTCCTTGGGCCCCTTTGGTTTCAACGGTGTAGGCAGCCCCATGGACTGAGTGGGGAGGGAGGTCCTGCCCTGGATCCTGGCCTGAAAGGGGCGGCAGAGTCCATCTGGGGAGCTGATTGAAGGAGAAAGAACCAGGTCTGAGAGCTTAATCTGAGGGCCGAGGCAGATCACCGCCTGGGAGTCTGGTCTGAGAGGAGACACCTTTGATTTGGGAGCCTATTCCGAGTGGGAGGAAGGACTCTACACGGGGAGCTGAGTCTGAGGGAGCAGATTGGCCTCCAGACCAAGAGAAGAGGTGGGCCTGACCCAGACTACCTGTTCTACTGGGCCCCCACCCCACCATCCAGCCAGGCCTTCCCTTGCCAGTCTTGGCTGGCTCTCCAAGGGGGCAGCCAGTGTGATGCCGCATGTGGGAGGACGGGGTTTCCAAGTTAATAATGTGTGTGTGTGACAGAATAATAGCAAGAACACCTACTAGCTGGCTCCTTTAGCACCATCAGTGTTGAAGCTCCATGGGAATAGAGACCTTCCTGGATGCAGGGCCTCTGAGAAATTCTGGTCCCAGGGTAACTTGAGTGCAGGGGCAGGGAACCAGATGGATTGACCTTTGAGAGTCAGTTTGGGATGTGGGGTCAGTGGAAGGAGGACCACTCCCATTCTGTTCCCTACCTCTGATGGACAAATGCTAATGACATTACCAGCGATTGACTAGAAACGAATAAATAATTCAGTCTGGCCTGAAAATGGGAGAAAAGTACTTAAATGCTATTGACAAGCCAGTCCCTGGCCTCATTACCCATGCAGACTCAGGCCTCCACATCGACCATGCCCCCGATTCCTTCAAACCCCACTGTGGGCAGCTTCAGGCCTCCCTCCACCAACCTAGCCCAAGTTGAGTGTGTGCAGGGTGACCCGAGGAGACCACGTGGAGGGTTGAGGCTTGTGGCGCAGACCAGAGGTACCCCCACCATCTGCAAGGACAGCAGTCTCCCAAGTTCTTCTCCTTTCTGAAATACGCGCAGCAGATTCTGTTCACAGGAAGGGTGTTTCTGGCAAGCCCCTCACCAGCCCTGCCTCAGGTGCACATGCACAGAGGCACAGGCGTGCACTCACTTGTACACACACAGAGCCAGCCCAGCAGCTGCTGTATCCTCTTCCAGGACTCAAGAAGAGTGGTGACCCCCTGGGGCGGCTGTCAGTCACTGTGCTCTTGGGGAATACAAACTCATTAAATGTTTCCCTGCCTTGTCACAGGGGCCCCCAGTCAGGCCTGAGGAGGAGGAGGAGAAGGAGAAGGAAACAAATGTACAGCTGATCCTTTAAAAGCACATCCTGTATTTCTGACCCTGGAGAAGAGAGGAGGGGATTATCAGGGTGGAGATTACCCACGGAAGGCCCTTGCTGTGGGTTCCTAGGGAGTTGGGGTTTCTAGCCCCTATGGCACACACACATCTCCCCCAAGCAGCAACTCTGCAAAACAAAACCTTTTCATTTTCTTCAAGAGTCTCCCCTTCTCTTCCTTAGCTGCCTGGGCCTGACTCCCCTTCTGGGTGCCTGCTCTGGCATCATCTGGCCTCTTCAGGGGGAAGGAGAGAGGCCATGGTTCCTCTGGCCCTTTCCCTGCCACCATCAAGGCTCAACAGTCAGAAGCCAACAACACCCACTGATCTGATCGGAGATAAGGGAGTCTCAGAGATCCTCCAGCCCCAGTGATGGATCTGGGCAAGGACTCAGTGGAGGGGAATTTGGGAGGGAGGGCCATGGCCTGTGCCTGGGAGGTGCAGGATGCTCCAGTGGGTGTGAAGGGGTCCACTTCAGCCCAGCCCAGGGAATCATTCTAAAAGGGATCCCATCCCTCTGTAAGCCAAATAAGCTGCTTTCTGGGTGAGGGCAGAGGCCTCAGTGCCTGTCACTGGTAGCCAGACTTAGCCCCTCACTCCCTTTGGAGACCAGCCCCCACCCTGCAGTCTATAGGGTTCTGGCTGGGGCACCAGTCCTGACCTCCCTTCTATGTCCTCACTGCTGCCTGTCAGGATCCTGCCCCCGTCTGGGGCTTGGTCCCAGAAGTTCCCCCACCAGCCCCTCCCCTCTCTTCCCCCACCTCAGGGAAGTCCAAGGGCTTCTCAGCTCTCCCAGGCACAGTACCCACCCCCCACAACCCCACGCCTCTGGAGCAGGCTGAAAAGCTTTGCTTTCCTGCTCATCATCCATAAGGCCCTTCTTCCTCCGTGTTTCTTCCAACTGTTGTGTCCCACGGGGAGTCATTTATCCGGATCGACTGGCTCTCCTCAGTGCAAACATTCACAGGAACATTAACAAGCCTAAAACCCAATTAGCCTTCAATTACTCAGACCTCAGCCAGATTCTCTGTGCTGGGGACTGGGGTAGGGAATGTGTTTGGGCAATGCCTGGGTGGTGCTCCTCTTGGGGGGCCACCCCTAGCACTCCTGTAGCAGATGGTGTCCCCACCACTCTCCTTCCTGCCTTCTTTCCTTCTTACTCTTCTGGCCCCTGTCCTTCCTCATCTCTCTTAAATAAGTCATTGTTCTTAAGTGTACATACTCAATACCTGGTTTGAAAAAAACCTGTAAAAATATAACGCAAAAGAATGCAAAATGGAACGCTAAAGCCCCATCTACCCCTGCCCCATAAATCTCATGGTCAGTAATTTTGGGCTTCTCCTTCCTTTACCATATTTGATTCTATACATTCACCCCCACACCCCCCCCCACAGTTTTAAGTGTGTTTTTTAAAAATCTTCAGATTGGGACCGTACTATTCATGTTGTTTAATGGCCTACTATTCACTGGTCAATGACATCTTATTTAATTTGTACTTCTCTTTCCTCATGTACTTTCCCTCTTCACCTCTCTTGCGTCTTTCTATGCCGGTGCATGCAGATCTATCTCCTCCTTCTTCTTGGATACATAGTATTCCATGGTCTGGCCGCACTGTAATGTATTCAATCAGCCCCTTATGGATGGACATTTAGTTGTTTCCCGTGTTTGGCAATGACAAGCATCATTGCAGTGACTGCCTCTGTACTGACATCACCATGCACAGAGGCCAGATGCCTAGAATAGGAATTGTTTGGCCACAGGGGATGCATATTTAAAATTTTGATAATTACTGCCAAATTGCCCTGTACCTCCGGAACCTCCAAGGTTGTGCCAATTTGTATTCCTAAAGAGTCTCCATTTCTCCTACTTTCATCAACACTGGATATTATCTTTTTAAAAATTATCATTTTTTCAACCAAATAGGAGAAAATGACATCTTATTTAATTTGTACTTCTCTTCTTCCTCAGCTCCCTTTCCTCTTCACCCCTGCTTTACTTCCTTGTCTCACTCCCTCCTCTTCCTCAGTTCTATCCCTCCCCACCCCCCAGCTCCCCTCTCTCCTTACACCCTTCTCCCCCACATCTTCTCACCCTTCCCTTCCCCCTCCCCCCCTCCTCCCCTGGGTACTGCAGTCCTGGGGGGAGGGCAGCCAGAGACGCTATTAGCTCTGCCCCCCTAATACTCTGAGTCCCACTCGCCTCTTAACACCTTCCTGAGCCCGGGCCTCTAAGCCCCATCTCACTCTGTCTCCCTCTAATCACTAAGGCTTATTTCTGATTTTCTGAAGTGACAAGGAGCTGGGTGTGTGGGGAGGGAGGGCTGTCAGCCAGCATCTCCCAGGATTGAGGGAGGGAAGGATGTGGGGAGGGAGGCCTGACTGGTGGGATGTAGCGAGACACTCCAGCTCTCCTCTGAACAAGTAGCGCAAGTTCTCCAGCCCCTTCTGCCTTGGCTTACAGCGCACATACTTCCAACCTTAGGGTGCTCTTTTAGGCTTAGATTCTATTTTCTCTGGTTACTTCTGTAAAAAGGAAAGTGACCTCCTCCCCCACCTTGACTCAAGTGAGCTCCTATGTACGGAGCCTCTAATGCCTCCCCTTCTCCCACCTCTGCCACCACCCTGCCAGGAGAATGCTCCCCCCATGTCCCCCTGCCCCACCCCTTGGTCCTGGAGGTGGGAAAAGCCGCTGGGCTGCAAAGCCCATGTCTTCTGCTTCCCACCTTATAGAAATCCAGGTCTCCCCTCCCCTGTCCCAAATCCATCCTCCCAAAATCTCAGTGAATTGGCATAAATTTAATTAAGGACAGCTACAAATCTTTTGTCGTTTTAAAGACATTTATGGTTTAAAATATGTGCTGAGAGAAGAGGTCTCAAGAGAGGTGGGATGAGGGGGCCAGAACTAATTCCAGGGAAGTACACTTGAGCCCCAGTTCTAGTCCTGCTGAGTGACCCTGGTGTCTCTGAGCCTTGGTTTCCTCACCAGCCCCCCAGAACTTCTACAAGGCCCAGCAGGAGTCCTTTGCTCCCGCCTGGAAGTGCTCTTGCTGCGCTAATTTAATTACATGGCCTAACTGGGCCCAGGCTGGGGAGGTGGTTAATGGCAGCTGCAGAGACAGTGAGTAATCAAGAATTAATTAAGCGTTTCTGGGGATTCCCAAGTCTGGGCCAGGGATTCCTGGGAGCCTGGCTGTGGCTAGGCAGGCAGTGGGGCCCCTCCACCTCCCCCCTGCCCTGCTCCTGCCTCCTGAGGAGTGGGGGAAACAGCAGGCCGTAGGTCCAGAAAGGCTCTGAGTACCAACGGGGTATGGAGCCACACAGGGGCCAGCAATGGGGTGGAATGTGTGAAGTTGGACAGGTGCCTGTGTCAGTGAGTCCGGGCATTTCTGTTACAAGATCAGGGTGTGTTGAGGCAGGGGCTCAGCCCAGGCAGGGCAGGTGAGAAAGGAAATGTGTGGTTTCAGCCCTGGGCTTTGGAGTCAGGCAGACCAGAGTTTCAGACTCAGCTTTCCTACTTGCTAATGGGTGAGCCCGTGGCGGGGCCTTTCCGCCTTTTTCCCCTCTGCCCCAGTGCGTGTCCCCCAGAGCATCCCACCGCTGGTTCCTTCAGGCCAGCACACCTCTTAAGGAAGGCTTCTTCCACCGCTTGGTCTAATGTGCCTCTCCTCCCCCCACAGTCACTATCACACCCCCTGGCCTCGTTTTCTGCTCATTTATTTGTCACTTGTTTCTCGTGTGGCGGCCTGCCTCCTTCACTAGAATCACGTTCCACGGAGGCAGAGTCAGGATCAGCCTGGCTCGCAGCTGTATCTGCAGAACCTAGAACAGCGCTGGGGGTATAGGTGTTCGGAGAACACCTCTCTGAACCTGTGTCGTCACCTGGAAAGTGGAGGTCATAGCCCCCGGCAGGCCCTACGGTGGTTGTGAGGGGGAGTAAGAGTGGACTCGGAAAGTACCGGAGCACCGCGCCTGGCCCACGCTTCGCTTCCGCGGCGGCGGCCATTACTCTGTCGCCGCGTTGTCGCTCGCGCACTTCGCGCTGCAGCCTCCCGGGCCGGCGACGCCGGCGACACGGCCGCGGGACAGCCCCTGGCCCCGCCCGCCCGGCCTCGCTCCTTCCCAGGCGCCCCCGCGCCGCCGGCGCTTTGAAGTCCCAATCCGGCAAATAGAGTCAATCAATTATGAAGGGAACAATCTGGCGGCCCCTCGGGGAGCGGCGGCCGAGCGATCCCGGGGGATTAGGCCGCAAATCGCGCTGAGCCTCCCTAAGTGACAGCGAGAGAATCGCGCGCGGCGGCGACGGCGACGGCGGGAGCGGGAGGGAGCGCGGCCGCTAACCCGATTATGCAGATCCGCGGGGGGCGCGGATTAGGCGTCGGGGGCGGCTTCGCCCTAAGCCGCTCGCGGATTTGGGAAAAGTTTACTCGGGCGGAGGGGGCGGAGACATCCCCGGACGGGCGGGCGGCCGGACTTCTCTCCGGCGGGAGGGTGGAGGGCCGGCTGGCCGCGGACAGGAGCGCACGGGTGGGGCGGCGCGCCTACCGAGCCCAGCCACAGCCACACTTTGCCAGGCGCACACAATCACGCACACACCCACGCCCACAGTAGCCGTACGCACACAAGCCACAGACGCACGCGCGCACTGGCTCACAATCACCCTCCCAAGCCACAAAAACACTCTGAACACTCGGGAACGCATGCATGCGCACATGCACACCAGGCTCAACGTCACACACAGCCAGGACCAAGATGGCTCACACACACAGCACTGGCTCGGGCTCACACGAGTATGCACATACTCACAGACACACAATTGGACATTCAGATGCCGTGCCTCCCTGTGGTCCCAGCAGAAACCCCCGGTGACACAAGAGCCCGTGCAGATATCTGGCCAGGTGCACAGCCCTGCCCCTGCACTCTCCCACAGACCTCCCCCCCTCCCCAGGGCCCCTAAAGACGGTGTGTGTTAGTGTCTGTGAGCTGGTGTGTTTTTGAGTGTGGGCCCATATCTCTGGGGTCTGGGACTAGGGCCTTTCCAGGGTGAGTGGAAGGGACTGAGGCAGGACACTGGGATGGGAAACAGGATGAGTCCCCTTGATGACTCTTGCTAGGGGGTCCTCTCTGCAGGGCTGGGGGTCCAAGACATTCCTCACCAGGCTCCTCTGGGCCTGCTGCTTCCTTGAGGTGCTGTCAGGGAGGAGATTGGGGAGGGAGGAGGGGAGGCTTCCTTTTTCCGCATCTGGGAAAAGGGCACAGAACCCAGCTCCAAACCAACCCAAGGCAGGATGTCAAGAAAGCCTCAGTCTCTTTTCATCTGCAAAACGTCCATTGTGTGTGATCAGTATGTGCCCATGGTCCATACATGTGTTCATGCTCAGTGTATGTCCACAGTCTGTGTGTGTGTCCATGGCAATATGTATGTTTTTGGACAGTGTGTGTTTGTGGTCAGTGGTAGGCGTATCCTTAGCCTCACACCACTCACACAAACATCACAGCCACACACAATGACTGAGAATACGCACTGACCACAGACAGACACTCATCCTGGACACATACAATGGCCATGGACACATACACTTCATACACACACACACACACTGTGAGCCCCTGAGAGAGGCCAATCCTTTGCATGGACATTGGACACTGAATTGCTGCCAGGGTGGCAGAGGGCAATTGCTGTGGCATGGAGGGCACCCCACCTTGTGGTGTAGGCAGTGATGGAGTGACCCTGTGGCTGAGCAGATTGATGAAGAAGGGGTTGGGGTCAATGAGTCTTTAGCAAGCAGGGCACTGGCTGCTGCCCCCAGCCCCATGCTGTGTGTGCACGTGTACTCCTGTGTGTCCATCACACCCACCACCTTTGTCATTGGGAAGAGGGTGCATGTGAGTTATCCCCAGAATCTGGGATCCACCTTGAGGTGGTCTGGGCTGACTCCTGGGACCCTGGTCAGTGGGGCAGGGGGTGCTCTATGACAGGGTGAAGATGTGCTCCTGGTGTTTTAGGCTGCTGGGGTCAGTGGGGGATGTTCCCCTTCCTGTGTAACCACGGCCAAGCCCTGGCCCTGCCTGGGTGTGGTTCCCTCATTGGTTTTTCCTGCTCTAGCCTTTCTGGTTGTGAGTCCTGGGGAGGAGAAAACGGAGGAGTCAGACCCTTGAGAAGAAATCACACCAAACCCCCTTCTCCTGGGTATCCCTGACCCACTGGACAGGGCCCACCAGGCAGCCCTGTCCCCTGCCCCCCACCCCCATCTAGGTGCCTGGCCCCCTATGGGGCAATCAGGCCTGATTGATTTCATCTCAGGAAGGATTCCTCTGGCCTCCAATGGGGCAGATCTGATTAGGCGGCCACAGGGAGTGTTCAGTCACAATTAATCAGCAGCCAGGCTGTGGGAGAGGCCTGCCCAGGCAGGAGCCCCACCCCAGGGGTGCCCAAACAGAGGGATTCTCCCAGGCCCCTGGGGCTAGAGGGAATGAAGATGGGAAAAGCACCCAGCCACACACACCCAGGGAGCCTCCAGGTGGGGGCTCAGCAGCACCTCAGTGGTTCTTAGCTGGGCTGTGGGCCCATCCCCAGCCCTGCCCTGGCCCAGACCCTGCTGCACCACTTAATGGATGTGTATCCTTGGGCAAGGCACTTAACCTCTCTCTGCCTCAGGCCTCATCTTTAAAATAAGGATTAAAATAATATCTGCCTCATAGGATCTATGTAAGGACGTGTCAAACGTGTAGCAGGGTGGCTGGCACATAGTAGGTGCTCAAACTGTGGGAACTTCTATTATTGCTACTATTACTTTTAGTTCAGAACAGGCAGACCCCAGAAAGAATCCACCAGCCAATGAGACCTTGACACCCTCTCTCCCAAAGGAGGCGGGCTGGAGAAGGGAGACCCTTAGGATCCATGACAATTTTCCCCTCCCCATTCAGGCTTGTCGCCTAGGAGAACACAGAGGGGATGCGAGCCACCCTGGGGCAGCCTGCCCTGAGGGGAGGGAAGCTGAACTCCCTCCCGTCCTTGTGTGTGGGGGTGGGTGGGGAGAGAAGAGGCTGAACGAGAAAGGGCTCAGGGGCTCAGTTGTTTCAGGCCAGAAGCCATTACCTTCCCGGAGAGAGAGGCCGGTGGCCCATCTGAGGCTGGGGCAGGGGCAAGGGAGGGTAGAGATTGGAGTGAGACTCTGGGTCTGCCTTGGGGCCTCCTCGCCTTTCCCCTTCCCCTCTCTGCTCAGGTGATGAGGCATAGTCCTTGCTCTTCTCAGGTTTGGGCATGCTTCACTCCTGCCCTGGGGGTAGGGTGGGGGGGGACCAGAAAAGAGAGAGAAGTCCCTGCCCACGGTGCCTCCATAATTGATTATGCCTACTATGTGCTAGAGCCCAAGCACCTCCTATTTACTTTGTACCCTGGACACACAGCTGGAAACCAGCAGGGACCTTTTCAAGAAAGTCATCCAATTATCTAGCCTGGGGGGGGCGTGACTTGGCAGTGGCAATGGGAGGATTTCCATATGAGGGAAGCAGGGGTGGCAGACTGGAGGGAGGGAGGGCTTGAGACCCTGCCTGCTGGCTTTGCAGAGTAAGTGTGTTATCTTATGAAGACTGCATACCTATTTGGGGTGGCTCAGGACTGCTGGTGATTGAGGGGAGGGCTAAAGCCTGCTAAGCTCCCCCTTGACACCACCACTGGGGTCAAGCCCAGGGAAAGCACTTGCCTACTAAATTCCAGGCCCAGAACCCACCTGAGCTCAAGATGGCAGTCTCTTGAGTCATCCCGAAGGTGGGTAAAGGGAGTCAGGGATGGGCTAAAACCCTGGGCTGGGGCTGTGTGTGCACATTCTTACCTAGGAATGGGATTGTGTTCAGTACATTCTTTTACAGCCTGCATGCAGAGCATCCTGGCAAGGGCTGCTTCTGCCTGCTCAGTAATAGCATCCCCCATCTGTGCAGGTGCTGTGGACCCTTCGAGTGCGACTGAACAGGGGCTCCTCCTGATGCTGCCCCTGAGTTCTCTTCTACCTCATGCCCTCCTGGCTCCTGTCCCCTTGGCCTCTGCTGCTCATGGTCTCTCTGTGTCTCTATTTCTCTCAATGTCTGCTCGTGGGCCTGCGAGCCTGTGTCTCTGTCTGACTCTGTATCTCTCTGTATCTGTCTCTGTGTCTCTGTGATTCTATCTCTGGCTCTTCCTTGTCTCTCTCTATCTTTGAATCTTGGTGTCTCTCCATCTGTCCCTCTCTGTTTCTGCCTCGAGGCTTGTCTCTCCCCCTTGGTAAGCCTCTCTGTGGCTCCATGTGGTCTTCACACTCAGGTTCTGAGGCTGCTTCAGCGTGAGAGCTGAATGGAGAGAGGAGGCTGGGAGTCGGGGCATCCTGGAGGCTTAGCGTCCCCTCGGAGAGCCTTTGCCCTCCAGAGTCTGCGCCTGGACTCAGTCTGGGTCGGGCCAGGGACAGCTTGATGGTTTCACAGGCTTAGTCTCCCCCTTTATATTGTGTTTCAAGGGCAGGGCCTTGTCTCCAATTTCTCTATAGTCCTCCCTTTTCCTCCATTTTTTTCCCCATGAGAAGCAGTAGAAATGGTTTTTAGAGTCAAACAAACTCAAGTTCAAGTTCTGGACTTGTTATGAACAAGCTGTATGGTATTGAGTGAGTTATTTGCTCTCTCCCAGCCACGCATAGCCTCCTCATCTGTAAAATGGGAGATAGGAACAGTCCCTCTCTCTCTGGATTGTGGCGAAGATACAATGAGGCAATGACTGTAAATCACTTAACACAGATCCTGACACAAGAATGGGGAGTGTCATATTGCGTTTCCCCATCTCTTTGTTTACAGAGCCCAACACAGGCCTGTGCCCACAGGAGTCTTGTTGAATGAATGCAGATTTCTTGGTTGTTCATTTTCTTTCTTTCCTTCTGTCTTTCTCTATCCCTATGTCTTGGATGGAGTGGGTCATAAGAACCTCTTGAGCACCCCCTATGTACCTAGCCTTGAGCCTGGCTCTGCATTCTCAAGGTTTTCAGTTGGTTGAGAAGACAGACTTCTAAGTAGCCAAATGGGAGGATTGTGTCTGTTGACAAATCTGTTCTCAGCCCAGCTATTGGTGAGGTAGAAGGTGTCTTTCCAAATCAGAGGCTCTCAGAATGCTAAAAGGGTGTTTAAAACACAGTGGGCCTCCTGGGGGAACTGAGAAGTCAGCTTTGCAAAGCACGTCTTACAGGCTCCAGCTGACCTTAAATTCTAGCTGGCACCCGAATAGCTTTGTAGCAATTTAAATTTCTCTGCCTGTCCTTTCCAGGTCTGGCTACATTAACAGGTCTATATCACAGGGAACATGCACACCTCTCAGAACACAGGCCCTGGGGAGGGCAGAAGCAAGAATCTGTTCTAGATAGGCTGTGAGTAACAGTGCTGCGGTGGATGAGATCGGATGGGGACGATGGTCACGGACGAGGACGTAGTCACGGAGGTGGTGCCGATGGAGGTAGAGACAGAGCTGAGGTGTTGATATTGGAGGGGGTGATGGGGAAGTGATGGCAATAGTCAAAAGGTGGTAATACTGTGAGCAAAACAGGCCCTAATGGGAGACACCTTGGTGTAGTAGCTAAGAACAGAGACTGGGTTCGACTTCTGGTTCTGACATTTGCTGTGTGACCTTAAGCAAGTTATTTAACTGTTTTGTGCCTCCATTTCCTCTTCTGTAAAACTGGGATAATAATAGTGCCTATTTCATAGAGTTGCCATGAGGATTAAATGAGTTACTATATGTACAATACTTAGAATAGTGCCTGGCACATAAGTGCTACGTAAGCGATAGCTGCTATTACCACTGAGGGAAGTGGAGGTGGTGGTGGTGAAGGCGGGGGTGGTGGCAATGGAGTGGGTAAGGTGACAACGGGGATGATAATAACGCTAAGATGCGCTGAGTACTAACTCTGCGCCCTGCACTATTCTAAGCACTTTGTATACAGTAACTTGTCTAATCATTATAGCCCTATGAGGAAGCTAATAGTACACCCATTTTAAAGACGGTGAAACTTAGGTAGGGGGGTTAAAATGGGAGACCAAAGGTGACACAGCTAGTAAATGGAGGCGCTCCAAAGCCTGTGCTCTTAACCATTTGCTAAACGGGGATGATGACGGAGCTGGCGATAGCAGGAGTAAGTGCTGTGTCCTCGTGGAAGCAGGGCTGGGGATGGAGGGGGTGGTGGTGATGGAGGAGGTGAAGGTGATGGGGCACACGGGGGCAATGAAGGCCCACTACAATAACATTCACTGGCCCAGCTCCTGGCAGGGCTTTGCATCTGCTGTGGGGAGGCTCTGCCGGGTCTCTGTGGGCAGGGGTGACGATCCCTGGCCTTCTGTAAGGCTCTGCTCTGAGAGCAGGGAGGACAACAAGGACCTCACTTCCTGTTCAGCAGTGGGGGCTGTGGGTCCCAGGCAGTGAAGTGGGATGGAAACAGACACTTTCTCAGGAGTGCTGTGTGGCAGAGAGGTGGGCTGGGGCTTTCCATGGATCCTCCATCTCCTTCCTGGGACTTGGCATCCTCTGACCCCATAACTGCCAAGTCTGCATACTCCCTGCCAGGGCGTGGTTGGCACTAATGGAGCAGACAGCAGCAGAGGTAAGCTGCCCATCCCATCACAGAACTCTTCCCGATTTGCCCACCCAGCACCGGCTCTGGCCTGCCTCTCGCTTGCTGCTGCACTAAGGGGGGAAGCCTTTAATAGAGAATGTGCCTCTGTGCCGTGGCTCCCCGCCCCGCCGGCCCGTCCCTATTATCAGCACCATCAACAGCGGCAAATGACACTCTCGGAATCTTGACTCCAATCTGATGCCTGGTCCCCAGGGCCCGGAGAGGCGCAGGCTGGCCAGGCTGTGGGCGGGGGAGGGTGTGTGCAGTAATAGGATGTGGCCAAGGAAGGTCTATTAGCAGCCCTGTAACTGCTGATGAGCCCCCTCCCTGGCCCCTGGGCCTCCCTAGCCCTGCTCAGCCAGGCACAGCAAGAGGCAGGCATAGCACCCTGGGTGGGGTGGGGAGGAGGGCAGCTGCAGGGGTATGGTTAGGCTAAGCCATCTCTGGAGTCCACCATCCCTTGAGGGACATGGGGTGGGAGGGGGAATTGGGAGAAACGAGGCTACTCAGACACTTCCTCTGATCATGTGTCTGGGAGGAAAGGAATAGGGGAGCAAGTGGTCTGTCTGAGGGTGGGTGGTTTTCCCCAGTGCTATCTTGGAGTGTCCTGGGGCTGCAGGCCTGGAGGGAGCCTCAAGGAGCCTCCCACACAGCCTCCCTTCTCCAGCCTCACCTTGAACTCTTAGGCATGGGAAGCCCAGCACCTCCCTGGGCCACCTATCTCACCGCTAAGTGCTTCCTCATTTGGAGTCCTGACTTTTCTTGGTCACTTAGACCAAAACCCCTTAGAGGTACTCACCCCGCTCCCCGCAAGACAACCTCACAGGGTTCAGAGCCAGAAGGTACGTCTCAAATCTGCTTACCCAGGCCCTCACCCCTCCTTGTGGCCTCAGATCTTCTGGCCTATGTGTAATGTGTGTGGAAAGGTTATGAGAGGCTGGGGGCAGATGGCTGGACCTGCCACAGGGCCCTGGAGAGGCAGGGGAGATAGTGGGCAGAGCCCTGGGTGAGTGCAGGACACCCGGTTCCAAACCAGCTCATCTGCCAGGTGGCAATGGAAGAGTTACACGCTGCCCCTCCTGGTGCTGCTCCCCCCAGCCACAGCCCTTGCTGAGAAAAGGGGAAAAGAGGATCATGAAGTCAGCTTTTCTCCCTCAGGGGCCTGGGCAGGTCAATGCTTTGGAAGGTAGAAGTCATGAGTTGGGGGCTGGACACTCTGTAGGTACAGTCTGATGAACACTCCCTCTGCCCACGCACGCACAGCGCGAAGGGCATGGGAGAGAATGGGGCAAAGAGTAGAAAGTGGGCTTGGGCCTGGCTGTGCGTGCTGGGGCACACTGAGGAGGGGCCAGAAGGCAGGGCTCTGTCCTGTCCTAAAGGGTGCCTGGCAAGTTAGGAGCCTGAGCACTCAGGCCAGCTAGACAGGGTCCCTCCTAGGCTTTGCAACAGGAGAGAGGGGCTGGGTCTGCCTAAGAGAGGACCCCTGGGCCAGGCAGGAGTGGTAGGCAGAGTGTAAGCCTGGCTCACACACTCCCCCCTACCCCTGCCCACCAGGTCTGGGCCTCTGACCACAGCACTGAACTCAATCTGTTCTGCTCACTGCCCCCACCATGTCCCATAGTCCAGAGGCCACAGATGTCCAAGCTGTTTGCCTCTGCTGTGTGGCCACCCTCAGTGCCCCCTGCAGGGGCCTGGCCATCAGTCACTGTGCTGGCAGTCCTCTGGGCTGGACACGCAGGGCTGGATGTGGAACAGCGATGGCAGGCGGCAGGGGGCACTGACTCCTGCTCGTGGGCTCCCTTGGTGGCCTCTGTTCACTCTGTACCTTCCCTGCCCCCTTCTTGATTTCCCAGCTCACCTGTGTCCTCACCTGTGCTCACCTCTCCTTTGCCCCATCATCTGTATCCACCTCACCTGTCCTGCTCACTAGGCCCTTCTCACCTGTGTCCCTCTGATCTGTCTCCTCTGTCTTCCTTCATCAGATCTCTCTCCCCTGCCCCCTGCTCCCCAGTCTCTGGGTCAGTTTGGCCCAGACTTACTTCCCCTGTCTCCTGTGTTAGTCTCTCCTCCCACTCTGCCTGTTAGGGCCTGAAAAGTCAAGATTCAGCCTTTAAAACTCCATCTCCCCTACCTCACAGCAGCACCTCAGCCTGGCCATCTCCTTTTCCAGTCAGCTGCCAGTGGGGGAATGGGGACCCCAAGGAAGGACAGGTTGTGTGATCCAACCAAGGGCATCTGGAGGTGAGAGGAGAAGGCCTGTGTGATGGGGGACGGGTATAAAGATCCTGGCTGGGGCACCTTGGGGAGAGAGTGCAGTTCCAAGATTCAGACAGCAGGGCGCGCCCGCTCCTTGGTGACATCTGGTTGGTCTCTATTCTTCAAACCCTGGGCAGCAATCACCCAAAGGGGTAAGGGCTGAGTACACTGTGGGGGGGAAGCCTAGACGGCCCTCAGTAGGGGCCAGTTTTGTCCCAGTCTGAAGTTGTCTCTGGATTGTTAACTTTTTAAAGAAACTCTTATCTGTTACCTCAGAAAACTTCTCTATTTGAAATCCTGCAATGGATGAATGAGCTTGGGGCTTTAGACCCTTGGAGGAGAGGGGGAGGAAGAGGGATAGCAGTTCCCCTAGGGAGAGCCACCTCCACTGTCCCCAATCCTCAGGGAGGCTGGCACCTTGCCTTTTAAATGGGCCCGTTTGTGGGGAAATAAGGAGTAAGTCTCCCAGCCCCCTAAGGGAGCTCCCCTCTCATCTACAGGCAGTGTCTTCCTTCCACAGAACTCTCACACCCACACCAGCTCGGGGAGGGGCAAGCCCAAGGACAGCCAAACCCCAGGCATCCCCTACAGACTTCCTGTCCGCTGGTGTGGGTGGGGTGGAGTGTATGTGGGGGGCTGATGCATTCATAAACTCTGTGTGTGTGTGTGTGTGTGAGAGAGAGAGAGAGAGAGCGCAAGGGACATCCAGGTTTGTTCTGTTCTCTCAGCGAATCCTGACACAAGTGCTGCAGTGCCCCATACACACCACACCAGGAAGGGGGTGACTGGGGTGTGAGGTCAAAGCAATTGTGTGTGACACTGATGCCACTCGGTGGGGCAGTGCCTTGGGGCCTGCACTACTACCTTCTTTGTCCTCAGTGCCTGAAAGCTCACCATTAAAGTTCTGATCCTCAGCAAGGACGGCACTGCCACAGATTTGAATGATATAATTATTATATTAATAATGTGATGGGACACCATGAGAGCCCAGAAATAGCTTGGAGAGAACCCAGGGCCCTGGACACAGAGGGTGGCAGGAGAGACTTCCTGAAGAAGGCTAGACTTGATGGGGATGGGTCTTTCAGATAGCCCTGTGGCTGCAGGCAGGAGGGATGGCCTGGTACAGTCATTTCAGGGCCCATAAACACCTTTCTGGGCCTCCCATTATGCTGGGAACTGGAACTGAGATCCTCAGTGTAACATGCTAGCCCCCACCCCCTAAGCAGGCCATGGGAGGTTGGTAAATATCGTAATCAGATTAGTGGAGTGGAGACAGCGGAGGCTACGGTGGGAAAATGCTCTGGGCTTGCCTGGCCCCCATCCCTCTCCTGGGAATCCAGCCCTTTTGCTTTGCCCAACCCCTCCCCCGTGGGCCCCAAGGCCATCCTGGCTCCTGCCGGCCTGGGTGACCAAGTTGGCACCTGGCCTTCTCTGGGCTTGGTGGAGCTTTCTGCATCCTGTGTCTCCTCAGCTTAGGGGAGGGATGGGGTGGCAGAAGGCCCAGCCCTGTTAATGGCCCCTTCCCCAGGGAGCTAGCCCTCTGGGCTGCTTTGCTCAGACCATGGAGCCTGGCAGAGACTCCTACCCCTTCCTCTGGTTATGATGCTGCTCACCTGTGAGACTGGAATGAAGTATCAGGATTCCGGGGTGCTCCTGGGTGGAGGGAGTATCTGGTGGGAGGCATGGGTTTAATCAGGGTCAAGTCAGAATTACTGCCCTCCTCTGTCTTCTCACGGCCAAGCCGAGTACGGGTCTGGGCACACGGGGTGCTGGGAAGCTGGGTCAGGCGGAATGGGCTGGGGCAGAATGAGCCAGGAGCATCCTGTGGAAAGGCAGGGGCCGTAGACCAGCCCGGGAGGGAAGGGCTAGTGTTCTCTGGACGTTGCAGGGAGGGCCCTGGGGGAAGCTGGAGGGCTGCAAGATGGAGAGTTCAGGATTGGGGGCTGAGAATCAGGAAAGGTGGAGACTGGGTGACTGAGGGCCTGGGAGTCTAGGGGTTGGGGACAGGGGTGAGAAAGTAGGGCTCAGGAGATTGGGGACCGAAGGGTTTGGGTCTGGGGCACTAAGGAAGGGAATGATACTAGGGGGGCTGAGGATTTAGGATATTGGGGAACTTAGGGGCTGAGAGTTAAGAGCTGGGGTGCTGGGGGGACTAGGGTGGCAGGGCCTGAGGGAAGAGGTTGAGGTGTTTGGGGGCTGAGGAACTAGGGGGCCAGTGGGGCTGAATACAGAGAGAAAGGAAGTAGTAAAACACATCCTCACAGAAAGGGGTGTCCATGGGTGGGAGGGAGTGCTGAACAGTCTCAGGCCAGGCCTCCCTCAGCCCCTGTGGCCGTGCTAGGGCCATGGGGGTGGGCAGTGGGCTTCTCTGTGTTGGGCTGTCAGAGCGGGTTAGGCTTGGGGAATTGGTTCTCTGGATCATCTCCCAGGAGCCAGCCCCTCCTGGCAGCTTTGTTTGGAGAAAGCCCAGGGATTAGCAGGGCTGCCCCCACACCACCTCCCTGGCCAGCCGCTAGCTCCTGGCGCTTTCATCCCTGAAGGCCGCTAAAGCCCAAAGTGCTTTGAGATTAGGCCCCACAAAGGGGCCCCTTGTGCTCCAGCCAAGCCTTAGGGGCAGGGAGGGGAGGGGATCCCAAGAGCTCAGTGCAGGCTGAGCCCCTGAGATAAATCCTTCTCTCTGTCCCTGTGCCTTCCGAAGGGTCCCCCAGGCCAAAGGCTGAAGACCCTTCCTACCCTCTTGCCCCTAGGTCAGTGACTGTGTCCCTAATGGAGCCTGGTGAGGGGGCATCCCATGCCTAGCCTGCCTCCCTCGCCATGTCAGTATCCACCTGTGGTCACCTCAGGGTGGTGGTGGATGAGGAGTGGGGCAGGGAGGCCTGGGGCCCCAGGGTAGAGGCTGCAGCAGGTCCAGCTTATAGACTAAGAAAGAACATCAGTCCGCCCTGCTCACTGAGCAGATGGGGAGGCCAACTAGGGCTTGGCGTAGGAAGGGGCTTGTCCAGGGACACACCAAGTTGCTGGCAGAATTGAGGCAGTCATGTAGGCGTCTAAGCTCAGGCTGGAGGTCAGCAGGTGTTCTTCCTGGGGAGCAGCAGCTTTGTGCCTCCTGCATAGAAGAGAGTGGTGGTTTACACATTTGGATTTCATGGGCCAGCAAAAACATGTTTCAAACGTGAGTTCCAGAATAAAATTTCCAGCAATTAATTTTGCCATATAAGGGCACAGAGGGAAAATTACCAACTGCTGTCAGCATCATTTCATTTTAAAAAAAGGATAATTTAGCATCAAAAAAGTAGAAAAGACATAATCCCAGAATAGAGAGGATAGAGCTTCAAATGGAATAGATATAGCTTTATGAAAATTTTCCTACGAAAACCTTATTTTTCTTACTTATTGGTGTTTTGGGTGAAAATGTCTTGGGACTCCAAGGCCAGGTAACCTGGGAGGAGGGGCCTGCCCCAAGGGGCTTAGGGGTCCTGGGTCTTGTGCACCCAGGTCTCCTGGATTAGAGCTCTGCCTACTCCTCCATGCCAGGGGTAGGTGGGTGGGGGTAGTTGTTTCAGGTCTAGCGCTGGGAAGGCTGAGAGAAGGGGCCCCTGAGACTGGGCTGCTGGTTTAGGGGCTCTGCTGAGAGGCCAGTCTTGGCTTTGGCCCACTCATTGCCAAGGAGACTTACAAAGAGGAGGGGGAGGGAGCAACCCCGACTGTGGGTCGATAGAGGAAAATTTCTTCCTGTCCTCTTGCTCATAAAATGTTTGTGGCCAACATATTGCACAACATTCCCAGAGAGGCCACAAAAGGCAGTGCTGGACTGGCAGGGTCAAATGGAGCTCATGGAGCCCAGCCCCTCTGCTCAGCCCCCTGGCCGGGTCAGCCTGTGGGGCTGGTGCTAGGGGTGGCCCAGGATAATTGTCCAGGTGGTGGTGGGTATACGGGATTAGCCTAAGGAACATCAAAGGTGCTCAATAAATCCCTTGTGAGAAAGTGTCCACAGGGAGGTGGTTGCTGATGAGAGGTCAGAACTGATAGAATTAGCTGATATGCATGTGGCATTTACCACATACCAGGCACTGTGCTAAATGGTAACCCGTTTAATCCTTTTAACAACCCTAGGGAGTAAGTATGATTATTTTCCCCATTTTATAGATAAGAAAACTGAGGCACAGAGGTTAACTGACTTTCCCAAAGTCACACCTGGATTTTAACTCAGGCAGCCTGGATCCAGGGTCCGTGCATTCAATTACCACACATGCTATACTGCTATATTGTGGTCCTAAGCAAAAATTACTTCTGAGTTCCTGCTGTCACCTGGCCATGACCTCCCACTTCAGGATAGCTCCATGGTTTACCTGGGGTTTACCGACATCAAGAGGTGCTTGCAGACACTGGGTAAAATGGAAGTGTCCTCTTGCCTAGTTGTGGCAGTTTTAAAAAATATGTCCACAAATTCTTTGATACTTCTTCCTTTGAGAGGTGGAGCTTAATTCTCGTCTCCTTGAATATGGGAGAGACTTAGTGACTTGCTTATAACGAATAGAATATGGCAAAGTGATGAGATGTCACTTTTGAGATTAGCTTATAAAAGACTACAAGCTTCTGTTCCCTGCCACTCCGCTCTTTCTCTCTTCTCTCTCTCTGATCCCAGCCGCCATATAAAGAAGTCCAGGCTATCCTGTTGGAGAGGCCACATGGAAGAGAATTGAGGCACCCCAGCTGACAGCCAGCACCAACTGCCAGCCATGTGAGTGAGCCTTCCTGGAAGAGGACCCTCCAGCCCCAGTCAAGACATGAGATGATATAGTCCTGGCCAACAGCTTGACTGTGACCTCATGAAAGACCCTGAGCCACCCAGCTAAGCTGCTCCTGGATTCCTGACCCTCAGAAACTGTGATATAATCAATGTTTGTTGGCTGGGTGTGGCAGCTCACACCTGTAATCCCAGCACCTTGGGAGGCCAAGGCGGGAGGATGGCTTGAGGCCAGGAGTTCAAGACCAGCCTGGGCAATATAGTGAGACCCTGTCTCTATTACATGAATGAATGAATGAATGAATGTTTATTGTAAGCCACTAAGTTTGGGGGTAATTTGTTATGCATCAGTGGATAACTAATACACCTGGCCAGTCTCATTGTCTGGAATTTCACCATTAGAGCTTCACCCTATGGGTGGGTTAAGTCACAGTCTCCCCATGACTCTCCCCAACTTGAGATAAATAACAACTTGGCTAATGCTGATTTGCTGCATCAGATAATGGCTAGCCAACACCTCCAGTGTGGTTAGGTGATGCCATTAAGAATGGTATGTGGCCACTTAATCATGCTCAACCCACCCAAGGCCAGGCCAGGGGTGGTCACCAACGAGCAGCTTTGATGGAGTTATATACCTTCACAGCTTTCCTACATGGCTACTTCTCTCCCATAAAAACCATCCCTTGCTTTAGTTGACAGCAAGGGGGCAGGGCTGTCACAGGGATGAGGGATCGAGGAGAGCTGGGCTCTGGCCAGAGCAGGGCTCAGGCTCCACAGATCTTACCTTTTGGGCTCCCTCCATTCCCTGCCCTGTAGTGGCCATAGTTGCATTTGTGGGACCCCTCAGCATCTTCCAGCTTCCTTTCAGAGTCCCCACTCTTGCCTGGCCACTGACCCAGTGTCAGAAGTTAGCACCACGTGACTGTGCACATCTCAGTATCACTGTGTGTACGTGTGAGTGTATGAGGACATGGAGTAGGAGATATCTGTGTGCAGTGTGTGCTGGTGGCCTTTATGCAGCATGCATTTGTGTGCAAGTGCATTTGATTTGTCGGTCTCTGGATAGGAAGGAGTATGTGTATAGCTATATTTCTGTGTGTACCTGGGAGAGCATATACATGTGTGAGAATATGTGTATCTGCATGATGACTTTTTCAAGGTGGGGGCCATGCACTTTGTCTATGTGTCTGTTTGCCGCATTTGGGATGTGTGTCTGCGTGTCTGGGTTTCCATGTGCAGGCATCAGCCCTAGGAGTGCCTGAGCTGTGGTCCTCAAAGGGTTAAGGGAAACAGGCACTGCCATAACTCTTAATCATAGCTTTGTAAGCTTAGCCAGTGCCCCTGTTGAAAAATGTTTCAAAAAGCAAAATAAATGATCTTTTAGTTACAGAAGTATTGATTTTGCCCACATCTAGTAATAAAGAGCAAGTCACCTGTAGCTAAAACTCTTGTAAAATATATTTTATACTCTAATAGTCTGCAGATAGAGTCACCCGCTGAGCACAGATGACAAATCTCCCCAGCGCGGCCTGCGCCCCCCATATTTCACGTCAGGGACGTGGTGGTGGTGCAGGCAGCGACAGAGCTGGTCCTCCCTGCGGGTGAAGACTTGGCCTGGTTGGACAGAAGAAAAGAAAAACGCCAGGTTCCTGGCCCATGGTCTGTCCCCCTGCCCCCCACCCGGGACCCTCACCACCAACCTGGGTTGTTTTGGAGGCTTAAGACCAACTGCCCTGCAGGTAGAGCGCCCCTCCTATGTCCAGACCCCTCAGAAGGAGCTCTCTCAGGTTCTCAGAGCAGGGGCATGTCCTTCCCTAAAACCCTGCCTCAGAGGCTTGACAGTTTGGGAATGTTGAGGCTGGATTTAAGAGAAGAGTGAACAAGGGGGTGGGGTCTGGTTTGAAGGCCAGTTGTGAGCACAGACATGTTCATACGTGTATCACACTCGGGCCTCTCCCAGGCTTCCTTGTACACACAGAGGGACACACTTTACCCCCTACCACCACATGTGCATGTTTACATGCATGTACGACACTTGGCTTTAAACATGCACTCACACACACTCAGGAGCTCACCTAGTGCACATCCAGTCCCTTCACACAGACCTGCCATGCAGCTGAAGAACTAGGCTGCATCCACTCTACCCACAGGATTCCTGCAAAAAGTGGATCTGTCTGAAATGACCAAATAGCCACTCTGTCTTTGGGGATCAGGATCTGTACCACCCTTATATTAGATATACAGGTCTAGCCAAACACACCCACTTACACATCTGCCTCTCCCCACTCCTCACTGCAGGTGGAAGGGGAGTTGCTTAATGGGTGCTGTCTCTTGGCCTCCTTTACTTCCCAGCTGGGTGCAGGCAGAGATGGAGCCCAGGCCTGCCCCTTCCTGCAGGCAGTCTACCCAGATTACACTTAGTAGCCTCTGCTCCACAGCCCCCCAGTTGGCACTGGGCGAATGGGGTTGTAAGCCACCCCACCCCTCACAGTAAGTTACCTGGGGGCAAAGTGATCAGAAGAAACTCGGGTGTGCTCAAAGGCACTACAGGAACCCCCCCCTCGAAGCTGGGAATAAGTAGGGTTTTCCAATCCCTGCTTGGGGGGGGGGGAAGAGAAAGGAGGGGGGAGAGAAGAGGGCAGAAGTGGGGAGACCCACTGGGTGTAAGGAAGTTCTGGAGGTGACGGGTAAGTCAGGTAGTACTGGGGGAAAGGCTGGGAGTCGGTGGAGGTGGGGGTTTGGGGAACAGTGGAGGACCGAGGAAGGGGTGGAGCAGGTAGCAGCTCGAGCTAGGGGAGGGAGGAACGCTCAGGCAACTAACAGGGTGTGTATGTGGGGGTACTCTCGGGTGGTCGGAGAGGACCAGGAGCACGCAGGGGTATCTTTAAGCGGTGAGGGACAGTAGCCCGTTGAAGAGAAGGGACAGAGCAGGTAGCTGCCCCGCGCTGGGACTGGGGCTGGGGGTGGGGAGGGCTCTTTAAGCGGCGGCCGCGCTAATAACCTGTCCAGGAGATGGCTCGTGGCAAATTGCTTTGTTAGTCTTGTCAGCGCGGCCGGGGCCGCCGTCAGCGCGCGCCATGGATCAAGATGATGAATCGCCGCGGACGGCGCAGATGTGGGCGGCCCGCGGCCGGGCCCCGGGGTAGGGGTGGGAGGTGGAGGGGGCCGCGGGGGGCCCTGCCGCTGCCATTAACTCCCGAATTGGCTCTAAGCCGCCCACCACCTAGCTACTGCTCCGGGGAGCGCCAGCCGTGGGGGTGGGAGCGGGCCAGGATAGGGAGTGAGACCCGCGCCCCCACCCCGAACCTGGACCCAGGCTCCTCTGGATGCAGAGGAGGGTAAGCCTACCCGGGGGCAGGTGGGAAGGGCACGGTCTTAGCAGGGGTCATGTATAGAGACACACAAATGAGGGGACACAAAGCCCAAAGTTCCTGCTCTTCCAGGATTTGCCCTTCCCGCGGGCGGGGCGAGGCGGGGCGCGGCGGGGCGCTTGCAAGGCGTCCTCATCCGGGCATTCTCCCCCAACCCAAGCCCCACGCTTTGAGCAGCTGCGGAGGCCGGAACTCTCCTTTAGAGTGTATGTGTGTGTTGGGGTAGGGGGGTGGGGTTTGGCATTGCCACTGTAAACCCAGCTCACAGACTAGAGATGCCGGGGCTGGGGCCCACCCTGGGTCCCAGATCTTTCAGCCCAGACAACTGGGACCCTGTGTCCTTTGAGTTTCCAGGCCAGCTGGAAACTTGTGAGCACCTGGTTTTCCCAGGTTCCTAAATTAACCTATCCTTTGCGCACTCCCACCTTGATCCAATTTGGAAATATCTCCTCTAACACACACCACACACACACACACACACACACCCCTAGGAATTTATAAATGCACACGGTCCACATAAGCACAGTCTACATTCACATATGTACATATTTAAATGTGTACACACATATTTACACACAAATATGGGAGTATGTATGTATATATATTCATATACACATAACACAGGATAATGAATTTGAACAAATATACATGCACATCCAGAAATGAACCACTGCATGCACTCCCAGCCCCAGCAGCCCAGGAAAGTCTATTGGGGGGGCAGTTCCTCTAGGGATGCCTTTTTCATAAGCCCTTTGAAGGTGTCAGCCACAGCCTTGGACAGGCAGATGGGGAGGCTCCACCTGCAGTCTTGGGAGGACGGCCCTGAACCATTTCCACTTCTTAACTCCTGTCTGGACAGTGGCACTTCCGAAATGGTTTTGTTAAATCAGTAAAACCCAAGCTTGTGGCACGACAAGCTTCCCACTGCCCCAGGCCTCCCTAAAGAATGTGTTCCCCTTCCCTGTCTTACCCTGTTTTCCTCCTGGACTTCCCATCCCAGTAAGTGAGCTTGCCAAGGATTTTGTGCCCTCCCCCTCATTGAATCCACAGCCAACCAGGAGCACAGCCCTTGGGCTGCAACGTCTATGGAAGTGCATGGGGGTGGGAATGTGATGGAGTGATGGCAGCTCTCACTGCTCACAGTGTCCCTTGGTATGGAGGCCTTTGTATCCCTGTGAAGGTGTGTCTGGCCTGGTAGTGTGGGTTTCTCCAGGTGTCTGGGAACCTGAGTCTGTGGAGGCCTGGTGTGTCTCATGAGGCCACCCAGCCACCATCTCCAGACAGCTGGCACAGGTGGGGGCCTTGGCAGCCTGCAATAGGGAGCAAGGGAGCTGGACTCAGAGTCCAGCAGACAAGTTTCTTCCAAGAGCCCATGCCTGGTTGGGCCCTGTGCCCCACCTCCTGGAGACCTCAGTAATCCTCAGCCAACCAGCAAAACTTGTGCCATCCTCAAGCACCCTGCCTCCCCTCCCCAGTCTGGGCAGGTCTGGTCCACTTAGGCCCAGGCTGGGTTGAGGTCATCATTCCTCCAGCCTGCCCAGCAGACCCTGTGCTATGGGAGGAACTAGGGAGGAATGGGTTGGAGTTGGGTCCCTGGGCAAAGAAATATGATGCTCTTTTCTTCCAGTGAGGGCTAGGATTCCTCTTGGGCAGGGGAGGGGGCAAGGCCTACCTCAGCAAACCTTCCTGGCCCCACTGAGTAGGGATGGCTAGGAGTAGGGAGGGACTCCACATTGTGCTACCATGAGAGGGGCTTTGTGTCCCCTCATTTGTGTGTCTCTATACATGACCCCTCCACATATGGAGTCTGTGTGTGTGACTGAATGATGTGTGTGCAGGGGGCTACAGTTTTCTCCAGGATGATTGGTGTGCATGTTTGTGTGTGGAGGGCAGCCAGATGGGGGCGCAGTGTGCTTCCAACAATTTCCCCAGCTTGCGCGGAGCTCTTGCGGCAGTTACGATTATTTAAGCCAAAGAGGCCGCCTGCACTCCCCTTCCCTCGCCTCCTCTCTACTCCCCTCCCACACAGGGCCAGAATCCCTGAAGAGAAATTAAAAGGTTATTTAAAGCCCCCGCCTCCGCCTTTCTTGTCCCTTTAAATCGAGCCTAAACGGTTTTGCTTTGGCAGAAGAAATCTTTTCTGGAGCTTTGGGGTGGGGGTGGGGGATCCTGGTGGGAGAGAAGGGTCTAAGCAGTCTAATCCTCTTACCGCCCCCTCCCCTCCCTTCCCCGCCCCTCCCTTCTGAGGCCCACTGCTCCTCCTGCCACCCCCGCCCCCAGGCGTTCAGTCCCTAACTGTGGCTGACCTTCAAATGTGCCCCCTTCTGCCCCGGCCAGGCCAAAATTCCTGACCCCCCTCAACCCAGGTTGGGACTATAAAATCTACTGGCAGTGTTGGCCAGCCAGCACCATCTCCTCCTCATGCCTTAGCTCCTGAGCAAACTGCCCAGCTTCCAGGAGCTAGACCTGAGAGCTTCACTTATGGACCAGAGGGGGTACCAGAACCAGGGTCCATCTGTCCTGGTCCCAAGTGAAAGACTTAGTGCCCACCCTGCGCCCAGCCACCCGGATTCACAACTACACTTGAGCTGAAAATTGGACGAGTATTGGTTACACACACACACACACAAAGGACGCACGGCTATTTGAAACCCCACAGTTACACATGGACTGGTGGTCACAGGAGCACCAGTCCCAAGGACACACTCCACATGTGAATTACAGTAGCAGCCACTGAAGCCAAAGGCAGGTTGCACAGAGTCCCTCTCCCCACACCCCACACACTTGGCCAAGCACCAAGTGGCCAGCCACCTCCACAAGCCACACATAGAGCCTCACAGAGCCTCTGTCCAGTAACTTGCCACCCTCGCACCGCAGGCAGTGTGGGCGTTAACCTTCGCCCCTGGCACCCGCCTCAGACACACACCTTTCAGGAGGCCAAGCCGAGGCCTGGTCCCGGAGTGGACTCCAGGACGTCCTCTTCCTGTGAACCGGTTTCCTCCTAGAGGGAGCAGGGCGCTGGCAGGAACGAGAGAGCCCCAGGCCCAGGATTTTCCCAATGTGGATCAGTTGCCGACTGTGTTTGTCCCCTCTTCCCGCGACAGGTGCCTGTGCTGTGTGAAGCCGTGAGTTCCACGCCGGTGGCCTCCCGGTCTTTCTGGGCGGCAACCTGCAGCCAGACAGGTGAGCAGCTGCTGGGAGCGCCAACCAACGTACCGGCTCAGTGTGCGGGCAGTGAGTTCTGAGTGCGGGTTGTGGGGTGATGTGGTGGCGCGGGGGGTGACAGTGTTGCTGGTGGTGTGAAACTGATAGGAAGAACGTGTGTATGCGCGCAGCTCGGGACCAACCATGAAGGGACAGTGGTGGTGGGAGTCAGTCGGAGCGTCCCCTTGCCACTTGTACCGACCCCAGGTTCTAAGCCTCCGGGGAGGGACCAAGGAGGGGAAGGTTTCTCAGGACCTCTCATCGTCCCAGGGATTGGCCTGTGGCTTCCGCGGACCCGATACAGGCAGAGATCCCTACACCGGGAGCCAGAGACCGAGGGCCCGAGATTCGGGGGAGGTGACGGACGTGGGCCTGGCCCACGGACCCACGGACTGTCGGACACCGCCTAGGCCGAGAGCCCGGCTGCTGCACCCGCGGGCGGGGCGGGGGCGGGAGTGGAGCGTGATTGGCAGCCACCGGGGCCACTGGGAAGCGCGCGGGCCCGCGCCGGGCGCCCGGGAAACGTCGTTTAAAACTCCGTCCCCGGCCGCGGCGCGCGTAGATGGCAGCGGCGGCGGCTGCGCTGGCCCGGGAGACCAGGTGCGAGCGGGCGGGGCTGGGGAGGCCGAGCCGGGAGGGGCGCCGGGCCGTCGGGGCGGGAGGACGCGGGCCGTGAGATCCTGGGGCAGCCCCCAGTCTTGCCGTCCTGCAGTCGGGACCCACTGGGAGGATCAGAAAGTTTGCAGAGGGCTGAGGACTTGGAGACAGACAGACAGCGCAGGGACAGAGGAAGCGGAGGGGAAGCCGGAAAGGGAGAGACAGAAGGAGCGATACCGGGGCTGAAAACCAAGTCAAAGAGCTAGCAACCCAGGGAGACAGAAAGACTGCAGAACTCCAAATTCCAAGGCAGAAAGAGAGAGGAAAGCGAGCCGTGGGCAGAAACGCGCCGAGGCGGAGACGGAAGCCTCGGCCCGCGGAGACGCAGGCACCCGCAGAGGACGCTCCAGATCCGTCACGGTTTTGCTTCATTTGGAAGATATTACTTCACCCCTGAAAAAAAATAAATACGAAAAAGGTTTGGATATTAAGCGGAGACAAATCCTTCTCGGTTAGGAAGGGGGCGGCGGGGAGTAGGGAGGTGGCCGGGGTAATGCGGAGCAGATGCGACTGCGGGCGTCGCGGAGCCTGGGGGTTAAGGCTGCGGAGGGGCCGCGGCTCGCGGCCCAAGTCCTCGCCCGGGGAGCGCAGGGCGGCCTACGCCTCCCAATCTTCCTAGTCTAAGCGAACCGCGCGGTGCCCCGGGCATTGCCAGGGATCCAGCTCTGGTCTCGCCCGCGCGGTTTCCGCTCAAACTCAGATGCCACCAAGTGCGCCTTCTCTCTGGAGATTGCGATTCTGCATGAATTTTCTAGTTGGGGGTGGTTCGGCGCTCAGCCAGCCTCTGCCCTCGTAGACCCGGCCTCGGGCTAGGGTCCTCCAGGTGGGTGTTTGGGGTGCAGCGGCCCTAGTGCCCTGGAATTCGTTTTGGCTCCCTAAGCATTAGCTGGCTTGGGTCAAGCGAGCTCTGGTGAGGAATGGCAGGCCGGGGCCAGCTCCCGGAGCGGCTCTCGAGGGTTTCTGGGGGACCGGTCGAACGGTTCGTGGGACTGCCTGGCTCTCTCCTTTCTGGGCCTCCCACACAGGTTGGCCATGACCCAGTCCTGGACTGCGACAGGCTGCGGGCGCTGATGGGCTGTGCGAGTTCCCGGGCACCATCTGCTGAACTTTCTCGAGGGTCACAAGTACCCGCAACTTGCGCAGGGGCCGCGGCCGCCGGAGTAGTGCACTTAGGGGGCTTGAGAGATACATCCCCTTCCCCAAATCCGCACCGAATCTGGGCCCCTGACTTTTCCCCAGCTTCCAGCGAAACTAGGTGTTGGGGGTGGTGGGCAGGCCCCTCAGGCTTGTGATTTGTCGCGGGAGGCAGTCCTCGATTGGGGAGTGCGGGGAGGCTGAGATCCGCGGCCTTTTCGCCCTCTTTCCGAGTTTGGAAGTCCCCAAAGCCAAGAACCCACGGGTCCTCGAGCACAGCCTCAGCGCGGTTCTGTCTGGGGCCTGGGAAGTTCTTGTTCGTTTTAGAAAAGTCCTTTGAGCCCGGACTGGGCTGGGCTGGTGCTGGTTTTCTGGGAGCAGCTCCGGTTTGGGGATGTTGAGAAGAGAGGAGGGCTTTACTGACTTGATGGGCTTCAGGGGAAAGAGGCTGTTGGCACCGGGGAGGTTGTATGTTCCGCAGCTGGGGAAATTGTGCAAGTTTCTAGTTCCCTGTTATGGTGGCAGGGTGGTAGGTGTCCTTTTCCTTCACTAGTGCTAGGGATCCTGTGCGCTGCAGGCGGGTCAGCTCTGCCCTGTGTGGTTCTAGGAAGTCCTATGGTCTATTAGTTTGAGATGGGGTAAAGTGAGGGTTGTTTTCATTTTTTCGGGGATTCACGTTGCACTTCTCGGCATCTCCGGTTCCCCCAGAAAGGGAAAGGCACTCTGGCCTAAAGACCGGTTAATTTAGTCCCTACCTCCTCTCTCCGCAAATCAGCTGTGTTTATGTATGTGTATAGACTTAGAAAAAAATCGAATTTGCTGCCTAGTGAGAGCAAATTATCTGGATAATTGGCTCAAATCTCTCTCCTCTGTGGCTTGGGGTAGACACAATCTTGGGACAAGAAGTGGGACCGCGCTACTCAGGAGGGGGGTAAACACCTTACCCCACCCCTGCAGACCCTAGGGGCGGGATTCCTTCAAGGAGCAGGAACCTGGCTGCGGCTGCACAGACGCGTGTCCAAAGCGCTGAAAGGAAGGGCAGAGGTGCAGAGGCTGGAAACCCGCCCCAGGCGAAGGCCCCAGCGAAGGCGAGCACCCTGTGCATCAGGATGAGCTCTGCCAAATAGCGGGCTCACGGGTCAGTTTCATGGGTAATGGGTGAGTGTCTGGGGGACCCCTGCACCCTCGTCCCTGCCACTTTCACACATACGATCCTGTGTGGTGGCGAAATTGGAGCGTTTCTCTGCTCTGAAACAAACAACGGGCACTGGGCACCGGCGGTGCACACAAACTCACACACTGCTGATCTTGAGCAGGAAATAAATTTTCCACCCAACTGGGCGTCCGAGGCGCCTGGAATCAGGGGGATCGGCCATGGCCCTCAGCGCCAGCCTCCTGGAGGCCAGGGTTCTGGGGAGCAACCATTGGGATTTGACGACTGGAGCCAGTGGGTTTTAGGGGCAAGGGGGAGAACGAGACCCATCTCTGAACTAATTCTGCATACACACAAGTATTTGCCAGCCATCCACATTGACAGCCGCACACGGACACATATAGGCTGACGGCCACACATAGGCTGACTCATGGGTTAGTCACCCGGGCTATGGGTAACACACTTAGACATGCTCAGGTGAGAAGACGCACAGGTAGAGGCGCAGGCAGATCTGCTGAACACACTCACAAAACCCCTCCGATAGACACAGTTACATACTCACAGGTTAAACTCACAAGGACACTCAACTCTCAACACACGCAGACACCCCCTAGGACAACGCTCAGAGGTGTGGCAGCCAGCCCTGCCTGACGCCCTACTCAGCCCAAGGGCGGGCATGTCTACACTTTCTCCTGGCCTCTGAGCTCCCTATCCCGCTGCTGTCTCTGGCCTCGGTGTTCACTCCCCCTGCTGGGTCTGGGTCTTGGTGGAGTCTGTTTCCACCTCCCCTCCACTTTCCCTTTCCACCCCCTACCCCGCCCCTACCTCACTGTCCTGCTCGGCCGCCCCGCGGTGCCCATGTAAATGACAGCAATAAATATCTAATCAAGGCCCTGGGGCGGACGCCAGCGACGCCCGCCAAAGCCCATTACCAAATGGGCTGGCGGGAGGGCTAGGGAGGGGTACTATGGGGTGGTGAGCCTCGGATGGGGCGTGTGTTCTGGTCTGCACATTCATCCTGCACTGAATACCCCTCATCTCTCAGACCTTGAGCGAGTCTCAATTGCCCCTTCTGTAGGAAAGGCACGGAGCCGGGCTCTCCGTTATCCTCTCTGGTCCTCCGCCATCCAGCGGCTGCTCTTTCCATTTAGTCACCTATCTGCTCTTCACAACTTACTTGACTCAGCCCCAGTGCTACCTCTGAGGGGCAGGGATCTCAGCTCGCACACAGCCCCAGATCCCCGCTCTGAAGGCCCCAACTCTTTGGATTTTAGCCAGGTTTCTTCTGGAAAAGTGAAGAGGCCCCTGGATCCGAGATCGGCAGGCTGGAGCGCATTTCCCTGGTGGGTCACTCCTTCTGGTCAGTCTGCTGCTGCTGCGGGCACTGTTTCAATGTGCCCCAAGGTCACTGGAGCCCACTGCGTCTTGTGGCCTCTTCCAGCCTTCACAGCTCCATCTGCCAGTTTTTTTGTGTCTCCCCATCTATCCGTACTCTGTCACGCTCAGTGCGGGAACTGCACTCTCTGTGCCCACACAACAGACCTTCCCTTGTGTTCCTTCAGCTGTTTGGAGGCCCTGCTCCACAGGGGACTCTGCAGTCCCTGTTTCCCGTTCAGCCCGGATGGGCACCAGCCCAAAGCAGCCGGCTCGTCCCCAAGGGACTCCAAGGCCAGGGCCAACCTGATGGGCAGGGGCGCCTCCTGTATGCCCTTGAGAAGCCAGGAATATTCTGTGCCCAACCCTGTCCCTGCTGCATCTCAGCTGCATCCAAGTCTCCTCAGTCTTGCTCTCTGTTGCTCTAGCTTATCTATGCCGGAAAGGAAGCAGAGGATCGGGCAATTACCCCTGACAACTGTACTCTCAGGGCCTGCGGTCAGGCCCCTTGGCCTCCCCCGCCGCCAGCCTGCCCTCAAGAGCCGATGCTGGACCAGAGGAAAAAACAAAAACTGGCCTCTCCCATGTTCTCTCCTTCCCCTGGCCTCATTTTGCTGCCTTTTAAAAAAATTAACTCCAGCCACCTAATTTCTCTGTACCCCCCCACCCCAGCATCAAGGACCTCGGAAAACCGGAGGACTGTAGGCAGAGGGGCCTCCCTCAGTCTCACCCCATTAGCCTGCAGGGGGCTAATTACCCCAATTAGCAGCTGATTTATAATTAATGGCTCGGACCGAGGGATAATTGGATGTTAATGGATAACAGTTTGTGCAGGGGACTAAGCGCTCAGGCTCCTCAAAAGGGCTGCCCGGCCCACCCTAGACCCTGGAGGTCTCCCTGCTGGCGCCCCTCCTACCGGCTCTGCCCCCACCCCTGAGCCAAGAGCGCAGGTGAAAATCTCCTTTGAGGAATTTATGAGCTCTAGGTGCCTGTTGTGAAGTTCAGCACCCCATCCAACCTGACCCTTCTGGAAGCCACATGCTTTTAAACCCAACTGCCTGCTGGCTTTGGCTCAACTCCATGTTCACTTTGAGGGCCCTCGGCTGAACTGGAAGGAGGATGACCGAGATTCTTCAACCTCAGTAGCCCATTCCCTCCCCATGTGGATCAGGCAACGTGGGGCTAATGGTGGCAGTGTGGGCTGTTATGGTGCCTACATCAAATGCCACTGGTGGATGGGGCATGGCCAATGTTAGAGCAGTGGCCAGGGCTTAGTGTGGGAGGGGGTCAGACTTTAGTCTGTGGCAAGGTCAGGGCCACACCTGTGGCTGGAAGGTGTCTTGGCTTCTGGTGGGGACACTGGATTTTTCCTGCTGGGGCGGGGCTGGGCAGGGCAGGCAGGGTGGGGAGGAGACTCTGGGCATTGGCTTACTCAGTTCTGGGTCCTGCTGCCCTTCTCACATGACCTAGAGCTGGTCTCCCCTCACCCAAGGCATCTGACTGTCTGCGATTCCCCTAGAATCTGAGCCCCTTGAGCTGGAACTCATCATGTTATTCCAAAGTCCATTGAGTGACAAGCAGTGGCTGTATCTTTGTGGAATGAATGTCTAATATCTCCCGTGCTTGGGTGCTCAGTACTGAGAACTGGCTGGGGAGCCAGACTCTGCCCTGGAGGGGCCCCGGACTAGCAAGGTTATGAACTCTGGTGAGCACTGAGTTCACACTTTGGAGTTCGACTCCCTGGATTCCATCCTGGCTAAGCTGCTTAGCTGTGTGGCTTTGGGCAAGTGACTTTACCTCTCTGGGTCTCAGCTTCCTTATCAGACAAATGGGAATTATGAGGTTGTTGTGAGGATTAAATGAGTTGCTGCCTGTCAGGTCTCTCGGAGGATGGCTAGTAAAAATAGTTATTATTTTATCTCTGGCAAAGGGCAGGCAAATGGGCAACTACAATTCAGTAAGGTAATGCTGTGATAGGAATTAAAGAAGACACCTGACCCAGCCTGGGGTATCAGGGGAGCTTCTTGGAGAAGGAGGTGCCTAAGTTTAGTGTGAGGAATCATGAGTTCTCCAGATCATGCTGGTGGAGGGACAGTATTCCCAGAGGAGGAGGCAGCAACATGGTGGCTTTGGAGAGCCATGTCTCAGTGGTGGGTAGAGGGTGATGGTGCAGTGTGTTAGGAGTGGGCCAGAGGGGAGGAAGAGGAGGTGATGAATTTGGATATGCCTTTCAAGAAGTTTGGCTTTGAAGGTACGAGAGATAACTAGTCTGAGATATGGGTTCATTTGTTTCAAATTGGGGAGATAGAAACGGGTTTAAATGTGCACTGATGGGGTAATGGGAGCAGAGGTTGGCAACACAGAAGGATAAGGATCTGAGGGAGGTGGATGTACCCCAGGTTCCCCAGCTCTTAGACACTCAGAAACAAATGATGCCATTAGCTCTTATATGTGTGTCTCTCTAGAATTTCTCTTTAACCATTCCCTGTGGTCTTGCTGACCACATTGAATCCCATAATGGGGAGGCATGGCTGGGAAGAATCTGGCCCTGGCAGGGGGAGGAAAAGGCTGGTCCCTGGCTTTCTGCTCCTTTGAGTGCCCAGTACTGACAGTGGAGATTTGGGGAGCTTGGAGGGTTCAGCAGTGACCCCAAAATTGATCTGGGGCTCTTAGAGCCCCTGTAAAATGAACAGCATCTGAGAGGGAGCAGCTGGGGATGTCCTCATGTCAAGCCTGCTTCCAGACCATGTGCCTATAGGGTCCTTGGTCAGAGTAGGGTAGGGATCTCCACACTCCAGGTATAGGGGCACTTACTGGGATGGGGGCTCAGTCTTCGCAGTTCCCAAGCAGGTCAGCCAGTCGACTCACCTTCCTTGAGGCTCAATTCCTCATCTGTAAAGTGGAGATAGTAATAGTGCCTCCCTCATAGAATTGGGGTAAGAAGTTAGTGATGTTACCGAAGTTGAATATCTGGCATGTGCCAGGCATAGAGGTTCTCTTAAAATCTTGCCTCAATAGCTCAGAGTTGGAAGACTTCTAGGTCATCTTTTTTAGCTACCCCCCCAGCACACACACACTCGTGCACATACACGTGCATACACATGAAAGAATCCCTCTTCCTTGGCCTCCCTCACAGGTGGCTGGCCAGCTCTGGGTTACATACTTCTCACGATGAAGACCTCTTTCCCTCTTGGGGCAGCCCATTGGGTCAGTGTCATGTCAGAAGAGGTCAGAGATGGTAGGACCCTCACCAGGGTCATGTAGCAGCCTGGAGTTGGGGCAGGAACCCTGGCCTTGTGCTCCTGGGTTTGTGTATTTGTGCTCTTCTACCTACCTGAGTAAAAGTCCTTTTGGACTCTAAACTATGAGGTAGGAGGGACAGCTGCAGAGGCCTCTCCCCACAGAAGGTCACCAGAGAAGCTCCAGGGATAAAGGGGCAGCAGGATTTCTCAGGGAAGAAAGTCCATGGCAACAGGCTACCCTCAATCCCTCCCTCTACCATTGACATTCAGGGCTAGTCCTCACCAGGGCCTATCTCTTGGCCACACGCTGGAAATAAATACCAGATAAATCTTCAGAGACAGAGACTCAGGTTTCCATCCTGCCTCTACCACTTACTAGCTGTGGGACCTTGGGCAGGAGATTTTATCTCCCCAAGTCTCCATTTTCTCATCCATGTAATGGGGATAATGATACCTACCTAGCAGGGTTGCACTGAAGCTTATTAGATGATATACGTAGAATGAGTAGAACAGGACTTGGCTCATGGTAAATGTTCAATGTTCATTTTTTCAAATGTTCAAAAAATTCAACGTAGCTGTTGTTGTCAATGAGCTGACGTGTGTCACCGTGCCTGGAATGGACAGAGGAGGTGAAACACTCAGGGAACGTTGGTTTCTTCTGCTTCTACTTTCTTTCCTTTCCTTTTAACAAAATTGTTTTGCCTTGTTCCTACTGTGCGTGGGAATGAGAAGAAACTGAGGGAGAATTAAAAGTTCAGAGAAGAGGGAGAGGTGAAGAGCAACGGGGCAGGCCCGTGGGGTGGCCAAGCCGGATGTGACCGAAGGAAGGGTCCACTTTCCTTTTAATCAAAGACGCCTTGCATGCAGTTTCCTGGCAGTGCTGCTGTTAATTTATAAAAAATGCCCCCTAATAAAATTCTGCTTGATTCTTCGATTGGCTGGGCATTAGGCCGCAGCCAGCAGCGACGCGGGGACATAACGGATGCATTTGCAGATTTGGAAAATTAAAGCCATCTATATGGCGCCTGTGGCGGGAGATCCGCCGATCTGCTTGCTTAATGAAATATAAAGATTCTTTTAACCAATGTAAGCACAATTCGACAGCTTGTGAAACGCGGCCGCGCCATGATGGATGGCTCTCCTGGCTCGCCAGGAATTGCGGGGCGGCACCTTTTAAATATATAATTGATTCTGTTTGGAGTGTGCAGTGGGCTGAGTCAACGCAGGGCCCAGCCTGGGGCCAGGAGTGCAGGGTCCTGTTTACAGTCTCCTGCAGGCCCTGAAGGGCTCTGTCCTGGGCAGCCTCCTTGTAGGGCCCACCAGCATTCAGAATGGGATGTGGATGGGGCTCTAGATGCTAGGCCTGGCAGAGGACACCGGGGGTAGGCCCAGGCTGCCCCTATTGCTGGGAAAGGGCCCACTGGGCAGAGGTCCCCCCACCCAGGCCTATTGTCCTGGGGACAGAGGAGGTAGTGAGCTAGGACTCGGAGTCTCCATTCCTCCCTGTGGACCTTACTGGCCTGTGGTGGCCCTGCCTCCCCCATCCTCACTGGTCTAAAATTTTTTCTCATTCACTCAACATTTGTTATTTACTAAGCACCAACTGTGTACCAGGCTCTGTGCTAGGTGTTGCAGAAACAAAAATGTGTAAGACTTATCTATTTATTTTCTCTGTGTTGATCTATCTCTTTGTTTTTTTTCTTTCTTTCTCTTTGTATTTTTCTCTCTTGTCCTCTCTCAGACCCTGTGGAAGAGCCACGGTACACTGGCCTAGCAGCAGGGGATGGGGGCCATATGACTTCCTAGGGCACCATTTAGTGTCCATTCCTCTGGTCACACACTCACACACATCATTTGCACACATGGGCTCACAGACATGCACACCCACTGAGATGTATAAAATAGCCACAGACACACACACAAACACAGACAGATGCACGTATAGTCATGTGGCCAATCCCATTTGGGCTGCATACATATATGGCCACATGTGGACACTGAGGTGAGCTGCAGACATGTGGCTGTGTAGTACCACATGTGTGCAGCTTGGATGGTAAGTGGCATCTACAGACAAGGGTCCCTCCGTGGCCTCAGAGGAGATCCAGGGCCCTGATGTCCAGCTGAAGTGAGGAAGAGGAGACGAGGCTGGGGAGAGAGGAGCTCAGCTGGGAAGATTTGGGCTCATGCACAGCCTCCTCTTACAGCACACACACATGCACACACGTGTGCACACACATGCACACAAGCGTGCATGCCAGGTGGAATGTGCTTTTTCTTTGCTGTCCTCCTATTGCCTTGGGTCAAACCAGAGATGATAGAAATCAGGGAACAGAATATGCTGGGTAAAATCCTACGTGACTGGGGCTGGGAAACACTAGCTAGTGGGAAGAACTTCACCTGTGGAAACCTGTTCCACTACTTCCTAGGTGCATGGCTTTTAGCAAATTATCCAATCATTCTCACCTTCCATTTCCGAATCTGTAAGATGGGGACAGTAAGAGTCCCTACCTCCTGTGGTGTTGGGAGGATTGATGGAGATGTGTGATGTATCACAGGCACTTCATAAGTAGTTATTATCATTAGTTCACTCATGTGATCCTTATCTCCTGAGCCCTGCTTCTTTGCAAGATCCTGTGGTCTGGGCTGGCTTCAGTTCCTGGCTTCAGTTAATAAAGACATGTTGTGCATCAAAAACTGTGAGATCAGCAATAATTAAGTCAATTAAAATGTCACCACATTAATAGCAGTGAGTTTTAAAGCAACAAAGCTCCTGAGTTTGGTGGGAGAGGAACATTCCAGCTGCAGGGGTTGGGGAGGAGAGGGATAAAATTACTTCTCAACTCTGTTCTCCCTTCTCCACCTGGAGCTTGTGACAGCGTTTGGAGCCTGGCTCCATCCCCACTCCACTGGAACACATGGATACCCTCTTCCCAAAACTCAACACCCCCTCCCCCAAAGAGGGAAGAAATATAAATGTGAAATCACCTGTAATCCCTTCTGCTATCTCCCAGAGATAACCTCTGTTAACATTTCAGGGCATAGCCTTCCAGACTTTTTTCTATGCATATTTATACATATATTACAAAAATGGGATCACATCATGCATACTGTTTTGTTACCTATCTCTTCCACTCAGCAATATATTGTGAACATCAGCACATACAGATACCACATCATTGTTTTAAACGGTGGCACTGTATTCCATTGTGGGCACGCCTGTCCCCTCATTTACCAAACTAATCCTCTCTCGATGGACAGTTAGGTTTCCAATTATTTGCCATCATAAGCAGTACTATGATAAATGTTTCTGTGCACATATCTCTGCATACTTGAAGGATAAATTTCTAGAAATGAAATTGTTGAGTCAAAGATGATATACTCTCTAAAGGCTTTTGATGCAAGGAATAAAGAGCTCTTTCATCAGTGAGGTAGGAGAAGGACATTTCCTACTCCCCTAGATAAACCTGGGTAATAATTTTTCTTCATATTTGCTAATCTGCTTGGTAAAATGATACCTCCTTGTTTCTATTTTTATTTCTTTGGTTATAAGTAAGTCTGAGCTTTTGTCATATATCAGTTGGCTATTTGTGTTTTTTCCTCAATGAGTTGTTTCTTCATGTACTTAATTTACTTAGCCCATCTTTTTAGCCCATCTTTTACTAAGGTGACCATCTCTTTTTTTTTTAAAGAGACAGGTCTCACTATGTTGCCCAGGCCGGCCTCCTGGGCTCAAGCAAGATCTCCCGCCTCAGCCTCCCAAGTAGCTGGGACTACAGGTGCATGCCACCACACCCGGCTTCTCTTTTATATTTATCTTTATTTGTACTATTTATTTTTTTAAATCAATTTTGCTATGTCATATACAGTACATGGTAAATATTTTTCCAGATTAATTGTTTACCTTTTCTCTTTATTTATGGTCTTCTGCTATATTGATGTTTAAACACTTTTTATCACCATGTCTATCATTCTTTTCTCTTAGGTTTCTGCCTTTGGGGTCATGGTTGTTTTGCATAGAGTGGGCTTCTGTAAATGAGTGTTGCTGGAAGGCGTTACTATGTGAGTGCTGACTCAGAAATCCATAAATCTAGCCTTCAGCTCCAGACTCCTATATCCAGCTGGCAACTCAACATTCACACTAGGAAGGTGCATTCATATTTCACTCATGCCATGTCCCCCAAAACCTTGATTTCCATTCTCTCCCTCCCCAGACCTGCTTCTCCCACCCAATGCTCCTCATTCAGGAAAAGACCCATCTCCACTTAGCTGCTCCAGCTAAAAACTCAAGTTATCCTTTTTTTGCCCTCTTTTCCTCACATCTGATAACTAACCTATCAGCAATCATGCTGACTCTACCTTCACACTACGTGTAGAATCTGACCACTTCTCACTACCTCCTCCTGCCCTGGTGAAGGCAGCGTGGTCACCAGCCTGGACTCCTGCAGTGGCCTGGTGGCCTGGTCTTTCTGCTTTTCTCCTTGCCCCTCTGCGGTCTGTTCTCTGTATAGCAGCTAAATTGAGCTTTTAAAAACAAATCATATCACGTTACTCCCCTGTTCAAGACCCTCCAGGGGCTTCCCATCACATTCAGGATAAAATCCAAACTCCCCCTCTGGCACCTGGCTCCTCCTCTCTCTCCAGCTCTACCTCCTCCACTTGCTCCCTCCCTCTGTGCTCCAGCCACCCTGATTTTCTTGCTGTTCCACATACACAAACTTGTTCAGGCCTCAGGGCCTTTGTCCTTGCTGTTCCTTCTACCGGAAAGCCTTTCCCCCAGAGCTTCACGTGGCTAACTTCAAGTTTCTGCTCAAGTATCACAGAGCCCTTTCCTGACCACACATTCCAAAATGATCTCTCCTTTCCCTCTTGTCATTTTCCTCCCCTGCCTTATTTTTCTCAGAGCACTTATTCCTGTCTGACGTTATTACATATATTTTTATTTGTTGTTATACACCCCCCCAATCCGGAAATGTAAATTCCATGAAGTTAGGGACTTTGGTATTTAGTAGGTGGGTACTTAAAAAATATCTGTTGAATGAATATGTGTCATATACGAATGTGCCTGAGTGTCACGTTTGTGTGTTGATGTATCTGCTGTATGAATAGATATCTGTAAGAATGTCTGTGTATAGAACTGTGGGGATAATGACATTGAATTTATGTGTGTGAATAGGGTCACTTCTGTGACTGCCTTGCCAAGGATGTCTGTGTACACATGTTTGTGCATGAAACGTGTGTGCACTTGTCTATGACTGTGTGTTTGTGTGTTTGCTGTGGATGTTTGCTTATATATAGTCTGTGTCTATTTCAGTGAGGGTGGGAAGCTGAGACACCTGAACATGTCTTCCTCCCATCAAATGGACCTGCCATTGCCACAGCCTTCCCCTCCCATCTCCCACACCTGGGATATAGGAAACCTCTTTGTATCTTTGGGAGACTGCAGACATGGGGTCACATTCCAAAAATGGCATTTCATGCTGATGCAAAGTGAGTGCACAGACAAGGACCACTGAGGCTGAGGCAACGTGGGGCCCTGGATCGGCTGTGTGGCCTCAACATGTCACTGTTTTTCCTCTAAGCCTCAGTAGATTCATCTGTAAATAGGGCTCATTGTTCTTGGCCTGCTTGCTTTTTGGAGATATGGTGAGAATAGAGGGAGGTAATGACAGTGAAGGTGTAACAGTCACGACAATAGTACTGTTACATCTGTGCAGGACATTAGAGTTTTAATCCACTGTCTCATCAGAGCTAATGCCTCAATGGGGAATCCAGCTCTGGAGGTGGCTCCAGGTGGCCCTCAATGGGTCTTTGTTGAATAAATAATAAGTGTGTGAGTGAATCAAGGAATGTACAAATGGGGAAGTGCCTGGGTAATTGAAGGAAGAGATGATTGCATAAAGCAGCAAATGGATTTGTAAATCACAATGACTGACACCTTTGAGCACATATTGTGCACCAGGCCCTATTGTAAAGGCCTCTCTTAATCCTTGCAGCAACCCCAAGAGATAGGTACTGTTATTAACTCTGTTTTGCAGATGGAACAACTGTGGATCAGAGAAGTTAAGTGATGTGCCCAAAGCCAGACAACTCCCGAGTTGGGGAGTTGAGATTCCAGCCTAGGCAGTCTTGATTGTAGAGCCCAGAACCTTAAACCCTATGCCGGTCCTGCTGAGTGAATCAAAGACTGAGTGGCTGAATGAAGAATAAATGCAGGAGCCCTTACACTCTAAGCCACTGGCGAGACAGGCCACTTCCCCCTGGGGAGAGCTTCTGCCCCATTGGAAGGTGGGCATCCAGGGTCTGGACTGGGGTGGGTCCCCCTCGGGGTAGGGTCTGACAGCCCTGCCTCATGTCCTTCTCCCTATTACCTGTCGTCAGGCGGATGCTGCCATGCAGCACTACGGGGTGAACGGCTACTCGCTGCACGCCATGAACTCGCTCAGCGCCATGTACAACCTGCACCAGCAGGCAGCCCAGCAGGCCCAGCATGCCCCGGACTACCGGCCTTCGGTGCACGCACTTACGCTGGCTGAGCGCCTGGCTGGTAAGGGCCGTGGGGATGGGCCCATAGGGACAGGACTGTGGGGGCTAGGGAGGAGGGGCGGCCTGGGGGAGAGGCTCCTGAAGGCAAAGAGGGGAGGGAGCCCTGGCCAAGCTTGTTCTGGGCAGCTCAGAAAGACTCAGATCACTTGGCGAGACAGAGAGATGTCAGTTTGAAATCTATGCATGTATGTCCAGAGCACCCCTTGTTTGCCAGCACTGTTCAGGGCACTGGAGCATCCCTCTGCCTTCAAATTCTCATGAAGCTTGTCAGGGAGGTATTCATTAGCCCTGTCTCACAGATGAAGAAACTGAGAAAGGAGAGTAAGGGACTAGTCCCAAGTATGATAGCTGGGAAGTAGCTGGAAGGAACCTGGAATGCCCAGGGGAGGAGGTTTCAGGTACAGGGAATCATAAATAATAATGGTCCCCATGTTTTGAACACCAGCTGTGAGCCAGGCACCGTGCAAGGCTCTCTCTCTGTGGGCATCAAACCATTCAATCCCGATGAGGAGAGGCTATTATCTCCATTTTATGGACATTTCAAGGAAATTGAGGCTCAGAGTTAAATCTGGGTGGGAGTGAGGTTGGAACATGACATTACAGCTAAAAATATGACCTCTGAAATCACAGACTTGTGACCAGTGCAGAGCCTGCCCACTCACCTCTCTTTTCTCTGGGCCTCAGTTTCCCCTTTTATAAAAAGGAAACAATGGTTGTGCCCATCCCATAGGATGGTTGGGAGGTTGTTTGAGGTCACATGAAAAGTATTCAGCAGAGCCTCATAGGTGCTCATTAGTCATTATTACCCAAAGCCCAAGGTCAGTACCCATGAGGGAGCTGCAGCCTGGTTCCTCACTCCTGGGTCAACTGATTATTGCCCTGCTCTGCCAGCCCCTCGGTGGGTGTGAGAAAGATTCAATGACATAGGTGAGGAGCTTGATTTCCTGGGTTGTGATGCCACCCACTCCATCCCGTCCCAGGCCAAGCTGGTAAACCCATGTGGGCCCAGCCCTGTGTCAGGCAGTCCTCGGAAGACTTCTGGGCACTCCTGGGGAGAAAATGTGCCCACAGACCCATGAGACGGCATGGAAGGAGTGTGGCCAGGGTCAAATGATGGAGCAGCTCAGAGAAGCAGGATCAGTTGGTATAGTAAGGGAAGGCTTTCTGCAGGCCACAGGGCAGGAACCAGGCCTTAAAAAGTCATGGCAAAGAGCGGGGACCACCATGAGCAAAAGCACAAAAGGTGAGGTGGGATCTGAGAACCCGGCCTGGCAGGTAGGGCGTGGCCAGTCCCACCGCTCCTTTAGACCCTGCTAGGCCTCTGGGCAGGACTCAGTGGATAAAATTCTAGATCTGTGTGTGGGCATTAGTCTCCAGTGTGGTGATGGTGGATGCAGTCCTGCCCCAGCTATGGCTACTTCCCTGGTTTGGAGTGAATTCCCTGTGCCTTACCTGGTGGTGACATCAGCTCCTGACGTGTTCCAGGACCCAAGGACCAGAGCACAGAGAGAAGGAGTCAGGAACACAGGCTTGTGTCTGCTAGTGGGGCAGAGGAACTGGGGTGTTCAGCCTACACCTCAATTCTTTCATTCTTGAGAGAGAAGGCCATGAGCTCCAGGTGGGCCTTTGTATGGCTGCCTCGCCTTCTGGCAGAGAGGTTCTGCCCATGGTATAGACGGCCTGGCCTTCCTGCGACCACCCCTGCTTGCTGTCCCTGCAGCCAGCAGTAGGATGCTGAGCTGTTGCTTCCCCAACCAGGGTGGGGCTGACTGAGTGGCCCCCACTCCTTCCCCTGCCCCAGGTTGACCAGCGTGAGCTCAGGGCTTAGTCAGGGCTGGGATTAAGGCCAGTTTGTGAGGGGTTCAAGGCTCTCCCTTTAGACTGAAGAAGGAGTATTCCAAAATCTGGGGCTTCCTGGAGACCTAGTTGCCTCTTTCTTCCTATTTAGGGTATTGCGGATGACTCCCCAATCCCTGAGTGCAGGGGAAAGACTCTAGCAGCCCTATGCAGAGGCTGAGACCTCTGAGAACTTGGGTTCCTTTCAGCATAGACAGGGAAGGATCCATGTATGAGGTGATGGGAGGCAGTGCAGAGTGAGGTTACTGTCCATCCTGCAGGGACTAGTGAAGCAGAAGGGCTGGAGGTGGACACCAGCCCAAGGCAGACACTATCCTGAGTGCTTTTCATGTTACCAGACATGTGGGCAGGACGTGGAAGCAGTGGTCCACCAGCCCCATCTCCCCTCCAAACCTGTGGTAGTTGGAACCTGGTCTCTTTGTCCTTCTGTCCTTGGGGAGGCAGCTGAAAGGGTCAAGACTGAGTTCAACAATCCTTTCCTGAGACCTGAGGGCCCTGCCAGAGCTGGCTTTGTGTTCAGGAAGCGTAAGAGCAAGAGTCTCAGGTCCTGCCATAAGAGACTCGTAGGAAAATTGGGATGATGAGATTTGCATGCACAGGATGGAGAATCGAGTGCCTCCCCTAACTAGGCCTTGAGATGAGTACCAGCACACAGCCTGGCCTCTCACGGGCAGGGACTAGCATTCTGATGCTAAAGAAGTCTTAGTATCCAGCATCTGAGGGCTATAGGGTATTAGAACCTTTGAGACATGGACTTACAGATCATTGGCATTAGGTAGTCTCAGAATATTATACTCATAGTATCCTGGGACTTTATGGATCTCAGGGCAATATCCACCTATCCACCCTCAATGCCAAATAAAGAAGACCCCCACAATCACATGCCTGGCAGCCATTCATGGAGCCAAGTTAGACCTCTGTGGTCCTGATAGTGGATGGGGAGCTCTTGAAAATCCAGCCATATGGAGCGGGGATGGGTGACTTCCAAGGGCAAAGGGCCAGAGGCCAGCTCTGGCAGCAGCCTGGGTGTCCACAGTGGGTCAGAGCAGGATAAGATTCAAACCTATTTCCCATAATTAAATGGGCCCCCTCTCCTTGCCCTCCAACGGCTGTACATTTCAAGACATCATCTTGGAGGCCCGCTATGGCTCCCAGCACCGCAAACAGCGTCGCAGCCGCACGGCGTTCACGGCTCAGCAGCTCGAGGCCCTGGAAAAGACCTTCCAGAAGACTCACTACCCAGATGTGGTGATGCGTGAGAGGCTGGCCATGTGCACCAACCTGCCTGAGGCCCGGGTGCAGGTAGGGCCCAGCTCCCCTGACTAGGCCTTGCAGACAAGCACCAGCCCATCTGCCCGGCCCCCTTGTCCAGCAGCCAGCATTTCATCCCTCATGCCAAGGTGTAGAGCCTTCGGTGATAGGAGGGGAGTTTTGGAAAGGAGAAAGGGTGTGTGTTTCCTGGGGCGGGGGGGCAATGTTACCATACACAGCCTCTCCCCGAGCACCCTGCTCCACAACAACCCTACTTCTTCCCTCTCCACCTCTGACTGCTCTTCTCCTGTCCCCAGGTGTGGTTCAAGAACCGCAGGGCCAAGTTCCGGAAGAAGCAGCGCAGTCTGCAGAAAGAACAGCTCCAGAAGCAGAAGGAGGCTGAGGGCTCCCATGGGGAAGGCAAGACCGAAGCCACAACCCCAGACACCCAGCTGGAGACTGACCAGCCCTCCAGTCTGCCCAGCGGCGACCCCCCTGCTGAGCTTCACCTGAGCCTGTCGGAGCAGTCGGCCAGTGAGTCAGCCCCTGAGGATCAGCCAGACCGTGAGGAAGACCCCCGGGCAGGGGCTGAGGACCCCAAAGCTGAGAAGAGCCCTGGGGCTGAGAGCAAGGGGCTGGGCTGCAAGAGGGGCAGCCCCAAGGCAGGTGAGGCTTAGGAGGGGCTGGGGCGGGCTGGGGCCTGACAGGGGCCTGGGTGTGTGAGGTGGCCAGAACAGGGGTAATCAACAACTGGCACTCAGGGGCGTCACCAGTTAGCAAGGACTGGCCAGAGCAGGCCTGGGCTGGGTGTTCAACCTTGAGTTGCTGAGTCGTGGGAAGGTCTTGCAGGTTCTGTGGGAGGGGCTGGGTAGCAGGGGAGGGGCACTTGGGGAGCCCAGGGCAAAAATTATTCATCAACCATTTGGGATTATTCCAATATTTTAACCATCAGTACAGATGTACCGGTGTATGCCGAGTGACTATTGTATCGGTACCAGCGATTCCCACATGCAGCAGAGACTCGCAGCCCGGTATCTGAAGGACCAGAGCTCTGGTGTGGGGCATATCTCAGATGCAAACCCAAACCCAGGCAGGGAGTGGGTAGGGACTGTGAGCTGAGAGCTGGAGGCAGGGGATGGGAGCCGTGGACAGAGGGGGGAAGGCAAAGTAACAGCCCTTGAAAAGAAAGAGGGGCTCCCCAAGGACAGACACGGGGGTGGGGGTGGGGGGGGGTGCCTTGGCAGGGTCCCTCCCTTCTGGGGTTTTGAGCAATGCTTCAGGGGATGCCCTGGCTGAGAAGGGATGGATATAATTTCAGCCAAAGCCTGTCTTGTCTGTTGTGCAAAGAGGGTGGGAAGGCTGAGGGCACCTCTCCTGGCAGACCAACCCCTTGTCCTGAGTACTTGGTTCTTGGTTCTGTTTGCAGATTCCCCAGGCAGCCTGGCCATAGCGCCTGCAGCCCCAGGGGGTGGCCTCCTAGGCCCCGCCCACTCTTACTCCTCGTCCCCACTGAGCCTCTTCCGGCTTCAGGAGCAATTCCGCCAGCACATGGCAGCCACCAACAACCTGGTGCACTACTCATCCTTTGAAGTGGGGGGCCCAGCCCCCGCTGCCGCTGCAGCTGCTGCTGCTGCCGTGCCCTACCTGGGTGTCAACATGGCCCCGCTGGGCTCTCTGCACTGCCAGTCCTACTACCAGTCCCTGTCAGCAGCCGCTGCTGCCCACCAGGGTGTGTGGGGGTCCCCACTGCTGCCTGCGCCCCCGGCAGGCCTGGCACCTGCTTCGGCTGCCCTGAACAGTAAAACCACAAGCATCGAGAACCTGCGGCTCCGGGCCAAGCAGCACGCAGCCTCCCTGGGACTCGATACGCTGCCCAACTGACTTTCTGGCCTCCAACACAGCCAGGGGTCTTGGATGCCCCCTCCCAGCCCCATGGTTATCCCCAGACGGCTCTCAAGGAGTTAGCTCTGTGAGCCCAGGGATCCTGGGCCCTGGCATCCTGTTCCTTGTTCCCCTTCTCCAGACCCCCGCCTGAGGGGAAGCCCACACCTACACACCCTCTGCATGGCCCTGCTTGGACCCCGTGGAGGCCGAATGGGGAGGAGGTGAGAGGCTGGGGTGCCCCAGCTTCCCTTTGGGAGGTGAGAGGCTGTCACTGGCTAGATCCCCACGTTGATAGCGCCTCCTCCCTTCCTGCCCTTCCCTTCTGCCCCTAGTAAGTCGATGTGTGGAATGTGAGATATAAATATAAATATATAAAGCTATATTTTCAGGCCCTGCCTGCCCCAGGCCCCCTGCCCCGCTCCCATCTCTTCTCCACTGCCACCCTAGCCTCCACCTCCAGCCTCTGCAGCTCACTCCAGACTTCTCTCTCTCTCTGTCTGACTCCATCTCCTTTCCTTCCTCCCTCGAGCTCCCACTCCCTGCCTGGGTCTGGGTCCCTCTCTGCCCAGCCTCTGCCTTCCCTGCCCTTGGTCTTTCTCCTACGTCTCTTTCCCTGCCCCTGCTTTCTTCCTTTGGTGCTGACTGTGTTGGTGTCGTCAGTTCCTAAGCTATGTTTTGTTTGGGGTTGTGGCTGTTTTGGTTTTAGTAATTTTGCTTCGTCCTGTTCCCCTCCTTCTCTTCCCTCCCGCTTCTTCCCTGCCTGCCTGTCTCCTTTCCCCACCTGCAGCCTCTCCAGGCCCCTGTTCCTTTCCATGCTCTAGAGGCAACAAGGCCTTCGCTGGAGACCCTGTAGCTCTGCAGCTGCAGGCAGGAGGTGGCACCGGCCCCTACACCTGCCCTCCTGATGGCTAAAAGAGTCATGGGTTACTTTTTCTTCTCTCTTCTCAGTGTTGAGGTCCCAGTTCCCTAGATTGAGGAGGCAATAGTCAGGCTGGGGCAGGCAGTAGAATGGGCAGCATCCCTGCCTGTAAGTCCTCCGAGGACAGAGGCCTGGCGTCAGCGTTCACCCAGGACTGACCAGAGGGCTCTAGAGCTCTCTTTGGTGAGACTTCCCTGGCCAGAAGGAGGCAGCAGGGGAAGAGGTGCCTTGGAGAGAACAGGGCTGGTGCTCCTCTCCCATGCCCAGACTCCAGGTTCAGCAGGTACTGTCTATCCCAGGAGTGCATCTGAGCCAGGCATCAAGGCTGAACTTTGGCTCCTGACCATGGTGAGTGCAAACCATACAGCAATGCATAGTCTCAGGCTTCTGTTGGCTTCCCAGAGCCAATTGTTGAAATAAGGGCTTTTGTCCAGCTAGTCACTGGCACGGAGTGGTGTGTTTCTGTTTATGGCCAGGAAACCCAGCTCAGCAAACTCCCTTTCAAAGCTGTGTGACCTTGGGCAAGCCTTTAGCCTCTCTGGGCCCATTTCCCCATCTGGGTTAGATGGCCTGTAAGGTCCTGCCCAGCTCTACATTCTGCATTCTGTGCTCACAACCTCGCAGGACAGAAGTTTTTAATTAAATTAACAACAAAAACAAAAAAGCTCTCAGAAACAGAATGTGTGAATTAGAAAATTACTATAGCTTTGCTGTGCTGTGGACAAGAGGTGTTGTATGTACAAGTCTCTCTGTGGACACTGCCTCAGTTTCCCTATAAGTATAATGGTTCCCTTCTAGTTCAGGCAATCTGAATTTGATACTGCTTTTCTTGAGTTCCAGTGCCAGCCTCTGGGGTCATCCATTTCCAGGACTTCGCATGGTCTCAGGGGCTCTGGATAGAGGGAGGGGGGCAGCTTGGACAGATTCCTGGTCGTGATCCCCATCCTTTTTGTGGCTCAGCACTGAACACTCCCACCCTCACCAAAGACGTTGATTTGAAGACCAGGGTAAGGACTCCTATGGCTTGCCTCCTGGCCTGGGGGGAAGAGAGGGACTCCTATGGCTTGCGTCCTGTCCTGGGGGGAAGAGCGAGGCTCTCTGGGTGCCCTGGTAGGATGGGTGTGCAGAGCAGTCAATTGTCCATCACCCTTGGGGGTCAGTCTGGGCTGGGGCAGATGCAGAAGGCTTTGGACAGGAATAAGGTGAGGGGGATGATAGCTGGGGCCAGGAAACCTGTTTGAACAAATCAATGGAGGTGAGATTAAGTGGACCATGGGGACAGGGGTGGCTGGCTTCATGAGAAGCAGGGCTGAGAGGCCTGGAACCCAGGCTAAAGAGCTCACCTCCACATGGCAAGTATCAAGACAGGCAACTGAAGGTTTCTGAACCCTCAGGTGTCTTGCTGGGGTCTGGAATTTGGAAGGTGAATCTAACAGCCTTGGGGTCATCCGAGGAGGAGAGACTTAGGCAGTGGTCTGGGAGGTTGGCAAAGACCCCCGGAGAGATGCAAGGGGTTTTGGTTTGGAGGGGTTCTGCGGCCCATGGTGCAGCGACTGTCCTTTGGGATCAGCCCCCAGGAAGTTCTGTTTCTAAAACAAAAAAAACTCATCTGGTCCAGACACGGGGAGATGAAGCTTTTTGTCTGTCCCTAAGTCCAAGTGACTGTCACCGGGCCTTGGAATCCAACAGCCCTAGACATTACCACCTCCTCCAGGAAGCCTCCCCTGACCTCCTAAGGGGCAAGTCCATCTAGAGCCATGTTCTGTCATGGCAGGAACCAGTCCCACCTTAGGCTCAGCCCAGCTTCTCTCAGATCTTTGTCAATACTTTTCCCATTCAATTGACTCAAATCCACAAGCCCAGAGAAGGCAGGGAAGGTGTATATGGGTCCCTGCCCTTGGGCAGCTCTCAAGCCAGTTTAGGGCACTGGCCTCAGGGCCTGAGGGCAGCTAGAGAGCAGGGGAGAGTATATTGTAAGCCGCACCAAGCGTCTCCTCGGGAGGCAGAGGGTATGGGCTTGGGGGGCCCACCTCATCTGACACTGAAGCCGGAGCCTCACCCAGGCCTGCTGGGCCACCCTGAGGGCCGAGAGCCTGGGGCTCAAGCTCTGACTGTCCCTTCCAGGAAAGCCTCATGCCTGGCCTCTCCCTCCTATTTGAGGTCTCCCTTTCTCTGCTTCCTCACTCCCCCAGAGCATGGTCTGGGGGCCTGTGTCCCCACCCCAACTCCGAGGCTGGCAGGCCGTATAGACTGCTTTCCAACCCAGCTGTTTTGTGACCATTTGTGCTTACAGGTCATGCCAGCCCATGGCAAAAACACTGTGTACTGTATTTATTTATTCTGTTAGTTGAAAAAACAAAACTCAAATCCCCCCCCTTCCCCCTGTGTAGTGCAGCATGATGCTTTGTCTGTGTATTTGTCCGTCTGTCAGTCTTACTTCCTGTGATGTTGTGACCTGTTATTTGTCCTATTTGGCTAATAAAAGAGAGCCCGGCAGCACAGACCTCGGTCCATGTTCATTCCAGAGATGCCTGCAGTGGGCTGAGCAGGCAGTGTCTCAAGGTCTGTTCACTGCCCTTCTGATGCTATGGCCAGTGGGGAGAGAGGCAAGCCTGCCGCACGACTGGCTGCTGCCTCGCTAGCTGTGTAGCTCTGTCCACAGCCCTTACCAATCTGCAGCTGGGGTGCCATTCTGGAGTGGGTGCAGGGGAGCAGAGGGTGGGGGAAGGCTCCATCATCTCTAGGCTGTTTGGACCTCACCTGAGCACAGGTGGCATGGCAGCCTGGGGCAGGGGACACCTGGGACAGGGGATACCTGGGAGTATTCAGGGTAGCCTGGGGAATGGGTCTGTAGGACAGAGACAGGTGGGGGATTCTGTGGGAAACTGCAAGTAAGCTAGGGCCCAAGGGGAATGATAGAAAGGCATGTTTGGATCTAAAACTAGAGCTGTTCTCCAGTGGATTGGGCGGCCTTCAGAGGGAGTGAGCTCTTTGTCCTTAGAGGTGAGCAAGCAGAAGATTCCTGCTACTGTGCACTGTAGCACTGTAGGTGTGTATGTGGTGTTACAAGTTTATATGTAGGTTTGAGAACCTGTGCCATGAATTCATAAATATCTGCTTGCATCTGTGTGTGTACAAGCGCACGCATGAGCAAGAGAGAGAGCACGAGACAGACTGAGACTGGATATATCTGCAATAACTGCAGAAAAAATGCACAGCTAAGGAGTTCTTGCTGTGAAGTCCTGGTCCCTCCTGCTACATTTTGAGAAGAGGACACGATATCTCCACCACTCAGCCCTCACTGCCCTGGCTCCACCTCCATCCCTGGAGTTCCGGTGTGTCTACACGGGGCCCGGGAGCCAGAAGGGGCGGTGTGTGCACCTGGCTGAGGTTTGGAGGGGAGGTGACAGTCCCCTCTGTCTGAGGATTTCCTGGCAGGAGAACTTCAGCAGGCCTGAATGTATGCAGGGAGCTGCCTGCTGCTTCCCAGGGCCCTGACCTCCCTACTTCCCAGGTCGACTCCAGGAGATGCATTCCTCTCTCCCCAGTGGGGCTGAGGATTAGGGTGGGGCGTGTCTCCCCTTCACCTGCCCCCAGCCTCCTTGTGAGGGGCTGACAGATCAAATGTCTGCCCCAAATCTCCTGCTGCTCTCTCTCCTGCCCTGAGCCACCCTCTCCCTTCCCCAGACACCAAGTGCCTCCTACATACCTCAGCCTCAAGGGACACATCTTTCCTGGCATAGAGGGTACCCTGGTAACACTGCAATTCAAATCACTCATTCACTCAGCATTTACTGAGCACCGGCTATATGCCTAGCCCTGTGCTAGTCACTGGGTACCAAGAAACAAGTAAGGAAAACATGTCCTGAGACAAATACAACACAGGGTGATTTGGGGTTCAAAAAATAGAGAACTGTGGGAGCACATAAGAGAGTCTCTAGCTCAGTCTGGGGAGGTCAGAAAGGTCCCTTGGCAGGGAGACTTTTGACCTGTGTCCCATAGGTCCAGTGTTCACCAGGAGGGCAAAGAGAAGGGTGCTGTGGGAGAGGCACAGCACATATAAAGCTGCAGGACTGAGCCAGCTGGGTGAATCCCTGAGTCCTAGAAGAACAAGGGGCCTGTCTGGATGGGGCTTGAGGACAGTGGGGGCAATTTCGGCTGTGAGGATGTAAAGGGAAGCTGGGAGCTTGGATTCAAGCCCAAGGACCAGGGCTGTGCGGGCATTGGAAGCCATTCCCAGTGGGGGAGTGGGGTGATCAGACTTGTATTTTCGTAACACGTCCCCGTACCCCAAACACACATACACCTTGGGTGCATGGTGGTTCATGAGAAGGAGCTGGAGACAGGGAGACCAGAAAGGAGGCCATTGTCATGTCCTGGAGAGAGGAGGGTGGATTCAATCTGAACTAGGGGAGGTGGGAGGCAAGAATGGGTTGGACTGGATGGAATGATTCTGGGCTTAGGCTGGTCTTGTTTGCTGCATTTGAGGAGCTTTTGATTTATTCAAGGCTCCATATTGGGTCTGTCTCTGCTGCTGATGCAGACTTTGACAAATACTTACATAGCACTTTCTCTGTGCCTGGCACCTTACAAATAATAAGTTGCTTAATTCTCACACAATCCTATGAGATAGGTGCTGTTATTACCCCCATTTTACAGATGAGGAAACTGAGGCACAGAGTAGTCAAATAACTTGCCTAGGATCGCACAGCTAGTAATGGGTCGACCAATGGATGAACCTGGCTAGCCTCAGAATCCCTGCTTTTAACCTTGGCTGCTGCCAACAGGGAGATGGTGAGTGAAGCCACGTTACTAAATGAGACCACACCGAGAGAAGCAGGGAATGGGACTTCGGGGAAGCACGGACTGTGAAGCGAAGAGGATTCTACTGTTGGAGTAGGGGCAAGTGAATCTTGGCTTACTGTGTACTGCGGGCAAGTAACTGCCCCTCTCTGGTCCTCAATTTCCTCTTCTGTAGAATGGGAATCATTAACCAAGTCCAGCCTGCTTCCCGGGAGGCTCAGATGAGATGAAGAGGAGAAGTGGAGCGGTTGTGTGCCCAGCACGCAGTAGGTGCTCAGACAGCTCACAGGGGGTGAAATGGGAAAGGCAGGGGCTCCCCGAAGCTTTTCCCCAAATCCCCCCTTCTCTTAGGCATTGGCTGCAGTGTTCTTTCAGGTTGGGGGTCTGGTTCCTTAGGGGCCCTTGTGCAAGGGGCCCCTGCTGAGAAGGTCTAGGGGAAGGACCCCTTTAGGGCTGGGCGCCCCTCTTGTCTCTTTCCCACAGAGCTGCCCCAGGCTGGAGCCCCCCCACCCCCAATCTCTCATTCTCCTTTTGCTTCTGGGAAAGCCGATTAGGAGGCGGCCTCCTGCCCGCCCCCCTGACAAGTGTGTCTGAACTTCCAACAAAGGCCCTCAGAGGGCTGCGGAGGGAGGGCTCGGGCACCGGGAACCTGACACCATGGGGCCAGGATCACCTCAGCAGCCTAGGAGGCAGTTCTGTGGCTCTGCCCACCCTGCCACCCTATGGCAGGCAGGAATGTGGCTCTGAGAGGGGACCTGGCCCCACAAAGGCCTGGGGGCTGGGCTGGGGTAAGCTGGGGGCATCTTCACCTAGGAGCCCACCACAACAGAGAAGGCAGCAGGGGCCAGCGCCCGGGAGGGTGGGTGGGGATATTCATACATTCCCACACACACTGACAGTCTCTCTCTCACACACACTCCCTAATACACACACGTACCCCACACACATTCACGACATCCGCACACACACACTCTCTCTCCTACACTGGCGACGTGCTGACTTCTGCACTGGATCACACAGTCCCAGGGTGTCTGTCTCCTTGTCTCTCATGCTCATGCACACACCCTCCTACAAACCATCAGACACACAGCCCACGCTCTGTCGCTTGGATGCTGCCCCCCCAGACACACATTCTTCTCTGCTTACTCACACTCCAGACAGCCCCCAAACACTTAGAGAGTGGCACCAGCTCCCCTCTATAGACAGACTTCCTGAGCCACTGCCAGCGTGGTGCCTGCCAATACTCGGTGATTGCTGCCCTGAGCTTGCGGAAGATACTGTCCAAATGCCCACGTGAGAGCCCCATGCCTGTCCTAGCTGCCACTTGCACACCCATGTGCACTGATGCACACGTCCTCCCCAAGGGGCTGCCTGGGGCCCACCTCCTCACAGTGTCCTCCCTCCCAGGGCCGCCTCATGGCTGTGTGACCCATGTAGTCGCACAGGGCCCAGGCTCTGTGGGCTCCATAATGTTCTGATGTTACCATCTTGAAATCCTTAATTTTTCATTTTTTTTTTTTTCTTCTTTTTCTGTTTTTTTTTTAAACAGTCTTGCTGTGTCACCCAGGCTAGAGTGTAGTGGTATCATGACAGCTCACTGCAGCCTCAAACTCCTGGGCTCAAGTGATCCTCCTGCCTCAGCCTCCCCAGTAGCTAGGACTACAGGTGCACGCCACCACACCTGGCTAATTTTTGTATTTTTTGTAGAGATGGGGTCTCGCTTTTGCTCAGGCTGCTCTCCAACTCCTGAGCTCAGGCAATCCTTCTGCCTCGGCCTCCCAGAGTGTTGGGATTACAGGTGTGAGCCACTGCACCTAGCCTTGAAATCGTTAATTTTTAAACAAGGGAGCCGGTCACTGTGGTTCACACCTGTAATCCCAGCACTTGGGAGGCTGAGGTGGGAGGATTACTTGAGCCCAGGAGTTCAAGACCAGCCTGGGCAGCATAGTGACCCCATCTCTAAAAAAATAAAATGTATAAAATAAACAAGGGGCCCTGCATTTTCATTCTGCACTGGATCCCACAAATTATGTAGCTGGTCTCACCCCCACCCCCATCATAGTCTCCCTCTGTGACTCAACCGCCCTTCTGAGGTTTCAGAAACCCAAGGTCTCTGGAAAGCCCTTGACTTTTCCCACCTGCCCAAATGCCTCCACTTCCTCTTCCAGCTGAGGCTTCCCTCTCTACACCCCCCACCAGGCAGCTGAGTGTGATGGGGAGGAAACTACTGAGAGTGTCCCATACTTCACACCCCGCCCCACTGTTACCTTGGGGCCAGTATCCTCATCTGTAAATTGGGGCTAATGATAATGCCTACTTCAGGGTTCTTTGTGAGGATTAAATGAGATAACATCTGTAAAACACTTAGCACAAGCTTAGCATTTACTAAATGCTTAATAAAAGAGAGATTACTCAAATAATCACATGTATATAAATGTAAACCACCGGGGCAAAACAAGAAGCCGGAAGCACTCATGACTCTGACCTCCAAGGACTTACAGCTAAAGGGAGAGGCCGTCTGAGGCTAGGATCAGGGATCATTCTAGGGCAAGTCACAGCGCAATTAGAGGTCAGAGCTGGAGCTTGGAATGGGGCCATGGTAGGACTCAATTTGGGGCAGGGCTGGGCTTAGCCTGTGATTGGTGCCAAGTCAGTTATAGTTTCATAGTTTCATTTCTAGCATGGACTCACTGTGGACCATTTAATAAGCTGCTGAACTTCTGGGAACCTCTGTTTCCTCATCTGTAAAATGGGGAGGTCTCTGCCTACCCCCAGGCTTGTGGGAATTGGGTGAGCTAATAAAGGAAGTGAAGGATTAGACTGTGGCCACCACTGCTAAAGACTCCAAGCCTGGCCCCCTGGGGGTCCCATCCCCGCTCCAGGCCAAGGAAGCTGTGCTGCCCTTGCCCATGTCTCCCGCTGTGGGGAAACTGCCACCTCAGCCTGGGACCCTTTCCAAGAGGAGTCTGGAGATTTCACAAAGCCCTTTGAACAACAAAGGCCACAGGAGCGATATTTCCTCCTGGGGGCTGACCGCCCAGTGGCTCCTTTATCTTGGTAACCCAGCTTGAAGAGCTGTTCTTGGAAAGAGCTCGTGTGGGCGTATGCGGGTGTGTGTGTGGGTGTGAGCGTGTGCACACAAGCTGCTCTTTGTTGCTGGCTCCACCTGAGTGGGCCAATAGACCTGCAAGCCTGGGTCCTTCACAGGTCACCCTGTCCCTCCCCTAGCCTCTATGTAGCCTGTGCTGGGCAGCCAGGAGGGAGGGGACACATTCTTTTTTACCTTAAGATTCTCCCCAAGGAGAGAAGTCCAGGAAACAGGAGCCCCAAGGCCTCAGGAAGAATCCAAGTTAGCTGGGGTGGATGTGTGACAGCAGGGGAGAGCGAAGGGAGTTTAGGGCAGGGCATTCCTCAACCCCTCCGGAGGCAGGGCCTGTGAGATGGTCTGAAGGGCTGGTCTCGGTCAGGTTTACCTTTAGCCTGCTCTTGACAAGCCACCTAGAGAAAGACTATGCCGCCAGCAAGCCCCAACCTGCCTCCCAGACTGTGGGCTATTGGGAAAGTGGGACTTGGGGCCTCCATCCCTATTTTTAAGTCAGGTGCTTGGATGTGGAAAACATCTGACCCTGATGTAAGTCCCCTGGACTGGGTTGGGTGGAAGTCACAGATATATAGGCAGAATCTTGAGTAGCTAAAACTGCAAAAGTGGTTGTTCTGTCTGCCTTCTCCCCTCCCTCTCCCACTGCCACCAGGGTCCTGCAGAGCCCAGGGGAATGGATAAGGCGGGGAAGGGCCGGGCCTATTGATGTCTGGTTCTCAGAATAGACACCCTCAGGGGTCTCTAGTTCAGCCCTATCGAGAGCAGGAGTCACTGACACCCAGCCCTTATCCAGAAACTTGAAGGGACAGGGAGCTCATTACCTTCCAGGGCAGCCTGCTCCAGGTCTGACTGTTGGAAGGTTCTTTCTCATGTTGAGCTGAAGCCTGTCACCCAGCAGCCTCCTTATCAGGTCTGGCTTGGCCTGGAGGCCACATGAACAGAACATGCTTATTCACACTGTTCTGGGATGTGCCACCCAACTGGACCATGTGGTACCTCACACACTCACTGTGCCCTTTCCTTCCTGTCCTTGCTTTTGCTGATCCCTCATCCTGGGGAAAGCTTATCAACTCTTCAGAATCCATCCACATGACAACCCCTCCAGGAAGCTTTGCCTGATTACCCCAGGGGAGGGATCCTCCCTCTCTTGACCCCTCTTGCCACTATGTACAGTTCTCATCCACTGCCAGATGGAGCTTCCTGAGCAGGAGTTGGCGTGGCACAGAGCCTGGCTCAGAACTGCAATACTGAACTTGTCAAATTAAATGGGAAGAGCAGTGTGAGGGTCAAGCTCTGCTGAGGACCTCCGGGAACGTGGTTCCTGTCTGGCCTTGCCATGGCTTTGCAGTGTGGCCCTGGGCAAGCCTTGGCTTTTTCTGGGCCTGTGTTTCCTGTGTAGAGGTTGGACAGGGTGGTCGGGTCTGTGTAGGCTGCCTGCCTCTGATTGCCTTGGTTCCTGAGCATCTTGCTGGGTTTTCTCTTCCATGTGATAATCTCCCCCAGTTTCCTCAACTGTTCCATCCAGGACTTCTTCCCACGCTGTGTGCTCCCAGCTGTGGGTGCAGATGGGGCTTAGAGGCACTCACGTGGCAAAGGTCTAGCAGCAGCCTAAGGAAGTGGAATGAAAGCACTTCCCAGGATGGCACCCAAGGAAGAGTGAGCACTTTCTGTCCACGAAGGGCCTCTCCCTTTTCTGGCCAGTCTCACTCATGGCATCCCTGAGAGATGAGGCTGGGCCTGGGGCAGAGGCCATTCCATGGTCTCCTGTCTCTTCTGGCACAGGCTTTAGCTTCCTCCTCTCAGTCCTGAGCACCAGCGTCCAGAGTTTAGAGACCATACCCCAGTCTTTGTGAGGTGGATGGGAGCCAACTAATGTTGACTGAGCACAATCTATGTGCCAGATGCAGTCCAGGCATTGGGGATACAGTGCTGAACAGGACAGAGTCCCTACTCCCAACGTGCTTATGTGCAAGTGGGGAGATGGACAACAAACAGATAAGCAATGGAATATATACAATTAGGGTGCCGAATAAAGGCTATGAAGCAACTGCAACAGGGACTGAGGTCAGGGCTCAGTGCATGGCTGGAGGAGACAGATGGAATGACTAGACCAAGAGTGAGGCCAGAGACGACCAGACAGATCAACAGCCAGGTTGATAGATATGAGGAGAGGCTGGCCCAGGACCGGAGGCAGGACTGAAGATTCCTGGGGGAATGGATGGGGTGGGGAGGCAGGATCTATTAAGCTGATGACTCCAGGCCCTAATCCTGTGCCAGGCCTAGGCAGGTAGTGTGTGTGTAGGGGGAGGGGAGCACCCCTGCTGGGGTGTAATTTCACGCTGAAGGGCCTGATGGGGCGTCCTAGGGACTGATCCTTTCTGGATCAGAAAACCTACTTCCCTTTGTCGCATGCAGGGCGATTAGTGCCTTAACCCTTTGTGGACTGGCGCAGGGCCAGCCCCACCCCATCTCACCTCCAGCTCCTTGGGACCTAGCCCAGAGCCCTTTGCTTTCAATCCAGCCAACTCCCAGACCTGATCACATCTGCAGGGAGGGAGAAGCTGTGACCGAGGAGAACCAGGGGATGGATCCTCAAACAACTTCTATCCGTGTCCCTGTTTCCTGGCACCCAGCTCCCCCAGGCTCTTGTGTCCCCACAGAAGTAAGCTCGCCACCCACATGTGCAGGCTCCTCTTAGAGCTCAGCTCAAGTCCAGTGTCCTTCAGCAAGCCTGGGGTCCCGTCCGACCCACTGCCCTGCTTACAGGCTGGTAAGCCCCAGCTCACAGCTTGCCCAAGTGTTCTGCGACAGGGAGCTCACCACCTACCTCCCAGGCAATAAAGCCATAACCTCCTACTCCCACAGACCTTTCATGTGGAATGAACGTTGACCCCAGGAGGCCAGGCCCCCTGAACACTCATAAGCCATGCCTCCAGCAATATCCCAGAAACATTTCCGGCTATTTTGTCCAACGGTGGCCTTCCAGGACTAGGTAGGTCGTCACAGTCAGCCCCTTACACCTCTTTTGCTCACATACTCTGTCTCTTCAAAGACCTGGTGGGAAGTTGTCACACCTTCTTTGGCTCTGATGTGTCTGTCTCTCCTTCCCTTTGGGGAAGTCCCCTCAGTCCTCCCAGGCTAACTGCAATGCCTCCCGGCATATCCCTCCAGAGCTGTCCTAGGGTGGTGGTGGGGGGGAAGGCAGGGACCAGTCTGGGCCTCCCCTAAGCTCCCTGGGTCTCTAAACCCCCAGCCCCATTAAAAGAAAGCCCCTAAATGTTATTTACACTTCGGAGTCTTAAAAACCATTAACAAAAGCCACTTAATTCAATTATCTTCTCGGCTGGCTCGGTTCTCAGCACTGAGTGCCGGCCTCCACTTGCCGCCCCCTCCCTCTGCCCCCCCCCACTGTCATTGTGTCGGGCTAATGAGGTAAACTGAAGCGAGCCCTGTCCCCCCGACAGGTTTATGAGAATTTAATAAAGCGTGGCCGGGACCAAATGAGTTGCCTCAGCCTCGGAGAGCTCATTGTCTTCGGCGTCAGCGTTTTTGACTCGAGCCGCCCCCTCCCCCGCCCCAGCTCCTGCCTGGCTCAGCCCCCACCCGCCCTCAGAGCCTCCCTAGGTGAGCCTGGAGGCTGGGGGCCTGGCGGAGGCCAGCTTGGCCCTGCAGGGACAGGGCACCCAGGCTGAACCCTGGGGAGGGCAGAAATGGAATTGGTCAGTGTGCCCCGGGGAGGGGCTGTGTTGTCCTTTGCCCTGACCTCCTACCCCTCACACACAGCAGACCCCAGGAACACACAGGGACCTCCGGTACTTCATAAGCCACAGCCTGCTCCTGCGTCACGGCCTCTGCCAACCTGAGGCCCAGCTGGAGTTACCTTGAGCATGATTCACTTTTTCTTGCCTATTTGAAATGGCCGGCCAAAGTGAGCTCCCAGAGAGAGCTTCTCTTCCTGCCAAGGCACAGGTTGGGAACACGGCCTGGTCCCCAGGCCTGACCAGTCATGGCCTGGTCCCACTCCCTTCACATGGAATGTCCCCTTCTCACATTTCCTGTGAGAGGTAACAAAGAATGGAGCACGGCCCAGTGAGCAGAAGGCACCTGCCCACAATTCCAGGGGAGTCAGAAGTGCAGATGGAAGAGGTTGTCAGCCTGGAAGCTCCCCAGATACACGGGCAGACAGAAGAGCCCACCCCTGCCACTCCAGGGACACCCTGAGAAGGCCCTGCTGCCCCCGTTCCCTCACGTCCTGGCAGCCTATAACTGGTCTTTCTCTGCCTGGCCTCTCAGGGGTCCAATGCCCAGGAGCTTCTGGACCATTTGGAGACCAAGAATCCCTTCTCTCCCCAACAAAAGTGGTTCCAGAGTTACTTCCTTCTGGGTCTAATACTTGGCACAAGAGCCTCATTTGGAAGGTCCTTAACTCAATGGGTTGTTGGGAGAGCAAGTCTTAGGGATCAAGGCTCAGTCTGTGACCATGATATAAGCTCAGTCTTTATCCAGGTTCAAGATTCAATACATATGGATCAGGATCAGAGTTCAGGCTGGGACTAGATTTGGTGTTCTATGACCAGGGTCAGGCTCAGTGTGTTATCAGAGTCAGGGCTCAGTACATGGCCAGAATAAGGGCTAATGTGTGTCCATGATCAAGGCTCAGTCTGTGTCCAGGTCAAGGTTCAATATGTGATAAAGACCAGGGTTCAGTGTATGGACCAGGTGGGGTCAGGGCTCAGAGCATGACCAGGGTCAAGTTCGGTCTATGATCAAGGTCAGAACTCAGTATGGACTGGGGTGAGAGCTCAGTCTAAGGTCAGGGTCAGGGTGTTGTCTACGACCAGACCAGACATGGAACTTACCTGTGACCTTGATCAAGGCTAAGTCTATGTCCAGGGTCAAGGCTCATTCTGCAAAAAGTTCAGGTTCCAGGGTTGGACGAGTCACTTAGCAAATTTGGGTGACAACATCCCCCTCACTATCCCCCGCAACTCCCCTGCTTTCTGTATCCCTCAGGGCCTTGGCCCTCAGAAGAGGAAAAGGCAAAACTGTGCAGTCTGGCTGGGCTGAATTGCCTCTATCCCCTGCCATGTGCCTGGGGTGCCCTCTGGTGGCAGTCCCTAGCAGTGCCGATTTCCTGAGGCTTGGTCCCTCTATCTGGCCATCTCCTCCTTTTGGGAGCCTGGCCCTCTGTGGTCCACCAGCACCCATCTAGCCAGCTCTACATTCCAGTGCCACCTAGCCACTGAGAAGTAGAGAACTGAGCAACTGGCTGGGGGAACGCCCGCACACATAAGGAGGTTTTCTCCCTTCCTGCTCAGCATCAGGCATCTTGATAAATCCCTACTACTGGGGACCTGGAATCTCAGCTGTGTAATGAGATTCATACCTTTTCCCTATTCATTCAAAAGATATTTATTGAGCGCCTACCTTTTGTCAGGTAGGCGCTGAGGGGAGAGCGGCAAACAAGACAGAAGTCACAAGCTCTTGGAGCTCCCATCCCACTTACTTCTCCCCAGTTCCCAGACTATCCACAGCCCTCACCAGAAAGGCACCAGCACCAGCAGAAGGCTGGCTGAGATTCAGAACTGGGCAACATAGGGTCCCCTCTCCCCTAGATTCAGAGGTTAGACTAGTCTAGGTCATGGGTTCTCTGTCTTCATGGCTCCTCCTGGCTTACCCACTCCCCGTACGCTGCCGGCTTCCCAGTCTGCATCCCAGGGCCTCCTCTTTCCAGAACTCAGGGCTGTGGCTCCAGCTCCTGTGGGGCAGCCCCACTGGGTGAACAGGCCTTTTGCCTTATCACAGCCCTCACTCTTCCTCCAGAACCCGATCCTCCACCGAACACCCAGGTGCTCAAACAAAATTCTAGAACTTCCTCCCAGATTCTTCTTGTTCACTCCCCCTAAACTCTTCCAACAGGGAGACCTGTCCCAACTACCTCAGAAATGGGTGCAGAATCTGCTCCCTTGGCAGCGGCCACCCTGTCCCAGCCCCCAGCGCATCTCGCTGCAATGACCTCCTAACCGCCCCCTTGTTTTCCCTCTCGCCCCTCAATACTCTATTTTCCACGCAGCAGGCAGAGCAACCTTTACAATCATAAATCAGATCATGTCACTTCCCTGCTTAAAGCCCTCCAGTGGCTCCCATCTCACCAGAATGAAATCCCAACTCCTCACCCCGCTTACTAAGCTTCCCATGAGCTGAGCGATACCCCTCCCCATCTCTCCAACTTCCTCTCCCACCCCTGTCTCTACAGCCCTTCCTTCTTGTTCTGACTGAGGAGGACAGTCTATTCTCACTTTAGGACTTTTGCACTGGCTGGTTCCTGAGCTCGAAATGTTCCTGCTGTAGACCTTTGGGTGGCTGACTCTTGTCATTCAGAGCTCAGCTCAAAGGTCACCTTTCAGGGAAGACCTCCCTAACCATCCAAGTCCCTCTATCATGCCTTCCTATTGTAATTTTCTGCACAGCACTGTTCGTTAGCTAATACCTTTTGTCTCATCTGCTTACTTATTCCTTCATTGTCTGTCTCCCTTAAATAGAATGTGAGCTCCATCAGGGCTTGTTCACCGCTATATTCCCACATAGCGGGCACATAGCAGGGCTCAGGAATTATTTGTTGAATTAATTAGTAAAAAATGGTTGTAAGTGGCTAGTAAAAAATGGTTCTAGTGGGAAGAGTGGGAGGAGACCCCAGTTCCTGGCCCCTTAATGGGCTCCCTTGTCCAGGCCAGCAGTAGCACCACCTGCTGGGCAGGGCTCACCACCTGTCACACCTCGGAGCTCCCCCAGCCCTCAGGAGCACCCCTCTTTTCAGAAGGACCAGCTCTGGGTCCTCCTCAGCAGCTCTTGGACCTGTGAGGACAGGGCCTGGTGCTTCAATTCTCAGACTCTCAGGGCCAGAGGTGGAAATGAGGGGCTTTAGCCCTTATCCCAGGGCCCCTCTGCAGCATCCCTGCAGGAGCTACCAGTCCCCGCTCAAATTCCCCAAGGTCAGGAAGCTTGATGCCCCTGTGTTGTCAGAGTCATTTCTTCACCTTCAACAGAAACCTGCCTCCTCAGAGGCCCCCTCAGGGCCTGGGGCCTGCGCAGGAGGGGCCTGCAGAGGGGTGGAGACAGAGCACATCCTCCAGCCTCACTGTGTGTAGGAGTGGGGCTGCCCTAGGGCCTCACTAGCAGTACTGCCTGTCCCTCAGCTCTCACCGGGGAAGGGGTGTGAGGGGAAGCCTCCTATGTGCCAGGCCTGGAGAGATGTGGGGGGTGCTTTGCTGGGGCTGACTGCAGTGTGGGCGCTAGGGCATCGGGTGTGGAGAATCTTTTCTGGTGTGCCTGTGGAGGGGGAGGGGCACAGATGAATGATGATCTTCAGCTGGGGGTGGCAGTGGAAGGGACTCCAGGGAGCCAATGTCCCTCCCCTGCCCCATTCTACTCACTCACACCATTGATCCACGGCCCACTGCCCTGAGCCCTTATTGCATGCCTACCCTTCCTCCGCAGCAGCCAGGCTTCCGGAACGGGATCTGGAAGTCTTATGGGGGGAGAAGAGGAAGGAGGCCTGCGAGTGTAGTTGCAGGCATCTGCCAGCAGGCGGGAGAGGGGTTTGGGTTGGACCTCTCACTGCAGGGCTAGAACCCCGGTGTCTCCTAAGAAGGTGGTGAGGGGGGTGGTCCAGACCACACCCCAGGGCAGCATCAGCGGTCGCCCCTCTCACCTCCTACTCTACCAAGGCAGCAGGTGGCGTCTGAGGCTGCAGACAAATGCACCAGACAGAAGAGACTGGACTGGAGCCTGGGGAGGTGGCCTTCCTTACACACGCACAGGGTCAGGGTGGGTAGGTTCTCCGAGAACAGGTCATCAGCTCTAGGGACTGGATGCTTCAACAGTTAGGGCCCATCAACCCATGCGAATTAATAGATAACCTGCTCAGCGCCTACTGAGATGGGTTTGCTCTTCTCCAGGTCAATGGGAGAGGGAGACGCAGGAGTGATGGGGGCCGGGGCAGAGACGGGGGCAGAGGAAGAAAGACAACCCCAGGGCTGGTGGGAAAAGTGCCCAGGTCATGGCAGAAGAGCAGCCGAGCCTGCCCTGGAAAGGGAGAGGGAGGCTGATGATGAAGGCAAGAGTGGATGGGCTGGAAGTCACAGCCAGCAAGGGGTGCTGGGCCAGTGTGTCCCGCCATCGCTGCCTGGCTAGGTCCCTGCAGGGAGAGGAGGGGCTGGCCCACAGTTGCAGTGGCTTCCCCTCAGTCCCTCGCCCCCTCGTTTCTTCTTGCAAGACAGCCTCCGTTCCTCTACTGCACGCCCTCACCCACCTGGACAGACCACAGCCGGGCCCCAACTCTGCAAACCCAGTCAGCCTAGGTGAAAGTCCCGCCCTCAGCATCCCTGCTGGGTGAACATGCCTGCCCTCAGCCACTACTGCCACCCCCACACTCCCACACACGTGTGTGACATCAGACCGTGTTACCCACACACTGCTGCCACTCCCCATCTCATACAGGCGCCAGGCAATCGCACCCATACTCACACTCCCACGTTCATCCAGCCCCCCAATCTGACACACCTGTCCCACAGACAGTCACAGACACACAGTCTCAGACACAGTGTTTTGCTCACTGTCACACATCACTCTCCACTGGAGCCCTCTTCTAGGTGTCCCAGAGGGGCTGGTGCTAGGATGCTGAAGCACTTGGCCACAGGCTGGGAGGACCCCAGCACCCAGGGCGCTCAGCCAGAGGCCCCGACAGCCAGCCCCTCCCTCCTGGCCAGCACCACCACAGAGGACTGACTCCAAAGGTGCTTTATTGAGGAGGGAGCCACCATGGGAATGCACGGTGGTCAGGCGGCGCTGCTGGCGGTGAAGCTCACACTGAGACCTTCAGGGTGGGAGAAACCCCCTCACCACTCACCCCTGTTAGGGTTCCAGCCTCAGCTTCCCTTGCCCTCAGACAGAAAAGATGGGGTGTGCTCAACCCAGCTGTACCCTAGGGACCATCCTGGCTCAAGTCAGAACACTCCCCCCTCCAAATTAATCTTAAAGGTCTTGTTGGGAGGGGGAGGGGCAGAAGAGGGAGCTGGAAGCCTTTCACAGGGTGCAGGAACAGAGACAGCCCAAGCTGACATTCCTCCCTTCTTCCCCTCTTCCTTCCATCTCCTGGTGGCACGCAGGCCTTGCCAGTAGTAAGCCCCCCGCACAGCGGATGCTTTTGGTTCATAGTGCCCAAATGCCATGGGAGGGCAGTGTGAGGGGGTCGCAGGTCCAGGGACCCAGTTCCATCAAGTCTAAAGGATGAGGTGAAGTAGGGACCAGAGACCCCACCTAAGGGGCCAAGGCTCTGCTCCCTTCTTTAGGGTGAAAGTCCCGCCACCCTCACCACTTCTCTCCTCCAGAAGTTCCGGAGATGGGACAGATGAGGCCACGTGTGCCCAGCAGCAGACCCTTAGGGAAAGTTTTTCTTTTTCTTTTCTTTCTGTTTTTCCTTTAAATGGCACTGAACGGTGGGAGCCCAGACGGGGGGAGCCGGGCCGGGCTCCAGCCCGCTAGGAGGCGGCCCCCTCCAGGGGCAGGTTGAGCGGCAGCCCCTCGGTGCGCAGCGCGCAGACGGGCGCGGGCGCGGGGGCGTCCAGGGCGGAGGCGCCGGGGCCGGGGCTGGAGCGGCCCGAGGACGCGGCCGAGGCGGCGGGGCTGAGCTGCACGGCCGTGGTGTCCTGTGCCGTGCGCTCGCTGCTCTCCATCTCCAGCGCCACCGGCCCGGCGCGGCCGCCGCCCCGTCCGGGGCCCGCCGCCGCCGCCGAGCGCGCGCGAGGCGCGGGGCCCCGGCGGCTACACACGCAGCAGGCCGCGAAGAAGCCGAGCGCCAGCGCGAGCAGCGCCGGCCCCACGACGAGCGGCGCGTTGTGCCCGGGCAGGAAGGAGGCGAAGGCGCCCACCAGCGTCACGTTCACGCCCGCCAGCAGCACGCACAGACCGCAGGCGCAGCACAGCGCCGGCGACGGCAGGCCCGGCAGCCGGCCCGGAACGCGACCTGCGGGCGTCGGGGCCCGCGGCCCCTCGCTCTTCTCGGCAGCGGGCGGCATCGGCGCGCATCAAGCTCCCTCCTGCAGCCGGCCCCGAACAGCCCACATGTGAGGGGCCGAGCTCGCTGCAGTCCTGCGGGCACACAGCAAGAGGCAGGGGTCAGCAGGGTATCTCGGCCTTGGTCCCAGGCTCAGTTCTATGGCTGCATTCAGTGTCTGGCAGCGCAGCGGTCACCTTGGCCAGCCCCTGTCTCTGCCTCTGGGAAGCAACAACCCACCCTATATGGGAAGAGTCTGCCTATTGTTTCCCCACGTAGGTCCTGGAGTCCCTTATGGCTAGTCTTGCCATCCTACCTCCCCCCACCCCACTTCCTCTTCCTCTGGTCCTCCAGACACAGCCCCTCCACCCCCTCTCCTCCAGGAAGCCTACCTGGGCTAATTGAGTGAGTGAATGGCTGTAAAGTGCTCAGCATGGAATCTAGTCAGGTCTAGGTGCTCATTAAATGATAATCTATCATCCTCAGTAGTCCTAATTTAGAGGGCAGGTGGCAGCTCTTGGGATTTAGATAACCCACTCCTCCAAGTGGAAGAGTGCTTGGAAATAAACTGTCCCAGCCTCTCCTTATTCAGATGAAGAAACTGAAGCTCAGACCAGGACCTAGGTGACCTGCCACCTGGCCTGGGTGTCCCCACACTGAGCTGTAGTAGGCAATGACATTAACTTTCCTGAACATCAGATGATGTTCCATGTTTCAGATAGCTAAGCCAGTGAGAGGGGACAGTCTCTACATGGGCTGGGTGGGGTTGGAGCATACCTAAGGCCCCTGGGTCCTTTCTAGACTGGGCACTCTATAATATTAGATTTCAATCCTACCTTCATTCCACCCCTCAGGATTCTACTGTTGAATTGGGATTTAAAAGCCCACAGAATTCCTTTCTAGGATTCTCTAGGTGTCTCTGGTTCTGGGTCTATCACTGGAGTCTAGGATTCTGGAAATGCATGCAGAAGCAAGAGTAATACAATGAATCTAGGGGTTTCTGACTTCTATTTGAGAATTCTATTCTATAACATGAAATCACAGTTGGTACAAAGGCCCTCAAAGGATGAGATCATAGCTAGTGACTGTGTTAGAACTGTGGGAAAAGAAAAGTCAGAAAAGGGCCCTGGATGGGAATGAAAGGGAAAAAGTCAGATAGCACCACAGGCGGGAGGAGCGCATGCAGGGTGAGCAAGAGGGAGTGTGACTTGGACAAGTGGCCTCTCTGTGCTTCAGTCTTATGTTATGTGGGGCTAACAGTAGAACCTACCTCGAAGGGTATAGAGATAATTAAATACTTTAAGCTAAATAAAGTGCTTAGAACAGTGAGTATTTAATAAATGTTAACCATGTCACTTTTGTGGTGGTTGACAGAGAAGAGGGCTATGAAGTCTCAGATCTGGGAGGTTGGTCATGTTGGGTTTGGAAAAAGAACAGTTGGTCTGTCCCCCAGGTGGAGGTGCCTTCCTGAGTGTCCAAAGCCTGCACCCAGTGGGTTTAGAGAAAGCTTGGTGACAAGTGAGTGAAAATGAGAGGTCGTGTCAGGGAGGGGCAGCTCAGATCCTTCACTCTGGACACAGGCTGGAATCGGCCTGGCCCAAGCAGGTTAGAGGGCTGGAAGGGCCACCTCCAGGCCTGTCCAGATCTGCAGACTGCAGGGCTCCCTCTCCTGGCACCATGCTGAGAGGCGGCAGTTCTACCAGGACTCCAGCCAGAATCACCTTGCTGCCACACCAAGCTGGCAGGAAGTCAGAAATCCCAAAATCCTGGCAAAGAAAGCACATGTTGACCCTTGAGGGCATCTACAGACCACAGATTCCTCAGGAAGCTCCACATTTGCGTGAACCATCTGCTCTTTAACCTGCTGCTGATGGCTCTGCCAGGCGGGGATAGCAACCATTAAAGGGATACAGCAATTTACAGTTTGCAAAGCACTTTTACATCCACAATATCACTGAATCCCCACAACTGCTTGATGCTTATTAATAGTCACATTTTACAACTGAGGAAACTGAGGCTCAGGGAGGGAGGTGGATTGGGGCTCTGGTGACTGCACTAAAAGGAAGAAAAGACATCCTGAGACCAGAGTCAGAGAACAGATGATCTGGTTCACACCATACACAATCTTGCTTCATTTTAAAGAGAAAGGCTTGATCTTCAGGAGGGGCTGTGGGATTCCCAAATCTTCCCCTTTCAAACCCCTCCCCCACCTCAGTCATCAACATCTGACATTATCTGACACAGGCAGGGTCTTTTTTCCTGTGGGAGGGCTCAGTCTGAGGCTGAAGGAGGGCAGGAGGGAGTCTGGCCCTTCACCTCGCTTCACTCAGATCTTGGAAGCTGACACTGGACAAGGGTCAGGGAGGCCCTTGGTGGCTGGAGAGTCCAAGGATCTTGTTTCTTTTCCCTTATAGGGAAGATTCTCCTTTGTCTTTGGTTTTCAGCTGTTTTACTATGATGTGCCTAGGGGCATTTTTCTTTGTATTTCTCCTTCTTTGTATGTATTCTTCCTGGTGCTTCTACAATCTGTGGCTTTGTGTCTCTCCCCAGTTTTGGAAAGTTTTCAGCCATTGTCTTTTTCTCCATCCTCTTTCTCCTCTCCTTCTGGGACCCTAATTGCACATATGTTCAACCATTTGATATCGTCCCACATGTCTCTTAAACTTTATTCTGTATTTTCCAGCCTTTTTTCTCCCTCTCTATTTCAGTCTGGATATTTTTCTACTGATTTATCATCCAGTTCACTGATCTTGTCTTCACATGTGTCTTCTCTGCTGCTAAATCTATCTATTGAGTTCTCAATTTCAGTTGTTATGACTTTTCAGTTCTGGAATTTCCACTAGATACTGTTTCATAGATTCCAGTTTTCTACTGAAAGACTCCCTTTTGTTATCTATTTTCATGAACATATTAAACCCTTTAAAGTCCATGTCTGAGAACTCCAACATTTGGATCTTCTGTGGGCTTGTTTCTATTGCCTATTTTCTTGCTCTTGGTTTTTGGTCATTTGGTCTTATTTATCTCCTGGAATGCCAGTTAATTTTTTATTGAATGCCCAACATTGTGTATAAAAAATTATACAGACAGCATGAAGCACTGAATGATGTTATCTTCCTCCAGAGGGGAAGGCTTCTGACAGGCATCTAAAGAAGGGACAGGCCACCTTAACCCAGTCTGGGATGGCATTGATTGGAAACTTTGTTTCAGTCTTTCTGAGTCTAGTCTATATCTGTTTAACCATTACTCTTAGAGTGTTGTCCTTTGGGCCTCCCAACTAAAAGCTAGAGGTGTTTAATAGGACCTCTCCCCCTTTTAAGTCCTAAATTCCATTTTTGACTCCTCAATCCCATGACCACTGCCTCCTACAAGCTGGAAAATGCCTTAAGGGAAAAGTGAAACCTAATATTAGTTCTCTTCTCTCCAAGATCTTGGCTCCTCCAAATTTTTACTGCCTTTTACTGCCTCTCCTGTGCCTTTATTTTTTATTTATTTTAATTTAATTAATTAGTTTATTTATTTTGAGACAGGGTGTCACTCTGTCACCCACAATGGAGTGCAGTGGCATGATCATAGTTCACTGCAGCCTTAAACTCCCGGGCTCAAGCGATCCTCTCACCTTAGCTTCCCAAAGTGCTATGATTACAGGCATGAGCCATTGCACCTGGACTTCCCTTTAAACAGATTTCTTAAATAGTTAATCCAGCTTTTTTAGTTATCCTTGGTGGGTGAATTGGTCTGATACAACCTAGTCTACTTTAGCCAGAAACAGAAGTCTAGATGAGAATCTGAAATTAACATTTTCAGATCAATAACTAATTGTGCTATGCTGAGCACATACAATAATATCTCATTTAATTTCTACAACATGAGATTAAGTATTACTATTACATCCCCATTTTATAGATAGAAAGATTAAGTAAACTCACCCAAGTCCACTCAATGGCAGTGGTGGTGCCAGGATTTGAAACCTGGTGTCCTGACCACAAAGCCTGAGTGCTCAGCCTAGCACAATGCTAGGCTTGCTGAATGTTTGTAGAATGACTGAAGCACAGGGCACAGGCTCTCCTCAGGTCCTGTAGATAAGCTCCGGTAATTAGCACTTACACTGCTCAAATGTCAACAGCAGAGGAGGACAGGGCATGTTTTCTCTGTCTCAAGGAAGGTAAACTTTGCTACTTCCTTGATTTAGTACCCTAAGTTCAAGGAAAGGAAATTCCTGCCCAGGGGCTCAGCTTCCAAGTGTTAATCGTTAATGAATGAGTCTTGTCTGCTCCTAGGAGGCATAGCTGACTCTATAAGATGAAACCCTTCCCAGGGTCTCTGCCCTGGGCACAGAAAGGGCTAAAGGCATATGGGTGCTGGGCTTGTTCCTGAAGTTGCCTCCACTCTGGTTATCTGGGACCTATGGGTATGCAAGGGTGAAGTGTTGAGGTTGCTCAGCTGTTGCAATTCAGTTTGTACCACCATTTCATCTGTGGACTGTGGGCCTCCAGCTGCTGCTGTTGCAGTGTTGGTCTTGTTGTGGGGCGTCCTTTGTGCTGTTCTCTAAATCTTTTTGGTTTTCTCCTCTTCTGAGCATATGTTACGATGGCATTTCCTGGCTGATTTGTGATTAGATGGGGCTGTGTGGCTAGTTCTGACCAGGGAATTGTGACTTGTGTCATTCCCAGGCTAGAGTATTTGATTACAGAAGCAAGACACTCCAAATTGATGCTATTGCAATGTCCAATCCTCAGCCCATTCTGCTTCGTTCCAAGCACAGCCCTCAACACTAGTGCCTGAACGGGAGGGAAGGCCATTGCTGTGAATCTTGAGTTGCTAGGATTGGAAGACCTTCACTTTAATGAGTACTCCAAGCCGTTGAGCCCATAGAAACCACCTAGTTCAATCTCTTCATCTAGAGGTGAGGGAAACTGAGGCTTGGAGTGGAGGGAGTTTGTGGCCAAGCCAGACCAGAACTAGGCCTTTTCCCACCCAGCCAGGGCTCTGAACACTGTCATTCAGCTGCCCATGACCCTGGCCAAGCAGTTCACCCTCTGTGCTGCCCTGCCCCTGGCTGGGGAGGCCTCGTGGTCTCTATTTAGGAGTCCTATCCAGAAGGAGTTTGGGGCAGGGGCAGACACTAGGGGCTGGGCCTCATGAACTGGGGCTTTTGATTTTGGTCTGGTCGGGCAGCTTAGGAGAACTGGGGCCCCCCTCTGTGGGGTCTCCCACAGTCCACGAGATGAAATGGTGGTGCAAATTGAATTGTAACAGCTAAGTGACTGCAACACCTCTGAATGTAAAGAGATGGGTATAACCGGGGTCCCCAAACTGGGATCCCTCATTAACCTGCTGTCCCACCCTCAAACTACCTGAGGTTTGTGAAGGTGGAAATGGGGACCTGTTCAGAAATTACCGTCAATATACCAGAAGTTCTCATGAAAATGGTACATTTATTTGTAATATGGCTATACCTGCTCATTGTACCAAATTCTTTGCTTTGGGCTGGGATTAAGTTATTTCCCTGAGAAGTCACCTGCTGCATAGGGGACAGGATTCTGGTTACAGGGGAGAGGCACTCACACTGAGCGGTGAGTCTGTGCTAAGTAAGCACTTTCCCTACATTAACACATTTAATCTTCACCACAACCCTATGAGCTGTTGAAATCCTATCCTCAGTTCACAGTGAGGAAACTGAGGCTCAAACAGCTGGTTTACTCAGCTGCAATAGGGAAAGCTGGATTCAAACCAAGTTCTGTCAGATTGAAAAGCTGACATTTCTGCCACACCAGAATTGCTGCTTACTGGAAGGTATAGAGATGTTTGCTAATTAATAAATACAGTCATTGGTTATTACTATCTAGGTGATCATGAACAAGCTTGGGGCCCAAGGGGGGTGTGCTCAGTAGTGGAGGCAAGAGCTCCTGGGGTCTCTGTCCAAAGCCCCTTGAGGCCGGCCTGCCCCACTTCCCCAGCCTATGGTTCTGGGATGTGTCACACAAGAGTAGTTGCCTGACTAGGGGCAGCTGCCTGGCCTCCTGGCCCCAGGTTCCTGCCTCCTAGGGCCCAAGAACCTCTGGGCAAGGGGGCTGGGGCTTCATTCTAGACATCTGCCACTGGCCACGGCCCTCCATCCTCTGTGGGAGACTGAGTCCCTCATTTGCTCAGTCTGAGCTGTTTACCCCTCACTGTGAACTCCTCTGTTCCTCTTAGCCTTAGCCCTCCTGGTCCTCCTCAGTCGCTGAAGTCTGGGCCAGCCCTCTCCCTACACCCCCATCCTCAGGGAACCTCCCACGTCACTATGACTCATTGCCGGCTGGGGCTTATTCACCACCCTGGGAGCTCTCAGCTTCTGCCAACTGGATTCTGCCTCCCCAGAGCCCAAAGAGCTGCCATCACCCCCACCCCAGCCAGTCCATGGGCCCTTCCCCACCCCAGACACATGCACACGTGCACGCATATGTGCGCATGCACACACACACACACACGCACTCTCACATTCTCCAAACTGGAAATGAGGTGTGAAGATGAAGTCTGAAGGCATGGCTTTCCATCTTCTGTGTCTGACTCCTCGTACCTGAGCACATGTGCGTGCACACACACACACACACACACATTATACATGGCGACCAGGCATTACACACTGAGAGCTACAGACACAGGCCACATGTGACACACTGTCAGTGGCCTGCCTGTCTGCTGGAGTTGAGCTGCTGCCCAGCAGAGGCTCCTCTGGAGACTTCTTGCCTGGGAGTGTGGGGGTAGGGAGGACTTGCTTGAGAACAGGAGCCCCTGGGAGAGGTGACAGGGGACAGGAGTCTGTTCTAGGTGCTCTGATGGTGCTCCCCCACTCACAGTGGGTCTCCATGCCTGTAACAGCGAAGCACTCGCTGGTCCCCTCACTGGGGCTCAGGTTTGCCATTGGTAAAGCGGGCGTTTGCTCTAGATGGTCTCTGCAGGCCCTGCAGGCTCTGGCTTCCGGCACAGCTGAGGGGCCCCAGTGACACAGGACTCTGCAGCCTTCTGTGCAGCAATCACAGCTCCGTGTTCTTGAGACCAAGCCCCTGCATCCATACAGGCAAAGGTGACCCCAGCTGCCCTGGGGCCTTCTGTTCCCCTCTGGTCCTTCCTGGTGCTCTCAGACTTCCCCACCAGACTCCTCAGGCCACAGTCCCCAGCAGAGGTTACATGTGTGGTCAGACTGGGATCCCCAGTTCAGTCTGGGCCTCTGCCTCTACCCCAAGCAACTGAGCTGCCTGGGGCCAGCAGGAGGGATGGAAGGAGAGGACATCAGACCAGCTAGAGTGGAACTGCCCTTCCTGTCCGCCCCCTTCCAAGGCTATGGGACTAGTTCCACTGTCCCCTCCAGCCTAAGTCCTATCTCCCTGAGGGACTTCAGCATCTCTTACACGACCACTCAACCCGCTGCCCTCCTAGCTTACATGACCCCCATGACAACCCTTAGGTAGACATTATGGCTATCTGTCCCCATTGTACAGGTGGGGAAACAGGCTCTGAGAGGTTAGATTAGTTGCCCAAAGTCGCAGACATGGGGATAGTACATGGCAGAGCTGGGATTCAAACTTAGTCTGTGTGTCTCCTAAATCTGTGCTCTTCACTGCAACTCTGCACTGCCTCTTGCTGTAACAGTTCTCTGATCTCATGCAATCCCTGGAACTCTACATTTTCTCCATGATCCCCTGCCTTCCACTTCTTTCTGCATCCACCCGAGAACCTACACTGACTTACTGCAGTTACTGTCTTGCAACTTAACCTGTCCCTTTGTCCTTCTGCCAAAGCTGCCAGCAAAGCCTCAACCTTGCATTGGTCCGGCTTTCTGCCTCCTCAAGTCTATGCCCAAATTGCTAAGCCTTGTAGGTGAAAAGAAAACCACAGCAGGGCAGTGTGGGCTCTCTGTGCATCCACGTCTCTGGCATTACTGGGGCCCTCAAGGATCCTGGGGAAACCTCCCCCTTCTTAGTCCGAGCTCACCAAGCCCCCTCACTGGACCACGTCTCCTCCTGGAGGCACCCAAGCTTCTCCCATCTTAAAACAAAACTCTCCTTCAATCACCCCACGTCTGCCTCCAGCTAATACTCTCTCCCCTTCTTGAAAGTGCTGTCTACACTCCGTACTTCACCTCCTTCTCAAAAGTAGTCCACTCCAGTCTGGTTTCTGCCCCATCACGCTCTGATTCTGCTCTCACCAAGGCCACCAGCCAGCTCCTTGTCGCTAAATTCAATGAACACTGTTTGGCCCTCAGCTACCTTGACCTCTCCACAGCCTGCTGGAGTCCCCGCCTGGAAGCATTCTCTTTCCCTGGGGCACAGCTCCCTTAAATTTCACCTTCTTCCACAGAACCCACAGCCCCAGCCAGAAAACCCGGGCATCACCCTTGGCTCCTCCTCTCTGGAAGGCTTCCTCCCACACATTTCCAGCCCTTCGGCAAGCCCTCCAAGCCTCTCTCAGATCCATCCCTTCCCCCCAGTCTCTCAGCAGCTCTCCCCTCTCTCCGACTGTTAGAATCCTCACTCTGCTGCCCCAGCCCCGGCTCCCTCCAGGCAGCCTCTTGATTTTTCTCTAGGGGAGATGGCCTTGCCAGGTATCCAGGTGTGTGTGCCTGTGCCTGAGCCCTCATTCTCCCTTCTCTTCCCCTGGCTGACCCCAGCTCGGCCTTCAGAGTGCAGCTGGGATGCTGCTTCCTTCCTTCCCTGAGGACCAAGATTATGTCCACTTTGTTTGTTGCAGTGTCCCCAGTGAGGGTGTCTGCCTCTCCCCAGGTGCCCTGTGAATATTGGTTAAATAGATGGTGAAGGGAGGCATTGGCCAGAGGGCCACTGATGTCTGTCTTCTGCCTTCCCTGCTTCACCTGTCTCTTGGATTTGAAACTGCTCTGTGCCCACTCTGCTCTGACTCCCTCCTCCCTCTGGGCCTTGGAGAGGATGAGGGTGGAGGTGGATTCTGGGGCAGAGTCTCAACCAGTTAAGGGCAGGAAGGGACCAGGGTAGAGCACGGGGGTGGGGGGGGTGGGGGGGGGGGGGGTGGGGGTGGTGGCGGCAAGGCAGCTCCTTGTCGATGTGGTGTGTCTCCCCCTGTCCTGCATCCCTCTCTCTCTTTCTCACCTGTTTTCTCAAGGCTACAGGTCCCTGACCCCTTGTCTGGGCACTCCTTTGCCCTGGAGTTCAGGGCTGGATGGCGTATCTCCTCCATTCCTTACCGCGTCCCTCCAGCTCCCCCCGACTCCTGCAGCCCTCACTTGCCTGAGCCGGTCAGTGGACGGGCAGACGCTCCCCTGCCGGTCCTGACCCGCTGCTCCTGAGCACGCTGGGCCAGCGGGAGCGAAGGCGAAGGACTCCCTGCGCAGGGCGGCCAGGGGAGCGCCGGGTCAGCCACCTCGGCCAGCGGACTTCTCGGGGCGGCGCAGGGCGCGAGGGGGTGCGGGGGTTGGGGGGGAGCAGCGGGGTCGCCTCCTCCCACGGCGGCCAGGCTGCGGGGCGGGGTCCTGGGCGCCGCTTGGAGATCCGGGATGAGCCGGTGGGTGTGTGGGTGGGAGGGGGCGACTGGCCCCGGGCTCCCCGCGCAGACCCGCTCGGCTCGGCTCCCTCGGAGCAGCCCCCGCGGCGGCGGTGGCAGCGGCGGGCGGGAGCGCGGGCCTGCGCGGGTCCCCAGCCACCTCCCGCCAGCGGAGCCCCTCTGGGAGCGTCGTCCGCTCCCTGTCACCCCGGGGAAGCGGCGTTCTCACCACGTACCTCCCCTCTCCAGCTCCGCGCGGTCCTTCCCTTCTCTAGATTTCGCGGTTTGCAAGCACCCTTGCAAATAACTCCTAGCCCGCCCACACCTTCCAAGAGCCCGGCGTGGATACACTGCAACTCACGCTAGGGCGAGGGGTGCAGGTCGCACTGGCTCTGCTGCACCTGCCCTGGGCTGCAGCTGTGGGGTCAGGGAGATTTTTCCAGGGATGGAGCTTGATTTCAGCACCCCTTCCCCATTCAACCTCCACCAATCCTGCTCCCTAGAAAAGGTTGTGGCCTTGTACCCGCATAGGGGGTGACTCTATCTCCTGGTGGGATGTGTAAGAGCATGATGGGGAGAAAGTGGGGGGGTGGCAGGCCCACCTCCAGGCTGAACTGTGATGGAGAGAGGACGGGGTGGAAATCTGTGGTGCTGACTTTCCAGATGCTGGAGTTCAGCTGGAAGCATGAACCAACCTCCAGCTCCGTTCATTCACTCACCCATTCATGCTCCCCACCTGTTGTGACCGTGGGTCAGGCAACCTTCATCCTGGCAGTGGCCCTGCGAGGGAGGCACTACAACCACCCTCCATTTGCAGATGAGGAAACCCATGCTCAAGGCCCTGCAGCCTGTTGCCCCCACCCCTACAGGGCAGAACCAGGATGTGAGTCTTAGCTCCAGACTCCAGTCCCACCCAGCCTGGGTGCTCCTCCTCCAGGGTGGCCCAGCAGGGATGTGGCTTCAAGGGGGCTGCTTGAACCAAGCATTCTCCACTTTTGATTCACTGCTGTGTTCTCACCACCCAGCCCAGGGCCAGACACATTTGAGGTGTCAGAATGGCTATTGGAAAGAACCAGTTTCATCTGTTGAACAGAGCACTGGAAGAGCTGGGTCCAATGACCCGTCCCTGTCCACACCCCCTCCCATGCTGAAATATCAGAGGGTTCCGTTGCTGTTCTGAGTGAGAGGGCACATCTCCCTAACACACCTACCACATTACCCTGCCTGCTTGGCCCAACCTCACCTTTTCTCAAAACATGGAAGGGGAGAAGGCACATGTCCCCACATGGACCACTCCTGTGACCGGAGGAAGGCGTGGGGAGGTTGGGGATGGAGACACACTTGGGGAGTTTATCTGGACATTCATCTGAACTGGGGGCAAGGAGGTTTTAGGAAGCCCATAGCAGAGGAAAAGAGAAACCAAAGGCTCAGGCCCTGAGAACTCCCACCTAGTTTCCAGAATCCTTTGAACCCTCATCCAGTCTTCCTCAATGGATATAGCTCTTGCCTTTATATGTGTTCATTCCTTATTTATTCACCCTGATCTTCAGCACCTCCCTGTGCCTGGCCCTGCCAGGCGTTGAGATTCCATAGCCCTGCCTTGGGGAGATCATGGCTGAGAGGGGCTGACGGTGGGCAGGGGTAGGGAACCACCATCCCCACAGCTTGGGCTCCATATCCCCCAGCCCTACCCCTCCACCCTTGGGCATCTTTTTGGGGTTCTGAGGTGAGGACTGAAGATGGATAGGAGGAAGGGTTTCCTCACTGATCAAGGAGGGGCCACCAGGCCTGAGTTCTTGTTGATGATGATGATATTGAAGAAAAGGAGGAAGGAAAGGAGCAGGAGCAGGGAATAGGCAGGAGCAAGGCGGAGAGGAGGGAAATTCAAGGAGAGAAGTTGACTTCCCTCAGCTGGAGGAACCAAAGTCCCCGTAAGTGGCTAGCACTTGTGAAATTCAGCGCCTTCATGGAGGTCTGTCCCACTGTGGTCAGCAGTGGATCCCTGTGGCCTGTTCAGAGGACAGCAGAGGCTAGAGCCTTGGGTGGGGAGAGGTAGGAGACCTGGACGCAAGGCCTGGCTCAAGACCTTTCACCATGGCACTCCATGAGTCCTTTCTCCTGCAGGGCCTCAGCTCCCCCATCTGCACAATGAGATGGGCTCTCCTCATTTTGGTTTGGTTTTCCAACATCCACTGGGTGCCTTCTGGGTGCCTGGCCCTCTGCTCCCACTCTCAAGAGGGGAAACAGAAAAGGGCCACTCAGTGTGACTGGGCTGTGATGGAGGGAAGCCTGGGGCTATGGGAGCATATTGAAGTCAGAGGAGGCTTCCAAGAGGAGGTGTCATCAGCATTGATCCTGGAAGAACGAGACTATTCCTAGCTTGCCTTCTGCTCATCAAACCAGGACAGAGGCCACATGGAGTGGGTGTCTCTGTAGAGGTCAAACAACTATGCTGCACCCTGAGGGTGCAGGCATGGAGGGAGGAGCACTGTTTTCTGTGTGGTCACACACACCCGGGCCTGCTGGCCCCAAACCCTGTGGGTAGGTGGGGCTCTGAAGTGGCTCTCCAGGGAAAGCCTAGGGAATCGTTTTTTTACATTAAATTTAAGCCATTAACATTTATTAAGCACCTATTGTGTGCCTTGCCTGGTGCTAGGGACTGGAAAAGGGGCAACATTTAGTATGTTTAAGTGGGCTTAATAATTGTTTTGTGACAAGGAAGACTTCAAACCTGACTGGAGAGGGTGTCAAGAGAGAGGCTGCTGGAAAAGGGTGGGGAGAGCATGAGTTGAGGGGACTTTCTGAGCTGGGCCTTTAAAGGTGGGGAGCTTTGACAGGCAGAGAGGAGCAGGGAGAACCCTCTTGCACTCCAAGGCTTGGAGGCGGGAATGTGTTCAGCTGGTCCAGGGAGCAGTGAGAGGATGGGGGAAGAGGGAGGGCTGGAGGCCTTGTGTGGGGGACTTAGACACAAAGAGTCCCAGGGCTCAGCTCAGAAGTCACCTCCTCTGAGAGGCCAGGTTGTCTGTCCCTCTGTGAGTCTCTCTTCTCCAGGGACCAGGAGCCCCTCAAGTTCCCCTGTCTGATTCACTGCTGCTCAGAACCTGTCCCTGAGGAACTGAACAGGAGTTTTTGATATTCTGAAAAGAATGTGGCCCAGCCCCTCTATCTGGCTAGTGAGCTCTAGAGCCCCAGGGCCAGGCCCTGGGAGATGAGGGGCTTGGCCAGAGTCCCCATCTTGGTTCCTGTGGGCCTGTGGTCCACTTCTGTAGCCGGGATGAAGCATGGCACTGGGGCACCCTGGTCGTAGTCAGGGCCCTGGGCCCTAAATTCCAGAGAAATCAGTAGATCAAAAAGGGAATGAAGCTGAGCCGCAGCCAGAAAGAAACGCCAGGTTAAAAGACGAAACAAGGGAGCCCTTGAGGGGGATCCTGGTGACACCTTGCTTCAGGCCCCACCCATGCCAGTGGAATCCATTCCGAAGAGTCTGGGTCAGGTGAAAGCAGCTCTGGTGGCTCCAGGGCCTGGTTCGTCTCTGTTGGATCTTCTGACCCAGGAAGGCTCTGAGATAGGGGCAGCAGGCAGGAGGGAGGGCAGGGCAGGGGCAGCCCCTTAGCCCTCACCTCAGCCCTCCTCAGCCCCCCTGACCCCTGGCTTCAGCTTCTCCAGGGTCCTGCTCACGGTGGACAGGCTGCTGCGGGCTCCTGGGGGAGAGACCCAGGGACAAGGGCTGCCTGAGCAGACAGGTCCCCACAGAGCTGTCAGGGTCAGAGGAACCTAAAGGGACCTGGGGTCAGAGTGCCTGGTGACCCCAGGGCAGCGCTGGGACAGAATGAGGAGAGAGGGGCATCCTGGGGGCAGTTTCAGCCCAGTTCAGAGAGGCAGCCATGGTGAGGATGGCTCCTCAAGAGGACAGCAGCAGGGGCTGGGAGTAGAGGCGGGGCTCTGGAGCTGGCTGCTGGCTCCCCCACTTCCTAGCTGTGTGACCACAGCATGCCACTTAATCTCCCTGTGCCTTAGCTGCTCCTTATATAAAATGAAGCCCATTATAATACCTCCCTCATTTGGTTGTCGTGAGACTTAAACGAGTTAACATATGTAAAGTGCTTGGAACAGTGTCTGGAATGGGACCTTTTGCTGAGTATTAGGCGTCCTACCACTGGTGGCAGATACTAGGCTGTGGCCATCTTTGAGAAACTCCTGCCCTGGAATTTTTCAGTGCGTGGGGATGGGGGAACAAGGAGATGCCCAGTTCCAGGTACCAGCTCAGAGAGTTGGATTCCACAATGGGAGAGGGGAGTGGGAAGGTAAACTGGGGCATGGGACCTCAGGGAGGGGAAGGGGCAGTGAGGTGCCTCCAGTCCCAGTGTCCTGCTGGGCATAGTTCAGAAGCCCTGCAGACAAACAAGAGGTGATCAGGTCAGCTTGGAGCAAGAAGGGTCTGACGGAACACATGAAGAACTACCTAGCAACACTGGCTCCCTGTATTGCGGGAGCCCCTTCTGTGTGCCCCGCAAGGCTGCCCCTGGGCCCCACAGAGTCAGAGAGGGAAGATGAAAGAGGGACTCTGGAATTTCTGGAACTTACCATCCTTATTGCCGTTGGTGCTGGATCTTCCTTCCCCATGGTCTGGCCCTGGATGGGGGTGGATTCTTAGGCTCCCTGCAGGATGAGACCACCCCAAGCTCACTGGTTACTAAGCCATTCCCAAATCAAGCCCATCTTGGAAAGGAAAGTCCTTCCTGCTGTCTAATCTCCATCCCTGCTGCTGTCTTTATTCCGCTGCATTCCTTTAGGTCTCTCACTTGATCTGGGCTGATTTGGGGAGGGACAGAAGAAATGGGCCCTCAAAGGAGAAGATGGCAGATTTTTTAGGGAGGTGGGGGCCCTGGGGAGAACTGGGAAAACGCAAAGCCCCATAGCGTTGATGGAGGTGGCAGTCTGCATGTGGACAGCTGCGATGAGGTCGGAGTTTGTGGGGTCTTAAGGGAGATGGAGGGCCTTTATGGGGCTCAGGGATGAAGAGGGAGTTATCTGGAGATGTGCAGGCTTCAGGGGAGAGGGAAGATCTCTCAAGAGAGGCGGACTCTAGGTTCTCTGAGTGGGTTCAGGCACCTTCGTGGCACGCAGCAGGCTGGATTCTGCCACACTGCAGTCATGGCAACGCCGGCACAACACACACACACAGCACGACTCTAACACAGCAGCCAGCAGCAGTCTCACACGTGGGCTTGTGGGCCCGGCCCAGCCATACAGTGGGTCGTGGACTTACACATAAAGGGTCTCACACAGTCCTTGGCAGAGGAGTCTGCTGGGGCGGGGAGAGGGCTCACCTATGGCAGGCAGGATGCGGTCCAGGTTGAACCGAGCCTTCAGAAAGGGGTAGGCCAAGATGAGGACCCCTGAGAAGACAGACACAGAGGGGTTCTGTGACGGGGAGGGGCCTGGTGAATGTGAGGCGCCACGAGGCTGTGGGTGGGCTGTGAGCCTGGGGGGTGGTTTGTGAAGGGATAGGGGTGTGCATGGGAGAGCACAGTGTGCAGGACTGGGACTGTGAGTGTGTAAATGTGAGCCTGTGGGTGTGGGCGTGGGGCACACCCTGGCACACCCTGACACAAAGCCCAGGCTGGGGGGCAGTGCCTATCTGGGGAAAGCGCTACAGTCTGTGGTGGCCCCAGGCCCCTGGCTCCACCCTGCCCAGGTGGAGAACAGGTTGCGGGAAATGGGCCCAGGGGCCACCACCCCCAACTCTCCCCCACCCCACCCTCCATGGGGCCCCTCAGGCTGACTGGGAGCACCTCAGCATGACCCTCCTCACCCAGACCTGGGGAGGGGGTGGCAGCAGAGTGAGTTCTGCCCTGCCCACCCCCACGTCACCCCCAGACCAAGTGTCTGCCAGAGTCTGCAGGTGCAGGTGCCCAGTGCCCCCCTGCCTGGTACTTCTGCGTCTGCTTTGGGCCCAGGGCAGGTGGGGTGAGGGGTGGCACTCAGCATCACCGTGGGGATGTCAGTGGGCCTGGCCCAGACAGACACACAGCCAGAGCTGCTGTGGAGACAGACAGGGACAGAAGAGGAAACTCTCTGAGTTGGAGCGGGCCTCAAAGAGGATCCTCTGGGAACTCCCGCCCCCTCAACCTCCCCAGACAGGCTGAGGGATCCCACCACAAACCCAAGAGCCCAGGAGAGCAGAGGGGCGCAGCCAGAAGGGAGTGTGACAGGCAGCTTCCCTTCAGTCCTCTCCCCCTCCCTGTGCCCCTGTGGCTGCCACTCAGCCTCCAGCTTCCGTTGTCCCCAGCCCATTCCTGCTGGCCCAGCCCTTCCCCCCACTTCTCATTCACAGGACCTTGCTCCTGCTTCTCTCCCCAGCGCCACCCCCCCAGCCAGCCCAGCACCTGCTCACCCAGCCCAGCGGCTCCGATGAAGACACCGCCCACGGCAGCTGCAGCCTTGGACATGGAGACGCCGATGATGATGCTGCCAGCCACCAGGCCGAGGGCCACACAGGCCAGCTGCAGGCAGCGGAGGTCTCTGCTGCTGCTGGGGATGTCCATGCAGGCCTAGCCAGGACACTGCCTCCAGCTGGTGAGGACTGTCCCCAAAATGTCCTGGAAGTCTCTGTCCTCTCAGATGTCTCCTTACTGGAGCTTCACCTTCAGAGTGGGAGTTTCTGGGCAGTAAGACTCTGGCTGGGAACCCTTGGGTTAGTCTGCAGTCCTATCTCACACTCTCCCAGCGCCACCTTGACCTGGGAGCTCTACCAGGTCACCCCCACTTACTCTTCCTCCCTTAAAGGCCTCTGAAGCTGGAGGCTTCCTGGGACGCCTGCCTGGACACATTCTCACTCTGGCTGCCAGAGTTCCAGGGATCCTCACGGGATCCTCCCCGGCCCGCCTCCACCCAGGAGAGCCCAGGCTCCCCTGCCTGGGACATCCTGCCCCAGCTCCCCAGCGCCTGCTCAATTGCCACCAAGCCTCGGCCTGTGGAAGCCTAAAGCCATGAGAGGCGGGGCGAGGGGGAGTTGATCCAGGGGACACAGCTTCCTCAGAGGTGTGGGCAGGAGGGAGGTGCTGGGTTATTTATGAGCTTGCAATGTGAGCCGCTGCCCGGGTCCCGGAGGCCCAGTGGGCAGTCAGCCAGGTTCCACTGTTGGCTCCTGAGCGGGGAGAATGAGCTGGTGGCTTCGCAGGGGGCTCAGAAGCCAGGGATGTGAAGAGACTCCTGGACACACACTCAGGGGCCCCTCTACCGTCCTCTGCCCTTTGGCCTGAGGTGCACCTGGGGCCTCTGCTTGGAGTTGCAGAGATGGAGACATGGAAGGAGACTTGGAGACAGCTCCAGAGACAGGAAGTGTGACTGGGACAGGAAGAGGAGAGCGAGAGGTGTCCCTCCAAGTCCACTCTCCGCCGCTGCTGTGCCCCCCCCCCCATCCTGTCCACCTCTGGGCTCCCAGGAAGGGCTGAGGGCTCCTAGTTTGAGGCTTGTTCTCAGGGGACCCCTTTCTCCTTAGGTGGGCTTGGCACCCACCCCCTTTTAGTTGCCAGCAGAATGAGAGGGTGAGCCTGCTGGCTGCCCTGGGGGTCTGCGGCTGTGACTGGCAGGGAAGAGCGGTGGCAGCAGTGGGGATGGGGAGGAGGAAACACCTGAGGGGAGGGTTGGGAAGAGGAATTGGCGGGGGCCGGGTCCTGGGGGGGCCAGGAGGCAGGAGCAGGAGACTGGGGCCTGGTTGGCGCCTTCCAACCTCTTGGACTGAGCGCTTCTACCTAGCCTGTCTGACCTACTTGTAGGATCCACCAAACCAAGGCTGGGCGGCAGTAACCCAATCCAGCCCAGCCCTTAGCCCTGTCCCTGGAGCCCAGTTCCAACTTTCTTCATTAATTGCGCTCTTTGGCCCTTTATGGATCAGGGCCTCTCCAATCCCAGAATACAGCCCTGGTTTAGCCCTGCACCTGGGCACAGTTCCTAGGGTCCCATCACCCTGCTCGGAGTCCTATCACTGAACCCACTGTCCTCTCTCTGGGTGCCCCCTCTCTCCCACCACGTGCAGTCCCATGCAGCCAGGCTCAAGGCCTCCCACCTCCACCTGCCTCCACAGCTGCCCTGTCCCTTGGCCCTCTCCTTTCCTGCCCTCCCTGCTCTGAGTGTCTGCCTGGCCCCTGCTGTCTAGAAAACACCTCCTCATCCACCAGGAGCCTGCCTGGCCAGCCCCAACTCTGTGAAGCCCTTACTGACCACCCCGAGCCAGTGGGCTGCCCACCCCATGGCCCCACACTGAAGCCCCCACTAGCTGTCCTCGTTCTATCTCCTCATTAGATCCGGACCCCTCCAATCTGGGTTCTGGGAGTAAGCACCACAGAATGCCATGGCTAGAAGGGATCTGGACTAGGCTTCTGGACGTAAGCACGGAGTCCAGGGAGAGGGCTTGGACCTGCACAACCACCTCGGGTGGGCAAAGAGGGGGGCTGTGGCATGAAGGAAGCTCCGCCTCTGACAAGAGTCCCTGGGTGTGGAGTGGGGCTGAAGAAGTCCCCAGGGTCACCTGAGTGGAGCTTCAGCTTCACTGCCAGGAAGCTGGAGAGAGGCCTGGGTGAGGCCCTCCTCTAGAGAGGAAGGGTGACCACAGAGCCCGGTGGGCCCTCAGGCTGTGTTCTTGGCCCCCATAAAGAGGAAGCCCCTGAGGCCGGCATTTCCTAGCCATGGTGCTGCTGCCAACATGCCCTGTGCCTCCTGCCAGGATGAGGTCTGATTATTCTTTTAATTAGGCACCAAATGACAGCCCTGTCTCTGTCACATGTAATTGATCTCCCACTGACTAGTTTTAGAAGGAGCTGCCAAAATAATTGTCCACGAAAATGTGTTCCTGAGAGGTCAAGCTTTGGATATCTGAGCACCCTCCACGATGCTCCTCCACCCCCTGCTCCCCCATTCAGGGTTTGTTTGTGTAACTCTGGGCTGGGCAGGGCCCGTGCTGGCTCCTCTCATGGTCTAAGGCGCACCATCAGCACGACAGAGCTCCCGGGACCATGTCTCCCACCTGGCGCCATGGCCCGCTTGGGCCAGCTACTCCACCCTGCTGAGCACGCTTCCTTCCCCTGGTGATGGGGAGGGGGTGGCTGAGGCTGGAGTCAGGGATGCTGGGCACTGTTTTAGACTCCAGAAAACACTCTAACCTCCCCAAACTGGAGACTAAATTCTAAATTAGAGCTTTTTTTGACATTGTCAATCCCTCAGGGGAGGGAATATGGAGAGACACATTAAGCCATTATCAGTTATAGGATCACAGAGCCACAGAGCCATCCCAGCTCCTTTCTAGAACAGGTGGGAAAACCAAGACGCACGGAGGTAGAGGAGTTGCCCCAGAGTCCTCGAAGAAACCTATGTGCCCAGGGCCCTGCCCAGCTGGGAAATCCTCGAGCATGTCTCTGTCCCTGAATTTCTAGTGTCTTATTTGAGGTGGGAGGCGTGGCAACCCTGCCATCAGAGGGAGACCTTGTGTCCAAAAGAATCGATGGAGGCCTGCAGCTTTCCCTCACGACCAGGAGAGCATCATTGAAGGCTCCTCCGTGGATTACAAATGTAGAGGGGGAGGCTTGCCCATTCTTTCCTCAACATGGCCTATATCATCTCTGAGAAAGAGAGCATGTGTCTGTCCTCGGGCAACGTGCTTACAGTAATAGGTAACTGAGCCAAGGAACCTCTCTCTGTGGCCTCGCTGAGGTGGAGGCCCAGGGCCCAACTGCCCCACCAGTCCCCGACCCCTCACAAGCATCTGTGCCTCCGCACCCAAGCCTGGCCCTCCTGGAGGCCACAGTGCTCAGGTGGGGCGAGACCATGGACACGTTGCTGAGTTCCATCACAAAATCTCTCCTCTGTGTCTCCTGGTGAGGCAAGGGCTGGAGGGTGTCTGCCTATGCTCTTTCCTTCTCAGAGCACCAAGTCCAAGTGTGGCGCTGGGGGTGGGGAGGAAGAGTGGGCGAAAAGTCCCTAGCTTGGTTTGGTTCTGTTTATTTTCCTTGAGGGGTAAGAACCCTGGAAAAGACCGTGATTAATTCACCAGTCCCCCGGGGGACGGGCAGCTTTCTTGGACTGTTCAGAAGCTGAAGTCAGGGAAGCGCTTCCAAGGCAACTGCTACCATGGCAACACTAGTGCCAGCCTTGGGGGGACCTTGTTCCTCAGCCCCCTCCAGACCTGAAGCAGCTGGAGCAATTGGCATGGGACCAAGGTACCGCTGTTTGTGGAGCTGGGTCTGGCAAGGGGCAGTTGGCCAGGAGGGAGGAGGGACCCCCAGAGCTCAGGCAGGTAGACACACAGAGGGGCAAGGACTGGATGATCTCTGTGCTCAGAAGCCATCAGACAGGACTCCTCAGGGTCCAACTGAACCAGGACTGGGGCTGGGGCCAAGACCTGCTAACTGGATTTGACGAAAGAGGTCTGAGGTCTGAGACACTCCACCTGGCTTGGACCAGCTCTCTCCGTGTAAGGCCCAGCCCAAGTGTGAGCCCTAGAGCTGGGGAACTGGCTTCCACCCAGGAGGTCCCCAGAGCCTCCCGCAGTACATCTACCATATTTGCCTCTGCCCAGCCAAGCCAGAACTTCCCAAGGTCACCCAGTGAATAGTGGCAGAGGCAGGACTAGAACCCAGGGCTCCTGGCCCCAACCTCAGACTCTTCCCCTGGTCCCACAGCTGCCCCTCTGGGACAGGGACTCCAGCCCTGAGGGGTAGGGCAGCCCATCCACAGGAGGATCCCACAGAGGGCCAAAGGCTTGACTCATCTCAAAAGCCCCAGATCCATCTTTACACTACACAGTGCTTCTGCAGAGGCTCCCTGAGCCAAGGAAAGGGGGAGGGCTTCCCTCCAGCACTGGGACCATGAGTTGCCCTTGGAGACAACAGTAAACACAGTAGTCCCCCCTTATCCAAAGGGGATACATTCCAAGACCCCCAGGGGATGCCTGTAACTGCAGATGGTACCGAACCCTTTATATACTATGTTTTTTCCTATACTTAGACACCTATGAGAAAGTTTAATTTATAAATTAGGCACAGGAAGAGATTAACAGTAACTAAAATAAGATAGAATAATGATATACTGTAATAAAAGTTATGTGAATGTAGTTTCTCAAACTATCTTACTGTGCCGAACTCACCTGTCTTAGGATGGCAGTTGAGTGCAGGTAACTGAAACCACGCGTAAGAGGACTACCGTATAACCAAAATGGAAGAGGTCGCATTTGTGGAGCACTTTCACGTGCCTGGAACTGCTCTCAACACCACGTTTATTAATTCGTCACAGTACCATGAGGTAAGCACCATCACCCCCGTTTACACTTGAAGAAACTGGGACGCTCAGAGGTTAAGTAACTTGCTGGAGGCCCAAAGCTAGGAAGTGGCAGTGCTGGGATTTGAATACGGGCAGCAGGACTCTGGGTCCCAAGCCTCTCTGGAAGGAATTCCAGTTCCGCCATTCCTAGCTGTACAGCCCTGGGCACTCTATTTTTCCTTTCTCTGCTTGGTTTTTCATGTTAAGTGGAGTAAAATAATAATACCCACCTCACAGGACTGCTGTGAGAATTAAACGCTAACGTTTGTAAACTTCTTAGAAAGTACTTGTTACTCAGTAAGTGCACGACAATGCCAGCAAAGCCACAGCAGGCACAGTGGCATTTGAGCAGAGGTGTGGAGGATGACCAGAGTGGGGAGGCGGCTGGGAGAGGGCATAGCTGGAGCCAAGGCACAGGGGCGTGAGAGCCCGGGGGAGCTGCAGCAGGACAGGGTGTGGGCCAGGGATGGAGGGAGGACAGCGCTTAACCCAGGGAGCCTCTTGAAGTTCCATTCCTGTTGGGCCAACCTGGGGGAAGACTGACCAGGCTGGGGCTGAAGTCCAGGGTAGAATTCATCTCATATCCTGGATCCCCAGAGGCTAAGAGACTTTGGGCCAAAAAGCTCAGATTCTGCAGGTCTGTTTTTCTAGCTGACCCCCACCCTCCCTCTAGGTAGATGAAGGGATGTGAGGATGGTCACATCCCTTGAGGGTCACTGCAAAGGGAAGACTGTCAAAACACAGCATGGCATCACTAATGTGGAGGCACCCATGGTGTAGGACAGAGTGAAGAGCCCCTATCCCCATCTCCCCTCTCTGCTTTCCCAAGGGAAAGCAGCTGCCATTGGTACCCAATCTACTGCCCTGATGCTCACCTCCCTCTTGCCACCTCCTTGGGAATTTATAAAGGTCCTTTCCACCCCAGCCCTCTCCAGTATGGCACTGGGATTACATGGGACAACAGATATGAAAGGCTGTGGCTGGGAGGCACCATTTTTCTTTGTTGCCAACTCTGGCAGGACAAGTGTAGTCCCAGGCACACAATAGACTCTCAATAAAAGCTTAGTAATTCTTTAGACAGAGGGGAAATTTGTTCCCCTGCCCCTGCTTGTGGCAGATGGGCTGAATGGGTACAAGGGGCATCTCTTAAAACACTTTTTGAAGTCTACTTGTGTCACGGTTTTATAGCTGACACCACGTCTGCCACTCAACGGGGAGCTCCTAAAAAGCAGAGGCTGTTCCTTACTCATCTCTGGGGTCCTGGCACAGAAGAAGTGATTGATAAATGAATTTCATTTCCTTACTTAAAAAAGAAACACTATTGTCTCCTTCACCTTGTGCGGATCAAATTTGGTTTTATATTTAGGGGTCCTGACAAAGGGCACCTTCTCCCCACCTGGCTGGACTCAGCCCAGTCCAGAAGGCCTGCCTCCTTCTCAGGTCTGCAGGTAAAGAAAGGACCACCAAGTAGGCCACAGTTAGAATTTAAGTTTTATTAAAACAAGCACAATGTATAAAACCATTCTTGTGTTGTAAAAATGTCTGACATGTGTAAATCTATTTTCTTTATGTAAATCAATAACTCAGCTTTTCTGACACTGGCTGTACCTTCACGCTGTCTGGCAGCAGGCACTGACTGCATTGCTCAGACCAGGGCAGGGGGGCTGCTCTAGACCTGCACCACCCCCCACACAAGACTTGACACCGACACCGTCTCTGCTGTCTCTAAGTTGTTCCTCATAGTAACAGCTTAAAACCAGTTAGAATAATAGGGAACAGCTCATTAAAACCAAAATGCATGGACATTCCTGAAAGAAGACAAGCTGTTATGTACTGTGGGAAGTCCACGGGCTTGTGGTGGGAGTTAAAGTCCCATCTCTGCTGGAGGAGCATGGTTAAAAACAAATTTTTAAATGACATACTGACTTTAGCAGCAATCACAAACGAAGAAGATAATAAATGAGGAACACATTTCGGTCACGGCGAAGAAAGATTATGTGCTTGTCTGTGCTACACAGTGGAAGGCGGATCTGGCTTCCTGAATGAGGAAGGCTCCTGCTCTTCCCTGAATTGAGGGGATGGCTTTGCTCAGCCAAGGGAGAGGACGGGCAAAGAGGACGTGCGGAGGACAGAGGAAGGTGGGAGGACGGCCAGAGGAGGGTGACAGTGCAGAGAGGGAAGAGGCATGTGTCCGCAGCCTCTGTCAATGGATGCTTCTCGCTTCTCGAAGCTGGCTCCCTGAAGGCTGCAGCCCAGCGCCTCCCCAGCAGCAGCAGTGAGAGCTGGATCCCCGGGACTGCAGGCGGGTGAGCAGGTGGAGCCCAGCAAAGAGATGTTCCCGCCACAGGCGATTATGCAAAATGACAACTGATTGCTTTCCTTTTCAAAGACAACCCCTTTGGAAAAAGCTTTTTCCTCCAGGACCCTGGGGAAATGGGGGGTTGAGTGGGAACCTCAGGCCTTTGTAGAGAAAAGGCCTGAATAGAGCCACAGAGCAGGCCCCGCCGCCTTCTCTGTAGACTTTGGCCACACAGGTTTCCACAGGGGCAATGACTGGACAGGCCCAGGGCCTACAAGGTGTGACTGGAGCAGCTCAGAGTGCTGTGGGTGTCGGGCACGGTCCCCCATCTCCGCTGCGGCCTGCCTGGGCCAGGGCCCGCCGGCGGGCCAGGCGTGACTTGGAGGGAGGGGAAAGCTTCACAGAGCAGAGGCCCTCAGCCAGCGCCTCTGGCTCCTCTGCCAGTTCGTTCTCCTCATGCTGTGACAGCTGGCGGTTAAGGGCGATGGCTTCTGCTGCGAACAGCGTCAGGTCCATTGTGCTGCTGTTCCTACAGGGGCCAGGAAGGCACAGAGAAGAGGGAGGCAGGACTCAGGGTCAGCCCAGGCCAGGTGCTGGGCACTTCCACTCGCTGCTGTGGTTCTATGTGCCCACCAGATTGTCCTGAGCCAGCACAGGCTCTCTCTAAAGTAGTTCTTGCCTGCGTTTGAAATCTTGCTCGACTGAGGCTAGCATGGCCTTTGAGCTCCAAGTGCAGTCCCTGGACTTGACAGTCAGAGCAAATACCCCCTTCTGCTTAGAACACCCGTCTCTGAGCTCCCACAACTCTGCATGCATGTAGCTGTACCAGAGGAAGGCTGCGGCACATGAAACTCGCCTGTCTCTTCCTCTCCCCCATCAAGGCAGAGCTCCCAGAGCATGGCCTGTGCCATTTATGCCTGTGTCCCCAGAACCCAGCTCAGGGCTAGCATGTACCAAGCACTTTGGGTGTGCTGCATAAATCTTCTAAGTGGGATCTGAGGTTTGGTGCCTCAAAGCGTCTGGAGGCAGCTCTGGAGAATCAGGCAGGAACCCGAGCTGGGCAATAACACTCACAGGCACAAACTGAGACTACGGAGGTGTAAGACTTTCCTGTGTGGCTCCTAAAAACTGGCCACAAGGCTGGGTCCGGAGGGGTTTCCCATAATGCTTGGCCCTTGCCCTTTGGGAATAGGGCAGTGGTCACTGGGAATGCAGTCCAGTTGTTGAAAGGCTCTGGAGTCAACCAGTCAGGGCTACTGTGTGGCCCGAAGCAAGTTAATCTGATTTCTCTATTCCTCAGTTTTCTCGTCTATGAAATGGGGATGAGAAGGGCATAACATATGCGAAGCCCTTAGCACCACATCTGACACATGGTAAGGTAGGTACACGGTGGCCATTATTATTACTCTCTGTCCAGTGGCGTGTAATGACTGGTCCCACTGCCTTACAGTGCCCCGAGTCCTGCTACTTCTACCACCTGCAAGAGCAGGGGGAAGCCCCAGTGTAGGGAAGCCTTGGTGTGAATAACCCACAGACAAGGTCTGTCTTTGGGCTGTAAGTGGTGATTTCCAGTTACAAATCAAGTGGGTAGGCAAAACAGGTTTTTTTTCCCCCTGCAAACAGTGCAAGGAGGGGCCTTAAAGATGCTGGAGGGCAGAGGGAGCAATCTAGGTGGAGGGGGGAGGGGGGGGAGAGAGGGAGTGGGGGTGGAGAGAGAGAGAGAGAGAGAGAGCACGCGAGCGAGCAAGCAGAGGGAAAGAGAGTGAGGAGAGAGGCTACCTGAGCCTAGGGGTGGGCTCCTGTCCCTTATCTCCACCCCCACCCTGGCTGAGAGCTTGAGGGAACGTCAAAGCCAAGGAGAGAAGGGCACTGGGGTGGTTGGAGCATTTACCTCTGGAGGACTTGCGGCGTGGGGAGTCCCCTTTCTGGAGCTTGCTAGAATGGGAAGGACAGATGTGTGGGTAAGCGCTGCTCCCTCCTTCCAAGGGCTGCCCCACCCAAACCAGCACAGAGTGGGTAGGTTACTATAGGCTCTTGGCCCAGCACAGGGACTTGGCTATGCTTACCTGCAGGGTCAGGCCTTCTAAGGAGAGAGCAAGAAAGGTACAAACTGAAGACACAGCCCCCAACATGCATGAAAACCTCTCTCTCCCTTTGCTCGGCAACACCCCAATCATCTTCCAAGACCCCACTCAAGGGTCACTTCCCCTGTAAAGCATTCTCCCTTTCCTGCCACCTTCCTACCCACTTGAGCAAAGGTGGACCCCGGTCCCTTTGTGCCCCTGGGGCCACATTCACCTGGCACACCCTACAGACCTCTCTTTTAATAAGCATTTATCACACTGTCCTGTAATTTATTCCCTTGTCTACTTCTCTCCGCTAGAGCATGGAAATAGGGCCTGGGTCCCACTCATCCCTGTATTGCCAGTGTCTGGAGTGTAGCAGGTGTTCACTCTTGGGTGCCTGGGAATTAGCCACTTAGACACTCTTGGATTAGGTCCCGGTCTGTAACATGCACTGGCAATGCTTGCCTCTTTCCACTGGCAGGGTCACTGAGCCCAGCTAGGGCCTGGCAGACCAAGGAGACACAGTAAGTCACCAAGGAGTCGGGCAGATCCCTTGGAGAGACAGAGGTCGGGTATTGTGACTGAACAAGGAGGATTTAAAAAAAAATTTTCTAGTGAAGATTTGGATACTTAGCCTAGGGAAAAATACTACCATTTGTCTTCCAGGTCAGCTGTACCCAGGCCATGAGGAGAAACTATGTGCCCCCAATGCGGCCACACAATAAGCAGGGCAGCAAGGCCTTGCTTGCTTCTGGGTGCTCTCAGCTAATGATGTTTTTGTATAAGGGGATGGTACTACAGGCCTCAAATGATGACACCAGGCTGCTTTCTGGGCTGGGTGCCTCTTCCAACAGTGGGATGCACGTGCCAAGTCCCCCAGAGGGCTCTTTTGGGGGTTAGTCTGTGGCCAAGGTTAGAGCCAAGGCTATGGCCTGTAAGGGGGCTCACCCTGGGCAAAGGAAGGAGTCAGTTCACTGCCCACGCATAGGGATGGAAGCTGCTGCATGACCTCCTTGCAGCTGAGGTAAGCCACCTGGCTGGCGTTCAGCACTCACTGGTATGAGAGCTTCCTCATGGCCATGCCACAGGTCTGGAGTCACTCACCCCTTGCACCCACGGGTGCTGCAGAACTTGGGCAGCGCTGAGTCTCTGCTTCGCATCTCGAACCAGGAGCCTGGAGATGAGGTCTTTGGCTTCGTTGGAGATGTGTGCCCAGTCCTTGTCTGGAAACTCATACTTGCCTTCCTGGATGCTCTCAAACAGCTTGTTCTAGGTAAAGAAGATTCCTCCTGAGGCCACGCTGGCCAGGGATGGGCAGGATGTGCCTGTCACTGATCTGATCACCCGGCTTCAATCAACCTGAGCTGTAGCTGCAGCTCATGGCTCAGGGATGCCACAGCCCAGGAGCCCTTCCCACACCCCCACTGTCCCTTAAATCATCAAACTCTACAGAATGCCCTTGGTAGGCCGGGAGGGCTGTGCTGCCTGGAGGACTGGATGGTGTCAAGTGGGAACATCACTGGGAGAACAAAGCCCACATTCCCTGGCCCTTCCTGGAGGGCCCTCTGTGAACCTCTCAGGCCTCTTCGCCCACCACCAGCTGCCTCACACGCCACGCTTCCTCCCTGTGCACATGCGGCTGTTTCACGTGTCCCTGTCTCTGCTTGTGCCTTCTACTTATATTTCTCACCCTTCTTCCCCAGGCGAGACTCATCCTTTAAGAGTCAGCTCAGGTATCACCTTCTCTAATGATCCTCCCGAACTCCTAGCTGGGCTGAGTGCCTGATTATCTCTATTTTACCTTGTGGCTGCCCTGACAAAAGAGGGAGGGGGCACTCTAAAGCCCCTTCCGGATCAGAAACACCCTCCCAGCCAGTTCCACTGGCATCCCACAACCACGCTGACCACTCCCCCCCACCGGCAGGGCCTATGCAGCAGTCCCTGGGGCTGCACTCACCTGGCACACCCTGCAGACCTCGCCCCGGTCCCAGCCACAGTCAGCCCCGCAGTGACCGACAAACGGAGGGTAGCCACTCAGCATGATGTAGAGGACCACGCCCAGGCTCCACAGGTCACAGCGCTTGTCATAGAAAGTGGCCTGGTCCGTGAAGACCTCAACCACCTCGGGGGCCATGTATTCTGCAGAGCCACACTGCGGGGGCCACAATTGGCAGGAGAGAGGGCAGAGAGAGAGGCTTAGTCACCGGGAGAGCATGGCAGGGGGCAGACTGTACTGGGACTGCAGCAAGAGGATGGAGGCGTAGGGTACGGAGTAGGAAGTTGTCAGGAAGGCCAGCCAGAGAGCTCACCAGAGGCCACCAAAGCACTGAGAGAAGCTGGGCCAAGCCAGCATTTGTCACCTGAGCCCCATCTTTCCCCATGACCCACATGGCCAGTTCCAAGCAGCCTTCCTATCTTTTCAGGTCCTTCTCCAGTAGGCAGAGACCTCTGGCCAAGAAGCTCCGGGAATGTCTCCCCGCCTCAGCTCTCCATAAACAGACACTTCGTGCACAGGTACTTAAATGAACCCAGAATACAGCTCTGGGAAGGAGATCTGTGGAGAACCAACTCCACACCGCAAGGATTTCCTAAAGTGAATCCTGCCAAGCTCTCCTGCTAGCTCAGAGCAAGGATGTGTAAGAATTTAGAATTAAGAGACCATTAAAGCTACAAGAGCCCTTAGAACAAATCTGATCTTCTCACCCTCCCGTTTATAGATGGCAAAGGCAGAGCCTAGAATGGGACAGGGACTGTTTGAGCACATCAGTGGCAGACCTGGGGCCAGAATCCAGGATTCCTCCCTCCAACCCTCACATGGAAAACTGCTGGTGAGAACAAAACACAACATTTTCTCTCCCCTATTTGTTATTTCAGGCTCACCAAGAAACAATCCCCTCCCAAATGAATCTGATTGGAAGGTTAAGTGTTCTCAAGAAAAGATATTTTCTTTGTTATTGGCAATTAGGGTTAATGACTTTGAGAACAAGGTAGCCCAGCATGTTAGAAGCTAATACAGAAACATTCCTAATAATGTTGCTTAGAATAAGACACAATACAGGCATATTAAAAGGCATGTCTTAAAAAAGGATTATTAGGAAAATTTACTTGTGAAACATGCAAATCTCAAAAGAGTCATAATAATTATAGTATATCAAGTATGTACAAGAGATGTCTTAGGAAGAGGCAGCTCCCAGCAGCACCATCTGGGGGTGAAATGTGAAGTCAGAGAAGCAACCGGATAGCTTGGCCGAGCGATCCCACGTGCATGTTGCCTGGGACCTCACAGTTCCCGCTAGAGAGAGACTATCCTTTCCAGGGTTGGGGAGGACAGCCCCCCATCCTTCCTCACAGTGGGGATGGGCTATGACCTCTCCAGTAGGAATGGGATTTATAGAACTATCCACACGCTTATATGCAAAAGGACTGGCCTGGGAGTCGAGCCTGTTTTCACCTGCGTCAGGAGTCAGGGTTTAACCTGTGCTTACAGTCACAATTTGTCCCTTCATCAGCAGAGAGGACCCATCCCAAACTAAAAGCCCTAATGTCACTTTCATTAGCAACTAAGGGGCAGGGGTCAGGCTTGGGAACTACAATACAGAGCCCAGAGCCCATGAGCCAAATGACAACTTGGGCAGTGGGAAGTGCTACAGATCCACTTGGTATGAGGGATCCACTCAATACCAGGGCCTTCCTTCCTTCGCCCTCTGTTCTGGACTCCCTAGCTTTGGTTCAGGGGGCACTCCAAATGCACAGGAGCGCAGAAGGAAGTGGCACAGGGTACCCAGCCACACATACCGGGGTGGTGAGCTCTGGTGTAGTTATAGGGGTACAGGAATTGTTCAGTTTCACCCCACTGCCCAAGTCAAAGTCACAGATTTTCACCGGAGACACCTGAAAAGGAAAACAGAAGCCAAGGTCACAGATATAAGAAACTACAGGGGCCAAGTGCAGTGGCTCAGGCCTGTAATCGCAGCAGTTTGAGAGGCAGAGGTAGGAAGATCACTTGAGCCCAGGAATTAGAGACCAGACTGGGCAACACAGTGAGACCCTGTCTCTATAAAACATAAAAAATTTAGCCAAATGTGGTAGCACACATCTGTAGTTCCAGTGAACAGCGAGACCCTGCCTGAAAAAAAAAAGAACTCCAGAGCATGAGGAACCCGACATGACTGTCACACTGCATCTGGCTTTATCTATCAGGTCATATTTGCTCTCCTGGGTTAACAAGAGGTCCCCAGAGGACTTTTTCCAAGGTGTCCTCTTCCCCATGCTCTTATTTCCCAACTAAAAGAAAAATGGGTGAACTATATGGTGTTAGACTGCCGTGAACTTAGTATAAAATAAGTATGGAACTCTTGCCAGCAAATGATGGCACAGGTTGCAACACAGAAACTAGAGAAGTCAATATATATTCCTGGAAGACAGACTCCTCGAAGCCCATCTGGTGGAGCACAAAGGAGCCTGGAGTAAAACCCTTGGCCACTCATCCTGGTTTGCTTGCTTGGGACTTTGTCAGTTTAAGCACCAAAAACCCCATGTTCCAGGAAACCCCTCAGTCCTTGGAAAACTGGGATGGTTGGTCACTCTAGGTGGCATCAACACAGTAGCCAAGCCCATCAGAACCGGATGCTGTGCCTGAGACCAAGACAGGGTGACTCATCTCTGGAGCCAACTGGGAGGGCAGTTTGGGTGCACATGTGAAAACGGCCTCCACGGTGGAAGCAGCACACAGCGAGCTGAAAGCGCTGGTTGTGTGAGTCCCAGTTCACCGGTTTACTGCCTGGAAGCCTGGGCAAGTTCCTCCTTCTTGCCTTCCTTCCTTCTCTCCCTCCCTCCCTCCTTCTTCTTCTTTTCTTTTTCCATTAGCCCCTCTCTTTTTCACTGTAGTAAAATATAAAATATACCTATTCAGCTATTTTTTTTTCTTTAAGAGACAGGGTCTCACCTGTCTCCCAGGCTGGAGTGCAGTGGCATCGTCATAGCTCCCCGAAGCCTTGAACTCCCGGGCTCAAGTGATCCTCCTGTTTCAGCGTGCTGAGTAGCTGGGACTACAGGTGTGCGCCACCACACCCAGCCCATTTTAGCCATTTTTAAGTGTATATGAAAAATGTACACTTAAAAGTCATTGGCATTAACTATTACCACTATCTGTTTCTAAAACTTTTCCATCACTCCAATTGGAAACTCTATATTCATTAAGCAATAACTTCCCATTCCTCTTCTCCCTGGCTCCCAGTCATCTCTAATCTACTTTGTCTTTATTAATTTGCCTATTCCAGATATTTCACATAAGTGGAATCATACAATATTTGTCCTTTTATGGCTGTCCTATTTCACTTGGCGTGTTTTCAAGGTTCATCCATGTTGTAGCATGTATCAAAACTTCATCCTGTTTCATGGCTGAATAATATTCTATTGTATGTGGGTGCCACATTTTGTCTATTTCATCTGCTGATGGCCACTTGGGTTGTTTCTACCTTTTGTATATTGTGAATAATGCTATAATGAACATTAGTGTACAAGTATCTGTTTGAATCTCTGTTTTCAATTCTTTTGGGTACACACCTAGGAGTGGAATTGCTGGGTGATATGGTAATTCTGTGTTTAGTCTTTTGAGGAACTGCCAGACTGTTTTCCACAGTGGTTGTATGGTTTTACACTGCCACCAGCAATGTGTGAGGGTTCCAATTTCTCCATATCCTCATCAACACTTGTTATTTTTCCATTTCTTAAATTATGGCCATCCGAGTAGGTATGTAGTGGTATCTCACTGTGGTTTTGATCTGCATTTCCCTAATGACTAAGGATGTTGAACATCTTTTCATGTGCTTGTTGGCCATTTGTATATCTTCTTTGGAGAAATGTCTGTTCAATCCTTTGTCAATTTTTTAATTGGGTTGTCTTTTTGTTGTTGAGTTTTAGGAGTCCCTTATCTATTTTGGATATTAAAGCCTTCCCAGATGTATGATCTGCAAATATTTTCTCCCATTCTGTAGGATGTCTTTTCACCTTCTTGATAATGTCCTTTGACACTTGGTCTCTCTTAATTTTAGTTTTTCCAACCATAAAAAGGGATTAATAAACTTGTGCCATGAAGATCAAATGAAACAAAGGCCATGAAGGTACATTGTACATCAGAGGCAATAACAGGTAGTTGAGAACACCTATGGAAATACAGGCTCTTCTACTTACCAGCTGAGTGACTCTGTACAGTTTCTTAACCTCTCTGAGCTTCAGTGTCCTCATCCATAAAATGAAAATAATAGGATACGCCTATTATTTTATATTTTAAATATATTTTAAAATATCATGATATTTTAAAATTATTAAATAAGTGTAAGTGCCTGGCACAATATAAGCACTCAAGACACGTTAAATGTAATTATTAATAATAATAATGATGATAAATTATAAAGGTCTATGCCAGACCAGTGAGAGGAAATCACATGATCTTATTTGAGCTAATCCATTATCATTCCCCACAGAAGAGTGTGAGTAGCAGGTGGATTCACATATTCACTCACAGGCACCTCTTATTTATGAGTCACAGCTTCATCCAGACCAACACATGCATGCTCTTGCATACATAGATGTGCACACACATGCAGAGCTGTGAACATGGGTCCCAGTACCACTAGGGCCTAAACTCCTAATAAACACAAAATTTGTGTTTCTTTTATGGAATTGCAAATACTTCCATTTACTAGTAGATTGAGTTAGGGCAACATTTAAAATAGGTTGAATTTGTTCAACACTGAGCATAAATGTTTTCTTTTTAATGGGCACCTTTGGAAATAAAAATGGAAACAGAAGTCCTTTGCAAGAACTTGTTCCTAATTATTACTTCTGGTGGTGGACACCATCTGGTATATATACCACAACACAAATATCATTTATAGGTAGAGATCTGCTCCATATAAGATTGAGTTGTTCAGGACTCACATCAACTGCTTAAAGGTAGGTGCATTAGACCAGAAAATATTAATTTTGTGCAGGTCTCATATTCTATGAATATAAACTCTGACTTAAGCCAATCATACTGATGATGAAGAACACAGAAGGGACAAGGATTAATGCCACTTGGATCACAGAAACATTACCTATAATATATAACATTCTCACATGTCCATACTCATCAGTTCAAGTTGGTACCCAAGGCCATGGGAATGGCTAACAATCTATACTGAAAGCAAGGGTTTCAGATCAGTGTAAACTGTAACATCCCAAATCAGGCCCTAAGTACCTTTTCTGGAGATTCACACAATATATTTTCTGGCTTCAGATCACGATGAGCAATGCCTGAAATGACAAAGAGCAAAGAAATGGTTAACATATGCACATAATCACCAAACATTCCACACACAATTAATTTTTTCCAAATGCTGTTGTTCACAGATTAATTCCCAATTATGGTACATTAAAAAAATCAACGAACCGCAGGAGGCAGAAGTAACCAGAGACACAAACCAAAAGCAAGTTCTTTTGAAGCAGAGGCTTTAGAAGTCTGGCAGGGATAAGAAGAGCTAAATGAATCCCAGCCAGCCTACCTTTCAGCACTGCAGTGACCACCAAGAATAAGAAAGCCTAACACAAAGCAGAGCAGAGAGCCCTGCAGATGGCAATGCTAGGAACAGCGATGCAGAAATAATTAGTGCCTTGTTTAAGAACATCTCGGGGGGCTTAGACTGCTCTACGTCATTTCTTCTTGTGTGGCCAATTAAAAAAAAAAATTTCTTCAGTGCGACTCCCTGAATGTTCAGAGGAGCAAGTGTTAGTTACCAGATCTCCCAAAGCTTGTCTGATTCCCTCCTCACCTGCTCTGCATGCCCAAGGCAGCCCCTCCAGCAGTGGAGCAAGACTACTTTGGCCCAAGGGTGCTGTTCTTAAGAGAAGACTCTCCTGCATTTTGGCCAGGTCTCCTTGAAGGAGAGTGGAAGTAGCAGCCTAGCCCAGGAGGGGTAAGCCTTTAACCTGCTGACCTGGCCAGGAAGGCAGCTGGGGGAGAACCTTCTTATAACCAAAGAAAGGGACAAAGAACCAAGTCATAGGGCCATCGTGTTCTGGTGAAGGACACAGAAACCCCCCTTTCCTCTTTCCTTCCACAGCATGCACAGCACAGAGATAGAGAGGCTGGGAGGCTGAGCAAGAGTCAAATAGCTACTGCTCAGAAGTACTGGAAAGCAGCAGAGGATTCCCAGGGTGATGAGGATGAGCAGAATCTGCTTCTCTGGAACTCCCTTGATGATCAACTTCTTTGGCAGCCTCCTGTTCCCTACTGGAAGGCAAAGGCCCCGCCCCGCCCACCCGAGGCACCTCCCTAGAGAAGTAAAACCTGAGCTCCAGCAAGCTAAGTAACTTCATCAGTCACCTAATTGAATGAGAACCCAGAGCAACTCAGTCCAGGCTGCACAAATTGGGTCGGGCTGCAGCTCGCCACACTAAAAGTGAAAGATATTTTCCATTACAGCAAGTGCTCCCACAGAAGGATCATGAAGCATGCATGGAGTCTTACTCTCCAAATAGGTGCCCGTGGCCCAGTTGTCCCGCAGCCTGAGAACTCAGAGAGCCTGGCTGTAATAATGGGTCTGCTGTGTGAGCACACCGGCCATTGAGCTGCTCCAGTTCATTTCCCAGAGGTTAATCTGCAGTGTGTCCAGTATTTAAAAGTATGGAACTTGTTTCAGGCCTGACCCATTCTTGCCCAATTCATCTTCCCAGTGTGAAGTTATTTAGAAAACAGCCAAGTTCAGCTGGAAATCGTTTTTCATCCCCTCCAACTTCTAGTCACATGGGCAGCTGGCCAACTAGATGTTAACAAGCACTTCAGACCCCCTAAGATACCACCAGCCTCTGTTCCCTTTAGTGCATGCTTGTAAATAAATAAATAAATAAATAAATAAATAAAAATAAAACCGCCTTTACCACCCCCTCCAAGGTATGGATCTTGTACAAAGTGTGACCCAGTTTTGCAATCTACAGAAGCAGCTTGGGGAGCAGTTGTAAATCTTTGTCAGGCAGGTGTTACCTACATGCATCCCAGCTTTCAGAAACAGAGCTGCTGCTATTCATCATGCTGTGGAAGGTACAGACTCCCCCTTCTAGGAGTTTTCATCCTAGGTGCAAGTCAGGGCCCCAACATGGGCACTGTCAGTATGCAGGCATGCAAGCCATGCCAGTCTGTGCTGGATTGCTGGCCCAGAGTGGGATGTGTGAGCGGCATGCCTATGACTGGTCCCACGCACTCACAACCGGTGTTGCTGGCCAATACCCACAATGGTGGAGGGAGCAGACCTAAGTCACAAATTGTTTGCTCCCCCCACCCCACCAGGCAGAATGCATTAAGGGATTTAATATTAATATTAGGAATAAAAATGCTTTCTGCCTGGTGGGGGATGAGGATGGAGGAAATAACATTTGTTGAAGAACTACTATGTGCCAGGAACTATGCTCCATCTATGCTTACACATACAATACATAAGTTACATATAATTACATAAATGAATTTATACCTATAAAGGCTTAGAATAGTGCCCAGCACATAACAAGTGCTACATACATGTTAGCTACTGTGGATGATGTTATTCTCTCTCTTGAGTCTCACGTGGGGCAGGCATTATTACTGAGCGAGCACATAACTGGAAGAAAGGTTTTTTCCACAGCACTGCTGTTAGGCAAATTTTTAAAAATGCATGTAACAGTCAAACATTTATGGAAATACAAAAACAATTTGCAAGAAGATTTAATTCACTACAAAAGTTCTTGAATAATCAGTCCTAGGGAAGGGACTGTAAACCAAAGTGTAATTCAAACAAAGGCAGCCTGCTAGTTACCATTGAGATGTTCAACAGATATCTCAAACTTACATATTAATAGAAAAATGCATTTTTCATTTCCTGTGAACAAGATATATAAAACTACATATACCCCATCATGCCAGTTTTGAAAAGAGAGATACAGGTGATGTATTTTAAAAGACTAGAAGGAGTAACACTAATATATGTATACTAGGATAGGTTATTATGCATGAGTTCTGTATTCTTTATCAGAAAAGAAAAGGAACATCATTCATGTACAGTCACATATACACACACTCAAACATGCCTCATTCAACGTGAAATTTATTGTTTTTGCTCCTTGCTCTTTCTCCTGTATCCCTATCCTGCCTAATAGCTCTACCATCTACCCTTCATCCACAGCAGAAGCCCAGGAGCACCCTGGACTGCCGCACCCCCCTCTGCCCCCGCTATGGGTAAGCATGTTCAAATCACCACTGCCTCAGTACCCACAGGCTGGCCAGCCCAAGCCACCCACCAGGGCCAAGGCTTGGTTCACCTTTGGTGTGCAGGAAGTCAAGGGCAGCAGCAACATCCTGCACCACTCGGCTGGCTTCTCGCTCATTGAAGTGCTTCTGCTTCTGGATGTGGGCTAGGATGGAGCCTGGGGAGCAGAGGGAACACAGAAGAATGCCTTTCCAGGCTTTAGTAAGCATAACTAATTAGAGGCCAAGTTTTCACAAGCTTGGGGTAGGGACATAGGCTTATTCATCACTAAATGTCCAGCAACACGTGTGGAACCTGGCGCAGAGGAGGTGCCAACACATGTCTGTTGAACAGAACTATACTGCTATCTTCTGTTCTGTCTCTGAGGAACTCAGAAGGGAGAGAGAACAACTATTATATGGCCAAAAAATATTAACGCCACTTGGGCTGATTTGGCTTCTAAAATCAAAAGAAACTAAAAGTGAATGCACGTGGAGCTGATGGGGTCTCTCTGTAGGAACATGTTCTCCTCTCCATCTGATCTCAGATCCAAAAAAGAGCACAAGGCTTCAGATGGAAATGCCACACCCTCACCAGATATGTAAAGGTCTGGAGAGAGGGGGAAAGCTGCTTTTTGCTCTGAACTTTCCCATTTATTATTACTATTATTTTTTTACAATGGCTAACATTTATTGAGTAGTTAGTTACTAGTGCCAAGCACTATGAAATACTCTTTAAATAAACTGTCTTAATCACATCACAACTGCACAAAATGGGTAGCATAGTCATCTCCATTTTATAGGTGGGGAACCTGAAGTCAAAAATGGTTAAGCAACTTGCCCAACTTACAGACCAGTATGTGGCGAAGCGAGGACTCGGGCTCAGCACAGCCAGGCCTCAGATCCCGTGCAGACTTCCCGTCAGCAGGGCTTAGGACCCAACTGCTGAGGGGATGGACTGTCCCGAGCCAACCACACTCTCTTTACCTCCTGGTCTGGCCTCAACAAAACTATGCTAAGTGTATGGCCACAGAAGACCCCAACTGCATCTAGCATTTCAAACGTGTAATGGACAGTGAGTCCTGGGTTGTTGGGCAGTGTGGGGGCAGACACAGGCATGAACATGTGGCTTGGCTTCATGTGGTCTATATTCACTACTGGAAGCCAGTATTTCTCAGCTGAAGACATCATCTCTATGTCCTAAAAATGGCACATGTTTACTTATTAGCTATTTTTTTTTTTTTTTTGGCAAAGGGAGGGGAGGAGAGAAGGGGAAGAATTGCCAAGGATCTTTCAATTGCCAGATTAAACAACGAAAGGATCCCAACCTGCTGGGGCACATTCCCAAAAACCTGGCTCCTGACTAGGCCCTAGCTTGCTCTGCTGTAGTGAGACTCTTGTTTCCAAATTTGTTAAAAGGAAAGGCAGAGAGTAATATTCTACATACTTCTAAGACAGCCCCCAGCATACCCAATTGTTTTAATCATATCAACAGCTGACATTTATTGAGCCCTTAGTGCCTACCGGGCACTGTGCCAAGTATTCCACATGAATTATCTCATTTAATTTTCACAGAAACCCCATGAGGTAGGTGCTATCAATACCTCTATTTTGCAGATGAGAGTACTATTTGGAAAAGGTTAAGTGACTTGCCCAAGGTCATATGGCTGGTAATTGATGGAGCTAGACTTAAGTTTAGCTGTGTTGGTTTCTTTCTTTTAAAAAAAAAATTTAACTAATTTATTAAAAAAATTTTTTTAGAGATGGGGTCTTGCTCTGTCACCCAGGCTAGAGTGCAGTGGCATGATCATAGCTCACCACAGCATCTAACTCCTGGGCTTAAGCCATCCTCCTGCCTCAGCCTCCCTAGAAGTTGGGACTATAGGCGTGAACCACTGCATCTGGCCTGTGTTGGTTTCTAAAACAAGCCCCTCTGTGTGGCCCTCTGCTAAGCTCCAGACATCCCTGCAACTTTTACCTTGCAAATGTGTCCTAGGGTTGGGGGAGTGACGGGGAGGGAAAGGGCTTCTCTATCCCCTTCATCATGTTGGAAAAGCAACTTAAATATACACCCAGTGATTATGTGTGTGGGTGGTGGCACCTTTCCATCTGAAGGATGGTACATTCTCAGGCCTCTCCCCTCCATCCTAGGTCTGTGTCCCAAACAATGGGACCCTCCTCCATTTTAGCCTTTCTAGACTTCACAGTGTATTTGAGGGCTTCCACCCCGTAATTAATTTAGTTAAATAGTGAATGTGTCAAAACAGGGGATTGATAAATTGATGACTAAATGTATCTATATATGACTCCTATTATAATGAAAAGGCATTTATAAAATGCCCACACAGGTGACATTCTAAGCTCCACAAAATGCTAATTATCATCCTTCCCTCCGGCCTCCCTTCTTCCAAATCAAGGGCAGTTTTTAAGTCCTTCATCCTTTTTATTAGCTTGACTCGTTTTAGAAGTCTCTGGGATTCATGATGGATGATCACCACCCTGCGTCTTAATCAGAAGTCCAAACACATACTCGATAGTAAGTACCTCCTTGCAATTTCTCAAAGACCAAGTAAAACCTTGTGTCATCTTCAAAGAACTCAATCAGCTCCAAAATGTTCCTTAAATAGGGAAAATAGGAGGAGAAGGAAAAGGGGGGAAATGGTATTATATATTAAAGTCTACTTACAAATATACAATGAAAAAAATACAATGCCCTGTAGCTGGGCAGAAATCAACTTGAAATCAGAATGCTTATTAAAGACCCACGTGTGGAAGCAGCCAATGGTGTTAGCAAGATTCAGGTCACCTTATCTTTCCATAATGTTTAGTCTCTGGTGTTTTCACCAAGTCTGTGCTGTCAAACCCCAGCCCTAAAACCCACTAGGTAGAGTTATAAAAAAGTCCCGGTCACATTAAACTGAATAAAATCTGCAGCCGACTGGAAGCAATTGCGGCTAATAACACTGAATAGTAGGTGTGTGTCCTGGAGGCAAGCAGCAAATAATTACTTGCCCTCCCTCTTGCCCATAAATCACGGGGCAGTATTTACATTGCCTGGAGAAAATGGAAACATCTGTCAAATAGACTTGGGGCCTAACGTGGGCACCGCTAGACCCTAACTGCTAAGCGCTGCTTAATGAAACGGCCGCGTTCCTGGCCACCGTAGCACTTGTGGCCTTCCCCGGTGAGCACTCTCTGTTGGCCTGAGTATTTCAGTGCTCTGCCAACAAGGTCGTCTTGTAGCTCAGTAGGGAAGCCACCAGCCTGGATATTGGAGGTGTTGGGGGCTTTTTTCCTTTTAAAGAACAAAATAAACCGAGTCTCTAATGCTGAACTAAGAAGCTGTAGGGCTGAAAATAAAAACCTGTCCCTCATAAAAAAAATGCCGATCACTTTGGGAGATACCAGGCTTTTACTAGTGTGAAGGCGTCCAAATAAGATGGGCAAAATGGCCTAATTTGAAAGAAGATTGTAGAGGCAGTGCCTGGAGTTAAATCAACAGCAGCCCCGTCCCACAAGCTTAATGACAAAGCCATCAATACCAGGCCACTGGCTCCCTGCTGACCCTGCCATGGAGGGAAAGAGAGGGGGAAGCGGAGTCTTGGAGGTGACCCTGATTTAAAGCCACAGTGGGAGAGCCACTCATTTGGAGCTGGTGGTGGGCGGGCCAAGCCAGGCTAGAGATTACCTTGGCCCAGTTATCAAGAAGGAGTGTCAGACAAGGTTTCAGGACCTTAGTAGTATCTGCACATATGCAAATATGCTAGGAACAGAAAACAGCAGCAAATATTCTTAACAGTTTGCCTCATCCTCATCTCAGTATTAAAAGCAGGTCCCTAAATATTTTACCAGGCAACACTCAGCCTAGTTTCCATAGGTACTTGAAAGAAAGAAAACCCCATTTTTTCCCAAACAGCCACTGGTTCACACTGCTCACTCTTCTAACTTGGCTGAATTGCTGATATTACAGTATTTCAGAAGAGAAGACAGCTTCTTTGCTGTTACTGCTGCTTCTCCTCTCCCTCTCACTGAGGGATGGAAGGAGGCACATGTGGTTGGGGGGGAGCACGGGTGACAGCTAACTGCTGGGGTCAGGAGATAGTAAGAAATAACCTCCTCTTTTGTGGCCTAGCATCCCCCAGAGAAGCAGCAAGTAACCCCACACTATACTCACTTGTTTCCTTGACACTGATAGAGTGTCTCCACCTCTCGAAATACCCTACTCCGACTGTGCCCTGCTTGTTTTTCGATGATCTGTGGGAAGAATAAAATCTGTCATGTACACCCACCTGACTTCAAAACAGCCCCTCTGCAGGAGCCCTCTGGGAGATGCAAGGCCACATTCAGTCCAAATCCAGGTTGGAGCAGAAGTCTGGAGTAGGCCTTGGTGACACAGGCACTATGGCTCTGTCAGCAAAGCAATAGGCTGGCCCGAGGGCTTTCCAGCAAGCTGAGCCCGTTAGACTCTGGCCAAGCAGACCCCAAGGAATTGTGTGAGGCTGCTGCCCACCCCCGCTGCCCAGGGGAGACTGAGGCGGCCAGCAAGACAAAGAGCTATCTCCACTTAGCTCCTACTCCTGAAGGCATCTCTTTCTGCTGCAAGGGTGAGCACTTACCACCTCTACTGAAGGATCTGTTAGTGCTGGAGAGAAGCTGAAGTTTTGAGGTCCAGCTCAGACGCTGCCTCTGCAATTCCCCCCAGCAGAAGCACTCTTCCTCTTCTGAGAACTTACTCTTTGGCAGGCTAAGTAATTAATTTACGTAAGCTCAGTTAACCCTTACAACAACATCAAAAAATGGGAAGGTGTGAAACATTTGCCCACAGCATGAAGCTGATTCCAAAGCTACCCTACACCTGCCTAGACCCTGCACAGCTTCCTAGAGCACCTAGAGGCTTTGTGTCTCCCATGATACTATGTGCTGCTCCCCTCCACGCCTATACCTGGAGATGCTTGGCAAATGCTGACTGAAGGAACGGATAAGCCAACAGATGAGCAGATGGTTTACAACAGGGACTGGCTGCCTCTGGAAACCTCTCTGGACCCATCCAGAGCCCCAAACCATTGCAAATGGAGCCTATGAGCAAGGCTGTGCCTTGCAGCTCACATGTGCAAAGTAGCAGCACAGACCATGGCATCCTGCTCCTTCATTTAGAGACTGCTACGTAGAACAGTTCAAACTTCTCCAGTATGTTGTAGCACAAACAACCATGACCAACTATAATTTTCTAAATAAGTCTGCATCTGTTAGTAAGCCACTGTGGGCCCATTTTCTGTGCAGAGAAGTGTAGTGCTGGAGAACAGAAGCTATTCAACGCCAAGCTATTCAACTTCATTCACCAAGCATTTTAGATCAAAGTCAGGAAGAACTTTCTAGCAGGCAAGCTTTCCAACACAGTTTCCTCTAAGGAGGTAATGGACCCTTGTTACTAAAGACGGAGACATGGACAACTATTTGGGGAGTCATAGAGGAAATTCAGGATCAGATTGTCTTGAAATTCCATTCCAGCCCGAAGACTCTAGGATTCATCAGCTGGGTGCCTATAGGGAAAACTGTAATAAGCCCAGGAATGTGGAGCCATCCTGGGAGAAGCAGCCCATCTCTAGGGTGCTTTCAAAGAATAGGGGAGACATGAGACACAGGCAGAACTGCTGACACCAAAGAATTGTCAAACCAGGGTCCAATGTTGGCCCAAAGATGCCAGGGGGCATGGATGGAGGGCCAGGTTTTCCTCCTGGGATCCAACCTTGAAGAAATCGATCCCTCTCACTCATAAATGTATTCAAAGCTTTGAAAATCAATTTATGATTTTGTGATTTTTACCACACTTTGGCCTATTTCTAAGAAAATTACTTGTAATTTATACTGATCTGTTTCCAAAAAGAAATTACGATAGCTCTTTTGTTACCATGTGAAACAATACTCCAGCAAAAAGGAACATGGCTTAGCAGAAGTGTTCTCCTTTTCAACCCACAGCTTGGACTGTGGAAAGCTGGTTAGAAGAAAACACTTCTTTCAGGAGTCTGTTTGGCTGGGATTGCCTGTACAAGGCCGTGCTTAGACCTGGTGGCTCAGGTGGATGATTTGAATCAAGCCTGCATTGCCCCCTTGGATCTAATAAGACCCTTTCTCTAGATCAGTGGTCCTCAAACTCTGGTGGGTATTAGAATCACCTGGGGAACTTGGTAAAAATATAATTATAATGACCCAGCTTAGTCTTATATCGAGAAACCTGGATCTCTGGGCTTCGTTAGCTCCCCAGGTGATCGTGATACACACTAAAGTTTAAAACCGTCCTACCTATGTCAGTGGTTCTCAATGTTTAGTGAGTATCAGAATCACCTGGGGAGCTTGTTAAAATTCATACTGCTGGGTCCACCCCTAGTTTCTGACTCAGTAGGTCTGGGCTAGGGCCAGAGTAACTTGTACTTCTAACAAGTTTCCAGGTGATGCTGATGCTGCTGGCCCAGGGACCAAATTTGAGAACTACATTCTAGATCCAAGCCTCCTTCCACATGGGTTGGGCAAATGGAAGCAGTGGGGTGAAATGAGCCGCTCCAAGGTCATGCAGCACATTAAAGGCTGCAATGAGGCTGGAAGGCACTTGTCCTGCCCCAAAGCTGAGCACTGGGTCACTCTAGTTTTTAATCCTCATTCTCATGATAATGCATGTCACTGGTATAGCATTTTTTTTTTTTTTTTGAGACAGAGTCTCACTCTGCTGGCCCAGGTAGAGTGCAGTGTTGTAATTGCAGCTCACTGCAACCTCAAACTCCTGGGTTCAAGTGATCCTCCTGCCTCAGCCTCCTGAGGAGCTGGGACTACAGGTGCATGCCACGATGCCCGGCTAATTTTTTTCTATTAGGAGAGACAGGGTCTTGCCCTTGCTCAGGCTGGTCTTGAACTCCTGAGCTCAAGCAATCCTCCTGGCTTGGCCTCCCAGAATGCTAGGATTACAGGCATGAGCCACTGCGCCCAGCCACTTGTATAGCATTTTGCAATTTGTAAAGTGTTTCTACCTCTACCAGTGCATTTTTATTTTCATCTTCACAACTACCTCATGAGGCAGAAAGGGCAGGTATCACCATTTAGAAATGTAGGAACTAAGGCTTAAGGAGTTTCAATGACTTGCCCAAAGCCAAATAGTAACAGTTTGTCAAAACAGAAATTCAGGTTGGCCTTCTAATTCCAAATCTTGTTGTCTACTCCCTGAAGCTGACTTCATTTGTCAGAATAAGCGGCTTACTATGAGCCAGGCATTGTTCTGAGCACTTTACACATATTAACTTATTTAATCCTCATGACAATTCTATATAGGTTCTATCATTACACCCATTTTACAGATGAGGAAACTGAAGGACAGAGAGGTTAAGTAACTTTCCCAAGTTAACAAAACAAGCAATTAAGTAAGTAGAGAAACCAAGATCTGAATCCAGTGAATACAGCTTTGGAGCCCCCATTTTAATGGGATATAGAATGGATTTGGCTTGGGATAAGCTAGGCATGACTATTTGCAAAATAAAGCCTGGCATTCAGATGAGACACTCACTTTGACAGCATACTCTTTACCATTCTGCAGGCTCACGGCACCTTGAACTTTGGCGTGGGCTCCCTCTCCAAGCAGTTCAGAGGTCAGCTGGTACACATCTAGAGGTGAAGCGGGTAAGAGGAAGAATGAAATGTGTCACCCATTGCAAGCTCACATGGGAAGAAGAGTGTCTGTCATTCAGCTTCCTCAGCCAGACAGCACAGGCAAGAGCAGGCAGCCGATGGTGCTGCGGCACTCAGTGACGAGGAAGAGGTGCAGCCTTCTCAGCCACTTCAGGACTCAGTTTCTCAACAAGACCACACAGAAGGCATCTTGTTCTCATTTTAGAGATGAGGCCAGTGAATGGGTTTTAATCCAGCACATGCTTCCTGAGCACCTACTATGTGCTAGAGAGCATACCAGAGACAGAGTGAGGAATAAAACATAGTCCCTCTCCTCTAATGGTCACAGTTGAGTGGGGAAGACAGACACATACACGAGTGACCCCAGAATAAACCAGGCACTGGCAAGTACTATCACAGAGGGACAAGGTACAGTTAAAGAAACAAAAATAAAACAAAAACAAAAAAAAGCAGGGGAAGGAAGAGGTTAACTCTGTTCAGGGAATCTGGAGGATCCTCATAGGGGTGTAATTTGAATGAACATCATTCTTTCACTCATTTGCTGAGCACCTACTATGTGCCAACCTCTGTGCTAAGCATTGGTGATACCAAGGGGAATAAAACACTGTTCTATTTTATACCACATACAATGGAGGTCCTCGGAGGTTTTTGAGAAGTTTCCAGAAGTCACCCATAGGAAATAAGAGAGAGAAGTAGGATGCAAAGGGTGCCTTGAGATTTTTAGGGTACTGAGTCACAGTGGTTCTAACAGAGTAACAGGCCTGGGTTGAAAGAACATTTAGGTGACCTGCCCAAGCTCACAAATAGCACAGCTCTTCGAGCCCCTTCCAAAGGAAGCCACGTCTCCATCACAGCCCTTGCCAAGCTGACCTGTCCTCCCTCCGCCTCCACTCTGCAGACTCTTCTTCTTGAGGCAGCCTAGCATTTAAACCCACAGCCTGAGCCTGAGCAGAAGACTTGTAAACCATGAAATTAGATTTTATCACTCGTAATCAGAAGTCCTACCATTGCACAAGTGATCCTTAAATAACAGGAAATACTCTCTTGTGTTCAATGAAAGAGCAAAAGACCTGTTGATCTGGAAACTGTTCTAAAACCCTTGGGACTTTTTTCTCCCCCCACCCCCATTCCTAACCCCCACCATATGCACATACACTGTTCGAGTTAAAGGCAAACAAAAACACTCTGCACAAAGTACCTTCTTGGTGCCATCATGATTTGGTCTTGCAGCTGTTCCTAAGAACAGACGGCACACTGTGAGAGATTTAAATGACATACTTCTCTCACAGTGTGCATTTTGGCATTAGCTCTTTACACATATCAGAATAGGCAGGTGGTTGGAGGTCCAATACTCCTGACTCATAAAGAGCTTGTTATTAGAACCACCTACAAAACAATCAACTTACTAGTGTGTCTGCAAGGCTGGAAAGAGGGACCATGAGGGGAAGCTATCTTGGGTCTCACAATGAAAGAAACAGAACAGATGGAGGGGACGTGTTACTCCTAAGAGCAGCTACTGGTCCTTTCAGTCCTTTGCGGACGTATCCAGCGACTCGCTTCACCCATCACATGCCCAGTGATAATACGACCAGCACTGGCCTAGTGCCTCGCATGTAGAATGTCCAAAAATGTCTGATGACACAACATCGTGTCCCCTAAACACAACATGAGCTGTTTAAAATGGAGTCAAACACCTACAGGACAAGTAGCTGCAATCTCTGAGAGACAAATCCTCTGCTTCCAGGAGACTGAAGTCTTGTCTGCAGCCATGCCCTTGGTGTTTCTCTCTCCTCTTACATGGTGGCTCTACCCCTCAGCAGCCCCTCCAGGAACAGCTGAGGAGGGAGTCACACCTGACAAGCAGCTGGAACACCGCGGGCATCTCCCTGTATCTACAACCCTGACGGATTGGCCTTGCAGCCCACTCATGAGGTGCTCGAGCCACTCGAAGGAAGCCAATGCATCATCTGAGAGCTTTCCCACCCTTTCCTCTGTCCCTCCCTTGCACAAACTCCCTCACCCCACCTGTCCTCCCTATCACACAGATAACCACGGGCTGGCCCGAAGACGGCGCATCTTGTGGGTCTGGACCCGCGGGCCCAGGTCTAGTAGAGTCGAATGAGCGACCTTCAAACTTTTCTGGCGAGGAGTCAGCGGCCCGGGCCTTCCGCTTCTTCTTCTTCCTCTTGTCGCCCTCTGCGATGGGAAGGGGTTCGCTGCTGCCCATCTCTGGGAGATAAGAGGAGGTGTAAAGGAAACATCACTGTACTGATCAAGCTATATATTTACCCAGAAGGAAAAAAAGGTCGGGGGGGCAGGGAACCCAGGAGCTTTACACTGATGGTTTTTAAATATCTGTGAGGACTATTGATTTGTTTTGACCCAGGAGGCAAAACTAAAGGCAAAACCATTATAGGAGATCATTAACTGTGGAAAGGAGCTCAGACAGGCAGGCTAGATTAAAAGAGGACAGCAGAAGCCTGCCTTAACCAAGCTCATTAGCACACGGATTTAGATCTGCCACCAGTCGAACCATATTCCCTAACAGAACAATGAATCCATAAGCAGAATCCAGGACATCCTCCAGCCTCAGTGCCAGAAAGGCAGGACCCAGGGAGCTAGACAAGAAGGAGGGTGGAAGTGGGGGACCATGCTGAAAAAATCATAGGCTCAGTAACATCCCTGGCTGTGCACAGGGGTGCAAAAGGCCTTCAGTAGAGACTGCCTCTGTGAAGGTAACAATAGGGCTGGGGACGGGATTGAAAAGAGCCCAAATGACTTCACGTCCAAGAGCACAGACTTGAGTGCCTGTGGAGTGCACAGCATCCTCTCCCCTCCCCAGCTCTTAGACTGGAAAGGCTGCAGGTAGGGCCCATTCAGAAGTCTGCAGTTGACAGTTGTATGCCAGGCTGTTGGATGAGGTCACTTACTGCAAAAACATTATTATCTCTCACTGGCAAGCACCTGGCTCCCCACCTTAAAGGGAGGATTTGTGAGGCAGGCATTCAGACATTGGACAGATGGGTCAGGACAGAAAGAATAAGCAGGACACTGAGACAGGGAAGGAGAAAAGGGGGAACAGTGAGCCAGTGCCCAATAGTCCTGTTTCTAAGACACTCTAGCATGGGCCTTCCCCTGTTAAAGATAAATTACTTATAGAACATGTCATGCCCTGATCCAGAGTGGAGCCTTAATACTCTTTGCCTGCAGTTAGAAATAATAAGATTTCTCTGAAATCTCTGGGTCTAAATCCCCACCAGGGTGATTAAACCTTTACATGCTGCTAAAATAGAGGCACTCGAGTGCTGATGGGGCATACGATGTGAGAGACTTTTAGACCAACCTTCAATAAACACAGACTCTGGGTTGTTGGGTTTTTTTCCCTTTTTTCTGAGAGATTTTAAAATGGAACCTGGCTCTTTGCCCACTGAAGGGAAAGGCCCACTCTCTTCTCAGAGGATCCGGCTGAACACGATCAGAGAAATGGCAAGTCTGCGAGGAAGACTGATTAGCGCTGACGCACGTTTGTATGCTGTTCAGAGGCAAGTACACAGCAGCTATTAGGAGAAAGCACGCAGACGGGCACTTTTCAACACCACAATCCAGAAAGCACGGTTAAGCAGCCAAGTGTCTGCCAGCTCAATTTAGCCACATTCTTCTCCCATTTTGGGGATCTGATGACAGTGGATTTTCAATTATACTTTAGAATAGAGAAGAGATAAACACATGGATAAAAGGAATCCACAGAGGATCTCAAAATATTACTCTAGCCAACAGCTTTAAGCACAAGAAATATCTGAGGACTGCAACACCCTTTGAATTCAAAGAATTAAACTTAACCATTGGCACTTAAGCATCAGAACACCCACCCTAACCAAAGTGAGTTAAAAGGAAAAAAGCTGCTCAAATGCATTTACGGAACATAGTGAGAAATTCTACAGAAATAAAACACAGGGTGAGTCATCTTCAGGAGCTCAGGGAGTGGGTGCTGGCCATAGGGGCTGCAGGCTGAGAAGCAGGCACCACTGTTCCCCTTGCCCCGACCTTGTGTGCAGTCCAGTGGCAACCCTTGTCCTCATCTATTTTCTCATCAGCGCTGCAAGCCAAGTGCAGAGCAGACAGATTTGGGTTTCAGCTCTTTCTCCCTCGTCTGTCCACACGCTGATGGAGGGCCTACGGACAAGCAAAACAGCCAAGAGGCAGACAGCACAGAGGAGCAGCCCGGGAGCTGGCAGCGTTATAATTCACAGGGGATGCTCAGACACACTTACGACTCTACTAGAAAACCCTGTTAGCGACAATTTATACTTGGCTTTTACCACAGCAGGGCTGAGGGAGCCTCCTGTGCAAGAAGCATACCTCTGAGCACCGCCGCACACTCAATATTAGATTTTATGGTTTCACACACAGAAAGAAAGAGTACCTGGTCTATTCTGCATGGATTTCAGTAGAAGAGGATATGCCAGAAGGGCCAAATGGTTAAGACTTTCCTTGGAAACAGAACTTGTTGAAGGAGAGTTGTTTTTGAAACTAGGAAGGAAAAATGTAGGAAGATGTTGAAGTGAAAGGAACATGCCTAACTTCCCTGTCTACATGGGGGGAAGGAAGCAGTGTCATAATCTCATCAAGGGGTTGATAGTTCCCCATCTGGAGCTTGGCCACACACTATGTTTTATCATATTTTATCACAGAGTCCACTAGCAGGTCTGTGGGACCTTAAGTCATTGCGTGTGCACTCACTGGATAAGTGCTTCCTCAGGGCGTGAGAACCCACAGGCAGGCTGCACCTTGGCTCACCTGCGTCCCGTGGCCTTGGAATTCTTCTTGGCCATCCAAACCCAGCTCAACAGTCCCCGCCCCTTTGCAGCTCCCTGATAACTCCAGATGAGTTAAGGTTTGTGCAAACCTTTTGGAAATCAGTTAGGCACTGTGCAAACAGAGCGTATGATCCAGCAGAACCAGTAGTTGTTGTCCCACCCTCTGCTTCCAAACAGCCTGCCAGCAGCTCCATCGCAACACTGGTTTTACTTGGCCTCGAGCACTCCCCCGTGTTCCTCAGGACAAGACTGTGCCCTGCTCACCTCTGTCTCACCTACAAGTCGTGGCACGGTGTCAGACACATATCAGCCATCAGAAACTGGGCACTGAAATAGAAATGACATGAACGAATGCATAAACTAGGTGTCAGGCACAGTACACGTTGCTCAGGGCCTTCAGGTACCAAGTGCACATGCTGAAAGAAACACAGGCATACCTTTGCCCTGCAGACAATGCGGAGTACAGCTGTTCAGTTCTAGGAATTCCGCTCAGGAATCCTATCAATTCCCTGACAAACTCCCTCTTAAAAAAAGGCCTATGACACAAAAGGCCCTTAACTTTCTAGCCAGAAGTCTCGTCCTTGCTATAGGATTGGCCAGTGTGTTTGTTATTTTAGAGGAGAAAGTGAGTGCTTCTTTTCAGTTTTCAGGGGACCTCCTGGTCTGGAGGCTCCAGCACTTCCACTGTCCCCAGCCCTTGCCTTCCTCTTGGGCAGGGCCTGGTGGTGCATCATGTCTGTATATGGGTGGAAGTGGCTTTGGAAAAGAAGCACACTGCTGACACGCAAGGCACTGAGCTGGCATCAGCAGACCAAGGTAAAAGGCCTGGTTCAGATATCACCAGACAGAGCACCAAGGCCAAGTTACTTTGCCTCTTAGAGTCTCAGTTTCCTCATCTATAAAATAGGCTTAGAGATACACTTGCCCTGTCCACCTCACAGGGTTGCTATAAAGACCCAATGACAGACTTAATATAAACGTGCTTCCAAAACATATGCATATGCACAGGTATGTATGCACACATATGAACACACACTAGAGTAGAAAGATTAGAAAAATTAGACAGAAATATACAAAACTGTCAATACTACTACAATTTTAAAGAGAGCCAACTATGTGCCAGGCACTGTGCTGGGTATTTTGCACACATTATCCCCAATTCTTATAATAATCCCAAAAGGTAAATATTTTACCACATTTCAGGTAAGGAAATAGGCTCAGAGCAGGTAGATGGTAGGTTAAGTAACCTACCCCACACCAAACATCTTGTTAGTGGTTTAACTGGGATTCAAACTCCATGCTGCTCTTTCAAGTCCAGGCTGTTTCTAATCTATAGTGGGTGTAGATTGTGTGAATCTGTGTGAAGAAATGATTTTTATTTTTTCTTTATATTTTTCAGCATTCTCCAAATCATATACAATAAAATTTATTTTTATGCTATTATTGTTTAAATCAAGTTTTATTTTTTAATAAACACATGATAATATTGCTCTAATACATACTGGAATTTAGAATCTGATTACAGTTTTTAAAATTGTGTCTAGATTTCGCTGTATTGAAATTCAACATTCAGTGATGAGAAAACATTTAAGGAACATTGGTGCCCTGAAGATATTAATTTTATAATCATGAATAACAATACATGCTATTTTTATTTTTATCTTTTTAAAAGGAAATACTTTTAAAAAACAAAAAAAATGCCCTGAACATTCGTGCCTGGGGGCCAGGGGCTCACCCTACTGCACGGACTGCAGCAAGTCGCTCAGCTTCTCTGAGGATCAGTTTCCTTATGCACAAAATGAGGTAAGAAGAAGGCCCGGGCTGCCTACATTGCAAGGCTGCTGTGAGGATCAAATAATAAACCAGATGTGAAGGCATCGCTGACTTATTCATTCAACAATACTGTATTTATTGGGCACCTTCGGATTGTCCGGTGCCAGACAGTGAGAATACAAGAGGAAACATGGTCTCTGCCTGATGGCATCTGAATGTGCTGACATGTAAAACAATTTCAACACAGTAGGACAAGTGCTGGGACAGGGAAGCCCCAGGTGCTGTGCAGCAGGAGAGGACGCTAACCCAGCTGAAAGAGACAGCTAAGCCAATGCTTGAAGGAGGACTGCAATGGGCCTGGCTAGGGCCCAGGCGAGAGCGTCCCAGGCTGAGGCCTGCGGGCAGGCGGGCCGGTGAGGGCCGCTGCCGATTGCTCAAGCTGACGGCTCAGATCACAAGCAGACCCATTATCATCAGTAACAACAAGTGTTTATATTCCTGGGCATATGTTTTTCTGGTTTTCTCCATTAAAATAGGGATGCATGCTTTTGTTTCCTAGTAGCACCTGTCAACAAGAACTAATTGTACTGGAAGCATACTAAGTGTATACTTGGATACAGATCCAAGAAGCAACCTGGCTCGTGCGTGGGGAGAGGTCCAGAGGACTCCCAGAGCAGAGGAGGAGGGGCTGAGGAGTCTCACCTAGGACTGCAATAGCAACAGATATTCCTGACATGCAAGTTCCCATCCACGGTACTGCCCCAGAGGTGACCTCAAGGCCCATACTCTGAAAGAACTATGTCATTTCTGAATAAAGTCTTATGAGCTGCATTGACCCCAGTCACCAGACCTATACTCCAAATTTTGGCAGAGCCTATAGAGAACCCCCCAGCCCTCACACCTGCTGTGTGATACCAGAGATGATCACCTTTCTGCACCAAGAACACAACTTTGCTAGCTAACTAAGCTCTGCAAACTTAGCTCATGCTCCTCTCTCAACCACTTCAGAGTTCTTTTCAAGGTCTTTCCAACCGGTAAGAGCTATTTCCCTCAGCCACAAGAGCTTTCTTGAGAAGAAATAGCAGTGAGAGCAAGCTGAGCAGTATAATTACTGACTCAGCTACCCGCTCAGTCACCCGCGAGCTGAGGGCTCCAAAACAAACAGAAAGCTGAGAAAATGAACGGAAAATGAGGAATTGAAAGGAAGTGGCACTTGGCACTTTAAGAAGCGGCCAGGATTCAGAAATGTGAGACAAAGGAGGAGGCAGTCAAGGAGGACGGGCCTGGGGAGACTGACCCCAGAACATTCACATCTTTGAAGTAGTAACAGTAGTAGCAGTGGGGGTTAGAGCACACACATGCACTTACATGGTACTTACCACACGCCAGGCAACATTCTGAACACCTAACGGATACTCTACTTTACATTACTAACTTATTTAATCTTCACAACTCTATGTGATAAGTATAATTATTATCCAGATTTTACAGATGAAGAAACTGAGGTGCAAAGAGATTGAGTGATTTGCCCACAATCACATAGCTAGTAAGTGGGATTTAAATCCAGACAGCATGGCTCATAATTCAAGCTTTCATCCATTATACTGTATTTAAACATTAATGCTGAAAGGCAGAAGCGGGGAGCCAGTAAAAGTTAGCCAGGCACCAAAAAGAATGCTTTAATTTCTAAACCCGAGCACAGAGCTTCCCCGCTGATGTGCAGTGAATGAGCTATCGATCCCCCCATCAGGCCTCTGGTCCCTGGGCTCACTGCTCCTCAAGCGTGCAGAACAGTATCATTTTTGGTGTGTGCTATGATGATGCCAAAAGGTTGGGAAGCACCATTCGATATTACACAAATACAAAGGCATTATTACTACATTATCAATATTCTATTCATCTAAAATCTAATTTATGAGACAATTCTTCTTGCTCTGAGATTGCTTTGTATTTTGTGTTTTACCATATTATGAAAGATGAGCTACAAACCAAAGTCCAACCCATTATTTCAGAGCAGTCCTGGTATCAGGTACAAGGCTACATTCTTCTGCCTGACCTATTGGTTGATTTGGTTTCTGATGTAGGGACAAGGAAAGGGTACACTCAAACAGAAGCTAGTCTCGCTATGGTGCTGAGGCTAGAGCGCAGTGGCTATTCACAGGCATAATCATAGCACACTGCAGCCTCACGCAATCCTCCTGCCTCAGCCTCCTGAGTAGCTGGGACTACAGGCACGTGCCACCGTGTCTGGCATGAGTCAAATTTAACACATGCTAGATGGGAGGAGCCACCTGTAAAATCAGTTCAATCCCAGGGCGGTCTGTCTGCAGAGACCGCAAGGGGCTATGGCGTTCTTTCCCCAAGAGTCCTGCATATGTAGTGAGGCTGGGCAGCATCCTGCAGACAGCAGTGTCTCGCTCAGCTGCAGTGAGACTGGCAGGTGAGGCCTGCCAGGGTGCAGCAGAGGATCCACAGAGGCCTCAAACAGGGCTGGGGAAGTGAGAATCCCAGAGGCAAAAGGTCTTGATTCCGGCCGACCTTCTCCCTCTGTTCTGATTCTGGGATCACAAGCAGACTTCAGAGCTGTCATTGCATCTCTTGGGAAGGAATGACAGGAGGAAGGACGTGAAGGGGAAAGGAGACATGTGCCGAAGATACAGCGAGCAGGAGTAAAGGACTGCGCGTGAGTGAGGAGTGGCATGTATAAAGCTGGAGAGGTCAGGCTGCCATCAGGTCCCCCAGGCTTCTTAACGCGGCCTGTGAGGCCCCCACACCTGGTCCCCGTCTAACTTCCAGCCTCAATACCCAACAGTCAGTCATTCTTTCACGCGAAGTGAAACTAGTGGCTAGCTCAGCTTGCCACCCAAGCACTCCCACAAGCGCGTCTCCTCGAGACAGCCGCTGTACTTTGGCACGCAGCAGAAGCGCTTTATGAGCACTTCTACTTTGTCACACCGAATAGTAAAAAGATGTGTACTCAAAGGGTTGAAATGCAATACAATTAATAATTTTTGCTGCTTCATTGGGACAGTCTGAAGTAAAAATGGCATTTTTAAAAAACCATGAGTGCACGGCAGTGAAGAATACAATGGCTACTAGCACACTCAGAGCCACTGCCTTGACCAAGGCACCAGCAGTTCTACCCACTGTTGCTTTGCAACAACAAATAACATCTTGGTACTATTATGAAAATCATGTTGACCACGCAGATCCCCTGAAAGGGTTTCAGGGAGCCCCAAGGTCTGCAGGGTACACTTGTGAATGACTGTTCTAGGCGATGGGCAGCATCTTGCAGAAAGCAACCAGAGCTGTGCCTTGAGGCCATCGAACTGGCTGTGATGTGCACAAGAAACTGGAGGCTGGGGAGAGACTGAGGGCTAAGTGAGGCTGCTGCAACAGCCTGGAGCAAGGCAAGGAGGGCCTGCAACCGAGGCAGGGACAGCAGGGATAGCAAGGGAGAGGAAGAGGCGAGGTGTGTTAGAGAGTGAGGGAAGAAGCCACAGAGGCAGGACTGGTCCTAGTTCTGCCAAGTGACTGGAGAAGGTGGAGGGGCAAAGACCACTACCGTCCTTGAAGGGAGGGGCATGTCTAATTCTCCTCTATCTCCACTGCCTAGTATGGAGCCCGGCACAGAGGGGGCCCTCAATATACACTTATGAATACATGTTTATTAACTAGAGTCACGTAACCATAAGAACTGTAGCACCATGGAAGAAGTAGTACCATTCAGGATGAGGAGCTGAATGGGGAGCAGGGGTAAACAGCAGTGCCACGGGGTGACAACAGCAGCATGGGACTGTGAAAACTCAGAGATCAGGTTAGAACCATTCCCACTCAGCCCTCATCTGACCCAAATCTACAAATGAGGCATTATTCATAACGCCAGGCATGATGAAACCTCAGTTTAGAATGTAGCACAGAACATTTCAAAATGTCATCATGTATGTCACATATAAGTTTAAAAAAAAAACCTGAAAAGATACATTACATTCCAAATTATTAACAACGGTTACCTGGGGAGAAGGAGATTGGGTGGATGCAAGAATTTCACTTTTTATACTTCTGTTGTATTTTATTTTGTTTTGTTATGATGCGGTTGTTTTACTTTCATAATTAAAAGTAAATAAATATGTTTTACTTACTGCATGGTTTTCCTTATGCCCCTCGGCCATGTTATTCTGGAAGAAATGTGTTCTTCCTTACTAAGTAACTGTCTTAGGCATGGCAGGCAGCTCAGCTAAGCCTAGCTGTCCAATTAAATACTGAAAACCATGATCTGCTTAGACAGCCTCTGGCCCACCCTTTCCTCTAACATATCAGATCATTTCAATGTGAAGTAATCTAAAGGGATAAGTAAAATGTACACCCAACCTTACCTATAGGTTTTCCCAACTTTCAAGAAATGATCCTCTGTAAACTTGGAACTCCAAATGAAATAATGTTCCTGTCAGGAGGTTGGTATCTTCCAGCTACAGGAAGTGTCTCAATGGCCTCTGTATTTAGCCAATGTTTTTCAGTTCTCCATTAGCCTCTGGCATGAAAACCTTCAAAAAGCAGAAATAGAAAGGATATTAAAATGCGGGCTTCAATTCGAAGAGCTTCCGGATACCTGAACACGTGGGGGTTCCTAGAGGGTGGTGCACCCAAAGAGGGTATGGAAGCTCCATGCCCCTTCCCTTATACCTCACCCTGTGCTATGCATCTCTTGATCTGTATCCTTTGTAATATCCTTTATAATAAGCCAGGAAATGTGGCTGACTAGAAGCATTTCATGCATGGCTCATCCACTTGGAAGAACCACAGAAAATCATACTTTGAATACATTATCCAAGAGGGAATATGAGAGTTCAACAGAAAAGCAAAAAGAAACACCAAAAACTAGGAAGGAGAAAGAAAATAGGCAGCCTGTTTGGCCGGGACCAGCCGGGAACTGGGAGTGAGTCCCCAAAATGGGGAGAGGGTGAGTGAGTCTTTCTGCAGCCCACTTTCCCACTGAGGAATCGTACTGTCCAGGCCATAGGAGAGCACCTTGACCCTGCCAAGGCCTGAATCTAACTTAGGAAACAGCTGGGAGACTGTGAGAGGGAACTGCTCCAGGAAGGGAACTCTCCCTGGGTCTCACGCCATTTCTGAAACATATGCAGTTACAGCAAGATGGCATTTACAATCCTAGTTTTTATGTTATTATTTTTATTATTATTTTTTTTAGAGACAGGGTCTCATTATGTTGCCCAGGCTGGAGTACAGTGGTGCAATCATAGCTCACTGCAACCTTGAACTCCTGGGCTCAAGCAATCCTCTTGCCTCAGCATCCCAAGTAGCTGGGACAACAAGTGCATGCCACCATGCCCAGCTAATTATTTTGTTTTCTGTAGAGACAGGCTCTTACTATGTTGCCCAAGCTGGTCTTGAAATCTTAGCCTCAAGCAATCCTCCCGCCTCAGCCTCCCAAAGTGCTAGGATTCTAGGTGTGAGCTGCCGCGCCCAGCCACAGTCCTAGCTTTCAGCAGACTGTGTGCTGTCCTGGGACCCAGCTGTGCCAGCCCTAGGTGTTGAGGAAACTCAGGCTGTTGTCTGTAGAACTGGGGCACGAGTAAGGGGTGGGCTGCCAAAGCCAGGACTGAGAAGTGAGAGCGGCATGGGCTGTGGTGGCCAGTGCCGGGAAGCAGGTGCTGGCCCGGGAATGAAGTGGGATGCGAATTGCTGTGGAGGCTTGGTCTTTAGCAGGGCGGGGACTCCTATAGCACGGGGCTGAGTTGCAGGCTAGGTGTGGACGGCAGGGTCTCATGGGTCAGCTGGGTTGGCTGCGACAGACAGGACTGGGGAGTAAGCCCCACTGGGACTGGGGCTTGAGAAGGACACATATCCTCTATCTGCCGACCAAGGCTGTGGCCAGTGGGGTCAGCCCCACCCCATGGCAGGATTTCCATGTGGCAGCTGCCACCCCTCACCTGAGCATTCTGCCAGGGGCCTGAAGATCACCCTGCCCCCACCTGTCACAGCTGGTATGTACACTCACCACTGGGGGGTCTGAGCATAAGTCTGCCCAGTCCGGCTCCACTCAGCTTCACTCCCCCAGAGACAGAGTGTGGGGTCTGGGGTCCTGGGGATTGCAGGACAAAAATCCACCACCTGGGACAGCCAGGCACTCCTCCAGGGGGACTGAGGTTGGGCCTAAACACCCTACTGCCACCACCTCAGATGGCTCCTACCTGCAAGTGCCACCTGCTAACCTGAAGGTCAGCCCGCACAGCCTAATACAACCATTGCCAACACAAGCGCACAGCGCTTGGGACCTAGAAAAGCATCTCACCACTGCTACCACCGTAGTCTATGCCACACCAGCTGCCTGGGGGCTCAAGAGCCCACTCACCCACCCAGTCTACCACTACCACAACTGGCATCCAAGAAAGCCACCAGAGGCCCAAGAATCAGCCTGCCTGGAACCACCTGGAACCACCAACCAGTGTACACCACCCCAGGGCACAAGGATAGACATGCTTAGCCCATCACTGCTACCATTGAAGCTTGAAGATGGGGCCTATCTGGCATTCCAGTCCCCAGTACAACTTCACCACAGCCTCCACTAATAACTGCAACATAACACACCAGGGAAACGACAGATACCACTAACACTGTTTATATCCAAAGAAATCATACAGAGACTTCTCTACTGCATGCATCCAAAAGCAAAGCCAAAGGACCCTACCCAACCAACATCATAGACATCTTCAGAAAAAAGTCCCCCCTCAAAATAAATTTAAAAAAATATAAAGAAGCAACTGTTATACCAGATGTGCAGATATCAATATAAAGCTACAGGAGACATGAAAAAGCAAGGCAACATGACACCCCTAAAGGAACACAATAATTCTCCAGCAATAGATCTTAACCAAAATGAAATTCTTGAAACTCCAGATAAAGAATTCAAAATATTAACTTTAAAGAAGCTCAGTGAGATGCAAGATAAATCTGAAAACCAATACAAAAAACTTAGAAAAACAATTCAGGATATGAATGAGAATTTTTCGAAGGAGATAGACACAAAGAAAAAAAACCAAACAAAAATTCTGGAACTGAAGAATTCACTGAAGGAAATAAAAAATACACTCAAAAACTTCAATAACAGACTAGGCCAAGCAGAAGAAAGAATTTCAGAACTTGAAGATAAGTCTTTTGAAATAATCCAGCCAGATAAAAATTTTTTAAAAAAGAACAAACAAAAGCCTTTGAGATGTTTGGGACAATATAAAGTGACTGAATTTACTACTTATTTGTATCCCTGAGGGCAAAGAGAAACCAAAAGGTTTAGAAAGCCTATTTAACAAAATAATAGATGAAAACTTCCCAAGTCTAGTAAGAGATTTAGACACCAAGATACAGAAGGCTCAGCGATCCCCAGGTATATACAATGCAAAAAGGACTTTGCCATGGCACATTATAATCAGACGGTCTAAAGTCAAAGTGAAAAAGCAAATTATAAAAATAGCAAGAGAAAAATGTCTAGTCACCTATAAAAGAAACCCCATCAGACTAACAGCAGACTTCTTAATAGAAACCTTACAGGCCAGAAGAGAATGGGATGATATATTCAAAGTGCTGAAAGAAAAAAAAACCAAACCTGGCAGCCAAGAATTCTATATCCAACAAGATTAAACTTCATAAATGAAGGAGAAATAAAGTCTTTCCCAGACAAACAAATGCTGAGGGAATTATCATCACTAGACTGGCCCTACAAGAAATGCTCAAAGGAGTTCTAAATGTGGAAGCGAAAGGATGACATTTACCACCATGAAAACACATGAAAGTATAAAACTCACTTATAAAACAATCACACAAGGGAGGAAGAGAAAGGAATCACATGGCACCACTATAGAATTCCACCAAACCACAATGACAAGCAGTAAGAGAAAAAGAAAGAAAGAATTTATAAAACAAGTAGAAAACAATTAACAATATGACAGGAACAAAACCTCACATATCAGTATTAACCTTGAATGCTCCAGTTAAAAGATATAGATTGGCTAAATGGATAAAGAAAAAAACATGATCCAAATATATGCTGCTTACAAGAAACTCACCTTACCTGTAAAGACGCATATAGACTGAAAGTAACAGGGTAGAAAAAGATATTCCATGTAAATGGAAACCAAAAGCAAGCAGGAGTAGCTATACTTATATCAGATAAAATAGACTTTAAGTCTAAAATAGTAAAAAAAAAAAAAAAGACAAAGAAGGCCATTATATAATGATAAAGGGATCAATTCAACAAGAGAATATAACAATTCTAAATATATGCACCCAACACCAGAGCACCCAGATTCATAAAACAAATATTACTAGACCTATAGAGATAGACAGCAATACAATAATAGTGAGGGACGTTACATCCCACTCACAGCATTAGACAGATCATCTAGACAGAAAATGAACAAAGAAACATTGGACTTAAACTGGACATTAGACCAAATTGACCTTATGACATTTACAGAATATTCTACCCAACAACTGTAGAATATATATTCTTTTCATCAGCACATGGAACATTCTCCCAAATAGACCACGTTAGGCCACAGAACAAGTCAAAAAATGTTTTAAAAAATTGAAATCATATCAAGTATCTTCTCAGACCACAGTGGAATAAAAACTAGAAATCAATACCAAGAGGACCTTTGCAAACTATATACATACTTGGAAATTAAACAACATGTTACTGAATGACCACTGGATCCATGAAGAAATTAAGATGGAAATAAAAAAATTTTTGAAACAAATGAAAATGGAAAACAACTAAAACGTATGGGATATGGCAAAAGAGCAGTACTAAGAGGAAAGTTTATAGCATTAAATGCCTACATAAAAAAGTAGAAAGATTACAAATTAACAATCTAATGACACACCTTGAACTAGAAATGCAAGAACAAACCAAAACCATAATTAGCCGAAGAAAACAAATAACAAAGATCAGAGCAGAACTAAATGAAATAGAGACTAAAAAAGAAATACAACGGATCAATGAAATGAAAAGTTGGTTCTTTGAAGAGATAAACAACATTGATAAACCACTAGCTAGACTAACCAAGAAAAGAAGAGAGAAGACTCAAATATAATCAGAAATAAAAAGGGAGGCATTACAACTGATGCCATAAAAATACAAAGCTCATCAGAGACTATTATGAACAACTATATCCTCACTAATTAGAAAACCTAGAGGAAATGGAATAAATTCCTGGAAACATACAAACTCTCAAGATTGAACCAGGAAGAAATAGAAAACCTCAACAGACCCAATACTAAGTAGCAAGATTGAATTGGTAATAAAAAATCTCCCAAAAAAGAAAAGCCCAGGATCAGATGGATTATAGCCAAATTCTACCACACATACAAAGAAGAACTAATACCAATCCTCCTGAAACTATTCCAATAAATCAAGGAGGAGAGAATTCTCCCCAACTCATCTTACAAGGCCAGTATCACCCTGAACCAAAACCAGACAAAGACACAACACAAAAAGAAAACTACAGACCAATATCCCTAATGAATATAGATGCAAAACTCCTCAACAAAATACTAGCAAACTTAATCAAATAGCATATCAAAGAGATAATACACCATGATCAAGTGGGTTTTATACCAGGGATGCAAGGATAGTTCAACATACACAAATCAATACATGTGGTATATCACACCAACAGAATCAAGGACAAAAACCACATTATCATCTCAAAAAAAAGCATTTGATAAAATCCAACATCCCTTTATGACAAAAACCCTCAACAAAGTAGGCATAGAAGGAACACACCTCACAATAATAAAGGCTATATATGACAAACCCACAGCTAACATCATCCTGAATGGGGAAAAGTGCATTTCCTGTAAGAACTGAAACAAGACAAGGATGCCCACTTTCACCACTCCTATTCAACAGAGTACTGGAAGTCCTAGGCAGAGCAATCAGGCAAGAGAAAGAAATAAATGACATCCAAATTAGAAAAGAGGAAGTCAAATTATCCCTGTTTGCTGATGATATAATCCTATATCTAGAAAAACCTAAGGACTCCACTGAAAAACTCTTAGTTCTGATAAATGAATTGAGTAACATTGCAGGATACAAAATCAATGTACAAAAATCAGTAGTGTTTCTATACATCAAAGGCAATCTGGCTGAGAAAGAAATCAAGAAGGCAATCCCATTTATAATAGCTACAAAAAAATATACCTATCAATAAATTTAACCAAGGAGATGAAAGATTTCTACAAGGAAAACTACAAAACACTGATGAAAGAAATTGTAAATGACACATACAAATGGAAAAACATCCTATGTTCATGAATCAGATGAATTAATATCATTAAAATGACCATACTGTCCAAAGCAATCTACAGATTCATTTCAATCCCTATCAAAATTCCAACATCATTTTCACAAAATTAGAAAAAAAAATCCTAAAATTCAATTGAACCACAAAACATCCCGAATAGCCAAATTAATCATGAACAAAAAGAACAAAGCTGGAGGCATCACATTACTTGACTTTAAATTATATTACAAGGCTACAGTAAACAAAACAGCATTGTACTGATATAAAAATAGATACACAGATCAATGGAACAGAACAGAGAACCCAGAAATAAGGTCACATATTTATAGCCGACTGATCTTTGACAAAACCAATAAGAACATACACCGGGGAAAGGACACCCTCTTCAATAAATGGTGCTGAGAAAATTGGATATCCATATGCCAAAGGATGAAACTGGACCCCTATATCTCACCATACACAAAAATCAACTCAAGATGGATTAAATACTTACATATAAGACCCAAAACTATAAAAACACTAAGATAAAAATTAGAGAAAACTCTTCTGGACATTGGTCTAGGCAAAGAATTTATGACTAAGACCTCAAAAGCACAGGCAATAAAAACAAAAACAGACCAACAGGACTTAATTAAACTACACAGCTTCTGCACAGCAAAAGAAATAATCAACAGAGTGTAGACACAATCTGTTGAATAGGGGAAAATATTTACAAACTATTCATCCAACAGGAACTAATATCCATAATGTACAAGGAATGCAAAAAACTCAACAATAACCAAAAAAACCCAAATAATCCCATTAAAAAGTGGGCAAAAGATATGAACAGACATTTTTCAAAAGAAGACATATAAATGGCCAAAAGGTGTATGAAAAAATGTTCAACATTACTAATCATCAGATAAATACAAATCAAAATGACAATGAAATATCATCTTACCCCACACAGAATGGCTATCATTAAAAAGACAGCAGCCAGGTGCAGTGGCTCATGCCTGTAATCCCAGTACTTTGAGAAACTGAGGCAGGAGGATCACTTGAGGCCAGGAGTTTGAGACCAGCATGCAGCATGGGCAATATAGTGAGACCTTATCTCTACCCAAGAAAAAAAAAAAAAATGGAGCCAGGTGTGGTGTCACGAGCCTATAGTCCTAAGCTACTAAGGCGGCTGAGGCAAGAGGATCACTTTAGCCCAGGAGTTCAAAGTTATAGTGAGCTATGACCATGCCACCACACTCCGGTCCTGGGTGACACAGTGAGACTCTGTCTCTAAAAAGAAAGCAACCCCTCCCCACCAAGATAACAGATGTTGGCAAGGATGCAGAGAAAAGGGAACTCTTATACATTGTTGCTGGGAATGTAAATTAGTACAGCCTCTATGGAAAACAGTAGCTACTCACTACTGAGTAGCTACCCAAAGGAAAAGAAATGGATATATCAAAAAGATAGCTGCACTCGTATGTACATCGCAGCATTATTCACAATAGCAAAGACATGGAATCAACCTAAGTTTCTATCAAAGGATAAATGGATAAAGAAAATGTGGTATATATACGCAATGGAATACTATTCAGCCATAAAAGAATGAAATCATGTCTTCTGCAGCAACGTGGATGGCATTGGAGGTCATTATCTTAAGTGAGACAAGCCAGTCACAGAAAGACAAATAATGCATGTTCTCACTCATAAATGGGTGCTAAAAAACATGTTCACATGAACATAGAGAGTGGAATGATAGATAACGGAGACTCTGAAGAGTGAGGAGTTGGGAGGGGGAAGGATGATGAGAAATTGGTAAATGGGGACAATGTATGTTATTTGGGTGATGGATACCCTAAAAGCCCTGACTTGTTCACTATGCAATCTACGCATGTAACAAAATTGCACATGTACCCCATAAATGTGTACAGAAAAAAATGCTGACTTCTTCAAGAGGACCAGAGAAGATAAAGATCAACCTAAATGTACCCCATATCTATAAGTTACTCCAGTAAGTCAATATACACAAGGCAATCACAGAGTTCCCCAGTGTTTAAAATCAGATATTTGAGTATGTGAAGATGCTGACGTTAAGCATGAGAAGATTTAACAAGGGTCTGAGTTAAATTTTTCAGATAGATTCTGTTTCCACTGTGGAATTACAGACCCAAAAAGATGTAACTAGACTTCGACAACAGAGATGGACACCTCTGTTTGCTCTGAGGAGTCTTATGCAGAAGGTAAAAGCTGACACTTCTCTGCTGCCCCCTTTTTTTAGAGATGAGCAAACTCTGGCTCCGTCTCCTAGTGACGAGGTCCAAGTCTCGCAGGCAAGAGGTAGCAGAGCCGGAAAGATAAAGTAGATGCTGAGAGCAGCAGGTGGCATGAACGGGAACAAGGTTTTGTGCCAAATGCATAATTACTGCTAGTTTTCAATCTGATGACTTCATTTTCTGTATGTTCACTGCTATTTTTAATCCCATTGCTCTAGCTATCACAAGTCAAAGTTGTGTTGTCTACTTCTCTACAAAATAAATACACGTTTCCCCTTCTCCCAGGGATAAAACTCTCAAAATGCAGTTTAAATTTGAATTCTGGGCCTTTGTGCCAAAATTTCTAAAAAGGCTTTCTAACTGTAAGCTGGCTGTGTTTCACCATCACCTCAAACCACATGTCCCACACTCGACTTGTCCTCAACCCCACCCACTGCCTCCTTCCTCCGATTCTTCTTGTTCTCTATCAGATCACATCATCCTGCCAGTTACCCACCTACAGAACCTTTAAATCATTTCTAATGTCTCTTTCTCCTCCATCCTCATAAACTCCAAATGCTCACACTGTCAGGCTTTCCCTTAGGCTGGTGTGTAGCTCCTGGAAAAATAACTCCTATTCATCCTTCAAGGCCCATTGCAAATTACTGAAAGTAGTCTAGCAGGTTACAGAAGCAGTCTTGACTCTGTTTCTACTTCATCCAGCATCCAGTGGAATCCATAGTATACCGTGCTAACCCTTAGAGCAGGCTATACACATTTATATGTGGCACTCCCACTAGGCCAGAAGCTCCTCAAAGGCAGGGACATATCTTTTTCATCTCTGCATTACTGGCATCTAGCATAGCATCTGGCACAAAAAAAGGGCTCCAGTGAATCTGAATGAATTACTTCATCCACAAAATATCTTTTTAATTCCCAATAGAGACATCAGCACATTGGATAGTCCTCCCTACTGTGATTTTAATTCCCAAACAAAGCTGTGTAGCCCAGTGAAACTATTTCCAGGGCCCAAGGAAACTCAGGTTACATTTCCTCTCCTCACTGCCACAGCACTTCCAGGGACAACCCTGAACACCTTTGAACTTTAACTCCACTTGGTCCCTTCTTGTTACCTACAGTAGGGGTTGGCAAATTTTTTCTGTAAAGAGCCACACAGTAAATATTTTACACTTTGTGTGTCACATGGTCTTTGTTACAACTACTCAATTTTGCCTTTGTAAAGCGAAAGCAGCCACAGACAATATGTAAGTGAATGATTGTGGCTATATGCCAATAAAACTTTATTTATGGATACTGAAATTTGAATTTCATATAATTTTCAAGTATCACAAAATATTAATCTTCTCTTGATTTTTCCCCCCAATGATTTAAAAATGTAAAAAGCAAGCTTTTACATTTGCAGTCCCTACAAAAACAGATGGTAAACCAGATGTGGCCTGTGGGCCATAGTTGGCCAACCCCTTGGCCTACAGTAAAAAAAAAAATCCCAGAACTCCCTTATGGACTTTGTGTTATTCTGCTGTTTGAAGCCACCTAGGCTGGGGAAGTAGAAAGCACATGGGCTTTTGAGCATTAGATCCTAGATTCAGGTTCTGGCCTACCATTTACTAGCTGGATAGCTTTGGACATAATACTTAATCTCTCTGTGCTTCACTGTCATCATCTATAAAATGGGGGTACTAACACCTAATCACAGGGTTGCTGTGAAAATTAAGTGAGCTAATGTATTTGGAGCTCATGGTACCAATGCCTGGCATATAGTAGGCACTTGATAACTAGTAACTATTATTCTAGCTTGTGATATGGCTTACCCAGATCTAACAGTGGCTCTGGAAAGCAACCCAGCCACTCTGTAAACCATAACTGGGCAGCAGGAGGGAATCAACTGACAGCAAAGTACAAAGGCAGAGAGAGAGAGAATTTGGAGGTTTTCAGACAGATGACACAGTAGCTGGTTAGCCCTGATTCCTTCTGGCACCGTTCCAAATTCCTTTGGGTCTCTTTTCCTCCTCAGCAAGAACTGACTCTCACAGTGCTTAAACCTTCTCAGTATTCCTTGCCAAATACCCTGAAGGGTTCTGGAACCCTCTCCTCATTCCTGCATCTCCTCCTGGTATAGGGTTGGGGTGGGGAAGGGTGACCATGGCCAGACCAAATCTATACAGATTGGGTCTTAAATAGGCTGGGCCTGGTTAGGTACCTAATTCTCTCTTCAATTCTTTATGAATTTCCTGCTGGACTGGGAATGAAATTTCCCTAGAGTTCAAGATTGAGACTTTCTATAAAAGTTTAGAGCAAAAAAAAACCCCAAGTATACAAACAAGGGATCCATAACATTATTTTCAAGACAGAAAACACCAGTGGGGCATAGATAAAGCCAGATCTGAGTCTGTCACTTCCTTGCTCCAAAACCTGTAATGGGCATCCACTGCCTCTGGAATAACTGAGCTTCCGCGCTGTCACTCAGGGCTTCCGTAATGTCTCCCCAGACCACCCCTCCTGCATTATGTCTTTCCACTCCTCTACAGAAGTCTTAACCTGCAGTCCAGTCAAAAGGGACTATCTATTTCTACCTGATTGCTCTAACCACACATCTCCCCCTAGACTGTGAGCTAGGGACAGGGCAGAGACTATGTCTGCTTCAGCCTTGGGCCCCCTACACCTAGCACAGGCCCTGGCATTGGGCAACCACTCAATAATGTTAATGAATGAGTGGAAACACCTGACGTTATTCTTCCCTTAAGCTGTTTTGGTTGGACTCTTAGTAGCAGACTGAGCACAGTCTGGGTCACTGCCAGGAAGGAGAAAAACCAAAGAGAAGGAAGAGCAGCATGACCAATGTGATCCAAGCAACAGAAAATAGGTTTTAAGAGTGAAGTGAAAGAAACCAAGGCTGTTTAGTGGGAAGAAGAGGAGATGAGGCCTAACTGGATTCTGGCTTTACATACAGAAAAGGTTCTCATGAGAAAATCTTGATCTCATCCTCCCTTTATAATCAGAAGAAACTTTTCCATATTCATGAAAAATGGAACAAGAAGAAATGGCTTAAGTTAAGGCCAGAGGGGTTTAAGCTGGAGAGAAAGAAGAGCCAAATTAGGCACCACTTTTCCAGGGATACTGTTATTAAACTTTTTGGCAAGTGAGCTGGAGGGGCCTTGCTTAGCATTTTTGCTGAAGGCTGTGCAAAAGGGAATAATACACTGCTCTGTTCCTGTTTACTGAGGAAAGAGGTGGGTGAAAACACAAGTCGGGTAAGATTTTCTAACAAGCCACTGACTTTTTATTGACCTTTTTCCTATGGGCACTTTCCATCATGTTATCCCCCACAACCCTGTAAAGGAACCATCTAGTATTTCAAAGTTTCCTGATAGGGAAATGGAAAGAAAGAGAAGGCAACAATGCCAGAGTAAGGAAAATGTCCCTAATAAATATACTTTCTATAAAAACAGTACCTAACTGGGTGTTAATTGTTGATATTATTACTATTAAAGCTAACATTCATTGAGCACCTACTACGTGCCAGGCACTGTGCTTTTTATAAGTTAGCTCAATTTCCATAACAACCCCATGAGATAGGTAATATTTGTATCCCCATTTTACAGGTGAAGAAATTGAGATTCAGGAAGGTTAAATAACTTGCCCAAGTCACTTGGCTAGCAAGTGACAGAGCCAGGACTCAAACCCATGCAGTCGTTTCCTAGAGTCTATTCACCTAACTACTGTCTCCCTATAACGATGAGAGGCTGGAATTTAACTTTTTTGTTTTTTTTTTTAAGGGGAGGGCAATGAGGAGTGACTAGGTATTAGTAATCCTAGTAACTAGGATACAAGGAGTCCTCAACCTATACTTCCTTTAAAAAGGCAGACATATCATTTTAATATTATCACCGTAAATTTTTTTTTTTTAAGAGATGAGGTTGTTGCTCAGGCTGGACAATTTTGTGGTGAACAATTTTCCCTTAAGTAGCTTGAGAATAGCTCTAAGAAATTAGGGGCAGAAGAAAGCAGGATGAAAACACAAATTAAAAAAGATTTGTCTTAAACTAAGCCCTCAGGGAAAAGAAAAGTTTGAGAATCAATCATTCCCCAAATCAAATGCTGGAACCAACACTCCCATCCCAGGGTCAAGAATGTGGAAGGGACTCAAGTGGGGAAGGGAAGTGGAAATCCACACAGCAGAGCCCAGCTGGCTTCCCTCTACTGGGACCTGCCTAAGGAGTTCCTGGTCCCAGTGTCCCCTCCCCACATTTAGACTTCACAAAGGGAAAGACACAATACAGCAGAAGGAAAAAAAGACATGCTGAGGCTCTGGGGGAGAAAAATACACCTAATCAACCAGAGAGTGACTCAGACTCACCCTTGAAGTTAAATTCAAAAAGGACAAGCACTCACACAGACCACGTTTAAGGAATGTTAATCAGTAATTTATGGGATACACAGGGAAGTTTTACTGAGATGCACACTACTATCAAGAAAGAACTTAAGTGTTTCTGAAATACCAAAATGAAATAAATATGATTTCAAAAGATCTTCACAAAAGGTACTTAAGATGTGGACAAATTTTTAATCAAAGTTTAACTGTACTCATTAGAAGTGTTCTGATTATGTCACTTGTGCAAAAAAACCTTTGAAACAAATAACATTTAACACTCCTAGGAGAGTGAATGAAAACATCCTAAACCCCTGTGGGAGGCCAAAAGGAAAACAGAGAGGGCAGCACGCCCTTAGAGCAGCTCAGGTGCTCTCCTCCAAACACCTGTCATTCTGCCTTCTTCACTTGGGACCAAGAAGGATCTTACTCCATCATGTTGGTCCCACCTTCCCCACCCTGACTCCCTGCAGTCAGACAGGGAATAAAAAGTTCAAGAATGTTTTAGGTCACTTTGAAAGAAAATCTTCTCTGCCCTAAAACAAAGTTTGGGGAAAACACTTACCTCCACTTAAATCAATTTCATATTTCATTTGGAATTAGTAAAAGGAAAAAGTTGCAATGACAGCCGTTCCCCATTTCTCTCTTCATCCTGCCTTCAGTCCTAGTTCACACATAAGAGTATCTGAATAGACCTGCATCCAGCTGGTCTAGCCGAGAGGCTGGAATTTAAACCCTAGTCTCTCTGAATCCTGTTCATATTCTCAGCCACTTTCTTACACTGCCCCAAGCCAGAAAGAGGGAAGCAAGATGTGACATTAGCACGAGAGGAGGCCTCAGAAGTGAACCAAAATACTCCCCCTATTATGGGAAAAGAAGCTGAGATTGAGGACTCACAGATGACAATGAGCAGAACCAGGACTTGAATGCCAGCTTCTTGCCTCCAAGTGTAATGCTCTTTCCTCCATTACAGATTCTTGTTGCATTTGAGGGTGAGAAAATGAAGGAACAGGATATGCCAAAAGGGTTGCCTCCCCGGACAGCCACTTTTGTAATGAATTGCCAATCTCACATTAGAACCTGTGCCTGAAATACAAGAGTGCTCACAGCCTCTGTAAACTGGTTCTAAGATTCTACTAGCTAATGATGGCAATGCACTGATTTATGGTACTGCAGGAGCTGCCAAAATGCTCATATATTAAACCAATCAAGTAGACCTAGACCAGGCAGCTTCCATATTGGCCAGTGTTTCACAGTTTAGCCACCTCATTGAGGTCCCCATTCTGGGACCTTCTTTGCTCTAGTCTAACCTCTGTCCTGCAGCCAGAGTAAACAGAGCCCTAGTCATAGCATTTGGAGCCATGCAGCATAAGGGAGAGAACACGGGCCTTTGAATCCAGCACTGCTAGGTTTGAACCAAGCTGTGCCACTTACTAGCTACCTGACCTTGGGGAAGGCACTTTAGTCTTTCTGAAGTCTGGTTTCTTCATCTTTAGATTGGAGATAAATATCCCTATATTGCAAGATTGTGAAGATCAAATAAATTAAAGCATCTAGATTCTAGCATATTGCAAGCCACTAAGCAAAGGAGACATTCAGTAAATGTTGGCGTTCTTCTGCCCACTCCCCTCTCTACATTTTGGTCACAATCCACCATTTTAGCTCATTTTCCCTCCTCACCAACTCCCCTCCCTTACCCAATGTGTGTGTGTGTGCACACGTGCACACACACACACACACAGCCCTGTGCATTTCTGCCTCTAGACCATTGCTCAAGCTGTCCCTTCTTCCAGGAATAAACTCCCTTCAAGGCCAAACATAAGTTCAGGAATCCTCTGGTCATGTTGGGATTGATTTCTCCTTCTCCCAAACTTCAACTTTGTTTACATTCCCTACTACATTTCCCATAGTCAGTCTGATTTCAGTTATTTATGTACTTATCTATCTTTCCAACTACACTAGAGGGACAAGGTTCCGGGAAGACAATTATTTATAGGAAGGCAGGAAATGTGTTGTTTTCCTCTGTGTATATTTCTCAATACCAGGGTCTTGTACATAGTAAGAGCTCAATATGTGTTTATTGAATTGAATCTTTCCACCCTAGACTGGGAACCTTTACAGAAATATCCTCGACTGAGCTTATTCTAAAACTATGCATTTACTACCTAACTTGATAAACAGGCAATTTTTGAAGTATATTAATATTCCTAAACTAAGATCCACTAATGCTTATGTGGGCTTGCTTCGTTCCTTTACCCATTCTTCCAACACGCTCTGGACTCCTCTCGGGGATCTCTCCAACATACAGGGAGACATCGCTGGGAGGACAGGATGCCTCTCACTCACGGAGATAGGTGATCTGGGAACAAACTCTTTGGAGAGCTGTTTTACCTCACTGGTTAAGAGGTGACTGCCATTAAAACCATACTAAAAACCAGAGTTGTGGAATCAGAAAATATATCGGAATGATCTGCCTCAGTTTCTAAGTCTACAAAATAGAGTTAAGAGCACTTAAAACACTATCTAGCAGATAGTAAGCGTGCAATAAGTGTTAGATGTCACATCAACAATGTAGTAAACTGGAAAAAAACAGTCATGATGTTTCACTTCTAGAACTATCTCCACCACTGACTCACTCCTTATGTAATCTCGATCAAGTCTTTTCCCCTCTCTAGGCCTTTCCCCTTCTGTAAAATGAAAGCGGTAGAACCAGATGGTTCCCAAACTCCTTCTACCTTCAACCATGTATATTTTTCTATGATCAACAAAGAGCCTTCTGGCCGGGCATGGTGGCTCATGCCTGTAATCCTACCACTCTGGGAGGCTGAGGTGGGAGGATTACTTGAGCTCAGGAGTTCGAGACCAGCCTGAGCAAGACCCCACCTCTATGAAAAATAGAAAAATTAGCCAGGCATCGTGGCACGCGCCTGTAGTCCCAGCTACTCAGGACTTTGAAGCCCAGGAGTTTGAAGTTGTAGTAAGCTATGATGACGCCGCTGCACTCTAGCCCGGGCAACTGAGTCTCAAAAAAAAAAAAAAAGAAAAAAAGGAACCTTCTGTTCCATATGCTGAGGCTGTTGGCAAGGAAAAATGTGAATTTGTTGATGCTGGTCCCAGACAGGAGCGACCACTGTTTCCCAAGACCAAGGGCAGAGTAACTGATTAGTAAGTCACCTGTGAGATTTCCCCTGCTTGAATGATATCACACCCAGTACAGATCTCTGAATAGAGCTACCTTCCTCCCAATGAAACTCACAGTAAAGGCAAGACAAGAGCCTGAAAACAATACAGCCATGAAGAATCCTGTCTTGTGCGGAATTTCTGTGCTTTCTTGCTTTTGATGCCTGTAATTAGCACATCATAAATCTTAACTAGGACTCTCCTTAGGTACAAAGAGGAGGAAAAACTAAGTCCCATTCTGAACCTGACAGCTCATAAAACAAGGACCAAAGCGTGTAAATAAAAAATGTCACTGACTCATTTAACCACAAACACAACAGAGGCATACTATGTGCAAGCCCAGTGCCAGGCAGAGGAGGAAGGAAACAGACATGGTCCCTTGCCTCTGCTACAGAAGACAGGAAGGGCAACAACTAATCCAGCGAAAGGATCAAATAAGCTTCACCAAGGACGTCACATGAGACATGGGCCTTGAAAGATGAGAAGGAGTGAACTCCAGGAAGAGGGAATATAAGCAAAGGCTGGAGCAGGAACATGCAGGGAGTGCATGAACAAAGACATTTCTTTTGACTGGAGCACAGGGTGCAGGTTTGGGGAAATAAAGGGAAAGAGGGCAGGAGAGAGGTTTGGGAACAGGTTATGGAGGGACTTGTCTACGAAGCTGAAGAGTCCAAATTCTATATAGGAGGCAATGAGGTTTCTGAGGAGTGTCTCAGGAATATCACAGGGACACCCATGAAGAGGATGCAAAAGGAACCAAGTTATCAAAAAGTATTATGGGACCACATAACAGGAGAACACATGCACTTCCTAACATGTGCTGGACTCTAACAGCTCCTGTTCATAGAGCTTCTCTCTCCCATGGTTTGGCTTCATGCAATCTGAGTTGCCAGGCCCTGTCAATATCTGCTAAAGTAATAGAGTAACAGGACTCCCAGACAAAGTCAGGAGCCCAAACTCTATGGATTACAGAAAGAAAAGAGCTGAGGTGGGAGCAGTTGGCGGGATGGGGCACCAAAGTCTCTAGCTGGCTCAGTTCCATATAAAAACCTAATCCTGGGTCTCCCCTTCACTTCACTTCCAGCCCAGCCCTCTTGAGAGGGGCTGAAAGCACCTGGCTGATCACTGGGGAATCCAGGGAGACACTATACACCACCTGCCCAGCACGGTGCCTGGCACACAGGCAGTGGTCAATAAGCATTAGTTACCTTCCCATCCTGCAAGGTCAGTTCCACCTGTAAATCCCATTGAGGCTTCAAGGATCAATCCACATCAACTCTTTGCCCAGGGCCTCTCTAAAGTACCCCCGTACAAAATGACCTTGTTGCTGGAAATCACAGCTACCGTGTATTCAGCACCTACTACATGACAGGTGCCACACTAGGTGACTTACATATAATCCTATTCAACCTTCACAATGACCCTGTTATGCCCACTTTATAGAAGAGAAATTAAAGCTCTGAGAAGGGAAATGACTTGCCCGAGGACACAGCTAGGAGGTAGCAAAAATGAGATCTGATCCGAGGACTGCCTGACCCCAAAGTCAAGCACTTACAACAACACTTTATTCCTGTGACCCGCGCTGGCCTCTGATGTGCCACTGACAGGCAGCCTGGAAGCTGTCTAAGGAGACCGAATGCACCTGACACTATTACCTCTCCCCACTGGACAGCCACTCGGTCAGGTCAGGAGCTTTTAAATATTGCAAGATAAATGAAAGCAGTTAACTTTAAAATAACATAGTACACAGATTTCATAAATTCTCGTATGAAAAACTATTCACGACGTTGAACTCCCTGAGCCTTGAGCCCAGACATAGCTGAGTCTCAAACCGGAAACAGACTGAGCCTCGACCGCGGACACCGACCGAGCCCGGACCCTAGGCACAGGCTGAGCCTCGACCGAGATACACGCTGCGCGCTGATCCGGTCAGAGACCGAGACCCAACAGGTCACAGACGGAGACCTTAGAACAGTCCTAAAAAAAGTCCCCTCCAGTTGTCCCTCGGCAGCAGAATCGGGTCGTGACCTCGGGCCCCTGTGAAGGCCCTGACTGCCCCCTCCCAGACACACGGACTCATTCCCAGACCCCCGCCCCAGTGTGCTCGCAGGGATACCTGCTGTCTCGCTTTCACCGCCGCAGACTCCCTGCGGGAGCGGTCGCGCGCACCCCCACCTGCAAATCGCTCCGCCCAGAACGCGGAAGAGGCGGTGCTAGGCCCAGGGGGAGGGCCCGACCAGAGAGGGGCGTGAGGGGCGGAGCTACGCCTGCGCTCTGATGGCTACCGGGGGGCGCGGAGAAGGGCGAGCTATGCAGACTGCGCAGGCGTGGTAGGAGAGGGGCAGGGAGATTGCTGGCTAGGGGGTGGGGCTTAGCTCCTTCCGTCTCTTTCCTTCTGCAGCAGGGGGTCGGGGAGCAGGGGGTCGGGAAGCCGGGGAAACGCCAGGAAGGAGAAGTCCGGCGCTGCAGGTGTAATTAACATTTACTGAGCACTTCTGCATGCCAGGAAGGAATTTTTAAATGCATTTTTCATATGGGGAAATGCTGCTAGTCTTTTCTAAAACAGGAGCCAATTCTGTAAAATTTCTTTAAAGATCTAGGTGCCCAGAATTTCACCATGGGAGTTTCTGCTTGAGTAAAACATTACCCCCAGTATTTCAAAATTGAAAAAAAAAAAAAACTTTTAAAAGTTCTTGTTGCAAAACAACTGTAAATAGATTAATACCTCAATCAGCCTCCCCACACCCCCCCTCCCCAGGCTGGAGATGCGCCGAGAGAGGATGAGAGGGCTGACTTGGATTTAATTCAGGTTCTGACTCAGTGTGTTTTCCTCCTTGTTAGATGGAAGTAAACATCCCTTCCCTGCCTGGCTTAGGATTGTTGTGAGGGTCTGTTGAGTAATGCTAGTTAAAGAGATTCTTGGACTTGCTTCCCATCATCTGCCTGACAAACGTTTGTTCCCTTTCCCCTTCTGGGCTCAGTCTTTTCATCTGTATGATGGAAGGAGGTTGGGAATATTAGGGGACATTGAGGACTTTGCTAGATTTCCAAATCTGGGTGAAGGCTGGAGGCGGGGAGTCTTCCTCCAAGCTTCTGTGTTCCATCCCTTCCAGAATCCTTCGGTCCAACCTCAAGGCCCCATCATCTTCCAGGCTCACCCAAGCTTCAAGTCCTCCTTCAGGCCTTGCTGGCCTGTTCCCTCTCTGTTCCCTGACTGTCTCAATAGCTAGCTGATCCTGAGTCACTTAGGACCTATGTTTCAGGTTCTCAAAGTTGCTATGTCCCCCACTTGGCAACCAAGTTAACATCAGATGAAGGCTCTGTAGGGCTCAGAGGAAAGAGGGCTCCCCCAAAGCAGGTGGAGCTCCAGCCATGCTTGTGGCTCATTTACCACACATGCCACAGCTCCTTGAGGGGTAGGGAAGATAGTGGGAGCAGGAAATCTTGAAGAGGCTGGAGTGTTCATGGGAGCCAAGGGTGGTGGGGCAACCTTTCCTCAACAGGTAGGTGCTCTGCTCCAGGGTGGAGAGGATGGCTTACTCCCTCATTCCCTACTGCAAATGTTGTTATGGATCTTAAGCCAATGGGAAAACAAAGCCCAGCCTGGCTGCCCAACCAAGCTGCCACTCTACCTCCAATACATTACCTCTCTCAGGACCCTCTCCTGCTAGGTTTTGCCCAGAGGGGGGCTCTTTTCTCTGCATTGCTGAGGCCCCAGCTCTCTATTTGCTCTCTTCTCCTTTATCTGTACCTCTAAGTATCCCTGTCTGAATCTCTCAAAGCAGTTTTGTGTTGGTTTCCTGATGTATTTACATGCATTCCCATGTAAGGTGCAGGCCTTAGCCCACAAAGTTCAGAGGTAAATCTATTCTCACTGCCATGGTATATTTCAAAATGACCATGAGCCCAGAGCATGGACTTTGTAACAGTCTGAGCTGTCCAGTGACTGAGGAGGTAGTGAATGATCTGTCATAGGAGGTGTGCAAACAGCACCGATTTAGAATGCTGGCCTTGGGCCTCCTCGGGTGAGCCAGAAGAAGGGCAGCAGGGTGGAGGGCCTTCCAGATCCTAGAGCAGTGAAAGGAGGGAGGGCTACTGGGGGCTGGGAGGGGAGTCAGGCAGTTGGCCAAAGACAAACTTGACTCAACAAGTTACTGTATGTCAAACACTTACAATTGTACCTGACACACAGTGAGCATTAGCTATTGTTATTATTGTGAACAATTCACAGACTGTGAGTAATGAAGGAGCATAGAGATCAAGCAGTCCTTCACTCCCACTCCTGATCACGAAATAGTTGGGGAATTGAGGTTTAGAGGGGGAAAGGACTTGCTGTGGAACCTCAGGGGCTGGACTGGACTAGAACCCAGGCCTCTGCCTCCCAGGAGAGCCTCTGCACAAAGCCAGGCTGGCCCCTTTGCAGGTAGAAGGAAGAGCTCTAGGTGGATCTTTGCTGACTCTTAAGAATCAAGCTGCTTTTCAACTATCCAGGCAACTTGTGGGTTAGGGGCAATGGAATAACAGCAAGCCCTGAGCCAAGAGATGCAGGTGTCTCCTGGGGAGTAAGCTTGGGAGTCAGCCCCATGTCCTACCACCCCCACTTTAGCTCCAGCCAGCAACAAGTATCTCTTTTTTTACAAGCCAGGGTCTTGCTCTGTCGCCCAGGCTGGAGTATAGTGGCATGATCATTGCTCACTGTAACCTCAAACTCCTGGGCTCAAGTGATCCTCCCACCTCATTCCCCCAAGTAGCTGGGACTACAGGTAGGTGCCACCATGCCCAGCTAATTTTTGAAACAAAAACAAAAATAAAAACAAAAAAACTTTCTTGTAGAGACAGGGACTTGCTATGTTGCCCAGGATGGTCTTGAACTCCTGGACTCAAGCGATCCTCCCACTATGGCCTCCCGAAGTGCTGGGATCATAGGCGTGAGCCACCGTACCAGGCCAATATCTTCCTTTTGAGAATGGCTTCCTCTCCTGTAATTAGGGTTAGGACTGTATTGCCACTGTAGCTCCAAAAAACCACCCAGATTAAGGGGGTGGGATGAGAATAGCCAGTGCCAGGTGATCTGAGCTGAAACAAGGAAAGATTCCCATCAGATTGAGTTCCCAGAAGGCAAGGGCCAGCCCTCTCTACCCCAAGGGTCCTAGCCTAGCCTGGTCTTCCCAGAGCCCTAAGAAAACCTTGGAGTCCCCACCCTGGAAAGCTGAGCCAGACATGACCACACCGACCAACCCACCACATGGTCCAGGATTTCAGGACAAAAAGCCCTCCCATCTCCATTCTGGCCCAGCTCCTTCCACAGTCTGCTAGGAGCCATGTGGCACCCAGACCACAGCTTCCCACCAGTGGCTGCTTTAGTTTGCCTCTTTTATTTTACCAAAAATAATAACAATAAAGTCTTCCCTCTGTTTCATAAAAATAGACTTTTCCACTCCCCCTCCCCACAATCAGCCCTCGCCACAGCCTAGAATCCATCTTGCAAGCCTCAGTCAGCCCTAGGGGAAGCTCCAACTCTCCCTACTCCACAGCCTCTGGCAAAGCTGCCAGTCCATTCTGGAGGCAGCAGAGGTAGAAGAAGTCCCAGGCCCACCTGGCTGGCCCCAGGAGCCCCATCTGTTTCCTCAGAGCACAGGCAGCTTCTAGGCCATCGAGCTGGGCGTGATTTTGAAGGCTCAGCTCAGGAGACAACCCCAGGCAATCCAAGGGACAGTGGGGCATTCTGGCATCAGGCTAGAAATCCTTGCTCAAAGCAGGAATAGTTGTGTCCTGGAGTGGGTCTGTCAAACTCTCTTTCCATGTGCATCTCTGTAGCAATCGAAGGGCCCTGGGGTAGAAGTCAGGATCCCTGGTTGCTCCTCCAGCTTCACAAAAGCCTCACTGTGAAGCCTTGGACAGGTTCTCCCTCCTCTTCTGCTGGCTTCAGTTTCCTCCTGTGTACATTAAGAGAGTGAGACTGGGTGATCTCAGGTCCCTCTTGGCTCCATCCTGGACTCCCAGAGTGGAGGCTCTGGGAAAGTAGTACCCTGTTCCTGTCTCAGTTTCACCACCTGTGGGTCTGGGCATAGGGTTGGGCATGAAGGTACTGAGTAATGGAGTGCTGAATGAATATCCCAGTCTCTCTGGAGATAGCTGTGTCCTGAGATCCAACCAGCTGGAATGTCTCAGGGATGGGTGGGAAGGAGGCAGGTACTTTTAGAATGGGTGCTTTCTAAGCCTGGAAGAGTCCGTTCACCAGCTACATGATCCTCAATGTCCAGGATGGGAGACAAAACTCTGGAGTTCCCAATTCAAGTTCCACTAGCTCCTTGAGCTGAAGGAGTATTTTGTGCTGGGCTTAAGATTGGAGGAGTCAGGTCTGTAGATTCTGGGTGCTAGATTGGAGTATATGATTCCCAGTTTAAGGGCCAGGGGACCTTTGTGGACATGAGGGATCATCCTAAACCCCCAGGAGGCTGTCTATAATCAGGCCCTCCTAGAGACAGAGGGATGAGTGAAATGACAGCTCTTGGGCATCTCTGGCTGAGCAAATCAGAACCTCTGTCAGCAGTGGGCCAGGGCTTTAGGGAAAATGCTCCCCTTCCCACCTCCCCCCAGCTCCCCAAGACTCATGCTGATGGAACCTGGAAGTTTCAAATGTAGAGCTGCATGTACAATCACAATTTGTGCACTTACACACATGGTCACGTACACTGAGTGGGAACACTGACCTGTCATCACTCCTACGATGGTCATGGTCTGATGGTCCCGATCTCTTTATCTATACATCTGTCCATCCATCCATCTGACATTTATGCAGGGCCTATTATGTGCCAGGGAGGTTCTAAAGCAGCTAGCTCTCACAGACACACCCCACAGTCAAAATCCCTCTCACACACACCCTGGCATCTGTGCTCACTCACACACAGGCTGCTCACTCTCTTGTGCCTTTCTTGCCATCACCTCAGCCACATCCACATTCCCCAAATAGGCCTGGGAACCACCATGGAAGGCTCAAGCATCACAGAAGAAACCCTCTAGCCTACCCCACTCCAAGACTTCGTGCTAGAGGTTTACCTCTCCTTTCCTTCTGTTTGCCCACCTTGAAGCCCTCCCCTTCTCCCTTCACAAGCAGTCAGGGGGACATGCAGGCAGACTCCTGAGAACCAGAAGTCCAGAGGATTTGGGTGTGTGGAGGGGTCCCTGGGCCTTCAGAGTCCTCTACCACCAGACTCCTGAGGCTCCCCTCCCCTAGCCACCCTGTGTTCAGATGATCCATCTGATGGGCAACAAAGTCCAGGCCTGGGCTCAGTGACAGATCCGCTCTGTCATCTCCCTCTGTAGAGACACAAGGTGGGGAGGGGTCAGTCCACACTCAGCCTGCCGGGCAGCCCCTTCCCAAACCACAGGGCCCAGCTGTTCTTCTCCTTGAGCCTGGCCCCTTCCCACCCCCTAACCCCAACTCTAGGCTGCAGATGTGGGTTTGTAAACTGACACCTGAATGAATTCTCTACTAAGGTACAGAATCCATTGTTAAATGAATTGCCTTCCCCGAATTTATCCACTTGGTCATTGAAGTTTCTTAAAGCAGGTAGCCTTTGGACGTGAAAACTCACAGAGGCTAGCCTTGGCAGGGGAGGGAGGGGGGCTTGGCCTCACCAGTGGCTCCAGCTCCCGCTGGTCCACCAGACTGAACTCGCGGATGAAGTAGTAGAAGTGCTTGTAGCAGGTGTTGACGTGCGCCTCTGCCCCCATGCAAAGGATGCTGTCGAAGTGGTGGATGTAGACATGGACAAAGACTCGGAAGAGGCGTGTCAGGATCTTGGTGCAGACTTGCTGGAAGTTCTTGGGGAAGGGAACTCCTAGGGGGTGGGGAGAGACAGAAGGGAGGATCAGTGTCCTGGTAACAAAAGTCTGCCCAACACTGCTCTCCTGCACACAGGCAGCCTTCACCAGAGTGGTTCCCTCCCAGCACACTTCTCAGTACACTTCCCTTTGGGAGATGGCGAGAGTGGTTTCGCTTTCTCACATACTTTCCTTCTCAATGAAGCACACATCTGACCATGCCCATCCCCTGCTGAAATACTCCTCATCTTCCACATCTTCCCAACTCTGTGCAACCTTGTTGGGGGTCACTGACCAACCTTCTTAGACTTTGATGAAAGTATGACCCCAGCTCTCCCCAGTAATATGTGCATCTGCCGGGCCACTCACATCACACCCTTGTATACAATTCCAAGGGGAGTTCACCAACATCTGGGTCTGTTTTAAACACCTGGGTCTTCAGGATTATGTCCTAACTTCCCAGCATGCCACTGCTCAGGCCTTTCACAATTTGACCCTGACATCCCTCTCCAGCCACCCCCAACCCCAAGTCCCTCCTCTTTCAACATTGACACAGCCGTCCCAGACCCCCAATCCTGAAAATACTAATTCTTCAAGAACTAGTTCAGACATCACTCATTCCTTCAAATAACCAGTAACACAAAGAAGCTTCCATCTATGAGCCAGGCCCTGTGCAGGGCCCTCTGCACCTTCTGCCTCTTATCCTTATGACAATTCTGCTGAGGGGTCTGACTGCCATTCTAGAGGTGATAAAACAGAGGTGCATAAAGGTGAAGCTGCTTGCCTAAGACCACATAACTATCAATTAGTACAGACTGCAGGCAGGATTCAAACGCTCTTTGCACCCCTCAGAGATAAATGATACAGATCCTGCCTGTGGGATGCTCCGTGCTCCATGTAAAAGGCCCAGTTTCTGCACAGCCCCCCATACTCAGGGTGGAGATCTTGGTGGCTTATGCCTCCTCCCTGCTGTGGCAGAGTCAGCCCAGCATTAAGGCATACACCCCTGGGGTCGCACAGGCTAGCAGAGAATATAAGCCCAGAGCCAGGTCCATACCTGGCCCACCTGGCTCCACCTGGCTCCACCGACCCCTTCCTCCTCCTCACTGCTCTCAGGTGGGGTTCAGCCCTGCCTCCCTGTGAGCCCTTCCAGCCCAGCCCAGGTCCCTCAGACTTACCCTGCCCATCTAGATTTGGGCTCCTGGACCCCAAGAGACCTGAGCTCCAGTTCTGAACCCCTCCCAATGCAGCACACTTTCCCTCTCTTGGCCTCATTTCCCTCCTATCCAAGATGAAGGTACTCATTGTTGGGCATGACAGTGCAGGAAATGGCAGGCCACTGGCTGGGGAGGAGCCATGGGCACTGAATTGTGACTCAAGGCCCAGCTTCCCTCAGCATTCAGGCTTCTCCCCTCTGGGCTCGACCCCCTGCCCCACCCATCTCTGATCCCCACAGCCTCACAGGGATGAGCATGAGGCTGGGTGGGGGCTGGGTCCAGGTGCAGGTTAGGGCTGCTGTGACGAACACAGTGTCATGCCTTCTCAGTGCCCTGACCAACACCCCCTTCCTGTGCCTTAGGTGGTAAAGCAGGGCCAGGGTGACATCACTCACCTCCCTTCCCCACCCTCGCCTGCCCAGGCTGCCCAGCTGAAATAAGAACAAGCCCCATGGCCTGAGCCTGACAAGGGAAAATTCTGTCCTCAGAGCCCCGTCTGAGGTGAAGATACCATCCAGGGCCCCCAATCCCCAACCCCTTCCCTTTCCTGGGGTCAGGATTCAGCAGGACCTCCCAGGAGGCTGGAGGTCAGATCAGCCCAAGAAGGGGGACCTGCCATGAACACCTTGGGGCACCTGTTCTGGAAGGTTCTGAGAATCATAGTTCTGTGGTCTTGCCAGAGTGGTCCCTGGGGGAACACTCAAGCTTTGGACAAGAAGAGCCCCAAATTGGGAGTCAGGCAGTCCTAGCCAAATGCAAGCAAGATACTTAACCTGTCTCAACCTCAGTTTCCTCCTCTACAAAATGGGGATGAAAATCACACACCCCCTGCCCCACCAAGAGTTGCCAAATCATACCACATGCCTCATCTGTGGAATGCACTCCCAGTGGCTCCCTCCCTCCTGGCCAGGCCTGACCCTTGGGCGAGGTGGTGCTCACCAACACGCGTGGGAAAGACCTCCTCGTCATTGATAAGGCCCTCGATCCAGTCCATGAGCAAGGCCATATAGCGCGGCGCTGACAGCTTGGCTGGCCGCCGGTACTGGCGCTCGTCCTGCCAGCGGTACTCGTAGCGGGGCCCACCAGCCATGACCGGGCAGCTGGTCTCGCTGCAGCGCTCAGCCATGGTGCCATAGATGAGGTTGATGCGGTTGAAGAAGTCCACCACGTGCACGGCGATCCAGTCGTCGATGTTCTCGCCGGGGGGCAGCCTCACCACGCTGCGCAGGTCCAGGCCGGACTTGAGCGAGGCCTGTGCTTTCTTGTACAACTCAAAGCGCTGAGTGCCCGGCTCGAAGCGCTTCCGCGGCCGGAACGTCTTGTCTTTGGCGAACACCTGCTTCAGGCACAGTGCCATGGCCGGGTCAGGCCTGGGGCTGGTGTCCAGGGGCTCAGACCTGAGGATGCCAGGGACAAGGGGAGCCTGGTGGTCAGAGCCTCATCAGCTGGGCTCTGACTTCCCAATACATCCTACCCCTCTCACCTCTCAGCCTTGGCTCAACCTCTGCGTGCTGTGCTTGGAATCTAAACCCTCAGCCCCTAGGTCTAGTGCCCGACCCCCTGTCCAAGCTACCTCAGGCTCCCCACCAAGCCCCCACAGCCTTCCCATCTTGTTTCCTCTCTGCTTTCATTGCATCTCGCAGAGGGCTGGGACTGGGCTCCAAACAGGTGCTCTTCAGACTTGCTGCTGACCATTAGAGAGGTTTTATAGGCTCCCTGCAGGAGACTGGGGCCTGGATGAGATAACCTCTTGACCTCTGGGAGCCCCAAAGGCCAGCTGGTGCAGCGTGGGAGAGCCTGGCTGCATTGTGCTGGGAGCAGGGGGCGGGCCCCAGCCTTCGGCTTCCTCTGGGATTCATCCGGCCATCCGGCCACCGGGGATTCCCAGGGAGCAGGAGGGACTTTTCTACCAAAAATGTCCTTTCCTTTTTTTTTCACCCTGAAAGAGGAAAGGGCCCTCACTTGACCAGCTGGGAGGCCTCTGAGAGTGGCTGCAGGCACTGGACGAGTGGGAGGGTGGCAGGCCTAGAAGGGCGCTGCTTCATCTGACAATGGCAGGAGAGCCCTCCCCCACAAACCAGCCTCCAGCCCCAAACCTGAACAAGCCACTGTCCCTCCCCCTGCACTTGACACTCAGTAGACATTCCTACAGCACCTACTGTGCACGTGGTACTGGGAGGTAGGAGAGTACAGTCAGATCTACCCAGCTGGGGCCATCTAGAGCTCAAATTTGCTTTGCCTCGTAGAACTGAAGGATCCCAGATTCCAAAGAGACCTTTGGTGGGGTGGGAGAGGGATCAGAGACCCAGACTAAGAGGCAGGAGTCCTGGGTTCTAGTCCCAGCACCGCCACTGGCTTACTGGGTGATCCCTGTAGCACCATGGATTTGGCCCATGCAAATCCTGGGTCACTCTGACAGCCAGGTTTCTCAGACTCTCGGGGTGGTTATCTTGTCTCCCCTGTGAGCTATTGGGAAATGCAGACCCAGGTATCTGCTGAGACTGGAATTTAGCCACAAACTTAGCACTGACCTTGGCCCCAGACTGAGCACTAAGGCTGAGTGTAAGCTAAGCACTGAGCTCTGGCTGCAGGCTGAACTCTGACCTGGGCCCTGGTAAGTTTGAGCCCTTGCCCTAGCCCTCAGCCTTGCACTGAGCCTTGAATACAGTCACAGACAAAGCCGGGCTTGACCTCTGACTGGCTGACACTGGAGCATTTCCCCTTCTCACATCTCTGGTAATGCTGGGACAGGATTGGAGTAGGGAGGGTGGGAACCAGGTGAAAATTGGGTATAACCAAAGGCATGGCACATATGGCGGTGGGGGGTGTGTGTAATTCTAGCAACAACTCAAACTAGTGGAGGAGATGTTTGCAACAAGGGTCCATCCTTGCACCCACAACAGGCAGCCAGGATGGGGACAGTCAAGAAAAATGAGAGGAGTTTGGAGAGTAGGGACAGCACTTCTGGCAGGATCTTGTCCTCTTAAAAAAACTTTAAAGATGCAGAAGGTCATCTCATCCATCCCAACTCCTCAACTTCCCACCCAAAGAAGTCCCCTGCGCTTCGTGAGCAAAGAGGAGGAGATTTCTACGCTTCTGTTGCCGTCTCCATTTTAAATTCTGGTTGGGGAAGGTGCTTCCAAAATCACTCATACTGCAATTAAGTGGGGTTCTAGGGCTTTCCACCTTTGCATGACCCCCTTTACTGACAGTTACAAACAGGCCTTCACCCTGGCATTCAACACCACCCTACCTTTCCTGCCCCACATCCCATCTCCCTACACCAACCACCCTGGGCTTCTCCTGATCCCTGAACACGGCCCCTGCTCCCCTGCCTCTGTGTGTTTTTTTATGCTGGTCCCTCTGCCCGCCCGACCACACATCCTCAGGTTGGACGCTACCTCCTCCCACATCCTCCTCTACGGAACCCAGATCTCCCTCTCGGGTGGAGGCTGCTCTTCGGCCATTGCTGTACCCACCCACCCACAGCTTAGGACAGGGCCTGGCACAAAGTCAGTGCTCGGTCTTTAAGAAAAGCTTAGACCCAAATAGCCCTGAGAAATCAACTGGCCCAACTCACTTGTACAGGTGGGGAAACTGAAGCTCAGAAAGGGGACTTGAGGAGCCTGCATTAACATAAGTTACAAGCAGAACTGGGAACTAGGATATGGCGGGGCTCAGCCTGTGACAAAGAGTAAAGGACCAGTTTCCTGTACTGGCTGGCCAGTGGTCTGAAGGGAAGAAGAGGGAAGTGTGCGAGAGGGGAAGCATCTTGCCCACCCAGCAGCCCAGCCTGCTTCCTGCCCCCAACACACAGATCCCCACAGCAACTTGGGCGTCCTGACTAGTAAGCTAGAGTTCCACCTTCCTTCTGTGGAACTTCAAGGCCTGGGTCTACTACCAGGAAATGTGTGCTTGGGGTGGGTACAGGGCAGGTGCTCCTCCATCCGGGCTTCTTACCTCTCCTCACTCTCTCCACCCCCATGCCCTCACAGAAGCACTGCTGGCAGTTCACCCACCTGGCCCCAGTTCCTAATGCTGCATGTCCTGTGACTCCCAGAGTGGCCAGTGGCTTGCTCACTCCCTCGGTGGGCATCTGGGCTTCCCAAATGAAGACCACAGGGTGACCCAGCCTGTTTCTGACGTTTAGCCCCCTGCCAGGACACACCTCCACTCCCTGGGCCTGACCCAGCATCTGGGCCAGACGATGGCCCCAGATTGACCCCAGAATCCCAACTGGGACGCGCTGCAGGGCAGAGATCGAAGAGAAAAGTAGAGGCGAAGACTCCTCTGTCCCCGCCTCCGCCTCCGCGGTGATGCACTGCCCCTGCACCCCCAACCCAGTTCTCAGGGCCAGACAGGTCGGTCGTAGGACCCAGAGGGCCCAGCCTGACATTTCCGCTCCCGAAGACACGCCTCCCTCCACACCGCCACCCCCAAACCCGACTTTCAGAGCTCTGAGTCTCGGACCGGCGGACAGTGGCCGGCCTGCCTTCGGACAGGGATCGCCTCCGGACGGTGCCACGCCGGGACAGCCGAAGAAATGAAAGTGGAAGCAAGGCTGGGCCGTGTGCGCGGCGGGGCCGCGGGAGGCACGGGCGCTCACTCACGGGTCGCCTCGGCGGCAGCGCTCGAGTCCTCCTCTGGCCGCCGGGTCACATCCCCCGCGCGCCGGCTCGCCCTCGGCCTGCCAGCCCTCCTGCCGTGCCGCTTCTCCCGCCTGTCGGTCCGTCCGTCCGCCTGCCTGCCCTGCCCGGCCGTGGCGCCCTCTCGCCCCGAGGCGACGCCAGCTCCGCCCCGGGCCCCCGCCACGCTGCGGCCACGGGGCGGGGAGGGGGCGGAGAAAGGGGGCACCCCCCCCAATACACAGACACGCTCCCTCCTTCCCGGAAAGTCCAAATCGAGCTCCCAGCTTCCCGTTGGGCGAAAAACTGAGCAGCCCGCCCTCGCGGTGTCTCTTTGGACCTCCACCAAGGAGGCAGCCTCTGATTCCTAGACTGCAAAATGGGGACAAGCCCAGCTTCTGTCTGGAGCAGGAACAAAAGAGCTGCTAGATAAATGGTGGTTACCTTGCCCTCCTGGAATCACTGGGTCCCTGAAATCAATAAGGGATCAGGACTGTCCTATCCACTGCTATATCCTCAGCTCCTGGCACGCAGCAGGAACTCAAACCCCACTTAATGAGTGAGTGAATGAATGAATGAATGAATGTCTTGGGAATCATGAGCTGAGTCCCTCACTCCTGAGGGCACTGGCCCAGAGGAGTGCACAAATCACAGATTTCACCTCCTTCACCAGGGCCATGGGGCCTTGCTCAGGCTGGACTGATTCTCCTCCCTCACACTCCAAATCACCCCATTTCCCACCTCCAGACCTTTGTCCCAGCTGTTCCCATTTTGGAATCCCTTTTTTCCCTCCTTCCAACCAAATCCAAACCCTTCAAGCCCTGCTCTGCTCTCCCTCCTTCTCTACCTGGGTTCCTGCCCTGAGGACGGACAGATATCCCTCACCAGCATTCAATGCACACTGTGGCCCCCAGGCCCAGGGACCAGTTTGCTGGCTCTGTCTGGGATGAGAGGGAAGATTGGAACCTTCTAGGCTAGGAGGGCCAAGGCAGATAGCTGGGCTGTAGAAGTCACCCTGGAGGATGGGAGGTGACCAGATGTGGGTAGGGGAGAGCTAGAGGCTGGAGGTGGGCATTTACCATGGCACAGGTACCCCACCGGGCTCCCTTTGTGTCTGGACTTTCCACTTGCTTGATGGCACAGATGGATGGATCCTTATGAATCCTCATGCATAGAACTGCTTGATGGATCCAGAACACACTGGATCCTTATGAATCCTCATGCATAGAACAGAGGATACACTCTTTTGTTGAGCACCTGTTTTGCCCCAGTCTAAAGTTCTCTGTATTTTTATTTCTGAGTCTTAATTTTGCCCCAAATGCCCTATAAACAAACATTTGCTTATGGAGGAAATTCAGATACACTCCTTTATGTATTTGATATCCTCATCAATATCTTTAAGCTTGATTCTGTGTGCTGAGATCAGGGGACCGAGTGATGAAGCTGACCCAGTCACTGACCCCAGGTACTGACAGGTCAGCAGAGGGGACGATATACACAGGTAACACTAGGTCAGAGCTCAGTCATGCAGAAGTGAGAACATGGTTATGGACGGGTGGGCTTCCTAAGAATGGAACATGTGGAACACCCAAATTGGGTATTTTGAGGAGAGTTTAATGAAGGCACTATTTACAGGTGTAGTCAAGGTGTGGGAAAACCACACGGATAAAAGGGCTAGCAAAAGCAGCGGGTGGCTGTCAACCCTAGGCTGAAGGAGTGTTGGGAGGGAGCGGGGGGGGGGGGGGGGCCGGGGCTGCGGGGGAAGCAGTGAGGAAGGGGCTGCTGTGGCCTAAAGGTGGGCCCAGCTGGGGAAGACCCAGCCCATAGCAATCATACAGGGAAGGACTAGGGGTATATAAAGGCCCCGCCATCTCTCCCTCCCTCCCATCTCTGGCCGGGTTTCCCCATTAGCTGAATCCCCCCAGAAGCCAAGGACAAGGGAACCTGTCAGTGCAGCCCATAGAGGGCGGCCTCCTGGGTCATAGAACTTGGTGGAGGGTGGAGAGTCATCTGGAGAAGAAATGTGGGGTCAGGGCTGACTTCACAGAGTAAATGACTTAGAAATTGCTTGTGCTTTCCTTATCATTCAGTTCCAAATATTTCATAAATTTCATTGCAATTTCCTCTTTAACTCTTGGATGATTTAGAAGTGTGTTTTTCAGTTTCTCAACCTATGCGAGGTTTATGTTTTCCTTGCTGACTTCTAATTATATTGCATTATGGTCAGACATTATGGTCTGTAAGATTCTTTGGAATTTGATGTGACTTCCTCTGTGGCTTTGTACGTGGTCATTTTCTGTACCTCTGAGCTGGATTTTATAGGATAGGCAGGAGTTTGTCTGGTAAAGAATGAAAAGCACATAATTTTACATGGTGGGAAATATAGATGATCCGTTTTGAAGGAACCTTAGAAGTTTCCAGTTCATCTGCAGAGTTCCTGGGTATCTGTGGGATGGGAGGCAGATGGAAGGGTTGGAGGAAGCCAGAGAGCCCAGATCCCTCAAATACCTGTAACCTCTTCCTGCCACTTTCAGTCTAGGCTAGAGAGACTGGTTCTTCCAGGAGGCTCTGCAGGGGGTGAGAAGACCCAGACCTTGGAGAACAAGGTCATGGCTTTACCATGTATAAGCTGTGTGACCTTGAGTTAGTCCTGCCCTCTCTGATGGCACACTGTGACCTTACAGCGCTACATACCTACACAGGACAGGTGCTGTTCCCTGCCACTGTATCCTGAGTACGGTCAATGGCTCCAGAAGGGCTCAAACAAGCCTGAAGCCTGATGGGAGCCAGTGAGGACCTAGGAGAGTATGTGCCTTTTTCCCCTGCACAGCCTGGGTACATGCCTTCCCAGTGGGAGCTCCAAGTGGCAGCAGGGTGGTGTCTCTGCCACTATTCTGCTGTGTGTCTCTGGGAAAGTCCCTGTGCCTCTCTGGGCCTCAGTTTCCACACCTGCACCACAAAAGCACCTTTTAGCCGTACCAAGTACCGTTCCAAGTGCCTTATCAGAACCTGTCCCTTCCCCTGCTGGGCCTGTACCCAGTGACTCCACTGATACAGGGTGGCCTCTCCCTGGAGTCTCCCCAGCCCCTCCTATGCCAGGAAAGGTCCACCATCCACACCCCCTTCCCAGAATGAGCTACTGTACCCTCAGTTCACCTCACCAGGCATCTGGCAGCTACTACAGCCTGATAGGGCCCACCCTGTCCTCACTCTCTCCCAAGGAAGAGTTTCTATTTCAGATTCTGCTCTGCCCTGCCCAGGAGGCAGGGTCTCCCTTCCTGGATCTAATGTCCTGGCCCATTGAGGAAAAAGTCACGGACATCCTCATGGCAGTAAGAGGAATTAAGTTAGACTTTCTTTAGTTTGAAGAATACAAAATTTAAGGGAATATGACAGAGGACAACAAGGTTGACAAGCATGTACACTAAAATTCTGTGTGACCTTGGACAAAGCAGTTATTTTCTCTGAGCCTATTTCCCTTTCTCTAAAAAAGAAAGAACAACATCTGCCCCATAGAAGAGCTGTGAGGATCAAATGTGACAGCCCTCATAAACAGCAGATGGCTGTGACCAGTCTGTTTCTGGGGCTGCTTTTGAACACTCAGCAGTGTTTGTGTAGAAGAGGGTCCTGGAAGGCAGTGGGCAGAGACCCAGGACAACGTGAGGTGACGCTCGGCACATTAGAGCTGTCCAACCGTGCAGCCTGGATGGCTGTGCTCGCTTCTCAGGAGGGAGGGGTGTAAGCAGAGGGCGCCAGCCCCTGTGACACAGCCTTCAGAGGGTTCCAGTCCCTCTGAAGGGGAGGAGGGTCCTCTTGCCTCTGAGAACTTCAGACTCCAATGTTCTCTGCTCCAAGGTCTTCCTCCCTCCCAGCTGTCCCCCTTGAGTTGGAAGCACTGCCCTCACCTCTCCAGGTTTAGGGTCTTCCATCTGGGGCAGGAGACTTCTAGAGACTGGGGTGGGAGTCTGGCGTGCAGAAGTGCCTGAAGACGATTTCATAGCCCCCAAACCTGACCTGAAGCGTGGCCCTGATAGGTACTGTGCCCTCCAAGCACTTGTGTTAGTTCCCAGCGCAGGGATGCCCCAGGAGTGGAGTGATAGTTGGGGGGTGGTTTCATCAGTGTTCCAGGCTCAGCCTTCCATGAAACCCACCCTGAAGGCTGCACAGGAAGTTCTGCCAACCCTATCCCCTCCTCTGCCACTGCCGTGCCTCAAGTTCAGCCTGTGGGCTGCCTTCCTGGAGCGCCCCCACCCGGGGGCTCTTCTCCTGCAGGAGCCCCTCAGACGGCCCCAGCCCACGTGCTTTCTTCTTTCCTCCACAGCATCCTTTCTCCAAGTGTGTTCAGTAACACCTGCCTCAGGGCTGCCAGTAGGGTGGGTGTTCCTTATAGTCCCAGAGGGCTGGGGTGGTATCTTTTAGGAACAACGGCAGTAAAGTATGATTTAATTATTATTAAAATTATTATGGTGTGGTGGAAACAGCACGTCCATTTCTTCCGTGTTTTTTCATTCATTTATTGATTCATTTATTCATTCCTTCCATAAGGCCTTACTGAGGGCTCACTAGGTGTAGGCACTGTATTTGGGCCAAGTGCAGACCTTTTCCTTGCTTCATGGGTGATGACAAAGGCCTCAATCTTCTAAGGAACTTCCACCAGACTGAGGGGCCCACTGGCTACAGAGGATCACTAGCGAGCAACAGACGAGGGAGGGGTACCCCTTAAAAGGGAAGGCCCCTTGGATATCACTTAGTCTAACCTCCTTGAAGTACATGGGAGCACTGAGGCACAGGGAGAGAAAGGGATCAGCCCAGTGACAAATCATGATAATAAAAGCCATTTGGTGAACCTTTTATATGCCTGTGCTTGGGAGGCATATTCTCATTTCTTCTTCTCATCAACCCTTCAGAGAGAGGGATGGAGGACAGGAAAGAGAAAAAGACAGTTCTACCAAGGAGAGAGATTGGACATGTTTGGATGACTGGACATGTCTACCCTGCAGTTATCTCTGGGTCCTATCTAGGCTTCATTTCCAGGAGATGGGAAAATTGTATCCGCTGCCGCGGGAAGCAGCGAGTCAGGCAGTGGGTGGGGTCCACTTCTTGGTGGAGACTCACTGGGCCCCATGGAGTCTGGATTCCCCACAAGTCCAGCCTGTGACTTCCCACAGTTGTTATCCAGCTTGTCATCTGGCGCACTTGGGGCTTTTTCAAGAAGCAGCTGTAGGAGCTCAGCTTTGCCCAAGGCTAAGTAAACTAAGGGTGTGCTCTTCTTTTCCGGGAAGTCTTCATGAATTACACCAGCTGCTTGGAACCAACCTTGTGGAGGGGGTGGGGGGACGGCTATTGACACGAAAGGTTTTCAGTGCTTTGCAGATGTGCTCCTTGGTTAAGCCCACGGAGATCATGTCTTCCCCTTTGCACTGTAAGCCCTTAAAAGTAGGGTTTTATTTATTTTACCTTTTCCCACGTGACCTTGTAGCAACAATTGACAGTTGTAAGGAATTTTCTGGTTTAAAAGTGCTTTTTACCACTCTGGTCATTTTTGAGTCCTGTAACAACCTTGGGATGTGTGTATTGACTCCAAAAGGTGAAATGACTTGGTCAAGAAGCACAGCTTGAGACGGCAGATTTGGGCCTCCCAACTCTAGTTGCAGGGCCCACCCTTCTGCCCCACACTGCCTGAGCACTTAGCAAACATACTTTTTAAGAGCTATCTCATATGACCCTCCAGTAAGTTAGAGAAGGAAAACAAATCAGTTTGAAAGGGGGCTAGACACTTTCTAAAACTGTTGTCCTAGGAAAGTAGATGATAACACAGACATTTGTGCCTGGAACCACATTAAAGCAATTAACGGCATTAGGTACATTGACCATCCTTAGTAACCTTGACACCACCTTAGATTTCTCACTCGATTTTTTGATACCCTTGCAAAATCTGCTGGGGCCAGTCATATTCCATACGTTCTACAGATGGCACCCAAGAGAGAAAGTCATTTAGTGTGAGCCGAGGGTAGAAAAGGAGGAGACAGGAAGGCCAAGCACAGAGAGGAGAAAGGGATTCAGGAAACAGAAGGCAGTCTGAGGCAGTCTTGGTTTCAAGAGTGGTGGATTGCCCGCCTGTAAGAAGAGGGCCCGAGGTAGACTATCAATGAGGGGCCCAGAGCTTCCCTGACCTTGAGAGCAATCCCCTCTCTGCAGGGGCGCCCAGAGGTCACAGTGTAGTCTGCTGGCTCTGAGACAAACTGAGAAGGGCGAGAAAGTTCCAGCCAATCAATCCCAGCTCCAATGGGGTGTGAGTCTTCCAACTGAGCTCTGTAGCTGAGCTCCCATCAATCCCGCCCCCCCATTGCTGCCTGCCTGGCTCTCCATATATCATCCCCCTCTGCTCACTACCACAGGCAAGAACAAATGCACACAGGATGGATGGAGAGCTTCGGTTTGCTCAGGCAACACACAATTCTCTGTGCAGCTGCAGGGGCCATGCACACACAATCCAGTGCAACAGATAATCCAGCATTTGGCTGCAGGGGTCATGAGCCTAGGAAGTTCTCAGCTCTCAAAATCAAACAAGGAAAACATCTGAACTCCAAGCATCTGGGAAGGCCTCTGCTTTCCTCTCCTGCCCCATTGAGGTCCTCACCTAAGACATGCTGGGAACAGCTAATTTCATCTCGGAAATATTCCCTAGAGGCAGACAATAATAAAATCCTTGTTTTTTCCAGGTATTTTCCAGTTGGGTAGTCTGGGATTGAAGTGCAAAGAAAATTTGGAACGAAGAGATAGAAAGAATGCTGCTACCAATACCCTATGTGACCTTGGGGAAGTCACTTCACCTGGTTTGGGGCCTTTTTTAAAATTTTTATTTTTTAATTTTAATTTGTTTTTTGAGACAGGGTCTCACTCTGTCGCCAGGGCTAGAGTGCAGTGGTGTCATCATAGCTCACTGCAACCTCAAACTCCTGGCCTCAAGTGATCTTCCTGCCTCAGCCTCCCAAGTAGCTGGGACTACAGGCATGCACCACGATGCCTGGCTAATTTTTCTATTTTTAGTAGAGACAGGGTCTTGCTCTTGCACAGGCTGGTCTCGAACTCCTCAGCTCAAGCGATCTTCCTGCCTTGAGGATCCCAGAGTGCTAGGATTACAGGCATGAGCCACCACGCCCAGCCTGGTTTGGGGCCTTTTCACTCAGCTGTTAAAAAAAAAAAAGTAAAATCACTAATTTGTTGCAGGGGTTCCCAAATCAGGCTGAGCTTCAGAATTACTTGGAGAGTTATAAAAAGAAAAAGAAAGGTAAAAAAAAGAAAGAAAGAAAAGAAAAATAGTTTCCCAGGCCTCACCCTGGAGCAACAGAATCCATATCTCAGTGGTAGGGCCCAAGAATTGACAGCTTTGACAAGTTTTTCAGGTGTTTCTGATGTCCAGCCAGGTGAGAAAATGACAAGATTAGATGAATTTAGTCTCTTTAAGCTGTGAACAGTTGTCTAATGAGTTGACAAGGAATTAAATAGAGGTCTGTAACCAGGAATAACTTTGTCTCAGATAAGCCATCTACAAATCATCAGACAGGCCTGCACCTTGGCCCAGAACTCCAGGTGTTACCTTGCTCCTAATCCAGATGTTAGCTCCCAGGTCCTGGGTCTGCCTATCTGCCCACCTCTTACCCCCCAACCGTATGCTAGATGTAGGCACTAGGTCCAACCAGCTGCTGAATGATGATTGATAAATGGTACTTACTCCAACTTGTACGATCTGGTCTGCAATTAACCTAGCCTTCCCTTCCCTGTTCCTGCCCACCAGCTTTCTTGGGAACTGTTTCTTCAAATGACAGCTTATGCAGAGCCCAGTGAATCTAGCCTTGAGACTCCCAAATTCCTAATGCCTGCCCCTTGGTCTGGAATGATTATCACTGCTCAAGCCTCTATAAATTCCTGGAAGAGAATTTCTGAAAATGGCAACATGGTGCAGAAAAATAGTAAAAAAGAAAAGAAACAAGTTCTAGAAGTAGAAGGTCTATGTTCTAGATTTGTTCCAGAAACAGAAGGTTCCACCTCCTCTGTATAGGAGATGTGTACCTTGAAAAGGTAAAGTACTTAATCTAACAGCTACTGTTTTGCATTTTATTATGTGTGAAGCATAATGCTAAGTACTCTACATATACTACATCATTTAATCCTTTCTTAACTTTTGAAATGGGACTATTATTTAATTTACAGATGAGAACACAAAGGCTCAGAGGGATTGAGTAACTTGTCCAAGGTTAGACAATTAATAAAAGGAGGGAGAGCTGGCATTCTAATTTAGACCTGACTCTTAACATCTATGATGCCGTCTCCACAGTGTCCTTATCCGTAAAATGGGAATAATTTTACCCTTATAGTATTGTCGCAAAGATCAAATGAACGAAACTTAGGCAGTGGAATCAAACATCTGAGAGAGTCTGCTGGGAGTCATGCACCAGTGAGACTCAGCAAAACACCTCTCTGCTCCTTCTCCCCCTGCCTGCAAAATTAGTGTCAACATGTAAGATCTGTCTGCTACTTCCCGTCTGACCAAAGGGATGGTCAAAATGGGAGAATGAATGTGGGTTGCAGAAATGGGAATGCAAGGTGGGGACTCATGTCAAATCACGAATGTGGGAACAACAGTAGCAACAAAAGTGGTGTGGGGGTCACAGTGGGCCAAAATCAAGCATGCTCAGTAGTGAGGTTTCCAATCATGGCAAGGACTTTTTTTGGGCCAATAAAGAACTTTAGAGGACATCACTTACTTATGATTACTGCCATGGCAGATGTAGAAGAGGACCGAGGAAAAGTGAATTCCACATTTGTTGGGAGGGACACAGGTTCTGAGCAACAGAGTGAAGATTCAAGTCAAGATATGATGGGAATACTGGATTGAAACCAACTGGATGAAATAGGGGTGTATGTAGAGGCCCAAAAGTCAAAAGTTCCAGGCAGGAAAATCCATGTTTGACAATAGATCATGAGAAGACAGGAGAGGGTGGTAGTGGGGTGAGGGTGGGGAAATGACTTCTATGTGGGCCATGCCAACTCCCAAGGTACTGTTACCGTGAATCCACTCGGGTAACCCCACAAGGCCATTTTGGGCTTGACTCTAGGCCTCAACTGTGAGGCAGACACTGACGGGCTAGAGTCTGACCAGAAGCAGGTGAGCCAGAGAGTGAGGGGCTGGGGTTTTCGGTCATATAAGGAAAGACAGAAGGTTGCTTTATCTGCTGAAAAGATACCAAGGCAACTTGAGAGCTATATTCACATTTCAGTCGGAGAGGCTGTTAGGCAGAAAAGTAAAGGCTCTCCTGGGAGGCTCCATTGATGGCAGGCAGAAGGAAGCCAGGGTAGTGAAGTAGCGGGTAGGGGGTAGTGAGAGGAGGCTAGATTTCAGCTAGGGGTGGGGAAGAACTTACTATCACTCAGAGCTGTCTCAGCATCGTACAGGTCAGTGAGCTGGGTAGAGAGCTCCTCGTCCCTGGGAAGTTTCCATACAGTTGCCCAGTGGTTTGAGGATGCTGTAGAGAGGGCTATTATGGTGGGTGGGAGATTAGACTAGACCAGGGTTTTTTCACTCTTTCTTGGGAACTGTTTCTTCAAATGACAGCTTATGCAAAGCCCGGTAAATATAACACTGATCCTCTGGTTGAGTTGGGGGTAAGGACCAGACTCCCAGGGTTCCCATCTCTAAGGGACTTCTGGGATTTCTTGAAGCACAGTTTGAAAACTAGTGACTGGAGAGTAAGGTCCTTTTTAAGGTTAAGGCTTGGTAAGACAAGACAAGAGCTTAAATATGCTGGACTGGTACTTTAAAATAATTGTCTTATTCCAAAAGTTCATTCATTATCTCTCAGTTCTTTCTGCTCACAAACCCTGGACATGGCTGCTTCCCCAGATGGCCCCTTGGCTTGATTTTCCACATGTAGCCTCTGCAAGAAGAGCAAGCAAAATGGCTGCTACCTGGGACTGGGACATAACCACAATGCGTTTGCTAGGGCTGGGTCTCATCATGCAGAGGATGCTTGTAGGTGCTGGTGTCTGAGTTTAGTTGTCACCCAAGAGGAATTTATTAAGCATCCACAGTGTATCTTATCTCTCTCTGCCAGGTTGCATGCTGGACACTGGCAATATGATGTCTAGGAAGACATGATCCCTGTCCCCATGGGGTGTCCAGTCTAGTGGGGGGACAGCCTTGCAAAGGCTTGAGTGCAAAATACTGGGGAAGCACAGAGGAGCACATGACCCAGGTAGGGGGCAGCATGGAGGCGAGTAGGTCTCAGAGAAGGCTTCTGGTAGAGATGCTTCAGTGGAGCTTTGAAAGACAAATAAGGATCAACCTGCCAAAGGGGGAATGGGCATTTGAATCAGGCAAAAGTCTTTGAAAAGAGCAGAACAGAGGTAGAAAGAGCACGGAGTGTTCAGGGAACTGCCAGTCATCCAGAATGGCTGGAGCTAAAGGAGTGCATGGGGGCCTAGCATGAGATGAGCCTGGAGAAGTCACCAGGCACAGGATCCTGGAGCTCTTGTGAGCGATCCAAAGGGGCTTTGTTTTGAACGTTCTGGGGAACCTGGGATGATTCATAAGTGGTTTGGACCAACTTTTCTTGTAGATATTCCAGTTCCGAAGGCCTGAAGAGCTCAGAAGCAGCCCTGTTAATGTGAGGAATGAACCTGCTCAGTGGACATTACAAATGATCCCATTAAGTCTGGAGTGTGGACAGTCGCCTCCTATTCCTGGCTTGGCTCCTGATTCAGACAGCAACCTTCAAGTCATCCCTTCCCTTTCTATGCCCCAAGTCTCTCCTTTAGCAGAACAGGGATAAAGATGCTGCCACCAACATGCCACATTAGGAGAACTGACAAGACCAAAGTGCTATATTCAGCATTAAACACAGAGCACAAAAGAAGTCCTCCCTAGTTAGAACATGATGTCTTTCAAAATAGTCGGAGGAATCAGAGATGTATAATGTATGCATTTTGTTCTTTAGTTACCAGCAGGAAAATTGGTAGACATGTTTCTCAGGGCTTGTTCCAGAGCCACCCATGCATGACTTCTTAAGACCTGAGTTCGCTGCTGGAGCTGCGATTAGAGGTGATTGGGAGGTTGCCCTCTTTTCTGAGCTGGAGGTGGGAGAGGGCAGGAGGGGACAAGGAGAGCAGTAGCACGTGTCACTGACAAGCAGGTTCCTGCCGACCTTATAGGGTTGTTGGTAGGATTGAGACAATCCATGTAAAGGGTATAGCACAGTGCTTGGCACATGGTAAGCCCTCATTAAATGTTAGTGGTTATTGTTAATGCGTACATACATAGTCATGTGTTGCTTAACAATGGGGAATACACTGAGAAATGCATCATTAGGTGATTTCATTGTTGTGCAAACATCATAGGGTGTACTTACACAAATCTAGATGGTATAACCTTGTGGTTCCCAGCCCCTGGGCCACAGAGCTCTGCTGCCCCCCCCAAACCCCCTGGCTATGGAAAAATTGTCTTCCATGACACTTAGGAACTGGGTGGGGGGCTGCAGCTTCATCTGTATTTACAGCCATTCCCCATTGCTTACATTACTGCCTGAGCTCTGCCCCCTGCCAACCCCCTCCTTGAAAAAATTGTCTTCCATGGAAACCATCCCTGGTGCCAAAAAGTTTGGGGATCACTGGAGTCTACTATACTCCTAGGCTATATGGTATACCTATTGCTCCTAGGCTACAAACCTGTACAGCATGTTACTGTGCTGAATACTGTAGGCAATCATAACACAAAGTATTAAGTATTTGGGTATCAAAACATATTTAAACAAAGAAAAGTACAGTAAAAATATGCTATAAAAGATAAAAAAGGTATACCTGTATAGGGCACTTACCATGAATGGAGCTTGCAGGAAAAACTGAAAGTTTCTCTGGGTGAGTCAGTGAGTAGTAAGTGAATGTGAGGGCCTAGGACATTATGGTACACTACTATAGACTTTATAAACTGTACACTTAGGCTACACTAAATTTAGAAAAAATATTTTTCTTTCTTAAATAATAAATTAACCTTAGCTTACTGTAACTTTTTTACTTTATACACTTTTTAATTGTTTTTAACTTTTTGACTCTTGTAATAAAGAGATGGCACTGGTCAGCTTAAAACAAACACTTTGTTCAGCTGTACAAAAATATTTTCTTTCTTTATATCTTCATTCTATAAGCTTTTTTATATTTAAGTTAAAAATTTTTTTTTGTTAAAAACTAAGGCACAGACATGCATTAGCTTACATGTACACAGGGTAAGGATCACCAGTATCACTGTCTTCCATCTCCACATCTTGTCTCACTGGAAGGTACTCAGGGGCAATAACATACATGGAGTTGTCTGTCATCTGTTATAACAACGCCTCTTCTGGAATACTTCCTGAAGGACCTGCCTGAGGCTTTTTTATAGTTAGCTTTTTGTTTTCAAAAGTAGAAGGAGCACACTCTAAAATAATGATAAAAAGTATAGTAACGTAAATCAGTAACATAGTCGTTTATTAGTATTATTGTATATACTGTACATAATTTTATGTGCTATACTTTTTTTTTTTTGAGACAGTCTCGCTCTTGCTCCAGCTGTAGTGCAGTGGCATCATCATAGCTCACTGTAACCTCAAATTCCTGGGTTCAAGTGATCCTTCTGCCTCAGCCTCCCAAGTAGCTGGGACTATAGGCATGCACCACTACACACAGCTAATTTTTCTATTTTTTGTAGAGATGGGCTCTCCCCATTGCTTAAGCTGGCCTTGAACTCCTAACCTCAAGCAATTCTCCTGCCTCAGCCTCCAAGGGTGCTAGGATTATAGGTGTGAGCCACCATGCCTGGCTACGTGCTATACTTTTATATGACTTGCAGTGCAGTAGGTTTATTTATACCAGCATCACCACAAACACATGAGTAATGTTTTGTGCTATGATGTTATGAAAGCTACGATGTCACTAGGCAACAGGAATTTTTCAGCTCCATTATAATCTTATGGGACCACTGTAGTATATGCAGTCCATTGTTGATCAAAACATTGCTATGCAGTGCATGACTGTAGCTTGTGAGGTCAGCTCTGAACTCGCATGGCTTCTTGTCTCCTGCATGAAACACATATCCTTTGAGACTTTAATACTGTCTACTTCTTATTCCCTATTAAACCACAGCACTTCTCAGGCAGGTACCATGGTCTGGCAAGCTTTGCATCTTCCACAGCACCCAGTAAGGTTCCTTAACTCTCCATGTCCCTCTTCTGAGATGGCACTGGTCAGTTTGCCTTGTATTGTAATTATTCATGTCAATGTCTTGTCTGCTGAACCATGGTCTCCTAAGTGGCAGGGACTGAACCTTTAAATCTGTGCCCAGAAACAAGCATTCTTGGTTTGGCCCTGCTCCAGGGCCTTAGCACTTGCTGTTCTCATGTATCAACTGTCACCTCTGCAGACATGGTTCTCCTGACCATTAAGTTATTGACTCTATTCCAGTCCACCACATTATTTTATTTTTATAGCACTACCAGTATTTGAAATAATCTTATTGGTTTACTCATTTGTTTTCTCCACAAGAATATAAGCTACATGAGAACAGGGGCCTCATTTGTCCTGTTCATTGCTGTATTCCCCAGTTTTCTGTAACAGTGCTTGGCATATCATAGGTGCTCAATAAATATGAATGAATGCTGAATCAATGTTAAATCAAACAACTGCGAGAGTGGGCACTGGTACCTCTTCTCCAAGACTGAACAGAAGGTTAGTATTGTGGAGAATGCACAAGACAGAACTTGTGGTTCCAGCTTTCAAACTAGTTGGAGAAGAAAGAAGTACCAGTATGAACATCCTGAGAATAAGACAAGGTAAACTATAAGCAGATATAGGTGTGAGGCACAGAATCAGAGGCAAGAGGGAAACAGGCAGTGGCTGAAACAGAGCTTGACAGCAGGGATCAGACCTACTCATTTTCCTGTGTCCAGCACCAACACAGTGGCTGCAGAATAGGTGCTCTGTGAACAAGTGTTAAAGTGCACTGAGCAGACAGTCCATTGAGGTAATGCAGTGGACTAGGCAAGACACAAAGACATTGTGTATAACTTGGTATCTTGGTTTGCAAATATTCCTACTCAGCAAATTTTCAATTTATGTGTGTTAAGAGATTCTCTTAAATTCAGAGTCTTTAAATATAGGCACACACACAAGATAATGTTTTGGCTAAAATCCATGTCATTTATTTATTCAACAAACAACCATTTTCTATGGTCCAGGCCATGCCCTTGGCACTGGGAATAGAGATAAATCCTGGCCCTTAAGGAGCTCACAGTCTAGTAGGGGAAAAAAAAGACACAAGAATAAATAAATATAATATAATTAGAGTATGCAAAGGGGACCACTATGGGAGACAAAGAGCAGAGGAACTTAAATCCTATGGTTAGTGTACACAGGAAAGAAAACACCTGGCTAATGTACATTTTTGTAAAGAATAAATAAGGCAATGGTTCCCAAAGTGCGGCTGGATGATTACCTGTATCAGAATCATGTGGAGCACATATAGATTCCCATCACCTTCTGCACACATTCTGATTCAGCAGGTTGTGAGGGGGTTTTCAGGTGGGGAATCTGCATTTTAAAGTGCTCTAGGTGATTCTACTGCATCTTAAAGTTTGAGAATCGGTAAGATAGGGTTTGTTCTTTTAACTGGAATGAAGAATGATCTGCACATCTGAAATGTTAATCTGTGTTAGTCTTTAATGAGGGGCAGGGAAAGTAGAGAAAAGGAAGGGAGTTGACATCTATTAAGTTCTACATTAGTCTATATATAAGTTAATTTAATTCTCACAATAATCCTATGAGGTAGATATTATTATCCCCTTTTTACAGATGAAAAAAACAGAATTAGAGAGTTTAAGTAATTTGTTCACCATTATAGAGCTAATGAATAGCAACACTGACATCTGAACCCAGATTCACTTATGTCTAAAGTCTGTCCACTTTCTATAACACCATGCTAGCACCAAGGGACAAATTTACTGATTAAATGTTATGATTTTCTTTTCGTTATTCACCAGATCTGTCTTGGTAAATAAATAAAAAGAGCAGTCAGATGGTACTTTGGTCACGTCCAGTGTAATTATACATGGATACATCCTTCTTGGCAAGTGGGGACTGAGGGCAAAGCCAGGAGGAATGATAAAATGAGCAGCCATTTCTTACTCGTTTTTCCATCACTTTCTTACCTTCTGGTGGAGGTGTTATGAAAATGTACTGTGGCTAAGAACTAGGTCTATCTGGAGGGAAAATCAAATATAACTGGATAACCATGAAAGCAACCCTACCTGACGCCAAAGATTCCTGGGACTCAAAACATCCAGGGTCAGAGGGCATTTAAGGAAAATGGCAGGGCTGATAAGATTCAAGTTTCTCCAAATAGAACTGTCAGGACCAGAGGCAGGTCCAGAATTTACATTAGGAAAGAGCTCAACCTCTAGAGAAATTGTGAAAGGGTAGCAGCTTCTTCAGGTTAAACAAACACTATCTGTCTCTCTCTATATACAGACACATTGGTAGAACAAAATAGACACAGCTCAGAAAATAATGGGAAGTCCGATTCTATTTAAAGAGCTTGTGAACAGGCCCCAGCCACACACACAAACTGCAAATACTACCTAAATTCCCATTCACCATATTCAGTGTCATCCAACCAGATCTTAGGCAGGAGCAGCAGACAAAGTGGAACATGTCAGATCAATACAGGAAAGGCATAGTAAAGGCAGTTGACAACAATATTGAGGGGCACTTGGGGCCTCGGATTCAGAAGGTTGGTGTGTAACCACCATCCTCTTCTATCACTGAGCTTGGAGCCACAACAGCAACACTACAAACAAAAGATGGGTTTCCGGTGCTGGAGAATAATGTTCTTATTTCTGTTCCTAGCAACTGCTGAGTCCCAAGATGAGTTTTGATAAAATTGGGCCATATAGCTGACACTGTGGACAGTACATGGCTTAAATTTCATTATTTGTAACAAAGATTGTAAGCCAGACTATTTTTTTTATTGCTACATTTTTCCCACACCCAATCTGGGAACATTTGCTTCTACCTACTTTTTCATATAATGTTTAGAGTCGTTTTTAAAAAATCATGCAAACCTGGATTGATCTTCTCTTTATAAAAGTGTTTTGGTTTACTTACACTGCATTGATTCACCCCATCAAACACACAACTTCTAATAGGCAGTTAGAGAAGCAGATGCCATAAACTATGGTTCAATAATATGCAGGCACTGTACCTGCTATCTAACTATACTTGAAATTTGCTGATACCACAAACCACTACACTAAAGGCCTCTAGATGAAGTCTTTATCCTGATGGGAATATCTGGTTATTCTAGAGCCTGAACAGAATATCTGGGTTATGCCTTTGGCCAGCTGACTGGAGTATGGGGAGAGTATATAAAGCCCACATCTAACTATAGCAAGTCTTCAAGCTAATTATCCTGTCACAAGTTCATAAAGATGACAAACTGATCATTTGTGAGCTATGAGGTCAAAATGGCCAGAATGCAACTGCACTGTTGCACTATACAACGTAAAGTCAACTGTCCTGTAGATCCTTGGCTGTCTCGTGTTATAACCTCAAACACTTAAAAGGAAACCTCAAGTATGCTGAGATAGTTATCAGAATGTTTCGGTATCTTCCTTCCTGAATAGGTTTCATCTCCACAATCACTTCTTGCAATAAGCACACAGGGCAGCTCGTTATAGACTGCTCGTTAGAGATGCTGAGCTCTTTGAGTTCTTGAGGGGTGGGTGGGCTCTAGACTATCCAGGGCTGAGCTGACTTGGTGAAGGGCGAACCATTATAGTTCTAAGTCTTATCTTGGTTCTGGGCACATCTCAGTTCTGCTCCAAGTCCACTTTGCTCCAATTCAGCGATGACAGACATATATTTGAACTCACTTGGTCTGAAGTTAAAGGTCTCCACTAACCCGTAGGTCTCTTTTCGATCAGTGGCATAGAAGAGCTGAACTTGGTTGGCAATGCACTGTGCCTCTGCAACATTCTGTAAGGTAAAAAGAAAAATGAGGTCCTTCCCTGCACAAGGCCATAAAGCTCTGTGTCTGAGTTCTGTGGGGAGTGGGGGCCCTCACTCAAGAGTCACTGCTTCCAGAACATTTCCCTGACTTCCTGACCTCCCCAGTCTTGGTTAGGTGTCCCTTCTCTGTGTAAACAAATCACCCTATGCTTCTCCTAACAGTATTTACCACATGTATTATTCCTTTTTCTTCTGTTTCTTTTGTCTACCTTTCCTATGTGTCATTCCTCACATAGTATAAATATAAAACCTATTTGTTTTATACCCTTGCTTATGACCTGTAATTTTGCTATAAATTATGTACTTTCATAATTTCCCTCTTCATTCAGTTCCTTAATAACTGTTAAATATATCTCCAGGGGGAAGAAAAGAGCAATAGTTACCCAGTTCCAAGAACCAGTTTGTAAGTGAGTACTAAGTTCTTGACTAACTAGACATATACTTGAATAAAACCTGTTACTGATACCACTTCATTCAGAAAAGTAGTGCCAGAGCCAGCAGTGATAGTTTTAAAATTTGTCCACAAATTTTATGATACTTTCCCTTTGGTGGAGCCTAATTTCCCTTTCCTTAAGTGAGGGCTGTACTCAGAGACTTGCTTCTAACAAATAGGCTATGACAAAATTGCTGGGCATGGTGGCACGAGCGTGAAGTCCCAGCAGTTCTAGAAGCTGAGGTGGGAGGATTGCTTCAGTGCAGGAGTTCAAGGCCAGCCTAGACAACATAGCAAGACCTCATCTCTTAAAAAAAATAGACTATGACAAAATGATAGATAATGGCTTTTGCTACTAAGCCATAAAAGATTGTAGCTTCTGTCTTGCTTTGGGGAAAGTCAGTTGCCATGTCGTGAGAATATCCAAGCAGCCCTATGGAGAAGCCAACATGGTAAGGAACGTGAGACCCCTGCCAACAGCCACGTGAGTGGGGCTGGAAGTAGATTCTCAAGCCTTAACCATCAAATGTAGTACAAACACTAACACCAACAGTAACATATATAGACCCTGAGCCAGAACCATTCAGCTAAGCTGCTCCTGAATTCCCGACCCACAGAAACTATGAGGTAATAAATGTTTGTTGTTTTAAGCCACTAAATTTTGGAATAATTAGTTATGCATTTATAATTAATACACCAGCAAAACCCCAGGGAAGAGAAGGGGCCACATTCTCTAAAGCTCAGTAGCAGGGAAATGGTGAGCAAACCACCCTATGTGACAAAGGTGGAAGGTGGGGTGTTAGGACATAGGCTACGTTCTCAAAACCTTACAAAAGAATTACCTCAAACAACTTTTACTTTTGCTTCATATACATTCTGTAGTTCTAGTTGGTCAGAGGCACTTATCCATTATCACCATGTTCATATGTCCAAAATCAAACCCCAAAAGGTAATGGAAAATTCCCACTAAAAACTGACTGCGGAAAGCATGCTATGTCTAGCTACAGAATGATGAAGACAGGTTTGCAAATACCATAGGCTGCACTTCACCTCTATTCCTTCCATGGGACTTTCCAGGTCATTTCTCACAAGTAGGCACTAATCTGAGACTGCATCTTCAATTAAAACCTTTTTCCCAAAGAGCTGGCTACTTCAAATTAATAGAATTTTAAAGCTGGAAGGGGCCTCAGAGATCACCCAGTCTCATTTAATAGGCCAGGAAACCATGGCAGATGAAATTCAGGGACAGGCCCAAGGTCACAGCCAGGACCAGACCTCTAGAATCTCAAGCTGGTACTCCCTCCACTTCACCCTGCTACTGTTTCTGGAGGGGTAAGGTAATTAAGATTGATCAAGGTTGATAACTCTACTTCACCAATTTTATTTTTCTTAAACTCACACATGCCTCAAGAGCAAACCATTTCTAAAGCAAACACATTGCCATAATCTGAGGAGGATACCACCACTTTCTCAGCTCCTGAGCTGTAGGGCCTCTGACATCAATTTTTATTTGAAACTTGAGGGGTAAGTTGAGTTGTGTACACTCTAGAACAGTGCTGTTCAAACTATTCTGCAGAGTCCTAGGGGCTCTGTGTAAGTGCCTTAGGTCCCTTCACCTCTGTTTTAGCTGTTATATCCTGGGTTTTACTTAATAAGATTTTGTTTGGATAAAGAGTTCTTCCCACCACTTTAAAAAGAAATTTGAAGACCACTAGTATAGTGGGTAGGGAGTAAGACACAGAGAGAGATGGGAGAGATGTGTATCTGTCCGTCTGTCATGGAGGGTTATAGAAAGGCCTCCCCTCCTTAGACACCAGCCTTTTGTTCTCCTGCCTCTCAACATGAAGTGGTCGTCTCCTCCCTTTCCAAGATCCAAGAAGATGAACATACTAATTCCCTGTGTTACTCAACAAAGAAGTATTTTAACGAATGTTATTTCTCCCTCTCTTTCAATCTTCATATCTACAATCAATATACCAGGTCCTGCCCATTTTATCCCTACATTTTTCTGCGGTCATTCTCTCTCCTCCATCTTTACTACCACTGCTCTAGTTTAGGTCTTTGCCACCTCTTGCCCAGACTATCGCAACTGTCTTCTAAATGAGTACACTGACCAGACTTGAACTACACAATGTTTAGGAAGCAAATAATTAAGAATTAATGGTCTTAAACCCAACTCTTTAAGGGTTTAATCCCTATTCAAACCTTTTAATGACTCTTTCATGCCCTCAGTATAAAGTCAAACCTCTAAATACAACCCACCACCCCCTCCCTTTTTATATACCAGTGATACCAAACTGTCTGCAATACCCTAAGTCATTTTATGCCTGTTAAGATTTACTTAATGATATTCCCTCTGTCTGGGACATTTCCCCCACCCTGCCCCCCTCCCTTTATCTGGCTAAACTCCTGCTGGTGTTTGAAGGTTCAGCCCAGGTGTCATCTCCAGGAAGCCTTCTTAATCCCTGTGGGCCAGGGACCCCACCCCAGAACCCTCTGCATGTCTCCATCCTAGTACTTACTGTATTTCCACAAATTCATCTATTGACACACATGTGGAGCTAAACAAGGCTACGTTTTTGAATATTCTACTAACTTTTCAGCAATAAAGTTAGTTCAGAAGAAACCTCTAGTTTCCATATATTTCTATTCCCTTGAGGTTAATGCTTTAACATAGTTGGAAATACTATGCCTAAAGAGCACGTTTCATGCATGAGTATGCAGGGGATCATATATTCATACTACATTTCTAGGTTTCTCTAAATCATGTACCTCTATAATAAATTCTAACATGTCTAGTTTTATACTTGTTCTAGTTGGAAACTCACAGTCAAGTTGATTTATATGAGGCAAATGTATGTTGTCTGGTATGCTGTCAAACGTTATAAGGCCAGAAAACAAATTTTAATGATAATGATAACTGCAGCAGTTTGAAACCACCAGAATGAGGTGGTAAAAATGGCAAAAAACCAGAATGGGCCTCCTCTGACTTCTAGGATCCACTTTTAACATAGTTAGATGCTGTGCCTTGCTGAAGACCAGAAAATACAGTACAATCTCTATATTGTTACTCACTCCCATGGTCAAATCAAATTTTGTAATTATCAGCAACTATATCTCCTCCAAATTTCAATTTGAGACATCTACACTTTGTCTATTATTTTCTATCCTTCTAGCTTTTTCCCAACTCTGACAATCCTTCAACCTCATTAGGACTCTCAATTCTTACTGTCTCTAACCTCCCTTATATTTTCAGTTTCCTATTTACCCAGCTTCCACTTCATGGTCAGTTAATCATTCCTTTGAATTCACCTTCCTGGCCTCTCAATTACTTTACTATACCACTTGGCTAAACATAACCCTAGTTAAATCCAACTCTTAGCCTCCTCTCTCTGTGCCTGTACCTGCACACCCATTCTCTCTTCCATTCTCCTAGATCATGGGTTGGCACATACTTTATATAAAACTTTACTTACAGACACTGAAATTTTAATTTCATATACTTTTTACATGTCATGAAATATTTTTCTTTAAGCTCCCCCTCCCCACCACTTAAAGATGTAGAAAACATTCTTAACTCATAGGCCTTATAAAAACAGGCAGTGGGTTGGATTTGGCCCACAGGCTATAGTTTGCTGACCTTTGTCCTAGACAACAATTTCATACTTCCTCTTTTCGACTCAAATGTCCAACATTTTTCTATCCTTGCTTTCAGCTGATGACCTTTCTTTCTTTTCACTAAGCAATCCGGAGAGAACTTCTACAACCTTTCACTACCTCTATCTGTTTAACTGTATCTGTGTCCTTATACAATGGCTTCTCTCCTGTTATTGTACTTCTGGCAAAGATCAACCCCTCATTCCCAGACTTGCCCACTCAAAAATATCACTTCCTCCCTCTTTCTCCGGTATTATCAATATTTTCATCTCTACTGATCTTTCCCATCAGCATATAAATGGGAATGATGTTATTTCTTCCATGTTTAAAACAAAAGATACCCTTGGCCCCACTTCTCCCTCTCCGGCTAATGCCCCATTCTCTCTTCCTTTTACAGAAATGCCTCTTGAGTTTCTATGCTTATTCTTCCTAATTTCTATTCCCATCCTCTCTTAAATCTACTCCAATCACACTTATTGAATCACTCCTTTGAAACTGCTCTTATAAAGGTCCCCAGTGACTTCCATGTTTGTGAAATCTAGTAAATTCTCAGTCAGCATCTCATTTGCCCTACAGGCAAGTGAGATTTGGCCAGTTGGGCAGTTCCTACTCCTTGAAACATTTTATCTTAGCTTCCAGAGCATTCTACCATCTTAATTTTCCTCCTACCTCATGACCATTCCTTCTTAATCTTCTTTATTGATGTTGCTTCATCCCTCCAGGGCTCAGTTCTCAGATCTCTTCTCTATCTTTACTCACTGCCTTGGTGACTTCATTTAGTCCCTTGGTTTAAAATACAATCTGTGTGCTGACAATACCCATATTTATATATCCAGTCTGGACCTCTCTCCTGAACTCCAGGCTTATATCTATATCTAAATGCCTACTACTTGGATATATAATAGGCATCTCAGATTTAACATACCCAAAAGTGAACTCCTGACTTTCCTCCCAAATCTATTCCTCCTGCAATCTTGCCTATCTCAGTTAATGGCAACTCCATTTTTTTGGATAGAATTTTGGGTAACTTCCAGTTGAATGTGATGAATGGAAGGGTTCGAGGGGCAGGAAGAATGGGAGAAATGGGACTAGGTAGTTTCAAGAATAATAGATAGGGAAGTAGAGTCCCCCTGTGTCCTAGGCTTGGGGCCTACTGCTACTGGAGATACTAGCTGAGTGACATCACTTCTTCCTTCCCCCTATGCAGCTGGTAAGAGACAGAAAAAAATAAGTGGGTGTTATAATGAAGAATCTCAGGGGGAAGAGGCTCTAAAATGTCCACTATTTTGAGGGTAACCTGAACTTAACCGTTGCCTGGTAAATGAGACAGAAATGAGCAAGGAGTAGACAAACAGGTTGTGCAGTAATCATAAACTGCTCCTGGCACCTAGATGTGCACAGAGAACACAACAGACATCATTAGCTATGGGCATAATGGTCCATGCTCTATTCCAGTGATTCTCATCTGGCTATGGGAAAAGGAGGAAAGAAAACCACTGAAAGGTGGCCTTACTAATAATCTAACAGAGGAAAATTATCTATCGAACAGAAAGTAAGGGAAATAAACTCACAGCACATAACTGCCCTTTTGAAGAGAAAACTCACAGCACAAATACCCCTTGTTTAATTAACACCTGTGGCCTAACTCGTTATCTCTAAGAGTTTTGTTTTCATAGCCTTGAAGAGCCCTAAGCAGACAGTAGGGGTGTGAGCTCCCCACTTCAGTTCTCACCAGCACCAGATTCCAAGGACTCAGATAAAGTCAGCTTCAGAGAGAAAATAAAGAACACCTGAAACAACTTTGCCACCACTTCTGTTACCAGTCTACTAAAGCAGAGGAAAAAAAAAGCCATTTTTACCCTATAAAACTGCAAGCAACTTTCCCTCAGCTGCCTGGCATTTCCTTCCTTCCTTCTGTGTGCTGTGGCCATTCCCTCCTCTCTCTCTACCTTTTTCTTTCTTGGGAAAATAAATAAACTTCGTACTTCTGTGTATCCTAATCACTGCGTGAGAATTCTTTCTCCCCCCGTGTACAAATTTCACACCCTTTCAACTACTATGTATGATCAATGTTGTACATATGAAGGGTGTGGAAGAAGATAAAAGATTGGGAACTATCCTAGACTTTGAACTCTTCTCCACAATGAAGAAGTCATTTACTCGTCTACACTCTCTTACCCAAAACCCTTTGGGCCTGATGTGTCTTAGATTCAGAATTATTAAATTTTAAAAAGGTAATAGGTGCAGATACTGTACAACTGTATATTATACAAGTCCTCATAATTAAACACATTAATATTTCCCTAGTAAAATGCACACTATTCCACACCAAGTGGGATTAATAAGAACTATAAATGGTCTCACATCAGCTTAAGTGAAGATTTAGTTACCAAATGAGTCTAAGTTCAGGTAAGGTTTTTTTGGTTGTTTGTTGAGATGGGGGTCTTGCTATGTTGGTCAGGCTGGTCTTGAATTCCTGGCCAAAAGTGATCCTTCTGCCTCGGCCTCCCAAAGTGCTGGGATTACAGGCATGAGCCACCATGCCTGGCTGCAGGTAAGGTTTTGTGACCAAATGGGTATGAAAAAACTTTGTTTTCAGAGCCTGTGGATTTCAGAATTGTGAACAAATTATTGAAGATCTGTACTAAATTCAACTTGGAAGAGCTTGAGCAAGACAAAATTATTGTCAACTTTAAAATAAGTAAGAAACAAGGTACCTGTAGCTCTCTGGAATTTTACCTCATAAGCTTTGGCAGAGGAGTACTACCTTCCAGGCCACTAGGTAAATCCAAAGAGGTAAAAGTTAATTCTTACCAGAAATGTGGAATCCATTTCTGCTGTCATCAGCACTATGCCCTTTTCTTCCTTAAGTTCAGGGTAGTGATATAAAATCAGCTGGCTGGCTGCAGCTTCCCCTCGGGTCTGCAAGGAGGAACACTTATCAAGGTTCAATAAGGTACCATCACAACAAACTGCAATTTCAAAGCAATAGAGAGTCTGGAGGAAATTCTGGCTCTTAAGAGCCCCCTGGGTGGCTAGTGAGTTGGAGGACTGGTATGTGGGGGCAAGGTCAGGCCCACAAAGGCACAGTGAAACTGACAGTTTGCACAGTGTTATTTGTGTCTTCAGCTGGAAAAGGTCTGGCTTTTTTCCCAGAAAATGTTTACAGTAGGCAGTGAATCCTTCATTGTGGCCACACATTTAAAAGCAAAATGGCACAAGCAGCTACGAAATCAAGTTCTAAAGAAAGCAATGTGCCTACGTAATTGCCACTTTTATGGACCAGCACATTTCACAGCTGAAATCTACTCCCTTTGGCTGGCTCTGAAGACTGAGCTCTTTTAAGCTGTAGCAAGAGCTGGAGAGTTTGCACATCGGCTAGATTTGTAACGTGCAGTTTTAAAACATAATCTGGGTGGGAGGTGATGGGGTGAAGAAGAATGGAAATATCATAATTTTATGAAGAATGGTCAGGGCAGTGGCCACTAGACCTCGAGTCTAGAGACTAGGAAGAAAGTATGGGTTCAAAGCTAAAGCCCCTATATAGTGTAGAAGGAAACAAATGCATTCAAAAAAAGATCTCTGGGCTTCATCTTTAACATTATAGCAAGAGTCATTTTAATTATCCATACCTTAACTATTACTAGTGTACTCTTAATACTTCAGCCTCTCAGTTCTGTTGAACATACTTCTAATATTATACTGATTGTTTTGATCATAATTCTTATATTTTACTAATCATTTCGATTGTAATTATGTTTCTGGATCTTTCTCCTATACTTGGGTATAAGCTTCATGAGGGCAAGGACCTAGTCTCATAGATCTCCATCCAGGTCCTAACATAGTTCCCAAGACAATGGCTTAATGATTAAGTTCATAGATGTTGGAGTCAGATAACCTGGACTCAAACCTGGCCCTATCATTTATTAGCAGTGTGAACTAACTTCTCTGAGCCCATTTTCTTCTCCATAAATAGAAAATAATAATAGTAACTATCTCATGGCATATGTATGAGGATGAAACGACACAATGTATATAAAACATCTGGCATATAGTAAGTACATCAAATGTTGGTTACTATAGTATATGCTCAATAAATGATTGTTGGATGAATTACAAAATAACAAAGCGAAAAGCTGCTCCCTCATGCTATTTTGTACCCTCTTGTACCCCAACTTCAAAGCCAATATAATAGATGCTTATTTTTCCCAGATCTGGCCTCTAAATAGAGAATGACAATCCTAGTTATGATCTGATTTAAAATACGGAATTTTATTTTAAAAGCTTCAAATGCTTTGAATCTAACTTTTAAGTCTAATATTTGAGAAGAAAATAAAAAGGAAGAAGGAAGAAAGCAAACAAAATAACATTTATTAAATGGAAACTATTCACCTAGCATGTTGGAAAGTGCTGACTTGGTTAAGAAAGCACACATAAGACATGAGCCTTCCTCAAGGAGGTTATAGCTTGAGTTAAAAAAACAACCATCATAACTTCATGTTGTTAAGCCACATTTGTTAAGTGAGGCACATGCAGTAAGTGGGATAGAGGTGAGGGGAATAGTCAGAGAAGGTGTTTTGGAGTCTTTTCCAATTTCTAGGTATTGAGTGGGGCCTAGAAAACTAGCCCAACATACAAAGTATGACAATTCATCAGTGCTATAGCAAATAATGCTGGGAGTCAGTAGATATCCTGTGCTCCTGAGCCTCAGCAAGGGCTCCTAGTCCCATCGATGGGTAGGCCTCTTTCCTCTAGAGGAAGAGCACAAGCCACTTACCTGAATATTTATAAGTGCAGTGAAGTGGAGTTCAGTACCTGCCCATTGTCCTACAAAGAACTCATAACCTTCCCTTCTTGGCAGAGCACACAGAAACTGTGGGAAACAGATACACAAGGAAATAGATGAATAAATGAAATCATTTGCTCTATATCCAACCATCTGTATCATTAACTCCATTTCTTCAATATTTGGTTTAAAAAAATTTTTTAAGTTATGAAATTTAATTTTTAGCCATGGTGGCTCATGCCTGCAATCCCAGCACTTTGGGAGGCAGAGGCAGGAGGATCACTTGAGGCCAGGAGTTCAAGACCAGCCTGGGCAACATAGTAAGACCCTGTCTCTACAAAAAAAAAAAAAAAAAATTAGCCAGGTGCAGTAGTGTGCACCTGTAGCTCCAGGTACTCAGGAGTCTAAGGTGGAAGGATTACTTGAACCCAGGTGTTCGAGGCTGCAGTGAGCTATGATTGCACCACTGTACTCCAGCCTGGGCAACAGAGTAAGATCTGGTCTCTAAAAAAAATAAATAAAAATAAATAAATTATGAAATTCATGTGATAATATAATAAACATTAATGTACTTCTCAATCCACCTAAGAAAGAAAACATTAGAGATACAGCAGAGGGATCCCTTTGTACCCCATTCCAATCCCATCCCAGAGTTACCATCTATCCTGCATTTGGTTTTTCTGTGGGACTATAGGCATATGCCACCATGCCTGGCTAATTTTTAAAAAAAAATTTTTTGTAGAGATGGACTCTCCTTCCGCCTCAGCCTCTCAGAGTGCTGGAATTACAGGTGTGAGCCACCACGTCTGGCTTATCTGCATTCAGTGTCTGTCATTCCCTTTCATATTTTTATACGTTTAATATATATGTGTATGTCCATGAACAGGAAGTAGCTTACATGTTTAAAAACTTAAATCTTATCAAAATGTATGTATCCTTTTGTAACTTGCTTTTTAATTTCACATTATGCTTCTGAGATTTATCCATGTTGATAAATACAACTCTCATTTATGAATTTTTCATTGTTGTATGAAATTCTACTGTAGAAATTTATCACAATTGGATTTATCTATTCCTCTCTTAATGAATATTTGGGTCTTTTTCAATTTCTAAATTTTCTAATGCTGCTAAAATAACTTTTGTTCCATTTGTTGTAATTACTTCATATTCTATCAGCTGAGGCTAATATTGGAGCATGGCTCTAGACTAAACACCAAGAAATGATTAGTTTTATGCTTAGGATATTTAGAATTGGGGATGAATAGTGGAGAAGAGAATGGTGCTAGAACAAAACAAAGTATAATCAGTCCAATACATGTAAGTCACAGAATTGCCTTCTTATTGCCAACCACTCAGGCTCCAATTTATTATTATTAGATGAGATAAACTCACTGCCTACCTGACAGCTGATCCCTTGCTAGGGAAAATGTCTTTTTTAGAGTTTTGGGAAATTCAATAAATTGCACATATTTAAAGTGTATAATTTGACAAGTTTTACATATGTATGCTGTGAAACCATAACCACAATTAATATAACGAACATATGTATAATCTCCAAAAGTTTTCTTGTGCCCAATTATAATCTACACTTTCCTGTCCCCAACTGTTCCTAAGTAACCACTGATTTGCTTTCTATCTCTATAGGTCAATCTGTATTTTGTAAAATTTTGTATAAATGGAACCACAGAATATGCACTTTTTTTGGTTTGGTTTCTTTCATTCAGCATAATTGTTTTGTGAGCTATCCATGTTGTTGCATGTATCAATAGTGCATTCCTTTTTATTGCTGAATATTACTCTATTATGTACATACATGTATATATACATGTATATACACATCACGCACACTCTCTTTCCACAATTTCTATGTACCTGTGATAGACATTTGAATTGTTTCCAGTATTTGGTTATTACAAATAAAGCTGCTTGAACATTTGTACACAAGTCATTGTATGGACATATACTTTCAGTTTTCTTGGGAAAATACTTAGGCGTGGAATGGCTGGTTAGTATGGGAGGTATATGCTTATCTTTTTTTATTTATTTTTTTGAGACAGAGTCTTGCTCTGTCGCCCCGGCTAGAGTGCAGTGGCATCATCATAGCTCACTGCAACCTCAAACCCTGGACTCAAGAGATCCTCCTGCCTCAGCCTCCCAAGTAGCTGGGACTACAGGCGTACACTACCACGCCTGGCTAACTTTTCTATTTTAAGTAGAGATGGGGTCTTGCTCTTGCTCAGGCTGGTCTCGAACTCTTGAGCTCAAGCAATCCTCCTGCCTCAGCCTCCCAGAGTGCTAGGATTACAGGTGTGAGCCACAGCCCCGGGCCTATGCTTAACTTTTAAAGAAACCACCAAATTGCTTTCTAAGTGCTTATACCATTTTATATTATCACCAGCAGTACAGGAGAGTTCCAGTTGCTCCACATCCTCACTAACACTTAGTATGATCAGTTTTAAAAATTTTAGCCATTCTAGGGGTATCTCACTGAGGTTTTAATTTGCATTCCAATTATGACTAATGATGTCAAGCATCTTTTCAGGTGCTATCTGCCATTCTACTTCCTTGGCAAACTGTTCAAATCTTCTATCCATTTTCTTTTGAGACAGGGTCTCACTCAGTTGCACAGGGTAGAGTGCAGTAGCATCATCATAACTCTTTGCAACCCCAAATACCTGGGCTCAAGCGATCCTCCTGCTTCAGCCTCCCAAGTAGCTGGGACTACAGGCATGTGCCACCACATCCGGCTAATTTTTCTACTTTATGTAGAGACAGGGCTTCAATATGTTGCTCAGGGTGGTCTCAAACTCCTGGCATCAAGCGATCCTCCTGCCTTGGCCTCCCAAAGTGCTAGGATTACAGGTGTAAGCCACCACAGCTGGCCTTTTGTCCATTTTTAATTGGGTTGTCTGTCCTCTTATTAAGTTATAAGAGTTTTTGATACAACTTGGGTTGCTTCTGCCTTTTGGCTATTGTGACTAATGCTGCTATGAAAATAGGTGTATAAACAGAATGTTTTAATTTTGATGAAATCTAATTTTTAAATTTTTTTCTTTTATAGTGTGTGCTTTTTGTGATGTACTTAAGAAATCTTTGCCAAACCCAAGATCACTGAAATTTTCTCTTCTATTTTCTTCCAGAAATTACATTTATGTCTATGATCTATTTTGAGTTAATTTTTGTATACAGTGATGTAAGAGTAGAGATTCTTTTTTTGCACATGATATTCAATTGTCTTAGCAGCATTTGTTGAAAAGATTATTCTTTCCTATTTAATTTCTTGGCACCTTTGTTGAAAAACAGCTGACCACATATATGTTGATCTATTCCTGGACTCTCTATTCTGTTCCATTGATCTATATGTCTGTCTTTATGCCAATACCATACTGTTTTCATTACTATATCTTTGTAAGTCTTGAAGTCAGGAAATGTAAGTCCTCTTTGTTGTTTTTTTTCAAAATTGTTTTAGCTATTTTAGGTCCTTTGGATATCCAAATAAACTTTTAAAACCAGCTTTTCCATTTCTGGGGGAAAAAAGGGCCTATTGTGATTTTGATTGCTACTGTATTTAATCTAGAGACCAATTTAGGGAGAACTGACATTTTAACAATATTGAGTCATCCAATCCATGAACATGGTATATATCTCTCCACTTACTTAGGTATTCTTTACTTTTAGCAATGTTTGGAAAAATTTTGAAACCCCTAGAAATCATTACTGACACCAAGTTAGCTGGTCCAACCCACCAACACCCTTTCCCTTAGGCCTTCTGGCAACTCATTACTCCTACAACAAGTTCATTCCTTTTAGGCACATGTTAGTAGGATAGCATAGTCAAAACTACAAAGAAAACTGGCAATAAAACAAGCATCCCACCCCAGTTAGAACAGCTATTATCAAAAAGACAAAAAATAACAAATGCTAGTAAGGATGCAGAGAAAGGGGAACTCTTATACACTGTTGTTAGTGGGAATGTAAATTAGTACAGCCATCATGGAAAACAGTATAAAGATTCCTCAAAAAACTAAAAATAGAACTACCACATGATCCAGAAACCCCACTACTGGATATATATCCAAAGGAAAGGAAATCAGTATGTTAAAGAGATATCTGCATGCCCATGCTTATTGCATCACTATTCACAATAGCCAAGCTATGGAATCAACCTAAGTATACATCAATGGATGAATGGATAAAGAAAATGTGGTATATATACACAATGGAATATTATTTAGCCATAAAAAGGAATGAAATTCTTTCTTTCATGGCAACATGGATGAGCCTGGAGAACATCATGTTAAATGAAATAAGCCAGGCACAGAACGATAAACAATGAATATTCTCACTCATATGGGGAGGCTAAGAAAGTTGATCTCATAGAAGGAGAAAGTAGAGTAGTGGTTACTAGCAGAAAAGAGGAGGAGGGAGGGAGGACAGCCAAAGGTTGGTTAATAGATACAGAAGTACAGCTAGATAAGAGGAATAAATTCTAATGTTCTATAGCACTATAGGGTGACTATAATTGACAACAATTTATTGTGTATTTTCAACTAGCTAGAAGAGCATATTTTGAATGTTCCCAACACAAAAGAAATGATAAGTGTTTGAGGTCATGGATATGGTAATTACCCTGATTTAATCATTACACATTATATATGTATATTGAAACATCACACTGTACCCCATAAATATGTACAATTATGTGTCAATTAAAAATAATAAGGGCAAGAAAAAAAAAGAGGTTGAAAAGATAAGATCTCAGGTACCTTCCAAAATGCACTTATACTGACAGATTAAGATCCACATTAGAAAGGGCTGAGATGCGGTAGAGAGCTAAAAAGCCAGAGGCTTATTGGGCCAAGCCCACACAATTTCATAAGGCTGAACATCACACTTATCACTATAATCAACATGTGAGCATCTTTGTTAAACAGAGCATCATAACATGTGAGAGAGTATGGAATATGATGAGATTTATGGGAAAACACCCTTGTTTTGCAGCATTGATAAGCAATCCTTACATGATCACCAGAAACTTACTGTTGGACAAGACTGAGCCCGGTTCCAGATCAAATCAAACTTCTCTTCCTATAAGTCCAAAAAGATAAAATTAACTCACAAACAGGATTGTGGCCTTACAAAAGGCCACAATCACATTTAAATTCCCCAAGACTGAATTCTAGAACTATAATACAACTAAAACAATTTTTTAAATTCCATCATTTACAAATAACTCTCATGACAGAAAGACAGGAGAAACCAGACACATGTTTTGCTGTTCACTGTCAGAATTACATGTGAAGAGTAGATGCTTCAATGCTCCAAACTCTCCAGGGACCTCTGACAAGTGGTAGAGACATCAGGTCACTAAGTCAGTTAGAGGGAGAGCTCAGAAGGTCTGTTCAAAAAATGAGTCAGTATCAGAGATCTAAAACATCATGAAAAATGCAGACTCTTTTGGCTATTGAACTCATGAAAGGTAAAGGTGTATATGTTTAAGAGGTTAAAAAAATAAATATATATACACACACACATATATAGTGATACCCTCACAACCAAAAGGCCTGGCTTTATCCTTCCATCTATATGTTTTCCTCCTTAATGTTATACTTACTCACATAAATTCAGTATTACTTGTGTGCTTTATATAAACATAACCTAAGCCCCTTCTTCTTCAGAGAAGAATAATTAAAACTAGGTGATAGCCCAGTACTTCAAATGCTTTATTATGGTGGAAATTAGCGAAAGGACATTAAACCAGAAAAGCCAGCAGCATCCCTTCTCCATCACAGACCTTAATGGTCAAGCAGTGGCTGGTGACCATCTCCAAGACAGCAATTTCAAAGAGGGAAAAATCAAGAAAATGCCACTTGGTAAGGGGAAATGCCAGAGAAAGACTAGGAGAGGCTTCAAGTCAGCTCAGGTATAGGTCACTTACAGATGAAAAGGGAAAAAAAAACTACGTTAGAGGCCCTGTCTGAAATTCCAACATCCGGAAATTACTCAGCAACATGAACTCATACCACGCTCCCTTGTCAGAGACTTGACTCAAAGACATTTCTAAAGCAGAAAGAGGGAAAACAAGAGCCATAAATATACCATACGGAGCTTCCAATCTTTGGTGCTTGGGGCATAATAAAAAACCTCAGAGCTGTAAAATGCAAGTTCTCAAGAGGCAATAAACATAGGAAAAGTAAAGGCAACTGCCTGCTAAGGTTAGAGAACTTCATGCTGTAACACTTTCATTTTCCCCTCCAAACTACTTACAGGAATAACTGCGTAGACTGTATCTTTTGCTGCAAAATACTGCTGCCAAATCTGTACAAAAAAGAGAGGGTGTCTGTGACATGTGGGTAATCTTTTCAACCTATGCTAAGAAATGGTGACAGCTTTCATTGTTCAGAGCAATATGCTATTTGACAACAGGGAGGAAAAACCCAATGTAATACTTTTATTATTAGTACATGATTACAAAAAAGACTTAATACAATCCACTCTTCTAGATGATTAAACTGTAACTCTTAATAACAAATTCCTGTCAGAAACTGATTCTATGACTCTTTAAATCATTCCTCTCAAGATGTGCCTTGTGTGTGATAGACAACCTCTTTTTGTTCATATCTTTCTTTCCTCCCTAAACCCACATGTTCCCAGCCAACTGTGGGCCTTCTCAGACAGCCAGGACATCAGTCACTCCGAATTCAGGGTTCGGGGTTAGGTAAACCTGGATGTGAATCCCAGCTCCAATCATTTACTAGTTATGCTACCTTGGGCAAATTACTGAAAACTACCTAAAAAATATCAATAAATAGCAATAAAATCAACCTTACAGGATTGTTGTGAAGACTAGCTGAAATAATATAGGTTTGTGCTTAATACAGTGTCTGGCACAGAGTAAACACTATAAATAATGTTGCTTTGTTAGATATTATTGCCATGTTATAGGCATCTCTTAAAAATCCTCCTTCTAGAAAGTCTTCCATATGGGGAAGAGATGGAGTCTGCTGGATCTGACTATGGTATATACCAATCAGAAGTTCTACTTCTGCTTGGCACCAAAGAACAGGGAGGGCACAGTTGACCTTCATGATGCAAACACCAAAAGGAATAAAAATTTATATAATGAAATTACAAAACCAGAAAATAGGGAAAAGGAAAAAAAATGTCCATACTCCTACCACCCTAACAAAAATCACTGTTGTTATTTTGATGTATTTGTTTCTAGTATGTCTTAATATTTTTTCTTTTACAGTATACATAGATGTAACATATATGCAATATTGTATCTTGCTTTTTTATCACTTAGCATTATATCTTATGGATGCTCTGTGCTCATAATTTTTACTATCATTATTTTTATTGTCCTGCATGCCTTTTCACATGTTATTGGCTCTGACTGGAAAGCCTTTCTCTCCACATTGTTTTTTTTTTTGAGACAGAGTCTTGCTCTGTCACCCTGGGTACAGTGCAGTGGCATCCTCATAGCTCACTACAACCTCAAACTCCTGGGCTCAAGCAATCCTCCTGCCTCAGTCTTCCAAGTAGCTGGGACTACAGGTATGTGCCATGATGCCTGGCTAATTTTTCTATTTTTAGTAGAGATGGGGTCTCTCTTTTGCTCAGGCTGGTCTCGAACTCCTGAGCTCAAGCAATCCTCCTGCCTTGGCCTCCCAGAGTGCTAGGATTATAGGCGTAAGCCACCGCACCCAGCCACTCTTTGCATCTCTGACCCCCCAAATTCTTCCTGTCCTCTGAATCTGAGCCTATATGCCTCTTCTTCCATGTAGTCTCCCTTGATCATTTCAGTCAGAAGTTTTCCTATGAATTGCTTTTATACTTTATACGTCTACAAAGATGCCTAGGATATGATACTTCTTTAGAAGGTCATTTGTACATGGATCCATCTCCCTCACTAGTTTGCAAGGCCCCCATAGGCAGGATGTCTGCTTGTGTTGTCACCAATGTCTTGCAACCTAAAAAGTACTCAGAAATTCTGGCTGAATGACAGATGACTGTGACATAATAAGAAAAATATAGCTGGTCCCTGCCCTGGTTCCTGCCACAGAGCTCCTAGAAGAGGCATTTAACCCAGCTTAGGGAAGAATGCCACAGGAAGGGATATTTGAGCTCTACCACTAAGAATGATCAGGAGTTAGCTGAGTGAAAAGGCAGGCTGGGAAGATGAACAGGTAGAGCAGGAGGATATAACAGACACATTCTAAGCAGAGAATGACAACACTAGAAAAGGCATAGAAGTAGGGGAAGGCATCACAACCAAGGTGACAACTGAGTGAGCTGGTGTTGAAGAATGGGTCACCCTCCTTTAGAGTTGTTCTGCTTTGCTAACATTCCTGTTGAAATGTGGGGCCCCAACTGAAGATACTAATCAAAGCGTGATCTATCTAAACCAACACAGAGCACAAAAGGACTATTACCTCCTAGGAGCTATGCAAACCACTCTATTAATGAAGCCTAAGGTTGCTTTGCTTTGTTTGTTTGTTTTTTGCATGTCAAAACATTGTCTTCTCAAGTTAAGGACAGCATATTCTGATTATTTTGATTTAATTTATGATATTAGTAGATATAATAGCTTATGAATCAACACTGAAATTTATGAGACTGATAGATAGTTCCTAATATAGTTGATCTTAGTTACTAAAAAATTATTTCAATGAACACAAATTTGTATCTAAAACTATAGGTCTAAATCATACTTGTCATATGACCAGGCCTCCTGGGCCTGGCTTCTCTCTCCCCTAAACAACTTGTTTGGTGTCCATGTTCCATTGGTACTTCTTCCCAAAGGCACAGCCTGAGTTCTCCCTGAGACTTTGCATAATCCACTATTAACAGAAGTTAGAACCTTGTACTAATCTTATTTGTTTTTGTTCCTGTCCATCAACTAGGCTAAAACTCCTTGAAAGCAGGGGATTGTCTCATTTATCTCTGTGTCTGGCACAGAGCCTGACACTTAATAGGTATTAAATAAATGCCTGCTAAAATAAATGACACAGCATTCAAAGGAAACCTATGGCAACGGACACAATTTCCTGTAAGAGAATATGATACAGAGTCAACTAGACATGGGTTTGAGTCCCAGCTCTATCGCTAAGTTACAGAATCTCTTTAAGTCACAGTTTCCTCAATTTTAAATTGGGAATAATAGCACCTACTTTAGGGGGTGGTTATGAGAATTTAATGAAAAACTGCATATGAAGCACGAGGCATAGCACCTGACACATAGTACGCTACTTTTATTATTATTATTTTGATCCTCTCAATTTACCTAAAATATAACCCATAGAGCTGTAAAGAATGCAAAAAAAAAAGCTTATTACAGTCTAATTACAGAGAAAAGAATTACAGACATGAAAATGTAAATAGGAATGCAAATCAAGGTACATGCGATAGATCATGAGTGCTTTGAAGGAAGGTCTCCAAGAAGCTTCCTATAGAAGGTCCTGTAATAATGGAGAACTATGAATACAAGAAAAGGAATATGGGAAGTCATGGAACAGTTATGAGCAGGTTCCTAACATAATATTTATTTATTTTTGTTTATTTAAACACATAAATATAGCATTTACTCTGTGCCAGGCAATGTTATAAGTGCTTTATAAATGTTAACTCATTTAATTCTTCAAATAACTCTTTGAGGTAAATACTATTATTATCTCCACATTACAGTAGGGAAACTAAGGCCCAGAGAAGTTGTCTAACTTGTCCAAGTCATGCAGCTAATAAGTGGCCGAGCTAGGATGTGAAACCGTCAGCTTGGTTCTACAGTTTGTGTTCTTACCCAATATACTATGCTTCTCCATAATGAAAGAAGAACTTTAAGAAAACTCAGCTGGTGAGAATATTATAGGAGGAATGGGAAAAATAGGAGCAAGGAAACCTATTTAAAAAGGCAGCAAAGTAATCCGGCATTCAGTATTGATGATTTTAAACAAAATGTGGGCAAATGAAAAAGGGAAATATGAGTTGATTAGACATATAAGAGTAAGACCAAGAAAGACACGTTTTCTTATGCCATTGTTCTTCCTGTAATTCGTCATCTTTGCCTTTTATGACTACCTTTGACTATGGCTAGAAAGGTGTCAGAAAATGTATGCTCCTTTCTACTCTCAGATTTGGTTCACAGAACACACATTTTCACGGAGTATGCCAACCCATTTTCATTCATTACCTGTTTTATTTCTTCTGCAGTTTTCTCTTTTACCATCTCAATGTTGAAGATTGAACTGAGAGTCTTGCAAAAGAAAATAAAAAGCAATTAACACCAACAATTAAAAAACAAAACAGCTTAATTCTATCTCTAAGCTTGTGGGAAACAACACGTCAGGACAGTGAAGCAAATCTGTCATAAGTAAAGAACAAGTATAAGAAAACCCGCATGCTCAGATAAAGTGAACCCCCAAGCCCAGGCAGGTTTTCACAGTTCTATTTCTGGGAGTATCTATTAGGTCACCATGTACTTCCCAAATGTTTCACTCTCACCAATGAGTACTGCAACACTTTGCAGCTGGTGAGAGAAGAAAGCACAGTTATTCTCATTTAACTGCTAGTCTACCACGAGTGACTCCTTATTTGTAAATTAAGTGACAGACTAAACATGTTTTTGACTTTTTAAAACTACTCCCTATAGAAATGAAGGGTGTTGCTACATTTCCTTCATATTTCCTCTAGTACTCCCAGGACCCACACTTAGGCAAGGGGTCATGTCAAGGACACAAAAGTTCACAGAAATATTTCTCATCTCTATACTTGTAATATTATCTTACACAAAAATCACCGAGGCACAGTTCATACATTCAAATTTGCAGCCTCTTGTTATACATGTCCTATATGACTTCAGACTTGGGTCCCTATATCTAATTAGAAACCTACCTTGTCCTTAGTGAATCCTCTGTTCATAGGCTGTTTCCCCAAGGTGTCTTTCTGAAATACATGACGAAACAGGATATTAATCTATACTTTACTCATAAGAAACAGATCACCAAGCTAGGTGAGGTGCCCAATCTTCTTAAGTAATTTTGCACCTGAGAACTCACTTATCTCCACTCTTTATAATAATTGTACACATTGTTTTAAAAATTGTTTGTGAGACAACTTTCCTCCGACTAAGATTCTGAGATACAGAGATGAGAAGATTTCTTTGTCAGTAACTATCATCTACTAGTACTGGGAGTCCATTCTACCCTTGCCACTGTAGATATGAGGAACTTCTTCCAGAATTAGGCCTGCTTGGGTTTACTGTGCTCTGTCCTCTGATCTAATCCAGGCTGAGCCACAGACGAGGTGAGAAGTGGAAAGATGTTATCCAAGGCTGCTTCCTCTTCCTGACAGCACTTTGATGGCAGTCATCCACAGCAGACTAGAGTCTTTTTTAGGATTCAGTTTTAATATTTCTTCCATCAAATTAGACTCCCCCTCAAAAAAGGCCAAGACAACTGAAAGTGATTATTTTTTCTCCTAGCCCATTATCTCTGATAAAGGCTACAACCAGGAAATCCTATTTTGAGTTATTTCTGATAGGAGGGATGGGCTGTTCTGAGTCTTCCATTCAATCTCTAAGTTCAAGACCATACCTTTCAGAGGGAAAGAGTACAGTCTACACCTGGGATGCTGAAGCTGAAAAACACTTTCTGCATAAAACCTCCCCTTTAGTCTCTCTGTACTTTATTAATGCAAACCTTTCATAATGATGCTCATAGAACCTGTACCCACAAATTATACAAAAACTTGTTGAATACACTCTTTTTGGTCACACCCCATACATTGGCAGCATCCTAGTGTAGCTGTTCCTTCATATGTAAACAATCTAAAAAGGAGAGAATTAATTTAATTTTCATACTACTTACTCTCAGGTGTACTATGAAAACAAAACAAACAAAACCCTCCATTTCCACAGCTGCTTTTACCTTTTAGTCACCAAGCCCTGTGTATTCTTTCCTTTTATAGAAATAAAAAATTTCTATAAGCCTAAGTATAAGCCTATTGTATTTTATCAAACCAAAGACACCAATGATCTTAAGATATACAGTTATTTTATGTATCAGAAAATGATGCCAATTAAACAATAGCACAATACTTTACTTTCACATCAATTTTAAGACAATTTTGGAGATGTTAAAATATGAAAATAAAGTGGGCTTTAGAATTGATGAAATAGAGTAATTAAAATAGTTGAAACTATATACCAGAAGTCTCAGAAGCATTTAAGAACTTTAAATGGGTGCTTTACTTCCTTCCTATGGATGCTTTGGAAATCTGTGGGGACAATTTTATTTTTGTCACAATAATTTATTGGATGGTGATATCTGCATTTATGGGAGGGACAGTGGTACCAAATTAGATGAGTTCTACATAGTAAAGAACTTTCCCTCATCCTGCACGACTTTTCAATGTTTAGCCAGACACCCTTGTAGGTGAAAACACCTACAATATTTTAATATTTATGATTACCTGGGCCTAGAACCTAGCTTTTTTTTTAAAACACAGCTTTAATAAACACTAAGTTTCCCAGAAATGCAACTACAATATAACTTAAGAGAAAACTGTACATTGTGGAATCTCAGGTCACAGATAACAACACTGCTCATGGTTCTGGAGTCTTTGTAATTACCAATATAACACCCCTTTATCAGTTACCATTTGCTGCTTGTGTGTTCATGTTTATTTCACAAAGAGGTGAAAACATCTGATGACCACATTAGGTCTCACAGTATGGACGTGTCCCCAAAGTCACATACAAAAATATGTATTTTATTAAAAAATACTTTCCTTTATATTATGGTTAGGGCATTATATTGATTCCCCCTTCCCCTGAAATTATGCATATAGGTAGGTTATATTGTCTACATACCTATATTGTTTCATTTTATGGTAGAAAAGGGAGAATTAATAAAATTTATTATAAAAGGGGGATGTTGAGTCCCGTGTGGTAGGGAACCAATGACTCAAAGTAAAAAAAAAAAGACATTGGGGGCTGGGCGCAGTGGCTCACACCTATAATCCCAGCACTTTGGGAGGCTGAGGTGGGAGGATCCCTTGATTCAAAACCAGCCTGGCAACATGATGAGATCCCTGTCTCTACAAAAAATTTAAAAATTAGCTGGGTGTGGAGGCGTACGCCTGTAGTCCTAGCTACTTGAGAGGCTGAGACAGGAGGATTGCTTAAACCCAGGAGTTTGAGGCTGCAGGGAGCTATGATCAGGCCACTGCACTCCAGCCTGGGCAACAGAGTGAGAACTCATCTCAAAAAAAAAAAAAAGACTTTGGGAATGGAGAGTACAGGTTAGCCATTAGCCTCCCTCTCTATCTAGGTAGATAAGGAAGACAGTAAGTGAATATTTACCTAAGAGTTGCCATAATTTAAATTATATCTTTACTTATTATTCATCTTATCATCATAAAGCTGAAATTCTAAGTCTGTTTACAAAAACAGGGCAAAGAGCTTTCCCATATAATATCTTATATTACAGTGAAAAAAAAAAGTTTATAATACAGTAATATTTCTAAGAGCTACTGACTTATAACTTGCTACTATAAATGTTTATTATAGGAAATGACAATTGTTACAATATTTGTAGTAGAGAGCTGTTTGCTCATATACAGTTATAAACTGTGTTTGTCATAGGAGGTTGAATTTTCCCCCCAAACTTGTGATGATTAACCCACTGACTATTAATCTTGTTCTAATTAACACAACTAGTTATTAAGACTGAGTAGATTCTCTTAAAATTTAGGATACCCAAGGCAAAAAAAAAGTATTGAGTTAAAATAAACATCTCTAACACAATGTAGAATACTAATTTTCCACTGTAACTACCTTATTTCAGGCTCTCTACAGCCCACACCTGGATAACTGCATAGTCTCCCCAGTTCTGGCCTCTCCCACTCCAATTTGTTCTGTGCACTACCCTAGATTAGCATTTTTCAAATAACAGGTTGTGAAATCAATTTAGTGGATTGTGATCGGAGTTTTTTAAAAGATGAAAGAGAAAAATAATAAGAATGCACTGCATGTTGTAAAAGTATGCATTGTTTTGTAAAAATGTTGTTTCCATTACAATCATATACATACATGTGTACTGAATTGCAATGTAAAATTTCTTTCATGGTTACGGGCAAAAAGTTTGAAGAACACTGCATTAGATTAATCTTCCTATACACAGCTTTCAATATGCTTTTCCCCAGCTTTGATTGCTATTTAAGGATAATAATGGCTAATATATATTAAGTACACATGTGCCAGGGACTGGGCTAAAGAGTTTTACACATTATCTCATTCGATCTTCAGCATAACTCTACGAGATAGGTACTGTTAATATTCCTGTTTTACAGAAAAGCAAACCGAGGCATGGAAAAGTCACATCATTTGTTCAGAGTCACCCAGCTAGTAAGTGGAAGAGCTAGGTTTCAGTCCTTGGCACCTAGCTCCAGAGTCCAACTTCTTAGCAGCTAAGTTATCCTGCCTCTGCTTATTAAACCCAAATGCCTCAGCGTGGAGTTTAATGCCTAACCTATATCCTTAGTCTTAACATTTTCCTCTCCATTTTAATTGGACAAGGTACTTCACTGTCTCCTAAAACCCCTTTTACTTTCAAAGCTCTTCTTCTGTTTGAGCTAATTCCTCAACATGGGGGTAGGGGTGGTGTGGAGGCAAGTGGTTGGTTGTCAGCAAACTAAATCCAGCCTGCCAACTGTTTTTGTAAATAAAGTTTTATTGCAACGCAACCACACCCATTCATTTACTTATTGGCTATGCCAGCTTTTGCACTTTAATAGCAGAGCTGAGTAGTTGCAACAGAGACCACATGGCCCACAAAGTCTAAAATATTAACTATTTGGTCCTTTACAGAAAAAGTTTGATGAGACCCCCTGCTCTACATTAAGTCCTACTCTCTCCTCTCTGCTTAATTTAAATCCTTCACACCCTTCCTAGCCTAGGTCAGGTTCCACATCCCCTGGGAAATTTTCCCTGATCCCTTACAGCCCACTGCCATGTGTGCCTTGCCTTGACCACTAGACTGTACCTCCTAGGAGCAGGAACTACCCTTCTTGTATCTCTCTATCTCCACCATGACAATAGTACCTTGCCCAGAAAGAGCAGGATACACATTTATGGATGGAGACTGAGCTGAGAGAGGCTATGTTCAGTTCACCCAGCTGAACCATCAGTGAACCCACATCAAGGACAAGGGTTGGGGGAAGGAGGTTGGAGGAGTGCTGGTAAGCCAACAACACAAAAAGGGGCAGGTCTTACCTTCTGCTCCACACATTTGATAAAATCACCTTGCCTGGAGTGTCCCACTGGCTGTTTCCGAAACTCACTGCACTTCTCCAGGCGGGACTCAAAAGCAGCTGGGTCAGACCTGATCAAAGGTAAACCAAAAGGTAAACCCACCTGGACCTTTTTGGATTTTGAAATAACAAAGCATCATGTTCCACCTCCACAGAGAAAGGCATTCAGCTGAAGGATTTGCCTTCAGTTAGTAAGGACTAGGCACAGGCTCAGAAATCAAGAAAGTAGAAAAAGAAATCCAGTTATTCAACTATTGTTACTCCTCAAGGGGCCTGTGTAACATTTTTCTCCTGCAGGCCACTCCCTAGGGTGACACAGGGCTTGGTCCCTCAGATACTTATACTCTGGGTACTTAGAATCCTCAGGATGGGAAAGGTACTTTGAGGTCATCTTTCTGAATCACCTCCTCAGGTAAGAATCCTATAATACTCCTACTAGGTGTCAAGCTTTTATTTGAATACATCCAGTTCTTGGACATCTCCCCCAGCCCCCCAGGTTAAATATGTTTTATTCAGATCCTGGTCATTCAGACGCTTTAGGCAGCCTATTCTGCAGAAGATTTAGCACTTGAGTATCTCCCTGACCTACCCTCCAAAGAACTTGCTCCTGCAGACGAAACATCAGAACTCATCCTTCATTCAAAATGGGGCTGGTCTTCACACTTGAAGTCCAAATTGGGGCACTGTCCTTGTTAAGAATTCTTTAGGCCATGTAGCTGATGATGGGATATTTGGCTTTGTACACTTTTGTGAAGACATTAAGGACTCAAGCTCCTTGGCCGTGAGATCTGTAGTATCACGGGTGAGGTCTACAGGATCTAGGGACATCTTGGTCCCCCTCTGGTGGACCTTCCTGGACAAGGCATTATAGGGGGCTCCTCTCCCATAAAACTCCTTTCTGGAGGTGACATCAAACACCATTCCCTTCACTGCCATGTAGATGGCCTGATCTTCCTTCTCTCCATGGTACACCAGTTCCTCCTCAGTGAAGAGTCACCCCGGGGATTCCTGCTCAGTGGGGCATAATAGTGCTTCCCTGGCCAGGGCTGCAGGCAGCCCTGGGACCTACACCAGGAGCAAGGTCAGCCCTGCTAGTGACCACAGCCACACCTGGGCCTGCTATGGTGAGCATGTAGAGAGGATAAGGGGCAGCCTGAGCAGCAGAGCTCTTGCTGGTCTTTGGGGACATAGAAATAAACAAGAAAGGGTCCCTACCTCAGGGAGCTTAGTAGTGGGAGAGACAGACATTTAAGTAAGTACATGAGAGTGCTACAGGTATTATGATGAAATTTGCTCAAACATCCACAAATGGTTGAGGTGGTTTCATGCCTCTGTACTTTTGTTAATGCTGCTGCTCCCCTGACCTGGAATATACCCTTCTCTCCAATTTTTTTGTGCTGGACCATAATGCTCAAAGGAAGTTTAGGTAATAGATAAGCCTAAAGAGACCAGCAGGACTAGGGTGTGAGGACCTTGTGTGGAACACTAAGGAATTTGGATGTTATTCAGTCAATGGGGCACTTTCGAAAGCTCACTCTTCAGGAGATAACAGTATGTGTAAACGTTGTTGATGGGAATGATCTAGCAGAGAAGGAGAGCAAAACCAGTCATTCATATGTTCATCAATGGATAAGAATGAATGGGAGCTGATAAAGTAGTCACAGTATGAGTAGATAACTCTTTAGAGATGCTTGTGTGTAAATGAGATCAAACACAAGGCTGGAGGAGAATGTAGGTCAAGGAAAGGTTTTTAAGATGACAAATACTTGAGAGTATCTAAATGTTGGAAGGAAACAAAAATACTCATTCATTTACTCCATCATTATTTCAAAGAGTGAGAAAGATCATTATAGTAGCAGTGAGATAGGTTGGGGTAGAGGGATCCAAGAAAGGAAGTGGGGACACTAGTTAAAGGATGACAGCAGTGGTCCAGGTGAGGATGACGGAGTAACTTAAGGAGTAAAATGAGGCAGTGGAAGTAGAGATGAGACGGAACTCATAGAATTTATAGCATTCAATCTTTGGTTTCCTTTCATAAGACACTGCCTTCCTACTCTGACAAATTCTCTCCCAAGCCTTTAATTTTCACCTTTGATCTCCTTCAGCTCTTTTCACTTGAACTCTTCAGACCCTACCATGGCCCCCTCATACCCACCTCAAACCCCTCTAATCTCCAGGTACTTCCCTCTGGAAGCTGAGGGGTAGTGTTAAGCACCCTGGTTTCAGAGTCAGACAAATCCCAACCTGCTGTGTGAGCTTTGGCAAGTCTCTCACTCTCCCTGATCCTCAGTTTCCTCATCTTACAGAGGGGGTTCAATTGATGATCCAACTGTGACACTATTAGTCTTTGGTTCGCTCCTCCCACCCCCAATCTTCTTTCCTTGCAGTGAGAGGCCTAAGCTATGAGCCCTGGAACCTGAGCTCTGGGCCAGGCCTCAGCTGACTCAATATGTGACCTTGAGCCAGTCAAGTCCCTTCTCTGGAAGGCATTTTTCCATTTTTATGATAAGAACAGGTCTCTCTGAACTGCCTGCCTCACAGGGTTGTCATAAAAGTCCACCTTAGCGTTTCCAGGACTACAGCACAAACGCAGACAAATGAGCAAAGAGCCTGGGCTTTGCAGAGACCCCCAGCTCTGACACTAACTAGCTGAGTGATCTTAGGCAAGTGACCTAGCCTCTCTGAGCCTAGATACATCATCTGTAGAATGGGGACAGTATCAGCGCCCACCTCACAGGGCTGTCGTAAGGCCCAGAAGCTGGGGCCGCGCACCGCCCCTCCTCCCGCTCCCTGCCCGCCGCCAGCCAGCCGGGGCCCGCACCTGCGCAGCTGCTGGATCTTGTCGCGGTAGCGGTCGTAGAAGGGGTTGGCCTCGAGCTCGGCCTCGGCCCCGACCCCGCTGCCGTCGGCGCCCCCCTCGGGCCCGCCCGAGCCGCGGCGCACCGGAAACACACGCAGCTGAGCGGGTGACACGAGCCCCAGGCCCAGGGCGCGGCTGCGCACCGCGCACAGGCCCCGGTAGAGGCCGGCCACCTGCAGGACCGCCAGTCCCGCGCCACCCGCCGCAGCCGCCATGGCTGCCCCCACCTCCACCTCCACCTCCACCTCCTCCTCCTCCTCCTCCTCCTCAGGCGCGTTGGCCTCGGCCCCCGGCCCGCGCGCCCGCTCCATCCCCCTCCGAGTCCTCCGCGCCCGCGCCGCGGCACCGAGGTTCCGCGCACCCAAGGTTCCGGGCGCAGGAGAGGGGCGAGGCGGGACGGGGTGGGAGCTCGTCGCTCCGGTCCCCCGCACCGCGCGCTCTAGCCGCCGGGTGTGTGCCACGGCCCGCCTCCTCCCGGAAGGCTGCCCAGATTCACGCCCTCCCACTCGGGACCGGCAGCCTTTGCGTGCCAAGTTTCCTCTCTGAAGCCGGCTCGGACTTCCAGGTCCTCTTTTTAAATTCACTTGGCACTCGCTGTAATAGTCTGTCCTTCAGCATCGAAGGCCCTTTCATCAACTATAACCACAGCAGCAACTTCTTTTTACTGAGGTTACTATGTGCAGGACATTTTATCTGCTTCATACCCTATGAGGCAGGTATTATCCTGTTTTACAGGCAAGCAAACTTAGGCCAAGAGTCATTAAGTGATTTGTCCAAGTTCTACCCAAGAGCTGAGTTCTTTTCAAGATGCCAGCTGCCTCCGAAGCCTCGACTCCCTCTTCTTCCTGACATGCACCTTGAACTCCAGCCAAACTGAACTACTGTCCCCTCCCACAGAGCCGTCAGGATTTGTCCTTGGACAAGTCTTTATTCAGGTTCTTTTTGATCCTCAGAATGCTCTCTCCTTCCTCTCTCTCAACCCAAACGCCACCATCTTCCTGATCCCCTGAATCAGGTGTGAGCTCCTGGGGTCAGGGACAGTGATCAACATCTCTGTGTCTCACCTGCTCACAGCACAGGGCCAGGCCTGGAGCCGGCTTTCTGGGACAGCACTCATCAGTTTGCCTTGCATGGAAGTCCTTCCTGTCTGGCTCTGACCTCATAGAAACCCTCCCTGGGGCAGGGATAGAGCCTTCAAATCTGCTCAGCTCAACCTGCACTCACCGACCTCAGTCCTGGGCCCTGCCCTGTGCCAGGAACAGTGTACTGAAAAATTAGTAAGTCCTTCAAGTGTGCCCACCCATACTTGGCTTGGGGTCCTTGCACTTGCTCTTCTTTCTGCTCTGATCTTTGTGTGGCTTCCTCGTCATCATCTAGGGCTCAGTTCACCTGTCAGCACCTCAAAGGAACCTATCTTGATGAATTGCCCCATCCCTTTATAGTCTTTATCCCATTACCCTATTTTATTCTCTTCATAGCAGTTATCATTATCTGAAATTCTTAGGTCTGTTTACATTTATTCACGGAGCTTATGGTCTAGTGCAGCGAGATAGGCAATACGTACATAAATAAATAAAGTTGATGATGCTGCATGCTATGCAGGAAAAAAAAGGAGAATAAGAGAGACAGAGATAAGGGGATATTCGAGCAGAGAGCTTAAGGTAATGAGAGATGATCTGCATGGATATGTGGAGGAAGAGCCTTCCAGGTAGGGGGAACAGCAAGTGCAAAGGCCCTGCTGAGGTTATTGTGTCTGAGTGAGTGAGTGCACAGCAGTAGAACCGAGACTAAGAAAGTACAGGGAGGGTTAGATTGCTCAGAGCTTTGTAAGCCTTGGTAAAGGACTGAGATTTTACATCGGAGTGAGATGGGAAGTCACTGTAGGTTTTGAGCAGAGGAGTAACATGATCTACTTTTATTATAAAAAGGATCATTCTGGCTGCTGGTAGAATTTACGATATGTGGGATAAGGATGGGAGCTCTCCCACAGGTGACTAATTTGTTAGGACTTTCTTGGTTTTAGCATTGAAAGCCCCATGTTCTGAGAACCCCCTTAGTCCTGGGCAAACCAGGATGTTGGTCAACCTACAGGGAGACCAGTAATCCAAGTGAGAGATGGTAGTACTTGGACTAAAGTGATAGAGATGGAAAAGTGGTCAGATTTTGGGTGTATTTTGAAGAAAAACCTAAAGATTTTGCCGGTGGAGTGAATGTGGGTGTGATAGAATGAAAGGAGTCAAGGATGACTTGCAGGGTTTTGGCCTGAACAACTGGAAGGGCAGAGATGCTATTTATGAAAAGGAGGAAGGTTGCACATAGAGTAGATTTTGGAGGATGGATGATCAGCAATTTGGTTTTGGACATGTTAGTTTGAGATCATTCCACAGACTGGCAAGGAGGGATGCCAACTAAGCTGCTGGGTATATGAGTCTAAAGTTCTGAGTAGTGTTCCAGGAGATATACAGTTGTGAATTATCAGTGTATGTATGTTTAAAACCATGAATCTGGATAACTGAGGGAATGGGTGTAGACAGAGCACTAAGGATTGAGCCCTAGGGCACACCAACATTTAGAAATCAGGGAAAAGAGGAGAAACCAGCAAAGGAGACTGAAAAGCAGGGGCCAGTGATGTAGGAGGAGAGCCAAGGGTAAGCGGGCCGTGGGGCAAACTCTGTGTGAAAAAGTGCCCTAAGTCACATACTGGAGGATTATAAAGAGGGGAGTAATTAAAATGGTGCCAAGAAGCCTAGCTAGCTAGGATCAGTGGTGCAACCTACTGAGAGCCCGACTTATGTACGCTTCATTAGGGAAGGGCTTTCTAACTGAACTGCCCATAAATGGACCAAGCTGCCTCAGGAGGTAGTGAGCCAAGTTCGTGACTCAAGTGAGTCCTGAGTTGGGGGGATTAGTAGGGAAGATCTACCCCCAGGACTCAAGCATCTGATGGGAGATGGACTAGACAACTCTCCAAGTCCCTTGAAACTAGAGATGATGTGATTCTGGGAAGTCAACCGAAAGAACTACTTGCCACAGAGTAGGGGTCGAGCTGAGCCTGGAGGGATGAGCAGGTGTTCAGTGGTAGGAAGGTGGGGAGGGGTGCTCCCCGGTGAAGGGGAAGCATGAGCACAACTCCAGAGACCTGAATGAGCAGGGTCTATTAAGGAGTCTGGCCTAGCCAGAAAGGGAAGGTGTGTGAAGGATGAAGAGAGAGGGGATGCTGGAAAGAGATGCAGGGCCAGATGGTAGGGAGCCCCCACAGGGCCTGACGCCAAGGAAACACCAGCCAGCACTTGTTGAAGGATGGTAACCAAACAAAAGAGAAATTGTAGGAGCCAAAGAAAGAGGTGTTGACCAGATGGTTCCCTTGAGCAGGTTTTCTCCTGACAACTTGGTCAGAGACGTGCCCAAAGCTCTGTGTGTTCCCTGCCCCACTCCCTACTGGGGACAGGTATCCATCAACTGTTCCCTAAAAGCCAGCAACATAGATAAGCCCCTGAAGGAGCAAGGGCCCTTTCCTGGGGCTGCTCTGTGGGTTCACTGTAAAGGGTAGGGCACACAATTCAGTGGGTGGATCAGTCTCTGATAGTAGTAATAGAGAACACTATGCCCACATGATGCCACTGGATGGAGTCCCTTCCTTCCGTTAGCCCAGGACCACTCCATAAGCGCTGCCCCTGGAATGCCCAATGCTCAGAACCCAGTGGCCTCTCCTTTAGGGAACAATGGGGCCTGGGCATTCTGGGGACTCCTATTGGCTGGACAGATGGGTGGGTGAGTTCCCTCTACCCAGAGCCATCGGCCAGGTATCAAAGCTCAACTTTATGGATTCCCAACAGAAAGACCTGAACCTCCCTGGCGGTAAGTGCCCCTCTAATCCCTGCCCCTTGCCTTGTGCCCTAGGGCTTGGGGACAAACACTCAGGGAAGATCCTTTGCATGGATAGGATGGTGTCTGCCTGTATGGAGGAGTGCTAAGCAGTTAGGAGATAGTCTCCTCCAGAAAACTAAGGCAGAGACCACACTCTGCCTAACCAGAAGAGATACTGTGAATAGCCCAGACCAATCACAGCTGCATGGTGAAGGTGTCTGGTGGAATTAGAGGGGAACAGGGGCCTCCGCTGTTCATCCTGTTAGGTTTGTCTGTGTGGATGTTCTCTGGTCCCCCGGTTCCCAGTGGCAAGAATGAGTACTGGTACCGAGTGGAGCCAAAGACAGAGTGATCATAAACACAGAGTAACTTAATACAAACAGTTTATCCCATAACAGAAAGAATGAAAGTAAAGGAAGCTACACAAAGGGAAAATATGTTCCAGAAAGAGTGGAACAGGTGTCTCCAGGAGTGGAGAAAGACGCTGGGGGCTGAGCACATGTTGCCTTTTATAAGCTCACCAGTTTGTCCCACATAGGTGTCCCTGTCAACTGGCGAACTTTTACTCCCTTGATGGCCTTGCCCTTTGTGAGGCTTCTCAGTCTGATGGGTCCTGGGCTGGGAACCAGAGGCTTGACTGAGCCTGGGCAGGCCACACCCCCTTTACACCTAGCCTTCCTGATCTGTAAAGGGCTAAAGGTGGTGCTTAAGCTCCCTGGAAATCTAGCTTTGACTGAATAAGACAAAGGCAGGTCAATGAGGAGGGAAGGAAGGAATGGACAGAGCAGTTAAGTGGATGGAGCCATTGATGATGGGTTAAGTCAAGGAGAGGCCCCAAGCTACAGCTCTCAGCCAGCCTGCCTCTTTTTCTTTCTTACTGCCTTAGTGTGGGTCTCACTGTACTTTGGATTCCTGGGACTGTGTTCTGTGGTAACCGGAGGCTGCATTCTCTTTCTGCACTGGAGGAAGAACTTGCGGCGGGAAGAGAGAGCCCAGCAATGGGTGGAGGTGATGAAAGCCGCCACGTTCACCTATAGCCCACTGTTGTACTGGATTAATAAGCGACGGCACTATGGCATGAATGCATCCATCAACACAGGCCCTCCCCCGGCTGTCACCAAGACTGAGACTGAGGTCCAGAATCCAGATCCTCGGTGGGAGTTGGACATCCCCGAAGGCAGGAGCTATGCTGTCCAAGATGGCAGCCCCAAAGCAGAGGCCCCTGTTCCCTTGCAACCTGCACTGCAGCTGGCCCCACAGGACCCCCTACCTTCCCTGATGCCGCAGCCCCAGGCCAGCTCCCCACTCCCAATTCCCATCTTTCAGGAGGTGGCCTTTCCCCTATCCCTCTGCAACCTACCTCCCATGCTGAACCACTCTGTCTCCTACCCTATGGCCACCTCTCCTAAAAGGAGTGTCCACTTCCATTCCCTCCCCACACTGGCCCATGGAGACCGCTGCTTCAATGCGAAACCTTTTGCTTCAGAATTGTAGCCTCCTCTCCCTAAAAGTGGGAGCAGCTGCAAGTATCAGGCGCAGAGTAGGAAACAGAGCTTATCTCAAGGAGGTGGTATCAACACAGAGGTCAGGGCCCATATGGATGTCACATTATGAAAGATTAAAAAAAAGTCCAAGGTTCCTTTGTGTCTCATTTGCTGTTAGGAGGGCAATGTCCTATTGTTTGAAAGGGGTGCTTTGCAAACCAAGTTGGTCACTGAATCTCACCAACGTAAATGGGAACTGGAGGTTAGCTGTGGGGAAACACACTGAACCAGAACTAGTGGACGCACTTAATATACCTCCACCCGGTATTTATTTAAGACCAAAAACATGTGCCAGGCCTTGGGCTAGGTACCTAAAGGCACTGCTACTCTGTGGGATGCAAAGCACAGCTGCCACAAGAGTGATAGCTGCTGAGGGCACACAAGCTATGGCGATTCACAGTGGCTATGTCACAGGCAAAGCAAGTCATCATGAGACCCATGAGCCACACTGCACTACTGGCTGAATTGCATTCTTTGTTAATATGTATGATGTATTGAGTTCTTATGTGGCTGTCTTTGTAAATTATTTCTAATAACTCACAAGAACCCTGCCAAATGGATAGATGAAGAGACAGGTTCCAGGGGTATATGCTGTATCTTCCTTATGTTGCAGAGCCAGTTCTCAAATTTACATCTGCCTAGTATCAGAGTTCCTGATCTTCCCACCACACCTTCCCATGAGACACCTTCCCTGATGATGTCTTGTTAGAAAACATTTGGTGAATGCGAGTGTGTAGGGTGTCATTAACTTGGTTCATGGATTGGCTTGGAGGAAGGGCTGGTCAGTGAACCCCCTAAAATTACACACAAAAATACATCCATGGTTTTTATCTTTCTTAAAGGAACCCATGCCCCCCAGATGTTAAGATTCACTACATGGGAATATTAATAATTTTTATACCTTCTGGAAATGGTCCTAAAAGGAGAGACAAAGATAATACTGGATATTTGGACTCAGTTTCAAGATAAGAAAGCCCAGTTCTGTCACAGGATATAAATTTCTCCCTTTCACTTTGGAAACTAACAACTCCTCTCACCCTATTTGTCAATGACCTAAGCTTTAGATATAGTATTCCCTGAGGGGAAGGGCCACCCAGACTTTGTGTGTGTTGTGGGGAGAGGGGAGGAGGAGGAGATTCCCAGAATCTAGCAAATATGTAGAGTTAATTTTTTTCTTATTTTTCTAAGAAAACTCCAGCCCCTGTATGACCCCTCTCTAGCGATGGATTTTAAGTGGGGGCCCCACTCCCTTTTTACAGACAGTGGAACATGTCTTGCAAACATGCTTTTATATTGGATCTCTAAATATAAAACAGGCCTACGTGGTACCTCTTGGCTGACTAAGGGGTAGGGGCTCACTCCTCCCCCACACCTCACCCCTCCCACCCTGTAGATGCCTAAAGCCTAAGCCCTGCAGCCTTTGCTTCTTCAGGCCAAATACTGCAATGATCCTTAAGGCAGGTTCTTCAGCATTACACTTCGTGCCTACCACCTGTTATTCCTTGCCTTCAAAATGAGTAAGGAGTCCATAAAAACAGGGATCAAAGCAGATTTTTTTTTTCTTAGTAACTGGGGTAATGGGAGAGGCTTTACTCAGACACAGTGAGAGAAAAAGGAAATGTTTTATTTAGATAAATTAAAATGGCCATATTACTGATATGAAGTAAGCAAAGCTCAAATCAAGTCATGGAAACCTTGAATTCACTCCATAAACAGAAACAAAATTACTTATATTAATACATTACCAAAATAGCTCCATTAAAACAAAGTAGATTTACATTTCTTAATATGAGAAAACAACAAGGTAGGTTAGGTTCGTATAACAAACAATACACGCTCTATAAAGTCTCAGGAATACCCAAATATGTTCTGGTTTGGATGTGAAAGAAGGGACCACATCTAGCTGGTGTTGGTAAGCAAGCCAATGAGGTGTGTAGCAAACAAAACCTATCACTAAAAACAACTCAACAGGCCATCATATGAGTATGAGGCCATCACAGTCAAAATCCTCAACTGTGACCGGCAGGACCAGCGAGGGGGTTGAAGAGGTTATGTACAGCAACCGTAAAGAAAGGAAACACCAGTGGAAGGGAGGATGGCCAGCAGCAGGTGAAGGGTGTCCACTCTTCAGCTTTGTTGCATCAGACACATTCCTGAGTACCAGGCACCCCTCTGCCCTTTAGATGACACTGCAGTCATCTTGAAGACAGGTACTCTCTTCTTTTGGCTCTTCTCTTTCTACACTACCTTTTTGCCTCTCTGTTTTATGGGGAGGCTCTTTTAGTAAACATTATGTCACATAGTACAAGGCAAAAAAAAAAAAAGGACCAAGCAGCAGTGCTTTGGGTAACTTAGGAAAGAAGCAGCAGGAGCTGCCAGGCTAAAAAGGTACAAGGATTTAAAACCGAAACCAAAACCAAAACCAAATTCACCACCACTACCAATCTTCCTCTCAGAGCTGAGATGTGGCACGTGAGGCTTGCCTACAGCTGAACACAAGTCACAGGCTGGGTAAGTTAAGACAAATAAAAATCCCAAATTAACATTGAATGATACAGGCTTATGGGGCTTTTTTCTTAAGCCAGTGAGTGTGTTCAACTCAGAGCAACGGAGTTCTAGATACCCTACTTCTGCCTGGAAGATACAATACTTTCTCAGGCAGGATGACAAGGGTATTCATAGGTCTGAGAATACAGCATAAACACCTCTGCCAAACTTGGTAGGGGGAGAAGATGGTACTACACACTGGCTCAGGGATGATGCTAGTCAGACAAGCTTGAGCGAGGTAGGAAGAACAGAAGATAAACTAAAAAACAAAATGGACTTCTCCACTTATAGCTATCTGACGCAAAAGAAAAGTAAGTACAACAAAGAGTTAAAGTGTCTTCAAAGTATCTGCCTATGAATAAGAATTTGAAACTAAAAAGGACAAGCTACATTACCCTCAAGTATATTTGATATAAATCAGTTCCTGAAAAAAATACCTTCCAGGTACAGACATACTATTTATGGTACAGTATATACAAATATACCAATATAATTCAATTTATTGCTAGAATTTTATTTGGTTGTTATAAAATCTGTAAGGATGTGTATATTGAAAAAAAGGGGGGGGGCATGGAAGGCAGCCAGAAGAGTATGAGTTACCTTCAAATTATCTAAAGTGCCAGGCTAATTTTATACTATACTTTAACCTTTCCAAGACAGTGAAATAGCTCAGATGAGCAAGGGAAATGTTAAGGAAAAAAAAAAAAAAGGGAGAAGCATAAGTCATTATGAGATAAGCAGACACATTCATGGGGAAAGACTCATCTTGCTGTAACAATTTTAATACTTCTAGAAAAAAATTTAAGGTTAATCAACACCTAACTGAACATCATAGAGAAAAAAATCAGCCCTTAAATATTTAAGAGTGCTGGACTGTATTCAAGGCTGACAGGGCAACTTGAACAAAGTTAAAAAGGAAATGATCTCTACTAAAGAAGTCTGTGCCATGAAAGCTTCCCTAGTTTCTCCTTGAATTGGCCTAAAGCAAAGTTACATAGTTTTTTCCTTTTGTGTTGCCTAAAGACTGCTTCTAGGAAAAACACATCAAGTCTAGACTCAACATACAGGAGACATGGAAGTATTACTCCTTCCAGTCCTTTTGTGCCAGGTCCGCAGAAGTATTTGAAGGGAGTATTGCACTTGCTTGTATTAGATTTGAAAACACTTGCTACCATCACATGAAGGCCCCTGCTCCAGGCCTGCCCCGCCATAGTTTGGCATCCTCTGGACAGAAAGCCTCTAGCTACTTCTGAGCTGATAATTGTAATAATATTGAATATGATTTCATATGTTTCATCTCATAACCTTTTTGGCCATGTTCTTCCTACAGAGAAACATAACAGGTTCTTCATTAGCCCCTAGGTAAAATCTCAAGGGCTATAGTTTCCCAAGTCAAAATTAGAGGCATAGCTCTCCTCTAAAGCTCTGGATGGTCACTTTGAGACAGTGACTTGGGGACGTTAGCCCTGCCATTCAGAACAGAGATGGTACTGGAGGTGGAAGCCAGCCATAGCTTTAAGATAAACTTGAGTGGGTGGGTGGGGGAAGACAATCTAGCTTACTTAAGAGGGAAAATAGATAAGGTGTTAGGCTCATAAACCCTGAAATAGGATTAAAAATGAGAAAAATCCCCAACAAGACTTCTCTGATTCCCAGGTTGGGATTAGCTAAGGGAATAGGAACAAAGGACCAGAATCGTACTTTCCTGAGCCTGGAGTCAGTACTATCTTCACAGTGTCTACTCCCTGAATCTATTCCCCCAGCCACCAAGCCAAACCCTGGGCCTTTGAGGGATGCCTTAAGGAGACATGGACACAGTTTCAACTACTACCCAGATCAGATTAGCAATTTTTAATAACAAGTCATTTGTTCATATCCTGTTCAAAACCATTCTTCCTACTTTCCATACAATATGCACAATCCTGTCTTTCTTTTTAAATATTTACAAACAGAAAAGGCCTATCTTTTAAAGAAAAGACATTTTCTGAGTCTCTATAAAGTGCAGCTACTTTAAGGCAAATTTATGTGAAATATAAAAGGTGGCTTATTCTTTCTATATACACATTACCCAGTTTTAAAAGATAAGGTCTCCTCCCCTCAAAAAAAGGAAAGAGAAAAAAAGAGGGCTTTATTTTTTTTTCTGGCAATTAAAAAATGTAAGATCTTACTGGTGTCAGGAAATCATAGATTTCTGAACATCATATCATAAGTAAAATGGTCTTCTTTTTTAAAAAAATAACTTTTGTATAGCTTCTTCAAATAATTAAAAGGTGGCAATGTGTCTGCTACAGTAGTTTGGAGGACTAGAGGACTGATGGGTAAGGGTTGTTTTCGTTAGGTAAGTAGATATTAGGCAGTCCAGGGTATAGAGCCATTTCTAAAATATGCCCGATGAGGCTAGACACCTAAAGCTACTCTTAGCTCCAGGAATGAGTATCTTCCATCTCCATCGGCATCAAATGCTCTCAAGCTCTCTGGTTCTGGCATGGCAGAACCTAGTGAGTTCCAGATTTCCTGGTAGGTCAGCTTCCCATCCACGTCCTGGCCAGTCTTGTGGAATAAATCCTGAAGATCTGTCAAAAAGGAATTACAAAAAATGTATATGTCTACACATATAGCTAAATTTATTTACAAGTAGCCTCAATGGAATTTAAAGCACTAAAAGAAAAGCTACTTTCCATATTTTGTTTCCAAAAGCTAAAGTTTAGGGTTTCCCTAAATCAGAAAGACTAATTTTTGATCCTTTAAGAATGAGAAGAAAACTATGTGGCACTATACCCCAAAGTAGAAGCAGTGACAGATGATCACAGGAGAAATGAATGAACTGGCTTTCTCTCTATCCAGGGCCTTCCCTTTAGATTTTCCAGATTTTATACTTAAACTGAAGGGGAGAAAAGGAATGCAGAGGTCTAATGAGCTACTTGATGGGAGCTAGCTTGTAAAATAGCTGTGGCATATTGTGAAATTTCTTGTTGGATAGCTGGGTGGGGATTGGAGAAATGACTTGGAAGCCCTTAAGCAGTACAATCTCGAACACTCATAATTTTCTCATTTTTCATAGGAAAATCAAAGCTTGAAGAGGAAAATAACTTGCGTAAGAGTCACAGAACTCTTAAGTGGACTAGAATACAACTTTTCTTATTATCTAGTCTGGTGCTTGTTCTACTATATGATATTGTCTCTCTGGATCCAGAAATTAAGCAGCTCAAGAACCAGGACTCAAAACCACAATGAGATACTACTTCATAATCACTAGGATGGCTATAATCAAAAAGACAGGTGATAACAAGTGTTAAAGAGGATGTAAGAAAGTGGATGTAGAGAAAGTGGATCATATTAATACACTGCAGATGGGAATGTAAAATGGTACAGCCACTTTGGGAAACAGTTTGGCAATTCCTCAAAAAGTTAGAGTTATCAAATGACCCAGTAATTCCATTCCTAGGTATATACTCAAGAGAAACAAAAACTTACGTCTACATAAAAACCTGCACGTGAACGTTCATAGCAGCATTACTCCTAATAGCCAAAAAGTGGCAACAATCTAAATGTCCATCAACTGATGAATGAACAAAATGTATGTCGCTACAATGGAATATTATTCAGCCACAAAAAGGAATGAAGTATCACTACCTGCTACAGCATGATTAGACCATAAAAAATTACACTAAGTGAAAGAAGCATATTGAAAGAAAGAAGCATACACAAGGCCACATATTGTATGATTCCATTTATATGAAACACCCTAAATAAGTAAATCCATAGAGACAGTGGTTGAGAGACTTGTGGTTGCCAGGGACTGGGGGGAGAGGGGCTGGGGAATGAGTGTTTAATGTGTACAGAGATTCCTTTTAGGGTGATGAAAATGTTTTGGAATTAGATAGTGGTAATGGTTGTACAACCTGTGAATACACTAAAAAACCACTGAATTATACATTTAAAAAAGGTGAATGTTATGGTATGTGAATTGTATCTTAATTAAAAAAAAGAACCAGAGGACTCTGTATCTCTTCAAAGCATGATCTCTCTACACTTTTTTTTTGTAAATAAGAAAGAAAGCAACACTACCAGTTGATATATCTTCTTTTTTATTTTTAAGGCACTATTTGAGCCAACAGGATTGGAGAATTTCTATCAATAGTTTCTTCTGATATTTTTCTCAAGGACTCTATAATAAACACTTGGGAGGGCCAATTATTTACATAACATTTAAAAAGGACTTGATTGTGTCCTCATAATCAAATAGAAGATTTAGTCTCTAATACCAAAGAAGGTCAATGGGGCTTATGTTCCTTTAAAAATCTCTCTAAATTCCTTTACTTTCTTCATTTATTCAATGCCACATCTAGATTCAATAGGCCTCTTGCTGTTTGGTACTCAGGAAGAATGAAAATGGCCTGAAAGGAGGGAAAACAGTTGTGGTGCAAAGTCCAGTCCATCAAGGAGTTCTTGTAAACAAGCTTCTGAATAGGGCCCTACTCACACTCCTATGAAAGGCCCAGCAATGCAGCTAAGAAAACCTCAAAAGCTCTCTGAAAGCCAGATGAGCAAGCGGTACACTTGTTCCCAGTGCCTCCCACCAAGAGGCTACCTGGAATTTTTTTTTTTTTTTTTTTTTTTGGTGGCATGAATTTATACAATATGCTATGTACTTGGTAGCAGTATTCAAATAAAAATATCATTGCTGCTTCAGGTTACTTCAAAAGTGAAGTCATTCAGACGTGCTAAAGCCTACGCTGAAGACTGAAGCACAAAACGAATAGTCTTTTCCCCGTTCACTCTCATCAATTCTTGATGTAATAATGGAGAGTGGGAGGAGGCAACTCGTGTTGCCATTAAACACACCTCAACATTCTCTCTCCTCCCCAGAAAACAGGAAAAAAATAATCAGAAATAGGAAAAAACAGTAATCACATTTAAATGGTAATATAAATTTTTAAGTCTTCTATGCTTTAAGCATTTAATTACAGCATGTAGATAACTCATTCATTCACTTAAAGTACTGTGCTAGGGGTTGGGAGTAAACAAGACATAGATAGTCCTTACCCACAGGAAGTTAAATTTTGTATCTCCCCAGGATATTACAACAGAGTGACATGTGCTAAACAGGGGCAAACAAAATATAAGAGCACACAGGAGGAACATAATCCAGTCCTGGGAGGGAAGGAAATGTTTCCTAGTGGAATGGTTTCTAAGCTAAAGGGAAGAGCCAGAGGAAGAAGGCAGGTGGACAGGAGCTGGTGATTTGCCGGGCAGTTAGCAAATACAAAATCATGAGGCTCTAAACACCACAATGAGGGACAGAACACACACTGCTGGAAGGCAAACACATCTTCCTGTAAATCATATCCTTCCTGCTAATGTTTATTTTGCTGATTTTCAGCAGAAGGGTCCCTCGTTTTTTTTGGAGGGCCCTGACAAACAGGGTCAACTTTATTTTGCTACTCTCACAGTACTGTATTTGCTTTTATGCCCTCTCTACTAGATTGCAATATCCTCGAGGACATTATTATGTATTATGTATTATTATGTATCTTATATTATATTCTTACTGCTCAGAACTGGGTCTAATGAGGTGCTCAGTGAATGAATGAAGACCCTAAACAATATTAATAGAGAGACAATATAGTACATTGGTTAAGAGTGCAAACATTGGTGTCAGACTGCCTCGGTTTGAATTCTGCCTCAACTAATTATTTGCTGTGTGGATTTAGGCAGTTTCCCTATCAGTAAAATGGGTATAATACACAAATACTTATGTTCATAGGATGCTATCAGGATTACATAATATAATGCATATCTATTTGGCCCATAGGAAGTGCTAAATAAATGTTAAACACAATTTTTTGTGAGTTAAGAACACATTAAAAAGTTATTACATTCCTGTCATTACCCCATGGTATAAAAATTTACCTTCAATGCTAGAAATTCCGGGTAGGGAGATAGGTCTTAGTTGGGCAGCTTTCTCAATTGGGCCTCCAGGAGACTGTGAAAACTTTGGCAATGCTGATGGCTTTGATGTGAAACTCTGTACTTGCTCTGTAACAAATTCATATGGTTTTATTTAGTATTATTGAATCTAACACCAAATTAAACTAGTATTGAAGGTCACCTTTTACGGCAATTGCATATGTACTTATTTGAGAAACAGTTGAGAATTAAGTAGCATAGCAACTACGTGAAGTTAAAGGCTTGGACTGAGATGTCTGTGGGCAAGTGAAGATCAATCAGTATTATATTACATTAAGGTTTGAAGCAGCAGTCTCATTGGAAGATCTTATGGTACAAGTTAGCATCATACATGTTTAGATGGTAAGAGTCTAAAAGCTGCCAAGTGACAACAGCATAGTGGTTGGATATTAAAGATCTTTTGATACCTGAGAGATGTTCTATAAGCCCAGCCTGGGGATATGTGCCAGCAGACAACCTGGTGCTAACAGTGCTACCACAGGATTAGCACAATGTTAGGACAAGGCCTCCCACTGTAGTTCTGTTTCCTACCCAAAAGAGAATTCAAGAGAGGTTGTATTATTTTTTTCAAAACTGAAAAATATTTGTGGGGGCAGAAGGATCACAGTCCAATGCCTTGGTTATGTCCTCATAGGACCTAAATCAGGAGGTTGATGCACCTGTTAATATTGATCAGCTAGGTCCCTACCTAAAGCCAAGGGCCCGTCTAATCCTATGATCCCATCACTACTTGTTAATGATTTTCAAAAGGACTAATATTTATTTTAAAGTAAATTTTATATACTTACAGAAATGAAATGACTCCCATAAACAATATTTAGGGCTGGTTTAATATACGCTATGACAGTAACATTTTTGCCTATAATTGGATGCAGACAGCATGGAAAAGTCTATTTCCAGCTAAACATTACCCATTCTTCCCTTAATAGACTGGAGTACAAATCATGTACAAAATGGGCTTTTTCTAAATGAAAGCAAAGTATTTCAGCTTCATCTCAGTGCACTCAGGCATCACTCACTCGGTTTGATCAGTACTGCTGGAACACCTTCCCCGCTCCCTGTGTGGGAGGCAAGCTGCCCAAGCCTGCATGAAATATTCAGAAGCCGGCCCTGCTCTCACCTTCACTGGCAGTCTCTGGAGGCCTGTTGCTCTCAGGTTTGTTTGTGAGAGCACTGATAAGCTGCAGTTTCTCTCTTAGCTTGGATACCTGAGAATTTGAACTATCTTCTTTCTGCTCAAAACAAAGATCACAGAAGGTTTAATTAAGGTGGAAGCAAGACCTCATCCGAGTCTCTGCTATATTCCCAGAGCTATTTAGCACATAATGCTTGGCCCTCAGTAGGTTCCCTATAAAGGCAATGAAGGAATGAATCAACAAATACTAGAGATATCTTTGGTCCTCAGCATTGATGAGTGTCTGGCTGGATTTGAGACCATTAAGGGAACATTACGCTACAGATGATCTGATTCACTGTGAAGATTTCGGTTGATGGGGGAAGGCATGCATGTGTCAGCAGTAAAGGAAATGTACCCTTGCTCAGGTGCAATACCCATTTCCTAAATGAGTAGAATATTGTTTTCCAGGAGCTATTTCACACTAACTAAATAACTTTCCTGAATATCCTACTTCACTTTGTGACTAGACCACATTAGGCAGAGTTTCATGCTCTTACTGTCTTAAAAAAAAAAAAAGCAACTGAACAAAAACAAACCACAGTATTCCCCCATCTTCCCTCAACTCCCCCACCCCCGACGATTCAACTGGTGGCAGGAACTGTTAGGAACATGAAGGAGGAGCTGTAATACTTCAATTCAAAGTCTTGCTTGCTTATATCTTTTAAAAAAGTTTCTTCCCCATACCCTGCCTCATTCCCAGGAGGATTAGAGCGGCATACAAAAATACATTTAATTATAAAAAGAGAGAAGTCTGGTTTCTATGAAGCTAGTTTCTAACTACTTAGGCTAGTGTGAAAGGTCCTGATCCTATGTTTAATTAGAACATCAATTCATTACACATTTCTTTTATTCAATATGTATTTACTTATCTCTCTCCTATATTTCTACCCTAATAGTTACTGTACAGTGTTCATGCTTGGTTTATTTAGGATACTAAAATATGAACATTTGTAACAAAAACTAGGTACTAAATGCTTGAAGAATTAATGGTAAGGAGAAATTATATTTGTTTAGATGAGGTAGGACAAAAGAACTGATACATTGGGATGCCAGTTAAAAACACAAAGGGTCTGAAAATAAAGCCAAGAAATTTAGGTAAAAGTGTATACTAGTGTTGTATTCTGATATTTACTGTTCAAATGTGATCTGAATTACTACTACTTTCTAATAGTAACCATCTGTTACTTTTTTGTGCTGTTAAATTTTTCTTGTCATTCTCTAGGTGAGGTTTAAAAAAAAATTTGCAGAAGCAGTTAGAAAACTCAACCAAAGCCTAGCTTAAGATACATTAAAACTTTAATATATGTGACTTTATTTAGACTATAAAATTGTTAAGGAAGAAAAAATAAAGATGGAAAGCATCACATCAAAAGCTGCCTGTACTGTGGTTCCAGTCCAAATTCATTTCCTCTGAACCTCTTATCTTCTGAACTTCTCAAATGCAATGTGCATCTGAGATGATATTTTAGTCACTCAGTCATAATCTTCCTGGCTTTTCCTTTATCTTAGCCCAGGGCTTACATTAAACAACACTCTAATCAGAGAATGTTGTAATCAAACTTTCTGTCTTGGGATATCAAAGCATATCACAGATTGCTTGTCTGTTCTTGACAGTGTGTCTGGGAAGAACAAAGAAGGGGAAGGTACAAGGTGAAGAGAACTGGCTGAGGCTCTTAAACGGACTATGAATACATTAGATTGCAATCTAAAAACAGGAAATAATTTTTAGGTTAGACATCATTTGTATATTATCTGTGCCTCTGTCCCCCAACATCAGTACAGATAACTTACTGTCTTAGTTTAAAAGTCATTTCCTTAGGGAAGCCTTCCTGATTCTCTGATAGCCCCCTCATCATACCCTATACTTTTCCTTTGTAGCACTTATCATACTTGTGGTTCATGATCTATTCAATTATGTGTCAATGATTTTCTGACTGATGGACTTTGAGCTCCACCAGAATAGGGGTCACGTGTCTGTCTTGCTCATGCTGGTTATGCACCCAGCTCCCAGCAAAGTGCTTGGCACAGCGTAGGTGCCTGATAACGTCTTCATTTATTCACTAATATACTAATTCACTAATTGCTTTGTCTTGAAGTTTCAGCACATGAGACCAAAGTGCTCCTTTTGAAAAACAAGTAGTAGATCAAAAGCACAGAGATGCTGATGTATTTTATTTTTACTTCAGTAAGCCTCCTCTTATTTACCATTATGCTTTGGATTTTTACTGTATCTGTTCTGTTGGTCACCTGATCCAAAGACTCTCTTTTCAGAGTGGCAGCTCTGTCACCCATCTTAAAGGGCAAAAAGAACAAGGGAAGATAAAAGGCAAACATTAAAACTTAAACAATATCTATCACTTTTAAACAAATTAGTTTTTATTTAAAGGGTCTCAGAAAACTTTCAACAGAAGTGGCAGGAGTGGGAGGTGGGAGGAAAGAGGGAGAAAGGCCACAGAGAGACACAGCTGAAACTGGTGCTGCGAGTGGTTCAGTCACAAACTTTTGAACTTTGAAGTATAAAAGGCAATAGAACTTTTACCCAGAACCATGCTGGGTATGATGCTGTTGGAAGAAACAGCAGGACAGATGGATACTATTACCAATTTTCTCTGCTGGAGAAAAATAAAGTGGGGAGGGCAGAGAAAATAAAGGGAGTTTGGGGGTGGCAAGTTTTCACAATAAGCCTTGAAAACCTTCAAGACACAATGCTCATAATCCAAAATTCCTAGCCCATACTTAGGTGAGTTCAAAAGGGCTTTTTAAAATAAACCTCCTTTAATCTTTACAGCTTTGTATTATAGTAAATTACACACCCTTGTAAAGCAGGAGGGGGAAATAGTTCTTCCTACTCCACCCTTCAAAGCCAAGTCCTGGCAACTTGCCAAGGCTCCACTGTGGCAGAGCCAGTTCAAACACTGCTTTCCATGTGCCAGAGTTCGACTTTATTTGTGGGCTTGCTTCCAGCTTTGGTGGTTACTTGAATTTATAGTACAATTTTCTGTATTTGGTTTCCATTTTTAAATATATGCCTGTGTCTTTGCTGTATGAAATCTTTAAGGGTGGGGCCTGCAGCTATTAAAAAATAATCCATATGGATCCCTGCACAATGTTTATGTGAAAGGTGATTTTAAAAAACCCCATATTTTATTAATGATAACATGAAAACCAGTAAACGTGCATGGTCTGCCAGCATCAGTGACTTAGTAGGTCACTCAGTTTCCTTATATATTAATATAAAATGAGGGGTTTGACTCAATGACTTCTTAAGTTGGGGAGCTGGTCTGACCTGATCTGTTTTAAATGACGTTCCTGACACGTGCAAAAGGTTTTCCTTAATAAATAGACAGAAGCAGGATAAATCTGAAAGCCAAATTCAGGCATAAAGAAATGGCAAAAGATTTTCAGTTACTGTCACTGTCATGGCTCCCACCCCTAACAACTTAAAAAAAGAAAAGACCAAGAAACCCTCCCTTGGAAATATGTGCTAGAGCTTCTCTACAAGACGGGTCACTGGTTATATAACAGGAAGTTTGTCATCTCTGCCAACAGCTTGTGGTGAGGCCTTGGCAAGCGACTGGACTTCTCCATATTGCCCCTTCCAAATCTGGGCTAATGGTGCCTATGCCATTCACATCACAGGGCTGGTGCAAGGATTAAAGGAGACACAGATTAATAACAATACAAATGTGTAGCCTCTCAAATACGCCAGAAGACTGTTCTCAAAAGGTTGTGGAATGTCATCCATGTACAGATAAAACATACTGCAACACAGAACATGTCATGAAAGATCTGAAAGGGCTTACCATGCTGAAGGACAGGTTTGCTTTCTTTTCTAACTTGCTCACAGCGACCACATCGCTTTCTATCAGGTTGACTCTCTGGGTAAGATTACTGACTGTCTCATTCATCCCCTCGAGTTTAAGATCGTTCTGTCTCTGGTACCCCACTAGGGCATTGTTTACCTCCTCTAAAGAGTTGTGAAGGTACAGGATATCCTAGAGTGGAAATAAATCAAGTTGTGGTATCCACTACAGATGTATATTAGACATGCAGGCCAGCAGCACTGAACAACCATTATTGTGTCAAGTTCCTGAAGTAAACTCCTTTTCCTGGTTTTGACCATCAATCGCCTGTCTCTGCTTTGTCCCTCCCACTCTAAATTGCTCTCAGTTTACTCCCTCTGGAATCATTTGACCTCAGCTAGACAGGAGGGGAAAAGAGGAAAGAGGGCTACCTACATGATTCACTCTCTGGTCCTAGGAAGCTGAGAGCTTGGGAATTGATTGCCCAATGTTTACCTCACCTGCTGGCAGGAAAGCTTGCTGGGTTATTAACTGAAAGCCCCATTAACCTAATTTGTCAGAACAAAACTACCTTAGGAACAATACCAATTACTGAATTGGCTCATGTAACAAAACCATAACAAGTAGTGCATTATTTAGTACAAAATTCAATTATTTTTATTGACATCCTCTAGTACAGATTGCTACTTAAAAAGGAATGATGACTATAGGTTTTAAAAGGCATTAAACTCAGGACAGAAATTCTTCTTAGTGAAGATTTCCTTTATTTAATGTGATTCTGAACTCAATATCCTTTTTTTTCCCTCTTGCCTTTTTGTCTTTAGACTTTAGAAAATCCTGATTTTCAAGGATATGCTTTCTAACATTCTTAGAATTTAATGTGGCTCCAAATAGCCATCACTCTGGATTAATGTGCTATCCATCCATCTTTAACTTGCCCAGATTGCTATTTTTCATAAAGAGTTTTAGGATAATCTGGTCATTCTATGTCTTTTAAGATATGAAAAGGAATTTACTCCACTGATTGACATGCAGGGGGAAAAATGCAGAGTGCTAAAGAAGAAACAGGACAGCATTTTGGATCCCAAGATACCAACACACATCCCTCTCTGCTCAGCTCCTAGGCAGGCAAACAAAAGCAGGAGACGCCTGCGGAGACACCACAACTCAAAGCCCAAACAACTCAGCTGCCTCCATAGCCTACTGTGGTCACAGAGTCAAGCCAGAGACAAAAAATACCTGTTTCAAATTCTCAGTGTGGGTTTTATTGTCAAGTTCTGATGTGGCTGAAGGTGACAGAATGATTTGGGTGCTTCCACCGGTCTCCTGCTGATCCTGTTAAGAGGAATGGAGGTTACTGTAAGCAACAAGTAATTATTAGGGTGTATCCATAGATTAATCCACAAGTATTTCCCAAGAACGTATAGTGTAACCAGTCCTGTGCTAGGCCCTGGGGTCACCATGCACTTTGCCCAGTTTGATGGAAGAGCTGGACCAGCAGCACCCAGATTACCTACCTCAGGGAACTGAGATCCTCCTAGTCTGTTTCTCAGTCTCTTAATGGAATAAACTCCCTAGAAACCTTTTCTCCTCTCCCCCATTACCTGTACTTCCAGAGAAACTACAGAATCACTGTAACTTTCCAGGGACCAACTCAGTCTGAACCTGGGACAATGTTATCATTTCCACTAGACTAATGAGGTTTAGACATTAAAAGGGCAGCTAGTCATGTAACCACTGGCTTTGGTCATTGAGCACAACTATTATACCAATCATGCACATCATTAGTTTTTCTCTTATAGCACATACCAAGATTTACGTTTGAGGGGGACCCTTCCTTTCCCATTCCACTCCCACTGTTCAAGTCTCTCTTTGCAGAAACTAAAGTACATGTTTATACACATTTTTTCCCTTTGGTGGAAAAAAAGTTTGCATGGCTTAATCCTTAAAAGCCTGTAACTATGACTTATTCAGTATAAAGTATGCCAGTAGGAGGATTACTATTAGAAGCCATGTAAGTTTAAGAGAGGCAGACTTAATTACAACAGAATGCAATTGATGAAAATAAATTGCTTTCTTGAAATTTGAAATCATAGACATTTATCAACCATGCTTTCATAAAAAACAAAAGGCAACAAGAAAAAGGAGGAGGGGGATACCCATGGTTCTAGAAAGCAGGAATTTTTAGTAAGGAAAACATATTTTAGAGAATAGTTAATTACTTGAGAATGTAATGATCAGGATATTAAAATAATAATAAAAGAACTGCTGAGTTAGAGGGATCTTTGTTATTATGGGTCACACAGTTACTCATGGCAGTTAGAACTAGAATCAGGTGCCTAGACACTCAGGTCAAAGCTTTTTCCTCTGAGTTAGCCCCACTAACAGTGAGGAGTACTGGTTCTGAAGAAATTGAAAAACCCTCCCTTATAGAACTCTCTAACATAGCCCAGGTCTCCTTGGTACAAACTGCCCAGTTTAAACTTGGAATTTTGAAGCTTGCACAGCACTGGGCAGGTGTGGGGCACATCTAGAAATTAGTGGAGAGGCTAGCTTTTTGTGCAAGCTTTTGTGCGCCTTGAATAATTCTGATTTCAGATGAGTTGCATATAACTCATTTCCCCAGCAAGACAGCAAGGGCTGCGCCATCCTTTTTACCCTTCATAAATCCTTCATGGAGCTGTTACCCATTAAGTGATTAATTAAGGCCTCTGAATGACTGTGGACAGCTTACATCTGCAGCAGCATTAGGAGACTCAGAGATATTTGAAAACAATTCCTGGGCACTGCAGGAGTTTGCTTCTGTCTTAGTTATCTGTTGCTGACTAGCATATCATCCCAAAACTTTTTGTCTTAAGACAACAATTTATTATTTCTCATCATTCTTGGCTTGACTGGGCTCAGCTGGGGGGGCGGGAGTAGGAGTGATTCTTCTGTTCCATGTGGTGTACACTGAGGCTGCATTCAACTGACAGCCTGGCTGGAACTGGAATATCCAAGGTGTCCTTTCATCCTCTAGTACACCTTTCCCTTGGCCTCTCAACACTTAGGAGTCTAAGAGCCCTGCTCAAATTCCTCATGCACAGAACAGTGAGAATAATAACTTGTTTTAAGCCACAAAGTTTTGAAGTGGTTTGTTATGTAGCAATAGATAAACTGAGACACTTTTCCACTTCCCTTTCTTTCTTTTCCATTTTCTGTCCTACCCATTCCATCCTCAGGAACTGTCTTATCACTGTATCTCCTTCTGTACCATGTTTGCAAAAGACTCAGCTTTTAATTCTATCCACCATAACTGCTTAATTTACAGATTGTAGAACAATCAATATATATTGCTTGTTTTGATTGTTAGCTTTTTTAAACAGGTGCACAGTGGGGCCTGTTCATCAGTGGAAAGTTGGTATCACAACTCTCACATGGAACAGGGTGAGCATGCTGACTTTTTGGAGCTTTTGCAGATCTTACCATATCACTCTGCAGTAATTCCAAGGTTTTCTTATGTTCATCCACAGTTTTCTGTATTGCCTCCACAGCAAGATGGACGCTGTTTAAAGTATTGCCAATGGAAGCTACACTCTGAACAAAAACATGTAGAAAGGTCAGTGGTTTTTTTCCTTTTTAAAAGCTTTATTAAGATATAATTGACATGTAAGAAATGTCATATATTCAAAATGTATAATTTGATTATTGTGACACACATACAACTGTGAAACCAGTACCACAATCAAGATAATAAGCATTCATCACCTCCAAAAAGTTTCCTCATACTCCTGTGTACTCCCTCTCTCCCTGTCCTCAGGCAACCACTGATCCACTTTCTGTCACTATAAATCAGCTTGCGTTTTCTAGAATTTTATACAAATAGAACCAGTAAGCAAGTAGTACTTTTAAAAGTATGGCTTCTTTCACTCAGTATAACTGAGATTCATCTATGTTGTAGTGACTTAGCATGGTGCTGAGTAGCATTCTATTCCATAGCTATATCACATTTTATCTATTCACCTGGACATTTAGGTTTTTCAGTATTTGATTACTACAAATAAAGCTGCTATGAACATTCACACATAAGTCTTTATGCGGACTTATGCTTTTGTTTCCCTTTGTCACGTGCTTTCTTGTCATCACAACACCTAGGAAGTGAATGGCTGAGCATGTGGCAGATAGATGCTTAACTTTTCTCCTTCCCAAGATTTTTCCTTTTCCTTTGTTTTTTTTTAAAGAGCAGCTCAGTGATTTTGGGGGTTGGTTAATACAATTCAGAGAACATAAGGGAAGAGTATAAAATGTCACTTAACACCAATGCCAGTACTTATTCTCATTATGGTTATAACTAAGGACATTAATAATTTTTGTATTATTTGCCTTTCTTTAGAACATAAACCAAAGCCATTAACTTGAACGTGAGGTATATACACAATACATATACAACCTTATACAAAACACTTTTCATAAGTAACATTATATTTTGAAATACTGGAAACTGAATATCTGTGCTGGTTTGTATTTTGACTTAATGGGACAAGAGGAGAACATTCAACTAGGGAGGGTTATACTGATATTAAAGCTCTTAAAGTACAAACTGTCTACCTCTCCTTTTGTACTTACCACTGGCTACACAACGTCCTGAGAGGATTCATTACAAGGAAAATGTCACTCACAGCTTTAATAACTTACTTTGGAAGGAACTAATGAGAACGCAAACTGGAAGGTGAGACTTCATCTTTGTTTTCAAATAACTGGTCTTAATTTTTCTTCTTATAGAAAAAGTTTATATCAGTTTATTATAAATATATCTAAACCTTTAATTTTTGCAGCTTTCAGGTAAAGTCCAGCACTTCGTTTATATACAAAATCCGTGAGAAGAGGTCAGTAGAGATCGTCTAATCTTAAGTCGTGACATCATCCATTCAAGTCCTTGGCATAATCCTTCACCAATAAGAGCACAGCATGCCTGGATATGCCACTGGTGATCTCTGATAGAAGTCAGCTTCCAAAACTGGGAGATTTCTGCTACAGTCATGCATTCTTTAACATTTTGTTTATTAACAAAAATCAGCAATCCAGCTTTCCTCAGGTCCTCATGTGCTAACATTTTATAGAATTCTTCTCTATTTACAGAAATCCTCTCTCTGTCTGTACTGTCCACAATAACTATTACAAACTCTGTGTTAGTACAGTAAGTGTTCCAGGAAGAATGAAGAGATTCTTGGCCACTAATATGCCACAATAAGAAACGTGTATTATTAATCACTATCTCTTCCTACATTACATCCTATTGTAGGGGATGTATGTACAACTTCATTCACAGAAAATTGGTAAAGTATAGTAGTTTTCCCTGCATTATCTAGCCCAACAATGATAACTTTGTGCTCCCGGTGATCGAACAGTCTCCATATCCTGGTGAAAAGAATTCCCATTCTTGGGCATCAGAGCAGCCACTCGGGCCACCTGGCCTCCCCTGGCTCAGGCTGAGGGGGAGGAGAGAGATGTGCTGGAGCCTCCCCACCTCTGCTGCTAGTCCTGCGCTGGCCCGCTTTCAGGGAACCAGACGGAGGCTGAAGCCCAGGCCACCCTGCCGCCTGCGAGGCCCCACCACGCTGCCATGGCACTGGTCTGTCTCTTGCAGCGGAGGCCTATGCTTAACTTTTTAAAAGAAGGCCAAACTGTGTTCTAAAATGGTTGTGCCATTTTACACTCCCACCAGCAGGGTGTGAGAGTTCCCATCGTTCCATCCTCACCAACACTGTTACTGTCAGTCTTTTCAATTTTAGCCATTCTAATGGAAGTGTATGACGTGATTTTCATTTACGTTAAACACCGACCTAATGGAGATCAGTGTTTTTACTTATTTCAAGTATGTTCAAACTATGAATTCCACGTAGCATATACTGAGACAATTAACAGTAGATCTACTGATCTACTGACCAATGAATCAAAGAAGTAATTTTCTCAAAGAACTTTTCCTAGAGGGAAACCAAATCATTCCTAAAGAAAAAATTATTAGTTTATAAATCTGGGACCCATGGGTAAGGTTCTCTCACAAACTGTCTGTCAAGCCCTGTTGTGGGCAGGCAGATGGCCTGAGCTAACACTGCAGATGGCCACTGTGTCAGGAGAAAATGATGACTTTTCAGCAAAAATGGGCAGAACCATTTTTGGCTTTGGGAAACCCAGCATTACAGAGACAAAGGAAAAATTCCCTTTGGCAGCGTTTGTTCTTCCTTTACTGTAGAATCCCCTCAGCAGCGACTGAATACAGTTAGACATAAGTAGTAGCTTACTTTGCTCTCATTAGGCCTAAGGAGCCCAAGAGGACTGAGGACTTGGAGATATAATTCAGAAGCCATCTTTTTAAAAAGGCCTGTCCTAAGGGAATATCCAAAAGAGTGTTACTATTTGGTGGGTTTTGGCCTTTTATTAAGACATATTAACAATTTTATAGTGCCACATTAGTATTTTTAACCAATATCATTTTTTATTATACTGATATCCAAGAGTCCAAGAGAACACGAGATAACATTTTCAACATTTAAAACATTATATTACATACACTGAAGTTAGGTATTTGAGATGACCTACTATTTCAAAACTGAGCCACTTGCAATAAAAGTGGTGCCTGGCATTATAAATGCACGGATTTGCAAGGAGATAACACACTGGGCCTCTAAGCTGGTATGCTATCTAAGTAAGCTCTGTTGTTAAATAAGCTACAGGCATTCAAAGACACCTAGTGTTTGAGAATCATCACTGGCTGGATGTATGAGCCCATGAGGATACAGAAGACAGCAAGCTCTTGTTTAAGGGTCTTTTTTTAAGGAAGCAGCTGACAGAGCCATGTGAACTCTGGAGCAAAACTCTGAAACAAGTATTCCCACCAACTGCAGAGTACCTGGTACATACTGGAGGAAGCTCCACAAATATTATTAAATTAATGAATGTAAGAAAAAACCAATTTCCTTTTCTAATGCAAGATTGCCAGAGTTGCTTCTGTACTAAAGGCTATAGAGGCCTGCCTTTTCCCCACTTGGCTTAGGGAACAATGGCAAGAATCTGGCCTTATCAGAGCTGTCCCTACATTTTTTTTTCAAGTTTTAAGTAGACGACCATACTGGACAAGTAGCAAATTATGGAGACTGAGCACACACAGATGGTGTGGCTATAAAATAGCAAGTTTTGTTTTTGCTCATGGCTTAGGAATTTTTCACTCCTTTGTGGAAACAACCCATATGCTTATAGAACCTGGCATATCATCAAATCAAACTTACCATACACTAGCTTTTAATAGTCAGAGCCTATATTTGATACCCACTGTTCAGGGAATCCCTTCTTCCATTTCCTGCTACAGGGAATGATGTTCCTTGTGTTCTAATTAGGCACCTTCTTCTCCCTTCCTACCCCCATCTACTTTTCCTCATCCAGCTCTAAGGATCCCTGAGGTAGTATTCATCTGGTTGGTCCTTGCCTCCTGCTCTAGGCCTAAGTCCTGGGGATCAAGTAAATAGAAATTTTCAACTATTGTTTGCCTTGGCCCTAGAGTCTAGGGTATATACCTGGGAGTGAATTACTTAGAGTATGTGCATGTTTACCTTTATAAAATAATATCAAATTGTTTTCCAAAGTGATTTTTGCCAATTTATAGTCCTAGCAGGAGTGTTTGAAAGTTTCCTTTGCTCCATATCCTTGCCAACAGTTAAATGTTTCCTGAATTCTTAATTTTGCCATTCCCTAGATCTAGATCTGCGTGAGGTTCCCAACCCCTTGGCCATGGACCAGTACCAGTCTGTGGCCTGTTAGGGACCGGGTTGCGAACTCTGTAGCCCCCACCCCCAACCATGGAAAAAACTGTCTTCCATGAAACTTGGGGGGGGGGGGGGACAGTGCACAGCAGGAGGTAAGCAACAGGCAGCGAGCAAGGGAAGCTTCATTTATAGCCACTCCCCATCACTTGACTCACCGCCTGAGCTCCACCCCTTCCCCCCACCCCCCAAGTAGAAAATTTGTCTTCCATGAAACTGGTCTCTGGTGCCAAAAACGTTGGGGACTGCTGCCCTAGATCATCTTTTTTTTCCCAAATTCTTTCTCAAGCATGGAAAATAGAGATTTAGAGCAACTCTCGTGCATAACTGGTCTGCTTTCATGAACACATTGTGAATGACCAATTGAAAAGGCAAGCTTTGAAAAGCAAATCCATATATGCTAACATAAGTCCCAGCACAGCAATTCTGGGACTTGGAGAGCCAAATAAAATGGTATGAATCCATAAACCATAGCTAATGGAACCTTTTATAAATTAAAGGCCCAACTAACCAGACCGAAACACAATTGTTCTGAACTCTTTAGAACACAATGATACATTCTATTATTGCTTTCTTGCAGCAGCCGATTTCAAATCCCAGGCTTTCAAAGAAAACTTGTAAGAAGCTAGAATTACAGCAATAGGTTAATTGCAGTACTCATACATAGCACTTACCTTCTGAAGTCCCTCTACAGTGGCAGGCAGGCTAATTAAGTCTGCAGCTGATTTAACATTGGCTTTGAGGTGGTTTACCGCAGAAGTCAACAGAGAGATCTGAAAGAAAAAGAGTAACAAACAATAAACACAGTATTTGTAGAGTACACGCTTCCTTCACAAACTCTACGGTTGATGATGTCAAGGAACCCTTGGATTTTACGAATTTCTGTGATGCTGTCAGCTCATAGGAGTAGAGAAACTATAGTACCTTGGATAGACCAGAGATCTGGGAGGCAGCAATAATACCCCCCTTTTCCCTGTTCAATGTAAACAGTAGTGCCAAAGAGGGAAAGGCAAGTGTTATTTTTTACCCTAGTCCTGGTAGCTACAGGATCCAAAAATCCTAAATTACCCAAAAGATGTAGTAATTACCACACAATCCTTCAACAATTGGACAGGAAGAAAGCTAATGATCAAGGGCCACATCAAGATTTCATTTTGGTAAAATGTAACACCTCAGTTATTTATTGAACTTTTGTTCCTGCCCAAGTGGGAACATATAAAGTAAAAGCCCATCATCACAAAATACAGTCTACAGGAACTGTACCCTGACAACTTGAACAGCACTTTCAACTACTTGGGGATTTGGTTTTGGTTTAATAATGTGATTAATATTTCAAACTCAATAGCTTAACCAAAGCACTACTTTGTATCCTGAAGGGGCTCAATAAATACCCACTGACTCACCGACTAATGCACTGAATGTATTAAAATAGGAATTGCATCAAAATAAAATGTGGCTTCTCTTCTGCTAGTTAGGGGTAGAATTCTAAGTAGCTCGACTTCTTTTCTGAATGGGAACTGGGGGAACCTAAATAATACTCAGTTTCGGGCTACAGAGATAATATTCTTTTTTTTTTCTTCTTGAGACAGAGTCTCGCTTCTTCGCCCAGGCTAGAGTGCCGTGGCGTCAGCCTAGCTCACGGCATCCTCAAACTCCTGGGCTCAAGTGATCCTCATGCCTCAGCCTCCTAAGTAGCTGGGACTACAGGCGCACACCACTACGCCCGGCTAATTTTTTTCCATTTTAGTAGAGATGGGGTCTCGCTCTTTCTCAGGCTGGTCTTGAACTACTGAGCTCAAGGGATCCTCGTGCCTCAGCCTCCCAGAGTGCTAGGATTACAGGTGCGAGCCACCACGCCTGGCCAGAGATAATATTCTAACAAGCCTTGCAGTGTGGCTGAAAACATTCTTGAAAGATCCTTAGTTCCCAACTGCTTTCCTATTCCAAAGTCTAGGATAAAAACACAGACCTACCAATAGCAATATCTGGAGCAGCCTCATAGGGTAACTAGTCAAGTTTCTGGGCACTTGCTACAGGCCAAGCACAGCAGGAGACACTGGGGCATATAAGACAAAGCAGAACCTGATTCCCTTCTCATTCCTTCAACAAATGTTTGGCATCTTCTCTGTGCCAGACAAAAAAACAAAGAAGAAAAGAATCGGACAGTAATAAGTACTATGCAAAGAATTTAAACAGAGTCCCCTGAGTGAGCAATAGCTTGGTCTGAACAAGGGAGTCCAGTGAGGAGCCTGGGAACTCAGGTTCTCTTCTCCCTCTTTCCTTCTAGGAGGGATAAATTCAGAGGCTTAAGACGATTTTTCACTCATTGATTGATACAACAAATATTTATTGAGCCCTATTATACACCAGTGGTGAACACCACAGATATCAGGAATCTGGTGGTGTTTACATTTTAGTGCAACAAGACAGACAATTTTACATAAGAAACATTAGATATGGGAAGCATTAGAAAAAAATTAAAATAAGGTTACTTGGTAAGAGTGACTGAGTAGCTATGTTGGATTGATTGCCCAGAGAAGGCCCCTATAAGGAGATGAAATTTAAACTGAGATCTAAATAATAAGAAAGAATTAATCATACAAAAATTGGATGAAGTACATCTCAGGGCAGAGGAAATTGTTGGGCAAAGGCCCCAGTACAGGAAAGAGCTTAGCATATTTATAGAATAGAAAGAAGATCAGGTGGCAGGATCACATAATGTGTGTGTGTGTGAGAGAGAGACAGAGAGACAGAACAAACAGAGAGAAAAGTAGGAGGTGAGGCCAGAGACGCAGGAATGGGACAGAATAGGCAGGACTCTGTAAACCAGAACAAGGATACGGACTTTATTTGAAGTGTGATGAGAAGGGACATGCAAACAGGATGATTACATGAATGGAGATACCTTGTAGGAAGACTAGTATGGCTGTTAGTGGAAATAGGGAGACTGGTAAGAAGGATGTCTGCATAGTCTAGGCAGGAGATAATGGTTTAGACTTGAGCAGTAGCAGAGGCAGTCGCAGTAGAGATGACATGATTTGCTGGGACTAGATGTGAGGGGTGAGGAAGGTAGAGAAACTGAGGGCAACTCCTAGATCTCTCACCTCAAGGAGCTTTCAACATGGCTGAGAGACAGGGTGAGGGCACACTAAAGAAACAATTAAGCATTAAATGTGATACTGAATCAAGTTCTGAGAAAAGGATATCAGTGCAAGCTGAAAAGTCCTACTTCATTGAAGTAGGACTCAAATAAGACTGATGGAGAAGTTAGAGTTTTATATATAAAAACAAAGCAAGCATTCTTTCTAGGCTGTAAGGGTGAGGGTTGCATTGGGGAATAGGCAGGGTACAACAGTATGAATAGGCTCAGGAGCACTTTTTTCCATAGAACTTCTCAAAGTGACAATGATTTATTTATTTATATGACTATTGATTAAGGTTCTCTCCTCAAGACCGTAAGCTGCATGTGATCAAGGACCACGTCTGTTTTACTTTCCACAATATGCCTGGCACAAAGACAGGCATTCAATAAGCATTCACTGAATGAATGAATGGCTGAGAATGAACATTCTTTTTCTGGGATGGACACTGAGAAGGCTAGTCCAAGCACAGTAGAGGACAGAGGCCAGGAGGTAAGAACTAACGCTAGATAAGTAGTGAAAATATTAACTTATTTTTCTCAATAGTAAAATGGGTATAATAACAACAACTGTTTAACAACCATCTCATAGGGATGTGTGTTTGTTTTAAAATATGTCTACAAATTCTTCAATAGTCCTCTCTTCAAGAGGTGAAACCTAATTCCCTTCCCCTTGAGTGTGGCCTGACTTAAATGACTTGCTTCTAACAAACAGAATAAAGTGGAAGTAACAATTGGCAACTTTAGAAATTAGGTCACAAAAGGCCTATGCCTTCCTTTTTGCTCTCTCTGGGGAAGGTAGCTGTCATGTTGCCCTAGGGTAGAGAAGCCCATGTTGGGAGGAACTGAGGCCTTCTGCCAATAGCCATGTGAGTGACGATCCTCCAGCCTTAGTCAAACCTTCAGATTATGAAGCCCCAAGGCCAATATCTTAACGGCAACCTTAGAGATCCTACACAGAACCCCTCTGCTAAGCTGCTCCCAAATTCCTGACCCAGAGAAACTACAAGATGATAAATGTTTGTTGTTTTAAGCCATTAAGTTTTGGGATAATATGTAACCCAGCAACACATGACTAATACAGGCTATGAGAATTAAATGAGATATGTAACTAAATAACTTAACACAGTACCTGGTAAAAATAAAATGTCAAGTAAGTGATAGTTTTTTAGCAGTGAAATTTAATAAGCACTTAAACATGCAATTCTCCCTATATTCTCCAAAATATTCAGACTAATCATCAATATTCTAACTCTATCCACTTAAAAAACAAATGGGTGAGAAACCTTAGCCCAGAAGGAGATACTCTCAGCAAACTATAAACTCTTAGGAGTAGCAATTACATCAAGGAGGTTTTTACCCATGCCTTTAAAAAAATATGAATAATATTCAGCTTTGAAAAGGACATATGGAAACAGGTATTCTCATGCATTGTTCATGGGAGTATAAACTGGAGAAGGCTTGTTAGAAGGTTATCTAGGAATATCCATCAAAATTTGAAATGTTTATATCGTTTAATTCAGCAATTTCATTTCTAGAAATCTTAAAGATTACTAGCTCATGTGCACAAAGATGTATGCACAAGATATATGCACTTTTTCCTTATTTGTAACAGCAAAATACAGTACTATAAACAATCTAAATGTCTGTCACTAATGATGTAGTATATTCAGTGAACAAAGCAAGTTGTAGAATAACATATTGAATGACCCTATTTACACACACACACACACACACAAACTAACCCATAAGCTAATTCATATTAAAAACTATTTTGCTTTTGCAAATACACAGGAAGAGGACTGGAATGATACAGCCCATATTACTGACAGTGGACACCTATGGAGACAGGGAGCATGATGAATGTGTGTGTGTTGTTGTTCATGTGTGGTGCGGAACAAGCACAGATGGGGACTGAAGGAAAATTTTCATAGGCGTTCTATATGTATTTTATTGTTTAAATCTTAAATAAGAATATATTCACAAATTACTTACAAAATTTTTAAAAAGACAAAAGATGAAAAGAAATATACACACAAGAAAAAGATACCATATACCTTTTGATGTGTTTTCTTGGCTGACCCTTTCTTCCAGGCCCTCCCCTGGGCCTTCCAAGACCACCTTAACATGCCCAATCATAAAGTGCTAGGAAGGTGGTCCTCTGCCAGGTATGTTTTCTTCAGTGCCCCAAAATATGTACGTAGCTGGCTCAAGACTAGTTTGATGGGCAAGAATACAGTTATTGCAAACACCCTATCAATTACGTGTTTACCTTTCAGCCACCTGAGGGAACAAACTCTCCACTGACAACTGGCCACATCCTAAAGGGACAATAAGCTGTGCTCTGGGCAGAAACTATTCTCCCAGGTACTACAAGTTCCTAAGGGTATGGCAGAGCTCATTGTTAATAAGAAGTATCTCAGGGAAGGTAATGGCCTCACAAAAAGCCTGTGTGGCTGGCTAGCAGCTGCCATTTCACCCAAAGCCAGATAAGTGGCTGAAAGCCAATGCTAGCAGGATTAGGTGAGGTACTGCTACACTTCTCCCCATGTTGCAAAACTCTAGGCCTAGGGTACCAGCAGCCTTGCTGAAAAAGCACACTCTGGGGAGCTGACCATGAACTCTGCAGGTACCAAACATCACTTAGGGCATATTAACTCACTTATAAGACCTGAATCACACACTGGTTCCCAGGACACAGCTATATTCCCATAAATTACAAAGCTGATTCCATCTTCCAATATTCTTCTCCTTAGTGGAATAATGCCAAAATCTATGGAAAAGTACAGCAAAGCTATGTGTGTAACTGGAATGGAGAGACAAGGGACACCCTCCTATTACTGTCTCTGGAACTGTTCTGGCCTCTAACAGATGCATTCTAGAATGTCAGACTGGATTCAAGCATTACAGAACTTATCCCTAAAAGTTACACTTTGCCATTTGAAGAGTCTAAGAAGTTGAATCAAACAGAAACCATTAAGAAAAAATCCATATTCCAGCCAAAAGATGAGCCATGACTTTTATGAATATTACATGACCTTTCATTAGAAAAATTAAAAATAGCTATTATACACCATTGCTTAATAGATCATTTTATACTATAAAGTCTGATATGCTGCTTTTTTGCTTTGGGGTTGGAATTAAGTGTTCTTTAAATAGTAAGGAAAAAAGTTACTAAGACAGACAATCATCAAAGATGAATGATTGTGAGCCCTACTAGGGACCTGACAGCATATCCTTTCAACTTTATCTACTGAGCACCTACTGAATCCTACAGGAGATACAAAGATGGGAGGCAGAATGGGAAACTGGAAAAAAACAGGCTCCCAGTTGTGTGACTTTGGGAAAACTACTTAACCTCTTTGAGCCTCAGTTTTCTTATCTGTAAAATGGAGATACCACCTCCTACTTCATAGGGTTATAGAAGCAAAGAAAGGAAGTCACATGTGTAGTTGCATCTAATAACAGCTGGCACAAAGAAAGCACTTAATGAATGCCAATTATCTTCAATGCCATCAACACCACCATTGTTATCTTCATCACCATGCTTAAGGCTCAGAATACAGTGTACAATCTTTTAGTGTAATTAGATGTATATGCAAATAACCATCACATAAGGTATCTGGACCGAGTGCTAAAAAAGAGATACAGAGAGTACTATAGGAGAAGGGCACCACTCAAGGTCCTTCTTGATATGGCTCTTGCTGACTTACCTTTATCTCTGGCCTCTTTCCACCAAACTATACTGTCGCTATAATGAATGACTAAAATTCCCTGAACACACCATGATTTCATTCATCTATGCTGTTGCACACACAGTTAATTCTCATTATTAGTCGTAGTTATGTTCTAGAAATTTGCAGCAAACACTGAATTAGTGATTACTGAACCATTGCACCTAGGGGAAACACAGGACTAGGTGTCTATGAGCCCTCTACTCACAACATTTCTATCAACTGATCAATACAATACATAACCTTGTTTTACATGTGTTTCTGTTTAAAGACATCTTATTTAGTGCATACTACTGACTCAGCACTGAACTCACAGCCAGTAGAACCATAACTCATGCCTGAAAGAAGCCTATCTAATACATGTATTTTCTCCATAGGGCACATCACAGTCTCCTTGCACTTAGGAACACCTAGACAGCACTTTAGCACTATGTCTGGGGGACATTTTAAACAGTGAAATCATCAATATAAAGCATAAAAATGTGAAAAATGTGACACTAAATATACTAAACATACTGTGAAAAAGATACTTGTTTACAGTAGGAGAGCTGAAACAAGGCGGCAGCATGTCACCTTGTTCGACCTCAGCTGTAAATATGCGTTTTGAGTGACTCAAATTTTTCACCACTGTGTACATGTTGATGAATGACTGCAAAAGTGCCACAAGGATAGATTTTGGGGTTACAAATAAATTTAGCAATGGGATTCATAAACTATGAGGATCAACTGTACTAATATTTTACCTGGAATACCCTTCTTTCTTTCTGTAGAATTCACCTGGCCAACTCCTATTTGCCCTTTAGGAGTCAGCTCAAGATCTCTGGGAAATCTTGCCTGACCCCAGTCTAAGTTAGATACATACTTAAATATGCCCTCACAATGCTCATTTGGACCCATTTTTCTTATTGCTTATCAGGCTATTTTACAATTGTTTACTTTTCTATCTCCTCCATTTGACTGTAAGATCCTTGAGGGAAGGAATCACATCTTTTTTTGGTTTTAAATCTACTAGGGTCTGAATGTTTGTGTTCCCCTAAAACTAATATGTTGAAAATTGAACCACAATATGGTAGTATTAAGAGGTGGAGACTTTGGGAGGACTCCACCCTCACGAATGGGATTAGCGCCCTTAAAATAGGAGTCTGAGGGAGCTTGTTTGCCTCTTCTACCATGTGAGGACACAGCAAGAAGGCGACATGTATGAAGTAGAGAGTGAGCCTTCGGTAGACACTGAATTTGCTGGCACCTTGATCTTGGACTTCCCAGCCTCTAGAACTATGAGCAATAATTTTCTGTTGTTTGTTAAGTTACCTAGTCTAAGGTATTTTATTATAGCAGCCTAAATAGACTAAGACAGAACCCAAAGCCTAACTCCACAAAAACAGCTCAATAAACATCTGATAAATTAATGGTCTTCAAAGAAGTGGGAGAAGACTCCCTATAATGGTCAAGAGGGAATGGGTATAAAATCAGAGGTTTCATGAATAAAACAGAAAAGTAAATGGGATTTCAACTACTAGCTTAAAGCTTTTTCAAGGCAAAATTTGATTTTAACTTTTTCAAATTGATGGCTTTTTTCAGACTGCATTAACTTCAACTCACATTGTGCTGAGAACAGTTCTTAGTAAGAGATATAATACATTTTCTTGTTTAAGCTACTTTGAATTGCTTTTAAAAAATTGCCACTAAAAGCATCTTGACAGTTACCTTTAGATATAGAAACATGGGTAAATATTAATTTTATTTTTATACCTATTTTGGTTTAGAACAAATGCCTCATAGTTGAACAGACCATCAGAGATGTGTAATGGTAATTTCAGAAAACCACTCAGGCACAGAGTGCCAAGTTACATTTTGGAAACAACATAAAGTTCTGCTTCACCACCACCCATCCTTCTGGGCTCATGCCAATAGAGAATTCCTCCGCATTAGGTTGGCTTCATATGTTAGTCTTAGCACCACTGAAGGCACATTGTAACTAAAATGCAAAGGGTTTCAGTTCAATCTCTCCCAGTTTCCTAAATGAAGCCCTAGGACTGAAGTAAACTTTCCTGTTTACAGCAGGTCCTCGAATAATGTCGTTTTATTCAACGTCATTTCGTTATTAACGTTATTAAAAAAATTGATTCCCGGGGCTGGGGCCACTGTGTGGAATTTGCATGTTCTCTCCATGTCTGTGTGGGTTTTCTCCAGGTACTCGCTTCCTCCCACATCCCAAAGCTGCGCAGGTTCGGTTAGTCGGCATGTGTAAACGGTCCCAGCCTGAGTGAGTGTTGGGGGGTGTGTGTGAGTGAGCCCTGCGATAGAATGGTGTCCCGGTCCAGGGTCAGTTCCCACTTGTGTCCTGAGCTGCCAGGATAGGCCCTGGCCACCTTCGCCTCTGCACTGGAATAACTGTGTAAATAACTATCTCCCTTGTTTTTATTAATCTTTCTTAAATGTATGTATAGCTCACATTTATTTCAATGCTCAATGTTTAGAAGTGTTTCAGTCTTTATTTAGAAGTTTGGTGATGTTTTTGTGACTAGAAATATGCTGTAGGAACTTAACTTTTGTTTCTATCAATTAGCCTATGATAAATTGGTTTCATTATATATCACATAACTTAAAGTCACACTTGCCAAGAACCTATCGACGACATTAAGTGAGGACTTCCTGTACCTGCCTTCTTGGGTGCTTCTTGCATTAAAAATAACAGCCAGGCCAAGAATGATTCTTTTGTGTCCAGATTTCCGGTTAAAGAGAACTCAGAAACCTATATATACACCAAAGATTTAAAATATTTATGTGTGTTCTCACACCATGTACCAATTTCTCCTTTGACTTTTCCCGCAACGTCAATTTACAAGGAGATGGGAAAGATAGCTGACTTTGCCTCCTTACGGTGAACAACCTTATCCTCCTGTCAGAATGGTAGACTCCATGACTATGGACCCACATGGAATCCACGGCTTGCCTCAGAAGACATGCTAATTATTTCTCAGTGCTTCAGTGTGGTCTACTTTCACCTGATGTAATCTCTGGTCAAACTGCTTATCTGCTGTGTGAATGCAGGCAAGGCCATAATTTATCCTATTCTTTTTGCAACGAAAGGGGTGAATACTTGCTGTTCCCTAATTACTGAGAATCCAAGAATAAATGACAGCTAGTAAATACTAGGTGCTGCAACTCATCAATTATTTCATGAAAAATTTAAAAAATGAAATAGAAAACTGAATGGAAAATATCATAAGGCATCATACATATTAAGGGTAAGCTAGTGTTTCAGAAATGTTTATTTCAGTTACTTATATGTATGTATGTGTTTATGGGATAACAATGTAAAACATTTTTTACTGTGGGTTCCAGGCAAAAGTTTGGAAACCACTGCCCCAGGCCATTGATCTTTGGTCTTAAATGCTGAACTGTCCCACTCCTGAACCACTGCTGAAAGGTGTAGCTTCAGAAATATTTGCAAGCACTTTCTTCTAGCACAGTGCTCCCTGCCACTGGATCATTCTGAAATTTGTGACTCTACTCCAAAGAATACCCTCTTAGCCCCAACAAGGATGATATATCTATTTTTAAGCACTTTGCATATGTACTTGAGTTTTCTTTTTCAATGCGTATATCTTTCCTAACTAAATTGGAAATACTAAGGACTTGGGCTATAATTACCCAGTGGCAACTATAGCACTCTTATACGTTTGAGATGCTTGATCAACATCCTTAGGATGAGCCCTTTTTCTCTGGCAGAGTCCCTCTTTTGGAATCAATGCCTACTGAGATCTGGTCAATGTAGGGACTGGAAAAGTTTATGCTCTAGGCTTGCTTGTCTGGCCGAGGTACTTAACCAACTCTACCACCTGCTTCTAAGCTATTCTGGAATGACTACTACTGATGGTTTCCAGATTTGTTTTAGCATAGCATAAAGCACTATAACCTAAGACTGCATCTGTAAGTTTGTAAACACAATTAGCTAATAAAAATAGACAATCCATTTTTCCTGGGGGTTAGATGACACTCCTTTTCTATTTGATGCCTACACTGTTCTGTGGGAAAAGGTGACTCAAGAATTTCCAACTATCTCTAATCTGCTATACTTAGTAGAATTCTGTTCCTTTGCAGAAAGGGTTAACATTTTAAATATTTGGCAAATGTATAACTATTATCTGTTTTAACTGACTTTAATGTGTTGGGATCATAGTATGCAAAACCCCATTTCAAAAAATAAAACAATATGAAGTGAATTCCTTACACCTACAAATTCATACAAAACAACCAACTAACCAAAGTAATACTCATAGCTTACACAGAAATAAAACCACACTTTTGCTACCTGCTTATTCATTTCTGTGACGTTTATCCAGACTTTGTTCAAGCCCAGCTCTCCAGATTCAATCTTCTCAAGTTGTTTTTGTTTGCTGAGTAGTTCTTCATTAAGTTTGGGGATTTCTTGGAATGAGCTTTTCTGATTAGATTCCACTAAAAAGACAAAGTAAGAACAATCATAAATAGCCATAAAGTTCCTTCATGGCCTTAAGGTGAAAAAATAATCATACAGTAGGAAAGAAGATGGATTAACAAAAGTTAATTCTGGGATGATATTAACTGAATTCGTATTTATCAACTACACTGTTATTTATGTAAATGTGTATCTTTAACACTAAGGCTCCATTTTAACTGGGGCTATTTCACTACTGGCAATGCAATTTTTTTTTTTTTTGAGACAGAGTCTCATTCTGTTGCCCTGGCTAGAGTGTACTGGCATCAATCATCATAGTTCACAGCAACCTCAAACTCCTGGGCTCAAGCAATCCTCCTTCCTCAACCTCCCAAGTAGCTGAGTCTACAGGCATATGCCACCACACCTGGCTAATTTTTCTATATTTTTGTAGAGAGGGGGTCTTGCTCTTGGTTAGGCTGCTCTTGAACTCCTGGCCTCAAATGATCCTTCTGCCTTGGCCTCCCAAAGTGCTAGGATTACAGGTGTGAGCTGCCGTGCCCGGCCTGGCAATGCAACTGTTTAAAGTCAGGTGACTAAAAATCATAAAGAATATGAGCAAAAAAAGTTGGATTTGAATCTCAACTCTGTAACTTACTATGATCGTGAGCAAATTACTCACATTCTTAGAGCTCAGTTTCCTCATCTGCAATATAGTGATAAAATATACTTGACAAGATTGTTAATATTAAGTGAGAGAATTGCTATAAAGCACTTCACACAGCTGGCCAGGCATGCAATAAGTGCTAAATAAATCTTAAGTACTGACCAGCTGAATTAAGGAGCCTTTTGATTAGTCAATGAAGATTTATAAACCTTACTCCATTAATGCTTAAGGTGACATTATAAGTTATACTTTTAAATGCTTAAATCTATTTTTTCTACCTTAAATTGCTCAACTACAAGGTGGGCTCTTACCACCTTTCAAATACTGTTATGAGGACTAAGATTTTTAATCTTTTCATAAATAGCACATAGTGTTTTCTTAAGTCTTAAATCAACCCAAAAGCTCAAAATGAACTAAAAGATAAAGGAACATGCTAGGTGAGGTACAAATTTGGTCTTTGCTTTGGGAAAAGTATCTCCTGAATGGTTTAGAGATTTGCCTGCCTGAAAGTAGAGGCCTGAAAGAGTGCTTTCTCTTCTTTTTTTAAAGAACATTTTTCCTTGTCATGGAAAATAAAATATTGATAATGGCTGGTCCTCCAGAATAAAACCTACATCATTTTTTTAAAGCCACAGACTTATTAGTTACTATATGCTTTCTTAAAACAAAAAACTGGCACAAAGGACCGATATAAAACAATTTACTGAAATGTAAGCTTCAAGACTTTGTTTTGTTCATTTCTACATAGTCATCACTTAGAACACTCCTGGCACATTTTAGGCACTCAATAAATATTTATTACCTGAATAAATCTGGCCTTTGCTTACCTTCCAATCATACTTCTCATCACTTTACCTACCTCTTCCATCTACTTTCCAGCCAAGCTGATTTTGCTGATACACTAACCTCTTAAGCCTCACTGACCGTGCACGTGCTATTCTTTCTGCCTAGATGACCTTGGCTTGTCCCTTCTTCATTGCTGCCACCTTAGTCTAGTTAATTCCTTTTAAGATTCAGCTCAAACAGCCAGGCACCCACCTTGGAACACTGCTACCTCTTTACCACTGCAAACTCTACCGAGCACTTAACACATTGTGCTGTAACTGTTTACTGGTCTGACTCCTTTACCAGACAGAGAGAGATGCTTGAGGACAGAGACTAGATCTTACTCGGTTATGTATTCCCAGTGGCCAGCACAGTGCCAGGTACCCAGAAGCACTCAACTGCTTGTCCAGCGAAATAATTGCAAGGTATAAAATGGAGTTAATGTTATAATATCAAGTTAAACAAAGAAAACTCAACAAATAAAAAACCCAAACAAGCAAACACACTTAAAAACAACACAAACACCCCAGAAAATCAGGGGTGGTGGTGGTATCCTTATTTCAAGCAAGCCCACGATCTGAAAATTCAGAGTAACTAAAAGAAAGTAGATACTTTTATTCATTTTTTCAAAAATGTTTGAGAAAGGATTTCATTATAAACATTAGACTTCCTAGATGCTTTTAATGTAGTACTTGATTTATATGTGGTTTGCAGGAATACATCCATCTCACAGTAAGAACATTTTACCACTTAGTTTAATTAATGCAGCTCTTAGCATTACACTGAATTTCCTATACATGTCTGCCATCCTTAGGTGGTCAAACATAACAAGAGCTTGGGGTAATTGGAGGGAGTCTCTCACTTTCCTGGAGTCTATATGCGTTAAGGAGGCAGAATTGGAAGAGGAAATAAGCATAAATAACCTGGGCTATAATCATTAACTAATAAATATACAAAGCTGACAAACGCTGAAAACACTCTGAATCCTGAGGATTGTATGTGCCAAGAGAGGATCATAATCATTATTTGATTTGGGGCTTTTTAGGACAGATAAGCCAAGTAGAAGCACTTTGATTACAAAAATAGGAGGAAGTGCAGAAAACTAACAAACAACTTATGATTACTAATTCATGTTTCGTCAACGTGGAAAGCAACTAATTTAAAATTTAGTAGTTTAATACCCGAAAGAATTTACTAAGTTCTTTTGATTTCATAATCTTTAAAATCAGGAAATGGAAATTTCTGTATACACCCTTCAAACAGAACATATAATGCCAATAGCAATATTTTATATTTATACAATGTCTTTACAGTTTGCAATAAACTTTTATGTAATTAACTATTTAACAACTTGTTATTGACCCCCTACCACGTGCCCAGCCCCACACTCAGCAACAGTGTATACAAAGATCCTGAAGCTCTCAGCCTAGTGGGGAGTGAGGCATGGTCACAGAATTACTATACAGTGTGACAGATGTTAAGACAGGAATGCCCAAAGTGCTTTGGTAGCACAAATACATCTTTATGTTTTATGGGTGAGAAAATGAAGGTTCAGAAAGAATAAGTGACTTTTCCAAGTTTTACAGCTAGTAATGAGAGGCTAGGATTCAGTCAAACCTTCTGCTCCTAGGACCAGGACTCTTTCTACCATACGCCAGAGGTCACAGATACTTACATCCCCTAATGGCCTCATCAGCACAAGATCATTTTTGAAGTCTGTGCTGAATGACCAAACCACTACCTTGTCTGTATGGCCAGAAAAGGAAAGGCCTGGTTTATTAATATTTTCCTTCTCTTCTAAATTCTTTTCATTTACTCTAGCATTTCATAGTCGAGTGACAGAGAGGATGGCTGGGAACAGAATTCTTCCTTAGAATAACTGTGGAGGTCTTTTGAAGTGCCTGGTTCTGGAAAAAGAACTCTGAGCCAAGAGTTTCAAGGCTAGCCAGTGCTTTTAGCTTACGGATCAAGTTACTCCTTAACCATAAAGAAAAACGCAAAGCCTGTCTGCTTTGCTTTCTATTTCAGATATTTTAGTAATCCCTCTTCCTTTCCTCACAAGCATCTTGGAAAATTCATTGAAATAAAGGACAAGGGGCTCTGAATTTCTCAAAAAGGTACTAAAGCCAGACAAGTAGGTGGTTTTATTTGAGTCAGTGAAGCCCACTGTCCTCTTGAAAAACAAGAAATAAAAATTGACTTTTAAAAATATATTTAAAGTAGGCCAGGTGCAGTGGCTCACATTTTGGGAGGCCAACGTGGGAGGACTGCTTGAGACCAGGAGTTTGAGAACAGCCTGAGCAAAATACCTAAACCCCTTCTCCACAAAAAATAATAAAATTAGCTGGCTGTGGTAGCATGTGCCTGTAGTCCCAGATACTTGGAAGGCTGGGGAAGGATGACTGCTTGAGTCCAGGAGTTTGAGGTTGCAGTGAGCTATGATGCTACTGCTGCACTCCAGCCCTGGCAACAGAGCGAGACCCTATCTTAAAAAAAAAAAAAAAAAAAAAAAAAATATATATATATATATATACACACACACACACACACACACACGTAAAAGCATAATTCAAAGAAAGATTATTTAAACTTAACAAGATTGACCCCCATTTAGTGAAGATATTGGTTTTCACAAAAAACTCTCAACAAATAGTCTACAATGGTTCAGTCTATGGACTGACTGCCCTAGGCCTCATCCCCTACCCTCCTTCAGGAAGTCCTACTTTTAGACATTGCAGGTGCTGGCTCTTCTATTGTGGCAAGTCACAGCCAAAAAACCAGCTGGATTGACAATTCCAAATCTGCTTCATTCAGCTGACTGACAAATGTAGTCCGGGTCCTAGGGGAATGCTGCTCGGTGGTAGAACGCAGGCTTCACAGTCCAGGTTGTAATTCCTGGCATCTCCTGAAGGCTGGATAGTATTTTCAGGGATTGGTATTAACAAGTGCTCAATAAATATCTGCTGACTGATTGATTGCAAGGTCTATTACATGTACAAGTACATTTTAAATACGCATTTCCAAACAAAGAAATTCCCTGAAAAGCTCAGCTAAGGTATAAATTACACAGGTATCCTATAAACATAGGCACAGAGCAGTCAGAGAAAGGAATCCCTGAAGGGCCAAATTGAGCAATGTTTTGAAATATATAAATAAATAATCGCCATATGTGATTAAAACAAGCTATGGCACAAGCCTAGGAGACCCAACTGATTACGGAGAGATGATGGCACAGACAGGTGTCTTCAGTGGTTATTTATAGCTAAACATTGTTTCTGAGAACCTCATTTCCAAGTTATGATTATTATTTACACACAAAGAAAACAGAGGCCTTAAAAATACCTTGCAATACTGCAAGAACAATCATTAAGGAGGAAAAATAACTACAGAGTACAAATTTCAATCTTTCTTACACTGTACCCTGAATTTAGCCAGTTGATAAAACATATAGGTCAGGATGATTCTGGCAGAGAATTGTGGCTTACCTAATCCCACTCCCTGAATCAGAAACTCAGAGGAAAACCAAAGGTAGTATCTCAACATTTTTCTTTAAGCAACATCCCTAGAAACAACATGAACATGCTAAGGATTAGCTATTCCTAGGTTGGGTTCAAAACTTGAATAACCACAGGCAGCAAAGAGAAGCTGGGGTGAAGGAAAGAGAGGATGCTGTGATCTCCTAGGCTTAAGATGGGAAGTAAGAACCCTAATTCCAGTTCTGGAGCCAGATTTCTTTATGACCTTGAGAAAGCCTTGTGGTCAGTTTCCTGGTGTGCTAATGCTATTAAGGATAGGGTATTTGTGATTAAGTTGAAACTGGTTCCTTTACTTAGAAGATTAACCCTTGAAACATAGAACCAAAAATTTCAGTGTTGTTAATAAAAGATATCCAAGTTAAATGTGGTTGAAGCTACTATGCAAACACACCTTTCAGAAAAAGTAGTTTGGATGTGTAAAATACAAGTTTAAAATTTAGAATATGTAAAACTCTGTAACTTGAAAAGTCCCTTAAACTTTAGAATTCACTCATGAGAAAAATATTTCTGCCAGTTGTATAGTGTTCAAGGGAGGCAATATTATGGTTATTGTAAGTCCTTCGTGAGTATGTAATTTAATTCAAAGAATCATAAAGGTTTCCTAAAACTTTAAAACGATTACACTCATTAATAGTATTTAAAGTTTTTTTCCTAGAAGTAGATAATGTCACAAATACAAGCACAGCTAAGCATAGGAGAGAAATCTATTAGTTCTTGCTCTAAGCTTGAAAACTGATAAATATGCAGAAAACCAGCTCTTCCAGTACTTCTACCAAACTTCTTTTAGATTACTGATCAATTCGATATCAAAGGAATCTGTGGGCACTTAGAGAAATGTGTGCAGGCTTACAAAGAGAGTAGGAACAGTGATGCAGTATAGCAGTGGCTATAAACATGAACTTGGGCAGCAAGGGGGCAAGAGGACCAGGTACAAGTCTCAGCTCTTCTACACTTAATCACTTGACAAGTTATTAATACTTAATCCTTTTAAGCCTGTTTAAGAACACGAAAATAATAAAAATAATACCCATCTCACGGGACTATTTTGGGACTAAAATGATTTATTTGTGACTTGGCACATAGTAGGCATTCCATAAATGGTGGCCATTATTATTGTCGCCCATTCCTATGTTCCTATATGGTTTTTCTTAAGAGGAAATCATTTGACAGATGCTCCCACATTCTTTCTCAAATGGCCCTGTGAGATGGAAGGAAATATCCCATTGTTGCCATTGCCACTTTATACTTGGTGATGTGTAGCCCACAGGTGGAAATTAAATACCCGTGGCCTAGACTCCTGGACCTTAGCTCTTCTCCTCTGCACTCTAAGCATTGACTTGCGATGCCATCATTTCAGATACTACTTGTTCTGGTGGTAAGTAAGCACTGTCTTTTGTTTGTGAGTTTAAAAACAAATCGATGTTACAACATTCAAGCTGACAGCTGAGAAAGAGCATAAAAACGCTGAAAGGAATGTATAATTGCTTCACCAGAGTGGACAAAACTCTTAATTCAGCATGGTCCACTTTATCCTAGAAGCTGGGAAAGAGTCCAAGGTTACACTCTGAAAAGGGTGACCACTTACTTGTTCTAAATTTTTCCTTGAGGGCATCCAGATCCTCCTTGAGAGCAACTTGCATCCATACCAAGCCAACACAGGCTACAACACAGGCAGCAAGGATGACAAAACCACACAGGGGATAACATATCTTGCAGCATCGTAAATAGTCTCCCCTGCTCGAAAGAACAAATTCAACCAAGAGTACAAAAGTTATTATGAGCACAGTTTTATTATAAATAGTATACATGCGTTGCCATGCAATTATCTTTCCTAACAAATAATCAGTGGATTTATCAGGAGAGATAGGCTAGTGCACTAAATCTTAACAGCACGTTGAAAAATGACTAAATAATATGACCTATGAAGAGTTCACCTATTGAGTAGAAAGGTTTCAAATGTCACATGAAACAGAGCTCCTGTGGGTGATAGGGAGAACCTAACAGCAATGCAATTCACTGCCACTGTTACCATCAATTCAGGAGGGAGGTCTCTGGAGACAAGCTCAGGTTAGAAAAGTATAAAGATCAATGCTTCTCTGCAATTCCATCACTACAGTGTAATTTACCTATCTCTTTCTCAAATACACACTCACTCACTCCAGGGGACCTTGTTTCAGTTCATTCAAACTTCATAAACTTTTGAGCAAGTTTTACTGCAAATGTAATGAAAGAAATAGGATCTGTAGGTTCAAGTGGACACTTGGTGCATTCTAGCTTATTGGCTCAGAAGGAAGGAAACACAGAAAGGGGTTAGATTTCACACCAAACTTCAACTGGCCCTCAAGGTCTAAACTAACTCAGCAGCATAATTATTCCAGGATTAACACTTCATCAGATCTTCACACCCCAAACCCAGGATTGCCTTAATTACCAAATATGGCAATGCTATTAGAAACCACACTCTTCCTTTAACAAAATAACACAGACATTTTAAACCAACCAACCAATCTCTTTTAGCACCCCAACCTGCTGCCTGGTCCTTGCTTCCACATCCTCAGCAGAATCCTCTTTTCTTTTAGTGTGCACCCTAAGAGGGTCCAAGGACATCTTCAAGGTTCCCTTTAGCCCTTTCCCACGCCGGGCCCCAATTTCCAATGTCCTCAAAGCCCAATACTTGATTTGTCTACTGGTCTCTCCACCTACAAGTGATTTGGGAAAAAGATGCCTTTTTTTTTTTTTGTCCCCCACCCTCCATCTACTCTCAAAGCTCATACTTCCTACAGTATGTCCCTCACCATATTCCCCCACCACCAAGATTCAGACTCATCAAGAGTGCAAAAAATAAGTAATGTGCGGTCTTAAGGTCCCTTTCTCTTCTACATTGTTTTATAAAGGTATAGTCCTGAAAGCTTCTCTGCTCCTCTGTCTCTGTTCTTAGCTTCTTTACGACTCCCCAGGCTCTTGGCACATTCCCCAAGTCCACACTTCCACCTTAGATTTGGAGCTTTTTTTCCTACACTTAAAGACAGATCTCTAACTTATCCTTCATTCAGGATCTGAACTCGCCTTCTCCCTAAAGCCTTTTCTCCCTTTGTGTTCCAAGGTCTACTCCCTTTTTTCTTCCTAAGGACTTCCTTTTTCCTTCCAGTCAATTTGCCGCCTGGGTAGTGCAAGGAGATGCCTTTTCCCTATCCCACCCCTCACCACTCACTTGACAAAGCGAGAGCGACTTCCAACCACACCGAATTCCTCTTCCTCCTCGGAGGTAGACTCAGAGTCTGAGTCAGGAGGCTCCGTGCGAAGCAGGCGGTGGCTGCTTGAGCCTTTCTTGGGCTTCTTTCTCCGGCTGTCCCCAGCCAAGCCGATCAATGCATTGAGCTCTTTGCGCTTTTTCATCTTCTTGTGTGGAGTGAGTGGAGCGCCCGCTCCTGAGCAGCCAGGTTCGTACCCAACGCCCAATTCTCTTGCTGCCTTTGAGCTGCCTTCCAGGGTGGGGAATCCCGGGCCAGAGCCCCCTGGTCACTCCCACCTAGGGGTGGGACTGACCAGATCCACTGGCAACTGGAGATTGGAGCCCAGAGGAAACTGGAACTCAGATAGGTTGGGGGGGTGGGGGGGGAGTCACATAGAGATGGTCAGGGAGCTGGTAATCCAAATGGATAAGGCCCTAGGCATAGAGTGTCAGTTAAGAGGGCGGAAAGGGAGAAACCTTTATTTCCCAAAGGCGGAAAAAAGCCAAATCAAGAATGAGAGATTCTCAGCCCTGATAAATACGCAATATTCCTAAAGGTGCTCCAGGAGCTGGGGAAGGGCACACAGAAAAGGTGTTTTGTACCTCCGGGACAGGATTTCCAAAAGAGAGGGAAAAGAAACTTGTTCTTGAATGGGAGGGGAGAGGGAGATGCAGAGCAAGAACGTGGGAACGTGCTAGTCCCTTCCTGGTTGGAGAGGCGGCAAAAGGGGGGCTCCCACCCGCTACAACCCCTGCACTGCGTGGCCGCCGAGAAAATGCCAAGACCAGGAAGCCGGCTGGGGTCTGGGATGATCACCGTTTTCCGGCCTCCGTCCTGAGTTTGAAGGGAGCCCGAGACTGAGGAAGACCCAGAGCCCAACTCAGAGGGCTTGTCCTGAGAAGAGCCAGTCCTGCGCCAGGGCAGAACCCAGCCCGGCTGTCTGGGCCTGAGGGGCGCGGTGCTGAGGGCGAATGCGGCCCAGCCCACCTAAAGCGCTCCCGCCTAGAGTTTGAGGTGTTCCAGCTCGGGCAACTCACACGCGCCGCCCCCAATCCAGCCGCGACTCCGGCCCCCACTCCGGCTCCGGCCGCGGCTGCTCCCAACGCGCTGGTGGCGGCGGCGGCGGCCGCGGGCTCCAAACCCGGGCCATTGCTCCAGCCCCAGATCACTTCCCCTTTGGCAGCGGCCGCCGGCGCGGCCTGCTAGTAAGCCGCGTCCCCATTGGTCGCTCGCCGGAGTGACGTCACGCCCGAGGGCGCGAGGGATGGTGGGGAGGCGGGGCGTTAAAGGGGCCGTGGCTCTGGCGGGGGCTGAGTCCCACCTGCCGGTTAGGGAGGCCCCGCCCCCAGGAGGGCCACATGGGATCCACTGCTCACCTGACCCCGGCCGAGTTTTGTTTCCCATGGAGCAGGGGCGGGGGCAGGCAAAGCACCCACCTGCTCGATTTGCATGGAATGTTCATGAGCCACTCAGGCCCCCAATTGTGAACTGGACTAACTCAGCCTAGAGGCTCCGCCCCTCTGACTCGCGGGCTGTTTATTAAAAGTTTAGGCGCGTTGCAGATTAATGATCCAGTTGAACACATTCATTCATTCAGTAAATATTCATGGAGAACTTACTACGTGTCAGGAGCTGTTCTAGCGCTGGGGATACAGCAATGAACTAAATAACCGGGGTGCTTGCCTTCCTGTATAGGGTTGCCAGATTGAGCAAATAAAAATCCAGGTCACCCAGTGAAGTTTGAATTTCAGATAAACAGCGAATAATATTTTAGTATAAATAAATCCCATGCAACATCTGGGACATCCTCATACTGAAAAATTATTCGTTGTTTTTCTGAATTCAAGTTTAACTGGGCATCCTGTATTTTATCTGCCGATCTATTCCTGCAGCTTACACTCTAGTGGGAGGAAAACAACAACAGGCAAACATATTAAATGTCTGGGGGTGATAAGTGTTATGAGGAAAATGGAAACATGATAAGGTGATGGGAGTGCCTCTGTGATAAGGGGACATTTATTTGGTTAGAGCTGGGAGGGAGTGAGGGAATGAACTGAGCAGTGGCTGCAGGAAGGAGTGACCAGGAAGACCTGGTGTGGGTGGACTTGAAGAGCAAGGAGTTGAACAGTGGGAAATGAGGTCAGAGAAGCATCAGGGGCAGGAGCTTATGGGGTCTTAAGGATCACTGCAAGGACTGTGGGAAACCTTGGGGGCTTTAAGCTGATGGGAGGCATTCTCTGGCTTTTCAGTTTTTAAAAAAGATCACCTTGGTTACAGAACGGAGAAAAGAATTGGGGATAGTGAGGGACGCAGGAGGGCAGTTTGTTACAGTCCGGCTGTGATGATGGTGTGTTGATGATGATGGTGATAGACTGGGGAGGCAGTGGTGGAGATGGAGAGCATTCTGGGTACTTCTTGAAGATAGAGCTAACAATTTTTTGCTGATAGATTAGATGAAAGGTGTGAAAAAAAGAGAAGTCAGGGATGACCCCAGGGTTTTGGGGTGGAGCAACTTTGAAGAAGAGAATTGCCATTTGCTGAGGTGGGAAAGAGCAGGTCAGGGCAACCTTGAGAAGCCATTTCAGTATTCAAATGGAGGTTATTTGGTGTATGCATTGGGAGTTCTGTGCAGAGGTTGGGGCCTGAAATGGGAATTGGGGAGTCATCAGATGTAAATGGTATTTAAAGCAAAGTACTTTGAGCTACTTGGAAGAAAGTCACTTAATTTTATACCCATATTCTTATTGTGGGAGTTACACCACCTTTGTCTGGGGTTTCCCACCCAAAGTCTGGGCCTGTGTCTAACTGGTTTTTAAGTGTCTGGCCCAGAAGTATGCACCTAATAATAATGACCCAATAAATATGCGATGACTACGTAAGTGTGCAGTGTTTCATAGAGGTATGAGTGGAGTTTTGGAATCGAGAGATCTGGGATTAAATCATGCTTCTTATACTTCCTAGCTCTGAGAACATGGAACAATTTAAATTCTCTTCAGTTTTCCCCTCTGAAATATGGGGGATAAAGACCTATTTCACAGGACGAGATGATCATAAAAGTGCTTTTGAAACCCCAAATCATGGTGTAGTTTCATTTTTTTTTCCAGAGCTGAACTGCCCAATACAGTAGCCACTAGCTACATATGGCAATTTAAATCTACATTTAATTTAATTAAAATGAAATAAAAATTTTAAATAAGTTTCTCAGTATCACTGGCCAGTGTGCTCAGCAGCCATATGTGGCTAGTGGCTATTGGACAGCACAAAATAGTACAATTCCATCATTACAGAAAGTTTTATTGGGCAGTTCTGCACTAGCCCTTCCCTGCAGGACTGGGGACAGACAGGTGAGGCTCCTGACTTCAGGAACCATTTCACCAACACATCCTGTGGTTATCAGAAGCCCCAGGCAAGAAAGATAGCTGGCCCAGGTTGGGTGGTCCTCCTGTGTTGTAGATGCCACATCCTTACCAAGGGAACCAGGAATTGAAGAACCCAGGGGTATGGGGCAGGGCCGAGGATGCACTACTCTAGCTGCATTGCCTTCTGGTCAGCCAGATCCTGCCCTCTCTGCAGGTGGAGACATCCCCTAGGACTGGCCAGTGGGCTGGTCATGTGTGGGGAGGCTGTAAGAGTGGAGTTAATAGGTAAGGAGATGCTTCTGCTGGATCTATCTCTTGGTCTTTCTGTCTGCTTGTTTGCTATGATCTGTAGATAACACCCCTCCTGTGTTGCATAGACATCCCACAGGATGTTGTCACCCTTTGAAAGCTGCTGGCCAGGTGTTTCTCTTCTCTCAGGAGCCCTTGGACACTTCTCTGGCCTCCTCCCTTAGACCTGGGACCCTCAAGGCCACGGATTAAGCCAATCAATCCTCTCAGAGCTGGGGCTCCTGTACTGAGAGGTCCGTGCTGCCTTACCTCACCAGGATTCCCAAGGTTGTGACCCATCTTCTCTTTTGGAGATGTTCATATTATGACCCTGTGGAGGCCTGTTAACCTATTCAAAATTTGCCTCAAATGCAGTGTGAGCTTGGGGAAATCACTTTGCAGTTCTGGAGTTTCAAAGTTCCTGTCTATAAAATGGGGATAATAATATTCTTGCCCAGCCTTCTGCTTAGTGTTGTTTGAGGGAGGAGTGACATGAAAGTACTTTGTATGCTATGAGGTGTCACACAGGGTGAGTTTCTGCTGCATGCTCCTGGCAGCTCTGTGGAGAATGTGGGCGAAGATGATTTCCCTGTGCTCAAAATCACAGCCCATGTAAGTGGCAAAGCCAAGTCCTGAGCACCTGTGTATCTTGGAAGACTCAACAGAGTGCTTTCACTTGGGAAAACTGAGGCACAGAGTGGGGCAAATTTGCCCAGGGTCATGGTTGGAAATTGGATCCAGATCTCCTAATTCCTGGGCTGAAGCTCACCAAGATCTTGCAGTCCTCTGTTGGCTGGGATCTAAGTGTGTGTCTGAATGTTACTGCTTGGCAGCTGTGTGATCTTGGGCAAATTAATGAGCCTCTCTGAGCCTAAGTGTCCACTTTCGGGAAATGGTGGTAATAAAATTACCCAGGGCTGGCTATATAATTTTTGGAGACCAGTACAAACAAAAATTCAGGGCTCCTTTTTCCCTTTCTTCTCTGATTTCTCTCTTAACCTGTCACATTGTTTATTATTCACTCTTTAATGTCATGCTCCTTTGGGCCTGGTGATATCCACAAGGAGAGTGCAGATCCTCTCAGGGGCATGGTGCCCTGTCTCACAACTGGGCATGCAAACCCTCTCTTCCTCTCCCTGCGCCTGCATCCAGGCCCTGCCTGGGACAGAACTGTGGCTGGGGGTGGGGGTGGGGGAAAGGAGGGTGGTGGGGGAGGGACCACAGTAGCTGAGAACCCATCTCAGGGAGGAGGAGATGGGGAGGTGAGAGAGGCAGGCCCATGTGTGCGCCAAGGCTCTGAATACCCAGTTCCATCATGGTATTCAGTGGTATATACCCAGTTTATTGTTTCATCGATTGCACTTATAAAACACAGTTCCGAAGATAGAATTATTAAGAATTTCAAGATGGTGACCATAGAGCATTAAACCCCAAGTGTGGAGCACTGGTCTGAGTAGGGGGCTCCATGCAGCTGCACTGGTCACATGAAGTGGGCCCTGATAGCACCTAGCTCACAGAGTGTCTACACAGAAGTGATGTGCCTGACACATGGTAAGTGCTCAGTAAATGTCAGCTATTCCATTAATTTGATTATAAATGATTAAATGTGATTTATTATAGATTTATTAAATGTGAGTTTGATGATGACCCAGTTGTGGGAAAATATCTTTGTTTACCTAATAGAAAGTTTCCACTTGCCTATAAGAACTCTCTTTGATGTCATCTTTCTTGGTGCTTTGCTATGGTTAAAGTGGGGGGAAGGAACAGAAAGGAACAGAAATGAACCTTTTAAAATACTTAGGTATCATGCATGTTTGTGTTAATCCTCACTACAATAAGTCATTGCTCAGTAGGCAAGCACCTTATTCCTGCTCTAACCAAGAAGGAAACTGATGCTCAGAGATTGAAAGAGTCTTGCCCAAGGACACACAGCAAATCAGCAGATGCCGAGGCTTGAATCTGGATCTGTCTGCCTCCAAAGCCTGAGTTCTGCACTCAATGCCCAGTGCCATGCTGGCAGAGCCCACTGCCTGGGGCCTTTGTCATCAGCTCATCTGGAAAGGGACCAACAGCTGAAGCCCCTCAACTCTCCTGGGATGGCCTCATCTGCTCCCCCCAGCTCCTTCCCATTCTTTTTGCTGCTGTGCCGGCAGCTGCTTCCTGTGCCCCATGAGGGGCCCAAGGACAATGGGAAGAGGAAGGACTGGGTGGTAGGAAAGGGGCCAAGCACCAAGCTAAACAATGGCGTCTCTGCCGGTGGGTCCTAAAAAGCCGGAAGCAGCAACTGGTTCTCAGCATTATTGTGGCCAAGGGTGAGGGCTGTTGCTGCTAAGATTCTCCTTCTATTCCAGGCACATCCTCCTCTGGATTGCTGCAAGCTTTTGTGCCTCTGCTTCAACTAGTAGCCTTAGTTTCCCCATCTATAAACTGTGTCTTTAGTATCCAGAACAGGGCCCAGTGCTGGGGGGAACCTTCAGGGAGTTGGCTGAATTAAATTATTGAAGTAGATGAGACTCTAAAGAGTCTCCCAGCATTGTCCTTCATCTTGCTGATCCCATCCATCCATCCATCCAAGCAATAACCCTGCCCTGATGAGTCCCTACTGTGCGCGAGCTCCTGTGTGAGGCCCTGGGGTACATCCATAATACTCAGGCTCTGCCCTGCAAGAGTTCCCAGAAAGCAGGTGATGCCACCCTCCTTCCCCAGGGGTAAGTGCCACAGAAAGGTTTATAGTGTGTATGTAGGCGGGGGGAACAGCAAGCCTGGAGTGACTATGTTTATTTTAGGATGAAAATAATAATCCTGGCCGGAAAGAAACATCGCATGGCCTCCACTCCTGCCTCCCTCCTCTGGGCTCTGGCTGGATAGGAGGCTGCAACTGGCCGTGCAAGGAGCCCTCGGCCTCTCCACTCACTAGCTACTCGAACTTCTGCAAGTTCCTTTTCTTCTTTGAGCCTGTTTCCTCATCTGTAAATTGGAACTAACAATGCTCACCTCCTGGCAGTGCTTGTGGTAAGGATTACATTTAAATAGTGGGCGTTAAAGGGCTTCTAGGGAATTGCTAAGTGCACTGAGTGGACAGGGAGGCCAGGAATTGGACTCTGAGAGATCCCATTTGAATGAGAAAACTTAAACAGCACAGGCTGGGAGAGAAGTTGAGGAAGGGCCGTGTGTGTGTGTGTGTGTGTGTGTGTGTGTGTGTGCGCGCGCGCGCGCGCGCGCTCCCGCCATCCCGGCTGGGTGTCTGTGGATGAAGGAATAAATGGTGGGAGATGCTGAGTCAGCAAGGCCACGTGAGGGACCCCCTAGGGAAGGCTGCCTGGGCCCTCTGCGTTCTTTTCTGAGGGAACGGCGCTGGCTCTGTGTGTCTAAGTCAGCCAAGTCTGCAGCTTCTGCCGCATGGATACCAGCCTCTCATCTGAGAAGGCTGGGCTGGTGGGCTGGGGCGGGAGAAAAGACAGGCACAGCCTTGTGCTGCCCTCTGCTGGTGTCAAGGACTAGTGCGCTTCTTAGACGAGTACAGTTTCCGTTCACACACAGCAACTCTCCTAACCCTGTGTTGGGTAGTGGGGACACACAGACAGACAAGATCATGTTCCTGATGTGTGTGTGTGTGTGTGTGTGTGTGTATGGGGGGTGGGGAGGAGGGGGAGAGGGAGAGAGGGAGGGAGAGAGAGAGAGACGTGAATGATAAAAGTGTGGTCAACACCATAATACAAGATGCAGAAAAGATAGGCATGGTATCAGGGAAAATTTTCAAAAGGTGATGATCTTTCATCCATCCATCCATCCATCAAATATTTATCGAGCACTGAATGTATTCCAAGCCCTAATATTCATGCTGGAGCTACAACAGGGAACAAAATGCACAAAAATTCCTGCCTGCGTGAAGCTTACATTCTAATGAAGGGAAACAATTAATAAATTAAGATAGGGAAATATATAGTGTTGGATGATGAGTACTAAGGAGAAAAATGAAGGAGGAAAGGAAAACAGGGAATCTTGTTGGGATAATTCCAACTCTTGAGGTAACATTTGAATAAAGACCCAAGGGAGAGGACCTTTAGCTTCTAAGTATGATTGAGTAACTGGTACTGAACTTTCTGTCCTGTATAAATAACTAGAAACTGGACAAACATATGAAACAACTATACAGACATTGGGCAACAGTTAGCACAGAACTATGATCCCTGAGAGAAGGAAAACAAGCAAAGTGAGCCCTAGCTTTCTGCCTGAAGGCACTTTCTGACAGAGCAGGGAGGGGAAACCCAAGTAGATCAGAGGGGTCCTTTTGTGTTAAAGACAGAGATGTTGGCATTTGGAAAGGTTGAAGCACTAACGTTTGCAGGGAAGAGTACCAAAGAGGAAGGAGCTACTCAGAAAAAGAGCTCCAGAAAAATCTGTATAGGGGTCTCCCTTGAGTCTTTGTCTAAATACTAAGTTGTACATGCATAGGGTGAAACTCCATGAGTGTGGCCAGATATCAACTACTAGGGACCTCTAAGCTGAACAATTTCCAGATTAAGACAGGGATGAGAGACATTCAAGTTCCAGTTGGCCAGAATGGAGAGAACTTGTTGAACACCTGAAGCATTCAATGGAGACCTCAAAAGGGTCATAGTAATAGGGCTAAACTATCTTTAGAGTAAAGTCAACTGTAGAGGCACCCAAATAAAGCTTAAAAATAAGCCTCAAAAGGAAAAAGCTGATGCACAAGTAATTTTACTACTTACCAAAACAAAAAATACTTCAACATTCTTGAAAGGAAGGAAACAAAAATTCAGACCCTCAATAATGGAACATTCACAATGTCCACCATCCAATGAAATGATTAGACCATGTAAAGAAGCAGGAAAATATGACCTATAACAAGGAGAAAAATCATTCTGTAGAAATAGATCCAGAAATACAGAGATGATAGAATTAGCAGACACAGAATTTGAAGCAGCTATTCTAAATATATATTAAAAGATTTAAATGAAAACATGAACATCACGAGGAAAGAAGTCAAAATTACCAAATGGAACATCTAGTATTTAAAAGTACAATATCTGAATTTAAAAATGCACTGTATAGCTTAACAGCAGATTAGATACTACAGAAGAAAATATCAGTGAACTTGAAGATACAGCAATAGAAAATACCCAAACTAGAGCACAGAAAGAAAAAAGACTTAAAAAAACAAAAGAATGGTACCATAGTACCTGTGGGACACTATCAAATGGTCTAATATATGTGTAACTGGGGTCTCAGAAAGGATAGGGGCAGAAAAATATTTGAAGAAATAATAGCCAAAATTTTCCAAACATAAAGACTATAAACAATAGACCCAAGAAGCTCAACCAATCCTAAACAGTATAAACACATAGAAAACTATACCAAGGCACATCATAACCAATTTACCAAAAAGCCAGTGATAAAGATATTTTTATTGAAGACAGACAGAAGACATATATTATATACAAGGGAATAAAGATCAGAATTATCATTGATTAATGATCAGACCAAAAAACAATGGCATAACATCTTTAAGGAGCTGAAAGAAAAAAAAGAAGTCAAACTGGAATTCTGTAATATATACAGTGAAAATACTCTTCAAAATGAAGACAAAATAGAGACATTTTCAGACAAATGAAAACAGAAAATTAACAACAGTTTTGCACTATAAAAAATGTTCAAGCAAATTCTTCAGGCTGTAGTAAAATAATACCAGCTGGAAATTTGGATCTATACCAAGAAATGAAGAGCAGTGGGAATATTAAATACGGAGCCATTTTTCTTAGTTTAAAAAAATTTTTAAGTTGACTCTTTAAGGCAAAAATAACAACAATGTATTATGGTGTTTATAACACATAGAAGTAAAATGTATGGCAGCAAAGAATATGATGGAGAATATGGAAGCATATTGTTATGTTTCCTTCAATATGTGTGAAGTAGGATAATATTGTTTGAAAGCAGGTTGTGGTATGTTATAGATGTATATTGTAAACCCTCGAGAAACCACTAAAAGTAAAAGATTCATGGCTAATAAGGTAATGGTGGAAGTAAAATGAAATAGTAAAAGATACTCAGTCCAAAAGAAGTCAGGAAAGGGGAACAAAGAACATACCAAAATTTGAGAATAGTAACTAAAACTACTTAAAGGAAAATTTATAGCTTCAAATGCTTATGTTAGAAAAGAAGAAAGGTTAAAAATCAATTATCTAAATTTCTACCTGAACACACTAGAGAAAAAGAACAAATTAAACTTAAATAGAAGGAAGGAAAAAATAAAAATATGAGTGGAAATCAATTAAATAGAAAACAATAGAAAAAAATTAAACCAAAGACTGGTTCTCTGAAAATTTCAATAAAATTAATATACCTCAATCAAGGGAAAAGAGAGAAGACACAAATTATCAATATCATGAATGAAAGATGAAAATCACTACATACCCTTCAGACATGAAAAGGATAATAAGGTAATATTTTGAAAAAACTTTATGCTAATATGTTTGACAACTTAAATGAAATGGACAAATTTCTTGAAAAGTACAAACGCCAAAACTTGCTCAAGAAAAAAATAGATGACCTGAATATCCTATATCTATTAAATAAATTAAATCTGTAATTAAAGTCTTTACCCCCACCCTCCAAAAAATAATAAAGGAAAAGAAAATCCAGGCCTATATAACTTCACTGGTAAATTCTGTTAAACATACAAGGAATAGGCCGGGCGTGGTGGCTCATGCCTGTAATCCTAGCACTCTGGGAGGCCAAGGTGGGAGGATTGATTGAGCTGAGGAGTTGAGACCAGCCTGAGCAAGAGTGAGACCCCATCTCTACTAAAAATAGAAAAATTAGCCAGGCATTGTGGCCCCCGCCTGTGGTCCCAACTACTCGGCAGGCTGAGGCAGGAGGATTGCTTGAGCCCGGGAGTCTGAGCTTGCAGTGAGCCATGATGACACCACTGCACTCTACCTAGGGCAACAAAGTGCGATTCTGTCTAAAAACAAAACAAAACAAAACAAAACAAAACAAAAACATACAAGAAATAAATAATGCTAATCCAATACAAACTTTATTCAAAGAATATTAGGGGAGGGAAAATTTCCAACTTATTTTTTGAGGCCAATATTATCCTGATATTAAAATCAGACAAAGATGTTATAAGGAAAGGAAACTACAGATCATGTTCTCTTATGAAAAAAGATGCAAAAATCTTTAGCAAATTTTGGCAAATTATAGCAAATTGAAATCAGCAACATATAAAAAGGATATATCATGATCAAGTGTGGTTCATCCTAGAAATGCAAGAGTATTTTAATATTTAAAAATAAATGTAATTCATATTATAGAATAAACAGGGAAAACAATATGATATGTGCAAAAAAAGGCATTTGACAACATTCACCATCTATTCATAATAAAAACTCTAAGCAAATTAAGAGTAGAAGGGAACTTCCTCAATGTTATTAAGGGTACCTATGAAAAGCTCACAGCTAAATATCATACTTAATGCTGAAATATAGAATATATTTTCTTTTAGATTAGGAACAAGGCAAATATGTCTGCTCTCACCACTTCTGTTCAACATTGTGCTGAGGCCCTAGTCAGTGCCTTAAGCCAAAAAAGCCCAAAAAACAAAAACAAAAAACCACATAGCTAGATATGAAGAAGTAAAATTGTATTTACAGATGAGATGATCATGAAAATGAAAAGTGCTAGGGATTCTACAAAAAAACTATTAGAACTAACATATTAATTTAGCAAAGTCACAGGATAAGTCAATATACAAAAATCAGTTGTATTTTTATCTGCTAGGAATGAACACTTAGAAAATGAAATTTAAAAAACAATAAAACATGGAATATTTGTGAATGTTTCACAAATTATGTGTAAAATCTGTGCACTGAAGCTATGAAATATTGCTGAGAGAGCAAAATAAGACCTAAATAAATGAAGATATGTACCATGTTCATAGACCGGAAGATAATATTGTTAAGATGTCAATTATTTTCAAATTGATCTATAGATTCAATGCAGTCTTAAGAAAAATGCCAGCAAGCTGTTTTCTTTTTTCCAGAAATGGACAAGATGATCCTAAAATAGGTATGGAAATGTAAAGAATCTAGAATAGTCCAAAAGTTTTTGAAGAAGTTGGAAGATTTACACTGTTTGATTCTAAGACTTAAAGAATGTGACAGTAACCAAGATGTGAGGTAAGTGAGGGACCAAACCATGTGGAAATCTGGGGAGAAAGTATTTCAAGCAGAGAGAAGAAAAAATGCAAAGGCCCCAAGGTGGGAGCACATCTGGCATATTTGAGGAACAATGAGGATACCCTTATGGTTGCAGCAGAATGATGGATGCAGGGCATAGCAGGAGATGAGGTCAGACAGGTAACAGAAGGCCAGATAACGTAGGTCCATGGAGATTATTGTAAAGATTATGGATTTTACTCTAGGTGACTTAGGGAGCCATTAGGGAGTTTTGATAGGAGTAATTACATGATACCTCTTAATGTTTTCACAGGATCACTCTGGTTGCCATGTTCAGAATAGAATAAAAGGATGCAAGAGCAGAAGCAGGGAAATCAATTTTGAGGCTCCTGCAATAATGCAGAGATGATGTCAATCTGGATCAAGGCAAAAGTGATGAGCACTGGTTGGTTTATGGACACATTTTGAAGGTAGAGCTGACAAAATTTGCTTATGAATTGGATATGAGATATGAAAGAAAGGAGAGACATTAAAGCCTGAGCAACTGGAAGACAGAGTTGCTATTATTGAGATGGGGAAGATGGAGGGAGGAGTCATTTTGGGAGGGGTAGACCAAGTGTTTTGTTGCAGATGTGTTAAGTTTGAGATGTCTATTGGACATCCAAATGGATCTATCAAGTGGTTAGTTAGAAATATGAATCTGAAGTTCAGAGTAGAGATCTAGGTTAGAGATATATTTAAAGCCATGGGACCCATGGGACTAGATTAGATCACTAATGGGATGAGTGGAAATAAAAGGACAAGGGTTTCAAGAACTGAGCACTGGTCATCCTTCAATCCCCAGCTTGGGGGAAGTCATTAGAGAAGTAGGAGGGAAAGCTTTGCTATGAGCAAAGGTGTGTAGGAACAGAGGCTACCAATAATGTTAGAAATAAGGGCAGGGGTGGTCATGAAGGGCCTTGAATGCCAGGCTAGGGGCATCACTGAAGGGTTTCTAAAAAGGCAGAGTCATAGTCAGATTCATGATTTAGAAAAATTGCTCTGGCAGCACTGAGGAGATGAAATAGCACCTAGGGTGGGGTAATCTTGTAGGCACAAAGACCAGGGAAGAGGCAAGAGCAAGCATGAGGCCATTATATCAGGCTAGATCAGGGCCAAGATGGTCTACTGATCTGGAATTTTTCTGTCCCTGGGATCCTCCAGCCTGGAGTATCAAAGTCCCCAGGAATTTGTTTGCTAAAGATTCCACCTGGGCCTTCTTGGCTTGTCCTGAACCCAGAGAAGAAGGAATTTCTTTGGCCTCTGTCCATGGTGCTGATGTGTAATTCACGTCCATATGAATTACAGGCACACCAGCATTCCCATCTCAAATCTTGGACTGGCACAGAATCAACAACACCAGTATCACCCCACAAATGGCCAGAGGCACAGAGACTTTGGGTTCTGGTAAAAGATGGTTTGGGTATGTGCGTCAGGCTTGACATCTGTTTAGATTCCCCCAGGTCATAACAGTTTCGGTGGAATCTGGCTGGCCAGACAGACTGAGAAAAGCTTCATATCTAGGGAACAGTAGGGCTCTGACCCAGTTACTTTCCTAGGCTCCTCCACTCCTGTGGTTGAGGCTGTTGGAGGTGGCTCAGGACTTGGCTAGCCTTTAGTCTTGTTTCTCATAGTGACCTAGTTCCCACTCTGCTTAGCAGGTATCCTGAGCAACCTCTAGGCCTAAACTTTCTGGCATTTTTTCTTTGTATGTTAACTTTTCCTGAAAAGCCCATTTATGGCTCCTTCATCTGGCTAAATCCCACATGCTATTCAACGCTCAACTTGGGTACACAGATGTACCTCAAAGATATTGCAGGCTCCATTCCAGACCACTGCAGTAAAGGAAATGTCACAGTAAAGCAAGCCACACAATTTTTTTAGATATAAAAATTGTGTTTACACTATATTGTAGTCTATTAAGTGTGGAATAGCATTATGTCTAAAAAATGTACATACCTTAATTAAAAATATTGCTAAAAAATGCTGACGATCATCTGAGCCTTCAGTGAGTCTTAATCTTTTTGCTGGTGAAGGGTCTTGCCTCGATGTTGATGGTTGCTGACTGATGAGGGTGGTGGTTGCTGAAGGCTGGGGTGGCTGTGGTAATTTCTTATAAAAGACAACAATGAAGTTTGCCACATCAATTGACTCTTCCTTTTACAAAAGATTTTTTTCTGTAGCCTGAGATGCTGCTTGATAGCATTTTACACACAGTAAAACTTCTTTCAAAATTGGAGTCAATTCTTTCAAACTTTGTTGTTGCCCTATCAACTAGGTTTATGTAATATTTTAAATCCTTTGCTCTCATTTCAACAACATTCACAGCATCTTCACCAGAAGTAGATTCCATCTAAAACACTTTCTTTGCTTGTCCACAAGAAGCAACTTATCATTCGTTCAAATTTTATCATGAGATTGCAGTAATTCAGTAACATCTTCAGGCTCCACTTCTAATTCTAGTTCTCTTGCTATTTCCACGACATTTGTAGTTCCTTCCTCCACTGAAGTATTTTTATAGAAAATTTCAGAATATTATGGGGGTACAAATGCTTTGGTTACATAAATTGAGCTAGAAGGGTGCCCATCCCCCAGACAGTGCACACTGCACCCATGAATTTATCCATCCCCTCCTCCCCCCACTACCTGCCCAACACCTGATGAATGTTGCTTCCATGCTCTGCATGTACTGCTTCCACTGAAGTCTTGAACTCCTCAAAGTCATCCATGAGGGTTGGAATCAACTTCTTCCAAACTCCTGTTAATGTTGATATTGTGACCTCCTCCCATGAATCATGATTGTTCTAAATGGCATCTAGAATGGTGAATCCTTTCCAGAAGGCTTTCAATTTACTTTGCTCAGATTCATCAAAGGAATCACTATCTATGGCAGCTATAGCCTTATAAAATGTATTTCTTAAATAATAATAAGATTTGAAAGTCAAAGTTACTCCTTGATTCATGGGCTGCAGGATGGACATTGTGTTAGCAGGGATGAAAACAACATTCATCTGCTTGTACATATCCATCAGAGCTCTTGGGTGACTAGATGCATTGTTAATGAGCAGTAATATATTGAAAGGAGTTTTTTTTTCTGAGCAGTAGGTCTCAATAGTGGGCTTAAAATATTCACTAAACATTCTGTAAACAGATGTGCTGTCATCCAGGCTTTGTTGTTCCATTTATAGAACACAGTATCACTCTTTGGCCTTTTGGCCAAGATCAAGTGTAGAATCTGTTCCTATCAGTTAAATATAAAGCACAGGCCAAGTAGATTTAGTCTAATTCTTAAGGACCCTAAGATTTTTAGAATGGTAAGTGAGCATTGGCTTCAACTTCAAGTTACTAACTGCTTTAGGCTCTAACAAGAGAGTCAGCCTGTCCTTTGAAGCTTTGAATCCAGGCATTGACTTTTCCTCTTTAGCTGTGAAAGTCCTAGATGGCATCTTCTTCCAATGGAAGGCTGTTTCATCTACATTTGAAAATCTGTTGCTTGGTATAGCCACCTTCATCAGTTATCTTAGCTAGATCTTCTGGATAACTTGCTGTGACTTCTACATCAGCACTTGCTGCTTCACCTTGCACATTCATGTTATAGAGATGGCTTCTTTCCTTAAACCTCATGAACCAACCTCTGCTAGCTTCAAACTTTTCTTCTACAGCTTCTTCAGCTCTCTCAGTCTTCATAGAGTTGAAGAGGGTTAAGGCCTTGCTCTGGATTGGTCTTTCAATTAAGGACATGTGGCTGGTTTGATCTGTCCATACTACTCAACCTTTCTCCATATCAGCAATAAGCCTGTTTCACTTATCTTTCATGTGTTCATTGGTGTAGCACTATATATATATATATATTTTTTTTTAAATTTTATTTCTGCTGGAGTATAGTTTTTCATTGCAGCTTTTCATTTGCAGTTTTTCATTTCATTGTCATTCACTTGGTTAACCATTTGGTGCAAGAGGCCTAGGTTTCAGCCTATCTTGGCTTTCAACATGCTTTCCTCACTAAGCTTCATCTTTCTAGTTTTTGATTTAAAGTGAGAGATGTGTGACTTTTCCTTCCACTCGAATATTTAGAGGTCATTGTAGGGTTATTAATTGGCCTGATTTCAATATTGTTGTGTCTCAGGGAATAGGGAGGCCCAAGGAGAGGAAAAAAGATGGGGGAATGGCTGGTAGGTGGAACAGTTAGAACACACACTACATTTATTGATTAAGTTTGCCATCTTATATGAGCATGGTTCATGGTGTCCCAAAACAATTACAATATAACATCAAAGATCACTGATCACAGATTATTGTAACAGACATAATAGTAATGAAAAATGCGAAATATTGGGAATATTACCAAGATGTGATATAGAGACACAAAGTGAGCACATATTGCTGGAAAAATGGTGCCAATAGACTTGCTCAGTGCAGGGTTGCCACAAACCTTCAATTTGTAAAAAACACAATATCTGTAAAAAATTGCAAAATGCAATTCAGTGAAGTGCAATAAAATGAGGTATGCCTGAACCTGGTTCCAGAAAGCCTTCCCTGATCCCTCTCAGGTTGCTTAGTTGTCACGTCCTTCTCTCCTCCTCTTCTTTTTAATTGACACTATGCAGAAAACTGGCTTATCTATAATCTTGGCTCCTGACACTGTCATCATTGGTCCTTGTATAGACTTCTTTCCCTTCCTCCCTCCTTTCCTTCCTTCTGTCTTTTCTTCCTTTTTCCTTACTTCCTCCCTTTCTCTCTTCTTTCTCTCTCTCTCTCTCTCCACACACACGCACACGAACACAAACACACACACAGGAACTCACAACCTAACCCAATCCAATAAGTCACATCAATAATAATTTGCATTTAAGTATCCAGTCCCCTTCCCCATCCCCAGGTAAACATCATCCTGAAATTTGTATTTGTAATTTTTTTGGTTTTAAAAAATATATACATATCTAACTTATTTTTAGTTTTAGTTTTTATTGAAATTTATAAAAAGGGTATCATGCTGTATGCAATCTTCTGAGGCTTGCTTTTTTTTTTTTGCAACATAATGTTACCAAGATTCATTCAAGTTGCTATATGGGCTGTAGTTCATTCAATTTTGCTGGTATATATAAAATATTCTTTTAGGCAAGTATATTACTACTTATTTATCCATTTTCCTGTCAATGAGCATTGGCGTTGTTGCCATTATTTTGCTATTACAAATAGTACTGCTAAAAATATTATTGTATATGTCTCCTGGTGCATGTCCTCTTGTACATACTCTCTCACACATACACACATACACACATACCCATGCACATATCTTGAAGTGGAATTTCTGGGTTGTAAAATACGTGCAAATTCAACTTTACAAGATAATACTAAATTGTTTTTCAAAACAATTGTGTCAATTTACATTCCCTCCAACAATGTATAGTAGAATGGTTGACTCACATTCTAACACTTGCTATTGCCAGACTTCTTAATCTTTGCAAATTAAATGGGGGTAATTGGAATTTCATTATAGTCTTTATTTTTATTTCCCTCATTACTAACAGGATTGAGCCAATGTTTATTGAAGATATGGTTTCCTTTCCTATGAAATGTCTAATCATGACTTTCATTCATTTTTCCTATTGTTTTTCCTTCTCTGAATGATTTGAGGCATTTTATAGATTCTTGATATAAATCCTTTGCTGGTTATCTGTTACAATTGTCTTCTCCCAATTTACAAATTATCTCTTTTCTTTCTTTAAAATGTCTTTCATTGACAGAAGTAATTGTGTTAATATTCAATTTATTAATCTTTTCTTATATGATTAACTGTATTTTGGGTCAATTGTTTAAGAAATTATTCCGTAGGCCAAAGTAATAAAGATATTAATCTATATTTTATACTAAACGCTTTAAGATTTTTATTTTTTCTTTTGGTCCTTAGTCCATCTTGAGTAGATTTTTTTGTATATGGGGAAAAACAGGAACCCGATTTCACTTTTTCCATTTCTATCATATTATGTGGTAGGTCTGTTGTGGGGGTATCTATTCTAATCCATATTGGCCAATTTGTACCATCACACTGTCTTTTTTTTTTTTTTTGAAACAGGGTCTTACTCTGTCACCCTGGCTAGAGTGCAGTGGCGTCATCATAGCTCACTGCAGCCTCGAACTCCTGGGCTCAAGTGATCCTCCTGCCTCAGCCTCCTGAATAGCTGGGACTACAGGCACGTGCCGTGCCCAGCTAATTTTTATATTTTTTGTAGAGACAGGGTCTCACTCTTGCTCAGGCAACACTGTCTTAATTACCAAGGATTTCATAATATGTTCTGATAGCTGATAAGACAAGTCCTTCCTTCCTATTTTTCTTCTTCAGAAATAATTTGTGTATGGATTTTTCATTTTGTTTTATTTTATGTGAACAATCATATCACCTGTATGTAATGACAGCGTTATTTCTCCCTTTCCAATCATTTTTGCTTGAATGTCTTTTTCACTTATTAGGGTCGAAATTTTCCCTTTGTGCTCTCTAAGCTCCTGTGCTTCCCTTAATCATAGAACTGATAGTATGTATCAGAATTCCTTGAGGACATAGATTGATTTGTCTATGAATTCATGGTACTCAATAAATCTTGGCCCAGAGTGAATGTTTGGGAATAATAATAATCATTTATTGAGCACCGTGCTATGCATTTTACATAAATAATTTCATTTAATTCTCCTAACAACACTATAATATGGATACACTTATTATCTCCTTTTTAAAGTGAGCAAACTGAGACTCAGAGAAGTTAAGCAACTTGCCAAAGGACACACAGCTAGAAAGAGGATGAGCTTGGATTCAAACTCAATTTGACTCCTAATACCTTTCTCTTAATCACTATTCTTTACTGCTTCCTTAGTGAATTAATGAGTGATTGGGTAGGAGGAAGGATCAGGGTGTCTCCTTCAGTCTCTAGGGGGTTTAGGAAGATCTCTTGGGATCCCTCTTTCCCTGGAGAGTTTTGAACACCAGGTTACTGGTTCTGGTTACCTCAGGAAGTCCTAGTGGTCTCCCCTGCAACATGATGAGGCCCATTTTATATTCTGGTCCCTCCACCCCCCAGCTGTCCTTGGGAGCAGTAATGTGCTAGGGTTTCATAGTCTAGCAGGGTCATCACAGTGGCTGCTATCCTGGGCCAGCCCTCATCAATTCAGGCAATTTGAGAGGTGACCTAAGACTTTTCCCTGGGTCTGAGGAATGACCAGGCAGTTCTGATTTCTCAGGGATCACTGGGTCATCTTTTGCTCCAGCTACCTCCTCAGATTTGGCAGCAGATGGCCTGTGAGCCTTCAGCTTGGGAATTCCCAGGGAGCAGTCCCTCAAGGGCCAGTCCTTGGCTTCTACCCTTGGGCTGCCTCCTTAACCTCAGGCTGTGTAGCTTTTGCAGGGCTGGGAATAGCCAGACCTAAGATTCAGGGGCTCACATTAATAAGCCTGGTCTAGAGCCTAAGGGTGGTCAAGGGTGGGAGGAAATGTTCCACCATCTATAGCAATATCTGTGCCCTATAATGCTGTGGAATTACAGCTATGTCTTGTTCAGAAATCCTAAAATATTATTGGGGGAGATAATTCCATCTCAGACCTCAGACACATGCTTTCTGCAACTGCAAATGAGCATTATGGTTAGCACTGAGCTCCCTGGAAGCCAAGGCACAAAGGGAACCACAATAGATATCAGCATTTCATTTCATGAAACCCACTGAGTCCCTTAAAATGTTAACGTGTGCCTTGAATAAGCAGTTCTTTAGTCAAATAAACTTGAGAAATACTGCATATACTACACCCCACATCCTGTTTGAAGATTCCTAACAGTATTAAATAATGAAGGCTCTGACATATCTTGCAGCAAAATTTAATTTTTTTACTCAGTTTCCCAAGTTTACTTGATCATAGAGCCCCTTTCTCATGGAAAATCTATTAACATCTTACAAGAAACAAGCATTTTGAGTAGTTCATTTTGGAAAATGCTTAGTTACATAGTTTTCCTCCTCAGAAAGAAAACTTTTTTTCCTGATTCTAAATTCTAAGGAAGGGCCAAGTATATCTCTGTTTCCCTGCCAGTTTGTCCCTGTCTGCTGGTCTGAACTTCTTTCTATCCATATGATTCTTTGTCAATAGCCATGTCCTCAGGAATTTCTTTAAGTTTGGGGGGGCCAGGGTAAATTTACCTGGTAGAAACCCACCTATGGCGATCTAAGTTTAGTGAGGTGAAGTCAAATGAAGCTTTGGAGGTGAGGATAATTGTGAAGTCCATCAGGAGTTGGCCCAGGAAATCCAGAGAGAGGGTATTATAAAGTATATCAGTGTCTTGTGAGCCTTCCCTGAATACGAAGTGGTTTATACTACTTGGAGACAGCTGTGGTTGTAGCCAGTTGACTCTGATGACCCCCTTCCACATTTCCCTGTTCACTGCTTCAGGGGAGATGGGCTTGAGGGGCAGAAAGAAGGATGATGCCAAGAGATGCAATGGTTGGAGGTCTGCAGGTCATTCTGGGCTTGGCTTCAGCCTCTGTTCTTTTAGAGCCAAGAAACTGGGGCCTTGAAACAGGCTGGTCTTTCCTTGATTCCTCTGGGCACACAGAGTCCCCATCCCACTGCATCAATACCTGCCTGAAGTGTGTCTATCTCCCCCATCAGACTGGTGCTCCTGAAGGACAGGGCCAGCTTCTTAAATATTCCTGGGGTCCCCAGCACCCAGCATGGTGGAGAAAGGGCATCAGAAAGTGCTTGACCAGTAACATTTGTGGGTGGCTCAGGTTTCCTGAAAAGTTCCACAGACATAATTTCATTTGGGATTCACAGCAACTCTGTGAAACATGTCAGGAATAATCATCCCACTTTATAGCCAAGGAAACTGAGGCTCAGACAGGTGAAGTGATGCATCCAACTTTCACACTGTTGGTGGTCTACATGCTACACCACATCTGCTGCCTCTGGAGGGATCCACACTGAGGCTGATGTCCCCCATGGGGGAACGCTCAAGGTAGGGAGATTCGTAGTCTCCGTACGAACCTGTGTATGGTCTTAGCATCCTGTGGTTCTTGCTGCAGGGGAGTCTGCCCCATTTGGCCAGCAGAGGGAAGCACTGAAACACAGACCCTGCTAAAGCTGAGGACTGGTTTAGGTTCACCCTCAATATATGTGATGAGAGCTTCAGTGGAATTCTAGGCAAATAATAATGACTGTCTTTTACTGAACACCCACTAGGTGCCTGAATTATTGTTATATGTATTATTTATAATCCTTAAAACAGCTCTGCATGGCAGGGATGGCCGTCTCCCTTTTCCAGATGGGGAAACTGGCTCAGAGATTAAATCACTTGCCTGAAGCCATGGAGTTGGTAAATGATTTGGCTGGGATTTGAACCCGGTCTGCTGGTTCCAAAGGATTGGTGCCTCTCTCATAGCAGGCTCAGGACAAATATTGAATAAAGTCAGGGAAAGGTCTTCCTCCTTCCCAGCTTTCCTATTCTTTCTAGCCATCCTACTTCTCCAAGTCACTGCCACACAGGGCTGAGTGCACATCCCTAGGCCAAGGAGGGAATCGTCCTGCTCCCTGACTCCTACTTCCCTATTATGTCTCTGCCCAATGTCTCCCATGATACCTTCATCTCCTTTTTCCCTGAACCTGCCTCCAATACTTCTTCTCCCTCCAAAGCTGGGACAGGAACCAGGTGCTCGGGGCCGGAGTCTGGGACACTGGACTGGCCTGGGTCCTGACTTCTGGCCTCTGGCCTTACTGGTCATCCTGGTCTTGCTGCTGCCTATCCTGCACCCAGCTGCTCTTAGTGGCCACTGCCCTAATATCAGCCTTCATCATCTCTTGCCAACCTTCCTCCTGATCTCCTACCCTCCAGGCTACCTCCCTATAATAATCATATGAATGGGGATCTATCTCCCCACATTAATCCCCACATAACAGCCGAGTGGGCCTCACTGGCGACGCCTACATTCCCTTGAAACCATCCAGTGCTCCCCATGGCCTCTAGCGTAAAGCTTCAACTCCTCAGCCTGGCTTGCAAGGCCACTGGTCTGCCTCTCCAGTCTCTTCCCTCAATCTGCCCCATCCTCATGCCCACTGCTCCAGCTTTATCCAAATCTGGCCAGCTGTCCTCTGCCTCTGTGGCCTTGCCTGCCCACACTACATCCCTGCTAGGGGATGCTCATTTATCTTTCCAGCCTCAGCTGTAGTGGACCCTCTTCTGGGAAGGCTTCCATGACTTCCCCTCCCACCTCAGCTGGAACAAATTCTTCCTCCACTCCCCTCCCCATGGTCCTAGCATGGAAAACACTTGACTGCCTTGATCTGTTCTGTGTCTTTCTCTCCCACTCATCTTTGAGTTCCTAGAGGCAGGGTCCATGTCTGAGATACCTCTGTGTCCCCAGACCTCGCACTGGGCCTGGCACACAGTAGTAGTTTAGCAGGTGTCTGTTGAATGCCTGAACTTGACCTTGGATGGCTTCACTGCTCAGGTCCATGGCTTCAGGTTCCTGCAGCTCCAATCTCCTCCTAGGTGGTAGGAAAACTTTGCAAAGATGTGTGAAGAAAGAGCTAGCCTCAGTGTCTGCTGGTCAGGCTGCTCCTTCCTCCAGACACCCTTCCATAATTAGGGCACGTGTCCCACCGTGCCCCCACAGCCAGGGGAAGATCCTGTCTTTGAAGTCTGCCTTGGCATAAGCTTTGAGGCAGTCCCCTCCCCGGCCCTAAATCGCTTCCCTGCCCACAAGTCTTTGTGAAATCTGCGTGCCTTGGGCTCCCTCTGAAGGAGAGGGCAGGGTAGTACCTTCCGCTCCAGGGCTCCCATTTTCCCGGTGAAGTGGCGAGCGCTGACTAAGCTGAAGTAATTCCTCGACTTCCGCACTTGGGCTGGGAAGCTGGGAAGGGATGAATGAATGATTCGCTGTCGGGAACTCAGCATCCCCCCCCCGCCCCCAGGGAGGGTCCTCCTCACAGGCAGCTGAGGCCGCCAAGCCCCAGGCTTTTTTTTTTTTTTCCTTTTGGCAGAACTTAATTCACATTTTCTGTCCTCGTCTTGTCCTCTCCCACTCACAGACACGATTTGGTCGTTTTATTATCAGACACTAACCGCGTCGTGGAGGGATCCATTTTTCAATCCGTCGATGCCGATTTTAACTGCCCGGTTTAGTTTGGGCGTTTTGATCACTGGAGGAACCATCACCCACCTCTGGGCGCACCTGGCAGACCCTAGTCAGTGCCAAAGTCAACTCCAGATGCTCATTCCCGCATCTGAAAATTACTATTCCCACTCTTGTAGCGATATTCTCTTGAGCGTCACAAATTTTACGTATTTGTTAGACTAAAGCAAGCACGTGCATCCCGTGGAAACCGAAACCCTGAAGAGTTCCATTGGCCTGTGCTACTCATTCACCAACACAGTCCAACGCCCAGGGAAGAGGGGAGTAAGTTCACTGTCTGAGGAGGTGAGAGGCAGGCCACATGCTGTCCTGGGTTCTCCAAAGTCCTCTAGCTTCTGGAGTCACTCTTCCTGGGACGCATTTCCACATATGGTGGGAAAAGTAGCACCACCCTCATGATCAAAGTTTTCAGAGATCTTCCGGGGGTTATGTTTCTCCTGGTGACCTCTTGGTCTCCTTGTGGTGGTTTTAAACATGTCTGCAAATACTCTGATACTCTTCCTATCAAGAGGTGAAGTCTAATTCCTCTTCCCTCGAATATGGGCTAGCCTTTGTCATTTGCTTCGTTTTTTAAATTAAGGCAAAGAAAGGGCCACTGGAGGCATTGTAATTATTATGGAAGTTGTTCGTTAGAAATACATGCACTAGGAATTTAAACAAGAATTCAGAAATTTCCATTTTTTAAACTTTCTAACAATATACTTTATTATTCATGACCTGTAAACTACTTAGAGTGTAAAAAAATCCTATTCATCTTGGACTTTTTTCCCCAAAATATTAAGGGGGTACAAAAGTTTTTGCTACATGGATAGCTTTTGTAATGCTTGAGTCAGGCTGTAAGTGTGCTTGACTAGTGTTCATTATACCTGTTAGGTAAGTTTTTGTCTGTCTCTTCCTCCCCCTCCCGCTACTTGATTTCCAATGACTTTTACTTCTCTCTGTGCGCATGTGTGCCCATTGGTTAGTTCCAATTTATTAGAGAGTACGTGTGGTGTTTGTTTTGCCATTCTTGAGATACTTCACTTAGAACAATGGTCTCTAGTTCCATCCAAATTACTGCAAAAGGCATTAATTCATCCTTTTTATGGCTGAGTAGTACTGCATGGTATACATATACCACATTTTATTAATCCACGCATGGATTGATGGGCACTTGTATTGATTCCACATCTTTGCAATTGTGAATTGTGCTGCAATAAACATTTGAGTGCAGGTGTCTTTTTGATAAAGTGAGTTCTTTTCCTTTGGGTAGATACCCAGTAATGGGATTGCTGGATCAAATTGTAGGTCTGCTTTTAGTTCTTTGAGGAATCTCCATACTGTTTGCCATACAGGTTGTACTAATTGCAGTCCCACCCACAGTGTATAAGTGTTCCTTTCTCTCTGCATCCATGCCAGCATCTATCGTTTTTGGACTTTTTAATAAAAGCCATTCTAACAGGCCTAAGGTGGTATCTCATTGTGGTTTTAATTTACATTTTCCTGATGATTAGTGACATTGAGCATTTTTTCATGTGTTTCTTGGCTATTTGTCTATCATCTTTTGAAAAATTTCATATCTTTTGCCCACTTTTTAATGGGGTTGTTTGTGTTTTTCTTGCTGTTTTGTTTGAGTTCTTTGTTGATTCAGGATATTAGCCCTTGAATGGATGCATAATTTGCGAATATTTTCTACCATTCTGTGAGTTGTCTATTTGCTCTGTTGATTAATTCCTCAGCTGTGCAGAAGCTTTTTAATTTAATCAAGTCCCATTTATTTATTTTTGTTGATGCTGTAATTGCCTTTGGGGTCTTAGTCATAAATTTTTTGCCTACGCTGATATCTAGAAGAGTATTTTCTATTTCTGTGGTATCAGTTGTAATATCTCCTTTTTCATTTCTGATTGAGCTTATTCGGGTCCTTTATCTTCTATTCCTGGTTAATATAACAATAGGTCTATCAATTTTGTTTATCTTTTCAAAGAACCAACTTTTTGTTTCATTTATCCTTTGTGTTTTTTGTTGTTGTTTGTTTCCATTTTGTTTAGTTCTGTTCTGACATTAGTTATTTCTTTTCTTCTGCTGGCTTTGGGTTTGGTTTGCTCTTCCTTTTCTAGTTTCTTGAGATGTGTCATTGGGTTGTTAATTTGTGATTTTTCTGTTTTTTTTTTTTTGATATAGGCATTTAAGGCTATGAATTTTCCCCTTAGGACTGCTTTTTCTGAACCCCATAGATTTTGATAGCTTGTGTCCCCTTTGTCATTTAGTTCAAGGAATTTTTTGATTTCCATCTTAATATCATTATTGACCCAATAATTATTCAGCATCAGGTTGTTTAATTTCCCTGACTTTGTGTAGATTTGAGTGTTTCTCTTGAAATTGATTTCTGGTTTTATTCCACTGTGGTCTGAGAAGGTACATTGTATGATTTTGATTTTTTTGAATTTGTTGAGACATGCTTTGTGGCCTAAGATATGATCCATCATGGAGAATGTTCCATATGCTGATGAGAAGATGTATATTCAGTAGTTTTTGGGTAGAATGTTCTGTAAATGTCTGTTAGGCTGATTTGTTGTAGAGTCCCATTTACGTCCAGTGTTTCTTTATTTATTTTCTGCTTTGATGATCTGTTGAGCTCTGTTAGTGGGGCATTGAAGTCCCTGGCAATTATGATGCTGCTGTTTATCTCTTTGCTTAGATCTAGTGGGATTTGCTTTATGAATCTGGGAGCTCCTGTGTTAGGTGCATTTATATTTAGGATTCTTATATCCTCTTGTTGAATTGCTCCCTTTACCATTATATCGTGACCATCTTTGTCTTTCTTTACCATTGTAGATTTAAAGTCAATTTTATCTGATATGAAAATGGCTACACCTGCTCTCTTTTGGTTTCTGTTTGTGTGCAATATTTTTTTCTGTCCCTTCGCCATGAATCTGTATGAGTCCTTGTGGGTTAGATGTGTTTCCAGGAGATAGCAGATACTTGGGTTGTATTTTTTCATCCATTCAGCCAGCCTATGTCTCTTGAGTGTGCGTTAAGACTATTCACATTGAGTGATAGAATTGATATGTGGGATGTTGTTCTGTTCATCATGTTGGGTAGGACCTTGTTTTTTTGTTTTCCCTCTTGTGCTATTGTTTTATATGAGCTGAGAGCTTTAGCTTTTGGGTGATTTTACACTGATGGGTGTCTTTTGTGCTGATCCATGTATAATACAGTTCTGAGTATTTCCTGCAGGGCAGGTCTGGTCATGACAAATTCCCTCAGTGTTTGCTTGCCTGGAAAAGTCTTTATTTCTTGTTCATGTATGAAACTTAGTTTTGCAGGATACAAAATTCTAGGCTGGCAGTTGTTCTATTTAAAAACACTGAAGATGGGGCCCTAATCCCTTCTGGCTCGTAAGGTCTCTGCTGAGAAGTCTGTCGTTAGCCTGATGGGTTTTCCTTTGTAAATTACTTGACATTTTCACTTCACAGCTTGCAGGAGTTCCTCCTTCATGTTGACTTTGGCCAGTCTGATGACTATATGTCTTGGTCATTGCCTCCTTTCAATGAATCTCCCAGGTGTTTTTGAGCTTGGTATCTGGGTGTCTAAATCTCTAGCAAGACCAGAGAAGTTTTCTTCAATTACTCCCTCAAATAGGTTTTCTAGCCCTTGTTCTTTTTCTTCTTCACCCTCAGGAATGCCTACAATTCTTATATTTGGCCATTTTACACAATCCCATATTTCTCAAAGGCTTTGTTCATTCCTCTTGATTCTTTGTTCTTTTTTTTGACTGACTGGGTTAATTTGAAAGAGTTGTCTTCAAGCTCTGAAATTCTTTCTTCTGCCTGGTCTAGTCTATTCTTAAAGCTTTCCACTGTGTTTTATATTTCCTTAAATGAATTTTTCATTTCCAGAAGTTCTATTTGTTTTTTAAAAATATGTTTACCTCTTTAGTAAATTTTTCATTCACTTCCTGAATTGTTTTTCTGGTTTCTTTGAATTGGTTTTCCATTTTCTCTTGGATTTCACTGAACTTCCTTAAAATCCACATTTGGAATTCTTTATCTGTCATTTCAGTATTTTCATTTTGGTTGGCATCCATTGCTAGAGAGCTGGTGTGCCCCTTTGGGGGTGTCCTTTCACTCTGATTTTTCATACTTCTAGAATTCTTGTGCTGATTTCTTCTCATCTGGAGCAGTAGTTGCTTCTTGTTTTAGGATTTTCTTTTGTGTGGATGGGGCTTTTTGCCCCCTAACTCTTAAGGGTGTGTCTGTAGCATATGCTGGGCAAGAACCTTTGGCTTTGCTTGTGGGTGCTTTGATGGGGTCTAGGTTCTGGATGTATGTCTTGCTTATAGACATCCTTAGTGTGGTGGTTTTCTCAGTTGCTAGTTGTTTGTAGGCTGTAGAGGTGGTGAGCTATGTGTGTGGGCAGATTCCCTGTCTCTTGTTGATGAGGGAGGATGGAGGTCTTTGAAATCCTTTCTCTTTCCCCAACACTGTAGTCTTCTTAACAGCATGAATGATATTGGGATGCCGAGTTTAACCTCTGAGACAGTAGGTGGTGCTTGTGGGTAAGAATCAGTCACACCCTGTATAATTGAGTCAGTAAATGCTGTAAAGGGTTGTACAAGTTGTCCTTCCTGCCAGTAGGTGGCACTTGTCAGAAAGAGCTGCAGCATTTTTTTTTTTTTGGAACCTGTGACCAGCTCTAGCCCCTCAGGGGAAGCACTCGAATGCCGCAGGTGGTGAGTGGGGCCCTGGACCTTCCAGGTATTCTCCACCACAGCAGAGGGGGGTGGAGGAGTTAGGTTGGGCAGGGCTGGGTCAGGTGAGCCTGCCCTCAGGCTCCACAAAGGCCAGTAAGGGAGCTGTGTTGGCAGAGGTTGAGGGTCTGCTCCCAGGCCACTGGGGAAAGCCATCAGGGAAGGGCTAAAGTGGCCCCACCAAACCTGAATGTCTGCTCATGGTGGAGGGGCCATCTGAGATTCACAATCTGGCTGTCAGGAGTAGGTTTCACTCTTCTCCCCCCTCCTTTTCCCTGCGGTCTCCTTTTGGGATCTGGCCGCAGGCAGGAGCTCAAACTAGCTGAGATCACCAGCAATGGTGCTATGTGCTGGGAGCGTCCCTCTCTAGGGTCCCACCCTGAGCTGAAAGTGTGGCTTTCCTGTGTGGGGAGGAGTGCTCCATGAGTGCACTGTGGCTGGGATCCACACTGCACTCTCCTCGCAGTTCTGCCCACATGGGCTCCCTTGCCTCTTGAGATTAGTTCACAAATTTCCCCTCCATGCCCCTGAGCAACATGACCTAGTCCTGGGGGTATGGGATCTGGCCTGTGGGCCTGTCCCTGGATCCCCAAAGATTAATCCCTGACTATGCCAGGGAGAAGAATGCTGGTCCCAAGTTGCCCATGGAGTGCTCTAGCAGATCTGATGTCCTTCTGCTTTGGGGTTTGCCCTGCTCTGCTGGGGCAGCCAGGCGAGCAGCACCTGGGAGGGCCAGTGGGCAGGGAGCCCACAGACTGAGCATCCCTTGGTCTGCTTCAGGTATTTAAGAGGAAAGGTGTGAGCCCCACTCTCTGTGGAATCCTTGGTGTGGTAGGTACACCAACAGAGGGGAAACAGCTGCTTCTGAGAGTGTCAGCTCAATCATACCTCTTGGCAGCAGCAGGCAGGGGAGGGGCAGGGCAGAAAAAGAGTCTGAATGGAGGACAGCTGGCACTCTGGTTGTCTCTGTCCCTCTCTCCAGAAGGCAGCCCACCCAGAATGTCCAAGCTCTGGGGTCCTGCAGATCCCCCGAGACCTACCAGCCCCTGTGGCTTCCACAGTCTGGGCCAGAGTTGGGAAATGTTTGTGTGGGAACGAGACAAAAACTGAGGGTCTGTAGCTCTCTGGGGAGGATAAAGACACCCAGTGGGTGGAGAAGCAATATGGCACCTGCCATCTCACCATCAGAGCCATCTGTGGTGATGGGAAGCAACCCCGAGGAGGCTAGCAGCTTGCTGCTTTGTCCTCAAGACTCTCCCTGTTCACTGGCAGCAGCAGCTCTTGGGCTCATGGGGGTAGAAAGGCTCTCCAGCAGTTTGGAAGCACTCTGACTTCCAGAGGTGTCAGGGAAAGAGAAACGAAACCCCCACCTACCCTTTTTGCCATGGTCCAAGCCTCTTAGGTGTTGATGTCTACCAATATCTTGCTCCTTCTTGTTCTGCTTTGCAACTTCTTCCTGTGGAATCTCTGGTAGGTTCTGGCATTTTTCCCTTATAATTTCACCTGATCTGTGTTTTTTTTTTTCTTTCTTTCATCTAAAACTTTTCCTTCTTTCTGAGATGATCTGGCAGCCGATGTCTCCAGTCAGCCATCTTGAAATAAAAAAATGTGATTTGCTTCTAATAAGCAGAAGGAAGTGGAAAAGATGCTGCTTGATTCGTGGGGCTAGGTGGTCATAAAAGATGATTGAGCTTCTGTCAGGCTCTCTCCCTTTGGAAAGCTGCCATGCTGTGAGGAAACCCCGGCCACATGGAGAAGCCATGTGTAGGTGTTCTGGCCAGTGGCCACAGCTGAGGTCTCAGGTGACATGTGAGTGAGGAAGGCTTTGAGAGGACTCCAGCCCCAGACACTCTCTATGTCCTGGGAGTGCTTTCCTATTCCTTTGCTGCTGGGTTCCACACACAACATTTCCCTTCCTCCTTCACTTGGACAAAGTATCACCAATGCAAGGCGAGTGTGTGCAGTGGGTGATATTGAAGATTTGGGGCCACAAAAAGGGTTGCAGCAAAGACCAGAACAAATAAGAACTTAAATTTGAGTATTAGACTTACTTGAATGAAAATTCATAGGCATTCTCCATCACAGGGACTTTCTTACAGGCGTCCTCCACCCTCGGGCAGCAGCTGCCATTGTCTTGGGCCTCTCATTCACCCCCTCCCCTACCTACATCCCCCTCTCCTTTTTTTAGTTACATTAACTCTTGTCTTCATCTGCAGAGCCATCCAATGGTTAGATCTTAGCCCATAAGCTTCAAGAAATGAAATGTTATTTCTCCACATTTAAACTTATTTTCTCTTTCCAAATCTCTTCCTATAAGTGGCAGAAATGAATTTCAGTCACTTCATGGTCTCTCCACCCCTTCTTGCTGCATGTCTTAGTTCATTTGGGCTGCTATAACAATATTCTGTACCATAAACTGGGTGGCTTGTAAACAACAGAAATTTATTTTTGATAGTTCTGGAGACTGGGAAGCCCATGACCAAGATACCTGCAGATTCAGTGTCTGGTGAGGGCTACTTCCTGGCTTATAGATGGCACCTTCTCACTGTGTCCTCTCTTAGTGGAAGGGGTGAGTGCCCTCCTTATAAAAGGGCCTTAATTTCTTTCATGAACGTTCTTCCCTCATGACCCAATCACCTCCTAACATCATCACATTGATGATTAGGTTTCGACACATGAATTTGGGGGACACAAACATTCAGACATAGCACCGGGCTATGTCAAATTCTAAGAGTCACCCCGACACTGGTGAGGCTGAGGTTCAGGTTGCCTGTTCTCGTGGGCATGTCCTGGACTGTACATGTTTCTATGTCACCCTTAGTTGTCAGTTCATGGGGGCTGCTGCTGTGTCATTGCTCATTTCTAACCAAAAGGCCTCTCCAGATCCATCTCCCTCCCAGCTCTCCCTGACCCCCTCTGGGTGCACAGAGCACTCATTTGCTTCCCTGCCATGAGGCTATTAAGACCCATCAGCCTAGAAGCACCATGTAGCCCCTTCTACTCCACCTTCTCTCAGCCATGGTGGGCTTTGCTGCTTTCCTGGGCTCAACCCAGGAAGGGCACATGTCCTTTCTCACTCTCTGAGCTGCCCGCAGAGGTAACATGGACCTTTCTCAGGGACTCCTCAGTCCTCTCTCTTCCTCACCTCTGGCTGTTTCTCTTTTTCCCCTGCTGCCCCATTCAGTTCAGTTCTGGTCTCAGCTGGGAAAATGGCTCCAACTGATCATGTATTTCTCCAAATCTGCTATTTATGTTATGGAATTTATGCTCCAAATCCTTCAGGGCTTAGGTTTTTGAAGTTCAAAAGCCTGAGTTTCTGCAACTCAAAGTCTTGGCTTTTGAATCCTCACATCAAGAATTTAACTCTGATTGCAAAGAACTGCAGGCCCAGCTGCTGGAGTGGGGATTGGGAAGCAGGTCCGGGGGAGCCATGTGCAGAGATAACAGGGAGTCCTGGGAAGAAAACACCTTACACGGTGATTTAGAGTCTCTTTGTCTACTCACCTCACATCTAACCTACGGCCAGGGACATTTTATTTCAAAATTTACTTCTTTTTGTCCTTTTCTGACTGAAAGAACGTTATCTTCCTAAGAACAATTCCATCTTCTTCCTAGGCCAGTTGGGCCAGATTGCAGATGACTGTTTAAAAACACTTTCCTCGTTTCCCCCTTGCTGTTATATAATTATAAAACTGTGTAGCCAGAGCTATGGTGGAGACCAGCACCGGGGACCCCGGGGCAGAGACTAGTTGCAAGGGTGGGCCACAGCAGGCTTCCTGGAGGAAGTGCCATTTGAGCCAGGGAGTGCATTCCAGGCAGAGGTCGTCCTGGGCATGATGAGCAGCAAATGAGGGGCACGAGGGTGGCCTGCAGGAGTTGGCTTGTGCTGGGCCTGGGAGGCAAAGGCTTTGACTTCCATCCTGAGCGTCAGAGGTGTGAGTCTATGGAAAGGTTCTAGGCAGGGCAGTGCCAGGATTCAAACACTTCACTCCTCCTTGTGGTATTTGCTCATTCCATTCTTCCCACCTGAAGTGCCCGGGGCCATTCTCTTCCTTGTATGGGAAGAATTTCTGGCTTCACCCAGCCCAGCACCATATCTCCTTCCCCTCTGCTCCGGCACCCTGCACCTCACAGCGCCTTCTTTACAGCCATTCTGAATGTGCAGGTTTCATAATACCCTCTTTTCTGCCACCAGGCCTTTGCTCTTGTTGTTCTCTTCATTGGGTACACTTCTCATGACCTTCTCCATCTGGTTATCTCTTACTCATCCTTTAGGTCTTGACTCTGGAGTTGCCTCCCCAAACCATACCCAGGCCCCTGGGCTGAATCAAGGCACTCCCTCTGTGCTCCCATAGATGTTTCTGATTTGTGTTTTCTCTAAAGTGTCCCGGTGGGGAGCTCAGCCTAACATTTGGGCTGCAGGCTGCCTGGGCAGGGTGGGGCGAGTTGCTCCCTGGGGTGGATTCCCTTGGCAGAGGGAGCAGGGAGGTGGGGTTGGCGGTGTTCCCAGGCATTGGAATCTGTTTCTGACCCAAGTGTCAAGTCATTTAGAACATAATAAGATTAGTGGGTAAATAATTAGCTCTCTACAAGTGAGGGTTTAGCTCCAGGGAGGGAACCCAAACCTCATTCTAGGTTGTGTGGACCTAGCCCTGGCCTTGGAGTCAGAAGACCTGGGTCCTAACCCAGCACCAGTACTGATTTGCGGTGTGACCTGGGCAAGTCCCTTCCCCTCTCTTGAGCCTCCGTTTCCTTATGTATGATAGGTATTATAAGGATACTGTAGAACCCCCATCCATAAAATGAAAGGGTTGGACTAGATGATCTCTCTCTGTGTATCCTCTGCAAATGTTCCCCACAAGTACCATGCTGAGTCTGCTGGTGGTACAGAGATGAACCAGACCCCATTCCTGCCCTTGAGGAGCACACGGTCCAGAGGGCATCAGACTCTTACTCAGATGGTTCTAACACAGTGGCAAGGTGGGAAGGATGGGCTTTGTTGTCAGACTCACCTGGGCAAGTCCTGGCTGAGTCACCTTGGGCAACTGTCTTTACCTCTCTGAGCCTCAGTGTTCCCTTGGTAAAATGAGGATGATGATTCCTGCCTACAGAGGGTGTGTTATGAGGGTTAAATGAAAAAAATCAACATATCTAAAGAACCTCCAGGCATTATTGTAGGGATTGCAATTATCAGGAGAGGCCTGTGGAGGCTCTCAGAAGGGAGGTGGGAGGAGGACTGGGGGGCTCCTCTGGCTGGGCCTCGAGGGATGAAGAGGAGCCCTTGAGGAGGAGCTTTCCATCCAGGCTTAGTGGTCCTCACAGCTCTGCCCACCTGCTAGTGGCAGCTCCTGGTACTCTCTATATTGCTGGCCCGCAGCTCCTGCTCTGCTCTGTGTCCCTTCTCTTGACTGTCCCCAGGCTTCTCTGGCTGGCCACCATTTCCCCTCTTCTCTCCTACTCAGGGCAGCCTCCTCTCTGCCCGAGGCCTGTCTCCTTCTGCCTTGAGAAGGATCCAGTGTCTTCCTTGGTCTCCTCGGAGCCCCATCTTCATCCCACCCCACTCCCATGCCCCTGCCCCACCTGGTCATGGCCAGTGTTGCCTTGTAGTTCTCATGTCCTCCTGCATGTTGGGACCAGGATCCGCCTCTTAGTCCCCACCACCCCCTTCTCTCCTGCATTCACAACCTTGTTCCTTTCGGCATTTAGCCATGCTTGGGTCTCCCCATTTTAAACCCTTCGGTGCCCTCAGCTGCTCCACGCTCAGAAGAGTTTGCCGTTGACCGCCACTGCCCACATTCCTCACCTCCCTCCCACTCCTCCATCCACTGTTTTCTAATTTCTGACCCCAGAGTCATTCCTCTGACATGGCTCTGGCCCAAGCCACCAATGCTGCTCCTCCCCTCTCACCCAATTCACAGGACCTTTCTCTGAGCACAGCCCTTTTCCTAAAGCTGCTTAGCTGCCATTACCAGGCCTGAGGGCCGGACAATGTTTGCTGTCCACAGAAAAGAGAGCCTTTCCCAGGGCAGGGCTGGAGGCTCAGCAGGGGGACAAAAGTACTTAGCAAGCTTTTGCAGTTTTTGGAAGCTGTCCTAAGCCTAAGTATTGCCTAATTGTCTGAGCTGCCAAAGGTCAGGGGCAGGACCTGAAGGATGGTATTACTGTAACCTGAGCCTGGTAACTTGATCACTTGTCCTGACCTGCACCTGTGCTAGCTATCCTTGGTTGTCCTTGCTGGAGATTGGGCTGCCATCCACACTCTGGCCTATCTTGCTAAAGTAGAGCTTGTTCCCTAAACTGGAGAGAAAGGAGTCTCTGAGGGCATTGACTTAGCTCCCTTCCTCTATCCCACTGATGGGAGGCCCAGCTCCTACTTGCTCACTTCCAGTGCTGGGGAGCTCACTATCTCATAGCTCAGAGGTACCTGTCTGGCAGGTTGGTTGTATAATGGACCTGTGAGTTTCTGTTCTCTTATTCCTTTTGTGTCTCCAGGCAGCGCTGCATGTTGAAGAGTTTTTCGTCATTGGGTCTGATACCAAGCCTGTTATAATTTTGATGAGTCCCAACAGTTGGCTCAGCTCTGCCTTATGGCTCAGGGGAAACCCAGTGAAACCTGGAGCACCTTCTTTCTATGCATTTGCAAATTAGATCATGGCATCTAATCTTCACAAGAACCCTGCTTGGAATGGGTGGTATGTTTTAGGGGTGGGGAATACCTAGAACACTTGTTTTCTGCATTTTTATAACAAGTGCTTTGCTTTTACTTAAACTGTATTTCTGAGGGATGCATTAGTGGGAGGCTCTTGGAGATTATTAGGGATTGGGCTAAGACACCATAATTGTATGCCTCTGTAGCCCTTCCTCCACTGTCCCCCCACTGAGTTGGGGTCAAACATTGCCCCCTTACCCTCCACTCCCTTCACCAGGGGTCATATTGTCTTTCTTTCATTTTATTTTGTGCTTTCTATTTGCCCCACCTTTTCTATATTTGTTTTTCTCACCTTTCTTTTAGGTTGATTGAATATTTTCTTATTCCATTTTCCACTTACAAGTTTAAAAGCTGTTAAATTATATTCTTAAGTGGCTACCTAGAAGTTTTAACATGCATCCTTTACATATCAAAGTCCAAAGTTAAAGTTAAATATTTTATCCCCTCCTGAATAATTATGTACAGTACATAATATTCGATAATAATAAATGATTATGTTACTGGTTTGTATATTACTATACTATACTTTTTATACTTAGAGTGTACTTCTACTTATTAAAAAAAGGTAACTGTAAAACAGGCTCAGGCAGGTCCTTCAGGAAGTATTGCAGAAGAAGGCATTATTATCATAGGAGATGACAGCTCCATGCATGTTACTACCCCTGAAGACCTTCCGGTGGAACAAGATGTGAAGGTGGAAGACAGTGACATTGATGCTTCTGACCCTGTGTAGGCCTAGGTTAGTGTGTGTGCTTGTGTCTTAGTTTTTTACAAAAAGTTTTAAAAGTACAAACAAATAAAAAATTTAAAAACAGACAAAACTTTATAGAATAAAGCTATAAAGAAAGAAAATATTATTGTACAGCTGAATAATGTATCTGTGTTTTAAGCTGTTATTACAAAAGAGTCAAAAAGTTTAAAATATTAAAAAGTTTATGAAGTAAAAAAATTACAGTAAGCTAAGCTTAATTGATTATTGAGGAAAGAAAAAATTTTAAAATAAATTTAGTGTACAGTGCAAGTGTACAGTGTACAGTGTTTATAAAGTCTACTGTAGTACATAGTAATGTCCTAGGCCTTCACATTCACTCATCACTCACTCACTGACTCACCCAGAGCAACTTCCAGTCCTGCAAGCTCCATTCATGGTAAGTCCCCTATACAGATGTACAATATTTTATCTTTTGTACCTGCGGTCCCCAACCCCCAGCCCACGGACTGGTACCGGTCTGTGGCCTGTTGGCAACCTGGACGCACAGCAGGAGATGAGCATTGGTGGACGAGCGAGTGAGCGAAGCTTCATCTCTATTGACAGCTACTCCCCATCGCTCGCCATCCTTCCACCCTCCCACCCTCCCACCCTCCCCAGTCCGTAGAAAAATTGTCTTCCGTGAAACCGGTCCCTGTGCCAAAAAGGTTGGGGACTGCTGTTTTATACTGTATTTTTACTGTACATTTTCTATGTTTAGATATGCTTAGATATACAAATACTTATCCTTGTGTTATAATTGCCTATAGTATTCAGTACAGTAATATGCTGTACAGGCTTGTAGCCTTGGAGCATAGGCTATACCATATAGCCTAGATGTATAGTAGGCTATACCATCTAGGTTTGTGTAAGTACGCTCTGCGATGTTCCCACAATGACAAAATTGCATTTCTCAGAATGTGTCCCTGTTATTAAGCAACACATAACTGTACACATATGCACACACTCTATATACATATACATACATATTATATTAATATATGGATGTATATACATTATTATATATTACATACACATACATATCTTATATATACATATTTATATATTTATGTATTTTTTTCTGAATCATTTGAAGATAAGTTTCATTCAACATGATACTTCATTTCTAAATACTTGAGCTTTCATCTGAAGTATGTATTTGAATATTTTATAAATAAAAATTACAAATTTACCATCCACCTGGGCAAACAGAGCATTTATTCAGAATTCCTGTTCTCCATTTCATGCTCATTGAGCAATTCCATATAGGATCATGTGGTTCTGACTCGATGGAGGGAGGCTGCAGGTGCTGCTGGTGGAGGAAGTGTCTCTGCAGCTGGGTCCTGGATGATGAGTAAGATGACAGTGTGAGTGAAGGCACCAAGGCTGGAAAAAGCCTGCAAGAAAGGGACAGAAAAGGCAGGCTTGTGGAGCAGATGGCTTAAATCACCCCTTTTGAAACACATTTAGAGGTGAGATGGGGCTGGATTGTCAGGTAGGGCAGGCCAGCTGGGTGAGGTGGGTGGTGAGGAGGTTTTGCTTTGTTTTATGTTGAGAATATGCTGGCAGAGGTATTATTCTGAGGCACACCCAACTTCTGTGACCAGACCTTGGGCAAGTCCCTGCTGCTCTGGCATTCTGACAAGCATCTGTGGCTGTATGGGTTTCTCCCTGGTCACCTCTGATATTGAGAAGGAGTGGAAGGCTGAGAAAGGTTCCTGCCACCAATGGGGAAGCCATGAGTACAGCCACAGGGCCATGGTAGAGGCAGGTGGCCTGAGGTGGGGACGGTTGGCCTTTTACTTGAGCAAGAGGAGCCGGAAGTCAGGCTCCTCAAGTTGTATCCTGGAAGGTCAAGCTGGGATGCTGAATCCAAACAGAATGGTCCATCATAGAGGTACAGGAGCTGAAATGAGAGGGAGGGAGGAATCAGGAAAGACGAGTGCGATGGGAGGAAGTGATGGAGGAGAGTGGGCCTAAGAGCACAGTCCTGCTTGGGTAGCAATGGAAGGGAGCAGAGTGGGTCCAGGAAGGCCCAAGGAAGGTGAGGGGCTTTGATGCCATGCTCGCAACAGGAAGACTGGGTGGGATGTATCCTGAGCAGTGGTAGAGCAATGGCTTTATAAAGCAGAGGGATAAAGGCAAAAGATCTTCTTTGACTTCCTTCCATCTTCTCTGTCCAGAAGTGGGGCTTTAATTTGGAATGGATACAATTGACTTAGTAGAGATGTCGGAGAGTTCTGGTGAGCCAGGAGGTTGTCTCAGGTGGAAGCCCTGCTCAGTACATTGTCAGTAACACAAAGCTGGGCTGGGGCAAGAATCACTGTGATGAGTGAACAAATATGGCCTCAAAGAGGTCATGAGAAGCCAGAAAGGAGAGCTAAACAACTAAGATGGTATTTACCAGGGAGAAGTACAAAATCCTGAACAATGGTTTAAAAGTTCACTGATAGGTATTTTGGGATGGAAGGGACATGGTTTGTCAACAAAACACATGAGCAAGATTGAGGCAGGCTTAACTCAACACAAGCCAAGGCAGAATTCAGCCAGGGGCAGGATTTAAAGAAAGACGTCTCCTTCGATTTCTAGCCCAGTGCTGTGGTCACTGAAACCCAAGCCCGTGGGGACCAACACTGTGCCAGGCCTGACAATCCTGCGAACTTTAGTCTTCTGTCTCTCACCTTCCCTACCCACCTTGGTGATTACTCACACAGCAGTTAGCTGCTTGGTAATCCTCCCTGAGCTGATTGGGATATAACAGGTCTAGGCATGGGTCCCCCTAATCCAGTTGTTAATCTTTCAGAAATAACTCCAAAGCAGAAGGGAGGAGGCAACGGCTGATGGGAGAAGCCAAAGGATCAAGCTGTTTTGTCTCCATCTTTTTCTTCACTTGCTTGAGGCCTAGAGGGAAAGGTTTGCCTTCTCGTGAGGTGCCTGCCTGTACGGGCTCTGCCTCCCGCAAGTAGGTGTGCCACCCCCAAGTCCTGTGATACGGGCACAGAGATGTGGGTATAAATGCTCTGTGGGTGGGATGCGCACTGGAGATGGCTGGGGGTGACGAAGGGGGATCCTGGGTGCTCACCAGTTGCCTGGAAGGGGACAAAATCAAGTTCCCAGGCTGGTGGGCAACTTCACAGAAGAATCCCAGGTGGTGCAAAAGGATTGATGAAAACTAGACTCTTCTGAGAAAAGCCAGAGCGGCAATTCTGTGCCCCTTTCAGTCACCTCTGATATTGAGGTGAGTGAACATCAGGTGGGCCTGTGGAGAAGTAGGCCTCCCATGCCCCGAGTGAGCTCTGAGGGCAAGGGACTTCTGGTGAACGTAGGGAACATCAGGAAAAAACCTTTCCTGCTCCTCCTCCTCTGCCTCTCTCTTCTCATGCTACCCACACAAGTCACAGGATTTTATCCATCTCCGTGGCTTTAATCACCACGTAGGCTAATGGCCCCTGACTGTCCTGCAATGTGCCTTCCTACTCCTTCTGGTTTTCCATGTGCACCCCTCCTTCTCCGCTTGGACGTACTCTTGGTGGAACCATTCATCGAGATGCCTACCCTCCCAGGGGAAGGTGTGAATATGACTCCAGCTAGACCAATCAGGTGTGTTTTTCTCAGATTCTGAATTTTGAGATGATTTATCCTGGCAGCAGTGTCCCAGTGAGACTGACCACGAGTTCCTGCTGTCTGGATCCCCAGAGCACCCTTGATTCTTCCCATTTCTGAATGGATACAGTTCCAAGCTTTACTGCCGTTCCAGGCTCTGTCTTGTGGTAAAGACTTGAGTAACACGTGTCTCCACGTGGACAGCCCCCAGCTTCCTCAAACTCACTGGGCCAATCTGACGTTATCATCCCTCGTCCCCTCCCCTCTTCCTCACCTCTCCTCTTCAGACTCGCTTCTCTTCCAGTCTTCTCTCTCTCAGAGAAGAGCACCACCATCAACGCAGGTGTTCAGGTCAATAATCTCCAAAACATCCCTATTTCTTTCTTTTTTTTTTTTTTCATTTTCCACCTCTAATCAGTCGTTAAAATGGAGGTTTTCTTCTTTCTTAATATTTAGTATGGACTCTCTCAAAATCCTATCTCTACCCTCAACTACAAACCTGTGAATGTCCACACCCATCCTTAGCTCCTTTCCCCCAGCCTCAGAGGGTGAGGGGTCCCTGCTCTTGCTTAAGACCACCCTCCACATGTGCCATAGACTCCATCCTTCACACCTCTCCTGGGCTTGTGTCGTTGGTTATCCCCTCTCCTCTCTATTTTCTATGTTCTCTCCAGCCTGTAAGCTTGTCCAAGTCCCTCTCAAATCCCTAAAACGTCCTCAGCTGCCACCTGAAAACACATTCCTTCCAGATACCATCCAAATCTCCATCCTCCACTTCTTATCTTCTTGGGTCTTGAAAGAGTTGTCCACACACCATGAATTCTCTTCTATGCCAACATGCTATAACTGTGCTTCTACCTCCATCTCCACTGACATGGTGCTTTCCAAGGTCACCAATGACTTCCTAAATCCTGAATCCTAGGGATACTTTTCATCCTTGTAGATTTCTTGGTGGCTCGGGACTCAGTGCTTGTCTCCATTTCCTCTTTCTTTCTACTAGTATTTATTAAGTGCTGGGGAGATAGCAGTGGGAGAAGACAGTCATGGTCCCTTTCCCCATGGAGCTTAAATTCTAGCCAGGGAGACAGACAGTGAACTGAACAAGCAAATGAAAATATGTGAGAGTTACAAAAAATAAGTGCAAGTCCCCACAGAAGTACAGAAAACAGATAAACTCAGTTTTGTTCAATAATTCATAGAATGATTCCTGGAGGAAGTGGTGTTTGAACTGAGAGATGACTGAGACTTTTCAAAGAGAGGGGAAAGAGGATTCCTGGCTGAGGGAGGAGCACATGGAGAAGCCTGAAGGCAAGAGGGAGCAGAGTGCCCTGGAAAACCCAAAGGGAGGGTGGGGAAGAGGATGAAGCTGGGTGGGGAGCAGGAGCTGGACTGAGAAGTTTCATGGGGGCTGTATTAAGGACTTCCTCCTTTAGGTGAAGGGCAAGGGAAGCCATAGAGGAGATTTAAGCAGAAGAGTGACATGGTTGAATCTGCATTCTGGAAGTACTACTGGCTGCAACAGGGGGTGTGCATTTGAGGGAGACAAGAGGGGGTTTGGGAGGACCAGTCAGGAGACCACTGCAGTAGTTCGTGTAAACATGTTAGTGGGGTGCACTTAGGAAGTGGTAGTGGGATGGAAAGAAGCAGATGGATTTGAGAGCTTGTTGGAAAGTACAGTCTACTGAACACACTGACAGATTGGATTGGAAGGAAATCCAAATTCTACTTGAGAAAAGGGGTGGATGGTGGGGCCACTTCCTGAGGTATGGTACACAGGTGGGCATCATGTTTGGTTTGGGGTAAGAATGTTGGACATACTGAGTTTGCAGTGCCTGGGAGACAGTTGAGTGGGAGTGCCCGGCCAGGATGTGGATATAAGGAGTTCAGAGGAGTGGTTTGGGCAGGAGATATAAACTTGGGAATGGCTGGAGTATAGGTGGGAGTAGGGAGTTGCCTTCAGAGAGAATGCAGAGGAAAAGGCAGGAGGCCTGAGACAGCCCTGAGGCCACCAACATTTGATGGTCTGGTAGAGGGTATGGTAATCAGCCTCTAAGATGGCCCTCAATGGTCTCTGCCTCCTGGGAGTCACACCCTTGTGTAGTTCCTGCCACATTGTGCCAGGGTTCATCTGTGTGACCAATGGAATATGGCAGAAGAAATGATATGTCATGTCTGAGACAAATGATAAAAGACATTGTGCCTTCCTTTTTGGTAGCTCTCTCTTGTGCTTTCTCTCTCTTGAATCACTTGCTCTGGGGGAAGCCAGTTGCTATGCTGTGAGCAGCCCCAGGGAGGGAACCACATGGTGAGGAACTGAGGCACTCTTGCCAATAGCCACTTGAGCGCACTTGGCAGTGGATCCTCTGGCCCTTCCAGATGACAGCAGCTTTGGCCAACAGCTCAACTACAACCTCATTAGAAACCGTGACCCAGAACATTCACCCAAACTGCTCCCCAGGTCCTGACTGTCAGAAACTGTGTGAGATAATGTTGCTGTTTTTAGCTATTAAGTTTTGGGATAATCTGTCATAAAACAACAGATAACTAAGACAGAGAGGAAGGAACCAGCACAGGGACTGAGAAGAAATGGACAAAGAGGTAGAATGGCCATCTGTGCTTCTGCATGGAGGCTGTGTGATGGTTAATTTTATGTGTTAACTTGACTGGGCCATGGGGTGCCCAGATATTTGGTCAAACATTATTCTGGATGTGTCTGTGAAGCTGCTTCTAGATGAGATTAACATTTGGGTGGGTAGACTGAGCAAACCAGACTGCCCTCCCTAAGGTGAGTAGGTCTCTTCCATTCAGTTGAGAGACTGCAGAGAACAAAAAGGCTTAATAAGAGGGATCTGCTGCCTTACTGCCTTGGAGCTGGGACATCACTTTTCCTGTCTTTGGGCTTGAACTGGGTCTTGAGCCTACTGGCTTCTGGACTGGAACTACACCATTGCCTTTCCTGGTTCTCAGGCCTTTGGGCTGGGACTGACTTTAGATCTTGGGACTTGTTGGTCTTCACAATCACATAAGTAAATTCCTTATAATAAACCTTCCTCCTCTATGTATTCATCCTATTGGTACGTGTCTCTGGAGAACCATGACTAATACAGGCTGTTTCTCCCCCATTACATCTGGGTAACATAAATAGTGCTGGGGAAAAAGATAAAGCCAAGGGGGGTGGCCAGCCACTGTGACCATCCCTGCCAGACTCTGCTGTAACAGCTCCTGTCAGTTTTGTGAAGTCAGCTTGCTGGCTCCCTGGCTCCCCATTGCTTTGTTGGAGCCAGAGCTTGCTTTCCCCTTTGACTGTGGGTTGTACCCTCTGGGCAGACCTAGAGAATTAGAGAAGACCCTGGAGTTTGTCCCTAAGACCCCGCCTTCCGGGCCTCAGAGCTCAGGACCCTCTGGCTCCTCCTAGTTTCCAGGGACCCCATCCCATGAACTCAGTCTGCTCACTTTGGGCTCCGTTACCAGAACAGCTCAGACTTCTCCCCTCACTTCTCTGTGTGATTTTCCCCCGGGGCTTCCAGCTCTGCCAGGGGGCTTTCAGCCTCAGTGATTGTGCAAATCTAGAGGCTGAAGTTCTCTTCCCAGCTCTTTCAGAGACTTGCTAGCCAGGTCCCTCTTCTCTCTAAGACTTATCCATAGACTGAAAGACTTCTTGCTAAGGCTCTCAGCTCTGAGCTCTGTTATTCTGATGGTAGGAAACTGATTAACTGACCATAGGCCAAAGAGCTGGGAGGTGAGGATGGGGACATTGTCCTGCATGCACCTGGAGACAGCAAATTTGAGGGAGGGATCTTGGGTTCTGAAGGAGGTTTCAGGGGCTTCATGGCAGGAAGAACTGTCTTCATTCCAAGTGCTGCACCTGGCAACTCTGGGCAACAACCCCACTCTACTACCAAACCAGAACCTTCCCTGATGCTGGGGACTATGCGGTGCTGGGAGTTTGCTGAGATGGCAGCTGTGGGTCAGCTGGGAATCAGGACTCTGAACTCTCCTCCCAGCTCCACCAAGACTCTCTGGGTCATCTCAGCCAGAGAAAGTGTTTCTTAGGCTGGGGCCCAAAAGCTGGGAATGGGGTCTTCTAGCAATTTCCATTCAAAAGGCAAAAGGGAAATGGCACTACTTACTTTATATCTCCTTTTAACATTCCAGTGAGATGGCTGATTTCCTATCTCCCTAATCTCTGAGAATGCCCTTTGCTCTTCCCCAGGACTCCTGCTACTGTGACATTTCAGGAAATCCCCAGGAGCTTGCTGGGGTCACAAGACCACTTCTGGATATGTTTAGCTCAGATGGGCCTCCTTGGAGCCAGGAGGACATCATAACGGCCACCAGAAGCTCAAGAGATTCTGAGCTTCACTGCCACCGCCCCTGCTGCTGCAATGTCTCATGTGGGACTGCTCCCGCCGCTGCTCTAAGCCCTGCCTCAGAGCTACTGCACACGACACCCCCACCAAGGGGGTGTTTCAAATTTGACATTTAAATTATGAGACGAGATGTCAAACAAACCAAAAATATAGAAAAGAATATAACAGAAACCTACAAACCTACATCCCAGATTTAACAGATGTGAATATTTTGCTCTATTTGTTTCAGATGTCCCTCTCTATCTTTTAAAAGCAATTAAACACTAGATGCAGCTAAAACCCTACCCTGATCTCCTATCCCTCTTCCTTTCCCCTCTCCACAAAAGTCTAACCTGAAATTGGCATGTATTGCTTCCATGCATGTTTTTATACTTTTTCTACATATGGGGGGTGTGTGTGTGTAATGCACAGTATTACTTTTTGTGTTTTAAAATTTTACATAAATGGTCATGTGCTTCTGCAACTTCCTTCCCCACCCCCACTACCCAGCATTGTTTTTGAGATTTATCCATGTTGATATATGTAGACTGGTTGATTCATTTTAACTGTCATATGGTATCCTATTGTAGGGATTGTTCAGTTTACCTATCTACTTTCCTACTGAGGGAAAGTTGGGATGTTTCCACTTTTTCTACCATTACAAGCACAGCTACAAGGAACACCTTTGAATGGTCTCCAGGTGCAAGCATAGGAGTTGGGTCCGTGGCTAGAAGAAGAATTGCTGGGTGGTGAGTTTTATGCTTCTGCAAGTTTGCTGAGCATTGCCACATTGCTCCAGCTCACACTTACTAGAAATACATGAGGGCTTCTGTTTCTCCACATCCTCAACACTTGATATTGTCAAACTTGAAGATTTTTGCTAATGGACTCTCATTGTGGATTAAATTTTCATTTCCCTGGTTTCTAGTGAAGTTGAACATTGCCCTGTGTTTTTGGCCATCGAAGTTTCTTCTATGAATTGCCTTTTCATACTTTTGCCCATTTTTCTGTTGGGATGTTTGTCTTTTGCTTATTATTTGTAAATCTTTATATATTTTGGATATTAATGTGTTGTCAGTTACATGCTTTGTGAATATCTGATTCAGTCTGTGACTTGTCTTTTAATTTTGCTTATTATATATCTTTTGTCATACACAAATTTCAAATTTTAATGTGGTGAAATTTATTGATTTTTAATGTGGTCAAATACATCAATTTTTCCCTTTATAGTTTGATATTCTTCTAAAAGTTTTAAAGCTTTAAAGACCTAAAGACCTAAACAAAGTTTAACATTTAGGTCTTTAATCCATTTGGAATTTTTGTGTATAATATGAAATCGAGATCTAATTTTCCCCATTTCCATGTGGATAGTCAACAGTCACAGCACCATCTATTGAATATTTCTCTTATTCCCACTGATTCGTAATGATACTTTTGTCATATATGAAGTTTCAATATTATTATTAGTCTTTCTGTTCCACTGTGCCATTACTACACTTTTTCATATTATTATAGCTTTAAAATAAGTCTTGACATCCCTATAGCAGTGAGTCCACTCTTATTCTTTTTCAAATTCTTCTGGCTATATTTAGATTTCTATTATTCCATTAGAATTTTAGGATCACCTCATTAAGTCCCATGAAAATTCCTGTTGGGATTTAGTCTAGAAGGAAGTTGAAGTTATAAATTATTATACTTTAGGAAGACGTGCCATCTTTGTGATCCTGAGTCTTCTCATGCAGGGGTTTGGTATGTTACTCCGTGTGTTAACCTCTCTATGCCTCCGTGGCTGGTGAGATGGGGATTAGGTTTCCTTCTTTAACAAGCTCACAGGGTTTTGTGAGAATCCACAGAGACTACGCTCAAGAAAATGCTTTCCAAAGTCTGTAGTTCTGCATGTGTTTGTTGAAGACTTGGCATGTTATTAAGACCAACCAGTTTCTGGCCCCTCTCTCTCTGAGATTAAAATTCACTAGAAACAGGCCATCTCTTTTGCTAACAAGTTTCCTGTGCTTTTTCTTTCCTCTTAATTTAATTAAATAAGCACTTCCTGATCCACTTACCGTGGATCAACTGGTGACCAGCCATCCAGTATGCCCAAGACTTTGCGGATTTTACTGCTGAAAGTCCTGTGTCCTAGAAAACTCTCAGTCCCGGGTACACTGAGCTGGTTGGTCACCGGGTTCTGTGCTGAGCCATGGGCTACCAAACTTGAATTGGATGAGCCCTTGCCTTTGAGGAGGGGGAGGAGTCTTGGAGGGCCTTGGGGGTTGAGATGGAGGATGAGGGGAGGGAGGTTTGCAGACAAATGTACTTTTATACAGCACGCTAAATGCAGGAAGGGAATCACAAACAGCCAAGCACAGCAGTGTGGGGGTGGAGGTGGGCTTAGGGAGGGCTTCCTGAAGGAAGTACATTGGGTATAGAATGCATAGTATTAGGTAGGCAGAGATTGGGGGTTAGAGGAGAGAAAAAGTCAGTTTTGCTGCTCTCTCAGCTGCTTTCAGACTTCCACCCACCCATGATATTCTGCTAACTCTGCTCTCTTTCTCTGACGTCAGATCCTTTCAAATGCCACATCTTAGAGTAATATGGGACCTTGTCCAACCCTCCCATTGAACAGATGGGTAAACTGAGGACCTGAGAAGGAACCTGCTTGCCTAGGATCACACAGTGAGTCCGTGGCAGAGGTTATTCTGGAATTCATCTCTCCAGCCCAATACGCTGCCCAGCGCACCCCCAAATTGTTCATTGCAGGGACCTGATCCTGGCCCCTTAGCCAAAGGCCCTCGGGTTGCTCTGGAAGTACCTTGCGGGGACAATACCTGAATGGAACGTGGCTGGCTTCCAGGCCTCCTGATTCTGCCCGGTCCTGCCCACATTCCACAGCCCTCTCCCTCTCCCTGCACTTAACACACACCCAGCCTCAGGCACCAGGCAGGGGCAGCTGGAATTACTACACTGAAACAAGTCTATCTCAGGGGAACAAGATGTGCCGAAGGCAAGGAAGCCTAGAGTCCAGGCTAGAGGCTAGCTCACCCCTTCTCCTTTTATTGATTACCACCCATCCTTAAACAATTACATGTATGAATATTAAGCTAACATGTTCTGAGCTCTCAGTATGGGAGCTAGGTACTTTAGACATGTGATCTCGTTTAATCCTCCTTAGCCTAGGAGATAGATACTATTATAACTTTTGTTCCACATATTAGCAACCTGAGATTTAGGGAGGTTAAGAAACTTGCCCAGGGTTGGATTTGCATCTCAGGCCAGTCAGAAACCCAAGCTGATATTCTTAACCGAAGCTCCTGGCTGTCCCAGGCAGCTAGCATGTCTGATGAGGAGGCACAGGGGCCAGGCAAAGCTTCCACAGTGAGTGGCCTGTATGCCAGGCTAAGCGCCAGGCCCCTGAGAGCAGAAACTACTGGAGGTGGTGTCTGGAAGATGCCAAATGGGGCTGGACAGGACACAAGGGGCGGGCTGAAGAGCCCACCTGCATAGGGAAACAGGCCCCCCCACCTGGGCTCCTGTAGAGGGGAGCAGAAGCCCTGTCTGCCAGAGATCAGACTGCCGGCTGGGCTAGCTGTCCCCAGGGGAGCCAACTGGCGAAAGTGCTAAGTCATTATCCCTAGTGAGGGGGAGGGGGAAAGGAGGAAAGAAGAGAAGGAGAGAAGGAGAGGGAGAGAGACAAGGAAGCAAATCTTTCTGGAATGCCAGATGAAGTTTTCTCTGATGTGCCAAACACACCCCTCCCCCCAACCGGTTCTGAAGCAATTGAGAAATATCCATATCTCTTTTCTTGGCATCTGGGAAGTTGGGTATTTATTCCCAAGCTTCATGATTCTCCGGGACCAGGCTGCAAGAGCTGCCCATTGACTCAGGGTTCATTGTACTATCGGTGCAATAAAATGGGATTAGCTCATGTGTTTGGCATCAGCATGTAAACCTCACCCCTGTCTTCTGATCCTTGTCACCTTAGCACCCTCCCATCCACACAGAGATACATAACCTTATGTCTTAGCTTGGGTTCCCCCAGAATGCAGAACTAGAGGGAAAGGCTTGTTTGCAGGTAGTGATCCCAGGGGCTAGGCGTGAGGGGCTGGGAAGAGCCTGCAGGGAAGGAGGCAAAGCTGTTATCTACTGGGGACAACAGGCCCAGTCGTGCTGGGGACCCTCTGAGGAGAGGAGCTATGCAGAATGCACCTCAGGGTTGCCTGCCTGGGGCGTGGAAGAGGAGAGTATTTATTTATCCACTCTTCTCCTGTTTACCATTGGTCAGGGGTTGCCTAACCCCCTGGCTGGAGCAGGTGTGTCTACCTGTGCTGGAATGGCTGAGCAGACTCCTACCGTTATTCCACTTGGCAGCAGCAGGGGAGTCCTAGGGCAGAAAGCAAGCAATGCAGTGAGATGAGCTGCTGACAGGCTACACCTGTGTGCAGCTGGCGGCTACAGCAATGGTCAGAGCAAAAAGATAGTCTGAGGGCATGTGAGGTGGAGAGTGAAAGTTGCTGGAGCTGACACACTGTGGTTTGCACACTGGAGAGCACTTCCTAGGCTTTGTCTGGTTCACTGACAGGGGCAGACTGAGGCACCCAGAGCAGCAGGCTCTCATCTGAGGTCACCTAGTAAGCTGCAGGCAGACTTGAAACCAGAACCCGCATTTTCTGATGCCCACACAAAGGTCTTTATTTTACTGGGCTTACACACAAGTGGTCTTCCCAGGAACAGGGTCACCTGGTGGGCAGGGGAATGCCCGAATTTTGGACCTGGGCTCCTGGGACTACAGAGGAAGAATCTTTTTTTTTGGCAGAACCATGTCAGAATGTGAGCTCTTTGTCTGCCTTGTGTGTCATTTTATTTCAAGTACGTCAATAAATAGGAGTACTCATTTGGTAGGTGCAATAGTAGGTGCTCAGCAAATGTGCGCTGATGAATGAGTGGGTGGATCAGGTTGAAGACCGATAGAAGAAAAGTGGTTCCTCTCCTCCTGTGTGTGGGCGAAGGAAGTCTCCTCTTTGATGTTGATCCTCCCAAGTGCTGACCTATCTTTGCCACTTGCTGAGACTCCGGCTTTGTCTGTGGTTCTGTTCTCTCAGCTCCGTTTCTCCTCCTGTTACCCATCCTTCCCAGGGACACCTCTTGTACTCACCTCCTTGAGAGCATGACATAGCTCACGGTTTCACATGGAACCTGAAGTTCCCCACCATCCTGGGAAGAGGGGCTGGGGTCTGGTCCCCGGGAGAGCAGGGATTCTGAGTCATGTCCTCCCCATCGTGCTGCATCCTTAGCTGTCCTCATGGCAAAGGCATCCTTGGGGTGGATTGGCGCACCTTAGAACAGGGCCCCTGCTCTCTGGAGCCTCGACTAGGGACAGGGCCTGTAGAATGACTGGCTTCTGTCCAGCCCACTGCTTCCCATTCCTCACTGCCCTGCTCTCCCCACTTCCACCCTCCACCCTCTACCCCTCACACTTTCAGGGGCAGGGCACTCAGCCCACGCTGGCTGGGATTGCTCATGTGCAGATGCAGCCCAGGTGGAAGGAGCTGGGCAGACCACAAAGATCAGGAAATCCCAGATGCCAGGACAAGGGGCCATCTGCCTTCCTCCCCCACTCACTGTGGGCACCGACTGCAGCAATGACAACTGCCCCTCACATGGTACACCAGCTTTATAACATGCATAGAACATTGTCATGATTATAGGATCCTTGTGGCAACCCTGTGGAGAAGGCTCTGTGAACAGGAGGGCCAGCACAGAGGACAGAGGTGTCTCAAGGGTGTCAGGTGATTCCAGTGTGCAGCCAAGGTCAAGGACATAGCTCTAGACACATCGTTTCTTCCTCTGAATATTATCTGGCTCCTTCTCCTCTCAGGAATTCACACTCAGTTTGCCTGACATCTCTGGGAAGTTGAGGTAGCAGTCCCGTTGAGGACAGTGGTAAGCATTGGGTTCCCCACCAAGCAGTGGCTGCTGGGACCCAGTCACAAGAGGTGCCAACTGCATAGCCCAGAAGGGCATCAGTACAGCATTTCCAATATGTTTGCATTGGTCAGCAAACCTTTCCTCGCCGTCTCCTCCCCACATTCCCAGCTATAATAGCCAATCTTGTCAACATTCATTCAAACAATTATGTATTAAGTGCCTACTGTGTGCTGGGTGCTGGGGAAGTGGAGAGGACCCAGAACATCCCTTGATGGCTTATGGGGCCGTGGGTAAGAGCGGTGCAGTGTGGTGGGTGCACACTGGCAACGTCCTCTAAACTCCTGCATAACTCGTTGCCTGCAAAACCCTCAAGGATGGTCCATTCTTTCATTCATGCAGCTGGTCATGGGTTCACCAAGTGCTCATATCTTGTCTGTCCCATGCAAAGTGAGGGAAAAGACAAGGTTGGTCTCTGGCTTACAGCAGAATGAGAGGGTTTGAGGATAAGACAAGCACTGGATGAAATAACTACCGCAAGGTTGAAAGTGCACACTGAGAGCAGTTGCACACTGAGGTGGCAGATTTGGAAGACTGGCTCTGATTGGTGTTTCTGAAGTGGAAAGGTGTGGAGGAAGGCTTGTTGGAGAACAGCCGGTGGGGAGGGTTGGGTAAAGCCAATCTCAGTGTCTCCCTAACACCATCCCTTCCCTACTCCCATGGCCCCAGGCCTCCTCCCACAAATGGGAATTTATCGTTGCTAAAGACCTAAAGATTTTTTTCCAGAGGAGTCTGAAAAGGAGCCTTCCAGTCTGGTCCTACAGGCCTGCATAGTGGTGGTCTCTTAGGCAAGTATCACTGGTGAAGGAGAGCTGCTGACTATGCAGCCTGGGTTTGGGGCAATGGTGTGTTGGAAAATGTTTAACAACTGCCTCCCTGGGGAAAAAGTGTGAGTTGTAGCATTTGCTAATGTCTGTGGTGTAAATACTCCCATGAAGGCCAATTTCAGGCTACTAATGTGGCGTCACTGAACCTAGAGTTGGGAAGTGCTCTGGAGAACCGGTGCCAGCCTGTTCTAGCACACTGCTGCGGTGGGGGTTGTCTCCAAGCCTTTTTTTTTTTTAAACAGTTGAAGTTTTCTATGGGGCCCTTGAGGGCAGAACTAAGACCAGGGGGGTGGACCATTCAGGGAGGCACATTTTGGCTTCCAAGAATCACACTGCCATGGTGGCCGGGGTGGGTAGCTTGTAGGATCAGGACTTGGGAGTTGACTGCTGCCCAGCCTCTACTATGGCCACATGGTGACCTGCCTTTGGCCCTAGAAGTGTGGATGGCTGCCAGATTTAAGCCAAGGAGTGGACAGCACGGTGTGTGACAAATAGACCATGAGTACTGGGCCATGTTTCTGGCAAGGGAAGGCATATAAGGACCTCTGAGGCCACAAGCAACATCTACCCGGCTCATCCTCCCTCTGACTTTGTCTCCCTGCCTGCCCACCCAGGTTGGACCCCAGCCCCCTTCCACACCACCAGCCTGGAGTCAGGCCCTCTGCTACCTCCCTGTCCAGGTTTGTCATCTGCCACAAGGATTAGCACATTGATACTTCTCCTTCCCAGGCCTTCCGCAGGCCCCATGCTCACCAGCCCAAGTCACTGCACACACACAGAGGGGGTGATCTTCCTGGAATCTGTCCCTGACCACCCTTGTTCCTCTGCTTAAGACCCCTCCCACAGTTCCCTGCAGCCTAGAAGACAATGTTTAGTCTCCTTACCCCTCTGTTTGAAGCTCCATGTTAACTCTGCTCTTGACACTTCAGTTTCCTGACACTTTCCTGCCCTTTGTGTTTTCTGCTTCATAACATCTCAGATATCTGCTTCTTCTCCAGCCTATGCCCCTCACTTTCCACCATACCCACATCATTGCTTGCTCCCATCTCATGGGAGCTTTGCCCAAGCTAATCCCCCTTAGAACTCCTCTATGAACTCTTCACCACTTCCCAGGGTAGCCCCACTGCTTAAAATATACCAGGTTAATCCCACTTGTCCCTTCCCAGGTTAATTCCATTCAGTTTGTCTCAGGCTAACTCCCTAAATATGTTTCAGCCCAATTTAACCAAGCCTTTCCCCTTTTCCTGCGCTTTCCCTAGTATGTCATGTAGGATATATCATGGTTTCAAACAATAGAAAATCCAACTCAAATTGAATTTAAACAATAATGAGGATTTGTTGGCTCATGTAATTAAAAGAATCAAAGCTAATCCAAGCTTCAGGTGAAGTTTGATCCAGGAATTCAAACAATGCAACTGGTATTCAGTTTCTCTCTGTGTACTTTTCAGTTCCATTCCTTTGGTATTGAGTACATTCTTGCCTGGCTCTACCCACATTGATGGCTACTGAGATTACGTGCTTCCAGATTCAAATCCAATATTGAAGAGAGAGTGTGTTTCCAGATAGCTTAAGTTAAATACTGGAAATTGAGTTTCACTCACCCTGATTGGCAACTTTGGTCATGTGCCTATCCTTAAAACAATCAGTTGCTCTGGCCAAGATGTCTTAAATAACTATAGGTTCATACTGGAGTTGGAGGTGAGATCAATCCTAATGCACCTCAAAGCCAGGAAATTCATGGTACTGGGTGGAAGAGGGAAGCAAGGAATGGATGCTGGAGAATCATTCACCCAATGTCCATGCTCCCCACTCAATGCCTAAGCTAGCCCTATTCATTTCCCAGGTGAATCCTACATGGTCCTTGCCAGGAGCCATGGCTCCTTCATCAGAAGGGAGCTTGTTCAGGCTCTCCCCACAAACACTCCCTTTATCAGAGGGCCAGGCTGCTTATATGAGAAGGCAGTTGTTACTATGCTAACAATTACACCAAGAATTGCCATCTGTTTGTTTGCTCCTCCAAGGAAACAAGGTGGGATGCCCATGGCCTGGTTTCTTTGAAGCCTATCACTAGGTTTCTTTCTAGCTGAGTTTTGGGGGAAGGCAGGTGGGCTCTCTTCTCTGTTGTCTACGACTTTTGGGGTTGCTGTCTCTGGCCCATGGCACTCAGCCCAGCCTGGGCCACTGCTGGCTGTGGGGTGTGGCTGGACATGGGAGCTGGCAGGGTGCCTGGGTACAGAGTTTAAAGGAGCCTAGGAGCAGCTGGAGGCAGGTCAGAGCCTTCGAGACTGCAACTCTAGCCATGGTGCTTGGCTTCCTCTCCCTGAGCTTCTCCCGCCTGGGCCTGTGGGCTTCTGGACTGATCTTGGTCTTAGGCTTCCTCAAGTTAATCGGCCTGCTGCTGCGGAGGCAGAGGTTGGCCAGGGCTATGGACAGCTTCCCAGGGCCCCCCACCCACTGGCTCTTCGGGCATGCCCTCGAGGTATGTAGGGGAGAGGCAGGGGAGGAGAAAGAAATGGCCTCCCTTCCTTCAGAGAAGCAGGCCTAATCCCCCAGGGGCCATGAGGGGACTGTGGGTGGAGACTTCAAACTTGGGCAGGCGGATAATGTCCCGAGAGCCATGGTTCCCTTTCGGCTTTTCCCCTGGGATCTCTCCCTCACTCCTGCCTTTCAAGCTGGCTTCAGAAAGCCGGGGGAGGGGGGGCACTTCAAAGTTCGGGCCCAAGCAGGCCACAGACTCTCTCCCATTGTTCTGAGGCCCAAGTTCAGTTGCTCTGCTAAAGGCTCAGCAATTGCATAGGGGAAAAACCAAAGCCTCTGGATAGTCTGATAGAACTAGGTAATCACGTTTAGAGCTTAATCAGTGTCCTCTCTGTGCAGTATAAATCTTTCCATTTCCAAGGGTGGAGATGAGTTCTGTCACATGGGGGCCTCACCAAGTCCATGTGGGTGGCTCTGGGGCCACGGCACCTGCCCAGGCTCAGATCCTGGCTTGCCTTCCTGTTACCTCAGGGTGGTGGGGACCACCTCAGCACCCACTCTCAGGAACACATCTTGTTCCCTGGTCAAGGAATTGGAATCAACTGGGAGAAGCAGATTCCTGGGCCTCCAGGCTCTGGAGATTCTAATTTGTCAGATTGGAACTAGGAGTCTAAATTTAGAAACCTCTCCGAGTGTTTTGATCTGCAGCCAGGTTTGGGATGCCAGAGATTAAGGCTCAGAGAGAGGCTTAGTTCTTTGTCCTACCTCCTGAATCCACCTTCCTTGTTCTCAGACTGGGGCATTGCCTCTCTTCCTCGATTGACACTAGAAATGAGCTTGACCGCTAGGCTTATTCTTGCCCCTAGAACCTCTCAGGATGGCCTGGTAACCATCATGCATCCTGAAGACATCCAGGAAGAAAGGGTGGGTCAGGGAGATGAATCAGACCTAGGCTCAGGCTCTCAAAGAACTTACTGTCTGGAGGGGAAATAGACACCAGAGCTGTCCCTGTCTCTAAGCAGGGTGAGGTGCCTCCCCAGAATTCTGCCTCAGTGCCATCCTTTTAATCTCAGCACCTGTCCCATTGGGTTGTCATCTTCTGTTTACTTGTTCATCTTCCCCACCAGACCGTGAGCCCCACAGGATGGAGATCTGGTCTGCTTCATCCCTGTACCCTCAGGGTCCAGCACAAAGCCTGGCACAGAGGAGGCATCACCAAATGAACCAACATTAAATGTTGGAGAGTTGGGAGGGGTATCCACAGAGGAGAGAGTGATGGAGAAGAAAGGCGGAGTCACCAGCAGGGCTTGGGAGGGGCTTTGCTAAGTGCAGAAGGAGGGTCATGGGAGGCTGGGGTCTAATGGGGTAGGAGAAGCATTTAGGGAGAATTTCATCCCTTTCCTCTCATGCCCCCTCCACTTCTACCTGCCTCCATAAAAGTTGGGTTTGCGCTTGGCCAGTGGACTTTCTTAGGGTGGGAACATTGTGCTCCCAGCCCCATGTCAGAACTGGCTGCCTCTTCCCCCTAGCTGCTCTTCCCCCCCTTGAGACTGTGCAGAGGGCCTGGAACACATCTGAGATCTGGCTTCTTTGTTCTCACACAACCATCTGAAGGGCCTTCTCTTGGCTCTTGGCCAGGTAGGGCAGGCAACGCTTGGAGGGGTAGCCACTCTTGGGCACTACAAAGGTTTTCTGGGGAACCATCACAAGCACAACACCTCCGTGTTCTTCCAGGGCTTGGCTCCTCTGCGCTTTGATGGATACACACCTGAACCTGAGTAATGGGGAGGGCGGAGTAGGGATTATTTTCTGTAATGTAAAAATGAGAAAATTGAGGTTCAGAGGGGGCAAGGTATTTGCCTAAGTCTGTATAGTACCTCAGGATTTGAGTCTAGGCTGGGCCCAGGACTCCTGCCTTTTCATTCAGGACATGATCAGTCCATAACATGTAACTGCAAGTTTGACTAGTAGGCTCAGCAATGAAGGAAGTAAGAAGGGAAGGAGGAGGGCTGGTGGGTGAAGAGCCTGGGGGCAGGGAAGAGCTGTTCATCAGGATTAATTTCTCCCTTCTTGGTCTCCAATTACAGTCTGGAGGCCTTGGTGGCATCTACCTGTCATCCTCCTCAATTCTCAGAATATGTCTTCTTGAGGCAGGGGCATGTCCTATTCTTCTAGGCTCCCCCTCATTCCACTCTGGGGACCAGGAAGGACTTCGCACATAGTAGGTGCTTAGCCGTATTGTTGGCTTGGGGATGGGACTCCGACAATTCTGACCTCTGTGTGGGCGTATACAGCAGGGAGAATGCCAGCTCCTGGCCTAAGGAAATGTGATTCCCTGAGACTGCAGAGGCCTCTTCCTCAGCCCTGCACATTGCTGTGATGGTGCACTTGACCTTGTGCTGTGTAGCGAAGACAGGACTCTGGCTCATTTTCATTCAGCAAACATTAATCATGGGCCTTTGCTGTGTCCTGTTAGTAAGTCACTTCACCTCTCTGTGCTTCTGTTGTCTTGTCAATAAAATGGAAATAGTTATCTTTACCTTACTGGGTTAGAAGAGGATAGAAAGAGACAAAGTATAGGTACTTTGAAAACTGCTAGACAGATAAATGTAAGGTGTTAAATCATTATAGAGGGATTCTTGCTGCAAAACACACGAAAGCATTTGCTTTCTTCACCTTTTCCTTCCTCCCAAATCAACCCAGTCTTTGGGAGCCAGATAAGGCCCCTCTTTTCCAAGCAACTAGCACTGTCTGATCAACAATTATGGATCTGGCCCTAAGCTGAGGCCAGAGGATGAAGAAATAAGACCAAGAGTCTGCCCTAGAGGAACTGGGTCTGTAGGAGAGACAAATAACACAGCACAGTGTTACAGATGCTTGGGCCTAGAGAATACGCCCCCCCTCCCAGCCTGGGAGTCAGGGGAGGTCCAGGGAGGTGACGCTGAGGCAAATCCTAAAGGATTTGGAAGTAGTAGCCTGTGGAAGTGCAGAAAGAAAGGCAGAAGATGATACCCATGCAAAAAGGCACACAGTCTGGAAAGAGCAGCGTGTTTAGGAAATGAAGTTGTTTTTTGAGGTCTAGTATGTTCCTGTGTTAGTAGCTCAGCACTTCTGGAGTAGTGATAGGGAGGACAGAATGGGGAAGATGAGGCTGGAGGTGAGCAGGGGCAGGTCACACAGGTCCTTGAGATCAAAAGGCTTTACTTTGTTCTGAGGGCAATGGGGAAACCACTGAAGGGAAATAAGCAAGGGAGGGACAAGGTCAGACTTGTGTTCTAGAAAGATCACTTTGGCTTTGGAGTGGTGAACAGATTGACAGAGGCTAATAGGAGGCAGGGAGACCAGGGTGGAGGCAATGCAGGCCGGTGCAGGGGAGTGGGCCAGTGGGCTAGGGAGAAGTGGGAAGGAAAGCAGGCCAGGTCTTGGCATGGTGGGCACAGGAGAGGGAGGCATCAAGGCCTCTGCCATAGCCAGATGTGAGCGTGTCAGTGAGGTCCCTTGCATGCACTAGGATAAGGGGGACAAGGATTGCCCTTGGAGCTTTGTTAAATGGAGATATCAATACAGCTGGACCAGGGCAGAATTTGGCAAAGTCACCTAAAGAGAGAAAAAGACCTCTTGAGCCACAAGACTCGATTGTAAACAGGAGGAATGAATTTCTATGTCTAAATTTTAAAATGTGGGCATCTGAGACCCAGGAAGAGGAGGCTCAGAGGCTGGCAGCACCTGTCATCCAAGCATCTCAGCATGGGATTCTTGAGTACTGGATTTGGAGAATTTCATGGTTGGCTTCTCCTCTGGTGAGCTGCTACACCTGGCTCTTTGAGCTCTGGTTTGCTGATTCTTATGTACAAGTCACTTGATGGGCCTGCAGTGGGGAGGGGCCACTTCCACAGGGCATCCCCCTTCGTGTCACTATAAACCATGGAGAAAACTGCATTCCATACTCCTGGCTAGTGTCGAGGTGAGTGGTGGTTCCATTCTTAGGTACGGGAGAAGGGGCCGATTTGGGGGCAAACATGATGTGTATGAATACACATAAGTGCACATGAGTTTGAAAATGCTGTGACTGAGGGTCCTGGAGGGTGTCATTCAGAGAGGTCCCTGACTTCAGGTGAAAGGTATGCCAAAACTAGCTGTTGACTGAGAAGTCACTGGTGGGTAGATGGCAAAGAAGCCACAGGAGTTGGTGAGAGCCTCCAGGGAGGAGGCGCAGCTTGGGAAGAGGCCAAGGGTGGGATTTGTGGGAGCATCCATCCTTGAGGAGCAAACAGCAGTGAGGAGCTGCTGAGAGGGGCTGTCAGGACAGGGAGGTCATCCAGGAGAGAGTGTAAGAGAGGGGGGATCAACGTGGCACAGCGGCTGGCCGTCCTCTGGGCGCCTTAGCAAGAGCAGTATAGCAGAGGCCGGGCAGACATGGGAGGAAGGGAAACAGTGGACACAATGCTTCCAAGAAGTTAGTTTTGTTTTCTTTCTTTTTTTTTTTAAGTGGAAGAGACTTGAACATGTCTTAAATGAGGATGGGAAGGAGCCCGTAGAGAGAGTGAGGTCTGTGGTGTGGAGGAGAGAAAGGATGATTGATGGGTGAGTGTCTGAGAGGGGGACAGGACTCCAGGGGGACTGGCCCTGCCCCTGCTGGAACAGGAGGAGAGGTGAGAGGCTGGTGCAGGCAGGTGCTTCTTCAGCTGACTTTTATGGGTGTCTTATCTGATGGCATCTATTTTCTCTGTGAAGTAAAGCAAGGCTCTTCTGCTGGGAGTGAGGAGGGAGAGGTGGAGGGGACAGTTGAGGAAAGAGAGATGTTCTTGAGAAGCAGATTATGGCCAATGCTATGTGGCTTTCCAGAAGGTGTTTCTGCTATCTCTGCTCAAGTGTCACCTCAGAGTGACACCTGACCCACCTTATCCCACCTGACCCCTGTCCACAGTAGCAGCCCTGCCTGTTACTCTGCTTTATTTTTTGTCTTAGGGTCATTGCTAACCAAAATTATATTATTGGTGTATTTGATTCTTGCTTATTTCCTTTCTCCCACTTGGAATGTAAGCTGGGGAGGGGAGCAGGGCTTTGTCTTGCTCACCGCTATAACCCTAGGGAAGCACCGTGCCTGGCACACAGTTGGGCACTCAATGCCCACGTGTTGAATGAGTGAATGAATCACTGGGGGACCCAACTCCAGGCAGCAAACCACCCACACAGGCTGAGGACCAATGACTGCACCCCCTGGACACTTGGGCATTTCTTGGGCCCCTGCTCTCCTGTCTTCTTAGGTGTTTGGATGCTTTCCTGCATTCCTCCTCTAATCTGGTCATTCTGGGGCTGGAGTTTATCTTTGGATGCTGAAGATGGGAGAGGTGCTGGGGGCAGAGCACAGGCATTGGAATCTGAAGATGGGGGCATGATAGTAGTTGAGTGACTTTGGGCTGGACCCATCATCACTTCCTACCCAATACGTGGTGGCCACGCTGATCTCACCCAAAGTCCTTTGGCTCCTTCTAGTGAGCTAGGGGGTCTTCCTGTATCTGGTGTGTTCACACATGTTCACATGTACATGTGTAATAGTCCATTTGTCTCTGAAAGGGAAGATGGAAGATGAAGCCACCTGTTTGTCACCAGCGTGGGGGGAAGACACTTCTCTGCTCCTTGGGGCATTATGCATCAGACCCCCTCTCTCTGGGCTCTCCATGGCTCTCTGTTCAACCCCATAGTTGAATCCTCAAATAGTTTGTATAGATCGAGTCTACTTTTTTCACTGACTTTTATGGTGGTTTCAGAGATGCTGCCTCTTCTCACTTCCAATTGGTTCTCATTGGCAGGAGCGCCTGACTCTTTAGCTTTGTTGAAAAGCTTGATGGTGGCTTGGCTCATGCACACACAAAGCCCTGACAATCTCGTGTGTGTGTGTATGTGTGTGTGTGCCCACGTAGGGAGATGACTGGGCCCAAGGGCGTCCATCCCGGAGGAGAGCAGACCTGGGGAATCTGGCCCCCAACTCCCAATCCCTGAGGACTTCCCTGGGTGCTGGGAGCCTATGTGGCCCCAGAGAACAGAGTGGGGACCCATGGGGAAGGCTACAGGCAGGTGGCTTTCAGTTTGGTAACTAAGAAGTCTTTTGAAAAGCAATGTTTCCTGTCACTAGAGATTTTAGAGCTCTGGGGCAGGGATTTTCACAAGGTGAAGTGCTGGGCCAGGCACCTAGGTCCTGGGAATCTGCGATCGATTGACAGGACTTGCCTTGAGGGAACCCCAGCATGCTGGGGAAGAGGAAATCCCTGTCCTTTCTAGTCCCTATTTGTTTTTCTAAACTCCCACCCCAATTTTGTGAGCAGATGTTTTGTTCTCAAGCAGCCCCACGAGCTGTGGCTGCAGCAGACTGGCCAAGCAGGTAGCTGTTTCTTGGGCCCTGGTCAACTGAGCTTCAGGTCAACAGGTGGGTGGCTTGAGCAGGCTGGTTAACAGGAAGGACAACAGAAAGGGCCTCAGTCAGGATCCCCAGCCTGCCCTAACTTATGTGGGACCATTCCCTTTGGTCTTTGGGATGCACTGTTCCCACCTATAAAGAGAGGTCATGGTGTGACTAGGCGATGTTGAAGTACCTTTCTGAACTGATCCTTGGAGCAAAGCTTATTCAGTCTCTTGGGGAGCAGAGAAGAGGGCAGTGACTTAGGCTTGTTCTTCACATTCCCTCCTATGGTTTATTTCTGGTGAGGTCAGCAAGGAGTGTAAATGTGAGGATGGGGGGCAGAGCTGGGGAGCTGGGGTCAGCAAATTATCTCCATGGCCTGCTCTTTCCCTGCTTCCTTCTTTCTGGAGGAAAACAAACTGGCCTAGACCTCCCAGCCCTGTAGGTGTCCAGACTCAGGGCATCTGAGGATGAGTCTGAGGCATCCAGTGTGTAACCCAGAGGAACTGGCCAGGCGGTCACATGTCCCCCAGAGGGAGGATGCCCCAGCCCTCTTGGGGACTGCAGCTGCAATAGTGGGGCCAGGTGCCAGGGGCCATCCTCATGCTCACCAGGTTCCTGGGGCAATCAAGGGCACATAGCATAAAGCTGGGCACAGGGTGGTAGTGGCAAGCTGGCTGTGACCAAGGTCAGCATGAGGTCAGGGTCCCCTGTCCCTGCTGGGGATGCTGCAGAGGGGTACTGTGTGGCTGATAAGGACAGGAGTGGGGCTCGCATGAACCAGATCAGCCAAGGGCTCCTTCCAGTCCTAAGGTCCTAGGAGTCTGGGTTTCTGGTGACTTAAGCTTTTCCCTGCCCTGTCCAGCTGGGCTCCCTGGACCTGGGAGGGATGGAGAAAAGGGGAGTGGCCTGGTAATCAGAAAGTTGGTGAGGAAAACCCAGGAGGGCACATGGAAATGAGACAGGCAGATGGAAAGGAGCGCTTCCATCATATCAGCCAGGAAGGAGGAGGCAGGGACACCAGAAGATTCCCTCTTACCTGGAGTGGGTGGAGATGACATTTGTCGCTTTGTGCTCTTCTTGACATTGTGTTTTCAAGGGCTGTGAAAACTCTACCACCCCCTTGGATTGAACTCAGGATTCGGAGTTCAGGGGCAGGGAGGGAAGGGATCCATGGGGTAATTACACTGGACGCTACAGAGGGCCTAGGAGGAGAAGAACCCCAGAGGAGGCACAGATGGGTGGCTGGAAGCCAAAGGAGGCCCAATCCCATGGGTCCTTGGGGATAGTGGCTTTGGTCAGTCTAGGATTCCTGGGGGCTCATTATCAGATGCTTGTGTCCTTTTCTAAGGCTGCTGCCTGGAAGATACAACACAGATTAGTTGAATAGGTGGGGATTACGAGAGGGAACTTTACAGACAGGAAAAGCAGGGCCGACACGTGCACAGACCCTAACACGAATGACATTGTCTAGGATGCAGTGCACCATTTATGCAGCTGAACACAGCGGCCCTGACAGGCTTCGATGCGCAGAAGAGAGTGGGAGAGAGAGCATACTAATCCACAAACAATGTGCGAGTCAGTTTACACAACCGAGCCTCAGTTTTCTCATCTGTAGAACAGGAATAACTGTCTGTTCCACATTAGGTACGTGAAACAATCTATGAATTTACTCAGGTACCTGGCACGTACGAATAGTAGACACTCAATACGTATCTGTTCCCTTCCATGTCCTGTGTTGAAAAATAGAAGGTGGAACCGAGTAGTGAATTTGGATATTAGCCAAAGCGGGCTGGGAAAAACAAATAGAAATCTGCAATGCTGTTTACCAAGCAGGAAGTGCTGATCGTGGCTGTTCTGTCTCCCCAGAATTGAGCAAGACCTGTGGCTGGTTTCTCATGAGACTGACCATCTCTGCCCAATTTTTAGATTAGTCAGATGCTTTGTAGGTTTTCTCTCCTTCCTTCCTTCATCTCATTTTTAAATTTCATTCATTCCATACACACTTCAGCAAGTATGTAGTGTGTTCCCCAGGCTCTGTGCTGAGCTCTGCAGGATGTGGTGGTCTGTGCACTCAGGAAACTCATGGCCTAGAGGTGGGGTCAGGGGTCCTGGGTGTGAACCCCAGCTCCATTGCTGACTAACCCTGTGGGCTTCAGTTTCCTCATCTATGAAGTAGGAATTATGATAGTGCCTATCTTATAGAATTTTTGGAGAATTAAATGCAAGTGTGGGGGTAGCATGCTTATTGTAGTATCTGACACATGTTAAATGCTCAATGAATGTCAATACTAATATCAATTTTTAAAAATCCTGGGTACATTATAATACAAAGTGGAATGTGGACAAGGCACTAACAGTGCAGGAGAGGCCCGAGGAGGCAGAAATTTCAGTTACTGAGGGATTAGGGAGGTTCCTGGAGAAGGGCATTCAAACTAGATATCGAGGAACAGGCAGAATCTCAACAGGTGTTCTTGGGCAGAAGGTGTGTGAGGAGGAAGGAATGGTATAAGCAGAGGCACAGAGATGATGCCATACCCCAGGAGGTCCTCTTATTTCTAAGCATTCGTACTGACAAGACAAGCACAGGCACAGTCAGCATCAATTTACTCCAAGGATATGGGCAGGAACCACAGATTGCCAGCAAGGCAGAGCCAGCCATTCCCTGCAACATCCATACAGCCATCGATGATCCATCTTCTCCTCAGGGGAGGGCCAGGTGCAAGGAGATAAGATCCACATCGGAGGGTTTGAGTCCACCTTGTCTTAGAATCTTCATGCCCCACAGAATCCCTGTGTCCACTAACAGTCTCCAGACTCCCGCAAGGGCCATGCACATTACAAGAGTCACCACACTCAAGGAAGCCCAAAGCGTAGTGTTGCCATCAGGTGTTTACTGTTCATTTGTAGTTCTTCCCAGTCCAGATGTCAGCTACCAAACCAGGGGTCATTTTTGTGGTAGCCATGTTGCCTAGCAACACAGTTGGCATCCTATAGTTATCGGTTTCCAGGGGAAAAGAGTTGGAGAGTACAACCCAAGGTCAGGTTCCCATAGGAGGGGGGCAACATTTGGCTACCCTTTACTCATGGGTGGGAGTATCCCAGGGTATGTCCAGATCATGTTCTCTAGTGCAGATTGGCGGGCGTTTGGGAGTGGGATGCGGCAGGAGATGCGGGAGGAGCCTTGGAGGAAGATGCATGAGGCAAAGGTAGGCTTGAAGGGGAGGGAACTGCTTGCCGAAGGCTTACCTTGGGCAGCATCCAGTGTTAGGGCCCTTCACTCATGTCCTCAGTTAAGGGCCTAGAATGCCACACGACCTCAACTAACAACAGCTAACATGCACATACACACACACATACACACACACACACGTGCCCTGAATGATTTCATTAATGTCAAAGCAATCCTATAAGGTAGGCATTATTATACCCATTTTACAGATGAGGAGAGTAAGATTCAGAGAGCGTAAGTAACTTAAGTGCCCAAGTTCACATAGCTAGAAAACAGGGGCAATCGAGATTTAAACCTAGGTCAGTCAGGCTTTGCAGCTGTGGGCCACAGGGTCAGCTTTCCTTGGTTCACATCCTAGCTCCACTTCCAAGCTATACGGTCCTTGGCAAGCAACCTAACCTCTCTACACCTTAGGCAGCTCTTCCCTAAAATGGGACTTTACAGAATTGTTGTGAGGATTCTATTAGGCCAAGATGTAAGGTGCTTAGAACAAGGCCTGGCACACAGCAAGTGATTAATAAAGATTAGCTGTTGGTAATATACTTCCTCACAGACTCCAGAGCTCAGACATTATTCTGAGGCCCACAGGCAGGCACTGACAGGTGCTAAGTGTATCTTCAAAAGACTCCCTCCAAGTGGGGAAAAATGGGTAAATACATTATGGTACCTCCCTAGAGTGATATGCTACACAGCAGTTAAAAATATTGAATGACAGTTAAATGCACTAGCTTGAAAAGGAGGACCAGATACGTTAAATGAAGAAAGGTTGGTTTTGCAAAAGTGTTTATAGTATGTTTAGAGTATATACATAAAATACCTCTGTGTGAGATGTGGCTAGAAAAACCCCCAAAGAGCACATACCACCCTCCAGATGATCTCTCCAACCTCATCTCAGGTGACTGTCCCACCATGGGGCAGCTCCTGGAAGACACCATGATTCCTCCCACTCCAGAGCCTTTGCGCTTACTGTTCCCTCCACGTGGAATGCTCTTCCCTTATGCTTCATGTGGCCAGATCTTAAATGTCATCTCTAACAAGAAGCCCTCCCGGATCACCCTATCTAAGCAGGTTCTCCCTGTTAGTGTCTCTCATAGCACTGTCTTTATTCTCTCTCTACACTTACGACCGTCTGTGATTATGTCAGTTAATATCTACTTGTCTATTATCTGTCTTCCCCATAGAACGAAAGGGCAGGACCATGTTTGTCACATTCCCCTGAGATGTCTAGAGCAGAGCCCTGTACATATAGGTCCTCAATAAAAATGTGTGGAACGACATAACAGGATAACAGGGTGGAATTGAATTGAGGTGATTTCTGTATTGCACAACAAGCAGGTATTATTTTTATAGTGAAAATGCTTTCATGTTGAGAAGAAAGTGCTTTCTGGCTGTGGTAAAGACAGAGAGTGGGTGGCAGGTGCCAAGTGGAAGCAGGCTGGTGAGTTTGGGGTTGTTGAGCTAACCCAGGTGTGAGAAGAGGGTGGCTGGGACTTAGAGCAGTGGCTGTGGGGCTGGAAGGGCACTGAGCCCAGAGATGCTTAGGAGAGGTAGTAGCAGGGGGAGGGAGGGAATCTCCCCTCCTCCTCCCATCCCCTCCTAGAAACTTGGGGCCTGGATGGTGACACTGGGCTCCTGAGTTGCGCTGGCCTTCTGTCATCATTTCAGATCCAGCAGACGGGGAGCCTGGACAAAGTGGTATCCTGGGCCCACCAGTTCCCCTATGCCCACCCACTCTGGTTTGGACAGTTCGTTGGCTTCCTGAACATCTATGACCCAGAATATGTCAAAGCTGTATACAGCCGTGGAGGTGAGGTGCTCTTGGGAAAGGGTGGGGCTTCCTGAGAGCTGAGGGCTCAGGGTGTAATATGGGAAGGAAGCCTGGGCCTGTGTCCTAAGTCTTTGCAGCTGATATCTTCTTCCTACTTATCAATGAGCCTCCTCTGGGAAACCTCTATCTCTGCTTGACCTGATCTTCTCCTTCTCCTGCAGACCCTAAGGCCTCAGATGTGTATGACTTCTTCCTCCAGTGGATTGGTGAGTGAGCATCTTCCTTCCCTGCCCGGCCCATCCCAGACCTTGGTGCTGGGTGACCAGGATCCTGCCCTACCCCACTCAGTCAGTTATCCCAGACATCCTGGCCCCCAGGTGCCTATCTTAAGCCTGGCTGCTCAGTAGGGAGACCGGGGAGGAGCAGGAGAGCTCCTGGCTGGCCGGGATGTGGGACCCAGGCACATTCTCTTGCTGGGCCTGTCTTCTTCTTTAGATAGGCAGGGCAAGGGCCCTGGAGGATATGTGAGTATAAAGAATGGCGTCCTGGAGGAGGTGGTACTAGAGTTCATCCTACGGGAGATTTTTATAGCGGGTGCTGTCCAGGGCAAAGGCCTGAGGAAGGGTGTGTGGTAGGACCACAGCTGGTCAGCAGAAGCTGCGTGGCTGCGTGACTGCGAGGCAGAGCCTGGTTGAGGGATGAAGCTAGGTAGAAAGGACTGACTGCCTTTGGCTGCCAGGGTGAGGAGATGGGTTAATGTTGAGGATAGGTGGGCGCCATCGAATATTCTTGAGCCACGGCCATATGCTTCTCTAAAGCCCTTCTTTTACTTATGATCCTGTGGTATCCTCAGCATTTTCCTGGGAGCTGAGAAAGGGCCTTCCAAGAGGAAGCAAACATTCCCAAGCCTATTTACTCGCCCAGTACCACAGGGAAGTCTTTTTGTGATTCTAACTCTCTCTTCAATTATCAAAGGGAGGGTACAATGAAGAGACAGATGGCAAAGGCTTAGGAAACGAAGGGGCAGTTTTGAAGACAGAAATGCATTTCCATCACTGGGTATGTGTTGGGGGGTAGGAAGGTAGGGTTCCCCTGGACACCTTGAAGCACAAACATGGCAGATGGTTTCCCAAGTCCTGAAGCTGTGGCCACAGTCTCAGCAGCTGAGAGTCAAGGCCCAGCAACCTTCCTTCCTGCCTGGCTATCCCCAGGGAGATATATCTCCTTTGTCTGACATCCGACACAGTGTCATCTGATATGAATTCCTGGAGCCCAGACTTTGTGGGTGCAACTGAGAGGCATAAACTGAGTCATCCTGTTCTAAGGAAGGAGCTCATTCAGCCAAGAACTACTGCCACCTCTGTGTCCTGGGGTCCTGGCAGCCTAGGGCTGGGGGCACAGAGGGCAATACCGGGTCTCTTAGTAGCCCACCTGTGGAGGGTTCCGGGCTCTGGGATGGGGGGGGTGGGACATGCTTGGCCCCAGGCTGCCAGGGTGGACAGTATTTCCTGGACTGACCAGCTCTCCCTCGCCCATCCCTTCCCCAGGGAAAGGCCTGCTGGTTCTTGAGGGGACCAAGTGGTTCCAGCACCGCAAACTACTCACACCTGGCTTCCATTATGATGTGCTGAAGCCCTACGTGGCTGTGTTTGCCGAGTCTGCGAGTGCCATGCTGGTGAGCTTCCTGTGCCAGGCTCCTGGAGGCTGTCAGATGCCAAGCCAGCTCCTCTCCACCCTGATTTTGCCTTGGGGGAAGGCAGGTGGTGTTCCCAGTGGGAGAATTGCTGAGACCCTGAGGCCCCAGGGCCCCATTCTGCCTGCAATAGCAGCCCCAAAGCCCTGCTTTGCTGACACCTGCCTTGCGCCACTGCAGACTAGGTGCTGCAGCTGCAAGTGTCCAGGCAGTCTTGGTCCTCGTCTTCACCAGGACACCCAGCCCTCTGTCTTCCTAGACCAAGGGGCTCTGTGAGGCCTTAAAATGGCTCCTAGTGCAGCAGATTTAAAGACTGCCTATATCTGAAACAGGAAAGCCTTTCATATCAAAAAAATCTCTGTCTCATTCTCTGCCTTCCACCACCATATCATTACAACTCATCTCTAAGAGGGATGTCAGAGGGCAGCCTTAGAGTGTCAGGCTGGATAATCCCCAGGGCTTACCCAGGCTGGTCTTTCCCCTTGCAGCAAACTCCTCTCCAGGGTTACTGCAGGCCTGACTCACACAAAAACTGTGCTGGGGAGCTCACCACCGCTTGGTCCTCCTATTCCCTTATAGGCTGCCCTGACTGGGAGGAAGTGTCTGTGTTCTGTGCAAGATCTGCCTCCAGGTTCTGCCGTCTGAGCCTGAAGCCCAGAGGCTGCCAAACTCCTACTCACTCCATCCACATTGTAGCAGGATGGAGGGCAGGGAGGGGTAGGGTGTGTGTGGAGGGGAGCTTGGTGGCAGAGGACAGGCTAGGGTGCTGGAGGGCAGGGTGGGGCGTCTAGCCTGGCTGGCCCCCACATTGCCTCCTATCTCTGGGCTCCAGGACAAGTGGGAGGAAAAGGCTCGTGAAGATAATTGCTTTGACATCTTCTGCGATGTGGGCCACATGGCGCTGGAAACGCTCATGAAGTGCACCTTTGGCAAAGGAGACAGCGGCCTGGGCCAAAGGTCAGGGGGCACCTTGGGGCTGCCCACGCTCTTCCCCCAACGCCAGCTTAGAGGGGACAGTTAGCAGGCCTCCTGGGCCCTGGTCTGCAAGGAGAAAGGATCCTGCTCCAGGGAGCCCCAGCTCAGGGGAAGTCAGGCCTTGCCCATGGTGGGGAGACATGTTTGGCTTTAGTGAGGAGGCTTAGGAGCAGGGAGGAGAAGGGCAGGGAGCTCTGTGGTGGGGGCTGGATTCCTGGGATGGAGCTACTCTGGACTCTGCTCCTGGGTCAGCATTTGAGCCATGCCTCCCTCCTGCTCTCTGCTGTGTAGGGACAGCAGCTACTATCTGGCAGTCAGTGATCTCACTCTGCTGATGCAGCAGCGCATTGAGTCCTTCCAGTACCATAGCGACTTCATCTATTGGCTCACTCCGCATGGCCGCCGCTTCCTGCGGGCCTGCCAGGTGGCCCACGACCACACAGGTGGGCCTTCCCCGCAGGGCCCACCCCGAGGAAGTCTGGGTTCCTCCTCCCAGCTCCACGTGCTCCCTCCCATTGTAGGACCTCAGTTGCCTTCTGGGCAGAGGATGGGTTCTCAGGCAGTGACACCCTGTGTTCTTGGCCCAGACCAGATCATCAGGGAGCGGAAAGCAGCCCTGCAGGATGAGAAGGAGCAGGGGAAGATCCAGAACCGGAGGCACCTGGACTTCCTGGACATTCTCCTAGGTGCGCGGGTGAGTACACCGTTGCCCACCCCCACCTGGCAACTGGGCCCAGAGGGGCCTTCTGACCATCCTCCTGGGACAAGGCTCACGGGACAGCAGAGGGAGGCTGTTAAGCATTTCCCCCTCTTTCCCCAGCAAATCTAACCTGAGCCCCGTCCCATGACACATATCAGCCAAGGTCCAGGTGGGCAGGTGCAGGGTGTGTGTGGCTGGGCTGTGGCATCGGGAGAGGTGTGGTTGGGAGCCTGGGCTACGTGGTAGCAGCCTGAAGACCTTTCTAGACTTCTAAGATCACCAAGAATCTTGGCACCACAGAGTCTTGGAATGTTAGACTTCCTTTATTCATTCATTCAGTTGATCCTTTACTCATCCACTCCAGAAACTCACTGAGCTCCTACACTGGGTCACTTCCTGTGCTAGAAGGCAGAGATGGGAAAGATCTGGCCCTGGCCTCTAGACGCTTATAGTCACACCAAGGAGACAGTAGGTGGATGTTGACAAAGATGTCTTCCTCTCCCAGGTGGCATTCTGCATGCCAAGTGAGCAGCGCTAACAGTTGGGGCTGGAAAAGGTTGCAAGTCACTTGGCCAGAGGGATCAGGGAGGGCTTTGTGGAGGAGGCATCCAGATAGACCTTGGGAGAAAGATCGGAATCTGGGGGAAAGTCCTAACTCCCAGTCTGTAAAAGAGCTTTCACTCCCTCCCTCAGACCTTCATTTGAATGAACTTCAAATGAACTTCATTGAACTGCTATTGAAATTCTTCTTGGGACCTACCCCAAATACCTTGAGCTGTCCTATCATGCCTTCCCTAACCCAGGATGGAGATGGGATCAAGCTGTCAGATGCAGACCTCCGGGCTGAAGTGGACACATTCATGTTTGAAGGCCATGACACCACCACCAGTGGTATCTCCTGGTTTCTCTACTGCATGGCACGGTACCCTGAGCACCAGCATCGTTGCAGGGAGGAGGTCCGTGAGATCCTAGGAGAGCAGGACTCCTTCCAGTGGTGAGTGAGGCTGAGGGTGAGCCCAGTCTGTCCTGCTCAGCCCTAGGGAAGGCTGTGCCTGTCTTGTCCTGGGCCATCCTGGAAACCAGGTGAGGGTGGGTGGCAGCAGCCATCTTGTTCCCTCCAGTGCTGTAGCTTTTGGGAAGGGGCTGAGCACAGACATACCCCTGAGCCCATTCTCCCAGTGGAGACTTTTCAGATGTGTCACACAGAAAAAGTTACCAACAAGAGGCTGATTTTCAACGTGGAGACTTCCTCTGATAGCAGAACCCACTGCCCTTCTGGGTTCCTGCATAGAGCAGGGAGGGCTGGGAGAGAAAGAGGTGGATGTGGGGTACGAACAGAGCTGGGCCCTCCAGGAGAGCCAGTCCCTTGCCACCTGCCTTGGATGGGAGTACTCAGCTTCTAGACTCCTCCCGCTGGTGAAGGAGAAAAGACTGTTCCCAAACTCTACCACCTAAGAACTTCCAATTGTTCCTCTCTGTTTCTTGGCTCAGGACTGAACTCCTGAACACAAAAGTGGTCGACTCCGATCTCTCTTTGCAGCATGATCTCTGGGAATCTCTCCGACGCTCCTCTCCCCCTCTGCCTGCATACCCTTCTCCCCATGCCTCCTCCCCTCAGGCCTTTGCTTCCCATCAGACACTTCACTTTTCTCTCTGGGCTCCTGAGCTGCCTCCTGCACGGGGCTAGGCACACAGTGGGGGTGGAGAAAATGCTCAGTTGGTGGAGGAACTTTAGAGTCACTTGAAGGGGACTACTTGTAATTCCAGGTCTGAGACATGGAGGATGAAGTCTCCATTAACCATTTTTGTTGGTTGGATGTTGGAAACCCCCCAGGGTGTCCAGCCACATGTCAGATGCTATCAGGAGTGCAGGTGTGAAGAGGAAGAAGAGCCCAGTTGCTGCCCATGGGGAGTTTTTAGAGACACAAGCTCACATAACCAAAAAGCTAGAGAAAGTTAGAGGGTTGAGTGGCTTGAATGTTGAGGGTAGGGGCAGGGATGGGGCTTGGATTGACTTTCTAAGGAGGTTTAAAATTCAGGCAAAGAGAGAGAGCTTGGCGTTCTAGGCTGGGTAACAGTGTAAACACAGCCCGAGGCAGGGAGTTAAAATTTTTATTTTATCTTCTCTTCATTCCATCTAGAACTTGAATCAACTTAGAGGACACTTATTTAATAAAATAGTAAAACACAAATGAAAAGTCAGGCCCAAGGGGAAAAAGGACCTGGAGTCTGGGGCTCTGTAATAAAATATTATGCAGTAGTGATAGTTGGACCTCACATTTGGGTCTGAGCTTCCTGGTGGCCAAGAGGAAAAGACACACCCACACACACATTTTTACTTGAGCTTGTCATTGTTCGTGCATTGTACAATGCATGAACATTGGTTAGTTCATTCAACCAATGTGTATCAGCTCCTGTTCTTTTTCATTCCAGCTCCCTGGGGGACACCAAGCAGAGCCTAAGGAACTGTCTCTTTTGGGCTTCCATGTGGCCCTGAAAGACACAGGAGTGACCTTGTCTTTGATGGCTGGGGGCACATACATCTCTAGGGTCCTGTGCCTTCCCCTCCTAGCAGTGAAGATGAGAAGGGGGTGGAGGGAAGTAGAACCAGATCCCTTGGGTCTGAGTGGCCACCCTGTGTCTGCTCTGGGCACTTGGAGCCCTTGTGCCCTCTGATTCCTGAGTGTGTGGAGAGGGAGAAAGTTGGGGCTGGGGCCTGCCTTCTCCCAGGATCCTGTTGCTCCCCATTCCCAGAATGTACTGGTTGTGTTGCTGGCAGGGATGATCTGAGCAAGATGACTTACCTGACTATGTGCATCAAGGAGAGCTTCCGCCTCTACCCGCCGGTGCCCCAGGTGTACCGCCAGCTCAACAAGCCTGTCACCTTTGTGGACGGCCGATCTCTACCTGCAGGTGGGATGGAGTAGATTTGTGGGTGGAACTGGAATCCTCTGGATGCTCCTCTGATACCCTCTGTGCCTTTAGCCAAATCTCTGCACTGATGGGAAAGAGCTCAGACTTTGTGTTCAGAGAGTCCAGGTCCGAATCCTGGCTGCACCCATACTGGTAAATTCCTCTACCTCTGAGCCTCCATTTCCTCTTCTGTACAATGGTGGTGAGAAGAGTACCTACCTTTTAAAGTTGTTGTCAAGATTAAAGAGATAAGAGACAATGTTCATCATGGCTGTCATGTAGCACCATGCAGGTTGTGCCCTGAACAACATCAGGGAGCGTCATTCACATAGACTATGATACTGTGCAGTGTGTAACCTGCACAACGGTATGTGGTGGCTTCATAAAGAGTGTTAATCCTGTACCTGGTGTGTAGTAAGCACCCGATGAATGATAGCTGTTACTATTGATAGCATCATGTTATGAACAACAACTTCCTAAGAGTCAGTTAGCCGAGAGCAGAATAGTCCCTTCCTGTGCTAGCTCATGGTGGAGTCAGTTCATTCCTCCTTTTTTTCCATTCCATAAATGTCTGTGTCAGGTGCTGTGCCCAGTGCTGGGGTTACAGGAACTGGAGTGATGATGACCAAAAGTACTTTTGATGAGTTGAGTGTGGTCATGAGCTCTCCATCACTGGAAGTGGTCAGGCAGGGGCTAATGCCCCAGTTAGAGGGACATTAAAGGATTCTGGCCTCATGTGGTGGTGCTCCAGGCCTGGCTGCCAGGACCACCTGGTCACCAGGCCTCTGCTCTGCCCACAGGCAGCCTGATCTCTCTGCACATCTATGCCCTCCACAGAAACAGCGCGGTGTGGCCCGACCCTGAGGTACCCCTTCCCTGGGCCTGCAGCTCAGACGGGGTGGGGGGCTGTGAGGGTCACCCTCTGCCAGGACCTGGTGGGTATTTAAGCAAGGCCTGTTCCCTCAGGTCTTTGACCCCCTGCGCTTTTCCCCTGAGAATGCGTCTGGACGCCACCCCTTTGCCTTCATGCCCTTCTCTGCTGGGCCCAGGTAGGGAGAGGCCCAGCATCCCCAGGCCCTCAGGACTGTGGAGGAGAGGGTGGAGGGTATCATGGGGAGGCATGATTGTGGGGTACTCTGTGTAAGCGGGACCCATACTGGGCTTGTAATGATCCTAACGCAGGGTAGGCTCCAGGGACCTTCTTGCCATCATCATATTCCCATCCCTGAGAAGTGGGTGTGATGATGGGTGAGTCATTCCAAGAGAGACTCCCAAGCCAGAACCCCTGATGTGAGCCTACTCAGTCTGGGGCCCTCACCATGCTCCCAAGGTCTGTTTCTTAAGCCCAGGTCAATCAATCTATTAGCCAGTTATTCATCCAACAACAGTCATTGATTTTTATTGGCCACTAAGAGCCTGGGTTTCATCCCTCTGGGCACCCCATGCCAGATGCCTCTTTGTGCTGCTCACCACAGGAACTGCATTGGGCAACAGTTTGCCATGAATGAGATGAAGGTGGTCACAGCCCTCTGCTTGCTCCGCTTTGAGTTCTCTCTGGACCCCTCACGGCTACCCATCAAGGTGCCCCAGCTGATCCTGCGCTCCAAGAATGGTATCCACCTCCACCTGAAGTCACTGGGCCCTGGCTTGGGGAAGTAGCTCTGGCAAGATTTGGACCCCAGACAGGCCCGGGCTGTGGCCTTTCCCTGGGCACCATCCCCCCTGGGCTGGATGTGGAGGAGTTGTGGCATCTGGCCTTTGGGAGGTTCGTAGTTTAGAAGGGGAGTAGGCACTGCCATGACAATCACCTGCAGGACAGTGCCATGTAGACATGTGGGTCTGTAAATGTTTATTATGCATGTATTCCAGAGCTCATTCATTTACTCAACAAACATTTGATGAGCACCTACTTGCTTCAAGAAACTTCATTTAGTTCTTATAATTGGCAAACTCTCAGCAGAAACTTACATTCTAGCCTTAGTGATTTATCATGAATGCAATGGAAGCTTTGCCTTGGGATACATGGTTACGACCAGGTCCCGCGTGATAGAGGAATGGCTTAGGGGATTGCCTCTTCACTGAGATGAGTTTCTTTAACTCTGTGTGTGTGTGTGTGTGTGTGTGTGTAATATAACAGATACAAGGAAAAGTTGCCTAAACCAAGACTTTACAAAATAATGAGTAATCCTAAAGCAAACTCCATTATAACCACTGATGAAGTCAAGGAATATGGAATATGGTGTCACTTGTGTCTCTATCCCCTCCTGAGATGGGCCTCTGCGGCACCTCTGTCAGCGTCTGTGTCTCCCAGTCACACGATACTCTGGGCATTTGGGGTTTGGCTGGGGAAGGTGGCAGAGTGGCATTAGAGGGGGGCTTTCTGGAAGAAAGGAAGCCCCCCTCGAATCAGCTTGAATCAGGCCTTGAGGCACGGGTAAGGAATGAAGGTGCAAAGGACTTCTGGGGAGGGCCCTGGGCTGGGGGCCACATGAGGACTTAGAGGTCTTTCCCTGGCAGTCCCTGCAGCAGCTGCCTGAGGGCTAGGGGCTCATGCCTCTGGGTTCAGAGTCTAAGGGCACTGGTGGGCTCCAATCCAGGAACTAGACAGATATTGAAGGAAGAGCAGTAGAGACTGGACAGGGTGGGGAGGGGGGACAAGAAAGAGGACTTCCAGCCCCGGGACGTGGTAATGTCTCAGTGGCGCCCTGAGGATGTGCCATCTGGAGATACATCCTCTCCTGCCATTGATGCTTCCCCTCTTGGAGGAAGGCCACAGGTCTGCCACAGGCCACCTGTTCACTCCTACAAAGCCCTGCCGAGACCCAGACCTCCTTGCCCACCTGGGGCTGGGAGGCAGAGGTCCCAGAGTGGGTGCGCCTCCCAGCTGTCTGCCCTGCACCTTATGCCACCAACTTCCCCTTCTGTCCTGGCACCTGGACAGACTGTTCTCTGCACCAGTAAAGATAAGGTTTCAACAGCAATCACCTGGGAGCTGAGCCCAGAGGCCATAACCATCTCATGCCCCTGAGTGGCACCTGAGTTAAAACACACCCACTTCCCTTAACTCTTTGGATCTTGAGGAGGCCTGGGAGGCCTGATGTGAGGAGGCTATCATCCCATTTCAATATGAAGGGGAGGAACCTACAAGGCACTCATCTGGGAAGAACTTGAGCTGAGGCCTCTGACTCTGGGCTCTATTGACCAAGATTCTATCATTAGTATTGAGGCTCTCTGAGAGTGTGTGTTGTTGAGAAGTGGAGCTGAGTGCTGTGGTGTGAGAAGGGGTAGGCAGGTCCCTGTGGGAAGGGAGGGTGGGGGCTGGGGGCTGAGGACTGGGGCACCAAAGATGGATTCCATGTCATTCTTCTGGCTCTCCAAACACACTATGCTGCCTCCTACGATCCTGGGCATGTGTGCATGTGTGTGTGGGTAGAGTGTGGAGTGTGCCATAGGCACATTCTGAGTGTCCAGCCTGCTCCTTTCCTGCCCCTTCTCAGAGCAGGCTGAACTAGCCCAGTGACCTGGGAGGCCAGGACTGGGAGGTATATCCAGGACACCAACCCCACCTGGGAGAAAGCCCTTCAGGGAAGTAGAACAAGACATCATACCTCTGGCAGTGGGCTGCAGGGAGGTCTGTCCATGACACCCATGGCCCTGGGCTAGGAAGGGGGCATCTGACACCTTTGCTCAGATCCAGCAGAAGAAGAAGGGTCTCGGCTGAGAGAGGCTGGTGGAAGCAGGGACACAAGCCTAGGGAAGCTGGGGGAGTTGACAGGGCTCTGATGCTGGAACAGGGTCCAGGGGCAGAAGCACCAGCACCCAGGCAGTCACCAAATGTGGGCAGGGTTGACAATGCCCCTGCTCCTTCAGGGTGGCCAGCCACAGAGGCAGGGGACCACCAAGACACTGTCCTCAGGGAGGATCTGCTTGGGATCTGACAACTTCTGCCATTGGCGACACTCATTTGCCCACTTGGCTCCTCTAGCTTATGCTGGACAGCTGTCCACGGCATGAGCCACCTGAGAAGCCTGCAGGCCCCATGAATGGGGTAGGCTGACAGCTGCCTGGTGATGTGGCCTCAATCTCATGTCTCATCAGGAATGTGAAGAGCTGGTTCCCCAAGGCCCTCATGCCAGACCAGGCTTATGAGGCTTCTGGCTCAGCTCAAGAGTTCCCTGCTATGGTGGGCATATGGTTTGTCCCTGCCCAAACTCATTTTGAAATTTGATCCCCAATGTTGCACTGTTGGGAGGTGGGGCCAGAGAGAGAGACAAAAACCAAAGAGGTGGGGCCTAGTGGGTGGGAGGTGTTTGGGTCACGGGAGCAGAGCTCTCCTGAACAGATTATTCCCCCTGCCAGGGCTGAATGAGTTGTTGCTCTAGCTAGAATGGACTGGCTCCCAAGAGAGTGGGTTTTTAGAAAAGTCTCTCTTGGTCTCTCTCTCTCCCTTCTTCTCTGCCCCTGTGATATCTGCACATGCTCGATTTCCTTCTGCTTTCTGCTATGAGCAAAAGCTGCATGAGGTACTGACCAGATGCTGCTGACAATACTCGGACTTTCCAGCCGCCAGAATTGTGAGCCAAATAAACCCCTGATTTATAAACTACTCAGCCTCAGGTATTCTGTTACAGCAACACAAAGTGACCTAAGACAAGTACTCAGCTTGGCCCTGCTCTGAAAAGCCTACTGTGAGAAAAGCTAACTTCTGAATAATATGGAGGTCTGTTCTCTTCCTCGACAGGTGCAAGCTTCTCTCTCTGAGCTCCTAGAGAAAAGCCCTTTGTCTAAACTCAGCTACCATGGGAGCCTCAGGAGCTGGGCAGGGTATGCAGCATCAAGGATCACATGGCATGAGGCTGTGTGGAGCGGGGTGGGCCGTGTCAGGCCCTGCTGGGGCCCTGGCACCCGAGAGCAGACATCGCCTCCCTTCTCCCTCCTCAGGAGGGACTTGTCTCCTCTGTCTCTCTACCCCCTCTGTCTCTCTTCTCCTCCCTCCGTCTCCTTCCAAGGGAAGGCAGACACAACATGCAACCCTGTGAACTTTATTGCAGGAAGGAGGGAAGACACAGGGGTTGTATGAATGACAACCAGGGAGACAGGTACCATAGAGGAGAGATTTAGATGGACAGATCGGGTGACAATCAAGTAGGGACAGTGTGAGGCTGAATAATGCCTTCCCAAGATGCATGTGTCCTGATCCCTGGAAACTATAAATACTCGTGTGTCCAGTAGTATCTGAGTGTGCCTGATGTAATCACCACGGTCCTTATAAAAGGAAGGCATGCAAAGACAGAAGCAGAGAGATTTGTGGATGCTGCTGGATTTGAATATGGAGGAAGGGTCCAGAGGTCAAAGATCACAACACCAGATAATGGAAAGAGCAGAGAAGGGAACTCTCCCCTAGAGCCCGGCAGGTAGTGTGGCCCTGCCAATGCCTTGGTAGTGTCCCAGTCAAACCCTTCCTCTTCAGACTTCTGACCTCCAAAATTATAAGAAATAAAATTGTATTATTTAAAGTCAGTAAGGTTGTAGTAGTTTATTACAGCAGCAATAGGAAACTCACACTAGGAAGACAAGCAGGCAGAGAGGAATAGGACAGGTATAGGGGCAGACAGGCGGGAGGGCAGGCAGGAGGTCGGGAGTCGTCAGCTGGACAGGCAGTGATCCAGGTGGGTAGGAGACAGGTTGACAGACAAACAGGTAGTGAGCCTGGAGAAGGTGACAGAGACAAGGGCACACAGATGAGGGTACAGGAGGCAGGACAGCCACAGAAAGAATGGCAGGTGGCAGGATGTTGGCAGACAGGCAGGGGACAGGAGCAGGGGTCAGGACAGCAAGACAGCAGAACAGCAGGTGGAGGCTCTCAGAGCCCCTCGTGGTGCCCATAAGGCTTAGGGAGCTTCCTGAGATGCAGGTGGATCCCATTCTCAGACTTTAATACAAGTCGTGCTAGGGGGATGGGGACCCTGGTGGGAACAGGCAGCAGCTCAAAGCGGAGCAGGGTCAGGGCCACGGCCACCTTCAGCTCGTTCATGGCAAATTGTTTCCCGATGCAGTTCCTGGGTGGGGCAGGGACAGTGAAATGAGAAGCAGTGTCAGGTCCCCTTCTGAGCTGGGCAGGCACAGGCCCTGAGCTCCAGCCCAGAGCTGGACACTCATGGCCCTCCTGCAGGTTGCCCAGCCAGACCCCCTCTGCTTACTGATCACACGCACCTCTATCCAGCCTTGGGGCTACTCTCCACTGGCCTCTACAAGCCTACCAGTCTTCAGAGCCAGCTCCTAACTTCTACCTCTGCTCTGAGCAAGCAGGAAACCCTGTGTTAGGAGAGGACCAGCACCCCAAGGGAAAGTCTAATCACATGAATCCTTTAAAGAGTTAATCACTGGTTTCTTCACTCCCCCCACAGAGAGTGTCTGGTTCCCCAGTGTGGAGACCAGTTCAGGTCACTGTAGGGTTTTGGTGGGCCACATTCTTAGGTGCTCACCACCTAGGGGGACATACAGGGACCCAGATCCTCAGAGAGATGCTGGCGGCCTTCAGCTGTTGCCCCATCGGCCCCCCGTTCTTTGGTCCAGGCTCCTGCCTCACCCTCACCCCCTCAGTGTGTCAGTGCCTTTAGCCTTCTGATCCTACTGCAGAAAAATCCTTCCTTCATCCCTCAGTCCTCCCTTCTGGCACATTCTGGTCTCCCTGCTTCCCCTCCCTCCACACTGAAGCCACAGCCCAGCTCAGACCCTCCCTGGCTCTTCTTCACAGCTGGGACAGTGGCCCAATGCCCCCGCTGGCATCAGAGCCCTCCGTGGCCGGTTGTCTCACCCACCTCTTACCTGTGCAGCCCCACTCCTAGCTCAGGTCACGTGGAGATCATTGAGAATGTCCTCGCTCCACCTCTCTCTGCCACATCCCCAAGGCTAAGACCAGTGACCAGCCGGTCTCACCCCTCTGCTGGCTATACCCCTCCTTCCCCTGTCATCTAAGGCAGCTTTAGTGCTTTATTCAAGGACAGTCACGGTCCAGTGCCAAGACAGTGCCAGGAGCATGGAACACTCAACGAACTACTCAGTGAGTGAACGAGTGAGTGGCAGAAGGAATGAAGGCATGCTGTCTGTCTGGAGTGTAGGTATATGGTTCTGTACAACTCATTTATGTCCTTGACTTTCAACTCTTGGAAGCAGGGACAATATATTTATCTGCGTTTTCCCATCACACTGCAGAAGATTTGACCCACAGTCATCAGCTTAATAAATACTTTCATATTTAAATGAAGTGAATTAATTTTAAAAATACATACAGTAGAGTGGAGCACACTGAGAGGAAGTATGAGTTATGAGCTAGAAATTGAGCTACCTAGTGCTCTCCTGTCCTCTAGTGGCAGCCACATGACTTGCAGACCATGTTCAGGAGAAAGGACTCATCCTGGGATAAACCAATGGTGGGAAATTATTTCCTGGAGGAACAATTTTCTCAAAGTCTGTTCTGTGAATGTTGATTTGCCATTTGAAGAATTCACAGAATCATGTATTCAGAAAAACCTTATTTCTACTCACTATTTACATCATTTTTAGCCATTTGTATTTCACAGGACGATTCCTGCAACCTTTGAGGATTTTTGCAGTAGTCATTTGGAGTGAGCTTGTCCAGCTCGACAGCCATTTCAAGCATCTTTTATATTCTACATACCAGGAACCTTTCCAAAGCTATGTGTGATATACTAAATAGTGGGTTTTCTCTCAATGACAGTTTATTGTCCTCATTTTTATGTTTTGGCCACACAGTACTATGTGGACTATGGGGCAGTGGTACAGAGATCCCACTGCACATACAGAATTTAGCCGAATGGGAAGCTAGACATAAATACATGAAAGTCGTAAGGCAGTGAAAATTTCATTGGTCTAGACAGCAAAATGTGTGAGACAACAACAGTTGGTATAAAACTTTCTATAAAGGGCTACCTTAAATCCTTATGTATTTGGCTTGAAAGGTAGGACTAGCGAGGCATATGAATTCTAAACATATGGAAACATTTCAGTGATTCCACTTCATGGAAGACTGGTGAATTGAGTGGCAAGGTGATGTGGTGATATGAGAATATTTGGGAAGAGAGAAAGCAACTAATAACCTGATAATTGAGAAAAGCAATCGTATGAAGGTTAATTAACTGGAGAAAATCTAACTCTGAAAATTCATGCTCCTAAAGTGAGGAAAACACCAGGGTACTGAGTTTGGAGCACCCACCGCCAGGTATTTTTGGCTGGCCGCGAGGAAAGAAGAGAGGAGGAAAGTCCCCATGGTGTGCCCTGAAACGCCACCTTCCTTTTGTTCACAGAGACAGCCACACGAGGCCTCCTTCCCACAGACACCAACATTCCAGGAGGTATCGGAAGGTGCCACATGTGAGCACAGGGCTCACACACATCTGGAATGTGCCCAGAGCCTCCCCCTATCTCCCCAGCCCCGTGACCTCACAGGATGCCTCACCTTGATCCTCCTGAGAAGGGCAGGAAAGCGTGGCTGTGTCGAGCAGAACCCGGCGCAAACCGGGAAGGGTCGAACACCTGCAGAGAGAGCATCCAGGCCGGCACAAGTAGGGGTCAAGCCCCCGCTTCCCACCCATAAGGGGACAGGACGCCCAGAAGTGGGAGCGGGGGAAGGTGTTGGTCCTGAGGGGTCACCCCACCCTCTCCCAGGAGCCTCTTACCTCTGGGTTGGGCCACACCTTTGGGTTGTGGTGAAGGCCGTAAATGGAAAGATAGACTATGATACCTGTGGGGCAGGTATGAGACAGAAGAGTGGTCACGGCCATACCCATTGTGTGGGCACCTGGTCCCTCAGCCAGCAGGGGGCACCGGCATGCACACAGTGCCAGCGTGCCACAAATCATCACTTTGAGCAGGATGATCCCGTCACTACACTGGTGGGATGGGCCTGGCTAAGCATGTGAGCTCAGATGGGGAGCAGAAAACCATGAATCACGGAGGGACAAGCAAGAAAGAATTGGAGGCTGTTTGTAGAAGTCCTTGCACAACTCACACTTATCAAATGCAGCCCATCAGCCACTGAGGAATATACTTTAACTCACCCAGTGCTCACAACAACCCCCCAGGAAACACACTCTGTTATCCTCACTTTTCAGATGAGGTGCCTGAGTCTCAGAGAGGCTGATTGTCTTGCCTCGGATCACACAGCTAGGACGTGGCAGAACTGGGACCAGACCCCATGGGGATTGAGCTTTGGTGGCCTCTGACCACTGCAGGGGTCTCAGACCTGGTCATCAGCTGCTCTCTCCCCTCAACCTCAGAGCCCCTGAGCGACTGGACCCCATCTGACCCATGACGCTGGATTCCCGACCTCCTCATTTGCCTGGAACTGGCAGGGAAGGAACCTCATCTCCATCTGCCCCCGTCTGCTTCTCTCTCCAGCCCTCCATGTCTCAGGGAATGGAATGCTAGGGTTGTCATCCCAAGGACACACCCAGAGGCTAACAAGTATTTACTGAACTTTTGCTGGGTTCAAGATCTGTGCCAAGCACTTTACTGACTTAATCCTAACAGCAAATAAGTGTTGATTTAACCGATGAGGAAAGCAAGACCCAGACAGGTTCAGAACTGCTGAAGCCCACGTGGATTTCAGATTGTCCATGTGTCGCTGTGGAGTGCTTAGGTCAGTGAGTGGGGGAAGTGGATACCATTGGGCAAGGAGCGTCCATCAGGGAAGGTGACAGGTTTGCTGAGCTCTCTGGCAATGCCTGGCACCGGTGGATAGAGTCTCAGTGCCTCCTTGATGCACATGGTGGTGTAGGGCATCTGGTCTAGGTGGTCCCTGAAATGAAGCCCATCTTGAAGAGCAGGCAGGGCTGGGCAGACCAGGGACTTCCCCCTCCAAGGAGGGCAGGGCTGTCCCATCACCTGAGCACTCACTCACCAGGTGATGGAGGCTCCATCCCCCAGGAGGCTCTGGACCTCCTCCCGGCACCTCTGCTGATGCTCGGGGTGTGCGGCCAGGGCATAGAGGATCCAGGAGATGCCGCTGGCTGTGGTGTCGTGGCCCTCGAACATGAACGTGTCCACTTCAGCACGGAGGTCCTTGTCTGACAAGCTGCTACCATTCTCCATCTGGGCGGGGCCCAGTGAGAGGGCACAGTTGGTTTTTTGCTGTCTGCTTTGAGCATAGCTTCAGCCCCCTCCTACACATACTCACTTTGGCCAAGAGGAGGCTGTCCAGGAAATCCATGTGCCTCTTCCTCCTGACCTTCTCCAGCTCCCCGTCCTCCTTCAGGTGAGCCTTCCTCAGCTGGATCACTCGGTCTGTCCCAGAACAGCGGTTACTGGCAGAGCCGAGAGCGTAGCAACCCCCAGTAGCCCAGCTGCCCCACTGCCCCAGGCTGGGTGCCAGGTAGAGCTCAGGGTGGGTGTGGGAGTGGGTGCGTGGGTCGGGGGGGGAGCTCTAGCCCCATGGGGTGCAGGTCCGGCCTCCCCTCCGAGGCACAGCCCATGGAGCCGCTGCTTGAGTGCTGCTGGGATGGGGTCTTATTCACCCATCACCAGTGTGATGACACAGGGAAGCCCTGCACCACACCTGGCCCACCAACATCTCAGCTCCCTCCCGCCGCACCAGGGAAGTCCCCAGCATGAGTGAGTCCCAGCTTCTTCAGGGGCACCAGGGGGCCTGGCTCTGCCTCAGGTCTCAGGGCTGGCTCCTGTAGCTGTGCCTGGCAGGGGCGGGGAGAGCAGAGGACGAGACAGAACCTGTGTGCTGATGGGCGAGCTGGCAGGCGCGCTGGGTCGAGCGGCCAGCTGGGGTCAGGCTATAGATGGTGTCATTCTGGTAAAATGCATTCCGTACACGGGAAAAAACCAGGTTTTTCAGGTCTCCAACAGCCTGGATATATGACTGGGAGTTCCTGAGGGAGGGGATGCAGAAGATACCGAGATGGAGGGGAGCCTCTCACCCGGAGGTGCAGTGGGGTCTGGGTGGAGAGGGCTCAAACAGTGGGGACAGGCAGGAATAAGGCAGCAGTCTCTTCTGTCCTACAGCCCCGTGACCCTCAGGCCTTTATAAGATGTCGTGAGTAGCCCGCTTTGGCCCGTGCGAGAGATCAGGGAACTTGGGCTGAGTCATGGTTTGTTCTGGTCTGGAATTAGAGCTGGGTCAGGGGCTGAGTCTTGGTTAGTTTGCAGGTGCCTCTACGCTGCCCCACCTGCCTCTCAGGGACATCCACTCCAGTCAGTAAGGACAGGGACCCTGCAGCTGAAGGGGCATCACAGACCTGTCCAGCTGGAGGCTGCCCTGGTGGCTGAAGGCGCACTTCATGATGGTGTCCAGGGTCATCAAGGAGACGTGTTGAAAGACCTCCAGAGGGGAGTCCTGGTTGGCGAGCCCCTCCCACTTGTCCTGTGGTGCAAGGTGGCATTGACCTTCCAAATTCCCCCAACTTTCTTTGCTAATCAGGCTCAGCTTTTCCCTGAATCTGCAGATATCTTGGTCAGGATCCCTCACTTTAGAAAGCAGGCGCATTATAGCCAATTAAAACTGTAAATAAAATGTTCATAAAGTATCACCTGTGCTATCACAAATTTTGTTACAAAATTAAACCTAGTCTGTCATAAGATCTGAATTAAGTTTTGAATTTATGGAATGTATTACTACCTTTTGCTTGACAATAAATATGTATATTTTTATAGATGAAGATTAGGAGAACTCTTCAGTGGTCTGAGAGCAGAGCTAGACCTAAGGGAAATTGAGGACCCCAGAACTAGGGAGCAAATGTGTCAAGGCAACAGAAGCCTAAGGGGCCACTATGGGCTCCTAACACAGGGACATCAGGGACTTCAGTTCCTTATTAATCATTGACTGCTTGCTGGGCACAGGTGGTGAGAAATCAGAGTCCTGATGGGAGGTGACGGTGGGCAGGCGTGGTTCTGCCAATGTAGACCTGGTGTCCAGTTCCCACCATGGTGGCTCCAATCCATGCAGAAGGCCTGAGCCCTAGGCCAGAGCCTGGCTGAGTGACACCGTGGCATGCCCATCCTGCCACTGAAGCTGCCATTGCCCAGGCCAGCCTGGGGCAGGTAGTGGTGCTGTCCAGTGGGACTAACCACTCCTCCAGTCCACTGTGCTGAAGATGTGAACACAGGAAGAAATGGGCCTTGTATCTTCCATGACCCTCTATCTTCAGATTATGAGCAAAGTGTGGATCCAGCTGGATGCCTGGGCACTCTCCCATCCCCTCTACCTTAGGGGAACACTGACAGGAACGGCCTGAGAGTGCTGTTCCGTGTGGCTGTGTCTGCCAGCTGTCTGCAAGCACAGGTGTTTGAGTGGAATTGGTGGGCGTGTGTGCACTGAGTGGGTGTGAGGAGGGCAGAGAGACATGGACTCACCAGCATGACCCGGACGGAGTCCGCCGTGATCCCCACGTAGGGCTTCAGGATGTCATAGTGGAAGGCCGGGGTTAGCATCCGCCGGTGCTGGAACCACGTCTGCCCATTCAACAGGAGCAAACCATACCCTGGCCAGAGATGGGTGTGTGTACGTGTGGGGGAGATGGGACCAGAGGCATAGCAAGGGTCACTTTGGGAGGGACAGAAGGTGGATCCTGGGTGCAGAAACCCAGAAGAAAGTCACATTATGGGCAAAGGCGGGAAGAGCACAGTGCGTTTCAGGAATGTGAATTTCCCAATTTGGCTGGTACATCGATGTGATTAGGACAGCTAGTAGATAAAGGTCGAAAAGCTTTGGGGCAGCTGTTAACTGAATGTCAGGCAGAGAATGGGAAGGCCCGAGAGGTGAAGCGGAAGAAGGTGAGTCTCAGGAGGGCTCACAGCAGCATTAGGAGGGGCGGGTCTTGTTGGAGGAAGAGAGGTGAGGCTTGCTTTAGGGATGGAGTCACCAGAGTGGTGGCCTGTCTCCTGTGGCTCTCCATGAGCCAAAGAGATAGCTCTTGGCAAACCTATCTGGCATGTGGGCCACAGTCCTGGTTTAGACGTACTTACCAATCCAGGGAGCCAGGAATCTGTAGGAGCCACGAGCCTTTGGATCTGAAAGGTAAGGCAGGGCATGAGTAGGAAACTGGAGGAGCAAGCACAGGCAGCTGTGGTGCAGACCATGGGCTGCCATCAAACTTGATGTGTGTGTCCGTTGGCAGTTTGTTCTGTGTCACCGCCCATGTGCCTTCCATCTCCTCCTGTGTCTGTCCTGAAAGTCAGTGTGGGCCCAGGAAGGCAGGCTCAGGGAGCCAGCAGCAGGGCACTCCCAGAACTGGGCTGGTGAGTGGGCCAGAGACACAGGCAATGTCCTCCATGCCGAAGAGTAAGACAGAGCCTTGGGTGTATCTATGTAGGTGGTGGCTTAGCCTCCCCAAATCAGGACAGGCAATAATTAGAGCTTCCAAACCCTAGTCAGTGTGACTATATTAATAAAGTTTGCTTTTCAGATCTGGGGGAGTGTATACTTCAGATCACCTCAGCTAGTTTAAAAAGAAGAAAAAAATATAAAGTGATTTACCCCACATTTCTGTTTTAAATATCCAATACTAACTTCATATTGCCCGCCACATGCTGGCTTATGGTCTGAGAGAGTTGTTAGTGAATGTTTAGGGTTGATAGCTGAACTGCCACATTCTTCTGGAATTTTACAGACCCAGGGGAATAAGCCCGAGAGGGAGGGGCTCCTGTAGCTAGGGTGAGGTTTCACTCTCACCTGATCTTCCCAGAATCACCTTCATGTAGTCAGGTTCATAGATCAGGAGGGAAACTTTGCTCCCCCATAGCCAACGAGGACAAGCACCCGGGAACTTCTCTACCCATTTCTGAATCTGCTGCAGTTCCTGGTCCTTTTGGAACTGTCAATGAGGGAAAGACAAATCAATGAAAGGTTTTGTTTAGTGCTAGTCTTTGCAGTGGGTGTAAAGGGCAGGACAACCACAGGGACACAGTTCTTGATGTACCACTAGAGGTTAGGAATTTTGAACTGTTTCTGATAGCCTGGGCTCTGATCCAGAGTCTTGCTATCTCCCCAGGCCTTGAGCTAAGCCAAATTCTGTTTCCCTACTGGGCAGAGCTATGGTTCTCACTGAATACTGTCTGCAGAAACTTAAGCCAGGCATTGTCTCCACATTGTACAAAAGCCTTGGAGATCATAAGTGCAACATTTTCTATGGACAATTTGCACAACAACTTGTATCACCTAGTAAGCAGATTTGTAAAATAATTCATTCAGAGAATAAAATGGATTACATTTAAAATTTTTAATTATTCATTAATTTTATATTACCATACTGATTGTTATATTATCAATATTATCCCAGCATACATGTAAGTATCTGTTAAGATAAAATAGTGTTTGGGATGCATATGGCTATGTGAAAAAAAGATTAAACACGAAATTGTGTGTATAATGGTATCTGCATGTTGAATATGTACAGGTTTACAGAGCAAAGTGTGAATATACACATATCAAACTGGTGCTGGTCTTTGATTTTGAGATTTAGGGTTTTTATTCTCATTTTCACTCACCAATTTTATTTTATTTTTTTATTCTCATTTTCACTCACTTCTTTATTTCAACTGTTTCTACATAACTCAAAGCAACTGTCTGCTATGTAGGTATCCAATCTCTGCCCCCATCCTTCCGACAACCATACTCACCAGCTCTGAGGCAACCTGCCCTGCTTTGGGACAGGTTCCTTCATTCAGCACATGCTTACTGAACACATACTATGTGCCAAGCACTGGTTCAGCCACTGGATTAGGATACAGCTATAGATCCCTACCTGTTTGGAACGTCCAGTCTAGCTGAGGAGATAGAACGATTAGAGGCTATACAGTGGAGGATAATTGGGGTGGAAGGAAGCCCAAGCACCTGGGGAAGCTTTGGAGAGGGGACCTAGCTCAGAACTGAACATTAGAAAGTTCTTGATCATTCACTTGCTCATTCATTGATTGGGTCATCACTTACTAAGGGGCTATTTGGTTACAAAGATGAATCAGAGATGGTCCCTCCCAGAAGGAGCCCACAGCTATGACACTGCAGAAAAATAACTAATCAGGTTAACACTGTTCTGTCCCCTTGAGGACAGACCATAGGAAAAAGAATTGCCCCCTCCACTTCTGGGATACCCTGGAGGGCTTCTTGGAGGAGGTGGCCTGGGGATGGGCCTTGGCCAATGGACATACATAGGACAAGGTTATTCCAGGCAGATGGCACAGTGTGAGCAGAGACCCAGAGGTTGGAATGCACAGGCAAGTAGGAAGGACAACGAGTGACTTAGAGTAAAGAAGGAGATTGGGAAAGAAGAAGGGAGCGAGGATTGGGACCAGTCCATGTAGGGCTTGGATGTTTCTAGTTCCCCACTTTGGCTCCACTCTGCTGATAATCATGTTGCCTTCTTTGCTGAGAAACAACAGGCTTCAGCTCCCTGCAACCCATATCTCCTCTTGAGTGCATTCAATCCACAACACCATGAGCCCCTCTCCATGCAGCCCCTTACCTTGCTCAGTGACTCTACCCCCAGTGCTGGCAGTGCAGGGGGTGGGCGCTGTCCCTCCCCACCCATCCAGCTGCTCCTTTCCCTCCATCCTCTGCCTCTCCCCACAACTGGGCCGACCATCCAACTGTGCCAGGCCCTTGCTGGGTGCCGGGGCACAGGGAGGAGATGATATGCTTGGCTCTAAGTAGTTCACAGTCCAGGTATGTATAGGAGAACCAGGAGGTCAACAGACACTGTCCAATGTTGCAACTCAGACGTCAGCACCCCTCACCTGGAGGGCACTGTGCAGGCCGACCCTCTCCTGTGTGCCCATGACTGTCAGGGTTTCAGCCCCCAAGTCACCTGTGCTGGACCTTCCCTCAGTCTCAGACAAACAGAGCCAGTTAGTCCCCTACAACTGACATCACCTGCCCCCACCCCCCCAGCAGAGTGAGTGCTCTCCCTGCCGCCTGGCACCTTCTGAGATTCGTGCCTGTGGTCTCTACAGACCCTGAACCCACAGGGCAGGGATTCCATCAGAATGATGTTCCCAGGTAGGCTCGGGACCAGGCGGAGAGGATGGCATTGAGTGACTGGGGCAGGGAATCATCTAGAAGCCTTGTTCTCTGAGAAGAGCTGAGGCTGCTGGGGGTGCTGAGCCTGGAGAGGGGGAGATTCAGGAAGCACCAACCATTTTTCCCTTGTGAGGGAGTGAGCTCCCCATCACTAGGATGAGCTGAGACTGGAGGGTAGACAGGGTGTTTGTCGGAGGCTACGTGCTCATCACACAGTAAGGCTATGCCTTCTGGTCTGGAACTCCTCTGCTAAAGCAATCCTCCCACCTCGGCCTCCCAATGTGCTAGGATTATAGGTGTGAGCCACTATGCCTGGCCTAAGGCTTTGCCCTCTGGACTTGCTGACCAGGCTGTCAGCATCCCAGCCTTCCCTGCCCTCCCACTCCCCTGTCCAGCCCCTTCCTACCTCCCGGCTGTGCCCGAAGAGCCAGTGTGAGGGAGGGCACGGGAACTGCAGGAGGACTCTGAGCAGCCACTGCCTGTGCAGGTAGAGCTGGGCTGCCTTGAGCAGCAGCAGAAGCAGACTGAGCAGGGAGGCTGCTTGGAGGAGCCCAGAGATGCTGCCCGGGAGTCTGCTGGGGCTCAGCACAGAGACACTCATGGTTCAGTGCCTGCAGGACCACTGACTGCCTCTGACTGCCTCTGCCTGTCTCTGACTGCCCCTGACAAGTCATGGGAGGGCTGCCCCGCCCACCGGTGGGGAGGGCGAAGGGTGAGGACAGACCTTGGACCTTAGTGTCCTGAGTTGATCAACTGTGGAGGATCCAGCTGGGGAAGCAGGGAGAGAAAAGCTTCATCAGCTGACAGTGGTAATGGCCATGCAGCGCCCACATTCCCCCCTCCACATTACTCACAAATATTTAATGAGCACCTATTCTGTGTCAGCCAGTATGGTAGGTGGGAGGCATGGTTGGAAGGAAAAGAGACATGAGCCCTGCCTTCAAGGAATTCACATTCTTCTTTACTACATTGCAATAATGTTCATTCAGTAGCACTTTTTTGTTACATGATCAAGTGAAATTCTCAATATGATATGTACATTCAAAGCCTAATATTAACCAAGTCTTTGAATCATTACTATTATGTCTTACTGCAATACTAATTCTATTTACCATAACAACCTCTTTCAACTATATATTGGGTGAGAAGAAGTGGGAATTATGTCATTTCTATTGACTGGATGATGATACGGACAAAGAGATGCTAATACAGCAGCCCTTCACACACCTTTATATCATTGTATTGGAGAGATTGGTTTTATATTATCATTAGCATGATTCCTTCTCCATTGAAATACATGACAATTTCAACAAATTTGTACCCTTAATCTTAATTAGGATCTTTTCCCATTAATAGGTCTACTTGTAGCTGTAGCCAGAAAAGTCTGCTCAATTTGAACTATACCCCTGTCTTCCGTTACCCATAGAAGGTCCTGTGGCAATTCCAGTCCTGCTTCAGCCAAGTCCGACAGTTGTAGCAGGAGCATTTTTACTAATTTTCTTTCATCCTATAATAGAAAAATAATTACACAATGAAAACTTTTACTCTTTGTTTAGGAGCCCTTACTGTATTGTTTGGTGCAATCTGTGCTTTAACACAAAATGATATTTTAAAAATTATTGCTTTGTCCTCCTCAAATCAACTAGCCTTACTTAAAAGTATTAGCATGAATCAACCCTACCTGGCATTTTTACATACCTCTACATGAGCATTCTTTAAAGCTTTATTATTCTTAGGCTCTAGATTCATTATTCATAACTTAAGTGATGAGTTAAGATCTTTAAAAAATAGAACTATTTAAAGCTCTGTCTTTTCCTACACCTTCATTAAATTTTGGAAGTCTTGCAGCAACAGGTATATCATTCCTAGTCGGCTTCTATAAGCCCAATCTTTCAAAAGCATCTTATATTAAGTATATGAAGTCATCTTAATCTAAATAATAAACACTAACTTTACCCCAAAATTGAACTTGTTAAGGTGGCAGAGCCTAGTAATTGTGTAAAACTTAGACATTTATAATCAAAAGTGTAACTCCTCTTCCTAACAACATATTAATTATTAATAAACTATTATTAGTCATTCCTGTTTAGTTAGCCATATCATTTTTAATATTAATTTTACAAAAAGTTTTAAGACATATACAACCTTGAAAAGATTGGCAGTCTCCCTGTGGACTTTGCCAATGCTGTAAAATTGTTTATTCAAGAATCACTATAAACATTACCTTCCTCTATATTAACATTTAGCATTGCATCAATTCAATCTCTTACCTTAACATTAACAACATGAATTCTCTTGCTTATGCCATATCCATTAATTAATATAAACTTAGGGACATTATTTATTCTACCAGTATCAAGCCTAGCTGTATACTTCATGCTAAGATCAGGAGGAACTTCAAATTTAAAATATACCTTCTTAAATTGGCATATTAGGAGCAGTAGCACAATTTCATATGAAGTAACTTTAGCAATCACTTTATTGTCAGTTATATTAATAAGGGAGTTCTTTACACTATCTACCCTTACAATTACCCAAGAATATTTGTGATTAATTTTTCCATCATGGCCACTTACCATCATAGGATTTATTTTAACTTCTGAAAAAACTGAGTGCTCCATTTGACATCACTGAAGGAGAATCATAACTTGTATCAGGCTTTAATGTTAAATATGTAGCAGATAATTTACCTATTCTTCTTAGCTGAATATGCTAATATCACCATGATAAATACGCCTACAATTTTATTTTTAGGAGCATTTTATAACCCATATATTCCAGAAATGTAATACAATTTTATTATTAAGACTTTACTGCTAACAATGTTATTAATATGAGTACGAGCATCATACCAACTATTTCATTATGGCCCACTCATACATTTCCTATAAAAGAATTTACTACTATTAACCTTAGCCCTATGTATGTGACATGTTTCATTCTCTGTCGTATTATCCATTATCCCACCACAAACATAGAAGAGTTATTCTAGTTTCAAGGCTCATGATATTTACATGAGACTTTGCACCTGAATTGATGCTGTAATGGGTTGAGGCTTTTGAAATGTTAGGATGGGACAAATATATTTTGCATGGGAGATGGACATTCTTTGGGGGCCAGTGGGAAGACTATAGTAGGCTGAATAATGATCCCCCAAAATAAAATATCAAGTTCTTGCCTTAAGGACCTATAAATGCTATATAATTTGGGAAGAGAGTCTTTGCAGATGTGATGAAGTTAAGGATCAAGATGGGGAGATTATCCGGGGTTATCAAGGTGGGCCCTAAATATAGAGGGAGATATAACACAGAGAGAAGAGGGAGCAAAGAAGGATTTGACGATGCTGGCCTTGAAGATTGGAGTCATGCAGCCATAAGCTAAGCAATGCTCTGCAGCCACCAGAAGCTGGAAGAGGCAGGGAATGGATTCTCCCCTAGAGCCTCTGGAGGGAGTGTAGCCTTGCTGACACTTTGGTTTTGGCTCAGGATACTAATTTTGGACTTCTCGCCTCCAGATCTATAAATTTCTGGGGTTTTTTTCCTTTTCTTTTCTTTCCCTTTCTTTTCTTTTTTTTTTTTTTTTTTTCCCAGAGATGGGGTCTTTTTATGTTGCCCAGGCTGGTCTCAAACTCCTGGGCTCAAGCGATTCTCCCACCTCAGCCTCCCAAATAGCTGAGACTACAGTCATGAGCCACTGTACCTGGCTCAGTCATTTTAAATCATCACAATTGTGGTAATTAGTTACAGCAGCCCTAGGATTTTGGTAGTAGAGGTGAGATGTGCTATAACAAATACCTAACAAGGTAGAAGCGGCTTTGGAATTGAATAATAGGGAAAGGTTGGAAGAATTTTGAAGCTCATGATGGAAAAAGCCTAGACTGCCTTAAACATATCAATATAATGCTATTGGTAGAAGTATGGACATTAAAATGCTTCTGATGAGGACTCGGAAGGAAGTGAGAAGTGTGGACGGAAAGCTTATATTGGCTTGGAGAATACTTACATTACTATAACAGAATGTTAGTAGAAATATGGACATTAAAGGTGCTTCTGATAAGAGCTCAGAAGGAAATGGGGAACATGTTATTGGAAACTGAAGAAAAGCAAACTCTGTTATATAGTGGCAGGAAACGTAATTGAATTACATCCTACAGCTGTGTGGAAAGCAGGACTTGCAAGCAATGACCTTAGATCTCTAGCTGAGAAGATTTCTAAGCAAGAGAGTTGAAGCTGCTGCTTGGCTGCTTCTGCTGTTCATAGTAAGATGTGAGAATGGAGAATTAAATTGAGGAAAGAATTGTTAAACAAAAACAAACCAGTTCCTGGTGATCTGGGAAATTGTCAGTCTATCCAGATTGAAAAGAAATGGTAAAGTTAAGAGAATCACTGTTAGGAAAATTTGCTATGGCGAGACCAACTGAGAGGTTGGATAACCTTTGCTAGTGCTGAAGAAATTAGGTGTGTGACTCATAATTGCTCTCGAGGAGCTATTCAGAAGCCAGAAATTGTGATGGGAATTATCTAGGAAAAATCTTTGGAAGACCTCCTTGCCTAGGAGGGTGAATCCATGGGAGATTCACGCAGTTTTTGAGAAAGTTGTGTCAGCAGAGCTGGCTTGTACTGTAAGTAGCAGAGAGAGGACCAAATGAAAGAAAGCTCCTGGACTCTCAAAATTCTACAGAAACAAACAAGCTGAAAAAACTACTAAGCTGCAAATATAACTTCCTTTCAAGAGAAAGGAAGAGTGACTCTGAAGGCAAAACCTCAGTCCCAGAGGGTCCAGAGGGTGGACCCTCAAGCCACAAAGGATGATTCCCAGGCTTTGAAACCTAATGTAATTTGCCCTGCTGGATTTTGAAATTTCTACAGATCAGAGACTCCTTTTTTTCCTCCACTTTCTCCCTTTTGGAATAAGAATTTCTATAACTGTTATATTATGCCTGTCCCACAATTTATTTAGGGAACTGATAACTCATTTTTTTGTTTTGTTTTGTTTTGTTTTGTTGTTTTTTACTCTAACAGCTCCAGAGATTTTGAGGAATTTTACCCAAGCATGGCTTATACCCAGAGTCTCACTCACACCTTAGATGGTTTAGGTGACAAGATTGAGATTTTTGAGCTGATGATATTTAGATGAGATTTTGGACTTGAGTTGACGCTATAAAGAATTGAGGCTTTGGGGATGTTGAGAAGGGGTGAATATATTTTCCACGTGGGATGGACATGAATCTTGGGGAAACAGAGGGCAGACTGTGGTAGGCTAAGGACCCCCAAAGATATCAGGTTCTACTTCTTAGAACCTGTATATGCTACCTTTTAGAAAAAATGGTCTTCAAAGATGTGATTACATTGAGGATTTTGAGACTGAGAAATTATCCTGGATTATGAAAGTGAGCCCTAAATGAAATCACTTGTATCCTCATAAGAGGGAGGCAGAAGATTTGACACACTCTTGGGAGAATGCCATGTGAAGACAGAGCAGGGAGATATTTGAGACTCTGGCCACCAGAACTATTCAGGAATATTCCCCCATTTCACTCAACTTTCCCCTAGTTCTGTGTTTACTTTCTACCCCTATAGCTGTCTCCCTCCTACCAGGGACTTTTGGACCCTGCCTCTTTCCCTACTTGGCTCAGCACCTGGTTTTCACCGACACTGTGAGGGGCAGTAAGGGAAAGAACGTTGGAGTCACAGAGCTTGTCTTGGATTCTGGTTTTGACTCTCCCTCAGTGCTTAGTTTCTTCATTATACTTGGACTCATAATGTGGGAATGGCTAACATTTAGCGAGCACTTACTGTGTTCTAGGCACTGAACCAAGAACTTTACATGCTTTCTCTCACAACAACCCTTCAAAACAGTTATTTTGTTTTCAATCTCATACTGTAGAAGGGAAATCTAAGGCACAAAGAGGGTAGCTGCTTGTCCAGGGTCACTAGTTGGTAAGAGGTGCAGCCAGGATTCTATCCCAGACAGGCAGGCTCAGAGACTTTGCTGGTAGCCACTTATATGAAGGAGACGATTAGGATGAGCCTCCAGCCCAAATGGCAGCCTCTAAACTTTCCAGGGGACATTTCATTCTTGCTATGTTTTATTGAGTAATTCCAAGTAGCAGAAAGATGTGTCAGATTATCAACTCCACATATTAGCATTAATCAAGCCTCCCTGTCCAGAGCAGCTCCTTGAGAAAGTGGATGGCAAACCATGTGGCTGGGTGTAGCATAGTCGTTGAAAATGATGTATAGGAGATTGTTTAATGCTATGAGTGATGGGTCTAACACAGTGATCAAAGAAGAATGTAGAATTGTATGCAGAGTGTAAGCTTAGCTCTTAGAAGGTTGTGTTTGTCATTGTCAAGATTTATTAACAAGTAAATATCTTTCCCCTTAATTTGGCATTGAGACACTTTGACCAAAGACTCCTGGAAGGTTGCCACCAGGTGCTCTGTGTCCTTATGTCTCCCATAGCATGAAACAGAGGACTGTGCCTATTGGTGATGCCCACTAAATACCTGCTGATTTGATGAACGAGTGAGAGGGAAGGGGAAAACTTTGGACTGGTTGGATCATTTTAGTAAACAGACTAAGATCAGTTTTGGGTGACACATTTTAAAAAGGAAATTGATATTTTTGTTGCTGGGTGCTTCTTCGTTTAGCATATAGACCAAACAGAGGCAGAGGAGGGGCAGTCAATTCCCCGGCGCAAGTGCTTTATATATCACCTTCCTTCATTCTTACAATACCCTGTTATAGAGCACACATCACCCTCCAGATGATCTCTTCAATGTCATGTCAGGTGACTGTCCCACCACAGGGCAGCTCCTGGAAGACACCGTGACTTTTCCCACTCCAGAGATGTTGTGCTTGGTGTTCCTTCCTCTTGGATTGCTCTTTCCTTACTCGCCACACAGCCAGATCCTTATCATCCTTTCAGTTTCACCTTAAATCTTGTCTCCAACAAGAAGCCTTTCTAGATCACCCTATCTAAGCATGTCATCCCTGTTAGTGTCTTTCATAGCACTGTCTTTATTTCCCTCTCAGCACTAACTACCGTCTATGATTATTACACTTAATTGTCTACTTGCCCATTATCAGTCTTCTCATAGAAAGGGCAGGACCATGTCTGCCTCATTCCCCAGAAATATCTAGAACAGAGCCCTGCACATGTAGGTCCTCAATAAAAATGTGTTGAACATGGTAAAGGCCATCTATGACAAACCCAGAGTAAACATCATACCGAACAGGGAAAAGCTGTGAGCTTTTCCTCTAAGAAGTGGAACAAGACAAGCATGTCCACTCTCACCACTCTTATTCAAGCAATTAGGCAAGAGAAGAAATAAAGGGCATCCAAATTGGAAAGGGGGAAATCAATAGTTCTTGGTTACAGATGACATGATCTTATGTATACAAAACCTAAGGACTCTGACAAAAAAACTCTTAAAACTGATAAACAAACTCAGTGAAGTTGCAGGATACAAAATCAACATACAAAAATCAGTACCATTTCTATACACGAGCAATTAACTTTCTGCAAAAGAAACCAAGAAAGCAATCCCATTTATAATAACTACAAAAAAATAATAAAATACCTAGAAATAAGTTTAACGGGGTGGGGAGGTGAAAGATCTCTATAAGGAAAATTATAAAACACCAATGAAAGAAATTTAAGAGGACCAAAAAAATTGAAAAACATACCATGTTCATGGACTGGAAAAATTAATATTGTTAAAATGACCATACTACCCAAAGCAATCTACAGATTCAATCACTCCCTATCAAAATACCAATGATATACTTCATAGAAATAGAAAAAACCATCCTGAAATTCATAGGGAACCACAAAAGATCCTGAATAGCCAAAGCAATCCTGAGCAAAAAGAACAATGCTAGGGGCATCATACTACCAGACTTCAAAATATACTACAAAGCTATCATAACCAAAATATCAGGGTACTTGAATAAAAACAGACACATGAAACAATGGAACAGAATAGAGAATTCCAAAATTAATCCACATATCCACAGCCAACTGATTTTTGACAAAGGCACCAAGAACATTCATTGGGGAAAGGACAGTCTCTTCAATAAATGGTGTTAGGAAAACTGGATATGCACATGCAGAAGAATGAAACTAGACTCCCACCTCTCACCCTATACAAAAGTCAACTCAAAATGGATTAAAGAGCTAAATGTAAGACATGAAACTATAAAAATACTAGAAGAAAATGTAGGGGAAATGATTTAGGACATTGGTCTGAAAAGATTTTATGAATAAGACCTCAAAAGCACAGGAAAGAAAAGCAAAAATAAACAATGGGACTATATCAAACTAAAAAGTTTCTGCAGAGCAAAAAAACAATCAACAGAGTGAAAAGACAACAGGGAGAAAAAAATTGCAAACTATTCATCCAACAGAGGATTAATATCCAGAATATGCAAGGAACTTAAATATCTCAACAGAAAAAAAAATCTGATTAAGAAATGAGCAAATGATCTGAATAAACATTTCTCAAAAGAGGACATACAAATGGCCAACAGATACATGAAAAAATGCTCAATATCACTAATCATCAGGGAAATGCAAATCAAAACCACAATGAAAAATGAGCACCCCAATTAGGATAGCTGTTATCAAAAAGACAAAAAATAACAAATGCTAATGAAGATGCAGAGGAAAGGGAACTCTTATACACTGTTGGTGGGAATACAAACTAGCACAGTCACTATGGAGAACATTATAGAAGTTCCACAAAAAACTACAAATAGAACTACCATGTATGTAATCCAGCAATCCCACTACTGGGCATTTATCTAAAGGAAAGGAAAGGAAATCAGCATATCGAAAAGACATCTGCACCTTCGTGTTTATTGTAGCACTATTCACAATAGCCAAGATATGTGATCAACCCAAGTATCTAACAACAGATGAATGGATAGAGAAAGTGTGATATACATACACAAGAAATACTATTCAGCCGTAAAAAAGAATGAAATCCTGTCATTAATGGAAACAGATGAAACTGGAGAACATTATGTTAAGTGAAATAATCCAGCATCAGGAACAGAAAGTTAAGTACTGCATGTTCTCACTCACATGTGGAAGCTAAAAAAAGAAGTTGATTTCATAGAAGTAAAATGTAGAATAGAGGATACTAGAATCTGGGAAGGGAAGGGGGAAGAAAAGGATAGAGAAAGATTTGTTAAAGGATACAAGATTACAGCCAGATAGAAAGAAGAAGTTTTAGTGTTTTATAGCACTGTAGGATGACTGTAGCTAACAATAATATATATTTTCAAATAGAAGAGAGGATATTAAATGTTCCCAACACAAAAAAATGATAAATATTTGAGAGGATGGTTACGCTGATTACCCAGATCTCATCATTGTACATTGTATGCATGAAAACATCACAATGTACCCCATAAATATGTACAATTATTATGTATCCATTAAAAAATCAAGGATAAAAATGTGTTGAAAGACACAACAAGGGCGGAATTGAGGTGATTTCTGTATTGTACAACAAGCAGGTATTATCTTATGGTAAAAATGCTTTAATGTTGAGAAGAAAGCTCTTTCTGGCTGCAGTACAGATAGAGAATGGGTGGCAGGTTCCAGGTGGAAGCAGGCTGGTGAGTTTGGGGTTGTTGAGCTAACCCAGATGTGAGGAGAGGGTGGTTGGGACTTAGAGCTGTGGCTGTGGGGCTGGAGAGGGCACTGAGCCCAGAGATGCTTAGGAGAAAGAGGTGCAGGGTGAGGGAGGGAATTTTCCCTCCTCTTCCCTTCCCCTCCTAGAGACTTGGGGCCTGGCTGGTGACACTGGGCTCCTGAGTGGCCCTGGACTTCTGTCATCATTTCAGATCCAGCAAACGGGGAGCCTGGACGAAGTGGTGCCCTGAGCCCACCAGTTCCCCTATGCCCACCCACTCTGGTTTGGACGAATCGTGGCTTCCTGAACATCTATGAGACCAACTATGCCAAAGCTGTGTACACCTGTGGGGGTGAGATGCTCTTGGGAGAGGGTGGGGCTTCTGAGAGAGAGAGATCAGGGTACAATGTGGGGAGGAGGACTTGGCCTGAATCCTAAGTCTAGGCAGCTGAGGTCCTCATCCTACTTATCAATGAGCCTCCTGTGGGAACTGCCTGTCCCTGCTTTACCTAATCTTCTTCTCCTGCAGACCCCAAGGCCCAGATGTGTATGACTTCTTCCTCCAGTAGATTGGTGAATGAACACCTGCCTTCCTAGCTCTGCCCATCCCAGACCTTGGTGCTGGGTGACCAGGATTCTGCCCTGCCCTGTCCCTTCCTGCCCTGCCCCACTCCATTGATTACCCCATCAACTGGACTACCTGGTCCCCATGTGCCTGTCCTAAGCTCACCTACTTTGTGGACAGTCAGAGGAGGGTGCAGGAGAGCTCCTGACTGGCTGGCAGAGTAAGTGGACTCCAGGCACTTTCTCTTGCCAGTTTATCTTCTACCCTGGATGGGCATCTATTATGCTGGATCTGTTTCTCTGATAAAACCCTGACTGATGCAAATTTTGGTACAAAGAATAATTCTAGAGAAACAGAATCTTAAGGACAAATTTCCTGAATTCTTTCTGGGTTTTCCTTGAATTGGTTCTCTAAGCTGACTAGTTTGAAAGTCATTAATTACTCTATTTCCAGTGGTAAAGAGGATCTGGTGGTCCATGGCATGATGTGGCAATACAGATAAGCAAAATATTGCCATTGGATACTACTAATCAGATACCTTATAAAAGGCAACCTTATAAAAGGGAAAGTTCTGGGTGACTAGGTATTTGATACTTCAGAACATTTTAGTCAAATTAAGGAGTATATTAAGATTGGCTGGTTGCTCCTAACTGCGCTGGAGATTTTATGTCTAGATGATCTGTCCAGTGCTGAAAGTGGGGTGTTGAAGTACCCAACTATTATTGTATTGGGGTCTGTCTCTCTCTTTAGCTCTAATACTATTTGCTTTATATATTTATGTCCTCTGGTGTTGGATGAGTATATATTTAGAATTGTTATATCCTCTTGCTGGATTGATCCCTTTATCATTATATAATGACCTTCTTTGTCTCTTTTTATGTTTTTTGACTTAAAGTCTATTTTGTCTGATATAAGTGTAGCTACTTCTGCACACTTTTAGTTTCTGTTTGCATGGAATATTTTTTCCATTCCTTTACTTTCAGTCTATTTATGTCTTTACAAGTGAAGTGAGTTTCCTGTAGGTAGCATATGGTCGGGTCTTGGTCAGATCTTGTTTTTTATCCATTCAGCCAATCTATATCTTTTAATTAGGGGATTTTAACTCCTTACATTCAAGGTTGTTATTACTCTTGTCATTTGGTTTATTGTTTTCTGATTGTTTTGTATATCTTTGTTTCTTTCTTCATCTTTAATTGTGTACCTTTATGATTTGGTGGTGTTTTGTAGTGACAACATTTGACTCCTTTCTCTTTCTCATTTGTATATCTGCTCTACCAGTGAGTAAATAGTTTTTTTGTTGTTTTCATGATGGTAGATATTGTCCTTTCACTTCCAGATGTAGAACTCCCTTAAGCATTTCTTGTAGGGCTTGTCTAGTGTTCATAAATTTCCTCAGTTTTTGCTTGCCTGGAGAAGACTTTATTTCTCCTTCATTTTTGAAATATGACTTTGATAGGTATAGTATTCTTGGCTGACAGTGTTTTTTTTTTTCTTTCAGCACTTTGAATATATCATCCCATTCTCTTCTAGCCTATAGGTTTCTGCTGAGAAATCCACTGTTAGTCTGACAGGATTCCCTTATATGTGACTTGACACTTTTCTCTTGCTGTTTTTAGAATTTTCTCTTTGTGTTTGATTTTTGACAGTTTGACTGTAGTGTGCCTTGGAGAAGACTTTTTTGGGTTGTATCTGTTTGAGAATCTTGGAGTTTCCTGTATATGGATATTTATATCTCTTGAAAGACTTGGGAAGTTTTCAGGTATTATTTCACAAAATAGGTTTTATATGCATTTGCCCATGTCTTCTTATGGAACTCTCTTGTATATGATGAGTCACTTCTTTCTTGAAGCTTTAAAATTCCCTCTTTATCTTTTGGCTTTAAAACCCACTTAAAGTATGTGGATCTCCCTAAGTTTATCCTGCTTGGAGTTCATTGAGCTTCTTAGATGTGTGTATTCATGTCTTTCATCAGATTTGGGAAGTTTTAGGCCGATATTTTTTCCTCCCCTTTCTCTATTCTCCTTCTGGGATTTCCATAATGCATGTGATGGTTTGCTTGCTGGTCTCCCATAGTCCCTTTGGCTCTGTTTATTTTTCTTCATTCCCTTTTATTTCTGAATATCAGACTGGATAATTTCAAATGTCTTATCTTCAAGTTCTCTGATCTTTTCTTCTACCTGTTCAAGTCTGATAGTGAATCTCTCTAGTGAGTTTTCCCTTCAGTTATTGTACTTTTCATCTCCAGAATTTCTGTCTGGTTCCTTTTTATAATTTCTTTTTATTGATATTCTCATTTTGTTCAGACATCATTTTCCTGATTTCTTTTAGTTCTTTGTCCATGGTTTCCTTTAATATTGAATATATTTAAGATAGCTGATTTAACATCTTTGACTAATAATTTCAGTGTCTGAGCTCCCTCAGGGGTGGTTTCTGTCATATTCTTTTTCTTAATTTTTATTTTTAATTATTATGGGTACATAATAGTTATATATATTTATGGGGTCCATGTGCCATTTTGGTTTAGGCATACAATGTGAATTAATCAAATCAGGGTAATTAGGGTATCCATCACCTCAAGCATTTATCATTTCTTTATCTTGGGAGCATTTCAATTCCACTCTTTAAGTTATTTTAAAGTATACCATAACTTATTGTTGACTATAGTCACTTTGCTGTGCTATCAAATATTATTAATTCTACCTAACTATCTAACTCTATTTTTACACCTATTAACATCCCTAGTTTATCCCCCCTCCATCCCTCTGCTACCCTTTCCAGCTTCTGGTAATCATCATTCTACTCTCTATTTTCATGATATCAATTGTGTTAATTTTTAGATCCCACATGTGAGTGAGAACATGTGAGATTTGTCTTTCTGTGCTTGGCTTATTTCACTTAACATCATGTTCTCCATGTTGGTGCAAATGACAGGATTTCATTCTTTTTTATGGCTGAATAATATTCCATTGTGTATACGTACCACATTTTCTTTATCCATTCAAACACTGATGGACACTTAGGTTGACTCCAAATCTTAGCTATTGTGAATAGTTCTGCAATAAATATGGGAGTGCAGATATCTTTTTGATATACTGATTTCCCCTCCTTTGGATATATACCCAGCTGTGGGATTGCTGGGTCATATGGTAGTCTACTTTCAGATTTTTGAGGAGCTTCCATACTGTTCTCCAAAGTAGTTGCACTAATTTACATTCCCACTACCTGTGTACAAGGGTTCCCCTTTCTCCACATCCTCACCAGCATTCATTATTGCCTGTCTTTTTGATAAAAGCCATTTTAACTGCAGTGAGATGATATCTCATTGTAGTTTTGATTTGTGTTTCTCTGATGACTAATGATCTTGAGCATATTTTCATATACCTGTTGACCATTTGTATGCCTTCTTTTGAGAAATGTCTATTCACATCTTTTGCTCATTTTTAATTGGATTATTTGATTTTTTCCTATGGAGTTATTAGAGCTCCTTATATATTCTAGTCATATTCCCTTCTCAGATGGGTAGTTTACAAATATTTTCTTCCATTCTGTGTGTTGTCTCTTCACTTGTTTTTTGTTTCCTTTGCTGCGCAGAAGTTATTCTGTGTCCCATTTGTCCACTTTTGCCTTGGCTGCCTGTGCTTTTGAGGTATTACTCAAAAAATCATTGCCCAGACCAATGTCCTGGAGCATTTCCCCAATGTTTTCTTTTAGTAGGTTCATAGCTTTAGGTCTTAAATTTAAGTCTTTAATCCATTTTTAAGTTACAGTGTACAGCAAGGTCTTTAAACCATTTTGATTTGATTTTTGTATATAGCTAGAGATAGGTGTCTAGTTTCCCAGCACCAGTGATTGAAGAGACTGTCCTTTCCCCAATGTATGTTCTCAGTACCTTTGTCTAAAATGAGTTCAGTGTAGATGTATGGATTTATTTCTGGGTTCTCCATTCTGTTCCATTGGTCTATGTGTCTGTTTTTATGCAGTACCATGCTATTTGGGTTAATATATATCTCCGTAATATAATTTGAAGTAAAGTAATGTGATTCATCTAGTTTTGCTCTTTTTACTCAGGATGGCTTTGGCTATTCTGGGTCTTTTGCAGTTCCATATAAATTTTAGGCTTATTTTTTCTATTTCTGTGAAAAATGTCATTGTTATTTTGATAGAGATTGGCTTGAATCTATAGATTGCTTTGGGTAGTATGGACATTTAAACAATATTGATTCTTCCAATCCATGAGCATGAAATGCTTTTCCTTTTTTGTGTGTCCTCTTAAATTTCTTTCATCAATGTTTTATAGTTTTTATTGTAGAGATCTTCAACTTCTTTGGTTAAGTTTATTCCTAGGTAGTTTTTTTTTTTTTTTTGTAGCTATTGTAAATGGGGTTACTTTCTTCATTCATTTTACAGATTGTTCACTGTTGGTATGTAGAAATGCTATTGATCTTTGTATATTTATTTTGTATCCTTCAACTTTACTGAATTTGTTTATTGGCTCTAATCGTTTTTTGGTGGAATCTTTATGTTTCTCTAAATATAAGATTATATCATCTGCAAACAAGGATAACTTGACTTCTTGCTTTCCAATTTCAATGCCCTTTATTTATTTGTCTAATTTCTCTAGCTAAAACATCTAGTACTATGTTGAATAACAGTGGTGAAAGTAGGCATCCTTGTCTTATTCCAGATCTTAGAGGAAGACTTTCAGTTTCTCCCCATTCAGTATGATACTAGCTGTGGGTCTCTTGTATATGGCTTTTATCATGTTGAGGTATGTTCATTCCATACCCAGTTTTTTGAGAGTTTTTATCATGAAGGAGTATTGAATTTTATCAAATGCTTTTCAGCATCAATTGAAATTATCATATGGTTTTTATCCTTTGTTCTGTTGAAATGATGTATCACATTGACTGATTGCATATGTTGAACCATCCTTGCATCCCTGGGATGAATTCCACTTGATCATGATGAATACTGTTTTTAATATGTAGTTGAATTCAGTTTGCTAGTACTTTGTTGAGGATTTTCACATATATGTTCATCAGAAATATTGGTCTATAGTTTTCTTTTTTGTTGTGTCTTTGCCTGCTTTTAGTATTAATATCAGGGAGATACTGACCTTATAGAATGAGTTTTGGAGTATTCCCTTCTCCTTAATTCTTTTTGAATAATTTGGGTAAGATTGGTATTTGTTCTTCTTTAAATGTTTGGTAGAATTCAACATTGAAGCCATTGGGTCCTAGGCTTTTCCTTGATGGGAGACTTATTACTGCTTCTATCTCATTAGTTGCTATTGGCCTGTTCAGGTTTTGGCTTTCTTCCTGGTTCAATCTTGGTAGATTGTCTGTGTCTAGGAATTTATTCATTTCTTCTAGGTTTTCCAATTTATTGGTATATATTTGTTCATGATAGTCTCTAATGATCCTTTGAATTTCTGCAGTATCATTTGTAATGTCTCCTTTTTCACCTCTGATTTCATTTATTTGGGTTTTATCTCTTTTTTTCTTAGTCTGGCTAAAAGTTTTCAATTTTGTTTATCTTTTCAAAAACTCAACTTTTCATTTTGTTGATCTTTTGTATTTTTTGTCTCAATTACATTTATTTCTGCTCTGACCTTTATTTCTTTTCTTCTACTAATTTTGAGTTTGGTTTGCTCTTGTTTTTCTAGTTCTTTAAGATGCACATTTATGTTGTTTATTTGAAGTTTTTCTACTTTTTTGATGTAGGCACTTATTGCTATAATCCTTCCTCAGTGTTGGTTTTGCTGTATCTCATAGGTTTTGTTATGTTGTGTTTTCATTTTCATTTGTTTTTGTAATTTTTTAATTTCCTTCTTAATCTCTTCATTCACCCATTGGTCATTCAGGAGAGTATTGTTTAATTTCCATGTGTTTGTATAATTTCCAAAGTCCCTCTTGTTATTGATTTCTAGTTTTATCCCATTGTGGTCAGAAAAAATATTTGATATGATTTCAATTTTTTTGAAATTTTTAAAACTTGTTTTGTGGCCTAACATATGGTCTATCCTTGAGAATGATCCATGTGCTGAGGAGAAGAACATGTGCTCTGCAGCTGTCAGATAAAATGTTCTATAAATATCTATTAGGTCTATTTGCTCTATAGTGCAGGTTAAGTCCAAGGTTTCTTTGTTGATTTTCTGCCTGGATGATTGGTCCAATACTGAAAGCTGAGTGTTGAGGTCTCCAACTATTATTGTGTTGAGGTCTACCTCTCTCTGTAGCTCTAATAATATTTGCTTTATATATCTGAGTGCTCCAGTGTTGGGTGCATATGTATTTAGAATTTTTATATCCTCTTGCTGAATTGACTGCTTTATCATTATATAATGACCATCTCTGTCTCTTTTTACAGTTTTTGTCCTGAACTCTATTTTATCCGATATAAGTATAGCTAATCCTGTTCTTTTTTGTTTTCCATTTGCATGGAATACCTTTTTCTATCCCTTTATTTTTAGTCTATGTGTGTCTTCACAGGTGAAGTGAGTTTCTTGTAGGCAGCATATTTGGGTCTTTTTAAAAATCCATTCAGCCACTCTATCTGTGTCTTTTGATTGGAGTGTTTAGTCCATTTATATACAATGTTACTATTGATAGGTAAAGACTTACTAATTTGATTTCTGGTTGTTTTCTGGTCCTTTCTTCCTTCCTTTTTTCCTTCCTTCTTTCCTTCCTGTCTTCCTTTGTGTAAAAGTGACTTTCCCTGGTAGCATGTTTTAATTTCTTGTTTTTATTTTTTGTGTATCTGTTGTAGGCTTTTTGATTTGAGGTTACCATGAGGCTTGCAAAAAACATCTTGTAACCAATTATTTTAAACTGATGACAACTTAACTGTGCTTACAAAAAAACAAACAAACAAGCAAAGAGAAAGCTAAAAAAAACTCTACACTTTAACTCCATCCTCCTGCTTTCTTACTATTGTTGTTTCCATTTTTTATACTATCTATTAATATCTCTTAAAAAGTTGTTGTAGTTATTATTTTTAATAGGTTTATCTTTTAGTCTTACTACTCAAGATACAGGTGGTTTCCATACCACAATTACAGCAATAGAGTATTCTGTCTTTGTCTGTGTATTTACTGTTGCTAGTGAGTTTTATACCCTCAGATTATTTCTTATTGTTTGTTAACATCTTTTTCTTTCAGATTGAAGAAATCCCTTTAGCATTTCTTGCAGGATAGATCTGGAGTTGACACAATTTCTCAGCTTTTGTTTGTCTAGGAAGTCTTTATTTCTCCTTCATGTTTGAAGGATATTTTAGCAGGATATAGTATTCTTGGATTAAGAGTTTTTTTCCTTTAGCATGTTGAATATGTCATGCTGCTCTCTCGGCCTGTAAGGTTTCCACTGAGAAGTTTGCTATTAGATGTATAAGAACGCCTTTATATGCTTTTTGCTTTTTTCTTACTTCCCTTAGGACCCTTTCTTTATCCATGACATTTGGGAGTTTAATGACTAAATGTCTCAAGGTAATCTTATTTGGGTTAAATCTGTTTGGTGTTCTATTACCTTCTTACAGCTGACTATTGATATCTTTTTGTATGTTTAGAAAGTTCTCTGTTATTATTTCTTTTAATAAACTTTCTACCCCAGTCTCTCACTTTACCTCCTCTTTAAGGCCAATAACTCTTAGATTTGCCCTTCTGATGCTATTTTCTAGATCTTGAAGCATGCTTCATTCTTTTTTCTTTTTTCTCTTCTGACTGTGTATATAGCCTGTCTTCAAGCTCACTAATTCTTTCTTTTGCTTGATCAATTCTGCTGTTGAGAGACTTTGATGCATTTTTCAGTTTGTCAATTGAATTTTTCAGCTCCAGAAATTCTGCTTGTTTTTTTTTATTAGTTCAATCTTTGTTAAATTTCTTAGATAGGATTCTGAATTCCTTCTCTGTGTTATCTTAAAGTTCACTGAGATTCCTCAGAACAGCTGTTTTGAATTCTCTGAATGAAAGGTCACATATCTCCATCATTCTGGGATTGGTCATGGGTGCCTTATTTAGTTCATTTGGTGAGGTCATGTTTTCCTGGATGTTCTTGGTGCTTGTGGATGTTCATCAATGTCTAGGCATTGAAGAGTTATGTATTTATTCTAATCTTCACAGTCTAGGTTGTTTGTAACCATCCTTCTTGAGAAGGCTTTCAAGGTATTCAAAGAGAATTGAGTGTTGTGATCAAAGTCTTTAGTCACTGTAGCTGTATCAGTGCTAGAAGGTGCCTTAAGCCCAGTAACACTGTGACTCTCACAGACTCCTGGTCATGCTGCCTTGGCTGACTTGGGTCAGATATGGGAGAATTCCCTGGATTACCAGGAAAAGTTTCCCACTGTCTTCCTTTACTTTCCCTCAAACAGAAGGAGTCACACTCTCCATGTTGGGCTGCTGAAGTTGGGGGAGTGGTGGTGTGAGCACTCCCCCATGGCCACCACAGCTAGGACTGTGCTGGCTCACACCTGAAGCCGGCACAGTCTTGCCCAAGTGCTGTGGCAAGTACTGCCTGGCTACTGCTGATGTTTATTCAAGACTCACCAGCTCTTTAGTCAGTAGGTGGTGAATCCTGCCAGGACTGGGTCCTTCCCGTTAGGGCAGCAGGTTCCCTTCTGGCCCAAGGTGGGTCTAGAAGTGCCCCCTAGGAGCTAAGGCCTGGAATCAGGGGCTTCACAAATATGCTTTGGTACTTTATTTTACTGTGGCTGAGCTGGTATCCAAGTTGCAAGACAAAGTTCTCTGTACTCTTCCCTTTTCTTTCCCCAAGTGGAAGGAGTCTCTCCCTGAGCTGCATTGTCTGGAGCTGGGGGAAGGGTGATGCAGGCACTCCCTTGGCCACCACAGATGGTGTCTCACTGGGTCATGTGCACCCCAAGTCCACTGGTTCTGAGCCCAGTGCAGCAGAAAGACTTTCCCAAGGACTGCAGTCTTTGTGACCTGACTGCCTTTCAAATTTATTCTGGGCCCCAGGCTGCTTTTGTCAGCCAGTGGTGGAGCTAGCTGGAACTCAGTTTCCTACTGCTGGGACAGAGGATTCTCCTCTGGCTGGGGCTGATCTAAATGCTCCCTCCGTGGGCACCAGCAGAATTCTGCCCTGTGTTGTGTTCCCTTGTGACAGGGTGGGCCTGAGTTCCAATGAAAATCCCACAGTCACTTCACTCTCCCTCCCACAAGTACACAGATTCTCTCTCCATCTAGTGTTGGCATGGCACTGCCAGGGTGGTGTGGGCAATGCAAGACTGTCTTCAGTGCCTCTTTCCTTGATATAAAGTTAAAACCTGTGATCACTCACCTGGTTTTTGCTTCTTATGAAGGTGCTTTCTTGTGTGGATACTTGTTCAATTTGGTGTTCCTGTGGGGAGGTGATTGCTGTGGGGTTACATTTAGCCATCTACTGTCATATTTTTTATTTCATCTAACTAGGCAATTCTTTTCTGCTTCTTTGTATGTTTTGTGATTATTTGTTGAGAACTGTACTTTCTGAGTATTACATCATTGTAACTTGAAAATCTAATTCTCTCACTCCTCAGTGATCGCTTGCATTTTGATCGTTGAGGACTGGAGTCAACCTCTTGTGACTCTTCCAGACTATTTTTGCAAAGTCTGTATTCCTTGTTGTATGTGGTTAGCCGGTTGTTTTCTATTGCCTCTGTGTATCACCACTTACTATCTGCAATGAGAGGCAGTACCAAATTCTGAGGAAGTAAGAGTTTCTTTTCCCTGTACTTAGCACAATGCTGACATAGTAGAGAAAAAAAAATTCATTCTACGTTTTCACAGTGCTTAATCTTTCCAAAGCACAATCACAGCTACTTCTAAATTTATCAGGTATTATTAACTTGATTTTACAGACAAGAAAAGTAAGGCCCAGAGATCTTAATTGGCTCCTCAAGGTCACAAAGCAAGTAAATGTCAGAGTTGGGACCAAAACCCAAGGTTTCTAACTCCAGTTTTGCTACTACCTGCCTATCATTTATTTAGCATAATACTATATTCTGGGCATTGTGCTAAGCTCTTTTCACATATTATCTTCTTTAACCCTTATAATACCCTGTCAGGTGGTGTCTTAGTCTGTTTTGTGTTGTTATAAAGAAATACTTAAGACTGGGTAATTTATAAAGAAAAACCACTTATGTGGCTCACGATTCTGCTGGATGGAAGATTTGGAATCTAGTGAGGGCCTCAGGCTGCAGAGATCACATGGTAAGAGAGGAAGCAAGAGAGTGGAGGGGGGCAGGGTTGCCAAGCTCCTTTTAACAACCAGCTCTCATGGGCTAACAGAGTGAGAACTCACTCACTCTCCCCAACCCTAGGGGACAGATCTGCCCCCACGACACAAACACCTCCCATTAAGCCTCATCTCCAGCATTGGAGATCAAATTTCAACATGAGATTTGGAGGGGACAAACATCCAACTAGAGCAGATGGTTATTGGGAAGTACTCTAGGGGAAAATACCTATGAGACTGTGAGGGAGCAAGGGCAGGGGGAGAAGATGAACTGTGACGTGCTCAAAGCAGATGCCGCAGCCAATCTCATATTAAGCACTGAAGCTGGGGTGTTCTTTAGAGTTGTCTTGAATAGAGGTGAGGGGAACAGGCTATTGTACCTCCACAATGCCCAGTTATTGGTTGCAGACTGCCTCTGAAGAAGAGTGTATCCTTGAGCAAAGTGGGTTCCTGTGATGTAGGGAAATGCTCAGAGAAGAACACAGATGTCATCCATGAGCAGACTAATACTGCTGGCAATAGGGGGGATAAGTGCCTCAGTCCTGAAGGAGGATCTCAGTAGTGCACCATAATACCCTCTGCGGTCTACACCCTGTTCACTGCTTGGATCCACTTGCTTCATATAGTAATTTCCTTGGGAAACTTAGGAGAGGAGGCCTAAAGAGATGACCATTTGTAGTCTCAAGGACACAAATAATACTTATCATCTCCCTCCTCTACTCCTCTTCCTAGATTTTCCTCATCCTCACCTAGCATCACTGCTGGTCTAGGTGTGGTGACCCAGCCCCTTATCCCTGAGGGTCTGAGCCCTTGGTCACCATAATCATCTCATGATGCACATGTCTATATACTGTTGTAAGAGGGCAGGGAATACCAAAAGATTTCCTAGCAGATCATTTGGGTCCCAAGGTATTCTACACTGCCTCTATTGTGAATGGCAGCCATACCTCCTCCTAAGGATCAAGGTAAATGACCCTTACCAGAATGGGGACTTCTTGCCTTGCTTGCTAATCTCTTAGTACAAGAAATCTGAAGTGCCTGGGTGGAAGCCTTAACTTAATGTTTAAGGGGACTTTGCTAAGCCCTTTGGTGGAAATGTCTCCTCTCTGGGAACCAGATCTTTAGACTCACAGAACTTATTGTTGTGGGTATGGGAAGCACAAATTCCCCCAAGTGGATCACTGAGAGCAGAATCAAATTTCTTTCCACTCCTTGGTTTCTAGATACATGAAGTCTATCTGTTGCTAACATAGCACCATTAGGTCATTGAGTAGGGTGTATATTACATCCTAGAGGATGGAGCTCCATCCTCACAAGGTATTGTCTCCAAATTGGAGCCCCAGCTGTGCCTTCAAAGGGCCATCCCATCACCTTTTCAGGACAGCAACTTGTGGGTGGGCAGTATGTGATGGGTCAGTGGATCACATGATTGTGTGTTCATTGCTGCATTTCATTTTCTGTAAAGCAGGTCCCATGGTCCAAGGTGATGTTATGTGAGATCTTGTGTCAGTAGATCAAACACTATGTAAGCCCATGGATATTTGTGTCAGCTGAAGCCCCACAGAGAAAAAGGGTAAATCCATAAGTAGAATATGTGTCAAATCCAGTTAAGATTTATTATGTCTATTTCAGGGTACAAGAGGTCCAATGTGGTTATCTTCTCAGGGGATGGTGCTGTTTGGGGCCTTAGCACTGGTCTGTTTTGCCGGCAGGTTGAATGTTTCCCAGAGATATCAGTGAGTCGGCCTGAGTGAGTAGGAGGGACCCCATGCTGTTGGGCCCCTTCATAACCTCCATCCCTGCCACTATGGCTACTTTGTGCCAGCACTGGGACATGTGATGACAGAGGCTGGCTGATGTTAACTGATGGAGTCACTTTGACTACTAAGTTTTTTCATGCCTCTCTGTGATAGAAACTCTCAGGTAGATATTAGCATGCAATACAAAGATCTTCGCATTTCATTGCAAGTTGTCATTATTCCATCCATATTCCTGTTTCCCAGACCTCCTTGTTCCCTATTTTCTTTCCAAATGTATTTATGTTTTTAAGTTGACATAAAAATTGTATGTATTCACTCTTATTTTTAATCTTTCTACTTCCAGGCCCCAGTCAAATCAGCCAAGCCATTTACCAGTGCTCATAAGCCCCTATGCATTCTTATTCTGAATCACTTTGTTTCCCATTCAGTGGATGACCAGGGGCACTTTGCACAGCTCTGTGCATTGGCAGGACTCCCTCTCACCGCTGCCCTTCGGAGTTGCCCTGAGTGGGGCTGTAGAGCGCAGCAGTCCGCTATCAGCTTGCTCTCACTTTTTGAGCCAGCCCCGCTAGGCATCAAACTCAGCCTTTTTCCTCTTCCTTCAGCAGGTCCTAGAGGACCCCGCATGCAGCCATTGGTATGAGTCTAGGAAGAGCTGACCAGGCAACAGTGGTGGATGACGTGAAAGTTTGGGCCACCTGCTCACACAGCGTATTTGTGTCCTTGGGTCCTACTTGTGTCCGATCCCAGGTGTACCACTTGCCTCTTATGATGTTTTGCTGCTGGGCCTGCCCAACTTTATGGTTTAGTAGGTCTTATACAACCTGCTCAAAATGGACAGTTGTGGCCCTGTGGCATGTCAAGAGCTGTTTTTCAAATGGTGTACAGGGATATCCAATATCTTTTCATATGCTTATTTATCAACTTGTATATTCTTTTGGATGAACTTTTCATCTAGCCCTAGGTTCCAAAGGTTTTCTCCTGTTTTCTTTTGGTTGTTCAGATTGAGCAAGAGTCCTACTGGCAGCCATCTATCTTGCCCCTGGGGACACCTGTTTGATTAACCACTTGCACAGCTCTCTTCAGGTCAGGCCACCCGGTGGTCCCTCCAGCCTTGCTGATAATTTCACCTGCCTTGCTTCTAATTATTAAGTACTGTCACCTGGCCCCTTTTATTTTTGCATCCTCCCATGTCCACTGCTACCTAAGAGCTCGGGTCTGTACTGGCATCTCCTACCATCATTTCTGCCTAGAGAGGACAGCCACCACTGAGCTTCTTAATGATGCTGGCATCCCTCTTTCCTTATCACTTTGGTGAATCAAGTGTCCTTTGAGTCCTTTTACGTAGCCAGTCATTGAGGTTTTTTTGCATTACATAGTGTCTTCATCCTAGCAAGGCTACTTAGAATCATCTGAATCCTACTTTTTAGTGTCAGCCTTTGTTTTTCCCAAGCTTCCAGAGTCTTCCTAGCAGCACATTAGTCTTGCCTCCTAGGGTCCTTGACAGTGTTAAATCCTATATCGCAGGAGAGGACTTTTGTACTGATGAATCCTCCCCATATAAACTCTATGTTCTGTCCCCCTTAACCTAGAATGCTCAGGCTCTGGCCAGTCATTCTGAGTATATCTTTCAGCTTCTTCGGGGGACAGTCTGTTTTGCCTCTGAACAGACGCAGCACTTTCCTGGCTCGGTTATGTTGTGATTTAACTCTAGTTATTGGTCTGGTGGCCTGGAGGGGAGGTGGGGGTAGATCCTGAGAGAGGAACGTTTTTGTTGTGCAAGGTAGAGGCTTCTGCACTGTCCTTAAGCAAAACGTGTGTGCTTACCTTTGACAGGGAAGAGTGAGCCGCTTCTACCTGCTGGAATTGTTCAGGGGAAATCTAGGGATCCAAGATTTTCAGGTGCATCGACTCAGATGTTCCTTTCTCATGTTTCAGGGTCCATTCGTTTCAGTAGGTCCCCTGACCTTGGTGTGGCCGTCTTGCTGAAGTTGAGAATTCAACCTCCTCTGGAGCTATGCTCTTCTGGAATTAAGCCCTGGAGCTGATTTTCAGTGTCTTCTGCCCTCTGACTGCAGCAGAACAATTCCTGGAGAGAGACATAGCTTTGAGTCATTAGCAGTCAATACACCAGAGAGCTGGGGGAATGAGTGCCTTGGTTCTGAAGGGGAATCTGAAAAGTAAGCCGTGGCTTACAAAACAAGCCCTACGAATAAGTACTATAAAAATGCCCATTTTACAGTCGAGGAAACTGAGTCTCCAAAGAGGCAAAGTAACTCACTCAAGACTACACAGATAGTAAATAGTGCCCATTATTTGAAACTGGTTTGTTCTGAATACTGAGCCAGAGGTCTTAATCAGTAAGCTGTATTATCTTTCAGAGATGTGTTTGTCTAATATCTCAGCTTTGAACATCTGCTTAGTTACTTGGACAAAGCCCTTGGTTAAGTTTTGGATTACTTTCTGTGGTAGGCAAAATAATAGTCCCTCAAATATGTCCACATCCTTATCATCACACCTGTGAATGTGTTACTTTATATAACCAAAGGGATTTTGTAGATGCAATTATGTTAAAGAATTTTATATAGAGAGATTATCCAGGATTATTTGGGTGGGTCCAATTTAATCACATGGATCCTTACAAGTGTGGACCCTTCTCAGAGAGATGAAATGTTGCTGGCTTTGAAGATGGAGGAAGGGGTTCATGAATCAAAGAATGTGAGTGGTCACTGGGACTTGGAAAAAGCGAGGAAATAGATTCTCTCTTAGAAAGAAATGCAGCCCTGCTGATGCCTTGATTTTAGTCCAGTGAGACCCATGTCTCATGTTTGGTCTACAGAAATGTAAGATAATATATTTGTGTTGTTTTAAGCCACTACATTTGTGATAATTTGTTACAGCAGCAACATAATACTAACATCTGGAATGATTCCTGCCTCCTTCCATTCATGGAGCTATGAGAGGGTGCAGTCTTAACTGAGAAATTTCCAGCTGTTCTCCATAGAAGCAGGACGAGATATACACCTTGAAGCAGACTTTCTTTGTCCTATGAGGGTCTCTTGAGTTGTAGAGAGAACAGACATCCATTTTTAGGGGACACCTCAGGGTATAATAGGACCTTTTGTTTACGAGGTTTGGCAAAAGCTATCCCTCTCTGAGTCAAAGTTCTTTCCACATACAGCTAAGGAAGAGACGGATACTCCATCCTCGGCCGCATAAGATTGGAAGTGAGAGAGATCTTTCAGGATCAACACTTGATTATGACAGTCTCAGTGGCAGGGAAGAGCAGTGATTCCCTTGAAATAAAATTACCTTGTTCAAAGGGAGGTTCTAGACTAGGCGCTGTGATCAACATAAGATCTTGAGAGTTTTAGGGGAAGGAATGATTTTTGCCATCATTTGTGGCTGGTTCTGCTAGCTTTTTCTGGTGCAGTGCTTTGAGGAACAGTGTATGATATGGGGAGAGGGTGTCAAAAGAGCAGTGACCTTGGCAATCCCCAAGGCAGGGCCCCAGCTGAAGCTTGGGCTCCTCCGTGAGGCTTAGTTGCCTCAGCACCACTCCCAAGTAGCCTCACACTGAGCAGAACCAGTTTCCAACAGTGCCACCGTGTGGCAGTGGGAACAGCGGTGACCAAGTTAGAGTCCTCTCTCTGCTTGGCCTTGGAAGCTGAAGCTGACCACCTCCCTTCGGACAGGGTGAGCCTCTGGGGGTGGGGGGAGTGGGAAGAAAGGGCTCCGGAGGGAGCTGGCTGAAAGTCCGCGCCCCCTGGCATTCGCGGTGTGAAATGAACTCGTTGTCTTTCCCCCATAATCCTCTGCTGGCCGTGAATTTTCTGCAGAAGTGGATGTTGGCATCTTTGGAGCCCATCCAACTGGAGAAGAGATGAACCAGGAAGGAATCAGAGGAGGGAACAGCAAGGGTGGTTTCAGGGAATGGTGGGTGAGGGGAACAGGGAAAAGAGGGGAGGGCAGTGGCAGGCAAGGCTGGAAGTAAGGGTAGGGGTGCGGCTTGTGATGGGCTTTGCACGCCAAAATGAGGAGCAGTACTTTTTATAGGTGCTACCTATTCAAAACCCATGCTGCTTTTGAAGCAAGGCATTGGTGTGTTCCCACAGGCCGTTAGGTGGGAGATAGTCTGGTGGTAAAGACTAGCTAGAAGGTCTGGCCTATAACCATGGCGACAGTTACTTGAGAGGAGAAATCAGATTTGAAATATGTTTCAAAGATAGAGTAAGCAGTTTATTAGGGAAGACAGGAGGAGGAAGAACCTGTCAACATTTCAGAGAAATCAGCATTAGAATGAGCCAAAGTGTCTGCTGACTCCACAGGTACCCATTAGGCTCATTAAGATGTCTGCGTGCAGAACCTAAGTCTGTGAAAATGCCACACTCATGTAAGAAGCATCCATACTGGGGAAGGGGCAGTCAAAGTCTTCCTGAGGCCCCAGAATAAAGGGAATTGACTTAGGAGCTTCCACCCTGACTCTCAAAATATGGGCCATAGGCTAAGCAAAGACCTTTGGAACATGGGGATAGAGTGTCTGTTCCACCTCAGAATCTGGGGGATTTGGATCTATCCTCATTACTAAGCCCCAACTTTTTGCACTGGGTCTTGATCCACACTCTAACCACAACTTCTTCATCTGGGTACCGAGACCAGTATTCCTTGCAGATCTTCAGGTATGTCTGCGTGAATTAAATAACTTAGCTCCTACCCCAGACATTGCATTTTGTCTGATTCCTCAGCTCAAACCATTCAAGACTGGCTGGTAGGAGCCTCCACTCTCTCCTTCCCTACAGCTCCCTTCCTGTGCAGCTTAGGTATGCTCTCCAACCAGTTCTGAGAAAATCCTGGCCAAAAAGGGCCGGCATAGATGTGAAATAATACACATGCCAGTCCCTTTGCAACAGCTGCCAAGAGCCCAAGCTGGGACCAGGGACCAGGGACCAGGGACCAGGGTTTCATCTCACTTTTATATTTAGCTTATTTGTCTTTATTTGTGAAATGAAGCTTATGTTGCCCAGCATTTCACAGAGTGGTTGGGAAGACCAAGAGAGAAAATATTTCTGAAAGTGACAAATTTAAGTAAGCTCTTAGGGTTTCCACTTCCTTATATTATGCTTTTAAAAAATTACAAGAATCTGAGTCAATTTGTCCAAAGTGAGTTCCATTGTCTCCAACAAAAAATAATTGAAGTCCTTTATTTAATCCTGCTACTTCTACACATTTAAACATCTTTTTTTTTTTTTTTTTGCTATATTTTGGCTATGTTTTTTAGTTCTTTAGTAGCACATAAGGAAGTATGTGCTTCCTTTCAGCTTCATTCTAGGGGAAAGGCCATGCTACCATTTTCTCAATGATGGCCTATTGTAGCTGGTTCATTCAGAGTTTTTGCAAATGTAAAGATTAAAGTGTTTAAGAAGAGATTTGAACAGAGGCTAATTCATTCACTTAATAAACATTCACTAAGTGAGTAATATGTGTTTAGCATGTGCCTCACCTAATAAGCTTCATGACAGAAGGGACAGTATCTCTAGCTCTTTGCATATTGGTTTATTGATAGAATGTAGTTGTTTAATATACAAATTGTTTGTTTAATGTATTTTTGTTTACTGATTGGATGAATGAATGGAAAACCCCCTACTTCACTTTCCTTTATCTCCCTGGCTAGAGTCCTTGTTTCTCTGGTGGTTACAATGTCTAAAAACATGAGTGTACTCCCTGCTCTTGTACAATGCTCAATGTTATGTATTTGCTACCTCATTTATTAATAATTCTCATAATAAGCTACAGTGATTATCATCATTCCCATTTTTTACAGTTGGATTAGCTGAGGCTTAGGTTGCTACTTGCTCAAGTACCATGTGAGTCAAGGGGTTATAGTCTATTCACATATCCAAATTCCTGCAGGAAATTGGTCAGCAGCTTTGATCTGTAAACAGATCCAATGCAAGGCAGGATAATTTTTAGAGACATTCCAATTTTCCCATTTTCTTCTTTCGTTTAAGGAGACTGCCTCAGTGCTCTCTTGCCCTGAGGAAGGGTTAATGCAGGGAAGGCAGGGCAGAGAGGCAGATTCCTTCTCTCGTTTTGTTTTTCCAACAGCTAAAATCCAGATGATACGTTCCCAACTCTGAGTAGATTTTTAAGCAAAAGGATTATAAAGCAACACTTTTGTTATGTAATTGATAGAGTGATTATTTAGTAATTACAATATTTCAGGAACTAAACTACAGATACCGACATACTTGCATTTCTTCCTCCAACCCAATTATTTCAAGTGGATGAAAATCTATCGTTAAAAATGTAAAAGTTGCTGGGGCTAGATGCAGTGGCTCATGCCTGTAATTCTAACACTTTGGGAGACCAAGGCGAGAGGACTGCTTCAGGCCAGGAGTTTGAGACCAGTCTGAGCAAGAGCAAGACCCCGTCTTTATAAAAAAATAGAAAAATTAGCTGGACATGGTGGCATGCACCTGTAGCCCCAGCTACTCTGGCGGCTGGGGCAGAAGCATTGCTTGAGCCCAGGAGTTGGAGGTTGCAGTGAGCTATGATGATGCCACCACACTCTAGCCAGGGTGACAGAGTGAGACTCTGTCTCCAAAAAAAAATAGTAAAAGTTGCAAAAAAAAAAATCAAGTGACCCATCAGAACTGTTACCAATACAATTAATGCTTTGAATAAAATCATTAAAAATTAAATTTTAAAAATTAATACTTCTGCAAATTTGCTGAGATCATTATCATAAATACAATATATATGCAAGTTTTCCAAAATAGGTTCTTCATTAATTTTATTTTGACAATTCTCCTCTTTGTGTTTATAGCACAATGTCTTTCTCTTTATTAAAATGAATTAAAAACTATTTAAGCAACACAATGGGCTAGCCATGATTAATAGAGCTAGTGCTATTAACTGTAGAAGCTCAAGCAAAATGAAAGTGGTAACATTTATTTATAATTTTGCTGATGTCAAATTACAAAGAGGAGAATTTTCAGTTTATTAAAAATTGTTAAATGTGCTTATAAAGGCAAAGTATTGTCTTTACTTTATGCTTTGTCAAGTTTTTCTTTAATTTTTTAAGGTTCTATATTTGTTTATATAGTGTATTGGTTTATCAAAATGGATACCACTCTATTAATAAAGTTATGTGGTAGTTACAGAGAGAAAAAATAAGCTCTCTTTGTTTTCCATAGAGAAGTTTGGATTCTGTTTTACAAGAATGTAGAGACTTGAATATGTTTTTCTAATTTTGATTTGGGTCCCGAATTCATTTTAGTTGGGCTAGGTAATTCTGCTCTAAGCTTCAGGAATTTAAGTAATTTAAGGAAATATGAATAGCATTTATGTGGAAAAATACTTAGACATAGATTATCTAAATTTGTTAATATTGAACCCTTCAAAATGTACAATTCAGGCTGGTTTGCCTTTCTTATCTCTTACCAGAGTAAAAAAATGTTAATATTTAGTCAATAAATGAATGCAAGTTAATTTTAGCAAATTTTGGCAAATTTATGACTCATAACATGTGTTTGTATAATGAGAGGAACTGTAGGGGAGAGGTCTTGGGATACATTGGAGGCACCATATGATACAGAGGACAAACTTTGGGAGTCATATATGACCAAAACCAAGTTAGTTTTGCAGGCTTCAACTTCCTCATCTGTAAAGTGGGAGTGGAAAGGCCTACTTGGGAGAATGGAGATAAGGTATGTAAAGTGCCTGGCACGTTATTATTATTCCAGATGAGCATCTAGCTTGGCAGAAGCTGTTGTGCCTGTTATGCCATTAAGTTACATTACTTATGTGATGCTCAAACAAAATTATAATTTTTTGAATTTCACACAAGTTGCACAAATATGAGGAACTGTGAGGGATTGTTTAAGGCATTTATTTAACTTACCATTGAAAATAGCAATTTATTTAACTCGATGTTATGCAAATATACACTTTTATCAGATAGGGAAGTATGAAGAGGTTTACACTGCTTGGTGTTGACCTCAATGTACTCTTAAACTGAATAATTTTGAGTTGCTACATTTATATTAAAATAAGAAAATAGAGACTTGATCTTGAAATTGTAAAATTGAGTGATATTAATATAAATCAAAACTGTCTATGACCTGGAGATTTTTAATGGGATTTTATGGGATTTGCATTTTGTGCTATGCTCTACGGTGGTTTGAAGTACTGCAAAATGTGAAACTCTACATCTGCCCCAACCTTTTCTTCTTCCTTCTACCTTCAAGGCCAGTGACTGCACTACGAATCCCAACCTCACTGTTTTGGGAACGGGTTGGGGAGAGGAGAGGTTATGGGGGAAGAGAGAGGGAGAGAGAGAGCGCACGCGAGGGCGTCTTCCACTCTCAAATCCCTCAAATCCCCACTCAGAAACAACCCAGCTCTCCTCTTTTTCAGAGCCAAACTCTTTGAGCTCTTCAGAGCTGTTAGTACCTTTGCTGCAGCTCCTCACCACCCTCAGATTAACTTTTTTTTTCCACATTGGCTTTTCAACCCACTTGATTTTGGTTTCTAGTTCTATGATTTCAACATCTCTTCCCAAGCTTATAACTGACTTCCGTGATACTAATTCCAATAAACACATTTTAAACTTTTATCTTTGTTTTCTAACTCATCATTCATCTTTCATTTTGTGTTCCAGTGTTCTCTCCTTGTGTTCCTCCACTCTTGCTGCTCCTGGTTTCCATCATACTCTCTGCTTGCTTCTTTCCCTCTCTTCTGGAAGCTCACACTTCTCTACCGAGTTTTTAGAATGTTGGAATTACTTGAAGTAACAGAGCAACACTAATGGACACATTCAGAAGTTTCCCTGGTTCAATGCGTCCTTTAAAGAAACTAGGGAGACCAGCACAGCTGTGGCCTACAAGTCACAAGCAGAAAGGAAAAGGATCTTGGAATTCTCGGTCTGGAGAGAAGGGGCTTAGGGCCAGCCCTTTTAATTTTTTGGAATTAATTTCCTTATTCATAAGACAGGACTAGGTCTAAATAACCCTTAAGGGTCCAATTGTAGAATTTATCCATCGTGCTGCTTTGCTTATCCATCTGTGCCCTCCACCAGATTGTGAACTGCCCCGGGAAAAGGCCAACCATGGATCCACCTTTGTATCTGGTATTGCCCAGCACTGGCAGAGGGACAATGAGGCACAGTGAGGGTGGGGACTGGCTCTATGCTTCCTTCCTGAAACTTTCCATCCTCTCACCTCCAGGCTGTTGCAGGAGGAAATCATGGAACTATGTTCCTGTGGCCTTTTGCATGGAACCTGCTATGTAAATTCTACTGGTTCCTAAGTCTCATAACAGTTTGTCAATGCCCCCCCAACAATAGCCACAGCAGCTTTTCCAAATCTCTAGTGTGCTTGGGCGCTCAGTCCTCCCTGCCATTGCCATGGCGGAAGATACTTCAGGATCCTGTAACAAAACTAAGGTTATCTGGCATCAGAGATCTAATCTGCCCATTCCCTCCTCTCCATTCTTCTTCTTATGCTTCTGTGTTGGTTTTCCCACATTGAACCCCTTCAAAACTACAACTACTGTGTTCAAGGCAGAATGAAGTAATCACTCCCCAGCCTTGATGCCTCCATACAAACACCTAGGACCGGCTGTCTATGAAGTTTCTGTGCCCCATCCGCCTGGCTCATCCTTTCCACTCAATGCCCGTTCATCCCCTTCAGCCTCTCTGGCCCTGTTCCTTCTCTCTTACTGCCCCTCTCCAAGCACCTTCCATCCTTCCTCTCAATTTGTGCCAGCTCCCTGAGGAACAAGTGCCAGGCTCCCGGTCTTAATAACAACCATCATATTACTTTGTTCCTTCCTCCTCTCTTCACCTACCTTCCCACCACCTGCCTTCTATTTATTCTCTTAGCCGGCAAACTCCTTGACCTGGGATGTCTCCGTTTCTTCATTGCCCACTTGCTTTGTAGGTCACTACTCTATACTTCTCACCCTGCTCTTTCTTAAATCTCTCTGACCCCAGTAAGTCTCCCTAGTTCAAGTGAATTAGATAACTATTCATAAAACATTTATTGTGTGCCCAGACTAAAGATGGGCTCCAGGTGAACCTAAGAAATGAAAAAAAAAAAGTTTGAACCATCATAGAGTTTTAAAGCCTAATTAGGAAGATAAGTTGAATATACAAAGAGATACATAAGGAGGCTACATAGGATTTCTGATTGTGGGATGAATTACAAATGAAAAGATGAATGAATGATGTGTCGAATGAGAGGTATAAACACAAATACTTTGATTATTCATAGAATAGGTTCCTGAGGGCTGGGTGGTTAGAGAAGGGATTGAGGAAGAGTTAAGTCTTGAGGAACACTTTCGTAAGAGCAGAAGACATGTAGGGCAGGGTGTGGGGATGAGATGGGATTTGAGAAGATAGATTCTTCTTGCTTTTCCTATCTCAGTGAGTAGAAACATAGGGATCATCCTAGACTTCTTCCCTGCTGCGCCCACATCCAGTCACCAGCTCCCATCACAAACACACCCTGATATCTCTCCCACCCTTTCTGGCCTCTCTGATCCACCACAACCCTCAAGTCCAGGCCACTGTCATACCTTATCTGAATATTGCAATAGCGTTAGACTGGCCTCCCTAGTTCCAGTCTTACTGCTGCTTCCCCTCCACCAAATTTATTCTCATAAATGTTAAGCCCTCAGGACCTGGAGTTAGACTGCCTGGATTCAAATACTGTCCCCGTTGTCCTTGGGCAAATTGCATAATTTGTCTGTATCTCAGTTTCCACATAATTGGACAATGGTAACACCTACCTCAAATATTTATTATAAAGATTAAACAACTTCATGTAAATCACTTCAGGATAGTACTTGGCACTTAGTAAGGACACAATAAATATCTAGCCACCATTATTATCTTCCAAATAGATGTCAAAGTGGTCTGCTATCTAATCATGTCATTTTCCATCTTAAACCCCTTCAGCAGATTCCCAGAGCTTTAAGTCCAAACTCCTTAACTGGGCCTACCAAGCTCTCATGGTCTGACTTTTGCCCTACATGTGGTCTTAGCACCCATATTTCTCTCTGAGACTTGAAGGTCCAGCCATGCTGAACAGCTCCCACAATTCAGTTTGCTCAGATTATTTTATGCTCTGTTCACACACTTTTCCACCCTGTAGAATGCTTTTTCTCATTTTGTCTACACCTACAGGACACTTTCCTACATTTTAAGACACAGCGCCACTAGACCCTAAGCCACACGAAGGCAGGGCCATGTCGTTCTGCTCAAGGCTGCATACCCAGCACTCAGGGCAACGCCACTCAATAAATGAAGGAATGGATGAAAGCATTTCCTAGGCTATGAAACTTTTTCTGCGTTGTCTCCTCGCCTGCATTCCGCACCACCACCCCCCCAACCAGGACAGAGTTCATTACTTTCTCCTTTGTCTGCTGTGGATATCAGTACCACTTTCTATGACAGTTACTTTAATAGTACTTAAGTGACCCTTGCCTTCTCTCTGCACTACGAGTTCCCAGCAGGTGCCCAGCACAGGACCTGGGACACAGTGAATGTTCAGCACACGTTTACTAACTGAGTGCAGGAGCAAATCAGAGAGCAGTGAATCTCTGGAATCCCACATTGGTAGGCTGCATTGCTATCTTGGGGTCCAGCTCCACAAACTTCTAGGTTTTTATCCCCATGGTTCCATGTTCTGAAATATTTTATCTATTAAAATTCATTTATTATTAAGTAATAATATATTTCCACACTTTAGTAGATCAAAAACGTTTGTTGCCATACTGAGTTATTATAATTTTGATCAAAAGTTAGTTACCTTACACTGCCCTGTTTGTAGACAAATGTATGGTGATCTTTGGGCTGTGTGCAGTATCGGGTGGCTTCTCAATACTGCTCACTTCTTGTCTCTGTGTTTGACATGGAAGGGCCATCAGATGAGCACTGAGAGAGATGCAGAACTTTTTCTGAAAGTCTCATGGGGCTTGTTTCCTCCTAGAGGCACCACTATCCATGCTGATCAGGTTTTCTCACTCTTTCCAACCCCCTCCACTATCCACTATAGTCAAGAAAATTCAATTCAGTGGACATTTGAGCAAGAATGTTAAGAGGAGGAAGGAGTCACTGCTCCACTTTTGGAATAGGATTTTTCAGTTGTCGCAAGTATCAAAAACCAGTCTTTGGCCAGAGTAAATCATTTTCTAAATTCCTTTATCCCCCATTAGCATGCCCTGTTGGAGTAGATTATAGATCTTCACTCTCAATCAGGGACTGGGAGAATACAGGCAATAACATAAGGAAATTTCCTACATGTGAAATGGAGGTTTGGGGGAAAGCCTGCCTCTTGCAGCCTGGTGCATGATGGCAAGAAGTGGCAAGGGTCAGGAAGCCAGTGGTCAGGTGAGTATCTGATTTTTTCCCCTCCAGGCTAAAATCCTGGGAGTGGAGGTTTGGGTAGATTGAAGGAAAAGTTGAGAGCACGGGGAATCTTGCCTTGGGTCCTTTTTGGGAGGAACCAGAGTGAAAATGGCAGTGAAGCAGAGAAAAAGGCTGAGCTAATGCCTTTGAGCCCCTCTTAGGCCCCTGGCTATAGTGCAAAAAGTTCCTTTGTTACCCGTGGAAGGACATGGAATGGTGTGGACAGGGGCAATTGGCCCTGGAGCAGAGGGGTTACCACATGGACTGCCCACACCTCAGAGGAAGTCACACCACCAGCAAGAGCCTGAGTAGGGCTGGGGGAGCTAAAGGGTCCCCAGGCTGTGACCCTGCCAAGAGAATTCACTAGCAATTCAACAGCCACATCCTCTTATTCCTCAATCAGCACGAAGGACCCAGGGACCAGGCCAGGCTAGACATCAAGAAGCTGCAACCAGCTGGGATCCCAAGGGAAGAGCATGGATCTGAGGTCTTTAGCCCTATCACCATGTGGTCATATGATGGCCACCACACAATCATCATGATTTGGGGAAGGAGCAGGGCACAGAGGAAGAATCTGAAAAACTAAAATGCCATGAGTTACCCCCTCTGGAGAGGAAAGAGCTGAAACACTTATTGTGTGTGGCTTAATGGAACATGCAAGGGGTCAGGAGGTACACGGTCCAGATGAAGTCCCCACCCCTGGAGTCTGTCTTAGCCACTTACCTGCTGAACAAAACCTGGCTCCAGAGATTGGGGTGGAGGCTGGAGGAGTAGGGTGTGGTGGGTGGGCAGTGACAGGGAGGAGAATAGGGAGTTGTCGCGGAGATTGGATTTATTGTTCAGGGCTTCCAATCCAACACCTAACATGTGCCTGTCTTAGCATAAATACTTGAATAAATGAGTGAATTGTGGGCAATGCCTATAAAGAGAGTGGGGAATAGCAGCTTGGGAAGTCAGGACTGTTAGATCCTAGTTCACCACCTGATGGGTAATAAATACTGAAAACATTACTTTTAATTATTTTACTATATTTTACTATTAACATTATCTGTGATCTTGAGTTTATGTCTCTTGTGTCTAGGGCTGGCTTCATGGTCATGAACGTGAGCATTCACACAAGGCCCTGAGCTCAGAAGGGCCTATGTTTGGTTTAATGCTCTGCTGTCGCCATCTTAAAATTGTAATAAATTTTTACTCCCACCTTTTCATTTTGCACTGGGATTCACGAATTATGTAGCAGGCCCTAATTGTATCTGTATGGTGGAAATACTATATAATGATATGCTACTATGTATCACTTCCCAATTCAGTGTTCAGTACCCTCACATCGGCAGCTGGAAATAGCCCGTGGTAGACGTTGTTACACGCTCGGAATAGGGTGGGACCCAATCGTACGCCATTTACCAGCACACCGACGGGCAGTATTAAGTATAATGGTCATACATCTCCCCCCATCCCTGCCCCCGTGCGTTTTGAATTCCAAAGAGGAAAAGGTCTTTTTGAATAGCAATTTATATTTGTGACAGAAAAACAATGACCTCATCCTTGGCATTATTTCAAATTATATATTCAGAGCTCCCGTGATTGAAGACTGTCCCACTTAAAATACGACACTCCAGGAGCGTGTGAGCAGCCCTGAATGAGGGCGTGCCCTCGCAGGTAACGGGTTAGGAATCCCGGGACGCGCGCCTGCCTCCTCTCCCTGGGCCTGAGCTGCCTGCCCCACGGCCCTTCCTCCTTCCCGGGAAGCAGGAGCATCGCGGAGAGCGCAGAGCCTCCGCCAGATCCCCGCTGGAGACAGCTCACCCTCTCCGCCCCGCGGCCGCCGGCGTTCGTCGCTGCGCGCGCAGAGCGATGGAGTCCTCCTGGCTTGAGATGCGCTGGGCGCGACCCTTCTACCTGGCCTTCGTGTTCTGCCTGGCCCTGGGGCTGCTGCACGCCGTCAAGCTCTACCTGCGGAGGCAGCGGCTGCTGCGGCTCCTGCGCGCCTTCCCCTCGCCGCCCGCCCACTGGCTCCACGGGCACCAGAAGGTAGGTGGAACGGAAGGGCGGAGGACGAGGCTGCAGAGGCAGGCGGCGGGCAGAGGCTCTGCTCGCTTCCCTGCGTGCCGACCCTGTGTCCCGCACAGCCCTCTCTAGCCCAGTCCGCGGCTGTCGGCATCTTTTCATTGCTGTAGACTTGCTCTCCCGCAGCCCTACAGGGAAAGGTCACTCGAGAGGAAGGGTTGGGGGCCGGTAGAGAGCTATTTAAAGAGCCTGAATATTGAAAAAGAAAGCAAGGTGTAACTCAGGTCTGCCTCTAGTTGTTCCACCAATCTCTTGTATTTATATACTGAATTGTAAAAAGCCTTCTACATATATTGCTTTAAAAATAGTATGGTATTCTAAAGAATACCATACTTACATGGTAAGTAAGAATACATGTATTACTTACAGCAAATATGCAAAATCGGACACAATAGTTGGCACCCTTAGTCCATTCTAACCAGAGAAAATTAACTTTCTTTTCTTAAGATTCTTGTGGAGTAGGGAGCGGCCCCAGCCCACCACTCAAGAAATATTGATTGATGGAAATTTGTAAAGTAGAGAGAGACTGTTACCTTTTGGTGTCTCCTGTTCTCTAAAATCCACTCCCACCCCGATTCATTTTTTATTCATTCAGCCAACTCTGAGTGGCAGTTGTGTGATAGGTACTAGGATTACAAAAGGAAGATGCATCCCTGCCCTGAAGGGGCCCAAGGCAGGTGCAGACTTAGGCCACAAAGAGAAAATGAAAGTACAGGGTAGTGAGTGCTTTAGTAAAGGCCTTGTGTACATCTCCAAAGTATTTATTGAGCACCAGGAACTGTACCAAGCACTGGGTCTATAGTGATGAACAGAGACCCTCTCCTCACAGATTTTATATTTTATTGGGGGGTGGATAATAAACCAACAAGCAAAAGAGTACATGCTATAGTGTCAGAGAAGGATAAGGGCCAAAATAATAAAAACGGGGTTAGGAGATAAAGAGTATTGGAGGTCCTACTTTAATTTGAGTGGTCAGGGCAAACCTCTCTCAGGAGGTGACATTTGTAAACACTTTGTCAAATGCGTAAATATAGTAAGTGTTATGTAAATTCATTCATTCAAAGATCTATTGGCTGCATAGAATAGGCCAGGCAGTTTGACATTTGTTCACGTCAATGAATCCCAGCCAGCTTGTGGGATCTAGGATGTATATATGCAGGTGTGTCTCTGTGTGTATGTGTGTATACGTGGACGTAATGCAGAGTGGTAGCTAAGTGGTAAAGCACTTGGGCTCTAGAGTTGAACCTGAGTTTGAGTCCTACTGCTGGTTGCCAACTCTACGACCTTGGACAGATTACCTAACCTAGTCTCTAAGCCTCAATTTCCTCATTGTAAAATGGGGATTTTAATTGTATCTACTTCGTAGGGTCCCTGAAGTAAATATTAAATAACATAAAACATGGAAAGCACTTAGGAACACCTAGCTCATAGCAGTGCTTGGTAAATATTAGCTATAACTATTTTAGGTGCACTATGCATTTTCTGAACAATGTTTCCTAAATATGTGTAATACCCATTTTCAAACATATTTAGGTATCGCTGTGGGGAGGAAGCAGTAGAACTTAACTTAAATATGTTACAGGATTTAAAATACCTTTCTATCCAGTCAGGAGTTGTGAAAAGTATAACCAAATACTTTCATGTGGCCGGGGGTATCCATGACAATTTTTGACCTAAACAAACAATCCTCATATTAGGTTATAATTTTCATGAGGCCAAAGATTTTGCCTTTCTTATATTTCAATGTATCTTTATCACCTGATACATGTAATAGGCACTCAATAAACACTTGTTTGTTTATTGTTTATGAATGCATAAATGAAAAAATAATCACATTGTTGGAAACCACCACTCAGGTAGTGAGTGGGCACTTGTCACTGGCTTGGTTATGGCAGCATCAGCCAAAAAGAGTCCACAGCATTTTAGGAACTAGATTTAAAGAGTCTCAACCTCTCAGTGGCCTTACTAGTCAAAGAACACTTCATGGGTTAAAATTGCTAAGTGATAACAGAGGAAAGTGGAAGCCAGAGTTTTCTACCTCTTCTGAGGATAAGAACACAAGGAAGAATTTGCAGCCTTAAGACTGCTTTGCGGGTAGGGACCTGCACAGTCTTGCTCAAGTGTATAGATAGGCACACTGAAACACACGCATAAGGGTGCCCCATACTTTACGTAAGAAGCAAATGTAAATGAATCTTATTTTCAGTGATTTAGAGAAACTATTTAAGTGAGCCATTAGTAATCTGCTTATAAAAGTAAAAAATCCTTCTCTTATAGTAGTATTTGCACTTTCAATCATAAATGTTGGAAGCTGAGGGTTTTGTATTTGAGTTTGCTTCAAACTTCACACGTCTGGGTAAATGGGCCTTCTACTGTCACAGGGGGAAAATTTGGATTTTCTTTGCAGGTGGAGTTGGCAGGTTTTTAGGGAGAAGCATTTACTATTAAGTCATGAGAAAGAATCACTGATGGGAACAGGGAGAAAGACTGGTGAGCTGAATAGTGGATCACGTTCAATTATTGACAGTTAGTTTCCCACATAGGAAAAAAATCTTTTTAACTTCCAGACCCCATTCCTAATCTGAGTGTGATGTTAGCAGGTAAGGCAGAGTGTGACTCAGCTCACTTCTCCCTCTGTTGGGAAAACAGCTCACAGTTTATGTTATTTGACAGCAACTTGGTCGGGGGGTACAAAGTATGTTTGTATTGAGAAGATAAATACACTAACCTTATTTAGAAAATGATCCCTCAAGCTTAGAAATCCCAAAGAAAGCATGTTCACTCACTTCCAGAAAAGGGGTTAGGGGCTCCTCTGCCTGTGCAACCTTATCCAGGCCCTAAACTCAGCTTGTGTCTGTAAAAGGAGACAAGTCCAGCCTGGCTAGTTCTCTACTTTCCTTTCCTTTTTCCACTGTAGATTTTTCAGGATGATAAAATGGAGAAGATAGAGGAGGTTGTTGAAAAATACCCTCGTGCCTTCCCTTGCTGGATTGGGCCTTTTCAGGCATTTTTCTTTATCTATGACCCAGACTATGCAAAGACATTTCTGAGCAGAACAGGTAAGAAAAGGGGCAAATCTCTGGGACCTAATCCTCCTTGGAGTGAAATGAACAGAATTCACAGGCAGGATTCTGAAGCAAATATTAGTATTGGCCCTTTAAGAGACACTGGAGCAAGTATGGTTTCCTACAAATACTGAAAGGGATTCCCATGTCCTCCTCAGTCCCTTGTCTTGTTCAGGACTCCACGGGCCCTTTGAGGTCAGTGTATCTTAAAGCCCAGGTGGCATTACCAGCCTTGCCATGGGCTTCCTTTGCCTGTCTTGGTTTTGTGACTTCGGTGTCAGCAACGATCCCCAGCCCCACCCCCTGTGTTGAGCATAAGTCTTCAGGACTTATGCTGTTCTTCAGAAAGAACTCTGCCTCTTCGGGTTCCATATGCAAATCTGAATGCTAGGTCATTACTTTACCATCTGAACGTCTTGATTATGATCTAAATTTTGGTTTTCCTCTCTGCATATTTCTCAACTGTGTTCCCTTTGGGGGCATGAGCCTTCTACCTCCCATACCCAGTCCTTTTTCAAAGCATTCATCATGGATTGTTTCATGGCACAACACTAAAACATCCAGTTTTTGCTCTGTCAACTTTGTAAAACCAAGGTCTCATATTCTAATCTTTCCTGTGCCATTGTATCCATCACCCTTAATAAAACCTAATGAAAGAAAATGGGCTTTCCCCATCTGTGTGTTCCCAGTCCCCCTGCTCTGACTTGTTCCATGTTTACCTCTTGAAGACAAGAGCTATAAAACACCTCCACGTTAGGGTTCATAAGAACACCAAGAGGCATTGGTACTTCATTACCTAGTGTCTGCCAGCCCCTGCTCTAATAGTTAATTTGCCCTCCATAAAGGATATAATGATGTCTCAACTCCTATTCTGGAAACTTTTCAACCCTCAGGCAATCTCTGCTTTTGTTGAAGGAAGTGTAAACAAAGGAAGAATCTAGGCTTGTGTACCTGTCTGCTTCATGGGGCTTGCTGTTCTCTGGTACCTGAACCAAGATGTATGGTTTCCCCAGAGTGCCAAGGGCTGCAGGGTGTGAGCCCTGTGTTCCCTTTTGCTCACTGTTTATGGTTAGTGCAGGCAAATGGAGAAAACTTTACCAACTTTAGTTGGTAATGAATGCTCCCTCTAATGCTATCTTTTGTTTCCTCTGCTTGATTCTGCAGATCCCAAGTCCCAGTACCTGTACAAGTTCATGATTCCATGTCTTGGTATGTATGTGCAAATGAGCAGTGTAACCCACTCTCGTTTAAGGTCGCCTTTCCATAGTAAAGCATCCCAGAGAAACTCAACTCTGAATTCAAAAGCGTTAAGAGTGAGGAACATCTATGCTGAAAGTCATCTAGGGGAAAGGTCAAAGGGAAGCTCTAAGGTCAACACAGCACAACATCCTAGAAAGTCTCTTTGTCCATTTTTCTCTCCAAAGTTCCATTCTCAAGATAACAGATGTGGGAATCCATCCCCCACCTCTCTCTTTAAAACTGCATCTCACCATCCCTATTCACTTTTTTTATCCTTGCTTCTATTTTGTTTTCTTGAATCTTTTCCTTTCTTTTTGGAGTTCCTTTATTTACCCATGCAAACCAGTAAAATTTTACTCTAAAGTACAGTTTGGCAATATTCTGTGAACAGATAAATTAAGCTCATTAATCATATAATGGGTATTTATGTTAGACAAGGAAGGGATTAAACAAAAACTATAGGCTTGGATTCAGAACACTTAGATTTGAGCCCTATTCCTTCCCACACTGACTAGTTGAATGTGATCTTGGGGAAATCACTTAATCTCTCTACACCTCAGTTTCCTCATCTTTGAAAATGAGGATGAAAGTCACATCACTGGGTGGTTGTGAAGATTAAAAGAAATGCATATTTGCAGCCCTTAATGTAATGGCTGGCATTGTACCAACACCAGATCGTGCATGCGTCACAAGCCTGGCATGTTGTAAGCACTCAATGAATGGTATCAATTATGTATTAATAAACTTTAAAGTCCTTTTAAAGCCAAATCCTTAATGCTTACTCTGGCAATAGAAGATTGTGAAATGTTGGCCTCAATAAGTGTTTCCGCTTTGTATTAATATCATTCACAGACCAGGGCTCAAGGAGGGGATATCTGGGGACAGAGTGGACACTCTGGCCTAGTTCCTTGTGAATTTGTGTTCAGAGTGTAGTTTATGGATTGATTTGGAGTGGAGAGGAGATGGATTCATTTGTTGTGCTTCTAGTGTGAGCTAGGGAGTAGGTTGCAGCTTCATTTAATATGCACAACAACACAGTGAAGTAGGTATTTATTATCATACTTCATTGTTGAGAAAACCAAGGAAGGTTAAGTTACTCAATTACTACCTAGGTAGTGATTGGTGATTGCAGGATTAGCACTCACATCTTACCAGGCTTTGAAACTTATCAGACTTTGAAACTGTCACAATGTTAAATACATCCATCCTTCATGTGAGCATCAAAACGCACCTCCATCTTGATATATGAGCACTGCTTAGATATTCCACTATTTCCTGACACCCTGTGGTCATGGTCATTTCAAGCTGTCTGTCTTCCTCATCTCTCTTTCTTCATCTCGTCTATTTAATAATAAAATGGTATGTGCCTTTTATTTCTCAAGGAAAAGGACTGTTGATTCTAGAAGGGCCCAAGTGGTTCCAGCACCGTCGCCTGCTAACTCCTGGATTCCATTTTAACATCCTGAAAACATATGTTGAGGTGATAGCCCATTCTGTGAACACGATGCTAGTAAGTGAGCGGGGATGTGCTCTGCTGCATTGCAAAATGCTTTGAACAGGGACTGTATTAGGCATATGTTTAGTGGGTGGTGAAAATCAAAAGTCAATAATTTCTAGAAATTAACCAATGTATAAGTACCCATTGAGCAATAGGTGTCTGTAAGCCTTTGTTATGTTCTTTGGGTGATTAAAATAAAAAAGATCTGGGCCTCTGTCTTTGATATATTTTGAGATCCTATGGCAATAAATCAAGTACCAAGTGGTGACATTTTAGACAGTAAGTGCTGTAGGTTACAGGTAAGAAAGGCAGGAACAGCTATTACAGCTTCAGACTCAGAGGAGACTCAAATTTACCATGAAATATAAGCTGGACTTGAATACATAGATAATATGGGTGCGAGAACTTGAAGCAGAGTGAGTCAGCTTGAACAAAGGTTTGGAGGTTTACATGGACTTGCACGATGGCCATAAAGGACTAAGCAAAGAACAATGTCTGTATTAAAATTGCAGATGTGAGTTTCCTCTTGTAAGGAAGGAGGATCATTAGGTGCTGACATGAGCCTTCCAAAGGGACAGAAGGACATTGTAGAGGAACATTCCTGTGGGCAGTGTCTGACTTATAAATGAATTCTATTCCAAAACTCTACTTGTACAATGGTTTTAACTTTTAAATCATATTTATTTTGAAATCATACAAGTAATTCATTAATACAGTTTCATCATAAATACTTTGAACACCAAAACCAAAGCCCAAGTTTCCCTCATCATCTGCAAACCCATCCCTGTCCTCAGAGGAACCACTGTTACCAGCTCATTGGTTGGGTTTTCAGCCAAGCTCACAGAAGCGGATAGAACTGAAGTCTGCTGGGATTGTGATAAAAACACTGGTGTGAGTTGTCAAGGCAGAGACCTGGAGACCGCAAGCCATAAGATAGAGAAGGAGGAAAGCATTCTCTTCTGATTCTGGTTGCTGTCCAGCTTCAGCACAATTTCAACCCACCAGTGATTGTATTTGAGTTTTCTCTTCACTTTTCGGAGCAATTTCGGCCCTCCTCATTTCTCAGCCATGCGTTTCCTTGGTACCCCTCTTGCGCTTCCTCTGCTGAGTTGTTCCAGACTCCGAGTGCCTCGAGCATGGAAGCCTTTGCATTCATGTCTTCTAAACTCCCCATTAATACTCAGTAAAACTTACATAGTTCTGATGAAAGCTATTTGACTAAACAATGGACGCTTAGGGAAAAGTTTTTAAAACTCTCTTTGCCTTTTATTTGTGGTTTCCAAGTCCTTAGCTCCTAGCTTAGCACCTGTAGGTGTTCAACAAATGTAGGTTGAACTGAATTTAAACATTTCAACTTATTTGTATTTTTACACAAAGAATACTTATTATGACAAATACATTTTCAACTGGGGACTTTGTGGCAGTTCTAAAAAGTCAGGCAAAGCATTTCAGGGCAGTGTGAGTAGGTCTCCTTTTGTGGGGAAGTCAGGTGGGCACAGGCTGTACTTCGCTAGGAGTTGGCTCCTGGCAGCAGCTTCTCTCGATGCTGGCTCTCTGTCCCCCACTTCAGGATCTAAAATGTTTTTGAAAATGTTCCAAGTTTAAGTGTGGTTATGGTGGCTGAGAGTAGTGGAGTGGTATCTAGCAAGTTGGGATTGAAGATGGAAGAAGCCCTGGGGAAACCCCTTGTAATTATGGGTCTTGTATCAGTGATTGTGTGTTTTAATGGAACTCTGGTCTGTTTGAAAGCAGAGTTACGGTAATAATTGAAAACCCACAGATCCTTACCACAGCCATTTACCAGATATGCAGTTTGCCCCCTGCTCTTTCTTACTCAGCTGGATGCATGTTTCCTTTCCTTGTGCCCATTGTAAGCACATGGCTTATTTCCTCATGTGACCTTTGGTTCCTGCTGGGTCAGGGTTGTTTCTCTTAGATCATAAGGGCAGAATCAGGGAGGAGCCTTCAAATAAAGGCAGTTTGATGGTGGTGAGGATGTTGATCTTGACCTCCTATGCCAGGATAAGTGGGAGAAGCTTTGCAGCACTCAGAACACGAGCATGGAGGTTTTCGAACACATCAACTTGATGGCCCTGGACACAATCATGAAATGTGCTTTCAGCCAGGAGACCAACTGCCAAATAAACAGGTCAGTGACAGGAGAGCAAAAATGATATTTTCTCACCATTATCTAAATCATTTATTAACACATTGTCCCAACTTTCCTTTCTAGCACCCATGATCCTTGTGTAAAAGCCATGTTTGGACTTGGCAGAATTATATTTTACCGCATGTACAGTTCCTTGTATCACAATGACATAATTTTCAAACTCAGCCCAAAGGGCCACCGCTTCCAGAAGTTCAGCCAAGTGCTGCATCAGTACACAGGTATTTGTTGAGTTTGGGTGGCCTATGTCCATACACTGTCATGATTGTATTGTGCCTATCTAGAGGGAGAGCTTCAATGTGGAAAGAGAAAGAATATTTGTTCTTAATGGAGCGTTTATGAGGACACTGCTCCAGTGAAATACAACTTGAGTCCTTTAGAACTGTGGTCCCCAACCCCCGGGCCATGGCCCATTTCTCACCATTATGTATGATGTAAACTGTAGGGTTTTTGTAAATGTTCTTTATCAAGTTGAGGGAGTTCCCCCTCTAGTTTGCTGGGAGGTCTTTTTTTTATTATTGTGAATGAGTGTTGGATTTTGTCAAATGATTTTTTTGCATCTATTGATATGATCATATGATTTTTCTTCTTTAGTCTGTTGATGTAATCTGTTACATTAATTGATTTTTGAATGTTGAACTAGCCTTGCATACCTAAAATGAATCCCACTTGGTCATGGTACATAATTATTTTTAGATATTGTTAGATTCAATTTGTTAATATTTTGTTGAAGATTTTTGCATCTATGTTTATGAGAGATATTGGTCTGTAGTTTTCTTTTCTTGTAATATCTTTGTTTGGTTTGGGTATTAGGGTAATGCTGGCCTCACAAAATGAGATAGGAAGTATTCCTTCTGCTTCTATTTTCTGGAAGAGATTGTAGAAAATTGGTTTAATTTCTTTCTTAAATGTTTGGTAAAGTTCACCAGTGAAATCATCTGTGCCTGGTTTTTCTGTTTTGAAAGGTTGTTGATTATTGATTTAATTTCTTTGTAGATATAGGCCATAACAAATAACTACAAACTGGGTGACTTAGAACAACAGAAATTTATTCTATCACAGTTCCAGAGGCTAGAGATATAAAATCAAGGTGTCAGCAGGGTTAAGTTCCTTCTTGAAGGCTCTAAAGAAGAATCCTTCCTTCTTCTTTCTACCTTCTGGTGTTTGATGGCAATCCTTAGAATTCCTCAGCTTGCAGCTGCATAACTCTAATTCCTGCCTTCACATGACTGATTTCTTTCTATGTATCTTTTTCCAAATTTCTCTCTTCTTATGAGGTTACCACTCATTGAATTAGGGCCCACCTTACTCCAATATGACTTCATCTTAACTTGATTATAGTCATGTGCCATATAACAGCGTGTCAATGACAGACTGCATGTACAATGGTGGTCTTATAAGATTATAATACCATATTTTTACTTTACTTTTTCTATGTTTAGATACACAAATACTTATCAATGTGTTACAATAGCCTACAGTATTCAGTATAGTAACATGCTTTACATATTTGTAGCTTAGGAGCAATAAGCTACACCATATAGCTTAGGTGTGTAGTAAGCTGTATCATCTAGGTTTGTATAACTATACTCTATGATGTCTGCACAACCACAAAATTTCCTAGCAATGCGTTTATCAGAATGTATTCCCGTCATTAAGCAACACATGACTGTGCTTCTACAAAGACTATATTTCTAAATAAGGCCACATTCACAGGTTCTAAGTAGACATAAAGTTTGGGGTTACATTCTTCAATCCAGCACACTGTTTCTTTCTCTATGTGGTATGTCGTCTTTAAATGTAATGTCTTTTGACATTATATTTTTGTTTTATGGCTACCATAGTATTTAGTCCTTTCATAGAATCCTTAATTCCCCTTTTCCTTATTTAACTATTTGCAGTCTGGTTTGTCAGTAATTTTTATTGTGGTAAAATACATATAACATTTACCATCTTAACCATTTTTAAGTGCACAGTTCAGTGGCATTAAGTACATTCACACTGTTGAGCAACAGTCAACACCAGCCATCTCTAGAACTCTTTTCATCATGCAAAACTGAAACTCCACACCCGTTAAACAATAACTCCTCATTCTTCCCACCCCCAGCCTTGGCAACCACCATTCTACTTTCTGTCTATGGATTTGGCTACTCTAGGTACCTCATCTAAGTGGAATCGTACAGTATTTGTCCTTTTGTGACTGGCTTATTTCATGGTTTATCAGTTTTAAATGATGTCCTTTGAGTTCCATTTATTACCTCTACAGCTATTAGTGATCTTATTCTGCTTTCCCCTTCCTCTCCCCCATGTATTATATTTTTAGTTGCATTATTCTTACTGTTAACATTTATATGTTATTGTTCTACGCAAGTCTCTATCTTTGTTTTAGTCTAAGATCTAGAATTAAATCTTTTAAAAGTCCACGTCAGTTCTTTTAATGACATTCTTGCAGTCTGCTCTAGATTGGATGAAGTTCATCCTCTAGATCCTCAGGAAGGGCTCATAACCACAGCAGTCCCTGAGTTCTTGCATGTTTAAATCCATTTTTCCATAGCCTTAACACTTGAAGGGCAGTTTGGCCGGGTGTAAAATACTTATCTTATACTTTCTTGAATTTCTTAAGAATGCTGTACTGTTGCCTTGAGTTCTTTATTGTTGTCTGATGCTAGCCCAATTTTCTTACCTTTAAAAGTTGTTTGGTCTTTTTGTCTGGAGTCTCTGAGAATTTTTTCTTCTGTCTTTAATGTCAAATAGTTTTATATATATAATGGAATTGGCCATCCTGTTCCAATTTTTCCAGGCATAAGGTGGACCCTTTAATACATAGATATAAATTTTCTCCTATTTCCAGAAAGTTTTCTTGAATTATGGTTTTAAATATTACCTCTGTTGCATATTTTTATTTTATTTTTTTCTTTCAGCCCCTTCAGTTATACATATGTTGGCATTTCTTTTTGCCTGTCTTCCATTTCATTCCATTTTATTTGATAAGTTTTCCATGAAGATGAGATTTTAGACTGAGGGAGAAAAGAATGATTGGTCATTTGAGTCTAAATTTAAAATCATTTTAATTATATTGCCCACCTACTGATATAAACTATGTTTGGGTTTGTTGTGTTTATCTTTGAAGTTTTCATCAAAAGTTGTCCATTTAATGGGAAAATGAACCATCTGTGAAAATTAAATCTATTTAAATATAATGTACTCACTTTGGCCTCTGGAAATCAAGCAAGATTTGAAGCTATTCATGGGCTATGGCTTGCTTTATAATTTATTTGACTTTGATTTACTTTGCTGTCACTTTGGTAATGGGGAACTATTATTCTACCCAGAAAAGATAATCCAGGACAGAAAGAAATCCTTCAAGGCTGGGATGAAGCAGGACAACACTCAGAAGAGGAAGTACCAGGATTTTCTGGATATTGTCCTTTCTGCCCAGGTAAATCTTCTAAATGTATGAGCCTGCTCAACTAGCTGGTTAATTATGTGGGTAGGTGCATAAGTGGGGACGAAGTGGGGAGACAAAAACAAAACTGATTGACTAAATTTAACAGTACTTTGAATTGGGGAGTTGGCTCCATGCAGGTTGGGGTAAAGATAGAATTCTGTAATTGTGTTACAAGAGGGAGTCAGTGAAGACTAAATTACAGATTTGACAGGATTTGGGGATTATCACATAGTTACATGGAATTCAGAGAATCACAAGGAAATGGTCACAAGGTAAGCATGTAAAATGATGAGGAGGAGGTCCTGGAAAATCTGGATATATCTGGGAGTTTGAAGACAATTTCTAGGGCCTGATGATTGGGGACCCTCTTTGCAAGGCCTGCTTTTCTAACCTTGGTTCTCCTTTATGCTCTGGGCAAAATGTGGCTTATACTATATAGTTGTTGAACTGAATTAAAATTGAAACCCTATTGGAAACTCTCGTTTTTCCCCTAAAATCATTATTTTCATTGGATCTCCAAACATCTATAAACTGACATTTTATAAAAATATATCTCTACTGAACTTTCTAGGCTGAAGAGGGAGAGAGCTTCTCAGATACTGACATTCAATCTGAGGTGAACATGTTCATGGCAGCAGGGCATGACACCACGGCAGCCAGCCTCTCCTGGCTCCTCTACTGCCTGGCTCTGAATCCTGAGCATCAGGACAGATGCCGGGAGGAGATCAAGGGCATCCTAGGGGACAGGTCTTCCATCACCTGGTAAGATCTGCGTCCCTAAGTATTTCAACCTAGTTCTCCTCCGGGGATTTTGCTTTATTTTTTGCCCTGGTAACTTAGTGACCATAGTGCCTCAAGATATGTGTATATGGAAGCAGAGGAGGTAGGCTACTTACTTTTCTGCTCCTTCTTAAGAGAGCCCCAACTTATCCTTTTGTCTTTTGCAAAAGGTTAGTCCTCCGTAAATTATCTGTCATTGTTTTTCTATCAGCGGTGTGTAAAATGTCCCATTTCTGTTCTTTCACTTGGGCTCTGGTGCACTGGAAATGAGGACTTGATCCCTAGGCTTGCACTTAGAGCTTGAACGGTGGGGCTCAAGTGGGATTCCTCTTCTGAGAGAGCTGAATGAGCAGCTGCATTATTTAAGGCTCACTGTAGACATCCTCTCCTATGCCCTTGTCACCAATTTTATTCCTCAGGATTGATTTTGGACTTGGAACATAAGATTAAATGATACATACTGTGGTTGAGTTTAGCAAATATGGACTGAGGACATTTTAAGCGCTAAAAAAATTGACTAAGATTTTATGTGGGTCCTGCCCTCACTGAACTCACCATCTACTACAGAAGACAGACCTCCATACAGAAAATGGCAATATATCATGATGACGGCTGGCTAAGACAGAGACGTAGAAGACAGGCACCTAGCCCGGCATAGGAGGCTCAAGGAGACTTCCTTGGGGATCCAACACTTAAGCTGCCTCTTATAGGATGGGTAGAAGTTAGCCGGGTAGAAAACTTCAACTCTATTTTATTAGACTTTAAGCATATCTTGCTGTTAATAAAGCCCAGGTTATGGATTTGCCCCCTCAGACATGCTGTTTGCAAAGATATAACATGCTCCTAACATAAATCTTACCCTTCTCCCTAGCTGGTCAAAAGGACAGAAGGGTAGAAATGCTAAGTGCTACTCAGCCACATGACTAGGAAAAAACATCATATTTCATATGCAAAGGTCAGCTCATTTGGAACATTTGTAAAGCAAAATTTGAAGTTATAAAGGTGTAGTAAAGATCTCATTTTTATAAGGAAATAATAGTAATTTCCTACAATAAATTAAAGGTTTAATCTATATAGCACACATACGGTGTTGAGTAATTATTTTTGTTAACTGACAAAAAGTGTGTGTGTGAGTGTATATGTACATATGTATAGTACACAACATGATGTTTTGGTATATGTATACATTGTGGGGAATGACTGAATCAATCAATGAACATGTCCATTATCTCATACTTATCATTTTTTGTGATAAGGACATTTAAAAGCTACCCTCTTAGCAATTTTCAAGTATACAAATTGTTACCTAGTATGTTGTACAATAAATCTCCTAAACTTTATTCCTCCTAATGGAAACTTTGTATCCTTTAAGCAACATCTCCCCAGTTCCTCATTCCCCCCAGCGCCTGGTAACAACTATTCTACTCTCTGCTTCTGTGAGTTTGATTTTTTTTAGATTCCACATATAAGTGAGATCATGTGGCATTTGTTTTTCTGTGCCTGGCTTATTTCACGTAACATAATGTCCTCCAGGTTCATCCATGTTGTCACAAATGACAAGATATCCTTCTTTTGTAAGGTTAAATAGTATTCCTTTGTGAATATACATCACATTTTCTTTAGCGATTCATTCAGTGATGGACACTTACATTGATTTCACATCTGGGCTATTGTGCATACAGATATCTCTTCAATACTGATTTTGTTTCCTATTTTTAATCAGGTAATTTGCTTTCTTGCTACTGAATTGTGTGAGTTCCTTATATATTTTGGATAGTAACCCCTTGTCAGATATATGGTTCACAAACATGTTCTCCCATTCTGTAGGTTGTCTCTTCACTATGTTGATTATTTTCTTTGTTGTGCATAAGCTTCTTGGTTTGATGCAAACCTATTTGTCTATTTTTCCTTTTGTTGCCTGTGCTTTCAGGGTTGTAGCCAGCATATCTTTGCTAAGACCGATGTCAAAAACCCTATATTTTTCTAGTAGTTTTGCAGTTTCAGGTCATATGTTTAAGTCTTTAATCCATTTTAATTAATTTTGGGGGTGAGAGAAGGGGCCAATTTTATTCTTCTGATGTGAATATCCAATTTTCTCAACACCATTTGTTGAAAAGTATATCCTTTCACTAGTGCATGTTCTTGACACCTTTGTAGAAGATCAGTTGACCATAAATGTGTGGATGTATTTCTGGTCTCTCTATCCTGCTTCATTAGTTTATATGTCTGTTTTTGTGAAAGTACCATGCTGTTTTGATTAATAGAGCCTTGTGGTAGATTTTCAGATCAGGTAGTATGATGTCTCTAACTTTGCTTTTTTAGCTCAAGATTGCTTTGGCTATTTCAGGTTTTTTGTGGTTCCACACAAATTTTAGGGTTGTTTTTTCTATTTCTGTGACAATGCTATTGGAATTTTGATAGGGATTGCATAGAATCTGTAGATCACTTTGGGTAGTATGGACATTTTTAACACCGTGAATTCTTCTAATCCATGAACACAGGATATCTTTCAATTTGTGTCTTCTTCGATGTCTTTCACCAGTGTGAAAGAAACATGTTCTTTCATAGTTTTCAGTGTATAGATCTTTCACCTTCTTGGTTAAATTTATTCCTAAGTATTTTATGTTTTTGTAACTATTGTAAATGGGATTATCTTTATTTATTTTTCAGATAATTCATTTTTAGTATATAGAAATGCAACTGATTTTTGTGTGTTGATTTTGCATCCTGCAACTTTACCGAATTTATTTATTTGTTCTAACAGTTTTTTGGTGGAATCTTTAGAGTTTTCTATATTTATGATCATGTCGTCTAGAAATAGGGACAATTTAACTTTTTCCTTTCCAGTTTAGATACCTTTTATTTCTTTTTCCTGCCTAATTGCTCTGGCTAGGACTTCCTGTACTATGTTGAATAGTAGTGGCAAGAGTGGGCATCCTTGTCTTGTTCCTGATCTTAGGATGAAAAGGTTTCAACTTTTTATCATTGAATATGTTCGCTGTGGATTTGTTATATGTGGCCTCTATTGTGTTGAGATACATTCCTTCTTTAGTTAATTTACTGATAATTTTTATCATGAAAGGATGTTGAAATTTGTCAAATCCTTTCTCTGTGTTTATTGATATTACCATATAGGTTTTATCCTTCACTCTTTCAATGTGGTGTATCACATTTATTAATTTACATAGGTTGAACCATCCTTGCATCCCAGGGATAAATGCCACTTGATCTTAGTGAATGCCGCTTTTAATGTGCTTCTGAGTTCAGTTTGCTAGTATTTTGTCTAGGATTTTTGCATCTATGTTCATCAGGGATATTGGCCTGTAATTTTCTTTTCTTAAAGCATCCCTGTCTGGTTTTGGTAGCAGGGTAAACTCACCTTGTAAAATTAGTTTGGAAGTATTCTCTCCTCTTCAATTTTCTGGAGGAATTTGATAAGGATTGATATTAGTTCTTCTTTAAATGTTTGGTAGAATTCAGCTGTGAAGTCATCAGGTCCTGGGCTTTGCTTTGGTAGGAGATTTTTGATTACTGATTCAATCTCTTTGCCTGTTATTAGTATGTTCAGATTTTCTATTTCTTCATAATTCAGTCTTAATAAGTTGTATGTTGTTAGGAATTTATCCATTTCTTTTAGGTTATCCAATTTGTTCGCATGTAATTGTTCAGAGTAGTCTCTTATGATCCTTTGTATTTCTGTGACATCAGTTGTAACCGTCTCCTCTTTCATTTCTGATTTTATTTACAGTATTTGAGTCTTCTTTTTTTCTTGGTTATTCTAGCTAAAGTTTTGCCAATTTTGTTTACTTTTTCAAAAACAAACTCTTAGTTTTATTGATCTTTTCTATTATTTTTTGAGTTTCTACTTCATTTATTTCTATTCTGATCTTTATTGTTTCTTTCCTTCTACTAACTTTAGGCTTAGTTTGTTCTTTTTATAGTTCCTTGAAGTGTAACAGTAGGTTATTTATTTGAAATCTCCTTTGTTAATGTAGACATTTATTGCTATAAATATCCTTTTTAGAACTGCTTTTGCTGCATCCCATAAGTTGTGGTGTGCTGTGTTTCCATTTTCACTTATCTCAAGATTTTTTAAATTTCCATTTTGATTTCTTCTTTGATCCATTGGTTGTTCAAGAGCATGTTGTTTAATTTCCACATATTTATGAATTTTTCAAATTTCCTCCTGTAATTGATTTTTACTTTCATACCATTGTGGTCAGAAAAGATACATGAAATGATTTCAATCTTCTTAAATTTGTTAAGAGTTGTTTTGTGGCCCAACATAGTATGTCCTGGCAAATGTTCTGCATGTACTTGAGAAGAATGTGTATTCTGCTAGTGTTGGATGGAATACTGTGTATATGTCTGTTAGGTCCATTCAGTCTAACGTGTAGTTCAGGTCTAACACTAATGTTTCCTTATTGATTTTCTGTCTGGATGGTCTACCCATTGTTGAAAATGGGGTATCTAAGTCCCCTGATGTTATTGTATTGCTGTCTATTTCTCCCTTCAGATATGCTAATATTTTCTTTATATATTTAGGTGCTCCCATGTTGGATGCATTTATATTCACAACTATTATATCCTCCTAATGAATCGACTCCTTTATCATTATATAACATCCTTCTTGTCTCTTTTTATAGTTTTTATTTAAAGTCTATTTTGTCGATATAAGTACAGCTACCCTTGCTCTCTTTTGGTTTCCATTTGCATGGAATATCATTTTTTATCCCTTCACTTTGTCTATTTGTGTCCTTAAAAGTGAATGAGTATCTGTAGGCAGCATGTAGTTGGGTCTTGTTTTTTTAATCCATCAAGTCACTTTTGAGTGGATAACAATTCATTTATAGTCAAAGTAATTATTGAAAGGTAAGGACTTACTAATGCCATTTTGTTAATTGTTTTCTTGCTGTTTTACAGATCTTTTGTTCCTTTCTTCCTCTCTTGTTTTCCTTTGTGATTAGGTGCTTTTCTTTAGTGGTATACTTTGATTCCTTACTTTTATCTTTTGTGTATCCACCGTAGGTTTTTGCTTTGTGGTTTCCATGAGGCTTACATAAATCATAGTTATAACAGGCTATTTTAAACTGATAATAACTTAATTTTCATCACTTAAAAAAACTCTACACTTTTACTTCACTACCCCCCACATTTTGTCTTTAATGTCATAATTTACATCTTTTTAATATTATGTGTCCCTTAACAAATTATTATAGCTATAGTTGTTTTTAATAGTTTTGTCTTTTAACCTTTATACTAGAGATATAAGTGATTTACATACCACTACCACATTAATTAGGGTAGTCTGAATTTGACCATGTATTTGCCTTTCCAGTGAATTTTTAACTTTCAATTTTCATGTTGTTAATTACCATCTTTTCATTTCAATTTGGAGAACTCCCACTAGCATTTCTTATAAGGCGGGTCTAAAGGTGATGAACAGCCTCAACTTTTGTTTGGAATATCTTAATCTCTCCTTCATTTTGAAAGATAACTTTGCCAGGTTATTTGTCAGTTTTTTTCTTTCAACACTTTGAGTGTATCATCCCACTCCCTCCTGGTTTGCAAGGTTTCTGTTGAGAAGTCTGCTCATAGCCTTACGGTGGTTTCTTTGTATGTGATAAGTCTTCTCTCTTATTGCTTTCAAGATTCTCTCTTTGTCTTTGACTTTTGACAATTTAATTATAATGTACTTTGGTTTATTTTTCTTTTCATTTTTCTTGTTTGGAGTCCCTTGAGCTTCATAAATCTGGATGTTCATATCCCTCTCAGTAGTTTTCTAAATAATCTTTCTGCCCCTTTCTCTTTCTCTTCTCCTTCTGGAATTCCCATAATTTGTATATTTGTACATTTGATGATGTCCCATAAGTCTCTTGTGCTTTCTTCACTCCTTTTTACTCTTATTTCTTTTTGTTCCTGTAATTGTCTAATAGCAAATAACCTGTCTTTGAGTTCCCTGATTCTTTCTTCTTCATGGTTGAGCCTGCTGTTTAAGCTCTTTATTGAATTTTTCAGTTCTGCCATTGTCTGAGGTTAGTGTGGGATTTTGAGCACTGAGGGGTGTGTCTCCTTGCAGGTTCATTCCTGTGTGGGTAGGTCTGCTCTCAGGCCACAGCTGAGAAGGGGGACTGGAGTTGCTTTTCCGGGCCATTTCAAGATCTGCTTTCAGGATGAGGTTGACAAACCTGCCCCAATGACACAGACGAGCATGTCTCCCAGCATGTTCCTGGCCAGACAGAACTGCTCTTAGACCATAGCTGAGAGGAGCTGGGGCCACGATTCAGGGCTGTTTCAGGTTATACTGTGCAATCAAAATTGCCAAGCACAGACTGATCTGTCTCCCTCTGGGTCCTTGTGTGAGCAGGACTGGTTGCAGACCACAGCTGAAAGGGGCTAGAGCTGAGTTAGAGGGGCATTTTTGGGTCCACAGTTGAGACCAAGGTGGGCAAGGCTATCTCTCAAAGAATTGGTGTGCTTAATTCCTCTCAGGCCTCTTGGCCAATGGTTTTGGTAGTAGTACTAAGACCAAATAGGGCTATAGCTGAGCCTTCAGGGGGGAACACACTTAGTGAGTCTCCTACCTGGGTGCAGGTCTGCCCTCTCAAAACAATTCTCCTAGATATTGTGCTCCACTGGGGTTTCACATACTCCTACCTGAATTCCAAGGCTCCCACAGAGGCACTTTTGTATGTGGATGGCTATGAAATTTTTGTTGCTGTGGGGAGCTCCATGTGGGGGACCTCCCATTCTCCCATCTTGCTGCATAATCATTTTTCTCATTCATTAAATTTGGAAACATTGCATATCACCTCCCAACATGAATTAGATATTTTAACCTTGATTAGAATATTTGTACATCTCAAATATTAATTTCTTTCATTCTTGCTTGGCTTAAATGTGAAAATAATAAAGAGGACTTTTCCAGGTGAGAAAACAAAGTCCAGAAGATCTGTTATCTATCTTTTATTTTAATGAGAGAAGTGGCAATAATATTATAGAGAATAAATATTAAATAAATATTACTCTATAATATATACTTACAGCTGTACTTAATGAAATGTGCATGCAGCATTCTAATAATTTATAATTCTTCTAGACAAGTAATAAAACCATACTACAAAGAGCAATTTCTGGGAAACCTAGAAAGTTGTTCAGCTTCTATGTTTGGCTTCTTGTCAGCCCATTTCTTTGTTGGGTTAAAATTCTTGTCTTCTTTTTGCTTCATAATTGAGGTGGACAAAGTTTATTTTTTTTAATTATGCAAACTGCCAGGGTAAACAGAATTATTCTGTTTTATCCTGAGCTTGAGGAAGAAAGAGTCCAAAATTAAAATTTCACATTACCTAGTGGCCAAAGCCTGCATTCAAAATAAGTAATCAGAAAAGCATATAAAATACAATAAGGCAAATAGACTAAATATATGCAGTCATTTTATTGAACCAATGTGACTGACTAGCTAGGATGCAAATAAAAAACAACTTTCTTCTTCTCCCACTGACACTGTAAACTTGCTCTGTGGGGCAAGTTCTTTTCATCTTTGGGGCAAAATCCTGAGTGGGTCTCGTAGAGTTCCCATTTGTATAAATCACAAGAACAGTCTCATGTCAGTAATTAAACTATCTGGCCCACTGTAATAATGAAACTTTCAAATATTCATCCACTTGGAGCTTTTTTCTGCCTCCCAGCTTGGTACTTCTTTGGGCCTGGAAGTCAGCAGTGGGTGAGGGGTTTGTGCTTGGCTTATCCTTACTGACCAGTTCTTCCTGTACCTAGCTGCTGTGTCTGACCCTTCCAAAAATGGTTCCAGGAGGAGAGAGGATAAGGAGGAAGGGGCTGGTGATGTTGCGATCATGCCAAAGGGCTTGGTGAATGTTCAGTGTTTCCATTTCTCTCAAGGAGTGCATCTGTGGGTTTCTTGGAGACTCCCTCACTAGAACTTTCCAGTGGCGATTCAGGGGACAAGGGAATTCTTGTCCCTAGGCAGAGTCTTTTTGAAGCTGGTCTTAGTGCTCTCCCCCTTGCCAGTTCACTAGTCCTTAGGACACACTTGCATATTCTGGCCTTGCCCCTGCTGCCTTCCCCTGCCTCTCTTTCTGTTCTGAGTCATGGCCTTTCATATCAGTCCTGTACTCCCCAAACTCCAGGGAGCACAGGTCAGATCATCTAAGTCAGCAGTCCCCAACCTTTTGGGCACCAGGGACCAGTTTCACGGAAGACAACTTTTCCACAGACAGTGGAGGGTGGGGGAAGGTTTTGGGATGATTGAAGTGCGTTACATTTATTGTGCAGTCAAACCTCTCTGTTAATGATAATCTGTATTTGCAGCCACTCCCAAGCGCTAACATCACCGCCTCAGCTCCACCTCAGATCTTCGGGCATTAGATTCTCATAAGGAGCACGCAACCTAGATCCTGCACATGCGCAGTTTACAGTAGGGTTCGCACTCCTATGAAAAGCTAATGCTGCTGCTGATCTAATAGGAGGCAAAGCTCAGGCGGTGATGCGAGCCATGGGGAGCGGCTGTAAATACAGAGGAAGCTTCGCTTACTTGCCCACCACTCACCTCCTGCTGTGCAGCCTGGTTCCTAACAGGACACCGACTGGTCTGCAGCCCGAGGGTTGGGGACCACAGATCTACGTGACCCTCCTGAAGTGTCCCACTGTTTAAGATGGGGGAACATCTGCCTCCATTCTGCATGGCACTCTGCCATTCCAACAATTCACTTTAAAGGATTTTTTTCCTCTCAAAATTTTTGAGCCTCCTCTGTTCGATCCTTAGCCATTTCTTATACATGCTTACTTTATATGATGAGCTAAGGGTTCACAAAACTGGTTTTCAGAAATCTCCTTAGCAAATGTTTTACTGGTAGGTTGGCACCTCACTTTGTAATGAGGATTTTCAAAATCTGGTTCCTCTGCCTCTGGGACCTCAGGTGATCCTGAGATAGGAAGAACACCATTTTAACATTCTGTTACATAAACCAATGGCAAAATAGCCTTAGTCTTAGAGTAATAATTACCAGGAACAAACATCAAATAGAAAAAAATCAGTATTTATAAACTGGATATGGTATCTGAGTCCCCTCCCTCCCTCTCTCCGTCATCCTCACAGGGACCAACTGGGTGAGATGTCATACACCACGATGTGCATCAAGGAGACATTACGATTGATTCCTGCAGTCCCATCTATTTCCAGAAAACTCAGCAAGCCCCTTACCTTTCCAGATGGATGCTCACTGCCTACAGGTCTTTGAGTTCTTTTCCTAAGCAGTTCCTAGAGACTGTGGGATCTGGGGGACCACACAGTGACAAAGATTGGTGGGTTTCTTAGCACTTGGAGAAGACAAACAAATAATCCTAAGGAGATCTGTCTTAGGGTTGGTCACCTATTAAGAGCTCAGAGGATAATGCCTTGATCAGATGTGAATTTCAGTGCCTTTCCCAAAGGCACATAGCCAGTTGCAGCAAAGCTAAGCCCAGAACCCATGTCTCTGGAATCCCATCCCAGGGTTTCTTCCATTTTGGGACATTATTTCTAAGATAATCTTTCTTTGACGGAGTTTGAGACCCAGATGAAACTTCATGGAAGATGAGCACTATTGTCTCTGTCTGAGAGACCAAGGGGCATCTTTGGCCTCATCATCATAATATCACCCTTAGAAATGTGTAACACTTAATAGTTTATATGGAGCCTTCAAACATTATCTCATTTTTCCTCTTGGAAAGTGACTTTAACAGACACTTATACAGTGATTTATAGTTTACTAAACACTGCTAAATATTTTCAATGTAGCCAAAAACCCGCTGGGGGAACCTCAATGTGCAGATGAGGTTAATTGATATGAGCAGAGCTAGAGCTTGTACAGAGGCCCTGAGCCTGGGGCCTAGGGTCTTCAAAACAACACAGGTTTCTGAGCAGGGCTTAGAGGAGGCAGAGGGGTCATGTGAGACACCCTTTCACTTATCTGCATCGATATTCTATTAATTCATGCCTTAGTAAACAAGCCAGCAGGATTGCTTGTAAACACCTATAGCCTGTCACTAACCTTGTTGACAGATGCAGAATTAATTTACCAGAATTATTTCCGGTAACCAAATAATCCTCAAATCCTCTCTCGCTTGTCTTTTATTTTTTTACCCCTCAACCATATATATATTTGCCAAAATTCCCACCTTCCATGTATGAACAGCACCAACAGAAATTTGTCACTGGATCTGCATGATGAAATCACAGTTCTATTCTTATGTACTCAAACTGTCTCCAGTGGGTGTTCAATAGTCTGTTAACAGATATTTAAATAATTTCCAAACAGCAGAAAACTAGGCACAGTTTATCACTTTGATATAATACCAACAGCTCCTTAATATGGAATCATTAATTAAGTAAATTATTGCTTTGAAAACTAAGGTGCCAACCCAAGCCACTGGTGACTTCAGCTACAGCACTCAGAGCTCTGCCAGGAGCTAGCTCTTCCCTTCAAGAAGAGCTCAACAGCAGTATAACAGTAGCCCACAACTTGGTCTTTCTCCTGAAATCTCTTTTATTTCCCTCCTTTCTCAGGAATGACCGTGGTTCTCAGTATTTGGGGTCTTCACCACAACCCTGCTGTCTGGAAAAATCCGAAGGTATGACTCTCATATTCATAAATACTTCAAAGAACTAATGCTGTGCAACTCACTTTTTGGTAACTAAGCATGGAAGTGGCTGTATAGTTAAAGCAAATGACACAAAGAAAACAAAAGTAAAGATAAAATCCCCCCAAAATGTAAAATTGTCTGTGTTCTCGAAACATCACAGTATGTACTGGTGCTCTCTTTCACATAAGCTGCTAGTGTTTAAGATCTATTACATATAATAGGAAGCTGGACTAGATATCTCATAACAATTGACCACATAATCATTGTGGCTTGACTTCTAAGTGGGTGCACTCTTATCTCCAAAACGAAAATAATAGCACTTGTCATAGTATTTTTGCTTCCCCCGGGGTCTGGATAGTAGACAAGTCAGTTGGAAAGCCACACAAGGTCTGCAGGTCTAGAGGTACACTGTCCAGTGTAGTAGCCATTAGCCACATGTGGCTACTGAGCACATACCATGTGGCTAGCTGGAAGTAAGATGTGCTGTAAGTGTAAAATATACACTGGATTTTGAAGACACAGTACCCCCCAAAATGTGAAACATTTCCTTAAAAACTATTCATATTGATTACATGTTGAAATGATAATTTTTGGTTAAATAAATTCTATTACTAAAGTTAATTTCACCTTTTAAAAATGTGGCTACCAGAACATTTTAAATTACATATGTGGTCCACGTTATATTTCCATTGATCAATGCCAAGTAGTAACTTCAGAAATAGGTTAATATTGCTTTGGGGATGGTGGTGGGGTTGTCATGTTAATGTTCTTTTGGGGATGGTAGTAAAATTGTCTTCTCATTGCAGGTCTTTGACCCCTTGAGGTTCTCTCCGGCGAATTCTGATCAGAGACACCCCCATGCTTACTTACCATTCTCAGCTGGACCAAGGTGGGGACAATTTGAAGTTGTTGAAAATACACAAAAATGTTTACTTGGGAATCGCTTACTCCTTTTAGCCCTTTAGCTCTATAAATTCTTCCATGGAACCCCATCTTCTCACTTGGCCATGGGGTAGATCTTGGTGCCTATTTGAACCCCCAAAGGTCAATTAGTTTCCCAAAGAACAATCCCATTCTCTAGCACATCGTCTCTAGCCATGCCCCAGAAAGCTATCCCGTGACGTAAGCTGTGGTTCATAGGCTCAGTGCAGTCTGCCCCCAAAGCGGAAGAGACAATTGCATGAGTGATTCCAACTGCAACCTCGTTATAGGGAAGGCATCACATTGGAGCCTCCCAGCTTACATTCGTGCAGGGAGCAAGGTAAGTCCAAAGTCCAAAAGTTCCAATGGCATTTAGTGCAAAAATGTTGCTTTACTGTGTACTTCAGACTTGTTATTCTAGTATTTCATTAAAGAGTAAGCAGAAGCATCATTTCTTCAAGCATGGCTTTCTTCCTCTTGGTGTCTGCAGGAACTGCATCGGGCAGCAGTTTGCCATGGTTGAGTTAAAGGTGGCCATTGCCTTGATTCTGCTGCACTTCAAAGTGGCTCCAGACCCCTCCAAGCCTCGTGTCTTCTCAAACTGTATTGTCCTCAAACCCAAGAATGGGCTCTATTTACAGCTGAAGAAACTCCCTGAATGTTAGATCCTGGGGTACAATGATTAAACATGTTTTGTTTTTAAGTTAAATTTATAGCTAATGGTCCAAGTAAACGGAAAGGAATCAAAATGTGGTGGGAGGGTTGGAGGTAGGAGAGATGGGGGTCTCTGTGAAGCTGCACATTATCCAAAAATATTTCTAGGTAACACAGGGTGTCTCCTTAATCTGTTTCTATTTTGACTTTGGGAGATTTTCACATCTTTTCTGTTTGATTTTGCCTACTACTAATGTTCTATACCAAGCACTTTGCTAGGTGACTTCCATATGTTTTCTGTTGTTCTTAAAAAAGTTTTCAGAATTACAAAAGTAATAGGTGAATATATGCTCACTGTAAAACATTTCCAACACTAGAAAGCATGCAGAATACAAATTTTAGATACCACTTCATGTAGCTCACATCCCATACCCTGACCAATCCTACTGCATTTCCTAAAAACAGAACAGTTTGGTGTGTGTTCTTTCAGACTTTTTCCTATATAACATTTTGTATGTACATATGTATGTATGTATGTATTCTTATAGATGGGATCATATCTATATTGTTATTGCTTTTTTTCACTTAATAAAAATCCATCTCATTCCTTATCATGGCTTCATGGTGTTCTGTAATATGGCTATATTATATTAATACTTTATTTAACTATTTTCCTTATTGGACATTTAAGTTATTTGTAACTTTAAAAACATGTCTATTGGCCATTTATGTTTATCTTCATTTTGTTCTCTGTAATTTGTCTGTACACTGTGAACTTCTATGAAGTTGTCTTTTTCTTATTGATTCATATGAGTTCTTTATATATTGTGGATAACAATCCTTGATTATAACTTTTCTTTGTAATTTTTCCCATCCTTTTACTTTTTTAAAAAACTGTATTTATGATGTCTTTTACCATGTGGAACTTTTACATTTTCATGAAGATAAACATATAAACTTTTCTTTATGGTTTCTGGGTTTTGAGTCTTGGATGAGAAAGCCTTCATTAGGAATATTATAAAGATTTTCTACATCTTTTCCTGGTGCTAATCATTTTTGTTGAGCCTGAATGGAAATGTCCTAATGATTTCCAGATTCATCACTCATTGAGCCTAATCAGAAATTTAGACTTGTTTTTAATTGCAGGGAGTGGCCTTTGAAGGGCTTTCTCCAGAGGTGAGACGTGAGATGAATTACATTTTAAGAAAGTTTTGCATCTACTATATAGAGAATGAATAGACTGGAGGGGGCAAGAGTGAAAGCAGGAAGACCAGTTAGGAAGCTATTGCAGTAATAAGTATGAGGGATGATGGTGGCTTGCCAAGTGTGATGGTGGTGGAGTTGAAGGGAAATGGATGGGAGATAGATTTTGGTGGCATTTGGTAGAGTAGATAGGACTCATTAATTGATTGGAAGTAGGGGATTAGAGTTGGGGTGATTCCAAGACTTAGGAAGACTGACCAAGGCTATCCTATTCCATCACAGGAACACTAGATAATGAGCATGACCGGACGGCTGTCACCATGCATCCATCAGTATTTTGCCTTGCTGGGCATTTTGATTATGGCAAAGTCCTGTGGTAAAAGCTGTGCAGACACCTAAGGTATCTAATAAGAAGAGAGGCTTAGTATAAGGAAGGAAGTAGCTTGTGCTACCAAGAATTCCCTTAACTAGATAAAAGATCCGTCATCTTGGGTTTAACAAAACCCACATCCCGCCAAGTGTGTATGAGGGAAAAAAGAGGATTTAGTTCTCAAAGGTGATAGCACCAAATGCCCCATATAAGAACATCTGGCAGGGTTCGAATAATTCTGACACACTTCTTACTTTCCTGTTGCCTTCTCTGTGTCCATATGCACTTTTGGGGAAGATCACCAACTAGCTGGGGGCAGCTTTCCCTGCTCCACTGGTTTAGTTGGTAACCTATGACCAGTGCTTTAACAACAAGTAAGGGTAAGTGGGAGCCTACTACATTACAGTGCCTATGGTCATGTGTGCTTAGGGCATTCTGGAACTTACAGCAGTAATTATATTTGTGGTGAGCCTGGCTGTTTCCTTTATAAGTAATTATATTTGTGGTATGGCCTGCCATAAATTTGGATGACTCTTGATTACTAAACTCTAAATGTTGGGACACCCTTCATGGTCATCACTCTCCTTGATACTTTTTTCTATTTTAAAGGACACGTCCATGTCCATGCTTAAATGACAGGCTGTTTGTGGCAGAGAGGACTCAACATCCCTATAACATCCTTTCTCCACTCTTACAGAAACAGAAGTTTTAGCTGAGCACATGGTTGCCAGTTACAGACCATATTTCCCTGTCTCCCTTTTAACAAGATGTGCCATGTGACTAGATTTTGGTCAGAGCTGTGAGCAGAAGTGATGTGTACAATGTCCAGCCAATATCTTCAAAAGGAAATGTGCATGCCTTCCCTTTCCTTTTATGTTCTTCCCACTTGCTTGAAGGCAGATGTGGTGACAGAAGCTAGAGCAACTATATATATATATAGGATCATTAAACCGAAATCCATATGTTAAACAGGGCAGGAAACATGACAGAAGGAGCCTCAGTCCCTGCAGAGCAAACTACCCTACTGGCTCTGGACCACCTACCTCCTCAAGACTTTTATGTGAGAGAGAAATAAATTGTTATTTTGTTTAAACTCCTCTATTTGGGGCCTTTTTGCTACAGTAGGCTGTTACTGATGTGACCAGTGCTTTCTTTTCATTTGCTAGCTATCTAGATAACCAAATCAGTTTGCTTTTACTTGGCACGGACAATATATTTCTACTGTTTGTTTCAGGGCTGTTTAAATTGTCCAACTATCTGCCATAATTTTGCTGTTAAGAGGCACATGAGAAAAGGAAAGGATGCCTTCCATTACTAAATATGCAGTCCCAAGCCCGGAAAGGGATGGGTGGGTAAGCATCTTGAAGGAGCCACCTAGGCCTGGACAAAATACTGTGACTCTCTCTTCTTGTCCCCTCAACTGGGAGATGGCACACAAGCAAAAATGGTGCTCAGTTTCTTAAGCACTAATCTTAAGTTTTCCCATAAAGGATAATACACCCAACCAAGTTATGAGTTATATCAAATACCTTTTATTCTTTACCTTTTCTGAATCATAGACCTTTTTACAAATATGAAGAAAATCATGGATCTTCTCTAGAAATGTGTACATGCTCCAAGCACCAACAGAGAGTTTGTCTATGATTTCACAGCACTGGTCGACCATGAGCCCATGTCTAGACCCAGTTGAGAGCCCTTCCTCTGCCTAAATATTAAAGACTTTAGCAAATGGCCATGTCTAGTGATGGGAACACCTATTAGCTCAGGAGGCAAGTCATTTCATCCTTAGGCAGCTACCACTCACAAAAGCATTTCAAAATACTGAACCAAAACCTTCTTTCTTATGACTTTTACCCGTTGGCACAACTCAAAATTTCTTTATAAGTTGATAGTTTTCAGAGTCCTTTTATCATCGTTACACAATTGGATATGTACCCATGCACCTTGTGATGTATGTATGAAAATATTTAATAATAGTAGTATTATACTCAATTCCAGAGGAAAGGGAAGTTCAGCAAGATCAGGTGACGTACCCAGGGTATCTCAGTCAGTGAATAGCAGATCCAGAACTCTGGAGCCTTAACAACCTTAGATATTTAGAGACAGTTCTCATGGTTTCCAAGTCCTCAGTGTTTTGGCTTTATGGTTTTGGCAAGTCAGATGAGTGACTAACATCCGTGTGTACAGAGTCGACATGTGGAGATATGATGGTCTTCATGGCAGTTGCCCCAGAACTGTCTTCTGTGCCTACTCCAATCTGGTACTCATTTAGGCGCTTGCCTTTCTGTTTTCTCTCTCATTTACAACTCCACTTCTGACACTTGGACTTAACATTTGCATTTCGAGTTATCTCTCCAACTCCTGACTCTCCTTTGCTCCTCAAGGAGGAGGCCTGAATTCTACTTTCCTTCAGGTCTCGTTGACCGTTCAACAGCCGGCTTCTGCCCTAGTGTCCAGCTCAGGTTTAAGCAGCCGCATGTGGTCCCTTTTGAAGGAGGATCCAGACCTCTAGTTTTTTTTAAGTTTTTCCTCATATATCATCATCCTCATATTTAACACCTTTCTGATTTGTCTGTTTTGAACTCAAACCAGTTTGACAACATCTTCCTTAAAGCTTAATGCCTGGAAATGAACAAAATAATCCAGAATAATGTTATAAACCTACTTCTGCTGGCATTCAAAGCTGTTTCAAGTGAGGATACCAGTGACATCTGATGAAACCAGAACTCATCTTTATTCAACGCTCTAGGAACCAGAGAATCCCTTGAGAACAGCAGGCAACGAAGATTCAGTGTTGCACAATAAGTGGAATGCAATACAAATATCCCCCTCTGAGTGGGGCAGTATGGTTTCCTCAGCAATCTTTCCTAAAATATCTAATAAGAACACTGACTTTTTCCCTACTTCTTCCTCCCCCTCCCGCCCATTGTTCTGTGAATTACTGTGGTAGCCACCAGGTATTGTCCTGAGGCCTCCATCCCTGAAGAGGGCTCTGAGATGCACCCCTATGCGAGAAACAGGTGTACTGAACCACACATGGTGGTTCCCTTCTCTTTCTTACTTGAGACCAGTGACATTTGTTTGTGGAATGCAAAGCTATATTTGCTTAACTAAATCTAATTATAGACTGGCCCCCAACTGTAGCTACAGGTTGACCCCATAACCCTATATGCCCATGCCTGGCAGAGTGCCCGCTATATCATAGGCACTCAACACATATTTGTTTAATGGATGAATGAATTCAAGAATGAATCAACAAATGAACCATGACCACAAGTCAAGCTTTATCCTCAGCCATTATATTGACTCCCTAGCCAAAGGACAGTTATTTATGTTCTGAGAAAACAGACATTTCAGCTCTGGTTCACAAACCCATGACATCAGTCTCAGCTGGGGTTTGGTGAGAGGGTGTGTGGCTTGTCATAGCTCATCCCCTCTTCAGGGGACGTAATTCAATATGCACTTATCATTCCATCATAAATATTATTGAATACCCCCTGTGTGCTAGGCACTGTTTTAGGCACCAGGAATATGGCAGTGAATAGACACTCTGACCTCTTGGAGGTTATACTCTAGAAGGGACACAAGCAATAGAAAAGTAAGTGAATAAATCAATCCATTTCTTAAGTTTATGCTAGCTTTTGTAACCAATAAAACCTCAAAGTACAATGGCTTCACACAAAGTAATAAAAGAAGTTTATTTTCACTCACAGCTGTGCTCAGATGTGAGGAGGAGACACTGCATGGCTGCTGTTGAAGTTGGAGGCTGAGTGGTGCTGAAAGAACCTGGTAAGCAGATAGAAAGTCTCTTCTCTCCTCTTCCTATTTTTTAATACTCTTCTGGAGGCTCCTATTGTCAGGACCGGTCAGGAAGCCAGTTGACAAAGGAGTATTGAAATGTGTTATGCAGAGCCCTGGCCCCAGCATCAGAGAACAAGTATGGAAGGGTAGACCTGGAGCTGAAAGGCCAAAGATAAATGACCAACCACCCATTTGCCTATTCCTGGAGCACTGTATCATCTGTATACCTTTCTTTCCTTGACCTCATCATATAAATCCATTTACTTTTCTCCTTCCTGTTGCAACCACCCAAGTTCAAGAGAGTTACTGCCTGGTATCTTTCTGACCTGTCTTCTACCTTTCACTTTTGTGTGATCCAATCTGTATTTTGCTTGGCTTCCAAAGTTTCTTCCCCTAAATTCCCCAGAAAGCAGAGCCTGAGGCAAGATATATGTGCCACTATTTTATTAGGGAGCACAATCCAAGGTATCAGGAATAACAGAGGAGTTGAGGCAGAGTACAAAGGAAAACCAGTTCAAGGGTACATGACTAATCAGATCATTCCTTGGCATCAAGGACTGCTTGATGTCACGGGACCATCTCAGAAGAGGACTTATTAAATGACTGCTTCTTATGATGTCCATCCAGGCAAGGAAGGGAGATGAATTTATTTTCCAACACTTGAGGAAGAGAATGGAGAGTAAGAAGGTAAATATGAATGACTAGAGAGTAGAGCCCTTGGAAGCGAACAGCAAGACTATAGGCTAATGTGGGGGGTTATGGGGAAAAAGGTAACATGCTATGTTTAAGAGACCTCCAAAGTCTCTAGGAGGACATCTGAGGGGCCATTTACCACCATGTAGCACTGGAACCTGAGCTTCCACTTTTCCTGTCTGTACCTTTGACAACTATTATTACTTCTTAATCATTTAAACTCTTCTTGTCTTCCATAGCACCATTTTCTCCTTTCTTTTACCATTCCGATAATAGCTCATTCACCTATATTAGTTATATATCCTTCATCTGCCTCTTAAATAATGTTCCTCAGGATAATGGCCTGAGTCCCTTCTATTTTACATATTGCCCTTGACCAAACCTTGACCTTTCCCCCCTAACTTCAATAAATAATGAATTCACTGGTATCTATAATGTAATGACCATATATCCCCATTTGCCTGGAAAAGTCTCCATTGATGTTTTTCTCTGATGCGATTAGTAATAGAACCCCCTTTCACTCTCAAAAGTGTGCCAGTTTGGCAGATAAATTATATGGTCACTTTACTGATATCCCTCAAATCTACATTTTCAATTGTGACTTCTCCCCTGACTGTTAATTCTATATGTTTAGCTGGTTACTAATCATCTATATTTAGATATCCTACAGTTACATAGAAGTAAGTGTCCCAAAATGAATTTCTACTGTACTTCTATGCTCTCCTCTGCCACCAAACCAAAACAAACCTTCCTTAATTTGATTATTGACTCCAGCAACCACCCAGTTACTCAATTATCTACTCTTCCCCTATCCTCACTCACCTCACCCAGTCAGTCACCAACTTTACCTTCTAGTTGTCCCTCAAATTCAATCCCTTTATCCTATTTTGATTATCAATGCACTCATTCATTGATTTATTTATTGACTGTTTACTGTGGACTAGGAATCATGTTAGAAATTGAGGGTATAAAAGATATTTAGCCATGGTTCTAGATTGAGAACAGTTTTCAGTCTAGTGGGGAATAAGATAAGTAAAATGATATTTATAATATGCCATATTGTGAAAATTGTTATTCTACAGATTTCTCCAGGGTGCAATGGGAGCGTAAGTCAGCTGTATGGTGATTGTGAGGGCAAGTCAGGTAGGACGTGCTTCCCAGAGAAGGTGATGTTTACTTCAGGCCCTTATGATCAGGATGGCTCCTGCATGACCATCAAGCAGCAACATTACTTAGAATTAAGAAAATAAATTTGTGAGAAACTTCATGTTGCTAAGTACTCATCTCTACTAATCCAACATTACTTTGCTGATAAAACACACATAAAGGATATGGGAGGGAGAATTTTTAACTCATATAACACATTGACGCAAAGTGGCCAGAGAATGACCCTCCACTCAATTTTCTTTAAGGGACACCTTAAGTAGGTAAATACTAGTAACATCTCTAAAGGCAAGTTTTAGCATCACCATGGAAATGCCTCCTCTCGGAAGTATTAATCAGATAGTAATAAAGATAGCTGTAGTATAATGAACACAGTATAGACAGAGGCAGAACTACCAAAAGGATGATCTGGGGAATAGACTGAAAAAATTTTTCATTCGTAGGCATCATGGGGTAGAATAGAATTAGATATGTAAAATTCTAATATATAGATTTAGAGTTTGAGTACAACTATTTGTAAAACTTTCATTGTAGCCAGCCACTACTATGTACAACAAATCAAGTTTTGAAGTAGCTGTTCAGTTTCCCAGCTGACACTTCTAGTGTTGATGGAGACCTCAGGTAGCTCACAGAACATCGACCAAAGATCATCAAAATCCCTGAAGAATTTTTTCTCTCCTACTATTTTGGAGCATGCAGACAGATGCCACAGATGACTGGAAACTTGCTATGAGGGCAATAACTTTGAAAGACCCAACATTTACAATTAATATTCTGTGAGCAAAAAGAATTGCATACCATAGCCAAGTGGGATTTATTCCTGGAATGCAAGGATGATTCAACATACAAAAATCAGTCAGTGTAATATACCACATTAACAGAATGAAAGGAAAAAATACATTATGATCTCAATTTAAGCAGAAAAAGCATTTGACAAAATCCAATACCCTTTCATGATTAAAAAAAAAAACCCTCAATAAACTAGGAATAGAAGGGAACTACCTCAACATAGTAAAAGCCATACATGGAAAACCCACAGTGAACATCATATTGAATGGTGAAAGACTGAAAGCTTTTCCCGTAAGATCAGGAACAAGAAAAGGATGCCTGCTTCTTTCAACATAGTACTGGAAGTTCTAGGAAGAGCAATTAGGCAAGGAAAAGAAATAAAAGACATCCAAACTGGAAAAGAAGAAGTAAAATTATCTCTGCTGACAGATGATATGATCTTGTATGTAGAAAAATCCTAAAGATTTCATACAAAAACTGTTAGAACTATTAAATGAATTCAGTGAAGTAGCAGGATACAAAGTTAGCATTAATTACACTTCTATACACTAACACTGAACAATCCAAAAATGGAATTAAGAAAACAATTCTATTTATAATAGCATTAAAAAGAGTAAAATACTTAGGAATTAACTTAACCAAGGAGGTGAAAGGCTTTTACAATGAAAACTATAAGAAATTACTGAAAGAAATTAAATAAGACACAAATAAATGGAAAGACATCCTATGTTCATTAATTGCCAGACTTAATATTGTTAAAATGTCAATATTACCCAAAGTGATCTACAGGTTCAATGCAATCCCTATCAAAATCTCAATGACATTTTTTGCACAAATAGAAAAACCTATTCTAAAATTCATATTGAATATCAAGGGACCCTGCATAGCAAAAACAATCTTGAAAAAGAACAAAGCTGAAAGATTCATATTTACTGATTTCAAAACTTAGTACAAAGCTACAATAATCAAAACTGTATAGTAATGGCAGAAAGACAAACATATAGACCAATAGAATAGAATAGAGATCCCAGGAATAAACCTTTGCATATATGGTCATATGACTTTTGACAAGGCTGCCAAGGCCATGCAATGGAGAAAGGAGTCTCTTTAACAAATGATGCTGGCAAAAATGGATATCTACACACAAAGGAACAAAGTTGGACCCTGACCTAACATCATATACTGAAATTAACTCAAAATGGATCAAAGACCTAAATGTAAGAGCTAAAGCAATAAAACTCTTAGAAGAAAACACAGGGCAAAAGCCTTACAACATTGGATTTGACAATAATTTCTTGGATATGACAGCAAAGGCACAGGTGACAAAAAAAAATAGACAAATTGGACTTTATCAAAATTTTAAAACTTTTGTGCATCAAAAGACACTATTAACAGAGTAAAAAGGCAACCCACAGAAGGGAGGAAATATTTGCAAATTATATAGCGATGAGAAATTAATATTCAGAGTATAGAGAGAACTCCTAAAACTCAACAACAACAAAGAAACAAATAACCAGATTCAAAAATGGGCAAAAGATTTGAATAGATATTTCTCTAAAACAAATACAAATGGCCAATAAACACACAAAAATGTGTTCAACATCCACAATCATTAGGGAAATGCAAATCAAAACTACAATGAGATACCACCCTCTACCTATTAGGATGGCTACTATTATTAAAAAAAAAAAAACCTAGAAATTAATAAGTGTTAGCAAGGATGTGGAGATATTGGAACCCTTGTGCACAGTTGGTAAAAATGTACAACGGTACAGCTACTGTGGAAAACAATACAGCAGTTCCTCAAGAAATTTAAAAAAGAATAACCATATGCTCTAGAATTCCACTTCTGGGTACATACCCAAAAGAATTGAAAGCAGGGACTCAAATAGATATTTGCATATCCATGTTCATAGTAGCATTATTCACAATAGCTAAAATGTGGAAGCAACCCAAGTATTCACGTGCAGATGAATGGATAAGCAAAGTGTGGCATATGCCTACAATGGAATACTATTTAGGCTCAAAAAGGAAGAAAATTCTGACATGTGCTACAACATGGGTGAACCTTGAGGAAAGTATGCCAAGTGAAATAAGACAGTCACAAGAAAAGACAAATACTATATGATTCCACTTATACGAGGTATTTAGAGTAGTCAAAATCATAGGGAAAGTAAAATGGATGTTTCCTGGGGGTGAGGGGAAGGGGAATGGAAAGTTACTGCTTATTGGGTGTAGAGTTTCAGTTTTATAAGATTAAAAGAGTTATGGAGATGGATGGTGGTGATTGTTGCAGAACATTGCAAGTATATTTAATGTCACTGAAATATTTGCTTAAAAATGGTTAGAATGGTAATTTTTGTTATGTGTATTTTACTACAATAAAAAAATTGGAAAAAAAATCCTCTATGACTTGATAACCCAAAATGCTCATTAAATGAAACCTATAGCTTTCGGTCCTTTGGCCTTCACTCTATTGCTCTATGGCTTTTGTTTTTTATTTCTCTTTTCTCTTCCATTTGCTTCTTTGTTTTGGCTTCCTTCTTCCCTGTGTGCATTCTCTACTCCATTGCCGTTTTCTCTGATAATTGGTTTTATTTATATGAAAACAGAAGGAATTATGTTTTTTTCCTATTAGGTCACGCAGCTAGGAAGATAATTTCCAACAGAAGACTTTTTACTACAGTCAGGTGTTCTCGGCACAATCTTTTCCCAAGGTTACTGCATATTGGTCCTCAGTATGATGATTAATTTTATACGTCAATTTCACTAAACCATGAGGTGCCCAGACAATTTGCCAAACATTATTCTGGATGTGTCTATGAGGGTATGTCTGAATGAAATTAACATTTGAATTGGCAAACTGAGGAAAGCAGGCTGCTCTCCCTAACGTGACTAGGCCCCATCCAATCAATTGAAGACCAGAATAGAACAAAAAGGCTGGGTAAGAGGGAACATATCCTGCCTGACTGTTTGAGCTAGGTTATTGGTCTTTTCTGCCTTCGGACTTGGACTTAAATGTTGGCTCTTCTTGGGTCTTAAGCCAGCTGGCTTTCAGACTGAAATACACACCATTGGTTCTCCTGGTTCTCATGTCTCAGACCTTTAACTCAAACTGGAACTACACTTTGGCTTTTCTGGGTCCAGCTTGCTGACTACAGAAATCTTGGGATTTCTTGGCCTCCACAATTGCATCAATTCCATATAATAAATCTTTTTATATAACATATGTGTGTGTGTGTGTATATATAACATATGTAATATTTCTGTAACATTGATAAAACAATCAGATGCTGTCTGAACCAACTTAGTAGGAGCTCTGGAAAACAAGCTAAGGTTTAAATCAACTGAGAAAATGCCCAATACCAAAAAAAGCCATCTTCAAAATGGTAGGAAAATTTTGTGGTGTTTTTGCTAACCCTTGCCACACATCCTCCAAGGTGCAGTGGTGGTCTTGATCTTGAGCAGGCAACCACCCTTTCCTCAGTTCTGCCCCACCTTGCTCAAACTAGAAGTTACAGAGCAGACTTTATTTGAAATTCATTGTGCATAAGTGCTCTAATCTATCTAAGGGATACCTGAAAGACTGATGAAAGGTGTTTGGTTCTATTTTTCACAATCAGAACACAGGCAGTAAAAGTGGTGGTCACTGCTCATAAAAGCTACAAGAAGAGCTAAGAAACTGCAGGTGTCTGGGGCAAAATATTGTAGATGGAGACATACAATAGAGCATCTAAGGCCACGAAGAGAAGCTGGGGGAAGATTCTTTGGTAAATTAGGACATTCAAAAGGATCCATGTACATGGGGGAATTTAGAAAACTATGTGCATACCAAGTGCTCAGAAAAGTCTTGAGAGGACCTTAAGTTTTTGGCTTGAACTAATCCCTAGGCCAGAGTCACTTTAGCTAAGTGGTGGAGGAGTGCCCCAGCCAAAGCCAATCTGCAAAGACTGAGTGAAGTGGTTGTTCTCTCTTGTTTTGTCTTTTTCTTTTGGTGTTTTTGTTTGTTTCAGCTCTTGGCATTCAAGGAAGTCTCTGTCAAAATATTAGCTTAACATAAACTAAAGGAACAGAAACTTCAGTAATCACACACAGCAATAGTTTGGAAAAGTCTAAAAAAATTGGGCTTCAATAGCCTTCAACAATAAATCTAAAAAGACAAAAGATAAGAAACCCTGGGAACAGAGAGAATATGATTTATAAAGTTACTGTATTATAATAGGCATGACACACAAAGAAATAGGAAAACATGATTGATTCAAAGGAACAAAATTAATTGACAGAAACCAACCCTGAGGAATCCCAGACATCAGACTTAATAGACAAAAACTTTAAAACAGCTATATTAAGGCCAGCCACAGTGGCTCATGCCTGTAATCCTAGCACTCTGGGAGGCCAAGGTGGGAGGATTGCTTGAGCTCAGGAGTTCGAGACCAGCCTGAGCAAGAACAAGACCCCATCTCTACTAAAAGTAGAAAAATTAGCCAGGCATCGTGGCTCATGCCTGTAGTCCCAGCTACTCGGGAAGCTGAAGCAAGGAGATCAATTGAGCCCAGGAGTTTGAGATCGCAGTGAGCTGTAATGATGCCACTACACTCTAGACTGGGCAACAGAGCAAGACCTTGTCTCAAAAAAAAGTTTGATTCTAATAATCCCATGTTGTGAATATATTAGTTACTCTTCACCTTGTAAATGTAAGTGGGCTATGTGAAATTATCAAGTTTTGGAGTTTCAGTTATGGATAAAACTGTCTCAATTTAACTTGTATTATCTCCATTATGATATGCAAAATGTACAGACAAAAGCTTTTTATCAGCTAACTATATAAAAAGATAAACACTGATAGTTCATGTGATCCAAAATAGGCAAAAACAAGGGACTAGCTTCCCCTCGAGAAGAAACATATTAGACCTATGAAAAGGACAATAATACTAATTTAAAAATTGTATATACTCAGAAGCATTCAGAATGTCAACAATAACTGCAACTTTTATTTTGCAATTATAGAGTGGTATTCAGTTAACAGAACAACAATTATTCCATATAAGCTGCATCAGAGACAACTGAAAATGAAAAAATTACCATCCCTATATATAACTAAGTTCTTCTGTACACCAAGAAGAACCTGTTTTAAATTTCCATGCCAATATACAACTCCCATACTGTACTAGGCAAGGTTAGTGGCTACTGAAAATACCATCAGGACAGGGCTACCTAAAGAGACATTCAGTAGTGTGTTAACTATACAAAAAAAAAAAAAAAGACATTGTAGAGTTTAAAAACAAATCTTACACAGTCTTACATTTCAATTATTTTCTTTAAAAGGAGTGAGTTGTGTACAGGGGGATTAAATGCTTTAGACAAGGAAAAACTGCACTAGATACAACTTATTCATCATAATCTTCTTCTTCTAGGGAGGCAGGAGAGGATACGTGAAATCATACCTAATGGGTACGATGTACATTGTCTATGTGATGGGCACACCTGTAACTTTGACTCAAGCAGTACAAAAGCAATTCATGTAACCAAAACATTTGTACCCCCATAATATTCTGAAATTTTAAAAATTAAATTTAAAACTACTTTTTCTTCTTCTTCACCTTCTTTGTCTTCCTCCTCCTCCCGTTTCTCTTTATCTTCCTCCTCTTTCTTTTTTTCTTGATTTTTCAGCCTTAACGACTCCCTTTTTTGCTGCATCAGGCTTTCCCTTAGCTTAGTACATAGTAATATCCTTTTCATATTTTTCCTGCAGCTCGGCAGCCTCATGAAAAGAAATCATCTGCAGCAGTGTTATTCCACATCTCTCCCAGTTTCCTTGCAACATCACCAATGGATAGGCCAGGATGTTCTTTGATTCTTGGGCAAAACTCAGAACAAAATAATAAAAAGGCCAAAGGAGTCTTCTTGGATACATTGGGATCCTTGAGCTTCTTTTTTGTTTCCCCTTTAGGAGGAATATAGGTTTTTGTTTCTTTTTCATAACAGGCCTTGTCCATCTTTGCTATGTCTTCAAATTTTCCTTTCTCTTTAGCAGACATGGTCTTCTACCTCTCAGAGTTCTTAGAAAACTCTGAGTGGTTGACTGAAACATTTGAATGCTTCTTCCTGTGCTCCTCCTGGCCAGTTTGCACAAAGAATACATATGGCATTTTGCCTATCAGCTTGTTAGGATCTCCTTTACCCATGTTTAGTTATATTTCCTCAGTGAGGCACAGAGTCCAGCTCTCACTCATACTAGTGCTGTCTCTATGGAGCTCAAGGTAGTGCAATGGCTGCAAGAGCAGGAGCCAAACACCACAAAAAGACTATCTTGAAAGCAGGAAGAGAGAAGGGTCTTGTCACAAACAAGGGATCCACGATAAGACTGTCTTCTGATTTCTCATCAGAAATGTTAAAGGCCAGAAGGCAGTGGAATAATATATTTAAAGTGCTGGTGGCGGGAGAACTGCCAGCCAATAATTGTGTATTTCACCAACTGTTGTTCAAAAATGAATAAATCAAAACATTCCCAGATAAATAAAAGCTAAAGGAGTTCATTACCACTATACCTTTCCTACAAAAAATGCTAAAGGAAGTCTTTCAAGTAGAAATGAAAGGACACTAGACAGTAACATGAAGCCATGTGAAAGCATAAAATTCTTCAATAAATAACCTTATAAATAAATAACTTTATAAATACATGAGCAAATATGAAAGCCAGTATTATTGTAATACTGTTTTTTATTTTCTACAGGATTTGAAAAATGAATTCATTAAAAAATTATACCTCTATGTTATTGGCCATATATCATTTATAAACATGTAATTTGTGACATCAACCACAAAAAGAGGAGATAAACCTGTATAAGAGTAGGGATTTTGTGTGAGATTAAAGTCAATTTGGTAGCAGTTCAAATTAGATTATTGTAACTTTAGGATGTTATAGTAATCCCCATGATAACCACAAAGAAATTATCTATAGAATGTACACAAAAAGAAATGAGAAGGAAATAAAAATGTGTCACTAGAAAAAATCAACTAAACACTAAAGAGGCAGTAATGGAAGAAATGAGAAACAAAAAAGTTATAAGACATACAGAAAATAGGTAGCAAAATGGCAGAAGTAAGTCCCTCATTGTTAGTAATTACTTTAAATATAAATGGATTAAACTCTCCAATAAAAAGACAGAGATTGGAAGAATGGATTAGAAAGCATGATCCAACTATATGCATCTACAGGAGACTCACCTTAGGTCTAAAAACACAAATAGGCTAAAATTAAAAGGATAGAAAAAGATATTCCACACAAATAGTAACACAAATAAAGCTTAGGTGGCTATACTTATATTAGATAAAATAGGCTTTAAGACAAAAATGGTTACTAGGGGTAAAAAGAACATTATATATTCATAAAAGGTCAATTCATCAAGAACATATAACAATTATAAACATACATGCACCAACCACCAAACACTCAGGACATAGGAGGCAAAAGTTGACAGAAGTGAAGGGAGAAATACAGTTCTACAATAATAGAGACTTAAATATTCTCTATTCAATAATGATAGAACAACTAAAGAGAAGATTAATAAGGACATAGAGGGCTTAACAGTAAACAAATTAGACTTAATAGACCTATGCAGAAAACTCCATCCAATAACAGTGGAATACACATTTTTCTTAACTGCACATGGAACATTCTCCATGATAGACCATATAGACCACAAACCAAGACTTAACAAATTTAAAAGATTGAATGAAATAATACAAGGTATCTTTTCTGATTACAATGGAATGAAATTAGATATTAACAAATGAAGAAAAACTCACAAACACGTACAAATTAAACAACACACTCTTAAAAAAACAATGGGTCAAATAAGAAATCACAAGGGAAATCAGAAAATACCTTGAGATGAGTGAAAATGAAAACATAACACATCAAAACTTATGGGATGCAGTGAAAGCAGTGCTGAGAGGGAAATTTATTGCTATAAATGCATACATTAAAAAAGAAGAAAGATCTCAAATCAATAACCCAACATTGCAACTTAGAGAACTAGAAAACTAGAACAAAATAACCCAAAGTTAATGGAAAAAATAGAAAGATTAAAGCATAAATCAATAAACTAGAAAAACAGAGAAAAATAAACAAAACCAAATATTGGTTCTTTGAAAACATCAATAGAATTGACAACCCTTTAGGAGAATGAAGCAGTAATCCAAAATCTCCCAACAAAGCAAAGCCCTGGACAAGATGGCTTCACTAGTGAATCTGAGCAAACATTTGAAGAGGAATTAACACCAATCTTCTCAAACTTTTCCAAAAAATTGAAGAAGAATGAAAATTTCCTAACTCATTCTGTAAGGCCAAAATTACTTTAATACCAAAACCAGATCTGGACACTACAATAAAAGAAAACTACAGGTCACCATCCCTTATGAATGTAGATGCAAAAATGCTTGACAAAATACTAGCAAATTAATTCAACGGCATATTAAAAGGATTATACATTTGACCAAGTGAGATTTATAAGGGTGGTTGAAAGTACAAAAATCAATAAATGTAATATACAATGTTAATAGAAGAAGGAGGGGGGGAACCACACAATCATTCAGGTGATGCAGAAAAAGCATTTGACAAATTTTAACACACTTTCATGATAAAAAAAAACACTTAATAAACAAGGAATAGAAGGAAACTCCCTAAATATGTTAAAGTCCAAAAATGCACAGCTGACATTGTAATCAATGGTGAAAGACTGAGAACTTTTCCCCTAATATCAAGAACATGAAAAGGATGCCCACTTTCACCATTTTATTTTAGTATACTACCAGAAGTTCTAGCTGAAGCAATTAGGCAAGTAAAAGAAATAAAATTTTCATCAAAATTGGAAAGAAAGAATTAAAATTATCTCTTCAAAGATGATTTATTTTTATGTAGAATACCCTAAATATTCCACACAAAAAACCTATTAAAACTAATAAATGAATTCAGTGAAGTAGCAAGGTACAAAGTCAACACACAAAAATCTGTTGCATTTCTATACACTAACAGTGAACAATCCAAAAGGGAATTAAGAAAACAATTCCATTTACAATAGCACCAAAAAAAATAAAACACCTAGGAATTAAAGTAACTAAAGATACTAAAGACTGATGCACTGAAAAACACTATAGATAGAAACTAAAGAAGACATAAATAAATGAAAAGACACTTATGTTCATGGATTGGAAGACTCAATATTGTTAATATATCAGTAGTACCCAGAACATTCAATGCAATCCTTATCAAAATCCCTATAATGCTTTTTGCAGAAATAGAAAAATCCACCCTAATTCACAAAGAATTTCAAGAGACCCTAAATAACCAGAACAATCTTGAAAAAGAAGAACAAACAGTAGGAAGCTCACAGTTCCTGATGTTAACACTTACTACAAAGCTATAGTAATCAAAACAGTGTGGTACTGGTATAAGGATAGTCATATGGACCAATGGAATAAAAGTACAGCCCAGAAATAAACTCTTGCATATATGGTTAATTCATATGCCACAAAGACAATAAGGCTACTCAGTGGGGAAAGATGATCTTTTCAACAAATGGTGCTGAGATAAGTGGATATGCAAAAGAATTAAGTTGGACCCTTACGGCAGACCCTACACAAAAATTAACTCAAAATGGATCAAAGAACTAAATGTAAGAGCTAAAATCATAAAACTCTTAGAAGAAAACATAGGACAAAATTTTTGTGTTCTTGTGTTTGGCAATGGTTTCTTAACTATGACATCAAAAACACAAACAACAAAAGTAAAAATAGATAAATTGGACTTCATCAAAATAAAAAACTCTTGTGCATCAAGCACCACCATCATGACAGTGAAAAGACAAATGACAGAATAGGAGCAAATATTTGCAAATCATATATCTGATAAGGGATTCGTGTCCAGAATACACATAGAACTCCTACAATTCAACAACAACAAAAATTTTTAAATGAGGCCGGGCACAGTGGCTCATGCCTGTAATCTTAGCATTCTGGAAGGCCAAGGCAGGAAGATTGCTTGAGGTCAGGAGTTCGAGACCAGCCAGAGCAACAGCAAGACCCTGTCTCTACAAAAAATGGAAAAATTAGCCAGATATGGTGGCATGCATGTGTATGCAATTCCTACCAAAATACCAATGTCATTTTTCACAGAATTCTAAAATTCATATGCAACCAAAAAAGATCCTGAATAGCCAATGCAATCCTAAGCAAAAAGAACAAAACTGGGGTCATCACATCATCTGTCTTAAAATTATACTACAAGGGTGTAGTAACAAAAACAGCATGGTGCTGGCATAAACTCCTGAATAGACCAGTAACAAGTAACGAGATTGAATCAGTAATAAAAATCTCCCAACAAAAAAAAACTCAGGACCAGATGGAGTCACAGCTGAATTTTACCAGATATACAAAGAAGAACTGGTGCCAATTGTATTGAAACTGTTCCAAAAGATCAAGAAGGAGGGAATCCTCCCCAACTCAGTCCATGAAGCCAGTATCATCCTGATTCCAAAGCCTGGAAAAGACGCAACAAAAAAAGAAAACTACAAACCAGTATCTCTGATGAGCATAGGCACAAAGATCCTGAACATAATACTAGCAAACTGAATCCAACAGCATATCAAAAAGATAATTCACCATGATCAGGTGGATTTATCCCAGAGATGCAAGGATAATTCAACATATGCAAGTCAATAAATGTGATTCACCACGTAAACAGAATTAAAAGCAAAAACCATATGATCATCTCAATTGATGTGGGAAAAGCATTTAATAAAATCCAGCATCCCTTCGTGATAAAAACCTTCAACAAACTCAGCATAGAAGGAACATAGCTCAAAATAATAAAAGCCATATATGACAAACCCACAGGCAACATCACACTGAACAGGGAAAAGGTGAAAGCATTCCCCCCAAGAACTGGAACAAGACAAAGATGCCCACTTTCACCACTTCTAGTCAACATAGTACTGGAAGTCCTGGCCAGAGCCATCAGGCAAAAGAAAGAAATAAATGGCATCCATATTGGAAAAGAGGATATTAAAAGTTCAAATTTAAACTGTTTCAGTTCATTTTTGTCTGTTGTGAGCATTTCTTTCCTCAAATCATTGCAGTTTCTTTCAGCAATCCAAACTGCCAACCAATTATGTGCTTTTTTATCATGGGAAATAATCTGTCCTTGATAAGAATGAATGGTTCTCTCCAATTCTTCTTCAAGATCTTTGACTCACTTTATATAGGTTTCCAGCTCTTCAGCTGCACGGCTGATCTTTTCATCTACTTTGAAAAGTTCCTCCTCTTTCTCTATCTGGTAATTTTCCTCTACTGTTAATTTCCTGTGGCATTTCATTTCATTTTCTTGATACAGTTCAGTCTTTAAGTTTCTCTTGAAGTTCTTATTCTCACTTTCAATCCGTGTATTTTCTGACTGCAAAGATGCTTGCTCAGTCTGGAGATTTTTAATATGCTCTTTAAGTTCTTCCTTTATCTACTTAAGATAATTGAGTGTAAATTTGATTTCTTTCTCTTAGGGTTTTCAAAGAAGTTTTTAACTTAGCAGCATGAATGAGCTTCTTCAAAGCTCCTTTTGGCTGATTATCTAAGTGAGCACCATTTTCTCATTCACTCTTTATTTCCAATTCCAAGTTGCCATCATCCATTATGTCTTCCCCAAGTGCAGCAGCCCAATCTTTCATCTTTAACAAGCATTCAGCCAGAGACTTGAAGTGATTTTCTTTATCATTTAGAACTTGTTCTGCATGTACTTTGGAGTCTTCAAATGTTATTTTCTGTTTATTAAGTTCACTCACATGTTCTTTCCATACTTCAGGTCCCTGTATAAACTGTGTCTGGCTTTCCTGAAGTTGGGAATTTTCATTCAAAGCATCTTTTATTGCTATCCTGAGTTGTTCATTCATTTGAAGTATCTTGAAGGTTGTTTTGTCTTCAGTTACTTGTGATTTGAGGGATTTTGATTCATCTTCTAGGGACTATATTCTTTTCGAAATATCCACCATCAATTCATCTTGTTCAGAATGTTTAGATTTCTCTTCTTTTAACTCTTTCTCTAGGCAATTTCATCCTCAAGTTTAGATTTGGACCTATTCAGCTTTTCATAGGTTGCCTCTATACTTTGTGCCTCTATCGACTCCTTCTCAAAGCTGGCATCCTTTAAAGATGGCTCTAAGCCTTTATACTCTTTTTGAGCAAGGCTACACTTTTCAAGCAGTTTATATTTTCCTTCAATTAGTCCAGAAAGCTTTACAGAAAGCTTTTTCTCTTTTTCCACATAAAGCCGGCTTCTAACTGATTGAAAACTTCTCCATGAGAAAAAGAGAACAGCAAAAAATCCAACAATGGCTGCATATATCACCAATTCCCGAGGAAAATCATAAGGACTAGGGACCTGGTCTCATATCATCAGGCAGTATTACTGAAACCGCAAGAGGGTTCCGGCCTAGGTCTTGTTTCTTGCAACACAGAAAGCCAATTACTGAGACAACAAGGATTGCTAAGAAAGAAAGGAATTTTTAATACAAATGATGTAAGCCAGGAGGGGGTTGGGGGGGTTGGGGGCGTTGGAGGGGAGCAGCCTCAAATCCATCTCCCTGAGTAACAGAAAGTAGGGGCTTTTATGAGGAGTTAAGGAATGTAATCAATTCAAAAGTCCAAAGTCTTACCTGGGACTTAAGGCAAGTTCCTGCCACCTATGAGCTTGTAAAATCAAAACCAAGAGATTTACTTTCAAGATACAATGGCGGTACAGGCATTGGATAAACATTCCCACTCCAAAAGGGAGAAATTGGCAAAAAAGGGGGATTCTGTGTCCTGCATCCTGAGCACACTGGTGCAAGGGATGGACTCCCAAAGGCTCTGGCAGCCCCGCCACTATGGCTGTGCTGGGCACAGCCCACGTGGCTGCTGTCATGGATTGGAGTCTTGTACATGCAGCATTTCCAGGCTGAGAAAGATCTAAGCTGTCATCTCAGAAAATTAGGGAAAAAAGAGCAAATTAAACCCAAACCCTGCAGAAAAAAGGAAATAATAGATATGAACAGAAATCAATAAAATTGGTGACAAATAATGAAGAAAATTAATGAAACCAAAAACCGGCTCTTTTAAAGGATAAATAAAATTGCTAAATCTCTAGCTAGATTGATCAAGAAAAAAATGAGAGAAGACACAAATTACCAATATCAGGAATTAAAGAATGAACATCACTATAGATCTTATAGATATTAAAAGGATAACAAGAAATTATTACAAAAAACCACATGCCAGTAAATTCAACAATATAAGTTACCAAACTGCATCAGAAGAAATAAAATGTCTGAATAGCTCTTTATCTACTAAAAAAAAATTGAATTCATAATTTAAAATCCCCCCACAAACACCAGGTTCCAATGGCTTCACTAGTAAATTCTATCAAATATTTAAGGAAGAAATAATATCTATCCTTTCAACCTCTTTCAGAAAATAGAGGAAGAGAACTCAAATCACTAATTTTATGAGGTCAGTATTACTCTGATATCAAAACCAGAAAAAGACATTATAAGAAAAAATACTACCTCAACCAATTTTGTTCATGAACATAGACATAAAATCTTATCACAATATTACAAAATAAGTTCCAGTAGTATATAGAAAGGACAATTCACCATGACCAAGTGGGCTTCATCCAAGAAGCAAGCTAGGTTTAGTATTTAAAATCATTCAGTATTTTAAAAAAGAAAAACCATATGTTCATCTCAGTAGATGCAGAAAAGCATTTGACAAAATTCGACATCTACTAATCTTAAAAACTCTCAGCAAACTAAGAATAAAAAAGAATTTCCTTAACCTAATAAAGGTCATCTATTAAAAATCCACAGCTAGCATTCTACTTAATGGTTCAGACTGGATGCTTTCTCCCCAAGATTGGGAATAAGATGTCCTCTCTCATCACATCTGTCCAACCTTGTATTGCAGGTTCTAGCTATTGTAAAAAAAGGCATGAAAAAGTAATAAAAGGTATATGATAAAGAAGGAAAATGTAAATCTATCTTTTTCACGAAGAAAATGTTCATTTAAAAATTCTGAGGGTATCTCACACCCATTAGGATGGTTACTACCAAAAAAAACAGAGAATAGCAAGTGTTGACAAGAATGTGGACAAATTGAAACCCTTGTGCACTGTTGGTGGGAATGTAAAATGGTGCAGCCACTATGGAAAACAGTACGGCAGTTTCCAAAAAAATTAAAAATAGAATTACCATATGATCCCAGCAATCCCACTTCTGTGTATATTTCCAAAAGAATTGAAAGCATGACCTCAAAGAGCTGTTTCATAGCAGCATTATTCACAATATCCAAGAGGTGGAAGCAATTCAAATGTCCATCAACAGGTGAATGAATAAACAAAATGTGGTATATGCATAGAACATAGTTTGGATATTTATCCCCTCCAAAACTCATGTCAAAATTTGATTCCTAATGTTGAAGGTTAGACATAGTGTTTGGGTCATGGGGGCAGATTCCTCATGAATGGCTTGGTGCCCTCCTCACATACTGAATAAGTTCTCAGTCTATTAGTTCCTGTGAGAATACCCCCAAGAGCTGATTGTTAAAAAGAGCCTGGCACATCCCTCTCTCTCTTGCTCCCTCTCTCACCATGTGACATGCTGTATCCCTTTCACCTTCCACTATGAGTGGAAGCAGTCTGAGTGGAAGCATCTGCTTCTGGTGAGGGTCTCCAGAACTGTGAGCCAAGTAAACCTTTTCTTTATAAATTACCCAGGTATACCTTTATAGCAACACAAACAGGCTAAGAAGACATACAATGGAATATCATTCAGCCTTAAAAATGAAAGAAATCCTGTTACATGCTACAACATGGATGAATCTTGAAGACATTATTCTAAGGGAAATAAGCCAGTCACAAAAAGGCAAATACTGTATGATTTCACTTATATGAGGTATCTAGAATAGTCAATTCAAAGAAACAGAAAGTAAAGTGGTGATTGCCAACAGCTGGGGGGAGAGGGAAAAGGAGAGTGGTTGTTTAATGGGCATAGAGTTTCAGTTTTGCAAGATGAAAAAGTTCTGGAGATCTGCTGCACAACAATGCAAATATATTTAACACTACTGACTTTTATACTTAAAAATGGTTAAGATGGTAAATTTTATGTTGTGTGTTTTTTTTAACCACAATTAAACATTTTTTTAATCATAAGGGTATGAAACAATCCCAGTGAAGGAGGTGGGGGAGAAAGTGCTGACCTAACTACTTTGGAAATGAGTGGAGTCTGCAAAACTAAAGGCCAGGGGAGCGGCACACAGCACCGTACACCAGTTGATAAAGCTTTTGCTCGTGGTGGTATGAGTTAACAAACCTGATACTGCTACACCTGTACGTTGGAAGTAAACAAATAAGTAAGTGGTGGGAGCCAGATTTCTCACTGTTAGAGTGGTAATTTATAGATAAGTTGGGGGAGGAGGCCAGAATGATCCCTGTTGGATCATAGAGTTGGATCCATGTCGGGTTAGAGTTGGAAACATCAGTATGAACTCATGTTCAATTTAATATAGATACAGATGGTTACATACAGATATTTATAGTTATATGTATATACCCAGGTTAGCACACACACATATATTTCTTTGCTGTATCAGCTAAGCAGGCCCAAAAGAAATTACGCCCCAGTAGCAATGAACACACTTAGCACTCAGATCTTGGTTTCTAATACCCATCTCCAACACAAGGAACTAAGGAACTTTCCCTGGAGAAAAGGCTGATCTTAGAACTGGGCAGTAAATATACAGGATGAGCCTAGAATATTTGGTAGTGCCAGAAAGTAATTGCTAAAAAAACCAAAATAAAACTCACCACATTGATGGGTGCATGTCAAAGAAGCACAGGCACCAACTGAAAGAGCTCCCAATGGCCAAAGCTGGAACAATTTGAATAAAATAAATAAGGTAGTATTGGATTATAGCCCAAAGTATAAAATAAATACCTGTGAGTCCATACTGATATAAATGAATGAAAAATAAATTAATAAATGGGGGGAAAGAGACAGATCCCCCATGCAAAAGAATTCCAAATAATTTATGTAGATACTCTGCCTTCAAGGAAGGAAGTATAACTCCCCACTCCTTAGGTGTAGACTGTGCATAGCGACTTCCTTGCAAAGAGTACAGTATGAAAAGAGGGAAATAGAGTAACTTTTTACAGTAGAGAAACCTGACAAGCACCCCCCCAGCCAGGTGATCATGGTCACCATCAACAGCCATAAGCCATGCTGATAGTAGGTGTGCCTGATATGATGTGGTGGAAATGTCTCCACCTCCATAGTCATCCCCCCGATAACCCATAACCCTAGTCTTACCAGAAAACACATCAAATTCCAATAATGGGTATTCTACAAAATACCTTACCAGCACTCCCCAAAACTGTCAAGGTCATCAAAGACAACGACAGCCTGAGGAGCCTAAGGGAAGTGACAACTAAATGTAACATGATGACCTAAATGGGGTCTTGGAGCAGAAAAAGGACATTAGGTAAAAGCTAAGGAAATCTGAATAAACTACAGACTTTAGTTAATAGTAAAATATCAATATTGGTTCCTCAATTATAACAAAAGTACCATGTTAGTATAAGATGTCAATAACAGGGGAAACTGGGTGCAGGGTGTATGGGAACTCTGTACTATCTTCTAAATTTTTCTGTACATCTAAAACTGTTCTAATAAATAAAGTCTATTTAAAAATCGTAAGGGATCTACAAAAAAGCTACTAAAACTATTAAATGAGTTATGAAGGTTACAGAACAGAAAGTTGTGAAGTAAAGAGTTAACTCAGTAAGATTGAGATGGTCAAACCCTGCACATTCCAAAAAATACACTGGATTTTGACTGGCTCCTGGGAAACAAACTCTAAGCCCTCGGCATATCTTGCCTGATGAGTGATTCTATATACCTGGGGCCCTGGGCCACACCAGATAGTTTGTGCTAACAATGTGAAGTATGGTGGCGGCCTGGGGCCATGCTCTATCGGTTTGACCCCTGGAGGGGCTGGAGATTGAGTAACTAAAGTCTGTTATGCAGGGGATCCATGCTTACACGACTGACTCCCAATAAAAAACCCTGGACACCAACACCTGGGTGAGTTTCCCTGGCTGGCCAAACTTTGTATGTGTTGTCACACTTTATTGCTGGGAGAATTAAGTGCTGTTCACATAACTCCACTGGGAGAAGACTGCTAGAATCTCGCTACTGGTCTCTCCTGAACCCCGCCCTATAAGCCTTTTTCCCTTGCTGATTTTAATCTGTGTCCTTTCACTGTAATAAACTGTAACCATCAGTATAATGGCTTTTCTGAATTCTGTGAGTCCTTCGAGTGAATCAAACCTGAAGGTGATCTCGGGGACCCCCAACACAAAGGTCAACATACAAAAATCAATCGTATTTGTATATAACAGCTATAAAATGAAATTTAAAACACAATTCCATTTACAATAGCAACCAAAAGTATAAAATATGTATGAATAAATTTTACAAAAACATGTTCAAAGCCAATAGACCCAAACTATTATACAAAACATTGCCAAATAATTCTACAGTTTCCATCTCACCCTTTTTATAGATTAAATTCTTTGATGAGATTCCCCATCTTTCCCTCCATTTTCTAAAACACATTAATCATAGTTATTTTAATGTTTCTGTCTGGATAGTCAATATCTGGATCTCCTGTGGGACTATTTCTATTGTCTGTTTTGTTCTTTCTTTTGTTTTTTGGTCAATTGGCCTGTTTCTTGGCATGCCTGCTGAGTTTTTATTAGATGCTGAACATTGTGTATGATGAATCATGAGGCTATGGTTGGTGTTATCTTTAGCTAAAGAGGATTATATTGTCTTCTGGCAATAACATAGAATACTGGCAGAGCCTCATGGTGCAGTGGGTGGGAGGGAGGCGATTTGGACACAGCATTTCCTTTCAACATTTGCAGATTGCTTGCTTTATAGTACTTGTATTATACTCTACATTTATTTTGTACCATTTCTCTTACTTCAGAGCCCAAAGAAGTTCTAAAAGGCACACACAAAAATTGGAGGGTCGGGGACATGTAGGGAAAAGGGCCAATAGGCAGAGATAAGCACTTTGTATGATATCATCTTCATCTCTCTTTCCAGGACAAATGGGAGCAGACCATTACCCAGACCCATATGTGAAATCTTTTGAGCACATTTCCTGATGAACCTGGACGCCATTATGAACTGTGCTTTCAGTCACAATGTGTCTTAGTCAATTTGGGCTGCTATAACAAAATACCATAGACTGGGTAGCTTATAAACAACAGAAATTTATTGCTCACAGTTGTAGAGGCTGGAAGTCTGAGATCAGGGTGCCAGCATGGTCAGGTTCTGATAAGGGTCCTCTTCAGGGTTGCAGACTGCTGCCTTCTTGCTGTGTCCTCACATGGCAGAAAGAAGGCATGAGAGCTCTCTGGGGTCCCTTTTATAAGGGCACTAATCTCATTCATGGTGACTCCACCCTCATCACCTAATTTCCCCCCTAAGTCCCCAACTCCTAATGCCACCACATGGGGGTTGGAATTTTGACATATGAATTGGGGGGAGCACATACATTCAGTCCATAACACCAGCGCAGTACCCAGGTGAACAGGTTTGTGACTAAAGGACAAGAAGTGAGCTCATTCGCCATCAGTCATTTCATCCATTAGCATGCTGTTCCACTCTTTTCTTTCAGTACCTTCAAGTGCCGCCTGGAAGCAATATCTAATACAGCAAAAGTCATCCACCTTGACCAGCATACTTTCCTGCATTATAATGACCTGGTTTACAAATTCACCCATCAGAGATTCCATTTTAATAAACATTGCCAGGTGGCCATGAGCACCCAGGTTTGTCGTGGGCTTTGCATTGCCTGAGACCTCCATAAAACAACCAATTGCCTAAGATTCAAACCCTGGTGATGTGTGCTTCCACTGTGGTAGTTGGGTAAAATGTAGCATACAGGTAGTCCTCAAGAAATAAATGGTAGCTAAACTTGAGGAAGGGCAGGGCCAGTTCTAGAATCCCAAACACCTGACATCCAGCCAGGACTGTATCCACCCCTACAGCTCTGCAGGGATCCCATCAGTGGCCACTCCACTAGGACACCAGCCTGGGCCTCCCCTCCATGCACATGTAAAGGGGGAGTTACTGGTTGAACTTTGATTTTCCCAGGACTGTGTAAGCTCCGCCATCTGGTGGCTGTTCAAGATATTGCAAGCAATACAGAGAAACAACAACAGGAACAGGTGTTTGGCAAAGAAAAAGCACATACTTTGGGAATAGGCTTTTGGAAAGTGTTTGGCCTCAGAGCAAATTGGAATATCTCCCCTTCACATTGTTTATGTTATGGTATAATTGATTAAGTGTAAATGGGGAAACAGTAGAGAGCATGTACCTTACAAGAGCCTCAGAAATGCTCATATTCTTTGATGGAGTGATTCCATCTCCATCTCCTAGGAGTTGGTCCTAAGAGACGATCATTGCTGCAGGGCTTTGATGTAAGGGGCACAGTGATCAGGGTCATCCAGACAGAGGCAGTGTCAGAGAGCAGAGATCCATGGGGAGTGGCCAAGAACCTGACCTTTAGTCCCCACCCCCAGCCCAAGCCCGGATAGGAAGTGGGGTAGAGAAAAAGGGGACCAGGAGCACAGCCAGCCAGGAGGCTTGATAGAGGTCCAGGGGAGGAGGAGGCTGAGGCTGTGCTTCCCAGGCACATGGGAGCCCCCTGGGCTCAGCTGATCCACCAAGCAAGCCTGGGCCCACCCAGCCCAGCAGGATTACAAACTAATCCTAGGCCCTACCTACTCTACCTGGTAGATAGGGTAATTGCAGTCTAATCCTATACTCTACACTATCTAGTAAAGAAGGACCTTTGGGAAGAGGTAAAGCAATTTTTAGTGTGCTCAGCTGGGCCAGGTAACAGGGGTAAGCGTAGGGTGGACGATGGCTGGTGAGCAATGGGAACGGGCAGTGATTGGCAGGCAGGTGGCTGTGCATGGTGGCCCTGGGTCCAAAGCACGCCAGGTCTTATGCTAGGACTTTACACTGGACAGTCACCACAACTGTGAAGTAAATCCAGAGACCCAGAGAGGCTAAGTGAACCGCCCAAGGTCACACAACTGATGTGAGTGGATGAGCTGGGACTGGCTAACACACATTCATTCATTCAACAGACACTGAGCGTTTGCACTATGTGGGTACTGTGCCAGCCGTCCTGGGGATGTCTTGCCCTTCAGGAGCACACAGACACAGAGCACAGCCCACCTGGCGAGGGTGGGTGGAAAGAGATGTCAGATAGCCGTCCTGAAGGAGGTGAGGCTGGCAGAAGGAAAGACATAAACGACACAGGTACTGAGGTGTGAAACCGCGTACCGGAGGGGAGAGCAGGCAGGAGCACTTCAGAAGGGTAAAGTGTGTGGACAGTGGCTGGAGAGGGAGAAGGAGGCAGAGCCATCTAGTGACTGCTCAAAATATTGCAGGCAAGGCAGGGAAAGGAAAATCAGGGTGGCTGTTGTGAACATTCACTGAGCTTTCACTGCATGTTTTCTTTACACATGTTAACTCATTTACTTTTCGCCAAAACCTCATAAGATGAGCCTCATTTTATCCCTCATTTGTATATTCAGACGCTAAGGCACCTTTGTCAATAAGATGCCCAACATCACACTAATATAAAAATAGCAGGATGGGATTTGCCCGGGGAACTTTGGCTTCGAGCCCAGGCACACAGCCACTAGGCTGCACCTGCCTTAAGGAGTTTAGATTCATCTCTCAGGTGTGAAGGGCTGGATCCTGGTTGGAAAGGTCTCTCTAGCTGCAGTGTGGAGCAAGGTTTGAGGGTGCAGCAAGAGTGGAGCAGGCTGCAGCAAACGTCCAGGCAAGATCGAAACCTGAAGCAGGGGAACTAGGAGTGAGGGTAGGGGAGACTTGGAAAGTCCAACCAGTGGGGCTGAGTGAAAGGGGCTTGGGGTGACTCCCCATCTCTGGTCTGGGTGGATAAGGGAAGGGGACTTACTCTTGGTGAAAATCCAAGAATAGCTTTTGGACTTGGGGTGCCTGTGGAGTTATGCAGGAGGGAATGGGGTTGATGGTGCTGATTTGAGAGTTGATACTTCTTAGGAAGTAGTGTGAGTGGAGGGGATAAGGTCCCCCTGTCATTCATTCTGCAAATAGCTCCTGGAGGCCTCCTGTATTCCAGACCTTGCTGGATACTTGGACACGAGATGTAATCTCTGCCTCATGGAGTTCAGAGATCAACGCCATGGCCAGGGTGAGCCCACAAGCCCGTGGGAGCCTGAGGAACTGCGGGTGGGTGGTCAGGAACAGCTTCCCAGAGAAAATGGCTACTGTCCTATTACACTGAAAGCAGAAGAATCAGAGAGACAATCATATCTTGCAACAAAGAGGCAGGGCTATGTCCTTGGTGAAGACAGTCTCAGCAGAGTGTTGGGGGCAGAAAGGAGGCCACAGATATTAAGGGGCAAGTGGAAAGGATGGAGGTGGACACAGCAATGTCAGCCACTCCTCTTAGATCCTTCAAGGGACCCCACTCCACTTCCCCGATGCATCTTTCCTTGGACTGTAAGCTCTGCAACAACAAACACTATTTTCTTCTTCTTCTCCCCATTTCTCTCTCTCTCTCACACACACTCACACACACACACCCGCCCCCACAGAGAACCCTATGCTGGGGTTGAATTAGCAATGGAATTAAAGTCAAAAGACCAGGGCTCAATGCCACTAACTGGCTGTGGGACCTTGAGTAAGTCATCTGCCTGTCTCAGAGTCTGCATTTTTTCCTCTGAAAAATGAGCCAGTTATAACCACATGGTAGGATCATCATGAGGTTCCGATAAGAACATGTCCCACACACAACATAGTAGCCCTTGGCTTCCTTGTAGAAAACACCACCACCATCATCACTCTGTTTGGATTTGGGGAAAGTCCTTTCCCAGCCTCTTATTCCAGCTCCTGGGGCCTGGAACATCCTCCCTTCCACCTCTCCCCACCCCTTTCTCTCCTTTTTCCCCACGTTCCCAGCACCTGTCCTCACCACCCCCATCCTATACCCCAAAGCTCACAGCTAGAGCTGGCCGAGGGCCTAGTTATCCATTTACAAAGTCCGTGTACAGGACTGCACCAGCCTCAGCGATGCGGAACGACCTGCTGTGACCAGCTCCACCACGTGATGCCTCGAGAGATCCAGGATGGGTCCCGCATGTTCTGTACCCACCAGCCATGCAGAGGCTGCAGCCTGCTGCTCACTCAACTCCTACATGACCTTGGGCAGGTACTGTCCCTTCCTTGGGACTAAATTCCATGGTGTAATATTAGTAAATTTGGCTAAATGATTCTAAGGATCTTGCTAGCACTGACACACTGTGCTCTTGCATCCAATACAGTTCACTCTGTAATAATAATAATAGCAATGGTAATTTTTAAAAATAACATTTATTGTGCACTAACTGTGTGCTAGGCACTATCCCATGTGTTTTGTGTGTATTTTTTTTTAACATCCACAACATCCCTTATTAGGTAGACACCATTTACTGCCCCAATTTACAGTAAACTCGTGCTCCAAGAGTCGAGCTGATTTATCCACAGTCACATGGTATCAAGTGTCCCAGCTGTGCTGCATCCAGGCTGCCCAACCCACACCTAAGCTCTTAACCTCTCAGTGTGCATCCAACTCCAATGCAAAATCTCTGGCTCAACTACGGAATGCTCAATGGAGCTTCAGACCTCCACTGACTACCCAACTGCCCTCCCGGACTTCCCCTGCAGATGTCCACAGACCCATCCTCATCCCCCACACACTCCTGCTTGTCCCCTGGCATCTGCCCTTCCCAGTGCCACTCACTAGCCTATATGGTGCCTTTAAATCAGAAAAAGGTGCCCCTCCGTCCAGGTAACACAGACCCAAACCAGCTTTCAGGGCCTGGTTGGTGGAGGCACAGTCTGCACAACCCAGTGCAGTGTCCCTGACTCCACCATCTTCCAGCCTGCCCAGGACAGAGGCTGGGAGTCATCTTTGACACCTCCCTTTTCTCTTCTCTTCTCCCTCTCTCTCTCATATCAAGCTCTCTGAAGGCCAGGGTCTCCAGGGAACAAGGTCCCAGAAAGGGTGTCGTCTCTCACCCTCTGGAAAAATGCCCCAGGGCAGAAGCCATTGGCTCCCAGACTATCTCTGAAAGGAGGGAAGATGTGACATCAGGGTTGAGATGGTCAAGCCCCCAAAGCTGGCCCCACCGGTAGTGCATGGAGCCTGAGCTATACAAGGAGGGGCACAGAGGCCCAGCTGCCCTTGCAACCCACGGGAAGACCCAGGAGGTGCTGGCACAACTTAAGGGGGTCCTGGGACCACGCCATGGGAAGGCCTCTGGTCCCCGGCGCTAAAGGGATAAGAGCCCCACCCCAAAGGTCAAGTTTGAAGACTCTACTGAATCCACCCTTCCTGTAGAGTGTGCAGCCGCCAGGTGGCAGCCAAGGCCACAGGCAGACAGAGGGAGGGCAGCCCGCGAAACTGAATGAAGGCCAGATGGACCAGCAATGTTCAGGAGAGCTCCCAGGACCTTCAGCCAGAGAGAGAGAGAGGGATAGAGAGACACAGAGAGATATCAGCTAGAGAAAGAGAGACAGAGACAGAGACAGACGCAGAGAGAGAGAGACAGGGAGACAGGGAGAAAGGAGAATATGTGCATGTGTATGTCTGTGCCTGTGTGGGGTTGAGGGGTGTGGACAGACGCACAGCTGGACAGATGTCTGGAGTTTAGTCCCCTTCCTTTGGGTCTCTTCACCACTCCTTGGGCTTCCCTTCCCTTGTCCAGCCCTGTCCTCGGTAGTGGTGACACACAGAGGAATGTGACCCATTCATGCCCTTGAGGCGCTCCTAGACCTGGGGCTGGGGCTGGACACAGACAAGTAAACAGACAGCACAGCGGTGGGGGGCGGGCAGAGACAGAGGGAAGTGCAGGGGCTGGAGCTGCCCAGAGACGGTGCCTGACCCGGGGGGTGGGGGGAACGTCCCAGAAGAAGTGACATCTCAGCTGACCATAGAGAGCTTTCTGGCAAGTCCTGGGTATGCTACCTTGGTTTCCTCTTAGCAGCCTGCAGGGCAGATACTACAGAACCGATTTTACTGGCAGGGAATGGAGGGTCTGAAGGGCTGGGGTCCCACAGGCAGAGAGGAGCAGAGCTGGCATTTAAACCAGAGTCTGCATGCATCCCAAGCTCAAGCTTTTGGCCACTATGCACACTGCCCGGGACAAAAAACTGGGAGGAGAGCCGAACTGGGGAGCCAGGTTCTGGACGGGAGGCAGGTGCCTTTCCCCCGGTCCCAGAACTAGTTCCGAGGGTACAGCCATCTGACTTGCCTGTGAAGTCGGTCCAAGAGGACAGGGCAGAGTGAGTGTGACTCGGGCCTCACCCCCTGGCACCCTCTGCCCTTGGCTGGGGGAGGAGGCTCTGCCCAGCAGGGGTCTTGATCTGATGGCCCTTGAAGCACAATAAACAAATAGTATTTCTACATGTGTTACTTCAGTATGAGGGAAGTAATCTTGAAACTCATCTTGACCACCTGTCACTCCATCCTAGAACAGCTGACGTTCTGGAGAGAGAACTCCATAGCCTTTTTCAAAACCAAGCTCCTGGCTGGAAGTTCCTCTTCTAGTCGAACTGGAGTGAGCAGTGCTGCATCTCCCTTCAACTGTACAGCTCGGGGCGGAGGCTTTCCTTTCCTGCCTGAGTGGCAGTACAACCTATAATGTAAACCTGTGACACTGACATATTTTAGGTAGAAGCGGAGAAAGAAAGGTGCAAGCCCTGTTCCAGGAAGCAGGAAGAGCAAGAATGTCCTAAACAGTAAGAGACCCTCCCGGTCCTGGAGCCAGGGCTCTGGGCAGCCTGAGCCTTGTGGCAGCGACCAGGGGGAGATGAGGCCAGCAAAAGAAGCGAGACTCCCACGAGGTCATGGGACTTGCCCGGCCAAGGGGTGACATCAGGGAAGTTCGGGCGGAGGGGCGAGCTGGGGCAGAGGCAAGAGGCAGCGCCAGCTGGAAAGGAAAAGAGATGCCAGCGGAGAGAGAGGAAGGTGGGCACTGAGCACCGGGGGAGGAGAAGGGGGAGACGCGACAGAGAGAGGCAAAGATGGAGAACAGAGGCCTGGAGACTGGGAAGCAGACAGAGATGGATAAAGGCTGCAAGAGACAAAGGCAGAGCGGGCCGGGAGGGAGAAAAGGCTGGGAGACAGCGGGAAGAGAGGAGGAGCGCAGGCCTTTGGGGTTCCCGCCGGGCCCAGCCCCCGCTCTGGCGGGCGGGGTCTGTCTGTCGCTCAAGCTCAGAATCCCCTCCCCCAGGCCGGGGTGGGCTCGGTCAACCCCACCCGGCCCGGAGGCTGCCCCTCCCCAGGCCCTCTGGGCCGCCCCCTGGGGCTGGTGGGGGCCGATAGATGGTTGGGGGCCCAGCTGGTGCGCTATCGGCCTCCTCCAGGAGCAAGCCTGAGCCACTCAGCGGCTGCCAGTCTGAGATTAGGCCTCCGGAGGGTCATTAAGCGGCCGTCCTGGCCCGGGCCCAGCCTCCTCTCCCTCCCTGATCCGGCCAGGCTGGCAGGTGGGAAGAGCGATAAGGACTGGGGGTCTCGCTGCTCCCTGCCCCCGGTCGGGGCAGGAACACGGGGCGGGGTGAGGGGCTGTAAGGTCGGTGCCGGCCCGGCCCCTGCAGGGGCCCCCACGGCTCCCACCGTCCAAGTCCTGCCCAAATTGAGAGAGACAGAATGGGGACGGGGCCAAAGGGGCTCTTACGGAGGCTCCACCCCAAGCAGCTGCTGGGGAACGAGGGGAGTCCGGGCAGAAGCTGGCCCGCCTGGTAAAACCTCACAGGTGTGAGGGGCTGGGCTTCCCCTGCTGCAGGGAGAGGGGATGATGGCTGTGCCCTCAGACCCTGGCAGGCTGGTGGGGGAACCAGACTCGAACCCAACCACACCTTCAGGGACAACTGGGGACAGAGGTGGGAGTGAATGTGGCCTCATGCAGGGAGAATCAGATTCGGCCAGAGGCTGGAAAGGAAGAAGGTGTTTGTGCCTTAGCAGAGGCCTGATCCTCTAGGAACCTCTGCCTCTCCTCCAGTGAGTAAGAAGCTGGGCGGGTTGGTGGCCAGGCTTTGCGCTCTGGTCTAATCAAGGAAGTCTTCCCAGAGGAAGAGGAACCTTGGCTGGGCCAAGAAAAAGAACAGGCCAAGTTTCAACTGGTGGAGGTGGGGTGAGAAGGCATGAGTCACAGAAAGCCACAGGAGCAAAAGACTAGAAAAGGAATCACAAGAACAACAGCCACAATTTATTAAGCTGAAGCCCAGAGAGGGGAGGGGACTTGCCCCAAGGCACACAGCAAGGCAGGGGTAGGCCTGGAGCAAAGATGCTGCCCCCTTCAGTTCTCTTCCCTCTGTTGCAGGCTGCATCCTAAGCCCCAGTGAGGTGAGAAGGGATAGTTCTGATTCAAGATGGGCCTTCCCCAGGGGTATTTGGTGACGCCTTGGAACAGCAAAAGAATGGAGATGATGGTGAAGCTGCGGGGAGCTGAGACAGCAGCAGAGGGAGATCTGTGGGTCAAGGCGGACTGCCTCCTGCTCTCTACCCGGCTCCTCTGAATCTGTCATGCTTTTGGGTGAGTCTGTCTCAGGTTATCACCCCAGGCAGAAAGACAGAAGCTATTCCCAGAAGACCAACAGTCACAGAGGTGAGGGGCCTCCAGGATCAACCAGCAAGTCATGCCTGCCTTCTCCTCTGCCTCCTGCTTCATTCCCACAAGGACCCAGCTTTCTGACCCCCATCCCAACCCCCACCCCAGGTCTGAGAGTCAGGGGCATTGGTGGGGACTGGGTTCGACTCCAGTTCTGTGGTGAGACTGGCCAAATCCTCCACAGGGAGGAAGCTAAGCTCAGAGAGGACAGCAACTCTCCTAAGGTCACACAGCAAGTTGGAAGGGGACCCAGGACTCAAATCTGGGCTTCCTGAGTCTCAGCCCAAAACTCTGGCACTTCCTATGCCAAAGCCTAGCACACAGGGGGGTGTGGAGGGGGATAGAGCTGGAGCCACAAAATCATGAGAGATGAGTAAGCCCACCACCATACCTCCAGCATGAAGGTGGGGGGGGGGGCAGGGTGCTGTACAAGAAAGGGCCCAGAATCTTAGGTGTGGAGGATGGGTTGGGGGACGAGGGCTTGCAGAGGGGCACTGCCTGGACCAAGGGTAGTGTGGATGAGCCCCTGGCCCCTGGGGCCTCTGACACTCTTCCTTCCCTACATACATGAAAGAGAACCTGGAACACATCTTGAAACGGACCAGCGCTAAGGGCACCCGGCTCACACCAGGGTCTGCCCTACCCCAGGAAGCCTCTCCTGACTACACTGGTCAAAGGGAGGGTTTAGCCTGAGGGGACAAGGACCATCCCATTGGCAGGGATGAGCTCCCACCCCTGGCTCACTGCAGGCCGAGCTCTTCCACGCAAGGGAGCTCGCTCATCAGACTCTCTCATTTGAGGGTGCTTCACGTTTGGACACCAGAAGAGACACCAACCCTCCTTTATCCCCACCCAGGACACAGACCCTCTGCCCCTCCTGGCCTGGGCCCCCCTTGGCTTCAGCTGCCCTGTGGATGCAGGGGCCTCCTGGGCAATCCTTCAAAGCCACAATGACAGCAGCTTGGGAAGGTGATTGTCACAATTCAGAAAGCAAGATCAGGCCTCGCTGGAAGCCTGAGGGGCTGTTTCTGAGCCTCAGCCCCAGAAGTACAAAAAGTCTTTATTTCACAGAAATAAGGGCCATTTCCACCGTTATGGGGAAAGGGATGAAGGGCAGGGCGGGAGGTGCTGAGCTGACTGTCCTCGTCAGAAGGCTCTTCTGAACTGGGCTGGAGAGCCCAGGGCCACAGCCTAGCCTCAACCTGGACAGTCTGAGCTCCAGCTTCAGCTGGCTATAATTCAGGGGAGAGTGGGGCGGCGTGGGGTTGGGGGGAGTCGGCCCATTATTGTAGATTCCTGCACAGAGAAGGAAGGGGCTCGGGTTGTGGCACTGGGCATCCATCACAGGTGCCTGGGAACCTCGGGGCAGGGGCCACAGGCGGGCCAGGCTCACATGGGGGTGCTGCGGACCCTGCCCTCCTCCTCGGGAACATTCTCATAGGCATTCTCGTGCTCGCTGGACCTGAAAGCAGATGGCAGGGTCCTGGTGGGTCATCACGCCTCCCATCCCATCCCCTTCTCCCTGCCCGTCCAGTACATGTGAGGACAACATCTTCCCGAATAAATGTTTGACTCCCAGAAGGGGGTTCCCCAACCCCATCTGGGCTCGTGCACCTGAGATGGGAAGCCTCTCAGCACCCCTGAACCCCAGCTCCCTCCTCCACTGGGTGCTCTGCCACTGGGTCCCACAGAGCAACCCTCCTCCATGGCACCCATCCCCCCAAGCGCCATCCCCTACTGTGCCCTCCCTCACACTGAGTCCCCCACTCATTCATCCCTTCAATGAAGCCCCTTCCCCATTGAGTCCCTTCCCCCACAGCACCCAGTGCCCTATGAGCCCCAATCCACCTGCTGAACCCTCCCTTGCCGAGTCCCCAACCCTAACTGAGCCCGCACCTGACACTGAGGCTGCATCTCCCCACAGAGCCTTGCAGTGCTCACAGAGCCCCCACCCCCTCAGCAGCCCTTCCCCAAATGGGTCCCTGTCCTCCCCAGCCCCTCCCCCTCAGCAGCACCTGGTCCTGAGGTCTCCCTGTTCCTTGGGGCACAGGGCAGGCAGCCCTGTGCAGCACCTCACCTGAAGCTGGCTGCCATCGAGGAGTACCTTCCATCTGTTCCCACCAGGACCCCATCGGCCTTGTTTCCAACGGTCATGACCATGTGCATGGGCTCCCTGGGGACAGGGCTCATCAGTGGGCACATCAGCGGGGCCCCCCATCCAAGCAGACCCTATCCTGGGTCCTGGTTCTCACAAGCCCACAGGGCAGTGGCAGCCCCTTCAAAGAGCACCCTTGTCCAGCAGGCCCTGTTCCTGGGCCCTCCCACGGGGCCTCATACCCTTCTCTGGGCTCCACCTCGGGAGCCAGGAATTTGCAAAAAGCTTCTCCCACATGCAAGGCCCTCTCCACGCCCTCCAGCAGCCCTGGCTCAGCCCCAGAGCAGGCCCAGCAGGACGAATGTCGACCCCAATCGACCCCAAATCTCCACAGACCTTCCTCGGGCAGTGTGGGCAGATGTGGTCAGTGGCTGCTGAAGGCAGAGCTGGGGCCAGTGGAGAAAGCGTAGCCAAAGCGCATCAGACAAAAGCTCTTGCCTCTTTTTCAATTTTACACCCCCTGCTGTGGGCTCTGCCCCCAGGCCCCTGGAAACTGCTCCCACAGGGTCACAGGGACCTCACACCTGCTCATCTTTCCTCAGACATCCCATAGGCATCTCAGGCTTCCTATGTCCCACATTAAACTCAGCAGTTGCCCCAGATCTGCTCATCTCCTATGCCCTGTGCCTCAGTGAGTGACCTCCAGTGAGAGACCCCAACGTCAGCCCTGCCCTCCTCCCCTCATACCCGCTCCAGTCTCTGTCCACCAGCTCCCAGGGGCCCCTCCTAGACAGCTCGCATGCCCGTTCCCCTATGGCCAGACCCTGGCTCCCCCCTGACCTTGTGCCCAGTCTCCTTGTCACCCTCCACACCTTGCAGACTCACTGGCCCCACCTCCTGTGGCCATGCACCTGCCTCGAGGCAGCCAGAGTGATTCTGCTGAGGCAGGTCTCATCCTGGGACCGGCTTAAAGACTTGTCACTGGATTCCCATTGCACCAAAGTAAAGCCCAAAGTTCAGGTCATTGGTGCACAGGGGCATACCTGGCCTGGGTCCTGCCTGCCCCGCAGCCTTATCTCGGGCCTCTCCATCTCTTTCTACACCCCTGAGCTGCTTGGGTTTCCTCAGCACCCCGCAAAGGGCTGCTGCTAGCACCCAGGCCACCCGGCCACCTTTGTGAGAGCTGGGAAAAGACGCCCCTGGGAACAGAGGTAGCCTTGCCCCAGGTCCTGGCCTGGACTTCAGCCCACCCGCTCTTGACCTTTCTGTGTCCACAGCCAGCAGCCCCGGTACCCTGCTCCTGGCTCAGGCCCTGGTGCACTCTTCCTTCCGCTGCAGCTCTTCCCAGGCCACTGTATCCTGTCACTGACTCCTCGTTCTTCAGGTTTCCCAAACAGTGTGCAATGGGGAAGCCTCTGACTGACCACCCACACTGGGCCAGGCCCCACCGTGCTGTCTGCACTCCCCGGCGGCAGCAACACTTGAACCCATGATTGCTCATCCAGTCTGGGCCCATGAGGGTGGGAGTCTTGTCTGTCCCATGGCCCCTCTGTACCACCACTGACCCTCAAGAAGGATGGGGCCTCCCTTTCCAGAAGTACTCACAGTCCCTCACAGGCCAGGCACCACTCTGACTCTGCAGATAGAAATATTGAGACTCCAAGGAGAGAAGACACTTCCCCAGCGCCCACAGGGAGTGGGCACAAGAGCTGTGGGGCCAACAGCCCAGGTCTGGGAGTCAGCAAGCCTGAGCTCTAGTTTACCAATTCACCCCATGAACTCAAACCTCAGTTTCCCTTCCACACAGTGAGAGGACTGGACCCAGGGTTTCTGAGGCCCTTCTCACAGCTCCTAGAGCAAGAGCAGTGGTCCTGGGCCCTCCCTGCCTGCTCGGGCTGGCCCAGCCCCCAAGGCCCTGGGGCAGCACTCACGGCTCTTCCTGGCACCAGAAGCGGTTGACGGCAAAGGCAATGGCAACGAGGACCAGGAACACTGCCACTGCGATGAGGCCCTGCATCCAGGGCTGAAGTTTCCCCAGGCCTGAAAAGAGGTGGGGGGTTGTAGCAGGCTGGAGAGGGAGGGGCCTCATGACCCAAGGGCTGGGGCCTATGTTGGAGGCCATCAGCAACAGCCAGAACCAGAGGAGACATTCTGGGGTGCCAGGGGTAGGGATGCAGGCCCACTGACCCCCACTGCGTTGAAGAAAAGCATGGAGTTGGAGGAAGGACAGAGGCTCAGAGAGAAGACAGGAGTTGGAGGAAGGAATGATTAGCCAAGGAGGGGACAGGTCTCAGAGTGCTGTGTCCGAGATCCAGGTAGCCCAGAGCCTCTTCCCCTCCCCCTCCATGGATCACGTGCAGGGCCCCCCAGGAAGTGCCTGGGCCCCAGGGACCAAAGGGCAGCCCCCTGGACAGCCGCCCTGGGCTGTGCTAGCTGGGGAGTGGCTCCCACAAGGCCGAGGAGGGCCCAGAGCTGGCAAGACTGGGCTGGCATCTGGAAGATCCTGTTCTGTAACAAGAGGTTTCTCTGGTGCTGGGAAGGGTGTGAGTGTGTGGGACAGCAGAGCTACTCAGCTAGGGGTGCCCGTGCTGCCCAGGAAGAGGAGTGGACCAGGACATCTCTAGAGAGGCAGGCCAGAGGGTGAGCTATCCTCTGGGTCTTGGGGGCTAGGAAGGAAGCTTCAGAAACCAAGCCTCTTTTGACTCCTCCAGCTGGGTGCCCAGGGGACTAGTGTGAGAGACCAGGTGGAGGCCCCAACCATGAACCATGCACCCTCCTCTTCTTCTCGACCCTTGACACCAACTCAGACCCTCAAGATTTCCCAGGAGGTTTGGCCCTCAGGCCACCAGCAGTCCCAAGGGCTCTCCTCTCTCCCAGGCCTCACTGTGATGCACAAGCCTGAGGGAGCTCAGTCCTGCAGAGGAAAGACACTTGTCAGGTAGGGGTTCCAGGAGGGGACATAGGTCTACAGGAGTCTTCTGAGGGCTTCTGTCTCCAGGCCAAAACACCTGCATCTCTAGAGCCATCCTATAATTTGAGGGGCCCAAGCTGGGCATCCAAAAACCTTACACTGACTCAATCCCGCTCAAAAGTCCTACCTTGAGTCTACTCTAAAGCTCTCCTGATGCAGTGAAGGCCTGGCCTCTTCTCTGAGCCTGGCAGGTATTGGGAAGGAGAGAGGAGTCTGGGAATCCTGGCCTGTGACCAGGTCAGACTTTGCTTATCTCCCAGGGGAGCAGAAGATACACAGTGTGGTTACCCTGTCAGTTACACACCTGCCAGAAAGAAATGTTTTGGATTCATTATTTCCCCCAGAGAAACAATGGTTCAGACTCACTGCTTACTCAGGCCAGTCATTGCTCAAGCATCGGGAGTTAGAGCTCTACCCTGGGAGGTTCGTTTTCCAACTACCCCTTGGGAGATTCGGTCCTCCCATGTCTCTGCGCTTAGTTTTCCTTCTTCTTCCAGAACCCTTTAGCCAACTTCCCTGCCGTGCAACAAAACGGGCCAGCTTTGCCACCCTTGCCTAATTCCTGCTCCCGCTGCTGCTGGCTCTGGGCTTACGACAAACCCTCCACTATGGCAGAGCCGGGAGGGGACAGGGTGGAGTTTTGTTTTCTTTCTGGTGAGACACTGAGTTCTCAAACCTTATTGCTCAAGGCCACAAGCTTAGACAGGGAGCAGACTGGCAGAAGAGTCAGGTGTGGGGTGATGACCTCCCTGGGGACCAACCTCCTCCAAGCCCAGGAGCCAGACAATAGGACAGGTCACCCTGGCAAACCCTTCACACCACTGCCCTCCCCGAGCAGCTCTGGGGGTGGCATTGTGACACTTTCTCTCGCAGTAGCCCCTGGCCTGCAAGGACCAGCCACTCTAGGGCAGTGATGCTCTTGGGGCCTCTGGGCCACTCCTGCCCTCCGCCCAAGATGCTAAACCTAGGTCAGCCCTGGCAACCCCTTACTGCACTGGATCCAGCAAGCAGGCCTGCTCAGAGGGCTTGGCTTGGCGTCCTCCCCCTTCCCTGGCCCCGCCCACTCAACCAGCGACTCAGGCACCCCTCGCCCCCGGTCCGTCCCCAGTGCACCAGCCCTGCGACCCCCTCTCACTGTGGAACAGCCAGGGCTGGCCTCAGTGCCTAGGCTTGTGAACCCAGCCTCCCCCCCCCCCCCCCCCCCCCCCCCCCCCCCCCCCCCCCCTGTACAGCGGGTGGCGCTGCCACCAGCAGGCCCAGAATGACCAGGCTGAGGGCTGACATGGCTGCAGGCAGCTCCTGGGCTTCCTTCCTGCCACTGGCGTCTGGGCTCCTGGAGTTGCTGTGCAGTCTGTAGGTGTGAGCCTGAGATCAACCTGGGCTCCGTCTGGCCCTGGAGGAGAAGAGCTAGGAAGGAAGAAGGCGAGGGGAGGAGAAGGGAAGGTGGGCGGTGGAGGGAAACTGCCCTCCCTCCCATGGTAATGAGCTGCCAGCCTGGCCCAGCCTGCTCATTCTCATGCAAGGCATCTCCCAGCGGCCAGCTAAGGAGGCAGGTCTTAGGACCAGGCAGAGGTGGGGAGAGTCCCAGCCTCACCTCCAAGCCCCTGAGCTCCCCTTTCCTGGCGGTGGGGCTGGGCTGTAGGGAAAGGAGTGACACGTTGTCATACCTGCCTTGACTGAGACCAGTGGGCGGGGCCTCTTGGAAGGCTGACAATGGGATTAAGAAATTTGCTGGCTGGCTGCAGAGCCTGGGGAAAACCCCAGACGCTCAGCTCCCCCAGAGCCTGGCCTGTTTCCTATTCCCTCCTCACCTGTCCCTGCCCCACCAAGCCAGACCCTGGGGCTCCAATCCCAGGACATAGCAAAGCTTCTGTGCCCACCCCCTCCCCTGGCCCAGCCCAGTAGCTTCCTAAATGCACCCCCTCCCACTGAGATCTCCATGGGGGACCTGAAGATCCCCCCACCCCTTCCCAGCCCATGACCAAGCCCTGACCCCACCCAGCTGCCCTGGCCTAGTTCAACTCTTCCTCTTGGCCCCAGACATGTTCTCCGGAAACCAGGCAGGGACTGCCTTGGTAGGATCTGGGCATGGTGAGGCCTCAGCACCTAGCCTCAGGGCCATCTGTGCCCATCACAGGGGAGAGAATGTGTGGGAGGCATCATTGTGTTGGGAATATAGCCCAGCTGGGGGACAAAGGGATGACACCCCAGGTAGCAAGGTCCATTCTGGGGCCTGGAATACCTGGGCCCTCAGCCCTCATGGCCAGGGCAGCCTTGAAGAAGGCATACCTGTCCCCTGGAACAGGGAGGCCCTGGAGTCAGACTCCTCAGAATAGCAAAAGTCCCCCAGGATCACATGGTGTCCATCGGGCCCTCCAGCTCAGGGTCTGAGAATAACCCAAGTACCTGTGCAGGCCCCAGGCCAAGGGTCATGCTGGGTCTCCTTGCCCCACTCCACCCTGGGAGTACAGGAAGCCAAGATGCTGACTCCATAGAAAGAGCAAGCCAGCAGACAAGGAGCAAAGTCTCAGGGATGGACAGTCCCCAGAAGCCAGGGCCCGAGCACAAGGCCCCTCCATATCCTTCCTGCCCCGAAGCCACCACACTGTTGTTCACAGGGCCTCCTGGACAGCCCTTTCCATGGCAGGATGGTTCTGCCAGTGAGAGCACCCAGATATCATGCCCCATTCCTGCTTCCTGTGTGTGTGTGCATGTGCGTGTGTGTGTGTGTGCTGGTGTGTGCATGCGCATGTGTGGTGGGACCCATCGCCATCCAAAGATGGAGTGTCTCTAGGTGATCTAGGGGAACTTTGCTTGGAGTTGAGTGATGCCCCCCATACATGCAGATCCTGTTCTCCCTCCCTGCCCCAACTTGGTGTCCTCAGAATCTTCTGGCACAGCCTGTGGTAGGCATTGTGAGTGTTAATGAACAGCCAGGGGATCACTGATTGGAATGTAAAGAATGGGGTTGAATTTAACAAACATCCACTGATGTCTTCTCTAAGGGTTTTAAGTGGGAGGGTCATATAGTCAGTTTCACACTTGAGAAAGCTCCTCTCGATGCAGTGTGGAGAGTGAAAAGGGAGTGCAAAGGCTGGAGAAAGGGAGAGCAAGGAGGCTGCTGCAGTAGCCACAGGACCGGTGATGGGGCCTGCATCAGGGAGTGGCAGTGGGAACGGATCTGAGCCCTGCTGAGGAGGTGGAAAGGCCAGGGGGTGGTTGCTAGAGCACAGTGACTAGCTGAGAATGGGTGCACAGGGAGGGGTGGAGGTGACGCCCAGGTCTCTGGCTTGGGCGCTGGGTGGATGGTAGTACATCAGAAGGGCCAGAGAGAGACATCTAGAAGGATGCAGGATCCTGCGTCTGGAGCAGAGCAAGTTCTGAGAGCCATTTGCAGCACAGCGATGGTCACTGAGGCAGGGGAGGGCATGGTCTCCCCAGGACACCTGTGTGTGTGTGCGCGCGCATGCATGTGTGCATGGGTGTGTGCACGTGGGTGTGTGCGTGTGTGTGCATGTGTGTGTGTGTGTGCATGTGCGTTGAGGAGACAGCAGAGAAAGGAGGGCAGTGAGGGACCAGGACACATCCCCAACATATAAAGGTCTTCCAAAGGAAGAGGAGAAGGAGGAAGAAACCCCAGAAAAGTGAGGTGTCCCAGGAGCCAAGGGAGGAGAGATCTGAGAAGAGGTGGGAAGGGAAGTCACTGCTGCAACACCCCTCCAGCCAGTGCCCCCCTGGAGCAGCCCAGCCTCTGCCCTCAGCCCCCAAGTCCCAGGCTCTGCCTTCCTCACCCGAGCATCCCCCACTTCCCTAAAAATCCTAGGGAAAGGCAAGGACTCCCTGGGCCATGCTTTGGGAGTGGTGGGGGAGGGGGATGAGCAGGAAGGCCATCAGGTGACCAACAGGAGGAAAACACATCTCCCGGGTCAAAGTCCCAAGCTTTAGAGCAAAACAAGTTGTTCCAGAAAAGGGGGGTGTGGGTGGACACTTGGCTTTGAGGCTGGTCCCTGCTCCCTGGAGGTCCTCGCACGGGCAGGGGGTCATCTCCCCAGCTGTATGGACACAGCCCTAGTCCCCATGGTAACGAGGTGGGCCCCCCTGCTGGTCTGGCTTGGGCCCAGGGTCTGGACTCAGGTCTCAGCAGCCCCACAGGTTTGGACCCTGTGTCCTGAGCAGCTGTTCCATCAACACTCAGTTCCTTCTTCCTGTTCCCAGCCAGCTGTGCCAACCAGAATCATCAGGCCCCTTGGAAAAGCCCTCCATCCTGCTAGACCTTGTGTGATTACCCTTCAGAAAGCCAAAGTGGGCCTGGATTTTTGCCAGGAATCTCCCTCCCCACCCCATCTTGTCCGCCATTCCATTCCAGTTGTTGCCAGCAGGTGGCAGTGTCTTGCTCCAATCCCAGACTGGTTGGGGAGGGCCGGGCGGTTTGCAGCTGAAGATTGATTCTGCCCTGTCCCCTCCTTCCAGCCCTTCTTTCCACCCCTCTTGCAGGGGTGGTTTGGAGGAAGGGAACGTGGACGCTGACCTGTCAATAGTCATTGGTGCTGGGAACAGCGCTCATGGCATGCTCAGGGCTGTGATGCAGGGCAGCGTGGAGGACTGCTTTGTTAGCACAGGCATCCTGGAGGAGGTGATGCCACAAAACAAGTTAGCTAGATTGTTGGGCTGGGCAGACAGCTTGGGAAGGGCAATGCAGGCAGAGAGCTCAGCCTGAGAAAAAGGGAGACACGTTCGAGAAGGGTGTTTAGAGCACAGAAATAAAAGCTTTCTTCACTCATTTTTACAATATTTCGTCTGATTAATAATTTTGCTGCAAGCCTGAGAGCTCCTGGAGACCTTGTTTTATTTATTCTAACATATCCTGCTTAAACCCTTTCATGGCTTCCATCAGCACTTAAAATCACATGTAACCTTCTCTGCATGGGTTCGAACACCCAGACATTCTGTCCTTACCCTGCTCTCCAGCCTCATCTGGCCCCACTGCCTCCTGTCACTTCCTAACAGGAGTGACACTTCCTAACAGGAATAGCCAAGCTCTTCCCCGAGTCAGGGCCTCCTCCCAGCTTCCTCTTCCCTCTGCTTGGAATGCTCTGCCCCTCAAACTGATCCTCCAAGTCTTGTTTTAAATGTCACTTTCTCCAAGAGGACTTCTTTGGCTTCCCTTCTCCTCCAACTGAAGTCACTCCCTTCTATGAGTCTCCTCTGCTCATCCCCACAGCCATTATCACGAGTCACAATCACATCTTGACTAGTGTGTTTACTCATTCAAGATCTGTCTCCTGGGAGAGAAGGTATCATGAGTATTTCACCCCCAGCACCTAGTACTGAGCACAGTGCCTGAGGACACACTTGACAAATATTTTAAGAAATTAAATCTGAGTATATACAGTGCCCACCACTGGTCTGAGGAAGAGCAGAAGCTCAGAGAATGACTGTTGAATGAATAAAACATTTTAGCTGTAGTTGGGTCCTGAGGAAGAGACAAGGTGGGTCCTTGTCTCTCTCCACCCTCTGGCTGTGGGGCCAGGGACTGGGCCTGATTCATCTCGGTGTGTGAATGAGAGGACATGGTCACCACTCCTTGGAGAGCTGGAGCTGATCAGCCCTGAGATGAGGGTGTCCAGAGGGTGAGGTCTCCATCCCTAGAGGAGGGTGAGCAGAGGCCAAGGACCAGGTCACCCAGTGGGGGCATCTGCAGAAAGGATTTGTCTTAGTCTGTTTGTACTGTTTTAACAAAATACCTTAGACTGAGTAATTTATAAAGAACAGAAATTTATTTTCTCTCATTTCTGGAAGCTGGAAAGTTCAAGATCAAGGCATCGACAGATTCCATGTCTGATGAAACCTGCTCTCTGCTTCCTTGCTGTGTCCTCATATGGCAGGAAAGATGGAAGGACAAAAAGGACTAGGGCACTCCCTCCAACATGAGGGGGGAGCCCTCCTGACTTATCCCCTTCCCCAAAGGTCCCAGCTCTGAATACCATCACCTTGGGGTTTAAGTTCCCACATGTGAGTTTTGGAGGGACGTACCTTCAGACCAAAGCAGGATTATAGCCCTTCCAGCTCTGGAAGCCTATGATTCTGTGACTCCACTGACAGAAAATGAGGGATTTTCACATTTTAATTAGGTCCTGAGGAAGCAGGCTGATTAGGCCTGTGGTGAGCTCCCCTCCTCTCAGACTTAAGATTTTGTCCACCTGGGTCCCCTTCATTCCGCCTGCCCTTCCCAAGAGCCCATGGACGGAAGGCAGTGGCTCATGAATGTGGATGGGGAAAATACAACATCTGTATTTTCACTAACCTCTAACTAAAATTTACCATTGTCTTCCATTAGGAATGAAGGCAACAACCCACAGTCCCTCTGTGATATTTTCATGTCACCATATAATTGTTGCAGATGTCTGGATATATCATTTATGCTCACCCCTGTGGAAGTACAATAGTCATTGGACCTTGCACAAGACCTTGTCTTTGAATACATTGTAAAGATACACATAAATTACTATATTACAAATTTATATTTTTAATATCTTGATAACTACATTTTGAGTATAATTGGTTTCCTTTGCAAATCTATGCCTTTTATTATATGTGCTTAAAAACATTACTCTGAGGCAGTGGGTGGGGGAGGGGTAGGGAAAAAATAAAAATAATAAATAATAAATAAATAAAAAAAAATATTACTCTGAGAAGGGGTCCATAGGACCAGACCACCCAAGGGTTCCAAGGACTTAAGAAGTCCTGACTCACCGGGAGCCTAGGGCAGGTCTACTCAAAGCAATGCCACTTGATGTCAAAGACAGAACTGGAAAAAGATTGGCAACTCTCTGGACAGAGGCTTTCTGGGACTCAGAGCTGGGTGTATGATCAGATTTAATGGGTACTTACTCCCACAGAGGGCCCCAGTGCCTGGGAGCTGGAAGGGGCAGAAAGTATCAGCCCAGAGCCAGCCAAGCCAAGGAATATACTGGCTGTGAGTCCTGGGTCCTAGGTGACCCCACTGGGCTGGGGAGATTTATGGCCAGGACCCCCCAGTGGGGGAAGATCAATCAATCCCTCCTGCTGCCCACTCATCCAGCCAAGAAACTAAAAGGCTGGCCCTGTGCCAGGAGCCCAGCCTGCCAGCAGAGGTCCCAAGGCCAAATCTTTGCCCAACGGTTCCAGTAAAACCCTTCTCCCCTACCCAGAGCTCCAGGCCAGCAGTAGAACCAAGCTGGGCATACTGGTTTCTAGAATCACAGTCTCTCCAGGCCTGAAAGCTCATCCTGAGTGGTGTGATCTTGCTCCTTATTTTTCAGCTGGGGACAGAAAGAAAAGAAAGGGACAGTCACCAGCTGAAGGTCACACAGTAAGTTAGTAGGAGAGAGAGGATTAAACCTCAGGAATCCCTGTGTCCAGCTCAGGGCTCAGTCCTGTCAAGCACCTACTATTGGTCAGTTTCTCAAACAACACCCTGGCTTGCTTTCATTCATCACGCAACACATGTTTAGTGCCTACCATGGGACTGGAAATACAGGATAGGTTCAGTATCCCTTATCTGAAGTGCTTGGAACCAGAAGTGTTTCAGATTTCAGATTTTGGAGGGTTTTTAATATTTGCATATACATAATAAGGTATCTTAGATATGGGACCCAAGTCTAAGGCTAAATTTTGTTTGTTTATTTTTTTAGAGACAGGATCTCACCTTGTTGCCCAGGCTGGAGCGCAGTGGCGCAATCTATAGCTCACTATCACCTTGAACTCCTGGGCTCAAGCGATCCTCCCACCTCAGCCTCAGAACTACAGGTGTGTGCCACCATGCCTGGCTAATGTTTTTATTTTTTGTAGAGACAAGGGTCTTGCTATGTTGCCCAAGCTGGTCCAAACTCCTGGGCTCTAGTGATCCTCCTACCTCAGCCTCCCAAAGTGCTGGGATGTTAGGTGTGAGCTACTGGGCCCAGCCTTAAGCATGAAATTCATTTATGTTTCATATACACCTTATACACATAGCCTGAAAGTAATTTTATACAATATTTTTAATAATTTTGTGCATGAAACAAAGTTTTGCCTGATACCTATCACATGAGGTCAGGTGTGGAATTTTCCACTTGTGGCATTATGTCAGTGCTCAAAATGTTTTGGATTTTGGAGCATTTCAGGTTTTGCATGTTTGGATCAGAGATGCTCAACCTGTAGTGAACAAGTTAGCACTTACATTACACAATTGTGTGATTACAGTTACGCTAAATATTTCAAAGGGGATGTATGAGTGCTAAGAGTTATAAATGAGGATGCCATCTGGTCTAGGAAGTCAGGAATAGGTAGTATTAAGTCTAAGATTCATTCATTCATCAACAAATATTTATTGAGAGCCTCCTGTGGACCAAGTACTGTTCAAGAGTCTAGGGATACAGCAATGAGCAAAACAAATTCCCTGTCTTCATGAAGCTGACATTCTAGGGGGGTCAGCCAGGAAACAGACAGACAAAATAGGTCAGATAGCAATATGGGAAAGTCCAGACAGGATCAGGAGAACGGGAGTGCCATGAGGAGGGGAGTGCTATTTTATATAGATGCGTCGGGGAAGGCGTGTTTGAGCAGAGAGCTGATAGTGAGGAAGCAAGATATTCAGCGGTAGAGGGGAGAGGACTCCAGGCAAGGAGAACGGCAAGTGCAAAGGCCCTGAGGAAGGAGCATGGAGGGTCTCACTGTGGCTGAGGGAAGGGAGAGGGGAGGAGGTTGGAAAGCAGGGGAGGCCCCTCATCTGGGGCCTTGTGTGTGACCGTAAGGACTTTGGCTTTACTCCAGCTGAGACTGGGAAGCTACTGGAGGGTTTTAAGCACAAGAGACATGATCTGGCTGTCATGTGCAGAAGAGACTGTGTGCTCCCCCGGAGCATTCCAAGGAAGGACAGCTGCTGGAGTCGGGGAGCAGCCGTGGAGCTGTGGAGCTGGGGATCTGTGGTCTGAGTCTAGACATATTCTCAGGATAAGGACAACATGATATGGAACGTGAGAGAAAGAGAAAAGCCAAGGATGGCCCCGAGGTTTTTAGCTAGAGCAGACTGAGCTGGGGAAGGTTGCAGCAGCAGGCGGCTTTTTTGTACAGGAGGGGCAGGATCCACGAGTTTAGTTGGGAGATGGGTATGTGAATCTGGAGGTGTACCTCTGGGAGATGTCGGTGCAGCCTGGGTCCTACTCCCCTGAGACCTCGGGAGAGAAGGTCTGTGGTGACTGGGGCTGGGGAGTGTGGGAGGAGCAGAGCAGGGGGTGGTTGGGAAAGGGGTCTTGTGAGCCTTGCAGGGCCTGTGAAGAGGTGAGGTCTTCACTGCACAGGTAATGCAGAGCTGTCACAGGGTTTTAGGCAAGGATGTGACCTGGGCAGTCTTGCTTTTTGGCAAGCTCTCTCCAACCACAGCTTAAAGAATGGGCTGGGTGGCCATGCACAGTGAGTAGGCTGCGGGAGGGATCCAGGAGGAGGATGGTGGTGCCTGGGGTTACAATAGCGCAGGGAGAGAATTGGAGGATGGAAGAGCAGTGTAGGGGGTGCAGCAGGCAGGACAAGCTCACTGCACGGATGCGGGAGTGAGGGATTCAGAAGAGCCCAGTCAAGGCGGCACCTGGTCCTCTGACTCGGACAGCGCCTGGATGTTGGTGCTATCTTTTAAACTAGAGGAAACTGTCGGAGCTGCAGGTGAGGGGGTGAGGAGAGGCCGTGTATTCTTCCTTTAACAAACATTTCCTGAGTGTCTGTTCCGTGGTAAGCACTGTTCTAAGCATCTTAGCTTCACAGCCCTGCCCGAGGGGGAATCATGGGTGAGAGGGTGAGACAAGCCGTGAGCAACGAGCCCACGACGATGAGTCCCACACAGACAGGCTGAGGTTGCAGCATGGGGGGACATCTCAGGACACAGCTCGGTGCTTCAGTCTGAGCTGAAAATGGAGGCTTAGAATTCAACAGTTTATGGATGGTGACCGAGGCCTCAGGCAGGATTGGGCAGGATGAGAAGCTGGGCGCAGACCTGCACTAAGCAATAGGGAGTGGGTATCCATCTGAACTGAGGGAACATAACGAGGTCTTTTATACCACTTCTAAGACTACAAGCATCAGCCACGCCTCACACTTCAGGGCATGTGGAGTCATGGAACTGATTTTATTTCATCCTAACTAAAACTGTTTTCTTCCCTTATTATTAATTTTGCCATTAGTCTGTTAAATATTAGGAGGAGCTGAGATTTCCAGCCTGAAAAGGAGCAGCCTCAGGGGTCTCTCTCTCCAGATATCTGCAGGGCTGTGCCACATCAGAAAGAAAAATTGTGCTCTGTGCCCTCTAAGCACAAGGCTGAGGATGAGGAGAAGAGTCACAGGGAGGATTTGCTGGATTTGGTTTAGTGAAAGAAAGAGCCATCTCCCAGAGCTGTCTTGTGATGGCAGAGAGGACTCTGAAAAGTGATGAGCTCCCCATTACTAGAGGTATGCAAGTAGGAGCTTTGAGCTTGCAAAGGGAGGTACAGCAGAGCAAGGGGCAGAGGAGTGTCTGAGGCCCAGGCAGGTGACCTGGGGGTCAAGACCCTCAGGCACCACTAGCTGTGTGACCTGAGCAAGTCTGTTTCCTTCTCTGTTGAGCCTCTGTTGCCCAGTTATATTCTACCAGATTGGTTGTAGGATAATGCATCTGAATGCCTTGAAGCAGTGGACACTTGCTAAATGCTAGAAGCACCCAGATATGAACAGGGAGCCAAGTGTTTGAGCCATACTGCTCTGTCCCAACTCAATCCTTTTTCAAAACAGAAGCCCCAGGCTGGGTGCGGTGGCGCATGCCTGTAATCCTAGCACTCTGAGAGGCTTAGGCGGGAGGATCGCTTGAGTTCAGGAGTTCGAGACCAGCCTGAGCAAGAGCGAGACCCCATCTCTACTAAAAATAAAAATATTAGCCAGGCATCCTGGCACACACCTGTCGTCCCAGCTACTCAGGAGGCTGAGGCAGGAGGATCCCTTGAGCTCAGGAGTTTGAGGCTGCAGTGAGCTATGATGACACCACTGCACTCTACTTGGGGCGACAGAGCAAGACTTTGTCTCAAAAAAACAAAAACAAAAACAAAAACAGAAGTCCCAGCAGGGCAGTGAGAGGTGTCACAGGCACGTTCTGCCAGCCACATGTTGGCCACTTCTTGCTCAGCCGAGAAGCCACACCCAAACTATCTGACCCTTTCACATTTGGGGCTTTTGTCTGAAAGGTCAGATTTCAACCTTCAAAATGAAGACGACTTTAAAAGTCTGGAGCTGGATGCAAAAATTAAACAAAATACAATTACAATTTCACGGATGGAAAAAAAACATAGATTTAAAAAAAAAAAGAAGAAGGAAATACACTAAAATGCTAATTGGTGACCTGGGCTGAGTTTGTAATTTTTTTTTTCCTTCTCTTTCTGTTCTCGCCAGAGTTTCTATAATAAAGAATGTTTAGTTACAGGGGGAAAGAAACCGAACTTATAGTTTAGAGGTAGACAGAATAAGTGTGCATTAAAAGGCAGAATCAAATCACTTTTCCAAATTTTGACTAGTGCCCTTGAATAGCCCATAGGTTAAACCATAACCCCTCTTTGCCAGAGAATCTGTCCCTGGCCAGGCAGGGCTGCTAGGGCCCAGTCTGCACATCTTCTGGCTAATGGGAGGCTGCCCCTACCAAAACTCTTTGACAGAGGTTCCCCAGGTGACAGCACACACATGGTCCTGCCTCCAACTCAATATGGTGATAGAAACATGTAACTTCTTGAAGGAATGCTTACTATGTGCCAGGCACTGTACAAGGTACTTTGGATTCATAACTCATCCATTCCTCACCATACAAGGTGAGTACTGTTTCCCCATTTTACTGACAATAACACTGAGGTTCAGAAAAATTAAATTCAGCAAATAAGTGGATCTAGAATTTTAATCCAAGTCTATTTGATACCAAACCTCTCAAGCATTACATTGTACTTTCTCCTCACATAAAAAAAATATCAATTACTAAAAAACAATGAGTGCTGTGAAGGAGGTATACAGTCTGAACCCTGAGGAAGGAGTCATTAAATTCCCTTGGGGGAAGGAAAGACCAGGGAAGGCTTCTAGGAAGAGGTGACATTTGAGTTGAGCTTTGAAAGATGAGTAGGAATTTAGCAGAATGAAGCATACAATCTCAAAGAGTGGATATTCAGTAAATTTTTTAAATTAAATCAACTAATAAAGATATTAACCAGATTTATAGATGAAATAACATGATGCTTAAGATTTGCTTCATAATATTCCATTGTGGAAACAGGGAGTGTGGGGAGGGATAGAGGTATAGATGAACCAAGATTACCCACATGTTGGCAATTGTTGAAGCTGGTAATGAATTCATGTCATTTATTATCTTATTCTCTCTATTTTCATATGTTTGAAAATCCCCATAATAAAAAATTTAATAAAAATTTAAAAGATGCGGAATGTTAACTCTAACTATAGCTTGACCGCTACCAAAGATATTGAAAGCTAAAGGTAAGTATTATGAAGACAAAGAAAGGAAGATAGGGAGGGAGACAGCGAGGGAGGGAAGGAATAAACAAACAAATGAACGAATTATAAAGCTCAAAAGAAGAAATTATATCAAGAAAGCAATCTCATTTACAATAGCTGCAAAAAATATATATATATAGGAATAAATTTAACCAAGGAGGCAAAAGACCTCTACAGGGAAAACTATAAAACACTGATGAAAGAAATTGAAGAGGACACAAATAAATGGAAAGACATCCCATGCTCATGGATCAGAAGAGTTAATATTGTTAAAATAACCACACTACCCAAAGCAATCTACAGATCAATGCAATCCCCATCAAAATACCAATGACATTTTTCACGGAAATAGAAAAAACAATCCTAAAATTCACAGGGAACCAAAAAAGAGCCCAAATAGTCAAAGCCATCCTGAGCAAAAATAAGCTGGAGGCATCACACTACCTGACTTCAAAATATATTACAAGGCTATAGTAACCAAAGCAGCATGGTATTGGTATAAACACAGACACATAGACCAATGGAACAGAATAGAGAACCCAGAAATAAAGCCACATATTTACAGCCAACTGATTTTCAACAAAGGTGCCAAGAACACACATCGGGAAAAGGATACCTTCTTCAATAAATGGTGCTGGGAAAACTGAAGATCCATATGCAGAAGAATGAAACTGGACCCCTTTAACTCACCATATACAAAAATTAACTCAAAATGGGTTAAAGACTTAAATATAAGACCCAAACCCATAAAACTACTGGAAGAAAACACAAGGGAAACACTCCAGGACACTGAGCTAGGCAAAGACTTTGTGGCTAAGACCCCAGAAGCATAGGCAACAAAAACAAAACAGACAAATGGGACTATATTATACTAAAAAGCTTCTGCACAGCAAAGGAAACAATCAACAGAGTGAAGAGACAACCTGTTGAATGGGAGAAAATATTTGCAGATTATTAATTCAACAAGGGATTCATATCCAGAATATACAAGGAATTCAAACAACTCAACAGCAAAAAGAAAAAAAAAAACAAAAGCAAAAAATCCAATTAGAAAGTGGGCAAAGGATCTGAATACACATTTCTCAAAAGAAGGCATACAAATGGCCAACAGGTATATGAAAAAATGCTCAACATTACTAATTATCAGGGATATGCATATCAAAACCACAATGAGATATCATCTTACCCCAGTTAGAATGGCTATTATCAAAAAGACAAAAAGTAACAGACGCTGGTGAGGATGCAGAGAAAAGGGAACTCTTATACACTGTTGGTGAGAATGTCAATTAGTACAGCCATTATGGAAAACGGTATGGAGATTTCTCAAAAAACTACAAATAGAACTACCATACAATCCAGCAATCCCACTGCTGGGTATTTATCCAAAGGAAACAAAATCAGTATATCAACAGGATATCTGCACTCCCATGTTTATTGCAGCACTATTCACATAGCAAAGACATGGAATCGACCCAAGTGTCCATCAATGGATAAATGGATAAAGAAAATGTGGTACATATACACAATGGAATACTATTCAGCCATAAAAAAGAATGAAATCCTGTCATTGCAGAAACATGGATGGAACTGGAGGACATTATGTTAAGTGAAATAAGCCAGACATAGAAAGACAAATATGCATGTTCTCACTCATATGTGGGAGCTAAAAACAAAACAAAACACATTGATCTCAGGGAGGTAGAAAGTAGAATGATAGATACCAGAGTCTAGGAAGAGTGTGAGTGTATGGCAGGGAGGATGAAGAGAGGTTTGTTAATATGCACAAACACATAGTTAGAAGAAATAAGTTCTAATGTTCGATAGCAGAGTAGGTGATTATAGTATAGTTAACAACAATGTATTGTATATTTCAAAATAGTTAGAAGAAATATCCCCAACACATAGAAATGATAAATGCTCAAGGTGACGGATATCCTAAATACCCTGACTTGATCATTACACATTCTATGCATGTAACAAAATACCACATGTATCACATAAATGTGTACAAGTATTATGTATCAATAAAAAATAAGAGAAAAAAGAAGAAATTAAAATAGTATGGTATGGGTTAAAGAGCTTGAGTTCTAAAATAGGACAGATACAAGTTGGAATCCCAGTTCTGCTTGTTCCGGCGGTGTGAATTTAGTGGGTCCCTTGTCCTCTTGGATCTTAGTTTATCCATCTGTAAAATGCGGATGGTAATAGCACCCTCCTCTTGGGTTTGCTAGGAGAGTGAGGGGAGACAGTGCATGGAAAGCACTTGGCACTGTGCCTGGCATTAGTAGGTGCTCACTGAACAGCGGCTGATGACCAAACCCCGTGTCATTGCAGCACACCTTATCCAAACACCGATATCTCCTCGCAAAGTTACATTTCCAGCACAGACCACTCCCCAAACAGGCACTGCAAAAATAAAATGTCCAAAACTGAGCTCCTGAGTTCACCCCACTGAAAACTGGCCCCTCGCTCAGGCTTCCCACCTTAGCATGTGGCACTTCATCCTCCCAGCTTCAGACTGAAGACTTCAGCATTGACTTTGACTTCTCTCTGACACATGCGCACTGGATCCATCAACAGATCCTCTTGGCTCTTTCTAAATATATGCAGACTTCTAATACTTCTTACCTCCTCCATTGCTCCGATACCCGAGCCCCCCCATCTCTCACCAGATTTATTGCAATAGCCTCCTAAGTGGTCTCCCCAATTTTGCCTGGGCCCCATCCAGTCTATTTGCAACATGGCAGCCAGAGTGATTATTCTGAAATTTAAGTCAGACCATGTCTCTTGCCTACTCAAAATCCTCCAGTGGCTTCACATCCCACCCAAAGTAAAAGCCAAAGTCCTGACAGTGGCCTAGAGTCCCCCACAGTACCTCCCTGACCCATCCCCCACTCTTCTCCTCTAGCACTCCAGCCACACCTGTCTCCTTGCTGCTCCGGGCCCATGCCAGGCACACTGCAGCCCCAGGGCCCTTGCACTAGCTGTTCTCTCCTCCAGTGCGCTCTTTCCCCAGACATCTGCATGGCTTGCTGCCTCATCTCCTCCAGGTCTTAACTCCAGTGTCCCCTCATCAGTGATGCCCTCCTGCTCACTTCTAAAGAAGGCCCTCCCTTCTAAAATCGTAAACCCCCTTAAAACACACACACACACACACACTCTCTCTCTCTCCCCCCATTCCTTTCCTCTGTTTCATTTTTCTCCTTGGTATTTATCCCCATCTAATCCACTATTTATTTAACTTATTTTTCTTACTTATTACCTGTCTCTCCACCCAGAATATAAAGCTCATGAAAGAAGGAATTTTTTTGGATCATTGCTCTATTCAAAGTGCTAAGAGCAGCACCTGGCATGTGTGAGGACAAATATTGGTTACATTTAAAAAGTGACTGGCCAAGGGGCTGATGCTGGAGCAGTGAACACTACCCTGAGACCCCAATCACATAAGCAGTGCCCCCCACAGCTCCCCCAACCTTCCCTGCACAACAGGGATGCAAGTGCCTAAACAAAACCCTTCCTTACTAGACAAGGGGCCCAGGAAAAATGCAAGCTCTGGGCTGAAAGGTTAATCAAGAAACTCCTTTGTGCAGGAATTTCAACCTTTTGTGTGCCATAGACCTCTTGGGCAGTATGGTGGAGTCTATGATTCTTCTAAAATTAATGCTTTGAATGCATAAAATAAAATACATAGAATTATAATGAAAACCAATGGTACAGAAATACAATTGTCAAGATATTTAAAATTTTTATGATAAAATGATATGTGTGCCTCCTTATTAATGGATTATATAACAACATCTAGCAACAGGTCTAATACCTACCATAATTTCAAAACGGTAATGACTGGAAATGATATTTCAAGGTTATCTACCACTACTGGAACATGATTTCTATTGGTAACACAAGTCACAGGCACTGCTAATGCTGCTGTGATTTGCTGCCTATATTAACAATGGAAGGAAAAGCTAAGTTTCAGTCAGAGTTTGGTGAAAATAAAGATGTACTAATTTTTTCCCATTCAAGTTTATGTCCTGCCTGAATTCTCTCCTCAGAGTTCTTAGGTGTCCCTGGGCCCAGGTTTAAGACGCCCTGCTCTAGAAGAGGTCTGGAGCTGGGGCTAGGAGGCCAAGTCACTCACTGCCCTGTGTCACTTTGCACAAGTCACATCCTTCCCCATCTGTACAATGAAGGTAATGATCCATTTGTGCTCGTCCACCCTGGGGGCTGATGATATCATATTCACTAAGCACCTCTTATGGGGACCACAACACACTGAGTAGGATGGGGCCTCCAGTGACCTGTGACACACTGCCCAGTTCTGAGCAGCTCACAGACAAACAGGGAGATGAGGCCAGGACTCAAATATGGGTGGATGGTGAGCAACACCCAGACAGGGCTCAAGGGGCTTTGTGTGTTCAGAAGTAGAAGAGGGCCCAGTTCTGGGGCAGGGGCGGGGACCAGCAGATGTAGTATGGGACACTGAGTCTACCATAGAGAACTGCTCCTGGAGGTGGGCATCTTCAGAGAGGGTGTCTCAGGCACAGCAAAGGCTTAGGGCTGGGAAGTAAGAGAGAATGGGTGTGGGTCACTTGGGGAACTCAGTGGGCCCTTAACAGAGGATGGAGGAGAGAGGATGGAGCAGTGTTTTCACTCCAACAACCAGTGTGATTTTTAGGACACTCCTGGAAAGCACAGGGACCAGTACAGCACCAAGCTTGCTCCCATGCCCCCCTGAATCCCTGTCCACACCCCTCATAGCACTGAGAGCCATCAAAATGAGTGATGGAAGGCTAATCAGAGCCACTTGGGTCTGAGGAGGGGCCTTGTCTGTCTCTGAGGACCCTCCAGCAAGGACAAGTGCAGGACAAAAGCGGCGCCTCCTCCCCTCATTAGCATCACACAGAAAGCCTGCTAGCCAGCCAGCTCGCGGCCTCCACCTCGCAGCCCGGCAACTGGACCGGCCGGCCTGGCTTTGGCCCAGCCCCAACCCGGCAGATGTGGACCCTGAAGGGGCCCGTGGCAAACATCCCCCCACCCCCGCCAAAAAAAAAAAAACCACACCGGGCAACCACCGACTGTCCTGCCATCCCCGCCCGCCCACAGGCCTCTCCTAGCATTGCAGCCAAAAGTGCTGCAGCCGCCAAAAAGCCAAAGGGAGCCGGAGAAGCACACAGTCTCTGAAGGGCAACTCTAGGGTGATAGAAACTGAGGGTCTCAGAGATCTCAACTTTTACCTGAGGCCAGATTCACAGAGCAGAATCTTGGCATCATAGACCGGCACAATCTGAGCGTGTTGGCGAGTGGTTTACACTGCTGCTCTAGAATGTGCCGTTACCAAACAATAGAAGGGAAGACGCGTAGAGTGCCAGCCTCCCAGGACTTGAGTCCTGAGCGTGGTTAAGCAGGTAGCACATCAGGCTATGAGGTCCCAGGCGGTCCTGGGAGAGATTGGCAGGGGCTCGGGGCTGGGAGTGCCTGTGTCTGTCTGGATCCCACCTATTCAGGGGCAATGGAGGGGCGTGAGCGTGATGGGGAAGCCCGATAGCCCATTGAACACGGTGGCTCCTGGGGGATTGCTGGAGAGAGGGGCGGAGCACTAAGAGAGGGAGCCTCGCCAGCCTGTGTGGGAACGGCCAGAGGGCAGAAGGCCCACCACCCCCAACCCCGCCCCAGAGATCCTGCAGAGCCTGGGACACTGGAGCACCGTGGGTCCCAGACTGCAGAGGGTAAGCTGGGAAGGGCTGAGGACCCTGGGCTCCTAGGGCTCAGCTGGCTGGGCTGTCACCGAGCATGGGGTGGGAAAGGGTTTTCTGACCTGGTCCCATAGCTCTGCTGGGTCTCAGAAAGGCAGGGGTCTTGAGGGACTTGGTCATGGGATGGCAAGGGGGTGGGTGCCGGGCAGGGGCAGGTGATGTTATCTTCAGATCACCATCTGCATAACTGAGACTGAGTCCTGACTTATTGTGTCTCCTCTAAATCAGAGAACTCATGAAATAACATACAGCCAAACCTCCCCTCCCCCCAGCATGTGGGGGTGGGGCCCTCCTCTGAGTTCCCCTCAGAGGAGTCCTGCCCTAACCGTGTGGGACTGTGTGGTGCTTATCTGTAGTGATCATGGCAGTATTCGGGGGTTCATCTGCTATGGAGTATGAGGACTGGCTCCCCAAACAGCCTGGGATGGAATCCCAGTTAGACTTCTCTAATAGCCACTTTGCCTTGGGCAAATCACTTAACTTCTCTGACCTCAGTGTTCCTCATCTGTAAAATGGGAGTAACTGTCCCCTGCATACTGGATTCTTGGGAGGGGTCAGTGGGACAACAGATGTGAAAGCATAGCCATTTGACATAAACTGCAGTGCCGGTGATGCTCAATTAGGTGACTCACACCCTCTTTCTGAGCTTCCCAGGTCTGGGATCTTGGGGCCCTTAGCCTCGCTCTACCAAAACTTGCTCGTCACAGAGGATTTGTATAAAATCTCTTTACTCTGACACCTCAGAGCATCGAGGACACTCCTCCCTGGGGACTGCCATTGTAATAGGAATGAAGCAGAGTGGTGGAAGGGGTGGGTGGGTTGGGAAAGTGTGCTGGGAAAAAGAAAGAGCTGATTAAGGCTGCTTGCAGGGGGACTCTGAGATCTTCTGAGCTCCCTGCCTTCAAGTCATAGGGTCACAGCACCACAGTCTTGCTTCTCTTAAACATGTCCTACTCTCTGACTCTGTGGAAGCCAGAAACCAACCTTCCCCGCCTCTCCCCTCACAGGCTGATCATGCCCTGCTGTCAGCAGCCACGGCTCTCTGCATCCTCACTGCTCTCCCTGCCTCCACTCTGGCTCTTCCATATTGGCCACCCAAAGGGTCCCTAAAACACAGATCTGACCATCCTCCTACCTGCTCACGACCCACCACACACACCTTATCAGCCACCCAGGCTGCAGCTTCGAAAACACACCCTGCTCTCTCCCGGTGCTGCACCTCTATCCACACTGTTCTTGTGACCCAGAATGCCATTCCTCTCTTCGCACACCTGACAAATCCCTAGTCATCCTTCGAGAACCAGATGCTTCTGGGAAACCTTCCATAACCCCGAGGTGAATCAGACTCATTCCCTGGCTGACCTCTAGGGCAGCAGGTAACATGAGGCTGCAGCTACCCAACTGATCTGTGTCCCCAGCACTGCCCTGCTCAGCAAAGGAGATGATGAGTATGCAATGACTTAACGGATTTGAGAGGCTAAAGCTGTGTTGTCCAGTATGGTAGCCACTAGCCACATGTGGCCCTTTAAACTTAAGTGAATTGAAATTAAACAAAGTTCATTTTGTTAAATGACAAAAATTCATTTACTCAGTTGCACTAGTCACACTTCAAGTGCTCAAGAGCCACATGTGGATAGGGGCTACAATGTTGGACAGGGCAGATATCAGATATTTCCATCATCACATACAGTTCTGCAGGATGGTGCTGGCCTAAGGGGGGGTGATAGAGCACTGGGAGATCTAGGTTCTAGTTCCAGCTTAGCTCCTAGTACATGCTGAGTTTGGACAAGCCCTTTGCCTCTCTGAGCGTCCGTTTCCTCATCTGTGCTGCCTATCCCACATGCTGTGCAAGGCCAAGCACAGAAGGTGATTGACAAGGACATTCGATTGATTTCATGGCCACACTGCTTTGGACCAGGCCCAAATGGACCAGGGGAAGCAGCTGGGCAGGTGGAGCCCTGCTAACTGGAGGTCAGAGACCTACCTGCCACCCCCAGGCTCCAGCAGCTCCAGAAAATAATTCAGAGTCCAAAGCTCGTCCAGCGAGCCTCCTAGGAAGGCAGGCCCTGCAGAGAGCATGGCCAGAGTGTATTTCTCCATAGGCTTAAACAGGCCTGTGTGGGCCTGAAGATCCCAAACTCATCCCCCCTGAACCCGGAGAGAGGCCCCAGGAGGGCCTGGGGGAGGAGGCAGTGCAGGAGCTGTTCTGAAGGGGAGGGAGGCGTGGAGAGTAGAGAGTCAGAAACGCGCTATCAGCACTGCCGTCCTCCCCACTTCCTTTCTTCGAACGGATCACATCCTGTTATTGTGTGGACAGAGAAGGCCAGGAGCCGGGGAGGGAGGCAGAGCTCAGACCAAGCCAGTGGGGAGAGGTGGAGAGAGAAAGGAGGAGCCAGAAGGAACGTGACAACAGCCCAGGCCTGCCTGACCCCAGGTGGCCTGGGCAGGAGTATGGGACCCCAGAGGGAGGATGAGCATCCCCAGGACAGCTTGCATCGCCATTGAGAGAAGATTCTGGGTCTCAGGACAGAAAATGGCACCTCCTCCAGGAAGCCTTCCCCAGCCTCCTCCTCAGGCTCCTTCAATCCAACGTTTACTCAGGGCCTCTGCTGCCAGAGCTGGGTCTCCCACGGACACCGGGCCTCTCTCTCATACAGCACTTCTCTCCAGGGTTGTGATGCTCTGTTTCCATTCCCCACACCCCACTTCCACCCAGCCTGTGAGCCCCTGTGGACAGGGACAGGCTGGTCCCTTGCTGGCTCCACAGCATCGCTTAGCACGGGGCAGGCCAGAGGAATTCCTGCTGCTGTGAATGATTCATGTTCCCACATCCTCCCTCTCCCTCTCTCTCTCTTCTGCTGCTCCCAAATCAGCTCCTATCCCAGTCTCATCTCCAGGAATAGCAAAGGCTGCTTTCTCTAAAACACAAGCACTTTACATACATTATTTTGAAGTCCCATGACAGCCCTGTAAGATGGGTATTAATATCTTCATTTAACAGATGAAGAGACTGAAGCTCAGAGAGGTAATGGGATTTACCCAAACTCACACAGCTGGTACAATAAAATAGCATTGCTGGAACTCAACCCCAGGCGATTCTGACACCAAAGGCCAGACTCTCTCCATGCCTTTCCTGCACACTCCCTCCTGTGCCCTGGCCACTCTCTTCTTGAACGGATACCACATCAACTGCCCTCACCGTGCACTGGTCCTGTCCCCCTCCGGGCCTGCTGCTGGGGGCAAGCTCTCCAGTGCCCACACTGATTGCTCGTGGTCCTCACATATTACTGGGACAGGCTGAGCTGCTGTCCCCACCACAGCCCAGGCCTATCTACTCTAAGAACACCAACTTCTTATTGGCTATTTCTTCTTCCTTCCCTGAGCGGTAATGAGCACTAGCTCTGGACTCAGACCTGAATCAAATCCTAGGTGATTTTGGTCCAGCCTCTTCCCCTCTAGGCCTCATTTCCTCCTCCACACAATGGAGAGGATGCCCCAGGTGGCTTTAATGCTTGCTGAGCCTCTGTTGCTGAACACTGTAGCCAGCATCATGGCCTGTGTCCCCACAGGCTGGTCAGTGGTACTTGCTTGGCTCACACAGGCAAGAGGGGCCAGAAGGGCATGCTGGCTTCTGGGGAACAGTTAGTTGTTTTGCAAACAGGGAAGGGGGTTTGGGCAGGCATGAGGAGGCCAGGCTGCCATGAGCAGACCAGATAAACAGCTCCCGATCTTCAGCACTCCCCACCTCACCCCGCCCCAGCCCAGTGTGATAGCCAGACTGCTGCAGCCCAGCCCAAAAAAGCCCACAACCCTCCTCCCTCTCCCCCAGGAGCAAAAGCAGCCCCAGGGCAGAGCTGTCCATCTGCCCCTGCCCAACCAGCCCAGGACCCTGGTTTTAGTCTGGGGGCAGTGGAGCTGGCATCTTCGTAGGATGTCTCCACTCTTTCATCCCATGCCGGCCTCAAAACTGAGCTAGGAGACTCGATACAGGGAAACCTCTTCACTCAGTAAATATTGAAAGTGGCCTGTGCCGGGTCTATCAGAGGGTGCTGGAGGCGAAGAGATAAATCACACGTGGCCTCGCCTCAAGGAGCTCGTGGGTCAGCGGGGAAGCAGAGAAGCAGACAAGTGTGAGACAGTACAGAGTGAAAAGGGCTACAGAAAAGGAAGGCCTGAGGGGCACCAAGGAGCCAGCTGGCCCCATTAGTCAAGACAGTTTCCCGAATGTTGAAGACTAGTTAACCAAATGAAAGGAGCGTGGGAACACAGGATGGGGAAACTGCCCTGGGAAAAAGCAACAAAAGGTGCAAACACTGGAAGGTCATTAAAGAAAGAATGTGGTCTGGAACGGAAAGGATAGTACAACGGGAGCAAGGAGAACGAAAGAGCGGTGGGGTGAGACTGGACAGATCGGCAGGGCCATCTCAGGTGAAGCCCAGGACTCAGCCCTTTCCCTGCAGAGGGGCCGTGCAGTTCTGGGAGGCGGGAGGTAGGGGGACGGGTCCTGTCCTGCCAGTCACTATGGGATGTGCAGCCCTAGAAAGACTCTTTTCTGGCCTCAGTCTCCCCATTTTAGAGATGTGGACATAAGCTCAGATGGCCCCCAAAGGCCAGGCCAGCCTGGACATTCTATAGCCTCATAATTTCTGTCTTGGTGGCCACAGAGTCCACAGGCTCTTCCTGATCTCTTGATGTGGAAGGCCTCATCCTACCCTGGGAGAAGTCCTGCTGGAAACATGGTGCTCCCCTCTTCCCATTCTTCAGTCTAGGACAGTCAGGCTGCTTTCTTTACCCCTCCCTTGACGCTGCCCTCACCCAGGGCATAAGTGACCTCCATACTGGTAAACCAAACCAACACTTTCAGGCCTTTTCTGGCTTGACTGCTCGGCTGCATTGGACTTGGCTAACCACTTCATCCAAAATGCCCTTTTGCTTTAGTCTTAGAAACACCACACTCTGTTTTTCTCTTACCTCTCTGACCGCTCTGAGTTTCTCTCTCTGTCAAGCCCTTCATCATGCTGCTCCTCCAGCCTGCGCACGCAGGTCAGGCCCTGGGCCCAGGGCCCTGCCACCACTACCACCACCACTAAGATCCACAGCCAGCTCACCCATGACTAAATCTCACAATCCTATCAGCCCAGGTACCCCCTTGCCCTGGGCCAAGGAGAGGCACACTTGGGGTTCTTCCCAAAACCAAGGAGCTCCCTTATAGGCCAGAGCATGATCCCCAAGCCCTGTTCTGCCTTTGCCCTCCTAGCCATGGCAGGAAGCACCCTGAGGACAGGGGCAGCCAAGTTGGAGCCTGGCAGGATGAGCAAGGCTCACACCCCAAAGGAGCCAGAGTTATCTGTGAGGTCCTTGAATTCCCCTCTTGGCACAGCTTTTTTTCCTTAATACTAATCACTTACTACTTTATTGCACAATCGACATGTTTATCATAGTTTTGTGTGTCTGTATCCTTACTGTCTCCCCTGCTAGAATGTAGCTCCACTGGAACAGCGAGCTTTGTTTTGTTCAATGCTGGATCCCCAGTACCTAGAATAATACCTGGCCCATAGTAGGTACTCAATAAATATTTGTTAAATAAGAAGGAAAGGAAAGGAAAGGAGAAAAAGGAAGAAAGGAAGGAAGGAAGAATGGAAGGGAGAAAGGAAGACAGACTTCGCTGGAAGTGCCTGCCTGACCTACTGAAGTCCTCCAAATGATTCACGTGCAGTGGCCTTTCCCAGACACGGTGTCCCTGCCTCTGAACCACACTCCCACTCCCGAGCCTCCAGGGAAGCCCTCCCAGGTGACAGGGCACCTGCCTCAGGGCCTCCACTCTTGACTTCCAAGCCTTCAGCCTCCATCCCTGAGCCCCCAGTCCTCAGGAGCCAGGCACGCAGCCGCAGCCTCCCTTGAGTCATCAGGGACACTGTGACACCTGCGACTGCCCCAGCCACGGAAGCTGACTGCAGCTCGAAGAGGGAGTACCCACCAGGGCTGCCCAGAGCTACAAGCACGGGGCACGATGCTGAGGAGAGCGGTCCCCTCTGCGAGGCCTGGCGGAGGGAAAAGAATGGAAACCCCGTGGGGAAAGACTCTCTCCTCCCCACCAGTGCTGCCCCCAGGGTGGGGGGTGGGATCCCACTTACTAAGACACAGCTCAGTCCTGCAGGCTCCCCCACTTCAGGGGAGACGGGCTCTTGCTCTTGCCTTTCCTTTTAATGTCCCGAGTCTCAGGCCTAAGGTACAAAATGCAAGCACAGAGTCCAGGCCCCTTTGTAAAACTTTTATTTAGAAATCTTCCCCATATAGCCTTATATATATATACACACATCATCACCACAAGGGTTTTTTTTGCTAAAGAGTCACACACCCACAGTGTCGGCCTCTGGGCTGTACAAAGGTCAAGGTACCTGGAGTGGTTACTCCTCTTCTGCAGAAGAATGCAGAGACCAACGCAACGCATCACATACAGTACAACATTGACGGAAAGTGCTGGGCCCGCCCACGGAGACGCGCTATGTACACGGGCAGGGGCAAGCCTTCGGCAGAGGGTCGGCAGAGGGTCACGTACCATTGAAATCACAAGTACGGCTAGACCCACTCCCAAAAGGCCAAAACAGTTGACTATAGATTCTATGCCCTTTGTCTTAATTTTGGAAAAGAATAAAGGTTGTACCATCTTGTCATTGAATACTAAAAATAAAAGAATATGAATTTTTCTTAAAAGATGTGATTCCCTCTAGTTGTTACATTCATGTTTGTTCTCCTCAAAGAAAGTTTTTTTTTTACCTTTACATTTTTTCCCCTTTTGTACAGATACTATTCCTGGAATGTTGCATTTCTTCATGGGTAAGGAGGAGGCAGAGGAAGAAGGGCATGGGGTATGCATAGAGCATGAAAATAAAAATTACGTATCTTCTTCAGTTCTTACAAAGACCTAGAAGCCTTGCCCTTCCTTGTCCAGGCCTGTTTCGGGTGGTTCATTACACTTCACACATTCTGCCCATGTTCCCATATCTCTTCCTTTCTCATTCCTGTCCCCTTTGCCTTGGGATGAGACAGAAACTAAGACAATCTGGAGAAACGACGACATTCCAGATAGTGCAGGCAAAAGTAGTTTATAATCTCAATTACCCGAATGCCGTGCAGTCAGGCAGACTGGCCCACAGCCTCGGCCCTGGACTAGGGCCGGGAAATCCCACTGCAGGATTGATACCGAGGGCAACAGAGCTCTTTATGGTCTCAAAACACTTCTGCTTTCATGATCCCATTCAGTCCACCCCACAGCATAGGAGACAGGCCGAGCCAGGGTATTTATGAGAAACTGACAGTGAGAGAGACACCTAATCCCAGTCACACTGCAAGTCTGAAACAAGAAGGAACTGGAAGCTTGAGTTCCTGATAGAATGAGTGATCCATCTCATAAAAGCCAGCCAGCCATCCACACGGGCCACTTTTCATTCCCAAGTCCAGTTGATCCACTGGGAAGCAAACATAGCCTTAGAGCCTAGAACGGTTTCTCCATCTTTAGACAGATAGGACTCCTCACAGGATCTCCCAAGCATCGGCAAGGAATGCACCCTAATGTTCACCAACATGATCTGGGGAGTCTGAAATGGGATAGAGTCAGAATGCTACCAGGGTTAACCATCTTGCCCCCATGCCCAAGAACCGGCCCTGACAACTTAAAAGGAAGGGGAGGGGAGCAGGGATCATTCCCTATCTGCGTGTGGCTGAACTCAAGGCCCCATCACGGCAAGTGCAAGCCGCTGGGCTAAAACTCAGCTGCGAGAGGGGCATTCTAGACAGCCACAGTGATGAGTTCCTGCATGAGAGGACAGGGCCATAGGATATCTTCCTTCTGACCTCAAAAGCAGTTCCTGGTGGGAGAGGGCTGGGATGACTAAAGGGTAAAATGACAGACATATAGGACCTCTGTGCAATTTGTCCCATGGACTTGGAATGCAGGTCACAGGCACCCCTAGCCTTAAGAAAACTACATCCCACCATCTGGATTGACACAGGAAATAAACGAGGGAGCAATGGTTCACTCTACAAAATGATTCTTCACTTTACAAAAGGACTTGCGGTGGTTATCTCTTCAAAAGATGAAGGATAAGGATTTGATTTACAAAAATTTCATGTACAACTTTTTTGGGGGGCACTCCTATTGCATTAAACCAACCTCCCATGCACACCCTTGAGAACTGAAAGCTGCACAAATGAGGGGTGTTTAAGGTTCTGTTAAGTGAATGTGCATATGTTTGGGTCTTGGCCAGGGCCTGGTCTCTGATTGGATTTCCCATGCCCAGAAGTGGGGCTGGATCCTGGGTCATATTGAGACCTAAAGATCCCACCAATAACTGAAATCAAGCAAAAATCCCAAATGCGAAGAATTCATAGGACAGAGTTTGTGGTCAATTCAGAACAGAGACCAGACCACTAGCAAACAGACATCTTGCAGCAGGGAAATCCCTGCAAGCATACAGGAGAATTCACAGACAGGGCTGCACACCCACGATCAGCACCAACACACGCCCACCAGCATGAACAGTGATGTGTAGGAGTTGAAGTCCACATGCCCAAAATAGCTCCTGCTAATGTCACTTAATATCGTTTTCCTTTTCTCTGCCTTCACACAAAGCCCAACAGGGCACACTCAAGGCTGCAAACTCGTCCCCACAGCCACAAGATTAGGAAGGCAAGTCTCAGTGGGGAGAAAGCAGAGCTTTGATCCCCAGGGCAAGAAGTAAGGGCTACTGGGTTTTCTGACCCTCTGGCCCAGCTAGTTGAGAGCAGGCTGTCCACTGGCCGTCTTCTTCAACCAGGCCCTGAAGAAGGCACCTCGAGGCTTGTGACTGCAGCAGCTGGCAAGCTGGATGGATCAACATGGGCCTGGGTGAAGACGGGGCTCAAGAAATGGGCAGCTATTGGGTACCTATGTGTTTGGACAAAAGTGGCCAAAGAGCCACCCCAGCCAGCTTGGGAGGGGCCAAAGGCAAGGCAGAGGCTGTTGGATGCTTCAGGTGAGAGCTGACAACCCCAGGTCTCACCAAAGACAGGGCTCCCAAACTCCAGGCCAAAAGCAGTAACTCTTGAGCCTCTTACTTGAGAATGTTAGGGATTGGGGGAAGGGGAAGACCGTGCCGTCTTCATAAAAAGTACCTACCACTTTGCTCCATTTTTCTGTTCTCCCACTGAGACAGGAAACAGAAAAGCCAGCCCCAGGGTCAGTAAAGGCTTCCCAAAGTTCAAACATCAAGGAAAGTTCACTAAGTCCATTGCCCTGCTTCAGAGCTGCCCAATTCTTATCCCACCTGCCCTGCAGCCCACCATCCCAGTGACCTAAGGGCATCCTCCTGGCTGATCCGGGTGGCCCAGACCCATCACCGTGGGCCAGCTCCATCAGTGGCAGGCAGCATGGCCGGATGGAGGCTGCGGGCCGTGTGCTTGGGTGCTGGCTCCTCTGTGTAGCTGTCCGGGCTGGCTGCCCCATCCAGGGAGCTGCCACAGCTGGAGTTGGGGGAAAGCACATCCTGCAGGAGGTCGTCCTGGGGCGCACCACCCCCTCCCCCACCTCCACCCCCACCAGCCCCCACCACAGGGTCCTTGCCAGGCTTGGCCCGCTGGCTGCCCTCCTCCTCCTGGTCATTGAGCAGCTTGGCCAGGAAGTTGATGTACTTCATGGCCAGGCGGAGGATCTCATTCTTGCTGAGCTTCTTATCTGGGGGATGAGTGGGGATCAGCTTGCGGAGCTCAGCAAACGCCCCGTTCACATTCTGCTGCCGCCATCTCTCCCGGCTGTTGGTAAAGATACGCCGCACGACTTTGGTGTGGGGACCTGGAGGTTAGGAGGACAAGGGTTAGGAAAATGGGCTGGAGATCCCCCAAAGGAATCCCCATCCACTGGGAAACTTGGGAATCCTAGAATGCCTTCTTTTCTTTTACTTAGAAAACATCCATCCCTTAAAATCAAGTTCCTGTGTTTCCTCCTCTCTGAGAACTTCCCTCAACCCCTGCAGACAGATCTAACCAACCAACACAGTCCTACAATCCATTGATCTCCTTCACTCTTGATTCTTACTTCTGTTTCTGTGCTTGTCTCCCTCTCCAGGCTGTGAGATATTTGAGGACAGGGACCATATGTCATTCATTCATTCATTCATTCACTTGTGCCAAGAGGCCTCATAGCAATATTTAGGAAGACAGATTCTACAGCCAGATTTTCTTGGTTCAATTCCTGACTATTTGACCATTCCTGACTCATGACTCTGGGAAAGTTATATAAACGCTCTGGAAGTGCCTTAGCTTCATCTATAAAATGGAAATAATACTATTAAGTCAAGTCATAAGGTTGTTACATGGATCTAATACCTAACACAGGTAAAGGACTTAAGACAACACCTTCCTCAGCTTAAACAGTCAATAAATGTTAGCTGTGATTATTCATTCGTCAGTTTTTTACTAACAAGCAGGCACTGTGTTAGGCACTAAGGAATAATGACAGACAGACAGGGCCCCTGCCCTCATGGAGCTTACATTTTAATGGGGATGAGAGATGATGAATAAGTAACAAACAAATAAAAACACGAACAGGGGGCTGAATGGTGATGGAAAGGAGCTGCTACGTTTACCTACAGTGGCTGGGGAAGGCTTTCTGAGGAAGTGGCATTGATAAGGCAAAAGCTTAAGGCTAAAGAAGAGCCAGGCAAGCACAGGAAGGGAAGAGGAGGAAGAGTGTCCAAGCAGAGGGAATGGCATGTGCATGGCATGAGGTGGAAGCCAGTCTGACTTGAGCAGCGCGTGCAAGCTCAGAGTAGGCAGGGTCCAGATCCCACAGGGCTCTGCAGTAAGATGTGGGGATTTTATCCTAAGGGTGACGGAAAGCACAGAATAGGGGCTTAGTAAATGTTTGCTGACTGACCCATCATGATGACAGGTGGGGGAATGGAGGGGAGAGCAGAGACCAGAGCAGAAAGGCTCTCACCCCCAGGAGAGAAGTGGAGAGACAGCCATGCACAGCTGTCTAGGCAGGCTTCCAAGGGCTGCCTCAGTCTTCCCATGTCGACATAGTACTGATTACAGCTTGGTCCAATAATCACTAGCATTTCATGTACAAAAACTTAGGGAACAGTGGCAGACACCAGTGCACATGTAACAAGCACCTGTGGTGTGCAAAGTGCTATGCTAAGTGTTCAGGCCTGACCTGGGATTCCCAAAGCCAAGGGAAGATGGAGGAGGACTCTGGCAGTGCTCCTGAGCTTGTGGCTGAGGAGACAGCTTCCTTCCCTAACACCAAGGTATACAGCCAGGCTCACACCATCCTCAGGAAGCTCTGAGCACTGAAGGAATTTCCAGTCCTGGGATATCTATCTGCCCTCTTCCAGTAGCTCCTAGAACCAGACCTCAGAACGTGGAAACTTGGGTGGGTGACAGGGAAGAGGAAGGGCTAAGACCTCACCTAAGTCCCACTGCTCATTTTACAGCTAAGGAGACTGAGGTCAGGATGGAGGCAGACCTTGCCCCAGTGGTCAGTCTACGACCCAGCACGGCTTGATCGTGTCTTTCTCTCTCCTACATGCACATGCACGCACACACACACACCATATATTCCCGGGCAGGATCACTCATCCCCTGCCCACAGTGCCTCTGAAACTGTCTTTCCAAACCCCAGCAGGCTCCAGCTCAGCTGACTCTTTGCCAAAGGCCAAACCCAGGCTGGAAAAAACACAGCACACCTGCTGTGAAGTCCTACCCTGGGCTGCCTCAGAGGAAATAATGTGCTGTTCTTGGGCCTCCAGGCCCAAGGGAGGGAGTCCCTCAGCTGTGACATAGGGAGAACCAGTCCCTGCACCACGGCTAATGCTGGTGGACTCGAGGGAGCTCCTAGTTGGGGAGGGGGGCATTATGATTGCTGTCACAGAGCTAGACTGACTCCAGAAAGTGAGGGGGGCAGGTGTGGTCAGGACTTATTCCAAAGCTTAAGACTAATACTATGAGAGTGGTACAGGACTCAGCTGTGTGACCTTGAGCCTCTCTGACCCTCAATTTCCTCATCCGTGAAATGAAAACAATAGTATTGACCTCACAGCCTTGTGGTGAGGATTAAATAAAACTTGAACACACAAAGTCCATGGCACATAGTAGGTGTCCAATAAACGGCAGCAATTATTGTACTCACCTGCCCCCCATCCCCATCCTTTGAACCATTGCCAGAGGACTGCTCTGTCATGAGCAAAGTGCTGGACGCTAGGTACCATTGTGGAAACACAGACAAAATCCCCATGTTAAGGAGGTCCCAGTCTCCAGTAGAGAAGGGCTTACGGCCTCTGAAAATCTCATTGTTCTCTCTCAACAATCTGGGAGGAAGCTATTATTCTCCCCATTTACAAATGAGGAAACTGAGGCCCAGAGAAATTCAGCAACAGGAATCCGCATCAAGTCCTAACTCTAGATCTTGCATTAGTTCTACTTCTATGGACTCTTTTTGATTCAATCTCTAATTCCAAAGTCCCGTGGACACGTCCTGCACCCCTACACCCTCCCCTTCACCTACATTTCTGCCTTTTCCTCTCTGACTGCTTCCCAGGGAACCACCCCCTCTCCGCACCTTCCTCTTTCCTGAGTCTGTTCATCCTTCTGGTGTCCTCTGCCTTTCTCTGGCCCAGCACTGAGTAGGTGCTCAGTAAATATTGGTGACGTTTATGAGCGATGGCTTCCCTACACTCCTGCACTCCCTGCAAACACCCTCCGCCGCATGCCTACCTCCTCTGCCTCTTGTAGAAAATGCCTCTTCCCTGGGGAACTTTAGGGCTGGTCCCACTTACTTCCTGTTTGGTGCACCCACCTGCCCTAAACTGGAGAACCCCTCTCTAATCTAGCAGCACTGCACCCCAAGCACCCTTCCCTCTCAGCCCCACACACCTGTGCCCCAGGCTGGTTGGGTCTTTTGAGGTCTCTTCTATTGTCTGGACTGCAGCCCCCTCTCCTCTCCAGAACACCACAGAAGGCTCGCTCCAGCTCCAGAAGCTCCAGCTCCATACACACATCCCTCCTACCAGCTGCTAGCATGAATCCCAGCCTGGCTCTAAGGCCTCAGATGCCCTTCCTATAGGAGTCCCAGGCTGCAGCCAGGCAGAAGCCCTGGCAGCTCCAGGGATTGGCTTAAGTCCCTCAGCTCTAAAGAGCCTGCTGTCCTGCCCCTTGTGGCAGGACCCATCTACTACATCAGGTCAACACTGGGAAGAGGGTGAGGGTCCTCCAAGTCTCCCACTCATCCAACCCCTCCCACAAGTTTAGGGCCAAAGAATATTCAGGTAGTTCACAGTAGCAGTGCTGAGGCCCTTGTGGGGGAATCCAAGGAGCAGGGTAGAATTTATGGTGTTAGGAAGGGAACTCCAGGTCTCAGCCCAAAATGCAGAACAGGAGACAAGGGGGCACCTCGATGTAGGGGCCTGGGAAGAAACCCTTGAAAATACAACTCCAGGCAGGGAGCAGACTCCAAACTCCAAAGAGGAATTGGGAGGAGGTACAGGGAATCCCTGAGGGTCAGTGCCTAGAATCAGGGGGCACTGTGTGTTTCCGCCCTCCCCTGGGATCCTTGCCAAAGTGTAGAAATACGGCTTAGAGTGGGCACTGGAACGGACTCTAAAGGTTTGGGCTAAGCACCACTATGTGTCCCTCTCCCATGTTCCCTCTTCCCAGGACTCCCACACTGGGAGTGTGGCCCTCCCAGACCCACCATGACTTCACCTAGTCCCAACTCAGTTGCAGGGTGAAGGGCTTCAGCAGTTTGGGAGTCTCCAGGTGACCTGCTCACACCTACATAGTAGTTCCAAATGTTCTCTCCTGCAGAGGGCTCTAACCAGCATGAGGGGCAGATACAAAGGTGGGATGGGGTAGACTCACCATCAGTAATCTCCATCTCATAGGGGGAGGGTCTCCTCTTCACTCGGTTGTTGGTGGTGAACATAGGGAAGGCATCAGGCTCCCCAAAGAACCCACTGGGGGAGGGAACAGGCAGACCACAAGATCACATGTTGGGTGGAGGGAGAGAGAGGCTCCTTAGGGGTCTTCCCTACATATCTTGAGCCTCCCCACCCCTGGAGGGCAACGCTGCTCCCTCCACATTTGCACTGGGGATAGATGGAGCATTAAACACACACACACACACACACACACACACACACACGAATGCCCCTACCCTCTCTGTCATGAAACAAGCAAAGGGAGGAGGAGCCACGTATCCACGCTCCCCTCCATACACACACACAAACACACATGCACAGAGAAGCAGAAGTGAACACATGGAGCAAACACAAAATTAACACACACACACACACCTCACAGACACACTCTCCTCCCCTGGAAACAAGCACACAATCCATACAGACACCTCCATTCCCAAATACGTGCCCACACAGGCAGCTGTGACCTCCACACCTGACATCTTGCAACTCCAGCACACTCTCCCCTCCCCCAAACCTCCTTCCTCCTTCATCCTAGCCACGTGGGGCTGTGGATGAACAACAGATGGGTCATCCTGACTCCCCACCACTGAGTGCCCCCTGCCGCTCTCTGCCATCCCCACTCTGGACTCTGTAGCTGTTTTTCAGAGCCTCCCGCAGACTCACTGACTGTCCCACCCTCTCTATTCCTGCCTCATCTTCCTGTCCTCTTTCCAACCCTGCACCTCTCTCTATGATCACTGTGGCCCCAGCAGGGAAACGGATGCCCTCACACCAAAGGGAATACAGGCTAGGTGCAGAGACCACAGCTAGGGTAGAGGGGCTGGGAGTGAAGGGACAGGTAGGTCCTCAGGCTGGTAATCCCGCAGAGATTCAGAGGGGGATGCCCACTGCCACCACCCTCAGATCCTTATCTCTTGCCTGTCCGCCTAGCGCTGCGGGTGCCAGAAAAATTTCACACCCCTAGCAGCAAACATCCACCTCTGCTCACAGTGAAGCACATTCAGACACCCTCTCACCTGGTACCCACGCTCGGCGGGACTCCCTCCTATCGACCCCCACACCACTATCACACGGCACACAGTGCTTCTACTCGCACCGGCCGCAAGCCTGCACTCGCCGACCCCGACCCCGGGGGCACGCGCTCCCCTCGCCTTCCAGACGCCCGTGCACCCCCAGCCTCACGCACTCTCCCACAGACGGCTCCGCTCTCACTGGCGCAGGGACGGGGTCCAGCTTCCAGGCGCTTAACGCCCAGGGGTATAAAACCACCTCCTCTCTCCCTGCTCCCTGCCCGCTCGCCCCGCGCCCGGCCCCGGTCCCCTGACCTGCCGAGCGAGGCCAGCGGCTGGCTGAGGCTGTAGAGCAGCGCGCGGCCGGGGGCGGCGGGGGCCGCCAGCGCGGGCGGGCTCAGCTGCACCATGCGGCTGTCACCGGGCAGCTCCGCCGGGGCCGAGGCGGGTGCGGGGGCCGGCGCGGGCCCGGGAGGTCTGCACAGCTCGGTGGTGGGCACCCGATGGCGCGCTTCGGCCGCCGCAGCGTCGCGGCCCTTTAAGTCTCCGGCGGCGCCGCCCCCACCGGCGGGGCCGCCCCCCGGGCCGCCGCGCGCGCCCAGCTCGATGACTGCGGGTTCCGCGGGGGCCGCGCGGCTCGTCTCCTTGGCGACGCCGTTGAGCAGGACCAGGTGCGGGGGCGCCATGCGGGCCTCGGCCGCGTCCCGTCCCTCTAGCGGGGGGTCACTGCGAGCCGCCTCGCTGGGCGGCCGCTCCGTCATCCTGCGGGCAGACAGACAGACAAGCGGTGGCCCGCTCTGACAATCGCCCCGGCCCACCGACACTGGGTGGGGCAAAGGGGTGAAAGGGAGAGAGAACTCACTGGGACTTGGGAAGAGGCGGACAAACTTAGCGCCACGTGGACACACACCCGCTCTCTGGGCCAGAAGGCCGGGCGGGGCTAGGGCGGGAGGGAAAGAGGGTCTCTGGACTGGGAGAAGGGAGGAGGGTCCCTGGGAGACACAGAGACTGAGGGCCAAAAGGACAGAGATGGAGAAAGATGACAGAGACATTGGGGAAAAAAGGAATACAGCCAGCAAAAGAAAAACAGAAGGGAAAAAAGGAGGAAGGAAATGTACAAAGAGGCGAGAAAGATTACCCCGTCCCACTTCTCAGACCGCAAGGGAAAAGGAGGGAACAAATTCCCGACGGTGTTCTTCCCGGCCGCCCTTTGGTTTTGGCAGGGAATCTGCCAGGCAAAGGTAGGGGTGCTTTGGGAACCTCCCTTTACCTCTCGGCAACACTCACCCCTAGCCTACAGCCAGACACATACACCCAGAAACCTGGTGGGGATGCAAGTAGAGAATTAGGGAATGGATACAGAGACTGGGGTTCATTCTGCCAGAGCTGGCAAAGAATAATCTGGAGGAACCAGCTCCTCCCACACACATATTCACCCCTGGGGGGGGGTGTCTGTCTACACTAAGCAAATCCACTATGTATTCTGTACCCTGCTGGAAACCCCAGCAGCGTTTTACTCCCATTTAGACCTGGAGATGAGAGGTCCACAAGGGAAAAATATGATCCTGGCCCTACCTCCCTGCACCTGGACGCAGCTGGACTCAGAAGTGAGGGCAGGTCTGAAAGGGAGGCCTGGCTGAGGTGGTATGGAACCCAAGCATTCAAAGGGTGCCCCTGAGGCCAGTGGGGTCTGGGTTCTTATCTAAGAGCAGGACAAGGTGTCATGAAGGTCCTTCCAGCACCCCCCCCTTTCCCTGCCTCCTGCCTCCATGTTCTTCTTTGGGAAATAGGAGGAATACCCCCTTTATACACTTAAAAGAACTGTGCAAATGTTCAAGTAAACATTATTATTTTTAACTAGGAGAACGGGCCAGTGAGAGGACTGCCTGGCCTAAAGTCACCCACAGCCCACCAGTTTCTGAGCCAGACCAGAACTCTGATCTCACTTTGACTACTCTACCCTCCCATACACACCGACAGGCATACTCCAAGATGACTGCAGCTGCTCCACTTCCCACAAGTGTGCTGGGTTCTTCCACCACCTGGCTTGATCCACATGGAGTCAGGGCCCAGCAAGAACCAAAACAGAAAAACCAGGACGCTCTGGGTCCAGAGTTTGGGGATGCTTGTGAGGTTTTTTTTTAATAAAAAATAAATAAAAACATAAAGCCAGGCATGGTGGTGCTGGTGTCTGTAATCCCAGCTACTCTGGAGGCTGAGGGGGGAGGATCGCTCGAACCCAGGAGTTCGGGAAGACCAGTATGCGCAACACAATGAGACCATGTCTCAAAAATAAATAAAAGTAAATAAATGAAATAATAAAAAATAAAAATATAATCAACTCAACAGGCTTCCTAAATTGTTCAAAACAAGGCTTCTCCTTATTTAATTATATAATTGGGTTTTGGGGGTTTTTTGTTTTTTCTTTTTTTGAAACAGTCTCACTCTTTTGCCCCAGCTAGAGTGCAGTGGCACCATCACAGCTCACTGCAACCTCAGACTCCTGGGCTCAAGCCATCCTCCTGCCTCAGCCTCCTGAGTAGCTGGGACTACAGGCGCCCGCGCTGACTCCCGGCTAATTTATCTATTTTTAGCAGAGACTGGGTCTTGCTCTTGCTCAGGCTGGTCTCCAACTCCGGACCTCAAGCAATCCTCCCGCCTCGACCTCCCAGAGTGCTAGGATTAGTCTGTAACTGGGGTATTTTAAAGCAGAAAATAAATACACAATCCAATTCAGCCCGGCGCAGAGTCCATCTAAACAGTCATGGCAGCCATTGAGTTCCCACTATGCCACTGCAACGCTCTGGACAGGAGTCATCTGGGAACGACCCCCCACCCCAAGGAACACTGGCCCTTCCGCAGCCTCCTCCAGAGCTCAGTTCAGTTTCTCCGACACGAGAATCGCGATTCAGACCGAGCGCCTACTCTGGGTCTGCCAGTCCCCCGGACCCGGCCCGGAAACGACAAAATTCCCCGGGACCTGGTGTATACGAGCTGCAAAAGCAGTGGGTCCCTGACGCTTCATTGGGAGCGAGTTTACGATTATGGAGGAGACAATAGGTCTGTATCCACAGAACGAGACCGCCAAGACACCGCGGCCGCTGGAAATGCACCACAAGTCTAGCGGAGCCCGGCTCCCTGGGGCGTGAAATGCGCCAGAAATATACCAGCCCCTGGTGAAACGTACAATCCCCAAGGTTCCGGGGTTCCCTACCTCGTTGTCCCGACACACCAGCGTGTGCCTAGTGACCTGTGCTTCAGCTCCAGCTTCTAATCGAGTGACAGTGTGCCCTGCAATTGCAGACTGAGCTCAAGCTCTGTTATGACACACTTATACCCTCTGATTAATTCCCCAGCTCTGCAATAGGAGCGGGTTCCCGAGGGGCAATGGCAGTGAGTACATATTCCAGATGAATTGACCCTGGCCCCAAATGCCCTCTTCAGACGCCTATAAATATCCGTATCTCCAAGGCTCCCTGTGAGAAACGTATGATTGACCCCCCAGGTCCATGGCGGACCTCTCCCGGGCCCTTACCGGACCTCAAGAAAATCCACCGCTCTTCTGCTACCAGGATCACCCCAACCGAGGAAGCCACCGGAAAACTCACAAGCAAGCACCGATGGTTGTCAGCGACTAAACTGCATCACTTGGCTTGCGTTAAGATTACAGAAAGGAAAGCCTGAGTGATTTTCATTTATTTGTTTTTATTTGGGGAGGATGGATGAGGAGGGAAAAGGTTTCACACTAAGTCGCACGGCCCTGGAGTATGTGACCATGGCGACTCCTCTCTCTTTGTGCAGCGGAGACCCAGCTTGCAGCCCCTACCACCGAATCCTCATCGCCAGCTGCCAGAGGGCCAGAACGGTTCCCAGTGTGCCTGAACAAGACAGGAGATCCCGGGAACTCCTTCCTAGGAGCAGGCAAGGGGGTCTCCAGCAGCTCCCAATCCCCAGCACAGAGAATTTCTTAGATGAAAACAGCCATCGCCATGGACCCGGCCTCGGGTCCCTCCTACTGCACCCACACTCTCAGGACAACCTGGGGTAGCCCCAAGCTTGCACCAGAACCAAAACCGCAAGTGAACTGCACCCCCACCCCCGCGGCTACCGGAGTGGAAGGGTGTTCCAGCGCGGCCCCGCCCTAGGCCTCAGGCTGCGGGTCAGGGCCCACCGAGCGGGCTGCGCTAGCCAGGAGGGCTGCAGCCTTTTTCCTGCTCTAGTTCCAGGCACCGCCTGCACCACCCGGATATAGCCGCCCCAAAATTACTGGCCTTATGAAACGTCCACAGAACCCAGACCGATGGGAGCGGCCTGGAAGATTAAATCCAACCAGCTGGGTTTACCCAGGGCGGAAAAAAGGAAAGGGCCCTGCTGGAGGCCGCAGAGGCAGCTAGCGGCAGTCGGATCCCGGATCCCCGATCCCCAGACCTGGGCTGCTTTCCCCTCCCCCAATCTGAGACTGGGCTCTCCGCGGTCCGGAGCCTCCCCAAACTCGGGCCGGAACCCAAGGCCTTTCTGGACACTGTTTCCACCGACCCCATCTCCCATCCCCAAAAAACTCACCTGGGGCATATTTAGAGATACCAGCCCCTCTGAATAGGATCTCCACTCCTCCGCCTCAGAGGGGCGGAGGCCGATGTCGCGGTTGTGGACTGGGGTCTTTGCTTTCCCCCTCTCTAGCTGAGAGGCCAGCAGTTAGGCTGCGGTGTGGTCCTCCGCGGTCTGCCGCGCCCAAAGCGAGTTTCCAGGAAAGATGGGGGGTGGAGAGAAAGAGGGAGGGCGAGAGGGAGGGAGAGAGAGAAATAGGGGTCAATGGCTGGGAGTTACCTCATGTCCCCCGCTAACCAGCCCAGGGAATAGCGAACAGCTTTCCGCCCCCAACATGCAGGTGTTTGGAGCCTCCCCCCACCCAAGTAAAAAAGGACCCTACACCTGACCAATCAGGAATAACTATTTAGTCCAACAACAATCACCCCGCCCGGCAGGCTGCCCGGAACATTTTTGAACCCTCCAACTAGGATCGATCTGGTTGAGTGTGGCCGAGTTTGTTTTCTAACCGCCGACGTGTCTACGCGGTCTGCTCGGTAACCCGGGCCAAGCCGGAGCTGCCGCCACACCGCGAAGGGGTAGTCCCGGGCTTGACGTGGATGGGTGGGAGGATGTGTCGGAAAAGGCGACCCCGGTCGTGGGGCACAAGTTTGGAGACTCCCATTCTCTCCATGACCCTCACCCACCACCAGCCTAAAGTGAAACCAGAACCGAATTCCAAGGACTATACTTTCCTACAGGAATGGAGTCGGAACAGGGGAGGGGGTGGAGATATATGATCTATTCAGGTCCCTTCTGTGCTTCCTACTGATAAAGAAAAAAAAGAAAAAGAAAGGAAGAGAGAGCGGGAGAGAGAAAGAGAAAGAAAGTGGGGAGAAATCCCTCACCTTCTCTGCCACCCCTACAAGACAATTTTCTATTTTTTTCAGGGGTTTAGACAGGCGGGGGGGGGGGGAAATTCTAATAATTTGTTGCAGCAATAAACAAGGCAAAAGGAAGAGAGGCTAAAAAAAAAACCCGATACTGTTTCCAAGGGTGTAGCCGATTTCGTTTGCTTTTGTTTTTTCCCCCCAGTGTGTTTTGTTTAATTTGTTTTGCCTAAATCGTCCAGTTTACGATCACACATCGAAGTCTTGGATTAATTACAAAGGCCGCCTCCTATTTGCCGTAACTTTGGTGGAGATACAGGAATAATTCTTCCCTGGGTTTCAATACAATGCGGGAGACTTTCTTTCTCCTCCTCTAATCCAAACTAAGGGAGGGGAGGAAAGAAGGGGGGAATCCACCCATTCCCGGTGCTAGTTCGAGGTTAATGTTTGCTTTATGACGGAGTCTCTGTCCCTCTCTCCATTTTCTCTCCCTACCCCAAACTCAGCAATTTAGAAAACAGAGCTGGGGGGAAGGGGGGAACAGCGCTGCTTTGTTCTCCCTCCAAAGAAGCTAAAAGGGACAATCTGCTGCGGTCTTGGACGATTACTTTAATTAAAATAGGATGTTAACGATGACGATTGTGATGGTGATGGTATTAACAATCATAATAACTGGCAAAACAAAATCCTTTCATCCCGAACAAGGACAGCACCAACCCCGTCCCTCCGCGGAGCCCGGACTCCGCCGCGGTAGCCGTAGTGACGGATACCGGGCCCACGCGGGAACGCTGCCCACCCGAGAAGGGGGTAGGAAAATGTTCCCCGGAGTGAATCCCGAGGGTCCCCACCCGAGGCGCGAGGCCTGGACAATGTGCCCATTGTCCTTTCCAGGCCTCTCCCCCAGACCCTGGCGGCCGCACCCACGAAACTGACCAGAAATGCACGTAGCCGAAGTGTGGCGGCAACCGAAGCCCGCTGCTACCGGCTTGAAGGCGCGGGCCCCGGCGAGCGCCGCTCAGCTTCGCGCCTGGAAGAGCCTCCCACTCACCAACGAAGCCCTCAAACACCAAGGCACACACTGGCCTTCCGACACAGCAGCCGCCGACCGGGCTGCGCCGGCCCATCCAACCCAACACTAGCTCCCGAATACATCATAATTTGCAATAAAATGTGAAATCCCGCTCCCCGCCCCCCATGCCGCCGCCCCCACCAGCGCCTCGATCTCCCGCTCGCCCTCCCCCACTCCCGCCCCCAGCGATTTGCAAATGCACCTCTAAAGGACACGGGCACACAAGCACACAACTCGGTGGCGACAGGACCACACATGGCCCAGCCCCACAGAAGGGAAGCAAATAAACACAACCCAACACTGCCCCACACGCCATCCATGGTCAGACCCGTACACTGTCCAACATGACACAACAAAATCAGTCAAATGCAGTTGCTCACGGACACACAACCCAGCATAATCAGGATCACGCACGCCCGACGTAACATCGAAACCACCCAAACACAATCGCAAAGGCCACACAACCTAACACACAGAACAGGTGCCCTGTTGAGAAAGCAAACGAGCGTGACCATACACAACGAACACAACGCAGAAGGGCGTCGAAGGGTCCAAATCTACACACCCAGACAGCGCACACACCACCACACTCGGACACACAACCCACCGCCAAGAAGACCACACTCGGAAACAGGCAACACTGCCCACACTCACACAAACGCACTCTCACAATCCCACCGCATGCACACAACCACGAAGAAGAAATGAAAACCAACCACCGCCTCGCGCATTTCTGTATATTGCGTAAGGAAAAAGGGGAAGGAAGAGAGTCTCCAAGGCGGGAGGGGCGGCGGCAGCGAGGGCGGGGGCGTCGGTGGAAAATGCTCCCCCATCGAGAGAAACCGAAGGAAAAGGAGCGACGACCTCTTTTGCGGGCGTGGGGGAAAAGAGGGAGGAAATTGATGAGGAATTCCGTGGGAGGCTGCAGGGTGCTTTTCCTCTAGAACAGGCCGCAATGCTCACGTTTTCCCGCTGCGGGGGTGCGCGTGTGGCCATTTTGCGGCCTGGTCCTTAGCCGCGGAGGCCCGCCCCCGCCCCCGCTCCCGCTCCCGCCCCCGCTCCCCGCCGCGGCCGCGCTGCAGCCGGCTCCTGCGCGGACGCGCTCTAATCCCGCTCACGTTCCGGGCCTCGTTAGCATGGGCCGAGGCGCGCCGGGGCCGTGTGCGCCGCCGAGATAAGGCGCTGCCGCGGGTCCGCCCGCCCCCGATAAGCGCCTCGGCCATTACGGGCCAAATGATTCATTTTAATTTGGCAATTTCACCGGAGGGAGTGGAGACTGGTTGCGCAGCGCTGGGACCGGCGCCGGAATGCGCCGCGGAGAGAGATGGGCGCGCTGTCTAGGACCCGGGGGATCCAGCCCCATCTCTGACCCCGAGGCCTGTCAGGAACCCCGGCTCCCCGCAACCACAGTCCCTTGGCCTTCCAGACACCTTTCTTTAGTCACTCTCACCACAACACTCTGTCCCTGCCCCTGAAGACTACCAAGACACCAAAACCATCCCCTCCCAACCCTTCGTTCTTCATTCGTTCTTTCTCCGTGTCCTAGACACCGAGATTTCACTGCGCAGTTCCCCTCATCCCAGAAAGCTCCGCAGCTCCTCCCTGACCCTCTAAAATAGAACCGGTACGTCAAACCCGAGGGGCTCTATGCGGCTACTGATGTCAAAAGAGACATTAAAATGTCCATTCTGCTGGGCTTCAGGCTGAACCCAGAGCACAGGAACACTGCTCCACACATAACAGCTTTTTACAAACATTTTAATCTTGCTACTGAAGCACTGTTCTAAGCACTCTACAGATATTAACTCATTTACTCTTTATAAACAATCCTGAGAAGTTGGTGCCATTATTATTCTCAATTTACTGATGAGAAAACAGACACAGGAGGTAAAAGCACCTTCCCAATGTTACATATCTACTGAGCGGTGAAGCCTGGGTTTGAGGGAAATTTTATGCCAGAGACTTCTCTGGAGCTCAGCTGGTGAAGAGGGAAAACGGGAATCCAGGCTGGCATGAGGGATCTGGACTCAACTCATTGCAGGGACCAAGATCTGTTCAGTGCCATCTGGGTGGCTGGGGTTCAGCCCATGGAGGGTATCTGGGTTCCTTCTTTCATGGTGGAGTAGAAATATCACAGACTCAAATTTTACTCACTTAGCTCTGAACCTCAGCTTCTTCATCTGTAAAATGAGGAGATAATACCTACCTCACAGGGTTGTAACAATTAAATGAAATGACCTTTAAAAGGTGGTAGTGAGGAGGATCGTACATGGAGCTTCACCCAGCCCATGGCCTGGGACATCATATGCACTTGTGTGGGAGTTCTGGTTGTCATCTCATCATATAGAAGGAAATTAAGGCACAGAGAAATGTGACTTGGCCAAAACTTACAGTGACCTAGAAGAAAAGCCAAGATCCAAACTCCGGTGTCTAATTCCCAGTCCACAACTCTACCCACCATGCCAGGCTGCTTTGTCCTCCTAGTATCTCTGATTTTGAGCTCCTTTTGGAGCCTGAGAACTGGGGAAAAGGACCAGAGTGTGGCCCCAGTCTGGGTTCTGGCTCCTCTTTAATCATCAGGACAACTCTCTGAGAAGATATGGTTAATTCAGTGCTGCCTTTGGCCTCTGTTCCTCTTGCACGCTCTGATGGAAGTCAGGCTGCCATGTGCATACAGGTAACTTTCACAGAATGCCATGGTAGAAGGGCCGCTCATGTTATAAGGAAAAGAGTCTAATTCCCCCTTGCCATAAGGCCTCACCTTTGCTTGGTGGCATCACTTAATAGAAAGAGTGGAGTCATGTAATTCTGAGTTTGAAACCCAGCTCTGCCACTCTTTGGCTGTGGTACCTTTGGGCAAGTTATTTCATGTTTCTGAGCCCCTAGAAAAAGAGTCTAGCCATTCCCATATAGGAAATCCCAGCTGGGGTGCTGCTTTACTAAGAAAACGAGGCTTGGACTGAGATCTAAGAGTGGAATTTGGGGGACAGAGAGAAGAGTGAGCATCTAGAACCTTCCAGGTGGCTAAGGAAGCACCTGGGGGCTGAAGCAGAAGGGCTGTAGGCTCATGAAAGGAACAGAAAAGAGCCCAGTATGACTGGTGCAAGCTTGTGGATAACGTAAAGGATTTTTTTGGAACCATTTTGTTTGGTTTGAGGGTGGGCATAGTATCTTATATAGGATCAGATTTGCATTTCTAGAAAGCTCTTTGACAGCAGTGTGGGTAGGAAGGACGCTGGGGGACCAGTTCTGGAGCCAATGCAGTGGTGCAGGGGAGGGGGTTAGAGGTTGGACTACCATGTTGGCAGAAGAGATGACAAGAGGGGGATGAAGATGATATGTATTTAGTACATAAAACTTGGTTTGGGCCAGGAGTGGTGGCTCACACCTGTAATCCTAGCACTTTGGGAGGCCAAGGCGGGAGGATTGCTTGTGGACAGGAGTTCAAGACCAGCCTGAGCAAGAGCAAGACTGTCTCTACAATAAAATAGAAATTAGCTGGACATGGTGGCCCATGCCTGTAGTCCCAGCTACTCTGAAGGCTGAGGCAGGAGGATTGCTTGAGCCCAGGAGTTTGAGGTTGCAAGGAGCTATGATCGCACCACTGAGCTCTAGCCCGTGTTACAGAGCAAGACCCCATCTCAAAAAACAAAAACAAAACAAAACAAAAATTGGTTTGTAAGAATTCGGTTTGGGGAGTGAGGGAGAGGGAGAAATCCAGAACTCCCAGGGTTCTGGCTCTCATGTCTGGCTAGATGGTTGGTTATTCCTGGAGATGGGGGTGGGGGAGGGTTGGTGGCCAAGGAGCACGAGGAGGGCTTATGCCTTTGGTTTTGAACTCCCTGAGGTTAGATGCCTTTGAGGCACCTGTCAACTGATTATTTTACAGGACATTAAATGCTCCTGGCCCAACACCTCCAAGGAAGGTGTCTGCTGTGGTGAGGGGATATGGAGGACAGGAGCAGTGGGTCGCACCTGTAATCCCAACACTTTGGGAGGCCAAGGCGGTAGGATCGCTTTAGGCCAGGAGTTCAAACCAGCCTGGGCAACATAGTGAGAACTCCGTATCTACAAAACAAAGCAAGACCTGTCTCTAAAAAAAAAAAAAAGAAAGAAAGAAAGAAAAAAAGAAAAAGAGGACAGGTGGAAAGGCTCTGGTCAACCCTACCATATGTCTGCAGGGCGGGAGGATGGGCCACCATCCCCCAACTCCACACACATGCTCTCCACCAAGCTCCAGATTCTGACAGTCTAGCAGCCGCCGGGACCTCACCCCGCCAAGCCTCTGCTCAGGGTTGGGGGTCGCGACGCCCCCCCCCCCCCGTTTCCGATCGTCGGTGGAAAAGCGGAAACTGCGCGCTAAGCGGGGCGCCGCCCGAAATAGCATCTGGTGCCTGTCGGTCAGCGCGTTGTCCTAGCGTCCATGAGCTAGTGACGCGGCCGGCGGCCGGGCCAGGAAATGCCACCCCTCCTCCACCCGCCCCAAACTGGGGCCTCAGTCGGGCAGGAAACCCGGAGCGCCTGGCCGGGTGGGGGTGGGGAGGGGGAGGGGAGGCTGGAGCGGCCAGAGCGAGGGGGCGGGAGGACAGCTGGGCTAGGCTTGGGCCTGAGGCCGTCGTTCCCCGACTACCACCACCAGCACCACCACCACCACCAAAGGTTGGGTTCTCCCTAAAGCCCAAAGTGAGGCTTTAAAAAATTTGCAAGTGTTTCTGCCTGCCTGTCGGGTACTGTACTGTCTCTGAGCTTTCTACTCTGAGCCTGTTCTCTAGAGGGATGCCATGTGTGTACTCTAAAGGGCAGCCCGGTTTATTTTCAAAAAATTATATTGTGGTTATTACATACCAGGTACTGTTCTAGGCACTTCATAAATATTAATTCAGTTAATCCTTACATCAGCCCAGTGAGGTAGGGACTACTCTATTTTGTAGGTAGCACAGAGAGGTTGAGCAACTTGCAGAGAGCACCTAGCTGGTAAGTGGTGGAGACAGAATTCATGCTAGAGCAGTCTGGCTTCAGGCCATGGTGCTGCCAAGGCAGCAGACCAAGTGCAGTAGTTGGGCAGACCCGAGCTCCTGTCCCTGCTCCCTGACTTGCCAGCTGTGTGATTCCAGGCAAGTTACTTAATCTCTGAGTTGCACTTTCCTCATCTGTAGAAGGGACGTGATAGTTGTACATACATCATACTGTTTGTGTGAGGATTATTTTTAATGATAAAAACTTCCACTTGAGGAGATGTCATTATTTCTCCCTTCCACTTCCAAATGACTATTCCGTCCATTTTTGTCTGTCCCTTGCCCTGGAAGAACCCCTGCCGCATTAGTAAGCAGGCCTCAAGAATGCCAAGCCTGAGAGTCCTCTCTGTGCTTTGAACTCCAGCACTGCCATCAGAATTCTCACGGATGCAAGGGACTCCATTCTAATTCGGTGGTTCTCAAAGTAGACAGTCAGCATCACCTGGGAACTTGTTAGAAACGCAAATTCTCAGGCCCCACCCTAGGCCTACTAAATCAGAAACTCCGAGGGTAAGGCCCAGCAACCGATTTTCACAAGCTTCCTAGGTGATTTCGGATGCATACAAAAAGTTTGAGAACCACTAGTTTACAACCCCCATCTGTAGCAAAGGCCACAGTAAAATAATTGAGTATATTTAGAAAGCACTCTGCTTTCTAATGTTTCAAAGCCATTTCCCTTTCCCTAACCCATGTTTCTTCCAGAAGCATGCAGAACACCAAAGCTGCTTTCAAAACTTATGGAAGGGATAGTGCCTAAGCTTGTCTGTCCTCATGAGTACAGAACCCCAATAGCTCTGCCATCAAAGATTTTACTCCCAGAGCTGTTAGAAAAGGACAGAACATGTGCACGGCCACCACTTCTCTGGGTAGCAAATAGTTGTGATGGTCACTGAGACAGGGCCCTGGCCCATGTGTACACATTAATACATGGGGGCAGGACCCCAGGACCCCTGGGCCCCTGAAAAGAACTGTATGTGCTGAGCACCTGCTGTATGTGCCTGCACTGCCTCCTGCTCCTGCCTCTGTTCTGTCATTGGTCCTCCACAATAACCCCGTTGAGCTGCTAGGGTGATCTCCACTTTAGAAATGAGGCAACAGTTTCACCTCACCCAAAGTCACTCAGGTGGTATGTATCCAAGTCAGCTTGGCCCTGGTGTCCTCTCCATTCCTGCTGCTATAATTAATTCTATGTTACTTTGGGAGAACAACTTCAAATTCTTGAACACTTTGGATGGTATTGTGGTACGTCCTGGTTTAAATCTTTTGTGACCCTAAAGAAGATAGATAGATATGGCCAGGTGTGGTGGCTCACGCCTGTAATCCTCGCACTCTGGGAGGCCAAGGCAGGAGGATCACTTGAGGCCAGGAGTTCAAGACCAGCCTGAACAAGAGGGAGACCCCGTCTCTACAAAAAACAGAAAAATTAGCTGGGCGTGGTGGTGGGCACCTTCACTCCCAGCTACTTGGGAAGCTGAGGCAGGAGGATGACTTGAGCCCAGGAGTTTGAGGTTGCACTGAGCTGTGATGACGCCACTGCACTCTAGCCCAGGAGACAGAGCAAGACTCTGTCTCAAAAAAAAGCAAAAACAAAACAAAAAACAGCCAAAAATCTCATGAAAGGATGTTCAAATTTGCATTAGAGAAGTGCATATTAAAAGCTAAATGAGATGGCATGGACACACCCAGCACGATGGTTAAAATGTAAACAACAACACCACCAAGTATCTGTGAGGGTGTGGAGCAACTAGAACGCAGAGATTACTCAACCACTTTGGAGAACCTTTTAGCAGTTTCTTATAAATTTGCAGTTTATAAACATACACTTCCTGAGAAAATTGAAAAATATATATCCACAAGAACACTTGTACATAAATATTCACAGCAGCTTTTTTATAATAGCAAAAAACTAGAAACAATTCAAATGTCCACCAGCAGGTATATGAACAAATTGTAGTGCATTCATGCAATAGAATACTACTCAGCAATAAAAAGAAATGAATTACTGGCACATGCAAGAATATAAAAAATCTCAAAAACATTATGCTCAGTAAAAGAGGCCAGACACAAAAGAGTATATAGTGTATAATTCCATTTATATGAGACTCTAGAAAAGGCAAAGCTAATCTATAATGGCAGAGTTCAGATCGGGGTGATGGTAGAAGGGACATGACACATGACACAAGAGGCTGGGTAGGGGAGATATTTTATATCTTGATTGTGGTGGTGGTTATATGAGTATAAGCATTTGTCAAAACTCAATGAACTGGATGCTAAAATAGGTACATTTTTTAGTATATAAATCTTGCCTCAATAAAGTTGACTACAAACATTCTTTGTGGCACTGTTTCAATCCTACCTTGTCCAGGAAAACTTCTCTGACCAATCCTGCCCTACCTGCATTGATATCTCCTCCTCTCACCTCTTGCTGTCCTGACTAGCACACTCTGGAACCCTCTGTGACAGTGTAACTCATGCTGCTCAGGGCCAGGCACACAGGGCATGAGGAAAGATCTGGGGATAAGACAGGAACTGAATTGATGGTATTTGGGAAAGTGACAGAGACATCTGCCAGGAAGTAGGGTCAGTTCTTCCTCTGACCCTCAGTTTCCCCATCTGTAATAGAGATGGGGTGGGGCCACCACAGGATCTCTCTCTCCCTTTTATCTCTTATCGTCTTTCGCTCTGCCATCTCTATCTTAAGAGCTCTCTCTCTCTCCTCTGTCTCTCTCTCTCTCTCTTTCTCTCTCTCTCTTTCTCTGAGTCTGCTTTTCTCTCCTGACTCTGACCATCTGTCTGTCTCTGTCTTTAATCCATCTCTCTTCTTTGCCTCCTTCCTCTTGTTTGGTCTCCGCTCAGGCTCTCCATGAGAACTCCAGTTCTGCACAGGTACCCCATAGAAACAAGGCGTCCTGATTCATTTGTCACATTCCTCATAGGTTGGACCTGTTAGAAAGTCATAAGCTGCTCTGTCAGCTGTATGGGATGGGGGAGAAGGGACAATGAAAAGGGGGGTAGAAAGGGAAGGGGAAAGTTTTAAAAGGTACCATTCAGGAGATACACAGCCTTAGTAAAATGGAGGCAGGGAATTAGGCCTTTTGGACCCTGTCAGAAGCTCTGTGTCACCAGGAAAAACTGTGGCAGGAGGCCCTCTCCTCTGCATGGCCCAGGCCTGTGTGCCCAGCCCAGACCCCACTCCATGGGACAGAGCCTAACTAATAGCTGATTAAGAACACAGGATTGATTGTCAGGCCACCTGGGCTAGAGTTCCTCCTTAACTACTTAGCAGCTGATGATGCTAAGAAAATTACATTGCTTCTCTGTGCCTCCCTTTCCTCATCTCTAAAATAGGGGTTAAAATAACACATGATTCACAGAGTTGTTGGAAAAATCACAAGATATATATAAAGAGCTTAGAACAGGGCCTAGCAACATTTAATAAATAGAAGCTGTTATTTTTTATTATGAACCTCTACTCTACACCAGGCTCTGTATTCAGGCCTAGGGATACTAAGATGAAAGAGACAGAGACAGACGCAAAGAATTACAGTGCAGCTGAATACAAGCTGTACTAGAGAAGGGTGTACAAAGTGCTTTGGGAACCCAGGGGAGGCTGTGTGTGCGTGCGTGTGTGTGTGTGTATGCAGTGGTTATCCTGGCTGGGAAGGATCAGAAAGAACTTTATAAAAGTGGAGCACCTGCTTTGGACTGTGAATAACAGGGGCAGATGGTAGGAATGAGCAATAGCAAATGCAAAGGCCCAGTGGTGGCAAGTGGAGGGCACACGTGAGGACAGTGAGAAGCTCAGTGAGACTGTGGCTCAAGTCATACAAAGGGGCTTTGTGGTGGATGAGATGAGAACGTTAGGCCAGGGGTATGCAAAACACATACTCACCCAGCTTCGCTCACTCATTCATTTCATTCCACATTTACTAAGTACCTAGTTTGTGCCAGACAATATCCTAGGTGCCTGGATGACAGAGATGAATAGGACACACTGCCCTTCCTTGGATAGCATGCCCTGCAGTAGTTTAAGAAATCTGGGTTCTTTCCCAACTCTATTACTGAAAGCTGCTGAGGAGGGCCATCATTCACCCTCTCTAGAACTCAGTGTCCTAATCTCTACAGCAGGCATAGCCCCGGCTTCTTTGTTCATTTTAAACAAACACTTTTTGAGCAGTAGTGCTGGGCCCTGCGCTGGCTGCTGGGGCATGTGAGAGGACTTAAGAGCCTGTCTGAGCTGCCCTCAGGGAACCGAGTTGTGTGCCTACTACAGGCTTAGGAAATGGAAAGGAATCGAATGAAATCATGTACAGAAGCTCAGGCCTTTGGCAGCACATGGGTGGGCATTTTGCTTTTCCCGGGTTATTCCCACTATTATTTTGCTTCCCCAGGCCCTTGGGGAATTGGGCCCTACTTAACTGGGTGGCAGGAGGAGGGGAAAGGGTGAACACCAAGTGAACCTCCTCCAGGCAGAGGGAGCCAAGGGGTTTGGTTGCCCTGAGACTCCCAGCAGAGCAGAAGTGCTTTCCTCCGGCTCCTTCTCTTTTGTGCTTAAACATCCCCCTAACATGGTGCCAACCACACTTGTCTGGGTGTCTGTGTACGCCACCAAGACCCTCAAAGATGGGGACCATGTCTATGGTTTGTCTATACCCCAGCATATTACAGAGGAAGAGTAGTAGCACTGCAAATGTATGTTGAAAAATTAAGAGGGACAGAGACAGAGCTGGAGAAAGAAATTGAGGTAGAGGGAAATCACTCAGCAGGAACCTGGGCCATGAACTTGGAGGAAGCAGAACTGGCTAGCCCTTCTGGTCCTATAAACCAGTCCCAGAGAAATGTGAAAGTGCATCCTGCATGGCGCTTGTGAGGAGATAAATGGTTCCATGATTACATAAGCTGTGAGTCTCAGCCCCTTCCTGGGGTGGCCCAGGAAATGCAGGACTTGATGGGGGTGGGGGTTGGGTAGGCTGACTCTGACTGTCACTATCTCCACAGATAGTCTCTGTGCTGGGTGGGTGAGGGAGACAAGCAGGAGGCTTAGAGAGTCACAGCACAGGCCCCTCTAGGGTGGTTTTGGAGGTCTGGAGTAAGCCACGCATCAGGAGTGACCCAGCTATGGTACACGAATCTGCTCCCCTTCCAACCCAAGTCTAAGACCTGGTACTACCTTATCAAGGTAGGAACATGTGTTTTCGGGAACTGAAGCACATGCTTACTTTAACCCTCTGTTCCCATGGGAGAAAGGAGGAGAAAAAGAAGGAAAAGACAATTTGGGCTCTGAAGCCAGACAGGCCTGAGTTCAAATCCTGACTTCACTGCTTACTTCACCTTTGTGACTTTGGGCACATTACTTTACATGTGGGTCTCCATTTCCTCACAGGGATAATTCCGACCTGTCTCGGGTTAAGAACATGGATTCCAGAGTCAGACTGCCAGGATTTCGTATTGGCTGTGGGACCTTGAGGCAAGTTACTTAACCTCTCTGTTCCTATTTTCTACTGTATAAAATGGGGGATTACAATAATATCTACCTCATACAGTTTTGAGGAATGAGTTAACAAATGTAACAGACTTAGAACACAGCAGATGTGTTCAGTAAAGGTTAACTATTATTATTACTTCGCCAAGTTATTATGATTCGATGAGGGAATACACGTGTCAGTGCTTTCACTATGCCCCAGTTATCGCGAGGTGGCTAGCAAACAGTATTGGTTCTGTAGCGCGCAGCTTCTGGTCTTCAACAAGATCTCGTCTTCCTTCCCTCGATCCCATCCTCATTCCACTCTCCTGAAGCAAGACGTCTTTTCATCTGCTTTTGTCCCGATTCTCTGTAACTGTGAGTACACCTGAATGTCTGCATGTGAATCTGCATGTTTGCTTCTGTTTACCTGGAAGGGCTTAATATGATACTAAGTAGGACCCTGCTGTTAGATGAATATGATTCTGCACCTGTGTGTCTGTGCACGCATAAATGCATACCTACAACGGCAGGGCCTAACAGTGCCTTCTCTTTCTTTGTTATGCTCCCCAGAATCTAGTACAAGGCCCCTGACATGGCGGGAACATTCAGCAGATCTTTTCCTTGTGGCTCTTCATTGGACAAGGGGATCATACATAGTCCCTGCCCTTGAGGAGCTCCCAGCCACGGGTACACATAGACCAACACATAAGCTAGTTGTAATGAATTCTGTAAGAACGAGAAAAAGACCAGAGAAAGGGCTAAGGAATTTCAAAGAAGGAAAGTACCACTTCCACATGAGGATTCCAGAAAGGTTTCCTGCAGGATGGGGAGGGGATGCAGGAGGGTAGCATTTAAGCTGGGTTTTAAAGGATAAACAGGGCTTTGAACCTGTGGAGAGTTTAGAAACAAAGGGAGCAATGTGAGCAAAGGCAAGAAGGCTGGAAGGTGTGTTTGTGTGTGTGTACTGCCTTTTCTTTCCTGGGAACAGAGAGGCTCTGGATTTGATTGCTCAATGCCTAACTTATTGACTCAAATGCCACAGCATATGATAGGGTGGTCTGGGAGGCTAGAGCCCCCAGTTCCAGTCCCGGCTCTGTGTTACTACACTGTGAGCTTGAGCAAGTCCCAGCTCTTCTTTGGGCCCCAGTGTCCTCATATGTATAAGGACCAAGTGATTTCTGAGGGCCCTGCAGCTCTGACACCCTTGGATACCTGATGTCATCTTTTCCATTGTTATTTTTAACTAGCCCCTCCCCCTCCTCATGGCCCTAGGACCTCCTGTGAACGGGCAGGACACAGAGCTCTCCTCAAATCCATCCTTTTCCTGGAGTTCAGCCTCCGACCAGGAAGTGGGAAAGCAGGATTTCCTTTGACGATGTTCTCTGTGACCCAGACAGTTCCGGCTTGGGGTGCAGAGAGGAAGAGATAGGAAGCATCACCCAGGCTTCCAAATCCTAAAGCACCTTTTTATGGGTTTTATGTTTTCCTTCCACACAGACTTGAGCTCCTTAAAAACAGGGAATGCGTAATTCAGAGCTGGAGAGTCATATTGGTACCCCTTCGAACAGATAGGATTACTCAACATTTTGGTGGGGAAAGCTGTATTCCCTTTTTTCCTTTTAAATTGTGAAATATGTTAAACATTATAAAAAGTAGGTCAATCTTTTCCTCACCTCTGCCTGTGGAAATCCTTCAAAATCTTTCAAGGCCCATCTCCAACACTGTCTTGCAGGAAGCCTTTTCCTCCTCTGGACTTTCAAACTACTGCTCACACCCAATTTCTGCACCATCATTTCATACAATCACAGCATGTCAGAGACTCTCGGGGATAACCCCTTCACCTCAAAAATTGGGGAAATTAAAGCCTATGACTTGTCCAATGTCACAGAGTTTGGGGCAGAGTGACAACAGGAACCCAATTGTTGCTGACTCCCAATTCAGTGTTCTACTTGTATATTTTCTCTTTCCTATCTTTAGTTCCCTGCCCCAAACCCTCTCTTCCAATGCTACACATAGTCATAGCTCCATGCTTTCACACAAGTTGTTCCCTCATCAGAAATATGCCTTTTCTAAAGATGCCTAAAAGCTATCATAGCAACTGATTTGCCAAATAACATCCCATAGTAAAACACTCTTCTTAGAGAACTTTCTAGAGTAGGCTTCAGTGATGGTCCCTCTTGGCACATATTTAGTAGAGAGAGACATGTTTTGTCGAATCAACATACAGTCTAAATTCAGTCTCCAAAACTGAACATCTTATATCCTTAATTAGATGTGGCCTTCAATTGGATGTGGTAAAAAGGGATCAAATTAGGTTTTGCCTAAAAAGCCTCAGATTGTTTTTATTGTTCAAATAGCTTCTTGTTTGGCATAAATATTGCAGGGCTCTCATGATAAAGGTAATTGATGAGATTATCAGTTAATTCACTGACATTCTGTTTTTCAAGTGTCAATATAAACTGTACCTACCCTCACTTTTGGGTGAAATACTAAGGACTAAAATTAAACAGAACACACTTAAAGTGGCATCAACAATCCCATTACTTAAATTTACTCCAGTAAAATGTGTAAGTGGATTTTTATGCTATTTATTAAAATAACTAAAGGCCCAAATGATGCTCTTGGAAACACAGGGAAAGACATCACCATTGCCATTCACTTACCTTAATTTTAACTTGAAAGAGCAATGATGTAGGGAAAGATGCACTAACTGGTCATGGCTCCAAGTGGGAAACAGTAGGGAGCCACCATATTACTATACTTGGGCTTGCTAACTATAAATTGTTTTATCAGGTAATTGTCTCAGAAAACCACAGCTGGTTTGGAAATGGATCAGCCTCTTGAGTACCTGAGATTACAGGTGTGAGGCAATGTGCCTGGCCAACATCAATTTCTTGGTTTTGATAATTTACTGTGATTACCATAAGATATTATCATTGGGGGACACAGGGAGAAGGGTATGCCTGAACTCTCTGTATTATTTTGGTAACTTCTGGGAAGTCTGAAAGTTTAAAAACAAAGTGGGGAAGAATAAACTATAGCAGAGAATAAAGGAAAACAGTCAATCTAGACATTTTTATTAAGTTCTATTAAAAATACTAAGACATTTTGAAAAACTCACAAAGGTTATAAAACATACTCATACTCAATAATTTTCTTATTCTGTGACAGTGCTATATGCTGAAGATATTACATTAACATTAACCCACCACACTGCAAAAGTTGTATTTCCAGAGTTTAATAAATATGCATCTTAATTAAGAGGAAATATACTACCTATATAAAACATCTTAAGTTATTTAAAAAAAACTTTCCCCTTAAACTCAAGAAGGATTTATTTTGCTAATTTAGCCATAGTCATGATAACTTCATGTTCTTTTAGTGATACGGGGTAGATGCAGAGATGTAACATGCTAGGAAAATGGACTTTTTAAAATGTACAGTGTAAAACAGCAGTACAAATTTGGAGTTGGATAGTATATGCTTTCCTAAATTTGTTGAAATAACTGATCTCAAGGTTTGTTTTTCCTAAAATTTTCAGTGATGCTGAACAGCTCTATTTGAACAATGAGAACTTGGCCCTCCCACCAACCAACCATCTTCATAGACAATCAAGACACTTCTTCAGCTCTTTGCAATCAGCTGCTACCAAGAGAGAGACTGACTCCTAGAATGATTAGGAATCCCAAAATCTCCAAAAGGCTCTGGTTTCCCTAAGTATTTTCAGGAGACACACTGTCCTTATATCAGAAAGACAGGGAGTTAAAAGTTTAAAATAATTTTGGCAACTGTCTGAGACGCTTTATATCTAAGAAGGTGCCTACTGAATTCATGCTATTCATTTGCTTTAAAGTATCAGAAGGTTGCAAATTTTCAGGAAAAATTGGAATGTGCCTTTCATTTTCCTTCTCAGGATGTTGAGTAAACTCTGCTTTCCCAGTTCGGAGGTTCACTGCAGGACTTCGTTTATGGTTTTTTAATAAGAAAGCTGGGTTTTCATTCAGCTGCTGTGTTGCTTTTGGCTGCACAACTTCATTTGTAATATTTCTCAATACTGGCATATCTGTGTGGGTGCCCATGGATTCACAGTTATAACAATTAATTATTTCACAGGCATTCCTAGAAGGCTCTTTCTGACGACCAAGTCGTTCAGGTATGGATGTAAGGTTTTCATTCAATAGATGTTCATTCTTGCTATCTGCATTGTTGGAAGGCTCCTCTTCATCTTCACTATTGTCACTGCTTTGTATGAGTCCATATCTCTTCATATATTTTTTGGTTGCAAATGACATGTTGTTTGGTGAAATTAAACTAAGCCCCACTGTGCTTCTGTCTGTATTAATATGTAAAAGGCTAAAAGATGAGTCACAGTTGTTTTGGTTTGATCGCGTGAGAGACAATTGTGACAGCTGATTATCATTTAAATATTTCAGGGCGATAGCATTTGCTTCCATGCTCAAATCCACACCATTGGGGCTTAAGCCACTCATGCCAACATTAGCAAATGACATGTAGTTTAATCCAGAGATCACTGCTTCTGGGCTGATGCATGCCAACACACTGAAAGACACAAAGTAGTAAGCCATCATTTACCTTACTTTGAATACTAAATGTGTCATTCTAAATGTGTTCCATCCTACAAAAGTAACAAAAGTTCTTCAGCTTTAAATTCATGGTGCTTTTTATCTGAGTACTCAGATATATAACCTTGATGATCCAGATACACACTCAAGGGATAAATATAATAGCCTAGACGGTAATCCATGATTCACAGACTTAAAGTGGAATACAAATTAATTTTCCTAAATTTATACATCAGTCATGGTTTTAAGACCAAATACAAGGCCCCAAATGTAAGAGTCATTCAATATCACTGTGAGTCATTTGATTTACATCTATTAACACCAAACGGTAGGGGAGAGCAGCTAATGTTCAAAGTAAAGTAAAACATATAAATAAAATTAAACACAAAACACATTTGATGACATAACTACAAGATTTTGTAAGAAGCTCAGAAAATTAAATTGTTCATAGTTGAAGAGATTCCATTTGTAATGAATAGAAAATATCAACCAGTCTCTGGATATGGCCTTATACACACATAAACTTTTTTTCATTAGATATAATCTTCACTTCACTTTGGTTAGTGTTATCTCAACTGACTTGCTTTTTCCCTTGTATCACATATACAATCATAACAGCTGCTAATTCTTACTGAGGCCTTATATGTGCCAGGCACTCTGCTAAACGCTTAACATGAATCATTCACATATAATGCTCATAGTAACCTTTCTCAAGGAGGTATTCCCTATCTAATATTTCAGCCTTATTCTCCACTTCAACACTTTATATTCCCTTTCCCCTACTTTTCTGTTTTCTTCTCAGCACTTATTGCTATCTATATATTTAACACACATCTTATTAATGGTTTACCTTCCTCGTGAAAGCCAATGAGGGCAGAGATTTTTGTCTGTTTTTTTCCTCACTGCAGTATCCTCAGTGCCTGGAACATAGTAGGCACTCAGCAAATATTTGCTGAATGAATAAAGAACTAGGAACTATTATTATCTTTATTTTCAGTTGAGAAAATTGAGGAATAGAGATTTGAACTAATTTTCCTAAAGTTTAACAGCTAGTAAGTGGTAAGTCAAGACTGAAACCCATGTCTGCCTTACTCTCTGGGGCTCTGTAACTACTGTTTCACTGTACTGCATTCAGCAACTTGTGTTTTGCTATCAGACTCCTTTCTGTGTTTCTTGTGGTAAACCTTATATTCTAGTCAAAGAATATGCGATGGCTTTCTACATCATCCCATGAAGAAACTCAGCTGTTTTATATGTGCCACCCACTGCTTGCATCCATAGCCCCACAAAGTCCAAATAACTATCAGGTATTTTCAATTATCATAAGTACTTAAAATTTGGAAGAACCTATTTCCAACCATCAGTATTCCCTGAATCCAGTGATGTCATCACCAAACAATGGAACAGTGTGATCAATAATGCTGGTCTTTATAACTACCTTGGAATTCTCCCTTAACCTTCTTGGTACTTAATGCTTTGGAGACTGTTTTAATAAAATGAAAGAGATACTACCAATTTATCTAGATATTATTCTTTTATTCATAGTGATAATACCTTTTCAATATATAGTCCTTTTCTATTTTGACTATTTCCTCAGAATAAGCAACTTGTATATTAAATCAGAAAACTTACACATATTAAAATATAAGTAAGTATAAAGTGTATAGATAATAATAACATAAATAATTTGACAAAAGAAAATAAAAACTTCTGGTTCAAAATGTTAAATATTACAGAAAGTAGGTCTAATTTTAATTAGATCTTTTATAGAATGGTTAAAAGATCCATGAAGCAGTCAATGTGAGTTTAGAAGGTTCTTCAAGTTTTACTGTCTAACACAAGCTAGCTAGTTTCAATTTGGGGGGCAATGAGACACCATTACTTTGATAGCAAAACCAATCAAGCCAGGTGCAATGGTGCATGCCTGTAGTCCCAACTACTCGGGAGGCTGAGGTGAGAGTATCGCTTGAGCCCAGGAGTTCGAGACCAGCCTGGACAAAAAGTGAGACCCTGTCTCTTAAAAAACAAACAAAAAAACCAATCAATAATACTCAAAATGAAAGCAAAAGGAAGCTGCTCCACTAATCAAATCCTAAAAACCTTCAGCACAAATATACTATGTTAGAATCTCATTAGATGAACAGTCACAAAAGGATGATGAAAGTCCACGAATAAGTTAAAGAGAGTCACATGCCAACAATTTAAGGGAACCACTAAAATTATTCCAACTTACTTTAAGATGAAAACCAATCTCACTACTGCACTTGACTAGTCTTAAAAAAAAAAAAAACTTGATTTATTGTCCTGTTTGAATCTAGATTAGTTATCTCCTGCTTATCCAACTAATAAGCAGAGAGCCAGGAAGCAAGGTAAAGAAGCAACTAGAGAGACTGCTTGAGACATGTTCTGATGACAATTGGGAACCTGCCTGGAGAGACTGCTGCCAGACCTCAAACCCACAATCTCCATCTCCTGTATAATTTCTAGGTATGTCTGACATTCTCTTTCCCTGCCTTCCTGGATCTGGACTCTCTTAATCTCTAAGGTTCTGGAACAGGAATGTAGAAAGGAAGTTTTCCTTCCCCTGCCTCAGCCACTCTTCTGGTGGGAGGATGTGCTTCTGGAGTCCAGAATTGGAACACGAAATGTGTTTTCACATAGATACAATGAAAAAGATAGGTGGTTTATAGAACTAGATGTCACAGGCACATGCTATAATCTATTAGGAACCAGGTATTCTAAGAGTACAAAACATCAATACTCTCTGAGGGGTCCAGGAAACTTTGACAAAGGAGGTAACATCTTAGTCCAGCTCTGAAGGATAAGAAGGACTCTGGTGGCTGGGCACAGTGGCTTGTACCTATAATCCCACACTTTGGGAGGCTGAGGAGGGAGGACTGCTGAGGCCAGAACTTTGAGACCAGCCTGGGCAACACAGCGAGACTCCTATCTCTACAAAAAATAAAAAAAATTAGCCAGGCACAGTGGTGCACACCTGTAGTCTCAGCTACTCAGGGGCTGAGCCAGGAGGATGACTTGAGCCTGGGAGTTGGAGGTAGCAGTGAACTGTGATCATGCCATTGCACTTTAGTCTGGGTGACAGAGCAAGACTCTGTCTCACAAAAAAAAAAAAGAAAGAAAAAGAAAGAAAAAGAAAAAAAGGAAGGCTTGTGGATTTTGGCAAGCAGAAAGGTTAAAAAAGAGCATCCCAGAAAAAACTAATGTCAAGAAACCTTGCAAATGCCCAAGGTGGGTAAGATGGAACTTGGTAGAAAATGGTAGGTGATTATACTAAAAGGGTAAGTTTAAGACAAACCACGGGCTGGGCGCGGTGGCTCACGCCTGTAATCCTAGCACTCTGGGAGGCTGAGGCAGGAGGACTGTTTAAGGTCAGGAATTCAAGACCAGCCTGAGCAAGAGCAAGACTCCATCTCTACAAAAATAGAAAAATCAGTAGGGCATGATGGTGCTTGCCTGTAGTCCCAGCTACTCAGGAGTCTAAGGCAGGAGCATTGCTTTAGCCCAGAAATTTGAGGTTGCAGTGAGCTCTGGTGATGCCACTGCACTCCAGCCAAGGCGACAGAGTGAGACCCTGTCTAACAAAAAAAAAAAAAAAAAAGATGAACTGTGAAACCATATGAATTAATCAAGTAGGCTTCAGATAGGTTGGGAGGACATTCCAGACATAAGACTAAGACAACTGACAAAATTTGACTTCTATGTCAGAGAAATGGTTTCAGTGACATTTTATTTTTAATAAAAATAACATATATAATACATTAATAATAAAATAAAAATTTTTTAAATGTAATATATGTTTTCTCTGAATTAGTACAGATCTTTAAAAAGGGCAATTTTAATATAGGGTAATTATAACACAGTATAAAAGTACTGCTAATGTTAGCACCTTTCCTATATGCTTTCATAGCATTGTATATCTCTCCTTTTCATAGCAGGCATCAGAATATATAATTGACTACGTATCTGTACATCTTCCCCAGTGAACTGCAAGCTCTACAAGGGTAAGGCTATCTTCACCAGGTTATCTTGTGTATCATGATACCTCTCTCATAGCTGGCTCATAGTAGAAGCTCATTATTAATTTATTGAAGTGAAAGTACTGGTGAAATGGTAACACACATAGCTGGTGGGAGTATAAAACCTCACTCTTTCAGAAAGCAACTTAGCAATAGCTTTTAAATTTTTCATACCATTTTGACTTGAGTATTTTCATTTCCAAAACTCCTATTCTAAGAAAATAATCCTAAAACTGAAAAATGCAGCATTTACAAAAAGATGTTCATCATACCAACATTTAAATAGTTAAGAAATTGTGGCCAGGCATGGTAGCTCAGGCATGTAATCCTAGCACTTTGGGAGGCTGAGGTGGGAGGATTGCTTGAGCCCAGGAGTTTGAGACCAGCCTGAGTCATATTGGCCAGCCATAGCAAGACCCCGTCTTTACAAAATATAGAAAAATTAGCTGGGTGTGGTGGCGTGTGCCTGTAGTCTCAGATACCTGGGAGACTGACACAGGAGGATTGCTTGAGCCCAGGAGTTTGAGGTTGCAGTGAGCTATGATGACACCACTGCACTCTAGCCCAGGCAACAGAGTGCAGCCCTGTCTCAAAAAAACAAAAATGAAACAAAACAAAACAAAAAATCAAGTTCATTATATACTGAAAATCTATTAATTTCAATGTTTCACACTAAAGATATTAAAATAGAATAGCCACTGTGAATAAATACATTACCTAAAAACTACTCCCTAAGGGCAGCCACACCAAAACATAAGGGTTCCACAAAGATAGCAGGGTGATTTCTATGTGTTCCAAGGTTATATAGCCTCTATCTCACAGTGTGGAAATAAATCCTTCAAAAATGCTAGCCTCACTCACCTACACTATTGGTAGGAATATAAACTGATACAACTATTTGGTGGGCAATGGTAATATCTACCAAAATTTTAAATTCACATACCCTTTGATCCTGCCTACCTATGAATTTATTCTACAAAGATACTTGTACAAGCACCTGTAGAATGATGTTCACTTAGCATTGTTTGAATCAACAAATAATAAATGTGGCGTAAAGGTCCATTAATAGAGGACTGGGGTTCAATACATTATACTACAAGAGTACAAAAGAATGTTGTGCAGCTATTTAAATGCATGAGAAAGAACTGTATACATCTATAAAGAAATGTATCCAAAATGTAATACTGTTAAGAAAATCAAATCATAAAACTTTTCAAACATATATACTTGAATATTCATAGAATATTTCTAGAAGAATACAAAAGAAATGGTTGAGAGAAGTAACTCTGGAGGAGTCTGATTGAAAAGTTTGGGAGTGGGGACTTTTGCATTTTATCTTATACTCTTCTATATTGTTTGATTGTTTTTTAAACCATGAAATTTTATTACTTTCGTAATTAGAAAACAAAAAATAATTAAGAGAAAACATGCTAGCCTTAATAATATAATTTCCAGACTTTATCCTCTTTTTTATAAGTATGTGCTGAGGTCATCTTTGATGGAGAGGAATCTGAACAGACGACCAATTGGAGACACTCCTAGAACAAGTAATGCTTTTGCTTTTTATTGTAAATTTTATTTTAGAGACAGTATCTCACTCTGTCACCCAGGCTGGAGTGCAGTGGTGTGATCGTAGCTCACTGTGACCTTAAGGTCTTGAACTCAAGTGATCCTCCTGCCTCAGCCTCCCAAGTAGCTAAGACCACAGGCGCACACCACCACACCTGGCTAATGCTTTTGCTTTATAGATAACACAACTGTATAACTGCCATAGACCCTCTCACCTCCAGGAAGACTTTTCAGACACTGTCAAGTAAAACTCCTTTCTCTTTCCACAAGACTCCCAAAGTGTTCTGTTGGCATTTCCACCCAGGAGTTATCTCACAATCTCTCTCAAATTACTTCTGTATGTAACCCTCTCACTAACTAAAATGAAGAATCTAAAATGTGGAGACGATCTCTTATTCACCATACATATAGTAGGCCCTGAATAAATGATGAATCAACTAAATTGAGGCACAAATATATGTTTTCTCATGACACTGCTGCAATACATCTAAGATTTATTCATCTTTTAAAACAAACTTTTTAAAGTTACCTGGCATGATCCACTTTATGTGCATTTTTTTTCACTTTAGTGGGAGAATCAATTTTTACTCCAAGGCTTCTTAGCTGCTTAAGAGTTGCATTAAGAACGCAATCTTTGTCCACCAGTCCTGAATCATGCTTTTTTTTCTTTGTATTGTAAATATTTTGGGTTCTAGTGCATTCGTGGCTGATAATTACTGCTTTGGTAGATGGCTGCTCAGTTTCTTTGGAGGAATTATTTAATAGGTGGTTCACTTGACCCTGATTAAAAAGAAAAACGACACATCTGAAATACCACTATTAAAAATCTTAGGATAAGATCTTAAATAATACCATAAGTAAGGCCACAGAAAAGCAAAATACAAGTACATTTACAAGTATTATAGGGTTTTAATAAAAGAAGCCCATCTTAATGAATGATTTCATCAGACCCTAGAGAAAACAGAATGTTTGTTCAGAATTTATTCATTTTAAAACCAACATATTTAAAATCATTTGAGTAATACTCCAAGTGTTTTCAAGGATTTATGCTGAGTTCTGTATAAACTAAAGTTTTAAATTATGCTTTCATTTGAAAAATGGTATTATGTTTCAGAGTAACAAAAATTAGATCTTTATGTTACTAGCAGAATTAGGCTTCCTTCTTTTCTCGCCTTCTAAAAACAAGAATGACTTGTGATACTATCTCTGCCTTCCTGACAATAAAGCATATTTCATTCCCTAAGCATACAAGCTGCTAGCACCAGTATAGGACGTAGCAGGCAAATAACGAACATGTGTTCATTGATGAATACATAGAGCCCTAGGAAGTATATTTAATTACTCTTCAATTACAAATGGAGAAATTCACTCTGGGAGGCCGAGGCGGGAGGATTGCTTGAGCTTAGGAGTTCAAGACCAGCCTGAGCAAGAGCGAGACCCTGTCTCAAAAAAAAAAAAAAAAAAAAAAGAGAGAGAGAAGACAAATGGAGAAATTAAATGTTCCAAAGTCTACAATTTGGATGGAAGTGACAGCCAGGGTTCTTTCAACCTTTAAGTCCCAGATCACATTCTAAGTTTTCCAAGATGATTAGTTCCTCCAACCAGAATTATCCCTTATTCTGCGCTCTCTTTGCTTTACACTACTTCTCAACCTGTCTTATTGTTTGTTACTAGTGTCCATGTGTTACTATTTCCCCTAGGCTCTCAAGGGTATAGATTGTCATATTCATCTTCATATTATCTATTTTACTTAGTCCATTTTCTTACACTAAGCTAAGCATTTAATAAACATCTACTTACTTGAACTGAAATCAGTAAATATTATCATAAATATCCCATCATGTTCCAATTTTCAAACTTCCTACAAACTCTTGCTTATTTTTTTCTGGTACAAATTTTAGTTTGAATTTGGCAAAATATCAACATATATTTTTAAAATAAGCCTTTTTTTTGCTAAGTAACTGATGACTGGCATGTTTATAGTAAATTACTGAATTTAGGTTATCATAATTTATGAAAAGCTCAAAGAAATAAATGATATATTGTTAATTAGGCAAAAATCTTTTAATCTCAAGGTATCAATTGGTTTAAATCCAGGAAAAGCTCAACTAGTATAACTTATACTAAGTAATAATCTCAAAAAGATGAAATGGTCTACATTTTCTTACCAACAAATCCTGGTAAATTTTCTGGTTATCTGATGGTTGATGAGGCAAGGGTCGCATTACTCGCTCAATTTTTGGTTCCCCTGATGTTTCAGAGTTGTTACTGGCACCCTCTGTTGGTCCTGTTTGTAAGCACACGCTTACATTCTCTGCCAGAAGGCCATTTGGAAAGAACACAGGCATATCAGCTTCTTTTCTCACAAGTGGAGAAGAGCTGTTTGAAAGGATATATAATGTAAGTGTTAGTCATCAAGGTACCTTCAACATATATTTGAAATGTAGTAACTTGGAAGAAAGGGATAAGACTCAGGCAGCATCCCTAGAGATTATCAGCTTTTAGCAATGCTATATTAACACCCCATCTTGACAGGCTGCATATAAACTAACCATAATACCTTTTTAAGTTATGTTATTTGTTTACTTCAAATTTTAAAATAATAGTAAAGAAAAGGGAACCATTACACACTGTTGGTGGGAATGTAAAGTAGCATAACCATTATGGAAAAAAGTATGGAGTTTCCTCAAAAAATTAAAAAATGAACTACCATATGATCCAGCAATCCAACTACTGGCTATATATCCAAAGGAAATGAAATAAGTGTGTCGAAGAGATATCTGTACTCCCATGTTTATTGCAGCACTATTCATAACAGCCAAGATATAGAATCAACTTAAGTGTTCATCAAAGAATGAATGGATAAAGAAAATGTGTTTTTTATATACGCACAATGGAATACTATTCAGCCATAAAAAAGGAAATACTGCCATTTATGACAACATGGATGGAACTGGAGAACATTTAGTGACATAAGCCAGGCACAGAAACACAAATACTGTATGACTTCAGTCATATGTGGTATCTAAAAAAGTTGATCTCACAGAGGGAGAGAACAGAATGGTGGTTACCAGAGGCTCTGGGGTAATTGGGGTGGGCAGAGATTGGGGAGATGTTGGTCAAAGAATACATATTTATAATTAGATTGGAGGAATAAGTTCAAGAGATCTATTGTATAGCATGGTGACCATAGTTAATGATGATATATTCTTGAGAAATGTTGTAAGAGTGGATGTTGAGTGTTCTCACCATAAAAGTAATGGAGTGATGACTATGTGAGATGGTGTGGTGTATTTGTTGATTGGCTAGTTTTTGTTTTTTTTTTTTGAGACAAGGTATTGCTCTGTTGCCTGAGCTAGAATGCAATGGCACCATCATAGCTCACTGCAACCTCAAACTCCTGGGCTCAAGCGATCCTTGTGCCTCAGCTTCCTTAGTAGCTGGGACTACAGGTTTGTGCTACCATACCCAGCTAATTTTTCTATTTTTTGTAGAGCCAGGGTCTCGCTCTTGCTCAGGCTGGTCTCAAACTCCTGAGCTCAGGCAATCCTCTCGCCTCAGTCTCCCAAAGTGCTGGGATTACAGGCGTGACCCAGTGTGCCCAGCCTGGCTAGATTTAACCACTCTGCAGTGTGTATATACTTCAAAACATCATGTTGTACATAATATATACAATTTTATATGACAATTTAAAAAATAAACTTGAAAATAAAATAAAATTATAGTCAAGATCCTTGTCAAATGAAAGTTAATAAGCTTCCATTTATAATCACATTATATACTTGGGGGTATTCCTTTTCTTCTTTATGCTTTTATATATTTTTTCAATTTTATATAATGAGCACTATTTTCAAAATTAGAAAATAAATAAAACATTTTTAAAGTAACTAGGGACAGCAGTATTAAAAAACATACTTCTTATTAGAACAGTAATCTGTGGCTCCTGTAAAAAATAGAGAAAAGTAATAATAGTAAATATTAGCTAGCAGAAGACTTATTATGGGCCAGGCATGGTTTCAAATGCATTTTCTTATATAATCCTTACCAAAAAAACCTATGAGATAGATATTATATATTAGCCCCATTTGACAGATAAAGAAATTTAGGCACAGAGAGGTTAAGTAACTAACCTACACCAAGTATGAAGAAAATACAAGTCACAGGTAATTTAATACCTACAGAGAACCACTGTTAACATTTCAGAGTATTTCCACTTGTATTTTTTTCTATAGATTATATGTATTGTCTCTGAAAAAACTGTATCATATTATAAATAGTTTTGGGAGCTGCTTTTTAAAACCTAATATTATATCATGAGTATCTTCCTATTTCATTACATATTCTTATTTATTTATTTATTTATTTTTGAGACAAGGTCTTGCCCTATTGCCTGGGCTAAATTACAGTAGCATGATCATAGCTAACTGCAACCTCAAACTCCTGGGCTCAAGTGATCCTTTGGCCTCAGCCTCCTGAGTGGCTGGGACTGCAGGTGTGTGCCACCATGCCTGGCTAATTTTTAAAAAATTTTTTGTGGAGACGAGGTCTTACCATGTTGCCCTGGCTGGTCTCTAACTCCTGGGCTCAAGCGATCCTCCTACCTTAGCCTCCCAAAGTGCTGGGATTACAGGTATGAGCCACTGTGCCTGGCCTCATTACATATTCTTAAAAATAAGTTTTAATCTTCACATAATATTTCATTTTATAGACACAGTATGATTTTTCTAACATCTCTTCTTTCAAACTTTGGTTATTTCCAATATTTCTACACTGTTTAATTTTAACTTGATATGAAGTGCCAAGCACACATTTGGTACATAATAAACTCAATAAATATTAGCTGAATTGAATCTTTACAAAACACCAGTCAAGACATAATTCTAAGAAAAAGTCAATAAATTTGACTACATAAAAATAAAAATATTTTACATGGCAAAAAACATAAACAAGTCAAAAGACAACTGACAAACTGGGAGAAAATATTCACAACATATACCACAAAGAGCTAGCATCTCTAATATACAAAGAATCTTAAAAATTGAATACAAAGGACCTAAAAGTCTATAGAAAAATGGTGAAAGACATTAATAGGCAATTCTCAGATATCAAAATGACCCTTAACATGAAAAGGTATTCAAACTCATACATAATTTAAAAACAAAACCTAAAACAACACTGAGATACCATTTGTCACCTGTCAGATTGGTATAACCTTTTAAAAAAAACATGTCAACATATTCTGTCAGCATGGCTATGGGGAAACAAGTCCTCTCATACATTGCTGGTGAGAATGTAAACTGGTAAAACCCTTCTAGAAGGAAATTTGGCAATACCTAAAAAAATTATATATGCATTTAATTTTGGATGCAGGAACTTGTAAACAATTCAAATATACACATGTACAAAGTAATTCACTGTACCATTGTTTGTAATTGCAGAATACTGGAAAAAAATCCAAATGCTCATAAATAGGAGAGTAGTTGATTAAATTACGATACATTCATACAGTGGAGTACTATGCAGCTATTAAAGAAGAATGAGGAAGATCTCTAAGAACTGATTTGGAGTGATTTCCAAGATATACTCTTAAGTGAAAAGAGCAAAAGTTCAAAACAGTACTTATGGTATTCTTTTCTACACTTCATGTAACAAAGGGGACATAAAATAAAGATATACATGTTCCTTTGTGCAAAAGAAATACAGGAAGGATAAGCCAGCCAGAAACTAAAAAGATCGGTTACCTAAGGGGGATGGGTGGGGAAGGGTAGGAAGAAAGGAGATTTGAAAATAAGGGACCAGGGATAAGGGAGCAACCCTTTTCTTAGTATATACTTTTTTATACAGCTTTGTCTGTATAAAACCACTGTTTTATACAAAACTGTATAAACTGTATAAACTGTGTTCAAAACTGTTGAACCACACTAATGTTTCACACACCCCCAAAATAAGTAAAACGAACCAGAACGTAGGGGGACCCCAAAATGGAATACAAACAGTAAAAAAATGAACCTAATGGAATTACAAATAACATAACCACACTGATGGGAATAGGGAAGAAAAGGACTAACTTAAATAACTCTGGAAAACAGTATTTTGACTGGATACTGTAAGGCTAAAGATAAAAGAACTGTATACAAATATTACACTCTAGTTAGTTAATCTGTTTCAAAAGTCTTAGCTCTGAAACTACTTTATGTGTATATTAGATTGAATAAATTGAATAAATAAGTAAGTATAGCAAACATAATGAGAACCAGGTTTCTCACTGTTAGAGAACAAAGCTTTAGATAAGAAAAGAGGGTACTGGATTGAAATCAGAGGGTCAGTAAGAAGTCAAGAATTTTTATATATAGATAGATACATCTAGAAATAAGTATAGATTTATATGTTTGCATGGGTTAGCAGGTATATATGTATATTTATGTGTATGTGCATCCATACATATGTGCATGTGTATGTGTATATATAAAAAAAACCCATAAATATACAAATACATATATTAAAAAAAATAGGTCTGTCTGCTAAGAGGGCCTAGGAGCATGGAAACAACAGTAACGAAGAGCATACCTAGTGTAGTGAACAGATCTTGGTTCCTAAATACCATTCTCTCATACTAGCGTTCCTGGTTTCTGTGGTTATTTCCATGCTGGAGCAGGGGAAATACAAGATGAACCTGGAACATCTCATGATGCCAGAAAATAAGAATGTGTACAAAAAAGGGTGGGGATTTGTCAAAAGTAAACAGAAGCCAATCTAAAAGAGCTTCAGTGGCCAAAACTGGAACAAATCGAGTAATAAAATAACGATAGTATTAGATTATAACATAGAAGAAAAGAAATATCCAAGAGTCCTTAGTGGCATAAATAAATGAATAAATAAATAAGTGGAAAAGAAGGAACAGTTTCTTTCCATACAGAAGAACTGAATTTATAAATGTAGAAGGAACGAGGAAAGTACAAAATCATCATTAGGCAAATACTACAGTAGTAACTGCTGCAGTCAAGATCTGTACATGGACACTAAAATAAATTGAAGAAAGCTTAGAAGAGGGTATCTGTGGTTTCAAAGTATCTTCCTCAAGGGATTTATTGACTACTAATAAATAAATAAATAATAATAAAATTACAAATAGAGATTATTATAATCACCATTTGGTATCTCAGACACAAGACACACTGGTTTTAAAAATCAGGAAGGAGCTCTCCAAGTCACCCAGTCCACCTCCTTCTTAAAGATGAGACTGCATTTAAATCAGTAAAGACACAAGTGAATTTATCCTAATCTCAAAAGAATTTCAGTGAAATTACATTACATAATTTTCTTTAGTATCCAAATTTGGTGCACCAAAATAGATATCAAGAATTAACTCTTATATACAGAGAAAAAATGTCTTTAAAAAAAAAAAACCTCAAACAGGAGAAAATATTTGCAAATCTTATATCTGAAAAGGGGTTAACATCCAGAATATGTCTACAACTCAACAACAAAAAATCAAATAACACAATTTAAAAATGGGCAAAGAACTTGAATAGACCTTTCTCCAAAGAAGATATACAAATGACTAACAAGCATTTGAAAAGATACTTAATATATCACTAATCAGAGAAGTACAAATCAAACCCATAATGAGATATCATCTCTCACCCACTAGGATGGCTACTATAAAAAAAAACAGAAAATAACAAGTGTTGTCAAGGATGTGGAGAAATTGAAACCCTTGTGCACAGTTGGTGGGAATGTAAAATGGCACAATCACTATGGAAAATAGTATAAAGGTTCCTAAAAAGTTAAAAATAGAATTACCATATGATCCAGCAATCCCATCTCTGTGTATATATCCAAAAGAATTAAAAGCAAGGTTTTGAAGAGATATTTGCACACCCACGTTTGCAGCAGCACTATTCACAATAGCAAAAGGTAGAAGCAATTCAAATGTCCATCCACGAATGAATGGATAAACAAAATGTGGCAGGTACATACAATAAAATATTACTTAGCCTTAAAAAGGAAGATAATCCAGCCATATGCTATAACATGAATGAACATTGAGGACATCATGCTAAGTGAAATAAGCCAGCCATAAAAAGACAAATATTGCATGATTCCACTTACATGAGCTATCTAAAGTAATCAAATTCATAGAAACAGAAAGTAAAATGATGGTTGACAGGGGCTGGGGGTAAGCAAAAAGGGGAGTTCAATGGGTACAGATTTTCAAATTTGCAAGATGAAAAAGTTCTAGAGGTCTGTTTTACAACAATGTGAATACACTTAACCCTACTGAACCCTACACTTAAAATGGTTAAGATGATAAATGTTACACGTTTTTTACCACAATAAAAAAAAACTTTAAATGGTTTATTAAAATAAACACTTCTTATTCTGACAATCAAAGCTCTCTGAAATTTGGTAGTCAGCTTGGTTTTTCAGCCAATCTCTTTATAATGCCCCATTTCACTATATATTTTGAACAAACTAGATTACTAATAATACTCCGAATTTTGCCACATATTTTGTTCGCAATGTGGTAGTTCGCAATTGTCTGCATATCAGTATTGCTTGTAAAGTTTTTAAAAATATAACTGTTTAGACCTCTTCCTCACAGAGATTCTGAACAGGCAAAGGGCCTGGATTTATCTTTATTTTCAAATGCCGTGGATTCAAGGATTACTGTTCTACTCCTTTTTTATTTTTTAAGAGAGATGGGGGTCTTGCTATGTTGCAAACGCTGGCCTCAACTCCTGGACTCAAGCGATCCTCCCCCTCAGACTTTCGAGTAGCTGGGACTACAGGCCTGTGCCACCACAATTGCTACTCTAATGCCTTTATTTGGTGCATTCTATTCTTGTCAAAATCCTATCTACCCTTCAAGGGTCATTTTAAAAGTATGCTTCCTCTAGTCATTTTTCTAAAACCCTAACTGAGTATGTTCTCTTCCTTCTTTTAACCCCCATTAGCACCTTCTTTATGTCTTATGTCATTTATATTATAGCTATCTGTGTGTTCATTCCACCACGGGCAAATTTCTTTATCGCTCACCTCAGTTTCCTCACCTATTAAACAGAGCAAACAATATTTACTTTGCTGGGTTGAAAAAAATGAGACAGGATTAAAGGAGATGCAAAGTGCCGAGCACAGTGCATACTGGGTGATCCATAATTGTTGGTTTTCTTTGTTTCCTGTTACCTCCTCCTTGTGCCCCAAACATCATATTGAGCCTTTATCTTCAACCATGCTAATTTTACTTTAATGTAAACACCAGAACTCTCAGATGTAGAAGCAGAAATCCAACCTATAGAGACTTTCTGGCTTTTTAAAAAAATTACTTGCACTGAGCAGGATTTTTATCATCCAAACATTTGCAAAGCACTTTATTTTTCAGGAGGGTCCATGTCAGTTACTGAATTTGCCTTATTCCATCTTTAGCTAAAAGATAAAAGTAATTAAGTACTTAGGTACCATTCTAAGTGCTTTACATATATTAATTCATTTCATCCTCACAACAATCATAAAATAGGCACTTAGTACCTAATAGATGAGAAAATGGAGTCACTAAGAGATTGTGAGAACAGCTCATGGTTATACTGTTGTGATTCAAATCCAGGCAGTCTGACACCAGAGCCCATGTTCTTAATTACTCTGCTATACTGTGTGTTCAAGGATTTTTAAATATCTGCCTTGGTGTCTAACCTAGCAAGAAAAAGCAAAAACTGAAAAAGAGAGAACAGAACCAAAAGATTAAAGATTTCAAACCTCAAAAGATTTAAGATTAAAACAAAATTTTAAAAGACGATTCTAATATGCCAAGTATTATGTCCAAAGCATGGCTTCTAAAGAAAAACAGGGACCATTTTAAAAGAAAGCCTCTATAAATACCACATACCACAACTACTCACCACTGAGAAAAAGCAATCAATAACCAATTAAACTGCAAGGCAAATAAATTTATCTTTCACAGACTGCTGCAACATCAGAAAGACTGATCCAGCAAAACATCCAAGAGGGATTGGGAGCCCAGGTAGCTAGGTGTCGTCTAGGGATACTCAGCAGTGGGGACCACAGCATGAATCAGACCAGATGTTTGGAAAGGATCCTAGAGAAGCACCAAAACCACCATGGACAACACTGTAGACAGTATTTAATCCAAATCAATACATTATGTTGAACAAAGGTTAGATTTACATCTAGTTATGTGCTGGAATCAATAGAGCTGACTAATTGTTCTGAAAAAGCAATTAACTTCGTTCTATCAATTAATTCAGATTTGTTTCTGAAGTTAAAAACCACAACAGATTGGAGATTTTTAAGGCTCTAACTTGAAAACCCCCATAATTCTAGAAAGTAGCCTGTAATTTACAGAATTAAGTCAAGGAGAACAAATAAGGATAACCACAGTTCATTCCTCTTTGTCTTGTTTCTGTAATTATTCCAAATAAACTGTGCACCTACTTTGGGGCTCACGCCAAATTGCTCTTTTTATCAATGAACATTTATGAAGTAGCTAACATGGGGAATCAGACACTGGGTCAAGTTCTAAAGATATACAACTGAATATGATCCCTAACCTGAAGGAACTCAATCTAATATACACAAAAGATCTTTTCAATATACTGTGGTACATACCAAGTACTTAATTGGCTTATATGATTAAAACTAAACTATACTGGAAAGATGTTTCTCTGTAGTTTTTTTTTTCTTAGACAGGGTCTCACTCTGTTGCACAGGCTAGGGTGCAGTGGCATCATCATCGCTCACTGCAGCCTCCAGCTCCTGGGCTCAAGTGATCCTCCTGCCTAAGTCTCTCTAGTAGCTCGGACTACAAGCACATGCCACCATGCCTGGCTAATTTTTAAAAATTTTTATTTATAGAGACAGGGTGTCACTATTGCCCAGGCTGGTCTCAAACTCCTGAGCTCAAGTGATCCTCCCACCTTAGCCTCTCAAAGTGCTAGGATTACAGGCGTGAGCCACTGCACCTGGCCTTCTCTGTAGTTTTCTGAAAGGGCATGTTTGTTTTAATCATTATTGTAATCAGAATAATTTAAAATGTCAAATACTATCACAAGACTTACAATAAAAAAAGTAATCCACTGCCTGCCCTGTTCTACCTCACTGCCAAGTTCACCTCTTTAAACCGTTTCATGTGATATTAACCTGAGGTATTTTATACCTACATTATTCTTTTACTTTCAAAATTTATCCTACACCTGATCCCTTCCACCAATTCCACCACAAGTCCAAGGCACCTTCATCTTACTTGGTCTTTAGTCTATTAACTAACCATTATCCCAACTTCCACTCTTAACAGCCTTTGGTTCTCCACAAAACAACGAGAATGGTCTTCAAAAAATGAAAACCAGATCCTACCATTCCACTGTCTAAAATCCTCCACTGGCTTTAATGAGCATGGAATAAATTTAGAACTCTTTTCTACATCCTATAAAGCTCCACATAATTTGGCTCCTGCCTGTATCTCTGACCTCATTTCCTATATTCTCCCTCTCAGTTACTATGTCCAGCCACACTGGCTTTCCTGATTGTTTCTGGAACTGTCAAGCTCATACATACCTCAGGGTCTTCACACTCACCACTTCTTCCACCTGGAACACTGTTCCCTGGATAGTCTCATGACTGACTCCTTCCCATCATTCAGATCATTGCTCTATTGTCACGCCTTCAGAGATGGCTTCCCTCACCAATCTACTTAAGACATCATTTCACTCCCAGGCTACTGGTGCAGTTACACTCCACTCGATCACCCTGGTTTATTTTTTCAGAGCAGTTGTCACTATATGAAAATATGTTATTTATTTGCTGCTCATGTGATTAAATTCCATAAAGTTAGGAGCTCTGTCTAAACTACTGTTTGATCTCTTATGTATAGTTCTGTGGTAGCACATACCAGAAGCTCAAAGAATATTTGAATTTGTTTCCAACTTTGCTGAGGATCTGAATTACTTTGGAATTCTTATTTTTTAAAAAAAATTTCATAATGCAAAACTTCAAACACAAGAGAGAATTTTTTAACAAACCACCATATAAAATCACTTTCAAATTACCAACTCATAGCCAATCTTACTTCATTTATACCCCTAGCCATTTCATTCTCCCACTGGATTCACCTGAAGCAAATTTCAAATAACATTTCCTCTGTAAATATTCAGGTTGTGTCTCTCAAAAATAAAGACCCTTTTATATATAATTGCAATATGGGGAATCTTTAAAAACTTACAAAATCCTGGGCCCCATCTCCCTGTGGAACTTAGTATCAGAAACTCTAGGATGAGGCCTAAGCATATGTATTTTTGAAGTTTTCATCAGATGTTCTGATTCAGTGAGCTTATTAACATATCCAATGACTGACATCTGGGATGGTTCTAGAAGGCTCAGAGTTGTCAGTTACATAGAAACTGTATCAAATAAAGACACCAAGGAAAATACCATTCAGAAAACAAATAGTTTCTAAGTTAGAAGACCAAAAGAACATCAGAATTTAAAAAGAAAAAAACTGCACAGAATGCTAACAATAATAAATAATAATGCCTTATATATTTCAAAAATTGCTGAAAGAGTAATTTTAAATGTTTTTACCACAAAAAAATTAAGTACATGAGGTGATGGATTTGTTAATGAGTCTGATTTAATCATTACACGTTGTAAACATGTGTCAAAACATCACATTGTACCCCATAAATACATGCAATTATTATTTGTCAATTAAAAATACAGTTTTAAAAAGTAGAATGAAATATTGAACCAAAGAGACCTTACTTGGATACAGAAAGTGGTTGATTAAATTCTTCTTCCACAGCAATGTTGCTCTCTTCAAAACTGGGAATATCAACTGCTTTTAATGAAGATGCACTACCTGGAGGACTTGGGACTTCATTATTAATATCAACAGAAAAATTCATGTCCTCACTAGAAATCTTGGTGTCATCTTGCTTCAGCTGAGAATCAGGCTCTTGATCATTGCTTGGTGCATTCCAAAACAAACTAGCACCTGAAGGTTAAATGATTTAACAGATACTGAAACCAATATTGAACTATAAAAATAAAACTCTGACAAACCTTTGTTAAGAATAGCTGTATTATTTTAACACAATTATCTACAACTGTTATTTGATTATATTTCCTTAGAAATGCCTTGAAAAGGTAGGTGAAAGGTAGAAAATAGAAAACTGGGGTGGGGCAGAGGGAAAGGGACCTTCTGGGCCCTGCCTCTTCAAGAGGAGTAGCTCTGAAATGATGTGCTTTACATATTAAGATTCTGAATACAATTTTCAGGCCAGAAAGGAGTGGGGAACCTGTGGCCTGGGGGCTACATGTAGCCTTCAGGTTCCTTGAGTGTGGTCTTTTGATTGAATCCAAATTTGATAGAACAAATCCTTTTTCTATAAAGGGGGAGAATATATTAGGGATGCATCAGACATATGTAATATCAGGCAAGTATTTAAAAATCAAATGTTTTCCAATCTTTATGAACCACTTACACATATTTTCAGAGCTATTTGTATGTAATGTTATTTACTTACTGTTTTTCTTTAAATTAATTATATTTTTACTGAGCCTCATCATTTCTGTGAAATCATAGATTTCATGTGCTTGTTATATCTTTTCTAGTACTCATAAGAATAAATACATCTACAAAATATAAATATTCATCTCTATACCACCCTAACTCATCTTTTGTACCATGAGCCGTATGCATTCTGCAATTTGGGAAATACTGCTATATATAATGGTTTAAAGAAATGGTTAAAACCAAGAAGTAAGTCCTAGTCAAAATGGTTTCTATTTTGAGGGTCTACTTGGGTGATTTTATGAAAATAAATTAGTAAAAGCAAGATTTATTTTGCATTCATTAATTTTTTTTAAAAAGGATAATTTTTTTAAAGTTACATAGGTACTGCTACTCTTCCTGAATACATGTCAATATAAACCTTTAGGGAGGTAGGTACATTATAGAATAAATGTGCTTCTAAAAGTCATTTAGTCCAAATGACTATCAATAATTCATTTTTCTTCATACAAATATTAATAATCACTCTGAATATGAATCTATGAAGTTTTTAAATACTTGCATTCTATATATCATGTTTGAAAACTTGTTTGAAATAATTTCAGAATATCAGTAAACATATGAATGACTTCATCCAATTATCACTTATTTATCCAGCACTCATTGTGGTTCAGGCATCGTGTTAGGAAATGAGATACAACGGTGAACAAGCCTGTGTTCCAGATCCCAAAAGCTTACAGTCTAGTGATACAGATGATAAGCAACTATAATACAGTTAAATACAGAATTTTACAAGAGGACATAGGAGGACCCTCATTTTTTGGTATGTTTACTTAGCTCACAATACTCACAAGCTCCTTTATTTCACTCACACACACACACACACACTTTCCTGGGAACTATTACCCCTGCAATCCACAAAGGTGGAACTCTAGCAGATATGTCCCTATTATGTGTTTCTTAACTCCCTTACCACTGAACCAGGGATTAAAACCTAATCCATACTAGGCCATTCAGGTTCTCTGCAATCTGAAACAGGGACTGTGGGATAGTAAAATGGTTTGTATATATGGCTAGAACTGTGTAACGCACACTTAGCTTGGATAACACAAGCTTTAGGTCAGCCATATTTTAAAATAAAAGCAGTGAAAGTCAGATTGCAGATAGAATTGAGTAAAATAGCCATGCAGAATAACTGGGTAGTCCTAATAGTATTACAATTTCTAGTTACAGTCTTCTGAAGTCCAGCTCCATTCCTGGCCTTGGCTTCCATAAAACACCCTCAATATCCTACCAGTAAATTCCTCTTCCTTGCTTAAATTAGTTCAAAGTGGCTTATGTTACTTGCAGCCAAAGAATTTTGACGAATAGTGAGTAGTACCTGAATTTAACTTACAAATGTTTATGTGGCTCTTGCTACCCTCCCTCCTTGCTCCACCCTACATAGATAGTTTAGAAAATACATAGGTTCAGAAAAAGAATACAGAAATTTGTCTTCCTTATTTTCCCCCTTAACTTTTTATTCTCCAGAATCAAATCTTCATCTATTACTTCTACATCTGTATGTCTATGTCATCAAACCATCGGCACTCTTATTCTTCTGATATTTGAGTATCTCTACCCACATTTCAATAAGTAGCTCAATCTCAACAGATATTTAGACTGATTTCATCCTCTCTCCTCTGCTTCTCTAACTTGACTCTCTGTGCTTAATGCTACGACTATTTCCCCCTGTCATCCAGGCTTAAAATCCTAGAGTGCCTTTTATTTTATTTATTTATTTGTTTTTTAGAGACGAGGTCTCACTCTTGCTCAGGCTAGTTTCAAACTCCTGAGCTCAAGCAATCCACCCACCTCGGCCTCCCACAGTGCTGGGATTATAGGCATGAGCCACCACGCCCGGCCTGCCTTTTATTTTTATCTTTAATAAACTTAATTTTGGAATAATTCTAGATTTATACAAAGATAATAGAGATCCCACATACCCCTCATCCAGATTCCTCTTATGTTAACATCTTACATTACCAATAAATTATTTGTCAAAATCAAGAAACCAACATAGTATGTTACTATTAACTAAATTCCAGGCTTTATTTGGACTTGACTGATTTTTCTACTAATGTCCTTTATCTGTTCCAGGATCCATTCCAGGATACCACATTGAGTTTAGCTGGAATAACTTTTCAGCCTTGCTCTTCCGCAACTGTGACATCCAAATAGTTACCAAATCTTATCAACACCCTACATGACCCTTTCTCTTCATTCTTATCACCACCAAAACTATAACATAAAGCTCTATGTTTTCTCACTGAGCCTATATTATTTTCTCTACCTATTCCGTTCTCTCATCCTTCAACTCCACCTACTGAAATCCTACATAACCTTCAAGATTAAGACTCAATAACACTGCACAGATGAAACCTTCCCTGAGCCCTCTTATTAGAATTGGGTCCAGCCTAGAAAAGTAGCAAAACCAAACAATGTATCATGTTATACGATTTCATGTTTTTCATGTGTAGTTAGTAAAGTTACACAAAGACTTAAGTAATTGGTTTTGGTTCTATTGTACCATGTACCAATTTCAATGTAAAAATTTAAAAACCAGATATAAAAAGCACTTTTAAAAATTTTCTTACAAACGAAAAAAATGAAATTACCTGTGCTTACAGCAATGCTTACACTTTTTTTCATGTGCAAGCCAGGAGAAGACTGTGCTTCCATTGAAACTAACTCCATTTGTTTTGCAACTTGCACTGTGTCTTCAACAGTGGTTGTCTTAGGGGAACAGGGATTCAGAGACTGTGCTTCCAATAAGCGCTGAATCTGTATCAATTAAAAACATACTTTAAACCAACAGAGAAGTAATCAACAAAATTGGCAGCAGAGTTTAATAAGGAATTACAAAGTGTAGCAGTTATAAAAAACTAACTTTTAACTCTTATTTTCTCACATTTCAATTAGATCATACCATAAAACTTATTCATTGTAGGAAGGCATTATCAGTAGTTATTAAGAAGCACTTTAAGTATAAACTTAAAAGTGAAACATAAAGGTGTTTAGATTAGTATTTATAAACTGACACTCATGTAAAAAAGTCTGACTAACTGATACTTCAAACCAACATTTTATTCCTATTACACTTAAAAACCAAAAGTTAGATTGGAGGTATACTCTGACTCCATGTACCAAATAATGAACATTTTATACAAGAGTCTTCTTATAAAGGTTAATGCTATATTTGGCATGCTGAAACTGGAAATACTAATAACAACACTTACTGATTGCTTCTTGTTTGCAAGACACTATGCTATGAGCTTTTATGTATAATTTTTACAATAATCCTGTGTAGAGTGTGCCACTATTAAACTTATTTTTACAGATAAGAAAACTTGAGGTAATGAAAAGTTAAGGTATTTGTTCAGGTCATATAACTAACAAGTAGCAAAGCTGAGGTTCAAACACTAAAAGCCTCCCCTGTTCCTTTTTAAATTGAGATATAATTCACATACCATGAAATCATACAATTCAGTGGTTTTTAATATGTTCACAAGTTTGCAAATATCACCACTATCTAATTCCAGAACATTTTCATCAACTCCCCCAGAAATCTTTGCACCCATTAGCAGTCATTCCCCATTGGTCTTCTACACAGCCCCTGACAACCACTAATACACTTTCTATCTCTATGGATTGGCCTATTCCGGACATTTCATATAAATAGAACCATATTGTAGCCTTAAACTGATCTTCTTTCACTTAGCATGTTTTCAAGGTTCAACTGTGTTGTAGCATTGATTAATACTTTATTGCTTCTGACTGCTGAATAATATTCCATCATATGGGTACGTCACATTGTGTTTATCCATTCACCAGTTAACAGACATTTAGGTTGTTTCCACTTTCAACTATTATGAATAATGCTGCTATGATCACTTTTGTGTGGACATATTTTTTCATTTCTCTTGGGTATATATCTAGAAGTGGAAGAGCCTCCCTTTGTAAACACTGTGATTTTCTATTTCCCCATAAACAACACTATTATGTTCAATTAATCTAATTAATTTTAGTGGATTAACCTTATTAATATAGGAAAGTAAGTATTATCAATAAATTATTAAGGTCAGTAGAAACATAAACTGCATTAATAATATAAAATAGCACATGTATTTATAGTGGTTTGGAGAATAGGCTTTGGCATCATGTGGCCATAAGTTTAAATCCTACTCAGCTATCTTTTGGAAAACTTATTTAACCACTATGAGCTTCATATCATCTAAAACTAAGGTTGTTGTAAGTATTAAAAGATATAAATAAAATACTTGTAATTTGTTGAGTGCTTATTTTTATAGCCAGGTCCTATACTAAGCAATTTATATATATATATAATATAAACATAATATATTTGAATTAACCTTCAAATCTAAATATAATACCAATCATCTCTCCCATTTTACAGATGAGAAAAGTGAGGTTTAGAGAGATCACATAGGAAACACTCGATAAGAGACTTATACACATTCAGGGCCTAAAATTATTCAGTTAGTGTGTTTTAAAGGCTGGGTGTGGTGGCTAACGCCTGTAAACCTAAGGGAAGTCGAGGCAGGAGGATCATTTGAGCCCAAGAGTTTGAAACCAGCTTAAGCAACATAGCAAGACACCGTCTCTACAAAAAACAGAAAAATTAGCCAGGCATGATGGTATGTGCCTGTAGTCCCAACTACTTGGGAAGCTGAGGCAGGAGGATCGCTTGAGCTCAGGAGTTAGAGGCTACAGTGAGCTGTGATGATGCCACTGCACTCTAGCCCAGGTAACAAAGAGTGAGACCCTGTCTCAAAAAAAGAAGTATTTTTATCTATTACCTTTATTTATAGTTTTTAATATTTTAATACATTGATCACTGAAGTTCTGTAATGAATTTTAACATTTGAAAGAGCTAGTACTCTTTCTTTTTCAGAACTTCTAAGGATCACTTGACAAAAGGACTTCAGTGTTATCAAGTTCTTCTCCTCAAGCCCTGTCTTCTCTGTTAAGGAAAAAAAAGGCATTTAGATTGGAATATTAAAATACATTATAAAGCTATAGTGACTAAATCGAATGGTAACTGGTGCTGGAATAGATAAGCCAATCAGTGGAGCAGAATACAGTCCAGAAATAGGTACAAACACATGATACTTTCATTATATAGTAACAGGCTGGGCATAATGGCTCACGTGGGTAATCCTAGCTCTATGGGAGGCCGAGGTGGGAGGACCGTTTGGGCCCAGGAGTTTGAGACCAGTCTGAGCAACACAGTGAGATCCCATCTCTACAAAATATAGAAAAATCAGCTGGGTGTAGTGGCATGCCCCTGTAGTCCTAGTTACTCAGAAGGCTGAGACGGGAGGATTACTTGAACCCAGGAGTTCAAGGTTGCAGTAAGCTATGATCGCACCATTGCACTCCAGTCTGGGCAACAGAGCGAGACCCTGTCTTGGTCAATCAATCAATAAAGTAAAAATAAAAATGGATTTCTAATCTTTAATAAAAAGATATATATTACCCAATAAATATACGGGGCCAATCATCTGATAAAAAAGAAAAAATATCCTAACCCATTATATGAAAATAAAATAGAAGCAACAAATATAATCCTGGAGGAAGAGGGAGAATAAAGAATAAATTTTTTATAACCTTGAAGGGAAGAAGTGTTTTCTAAACATAATATAAAACCCAGAAAGAAAATGACTGATAAATTTAACTGTACCTAAACTGGAATATTCTGTACAAAACAAATGGTTAAAATACAAAACACTTAAGACCAACTGTAAGAAACACCACATATATATGATGAAGAACCAATTTCCTTAATACACGATGAGCTCGTACAAGTAATCAAATAATCACTAATACTTATAAAAATACAATGTAAATCAAAACAGTTTCTATTTATAAGAATGATAATAACTTAAGAGTCTGATGTGCCCAATGTTAGAGATGTGGAAAATGGTTTTGGGGTAAAAAATTGATACAACCTTTCTGGTGGCCATTTTCACTCATTCAAGTAACAAAATACATATTAAGCAACTATTATGTATCAAGTACTATTCAAGGTGCTAAGAAAACAGTGAAGAATGTAAGCTCCCTCCCTGGAGCTTACTTTCTATCACAGATAGACGGAAATACACGTATTCAAGGCCTGAGTGACGAGAAGGAACTAGCCAGTAGAAGCACCAGAGTAGGAATGTTTCAGGTCTTTGCAAGCATAAGATCCTAAATTACAAACATATTCTGGGATGTTTAAAGAACAAAAAGCAACCATGGTAGCTGGAGTATAGTCAACATGGAAGACAGTGGTAAGAGATCAGGTGCCAGAGGAAGACAGAAGCTGAATCACAAAGCGCCAAGGTAAGGTATTTGGATTTTCTTCTAATTGCAATGGAAATCCATTGGGGAATTTTAAGCAGGAGTGCTATGATCTCAACTTAGCTTTAAAAGGATGGTGTGGTGTTTCCAACTATGGGAAACATGAGGGGACAGCACTGGAGGAAACATGTACACATACGATCTGATGATGGTTTGAATTAGGTTGGTAGCAGGAAAGATAGTAAAGAGTAGTTAAGTTCAGAATATATCAACAAAGTAGAGCCTGGGTTTTTGACTCCTGGGAATTTGGTCTGAGTTACTGGATGAGAGGTGATATCATTAACTGAGATAATAGTAATAGTTAACATTTACTGAGCACTAATTATACGCCCGTCAGTATCCTAAGCTCTTAGCTAGTAACTCATTCAATCCTTAGAACTCCACACAATTTATGTATATCCCTATTTTGTACATGGGAAAACTGAAGTGAGAGAGGTACAGTAACTTGTCCAAAGTTGCATAACTTATGCTACCCACAAATTGGATTAGAATCCAAGGAGTCTAATACCAGAGCCCACTTCCTTAACCCCTACACCAAAATGAGACTTGGAAAACCAGAACAGGAACAAGTTTGGGTACCTATGAACATTTAAAGTATATGTTCCCTTTGCCTTCACAGTTTTACTTCTAGGAATATATGGTACAGAGATACTTGCATATGTGCAGTTAGCTGCAAGTATAAGGATGTTCACTGCTGCATTGTTTGCAATAGTAGAAACTTCAAACTGTTGAAATAGTCAAAAGAACAATTAGAAAATTTGGTATTCATCTTATAACAGAAACCTATGCAGAATAAGGCAGTGCTACATGTATCTGTACAGAAAATGTCTAAGATACTTTTAAAAAAATGGTATCTAAAGAAAAATTTTTTTAAAAGTTCACTTATGAGGAAAATATTATGTGTATTTACCACAGAGGTATTTTCTAAATCATATTTTGTATTCTCCAAGTATAATGATTCAGATAATCTAGACCAGGGCCTGTGGTCTATAATATTACATTTTAAGTACACAAATCCCAGCCGGGCGCGGTGGCTCACGCCTGTAGTCCTAGCACTCTGGGAGGCCAAAGCAGGAGAATCGCTTGAGCTCAGGAATTTGAAACCAGCCTGAGCAAGAGCAAGATCTCATCTTTACAAAAAAGAGAAAAAGTAGCTGTGTGTGGTGGCATGCGCCTTTAGTCCCAGGTACTTGGGAAGCTGAGGCAAGAGGATTGCTCAAGCCCAGGAGTTTGAGGTTGCAGTGAGCTGTGATGATGCCACTGCACTCTAGCCCAGATGACAGAGCAGGACTCTTTCTCCTAAAATAAAATAACATAACAAAATAACATAAAATAAAATAATTTTTTTAAAAAGTATACAAATCCCAAGTAACTAAGATTTCTAAATAGCTTAAAGGATTTTAGCCTCTATTAATTTTCTTTTGAAGACAGAAAATAAAAATTAGAAAGAATTCTTTTCAATGTGAAAATACTTAGCTATATTAAAATTTCTGCTAAGTGCTTATAATGATTTGTTAAAATCTAATTTATATTTTATAATTTCAAAGAATTTTTCTAGGTTTAAAAAATAGCAAGCTAAATTTCTCAGGTGTTCCTAACCAAAGTGTTTTTAAGCAGAATTGAAAAATGTCATTGTCCTTTTTTTTTTTTTAGCAAAATGCAAACACTATGACTACTCCAGTTTTATAAAACAAAGATTTTTAAAAACATTACATGTATATATGAACATTATACATATATTTGCATAGTTATAGGATCATGCCAAAAAATGAAAGAATACATTTCAGGTTGTTCCCATTGGTACTGGGGGAAAGAGAGGAACAATTGGCTTGGGGTAGGTATGTGGAACAATGTCTGTGGGGCAAGAAAAAAAAAGACAGTATTTACAGACTAAACTCTGCCCAAGGATATACTTAAGACTAAGAACTCTGCAATAAAAGCCTTGAAGAAAGGAAACATTTCAGAATGAAATGAGTGGAACAAGTCCAATATAGATACACAGAAAGGTGCTAGAACTATTCCGTTAAGATACACTGGCTAAGGGTTAGTATATATGCTCTAGGGTTGATAAACTAGAGATGTATCAAAATCCACTGTCCAGCCTTTATATTTAGTTGTGTATAAAGGGTTCAGTAAATTATAATAGACTTTTCATTAGAGGCAAAAAATGAAATAAAAATGCAATTATATTGTAAGTTATGATATGCACAAGATAGAAAGAAAGAAAACTTGCTTTCTAGTCCTGGTTCTCCTCCTAACTAGCAATGTGGCATTGGGTTAAATTATTCTCTATCCCTCATTTTACTTATCTGTCAAACAAGAGGGACTAGAATTCAGTTTCCAAGGGACCTTCTAGTTCTGACATTCCACAATTCTATTCTATAAAATACACTTACTAAAGAGATTCACCAGTTTTTAAGAAACCGTATTAATATCAAGAATTTAACACAGCTAAGAAAGCTCCAAGCAAACCTGTGCCTGAAGTAGTCTCAGCTGTCTGTCTTGTTCTGTGAGGAACCGATATGCATCCGGAGACAGTCCCATCATTCCATTATCTGACTCAGTCTTGGGTGTGTGCACACACACTGTGCAAGGCTGTGGGTTACATGAGTCCACATGTGAAGGCAGTCTTACCACAGGCGATGGCTCTACATTGCTGTGGGGAGAACCGTCCATACCTCCCTGAGGTCTCAAGGCTATAGGACTACTTGAAGAATAGAATGCATTATGGTACAGAGCTGGACATCCACTTGGGTGAAATAATGAATGCTTTTGAAGGGTTTCAGACTGGAATTCTTGAACAGATCCAACTGTATTTATTCCTTGCCAAGAATTTATTGGACTATACTGAACATGGCTATGATGCTGACAACAACTGCAAACGTTTGTGGAATAGTAAGACGGTGGTGGGGGAGTAGGTATCTGAAGTTCCATCAATCTTCTTGAATTATGGGGTGAAAAAACAAAATTGTGTGTGTGGGACTGTGGGGCAATAGAAGATTGCATAGAATTAAATGTGGAGGGTCTCACAGGATGCTCTTCTTTTTGTACATTTCCAACAGACACTGCTTGAAGCTTTTCAAATATATCGTGAGATGGTCCATTATGAGAAGATGGTTTAACACTGTTCCTAATATGGGGGTTCCCTTTCTGACATGTAGATGGCTGTCTTACTTTGCAGTGTCTCAAAAGAGCAGTGCCCTGGTTTAACTGACTTGGTATCCCTTTCAAGGAAGGCTCTTCAGCTTCAGTTTCTTGGCTGTGTTTCTCATCATAAAGCTGGGGTTGCAATGGCTTCAAGTGTTCAGAGTGGTTAATCAACAAAGGAGGATTTTCATTATTCACTATTTCCAGTGGATTAGGTGGAGGGTTTGAGTCTATTAAACTGCCATCCAATACAAGGGAAAGTTCAGGAACTGATGGTTGAATCTTAGAAATCTATAAATGGGAAAGAAAGAGGAAAAAAGTATTTTTTAGGAGAAAGGCATATGCTTTACTTTCCTTAGACCAGTATTTCCCAAATTATATTTAATTACATATTAAAAGGTGTTTATTCTTTATTTAGACCATCAGCAAGTATTTTCTGGGGATCTTCCATGTGCTAGTTACTAGGAATACAATTGTGAGCAAAACAAACAAGGTCCTTGCCCTCAAAAAATACAAATGAGCATTTCCCAAACTTATTTAATAATGGAACTCTTTTTATTGGAACACTAACATTGCTTAGATCACAGAACACAATATGTAAAGCTGTTTTATACAATGGACTTTTTTTTACCTTCTCTCTGCAAAAAAATTATCACAGGTAGAATGCTTTGACAGATTTAATACCAAATGTTTATGTATCTTAAATAACAAAGGATCTTCCAATAAACATTTCTCCACTAAGTGAAGTTACTCACAGTTATTCCTTCTACTGATATCAATAAAAAGAGCTGAAGAAGAGCAGAAAAGAGTAAACAAAAATATTAGGTTATTAAGTATGAAATGTCCGATTTCCTTAAGTACTAAGTTTGATGGTCGATATCTCAGACATTTCACTCTGACACTTCTTGTATTTTTATTGTGAAGGTGCATCCTCATTCTTTCAAATGCACAGTTTGGCTTGTGATTATCTTTCACATTTTCTTTTTTAGAGTAATTTTTGTGGAATCATGGATAAGGCAAAAATTTGTTATTTTTGAATATGAGTTCCATGGTGGAACCAATGCAGCGCAGACAGCTCAAAATATCAATGAACTGTTTGGGAAGGATGTGGCTAACGAATGCACGGTATGTGGGTGGTTTGAGAAGTTCCGTTCTGGTGAGTTTAATCTTGAAAATGAGCCATATGGGTGACCTGAGACCAAGGTGTATAATGATCACCTAAAAGCTGTAGTGGAAGCAAATCCATCTTAACCTACATGTGAATTAGCAGCAAGATTTAACGTTACTATTCCAACAATATTGGACCATTTGAAACAAATCGGCAAGGTAAAGAAGCTGAACAGATGGGTACCACATGAATTAAATGAGCATCAGAAGAGAAATCTCAAAGCTTGCCTTTCTTTGCTATCATGACATGAAGGTGAACCATTTCTACTGTATTGTGTGATAAAAAATGGATTCTTTTTGACAACTGCAAGCGTTGGACACAATGGTTGGATAAAGATGAAGTGCTGAAACACAGTTCAAAACCGCATAATTATCAGAAAAAGTTAATGGTGTCTGTTTGGTGGTCCAGTGCTGGTATTACCCACTACAGCTTCATGAAACCTGGTCAATCAATTACAGCAGATGTCTACTGCAACCAGTTGGACAGTTGGATGAAATGATGAGGATGCTTGCAATTAAGCAGCTGAGATTGGTCAATAGAGACAGGCCAATCCTCCTGAAAGACAACTTTCAACCACATGTCGCACAAACAATGCTGCTCAAACTACAGAAGCTGGACTTGGAAACTCTCTGTCATCCACCAGACCTTGCACCAATTGACTACCACTTCTTCCAGGCTTTAGACCACTTCTTGCAAGGAAAAATATTCAGTTCTCAACAAGCTGTGGAAAACACCTTTTGCGATTTCATTGACACTCACTCTCCAGGCTTCTTCACTGTGGCATAAACAAGCTATCGTGTTAAGATGGCAAAACTGTACCCATAGTTTAGGTGCATACTTTGATTAATTGTACCGCTTCTTGTTTGAGATATAATAAACTTTTGCTTCGAAATCGGATATTTCATATCTAATGACCTAATACTTGCTGTGGTAAATTTGGCTATAATTTGATATTTTTAAAAATCTTTCCCATTCCTTTTTCTTCTAAAATAAAAAATTAGTCCAGTTATGGTAAACAACAGTTCTAAAATAACTCACTGGTTGGTAGTAATTAAAAAATTATGACAGCGGTTATTAACAATTAACCTCTGAAAGTAGGTAGAATGCTTTCCCAGAATATAGTAATAAAAACCAATGTCAAGCTCTGGTGATAGTACAGAATGTTGAGTCTATGTGGTCATTAAAAACACTAGATTCTAAAAACAAATCTCCTGGATTAGAATCCCAGCTTTACTACTTACTAGTTGTGTGATCTTGGGCAGGTAACTTAACCAATCTATGTCTCAGTTTTCTCTGGAAATAATTACATGTACTTATTACACATATATTACATGAGCATATATGTATATTTAATTCTATATAACATAATTATATGTACTTGTGAAGTAGTTATATCTCTCTATATAGATATAAACATATAGATATACATAGCCAGATATATCTTAGAATGATACTTTTTTTTTTTTTTAAAGACAGGGTCTCACTCTGTCACCCAGGCTGGAGTGCAGTGGGACAATCATAGCTCACTGTAGCCTCGAACTCCTGGCCCTAAGTGATCCTCCCACCTCGGCCTCCCAAAGTGCTGGGATTACAGATGTGAGCCACTGTGCCTGGCCAGAATGATAGTAAGTTTTAGGTAGTATTATTTAGTGCTTTAATATGATGAGACTTTTATGGCTCTAACCACAAAGGTGAATTCATTATAAGATCAGTGATACTTTTTGACTCACTGGATGAGGACTAGGAATTGGTCTTGGGGAAAAATCTTCATCTTTAATACCAGAATCGTGATCATTTATTGGCATTTTCCCAGGAGATAACTTTTGGGAAGACCTAAAAAATAGAAGGGGAGACAAGAAAATCCTTCAGTAATCTAGTGTTCTTTCTTCTTGAAATTGAATAAAGTCCTTTAATAAGTCACAGTAGTATTTGGATCATTTAATTTAGTATCTGACAACCACAGATTTTATTTTATTTTTCAGGCCGGTGTTAATTGACCAGGAAAGATGGCCCAGTCAGACTCATGCTTATTAAACTATCCCATTTGCCTGATCATGGCAAGTTCAACCTTATATTATTAATGTCATAATAAGTCAACAGTCACTAGGCACCTTCTGGTTGATCACTTTGATGAATGTAGAAATAAATAAGACATAGCATTTGCTGTCAAAAAATTATAATCTGGCAATAGAGATGTGCACTCACTGTATTACACACCCACTGTGTTGAAAAGGAAAACCAAATAAGGAATTACATTTTCCTATGTACTTATATCTGTGGTAGGAAAATACTTTAAGTACCGTATCACAGATGGCATGACTCAGCATAACACTGAAAGATTCTGAGTGCTGGTACTGAGTTTCAAAACGTGAAATTAGTGTTTATGACAAAGATTTGGTTAACTACATGCATCATGTTTTTTCACACCCTAACCTAGATAAAGTCTCAATAGGATGCATTAGGGAAAAGAACAGATAAGCCAGAATGAAGCTAAGAGAGCTTAGAATTAATACAGTCCCTGAGAAAGCATCCTGCATCCTGTTTCACACAAGCTCAATCCTGCCTAGCAGGGAGAACAATAGGAAATCCCAGGGTAGATTTGAAGATCGGCATATGCAAGTAGCATCCATTGGGTGTTGGGCAGGAGGGAGGAGGGGATGGTAAATTCACACCTAATGGGTGCGGTATGCACTGTCTGATGATGAGCATGTTTGTAGCTATGACTTGGCTGGTGCACAGGAAATATATGTAAACTCAACGTTTGTACCCCATAATATTCTGGAATTAAAAAAAAAAAAAGATTGGACAGAAGAGGAGACCTTTGCCTCAAACCCTGGTAGTCTGGAGAGGCAGACACTCAAGAATTCTTTCTGTGCAAGATACTGCAATGAAGCAATCAGAATGTCAGCATGGTGTGTTTAAGCACATGGGTCTGGACCAGTCCCACAAAGCTCTCCCCAAACATCCCCAAAAACTTGATATATAGAATCATATCCCATGTGCTCAACGCAGCATCAACAGGACACAGAGAGCCAGTGACCTGAATAGGGTTAAAGGGGTTGCATGCAGCAGGAACCTAGACAAACCTGCCAAAGAGCAGATACAAAAGAAAACATCTCAGGAGATAGCAACACAGATGGAGGATAATCATGTCACCCCATATTACCAGTATTGGCACACCATTAGCCCCCTCTACATTACATATAATCCCAGAAGAAAGTGGATAAAGAGACCGTGAACTGATTGAAATCTGGTTTCTATAACCCAGTAGAATGAATAGGGGCTCAAAATAGATACTAAGTTCAGTTACTAATGAAAAAAAAAAGTTACATCTTTTTATATACCTGAATTGGCATGGAATTAATATCCGCTACATACTTATGATTAAACACACACACAACATTGCTGACATCGAGCAATAAAATCCATTTCTTAGCTTTTTTAGTACTCAAGGCCAAAAGGAAAAACTTTACATTGTATAGTTATAACACAAGTTCTTTAGGAGATATTTTGCTAAAATTTAAAATGGCTGTTTCTGATTAAAGTTTTGATCAGAGTTGAAAATAGACAAGGTTTTTAATAACATCATTAAAGAAATTGCTAATGTCTCCTTAATTTGGCTTTTTATTCCACAAATATTTAATAAAATGGTGAATAAAACCTTAACATTTAAGACAGTGAAGGTGTTCCTGCAAAGTTATAAAAATATAGTTTGATTACCTAACCTGCTTTAAGGATAACTTTAAAAGGCCCAGAAAAGACAGAGAGGGTATACTTTAGACATCTTTCTAATCGCCAGTACCTTTGAATATATTACTATATGTGGTAAAAGGGAGCTTGCAATTGTGATTAAATTAAGGATCTTGAGATGGGGGGGTTATTCTGGATTATCAGGTGGTCCCAATATAATCATAAATGTCTTTATAAGAGGGAGGTAAAAGGATCAGAGAAGGTGATGTGAGGATGGAAGAATAGGTGGGTGAGGGAGGGAGAGGGAGAGATTTGAAGATGCTACGTTGTTGGCTTTGAAGGTGGAGTAAGGGGCCATGAGACAAGGAATGCAGGTGGTCTCTAGAAACTAGAAAAGGCAATAAAACAGATTATCTCCTAGCCTCCAAAAGGAATGCAGCCCTGCCAACACTTTGGTTTTAGCCCCACAGACCTATTTTGGATTCTGACCTGTAGAACTGTAAGATGATAAATTTGTATTGTTTTGAGCCACTGTGTTGTGGTAATTTGTTACAGCAACAATAGGAAATTCATATAGATATAGTCATAATTCCCATTTTACAAATGGATACTGATGTTTAGAACTAGGACTTGAACACAGATATGTCTGATACTATAACCTGAGTTCATAACTACTTTGTTATGCAGCTTCTATAAATCATTGGCATCTATTTTAAACTTGTATCCACCCAAAAGAATTAAGCTAGCCAAGCACGGTGGCCCGTGCCTGTAACCCTAGCACTTTGGGAGGCTGAGGCAGGAGGATTGCTTGAGGCCAGGAGTTCGAGACCAGCCTGAGCAAGAACAAAACCCCGTCTCTACAAAAAGTAGAAAAATTAGCCGGGCGTGATGGCACACACCTTTAGTCCCAGCTACTCGGGAGGCTGAGGCAGGAGGACGGCTTGAACCCAGGAGTTTGAGGTTGCAGTGAGCTATGATGACACCACTACACTCTAGCCTGGGCGACAGAGCAAGACCCTGTCTCAAAAAAATAAAATAAAATAAAAAAACAAAAAAAGTCAAGCCATTTTCTCAGTAAGATAAAAGCATTCCAATAATCAATAATGAACAGCTACTTTACTCTGCTCGTTTCTCATGCAATATACTAAAAAGACAGTATTAAAGGGGCCCAAAGACAGGTTCAGGTTATAGTCAAAAAGCTGAGAAAAGCACAAATCAACTGCTAGGATGGATTAAAAATAACAATAGTTTCTCAACTAAAGAGTCAAAGAATAAAGCAGCATTTCAAGGCAACTTTTAACCTAGGTTATTAAACAATAACTCAATTTAATGGAGCTCTCAAATAATATGGAGAACACTCAACATTCCATCACTGAACTATAAATTCCATGAGGGAAGGGACAAATTCTGCATTTGTTTTATATACCACCTTATCCTCAGCCCTCAGCACATTACCTGGCACATAGGAGAATAAATGCAAAATCTAGAATAGGGAGGTGATGTGTGATATGTGTCAAGTTAGCTAGACCACAATACCCAGGTATTTGTTCAACATTATTCTAGATGTTTTCTGTGAAGGTATTTTTTAGATGAGGTTAACATTTAAATCAGTAGACTTCAAGTAAAGCAGATTACCCTTCATGATATGGGTGGCCTTCATACAATCATTTGAAGGCTTTAATAGAAAAAGACTGACTTCTCTGGAGAGAGAGGCAATTCTGCCAGCAAACTGCCTTTGGACTCAAACTGCAACTATTACCTGGGTCTCCAGCCTACTGGCCTACCCTGCAGATTTTGGACTTGCCAAATCTCTACAATTATAGGAGCCAATTTCTTAAATCTCTCTATATATACATCCTATTGTTTCTGTTTCTCTGGAAAACCCTGACTAATACAAGGAAATTATCTTCTTTACCATAAAAGGTAGGATATACTGACCAAAGAAGTCATAAGCCCTTATTTAATTAATATTCTTCAAGTGTATTTGCTTTAAAAGTTTTTTTTTAGGTAGAGGAGTTGTTTTTATAGTATTTTATCAGATAGGTCCAGATTAAAAACTACAAGGAAGGAAAGAACAGAAGGTACTAACAAAAACAAAAACAGGATGCTTCCTTCTAAGCAACTTTATTTCTTGACAAATACTTTTTGTTTTTCCTATGTAATAATTCAACTCAAATGAAAACCATATTAGAATTGTCACTTCATTAAAATTATCATCCAATTTCCTAATGAATATAAAGGAATGCACTTAAAGCAAAGACATCTATGGTATGTAAGATTTACAGATAGTTTCATCAAAAATAATTAGAGATTTATTTTAATTACTCATCAAGAACAAATGAATGTAATTTTAAAAAGCACACATAATAATAAAGATCTTTTACCTCTTAATTGAAAGATTTTTGGAAGCCTTGTTGAAAAATTCTGTTTCGGCATTTTGGCTTTCAGCGCTCAGTTCAAAATGAATTGGATTTTTGTCAGAGGGTTCAACATTCTGAAATGAAGTAGGTCATACTTTGAGATCTGACTTAAATAAAAACACTAGAGAATTCTATTTAGATGAAAAGTAGCTCTTAACCACTGGGGTGAGGGGGGCATAGACTTTTGATTTCTGTAACTGTAACCTTCTTTTGTAAACTGTCCGTTTTCCCTGCTACGTAAGTGAAAGTGAAAACTTAATCACTATATTATAATGTAGGGATTTAGTAAATATAATAACTATGAACTGAAGATACCATCTAAAGAATAAAATGATAAATGATACATCTCTAAAATAGAAATAAATTATTAGATCTCAGTTGAGATGATTATAAGTAAAACATAAAAATTTGATTCATGAACTGATATAACCTATAAATGATCTCGAAGAAGTCACAAAATATAGATCTGAGTGGAAACACATGGTTATTTATAGGTATTCAATATTTCTGTAATAAAACAAAGAATATACTTTATTATCAGTCTGAGAACTAAAATAACCAATCATTTTATTGAAAAGTAGTCTCTGAATGTTTTTATATAATGACACCTACAGTTTCAAAGATCTACTTTTTCTGTGATTATCACCTAGATGCACTTCTACGTATTTTATTAGGTATAGCAACAATCTCCTGATTCCTTAGATTATATTATATAATGAAAAACCATTTGTTATTCCCACATATTTTTAAAATAGCACAGTCAGTATAAAGAAAACACTGAGATCACAAAATTAACCCTCAAAAGCATAAAATGATACAATATATAAACTATTCTTCAAAGATTTTAGAAAAATATGGGCAAATTATTCTGTGGATAACTTCTGATCCTCTGTTGTAATTCTGAAGACATGGTCTAAGATTTACTAAACAAAAATTAACCATAAATGAGTAAAGTTAATATTCAGCAGTAAGACTGACTGTAAATAAACAAAGCCTAATAGTTTGAATTACTATTTTAAAGAGTAAAAGCCATTAGGTTTAAACTGCCAAAGTGCAACCCTAACCAATCATTAATGTGCTAGGTCAAATTATTAATGTACTAAGCAATCAAATCATTAAGGTACCAGGTAATCAAATCACTTACTTTGAAAAGATACAATGTTTCCTTGCTGGTTAGTAACTGAAATTGAAGGTCAGGTATGTTACCATCACAAGGCAGGCATTCATAAAACTCAGGCTCCTTATGTGTCACAGAATAGAGAACTATGATAAAATTTCCAGATTCTGAAAAAACCCTGGAAAAAAATACCATTTAATTAAAATTTAATGAAGATAACAAGATTATACTTGAAGAACTTGATATAAATCTCCCAATCTAGTTAACAGGTTGACTAATGAGTCCAATTATTGGAAGAAATCTGTGGAGCTTAGTTTTTAAAGTTATTGATTTTTAATATTTAAAATACATTTTATTATGAAATACATATTCCTTGTAAAAACTCCAAATAACAGGCAAGTATGAAATAGAATATGAAAACCACCCCACCCCACTCTCCAGTTTAGTGTATAAACTTCCAGAATTTTTCCTTAGGCATACACAAATATTTTATGTAATTCAACAAAAATGGGGCCACACTATTTGCTACTACAATTTTTTATATGACAATCTATTTTGTATCTCTTTTCATGTCAATATTCTATATTATACCTCAGACCTCCTTATTCTTTTTCTTTCTTTCTTTCTTTCTTTCTTTCTATCTATCTATCTATTTATTTATTTAAGAAAGACAAGGTCTCTATTGCCCAGGATAGAGTCTGTCTGTCTGTCTATCTATCTATCTATCTATCTATTTATTTATTTATTTAAGAAAGACAAGGTCTCTATTGCCCAGGATAGAGTGCGGTGGCATCACCATAGCTCACTGCGATCTCAAACTCCTGGGCTCAAGCGATCCTGCCTCAGCCTCCCAAGCAGCTAGGACTAGCCACTTTGCCTGGCTAGTTTTTTAATTTTTATAAAGACAGGGTCTCTCTACGTTGCTCAGGCTGGTCTCGAACTCCTGGCCTCAAGCAATCCTTTTGCCTTGGCCTCCCAAAGTGCTGAAATTACAGGCATGAGCCACCATGCCCAGCCTTTATTCTTTTTTAGTGACTATCCAGTATTCCATTTTATAGATGTGCCATTCTTGATTCACTTAGACTTCTAAAAATGGATATTTAAATTATTTATAATATTTCACTATTTTAAGTACTGATAAAATGAACTTTAATTTTATTATTCACTAAATGATTCAACAAATATTTGTAAAGTCATCAGGAGTCCTTAAAATATACACTAACGATCTAAAAATACTTTAGTAATTATCTCTACTATGTAAAATATTGAATGAGAAATAATTTTGGGATATGTTACACTACCAACAAAACAAAGCAGTACAGGATAGAGAGGCAGAATATCTGTTCTGCTTAATTCCTCTTTCTGGGGTCGGATAAGACAACTGCTCAGAATGCTGTAAAGTACCACCCTAAGTTATAACAGTAATTAAGAGTACTGGTATCAGGAGTTTGAGGCTACATGCAGTGAGCTAGGATGATGCCACTGTACTCTAGCTGAGTGAAAGAGTGAGACCCTGTCTCAAAAAAAAAAAAAAAAAAAAGTACTGCTATCGAAGCAATTGCCTAATGCTTCAGATGAACACAGAATAATAGGGCTTCAAAATTAATTTTACAGAGCATCTACTATCAATATGAACTTAAAGCATGATCAGTAATTGACAATAAAACTTAATTACATTAAATCATACAAAGGATCAAAAACTAACACTTAATTTCTGCCTTACTGCAAATAAAATTAATTATCTTGCAAAGTTGAAATAAAATGTAAAAAGTAGAACTATAAAAGCATATGAAGAAAATACAAGAGTTTTTAAATTTCAATAAATACTCCTGGAGTGGGCAAATCCCTCCTAAGCAAGATAGAAAAAAAGATTGATAAACATGACTTTTTAAAAAGTCTGTTTGGAAAAAACACTGTAAACCAAAGTTAAATGAAATGACAATCGGGGGGGGGGAAGGAATCTTCTATATGTCTTATATATATTTACAAATATATATTTTTCTATATATTTTGTATGATTAATATATATTATATATGTATGTACATATACATAAAGAAAGTGAGAGAGAGCACTCTTACAAACAAAGCAATACGAAAAAGACGTACAATCCAAGAGAAAAATGGCAAAAGACATGAATAGGAAGTTCCTGGAAGTTGAGGTTATAAAACATTAGAAAAGATCACCTTTCATCTATCAGATTAGCAAAGATCAAAAGTTTAACAATGGCCTTCCACTTACCTCTCTGAACTCCTCTCCTGCTACTATCCCCTTCCCTCACTCTTCTCTAGCCACACTGGCCTCCTCCTTGATGTTCCTTGAAGATGCATGGTTATTTTCATGCAGGGCCTTTGCACTTAATGTATCCTGTGCCTGGGACACTGCCCATGTGGGACAGCCACATGGTTTACTCCCTCACCTCAAGTCTTTGCCTCCCTGACTACCCATTTAAAATTGCAACTCTCTACCTGCCACTATCATTCAGACACACAACATCCTCCTCTCTGGCTGTATTTTTCTCCACAGCACTCCCTACCCTTTAAAATACCATTTACTTCACTTATTCTGTTTACTGCCTATCTCTGCAGGATTTTATTTTGTTTACTACTTATTCCCAATACATGAATGTATCGTGGTACATAAGAGGTGCTCAATAAATATTTGCTTCACAGTGTTAGTAGGGGTAAAGAAAACAGGCACTCTTATATACTGTTGGAGGGATAAATCTGCAGTCTTTTTGTAGGGCAATTTGGCAATATCTACCAAAATTTAAAATTATATACTCTTTGGCCCAGAAAAAACACTTTTAGGAATTTATCCTACAAATATACTAGCATATGCACACAAAGATGTATGCGTAAGATTGTTAGTCTACCACTGCCTGTAAGACAAAAGGACCAGTTTTTAAAATATAGTATATATTATATGCCATTCAGTTGTAAAATATGTATATTAAATCTGTATATGCCAAGATGTAATGATCTCCAAGGTATAACGATATAGAGAAAAACGCAACATACAGAAAAGAAAGAATGATATGCTCCCATTTGTAACTTAATTTTTACAGGCTGGGGGAAGGTGACACTTATTTTTATATTAAAGATTTCAGGAAGAAAGCAAAAGACACCATTTAACAGTGACTACCTCTGAGAATGGGGTCTGGGAAAATGGAGTGGAAGAGAGACTTACTTTTATTGTGTATCTTTATGTATGTCTACTTTATTACCATGCAGTTGTACTGTCTTTCCAATAAAAAGTTGTTTTTTTTTTTTTTAACAAAAAGTCTATTGTAGACACTCAAGGTAGACAAAAACAGACTTTCTCATTTGAAAGTAAGAGGTAAATAGTGGCACCATGTATAACATATAATTAAATTAAATCAGGAACTGAGGCTAGATTGTTAGTCTACCACTGCCTGTAAGACAAAAGGACCAGTTTTTAAAATATAGTATATATTATATGACAATATATTATATTCCAATGTTTGCTTTAGTTCCCAGGTAGAAAATTAAATATGTCATTTTAGTGTACTAGTAGTAGCACTTGTAACTTAATAAAACACTTGTAAGGGAACAAATTCAAACTCATTTGCAGTCATTTCAGTGAAAGTTAATCTCTTTAACTTATAAAATAGAATCCTACAGTGGATGATTTCGAGGGGTTTTTTCCACCCCTAAAAAGCATATGTTCTGTTAGACAAGTAAATTCCTTGATATTTTCAGGTATACTGCAACCTTATCTTTTTTATCTGGTTTTATTCTCATTTAGTATATAAGGTTTGTTTTTTTTAATGTACTTGTTATAAGTATTGTAAAAGGTTAAAGCATTATATGGATTTTAAATGAGACCAATGAATTATTAATATGATCGGAGCAAAGATCAAAATAAAATACTACAGAATAAAATATCACTTGCCTCTCTTGAATGGAAGAACTGAACATGTATCGCAAGCAGCAAGCCCATACCTGAGGACTATAGATATGTATAATTCCAGATAGCCAACTAAAAGAAAAAAACAGAAATTAAAAACTACAGTAATTTACAAATTAACATACTTTAGATTACATTCTTCTCAAGGTAATATGGTAGATCCTTGGCATTTACATTGTAAGGCCTCACAAATAAGAAATCTACAAACACCTGACCGTTCTGATAACTAACAGGGAGAATATATAATCTATATCTTTATATATACCTATATTTATATATAGATACATATCTAGAAGAGGGAGAAGTGGAAGAGTGGGTGCGGTGGGGTGGGGGGAGAGAGAGAGAGAGAGAGAAACAAGCACCCACTTCTTTCTCTCTATCCTCTTCTACCTGAGATGTGGAAGAGACAATGGTCAATAGAGGTGAAAGCAAAATGTTACAATGAATTAGCCTGGACTGGAAAGAATGGGCTGAATTAGAAAAGACTGAAGTTCGTAGCCTAAAACTACTTTATAGAATTGCTGAGAGGATTAAATGCTGTAACATTTTTGCTAGCCTGAAACAGAAGGCTCTTAGTTAATATTCACTCAGACATCAATAACCCACTGACAAAACCAGGAGCATAGTAAATATACTGCAAGTAGATTTCACAGCCCAGAGAATATTTGCGCATTCTCATTAACTTTGTATGTGCCATTTCCAAACATGGGTTCTCTTCCCCATCAACCCTCCCTTCTACTATCCAAACAATTAAAGGTCTAGCTCAAGTTTGCCTTCTCTAAGAAAATGCCCCTCAGCTTCTTTTTCTTACAAATACTATAGTGTTTACTGTCTACACTGCTCAATTCATAGTAAACCATATACTTCATTATTCTTCTATGTGTCAATATTTGAATATTTTATCATCTCCTTTTGATTATAAATTCCTTGAGAAGGGGCTTTAAAGTTCAACACAGCATCAAACAGAATAGTACGTATATGACAAATGCTCGATAAATACTGAATGAATATAAATTTCTGAATAATCTGTCTAAATGTTATTAAGAACTAACTCTAAGGAGAAAGCCTTCTAAGATTTCAATTTCAACCAGAAAAATTCAATTTTTATCTGTATTATATATCGGAGTTCTTCCTAAGATTGGGAAAAATCTTATTTTAGCTGATTCTACTATTAAAATAAGAAAGCTTAATAACCACTGGTCTTTGTGGCTTTATAAGATGATCTAAATAGTCATAGTACAACTGATTCAGGTGCATATCATATACATTTGAATACATATTTGGCTGACAAAGTTTTCATAAATAATGCAACACTTACATTCCCACTAATGGTAGAGAATAAACCTTGGGATCAGATTCCAGCACAAGTAACAATTTGCGTGTTTCATCCATGGTGAGATACCTAAACAGAAGACATTTGTGTAAAAATAATGGTAAGTATGTACTTTTTATCTAAAAGAAATAGTCTGAGTACTTAAGTATATTTTAGGTAGGAGAGATAATTCAAATGAACATTGCCTGTCACACAAATGCACACAAAGAAAATAGCTCAAAGTGTTTGACTTGGCAAAAGAAATACTTTGGTAAAAGGAAGAAATTAAAGAGATTTAATGTCTTCAAACTTCTATCTACTAATGGTAGTTGAAGATTACACATCTTTTTAAAAAGTATGCTCTACAATTTTATTTGCAACTTACTCTAATCAAAAGTGTTAACATTAAGGTAGACAATTTCAGAATCAAATAGGTTTCCCTGGGAGAAGCGAACTTCCTGTTACTGCAAGTATTCAAACATCGAGGTGATTTGAAAAGTCTGCAGCAGATGTGACTTCTCACTGAAGGAGACTGAATTAGGAGAGGTATAATCAGCCTTCCATGTACTATATTCCTCCAACCACTGTCAAAGAACTTTGGTACCATCATGATAAAACCCAAGAGCTCACTGTTCCATAAAAGGACATTATACTACATTTACACTTTGTTATTATATTTATTACTGAAAGTAAGTTTTAAGAGTACGAAATACCTCAGTAGAATTGTTCAGAGTTAATTTTATTGTTATGGTTTTAAATCATAGAAATAAAAGCAATGTCATTAGTAATATAAAGTATTGATAGCACCACTGATGATATATTTTGCTGCTATAATGACCCTAAAACATAATTAATTTACCATACCTGGTAACAAGAAGATTAAGCCTGAGTTGGCATAAGGTTTATGTATCAACAATGACATACCTGCCTTAAAAGTTCTCCCCAGCCTTGCCCACCTGATAAATTCCTATTCCTTAAAAGAACTAATTCAGGCTTTCCATGATTTTCCCAGGCAATGTGGACACACCTTCCTGCTTTCCCAGCACTGTATATAAACTTCCATTATAGCATATCATGTTTAGATGTTAACATACTAAACAGAAAATAAGTATAGTTCTGTGTGTGTATTTTTGTGTTGAGACAGGGTCTTGCTCTGTCCCCCAGACTGGAGTGCAGTGGCACGATCAAAGCTCACTGCAACCTCCAACTCCCTGGCTCAGGCAATCCTCCTGGCTCAGCCTTCTGAACAACTGTGACTATAGGTGCTCACCATCACACCTGGCTAATTTTTAAAAGTTTTTAAATTTTTTTGTAACAATTGGGTCTCACTATGTTGCCCAGGCTGGCCTTGAACTCCTGGCTTCAAGCAATCCTCCCACCTTGGACTCCCAAAGTGCTGGGATTACAGGTGTGAACCACTGCACCTGGCCCAAATACACTTTTTAAAAAATCTGTTTATTTCCAGTGGCTAACATATTAATAATACCTATTCCATAATAGACCCTAATAAACATTATGGCAAATGAATGGATGTGGTTGGAGAAAAGGGAAAATGTCACAAATTTAATAGATAATTCTAGATATGAAGGGGCAAGGGGAATATGTGATTGAACAGAATATTGAACATCCTGGTTATAATGAGCATGCCAAGGGGTCACAGATGGATAATTCAAAGAAAGGTAAATTCATGCTGTGTGAGTAGATGGGCATGGGTAATAAGGAAAACAAATTAATTTTTTGGTTAATTTTAACAAGATCACTATCACTTTTGACCATTCCACAATTTTGAAATACGCCAGCACTTTTTCCTTTAAGCCATTCCAACCAGACAGCATCTCTCTAGTCAGAATCTGGGACTCAGAACAGGACCCTCCTGCTGCTCCAGGGATTTTCTCTCCTTTACTCATCTTCTTTTGAAGAGGCATTTTTAAAAGATAAGACCTGGAGTTGAGTGTACTTTGGCAAACATTTTGGCCCTAAATACCTAACAGGAACTAGGGTGGAGTCAGTGGGAAAGGAAACCAGAAACATAATGCTTACAGCTGCCTCTGGTCAAACTTTAAGGCAGAGGGTACTTACATTGTCTAACCTAGTTTAGTAGACAATGGATAAATAAAGCAGATGAGGATTCAGGGAATCAACTCTGCTGAGGATTAGAAAGCATGCATTTTTGGCTTACATTTCCTAAGGAACTAAGAGTGGTGATAGGAAGCTGGAAAGGATTTTGCTCCAGCTATGTGAGGAAACTATATCCTCAAGTAGTTGACAATTTAGTAAGCAAGAGTACTATAAATCTTTATTTAATTATCCCCTTTCTCTATCGGTAATGCTTATTATTTATAGTTAAAACTGCATATTATATAAATACTCCAGCCTTTCTTAGGTTCATAATCAGTCAGGTTATAGTTAAAAAACAAACAAACGAACAAGAAATGCCCTAAAACCTAGGCAAACAAGGTAATTTCTCCTTACAGTTTCACATCATAAAATATCAACCAATTTTAATGGAACTTTTACCACCAATTTTTTTGTGGGTAGTGGGCACAACTCCTTAAAAGAAAACTCTACATTCAGCAAAAATTAACAACTTCATTTTTTACTTTCCCTGATTATTGATCAAGCCATCAGATCTCTGGCATATAAACTGACTGCACAATTATTTCATGTTATGTGGATATCCTGAAAATAGACCAATGCAACCAATATTTAAAATTCTGGATTAATATATCTTTCACTTACCCATATTTATAAGTCCCTTGAACTTGAGAAATATTCAGATTACTGCTCAAGTTCCTTGCAAGAGCTGTTGGGATAATGGGGATGGGCTTCACAGGTGTGCATCTGAAGTTATTTGCTAGAGTTACTGCTGCCCAATGCAAGTCAAAATGCACATTGTCCAAACTCTCCCTGGAAGTGATATGAGCTCTCAGCGAAAGCAGCTTACCACAGTCCAAGGAATCTTTGCTACATACATGGTGCTGTAGAGCCTGAGGAATCAATATTAAACAATTATTTTAAAACTTTGAAATGTGTCCATATCTCTAAAGTTCATTTTATACTGCTGCATATACACATATAATATCTTGCACTAACAAAATTAAATTAGTTCTGATTTACAACATTTCATTTCTCATTTCTTCCACGTGACCAAAAGACTACGTGAATAATTATATCGAAACAAATAAGATTTACTGTCCCAAGCTCCATTACACATTTCCAACTTAGATGTCCTAGCAGCACTTTAAATTCTTTTTTTTTTTTTGAGACAGAGTCTCACTCTTTCTCCCAGGCTAGAGTGCAGTGGCATCATCACAGCTCACTGCAACCTCAACCTCCTGGGCTCAAGCCATCCTCCTGCCTCAGCCTCCGGAGTAGCTGGGACTACAGGTGGGCAGCACCATGCCTGGCTAATTTTTCTATTTTTTGTAGAGACAAGGGTCTCAACTCTTGCTCAGGCTGTGCACTTCAAATTCTTATTGGGGAATGTCACCCACAATAAATATTTACTAGATGGGAAAAAATGGACATAAATTAATTCTGACTCAGCCTCAGAGAATCTAAAATCCATTCCTTTTGGATTCCTTTCTTGTTACCCCAAATTGTTAAGCTGGTTCTTCCTGTGTATTTGCTTGTGCCCACTGTGTCCTCTCTAGTCTCATGGCTACCACTCTACTTCAAGCTAATACATCCCTCTTTCATACATACCCAACTACTGCAATGGCTACCTTCTCTGACTTCAGTCAGCCTACCCTATCAGATTAACTATTTCTGATTCAACAGTGTTTCCTCTTTTCAAAAACCTTCAATGACTTCACGTCCCATATGACAAAGTTCAAATTCCTTAGCCTGGTAGACGAGGGTCTCTATAATCTGGCCAAACTAATATTCCAGTCTGACTGCCCATAATTCCAGCAAAAATTTACACCCTTAACATTAGCCTGAGCACATTTTGAACTTTCCTATTTTGGTCACACTGCATCCTCTTCTGGAATGCTACCTGTATCATTTACCTCAGAAATCACATTTGATTGGATTTTAGGTCCACAACAATTCAATCATAAATCATTATGAATACTTTCCAAATACGGGTTTATTAAAACACAGCATACTAAACATAGTTTGATCCTTGGGTTGAATTAAGAATAATCAATGAGGATGGGTGCAGTGGCTCACACCTGTAATCCTAGCACTCTGGGAGGCCAAGGCAGGAGGACTGCTTAAGCTCAGGAGTTCAAGACCAGCCTGAGCCAAGAGCGAGACCCTGTCTCTACTAAAAATAGAAAAAATGAGCCAGATGTGGTGGTGCACACCTGTAGTCCTAGCCACTTGGGAGGCTGAGGCAGGAGGATTGCTTGAGCCCAGTTTGAGGTTGCTGTGAGCTAGGCTGACGCCACAGCAACAGAGCAAGACTCTGTCTCAAAAAAAAAAAAAAATAACCAATGATAAATCTCACCTTAAAAGTTGAACTGAAGTCATCTGCATTGTAAACTATCACTTCTCTTGAACAAAGTCCCTGAGTTTGAACTTTGCATGGAATCAAAAAGTCCCCAGGAAGAGAAGCAGTAGGGGTTAATTCTAAGCATTCGGGTACTTCTCGACCAGGATCAAAGCGGTCTACTGTCAATGTCACACCTTCTTCATCTGAAGAACAAAAAATAACAGCTATTATATAGCATGCTAATTAAAAGCATGAAATCAAGCTAGACTACATTACAGCAAAGCACTTTGTTCATACCAATAGTATAGCAAACTCTTATTTTAAAAAATGACTTGCTTACATGTCCTTCCACCTGACTAGATTGTGAAGTCTGTAATGAATAGTTTTACTCATCTTCATATCCTTGGTGCACAGCAAATAAAACTAGCACAAAGCACATACAATAGTTGGCTGAATCAATAAATATAAATTCTATTATGGTCATACAAGTAATTTTTTAAAGTATATTACCTTCATCCACTGTGAGAGAACCAAGTAAAAAGCATGGCAAATTTTTTTTATTCTGCTTAGCATGACGATAAGCAAGTCGAATGGTCTTTTCAGTTACCACAAGCTTTGGATTTCTGAAAAATAACAAAAATCTTTTATAAATGTGATGGATCCGATATCCTAAAAAACCCTCCTGCCATAAAATGCTAACTAAAATATAACATATATCTTTTAAAAGATTACTGTCAAGAAATCCCAGGGTCAAAGGCAGGAGGTAGGGAGGTCCACTTGGAAACCAGAACAACAATAAGCAGACGTTGAAGCTATAGTTGTTCTCTAAGCATTTACTTAACTTTATGAAACAGAGCAGGAATTGACAAACTATGAGGCTGGTCTCCTGTTTTCGTAAATAAAGTTTGATTGAAACAGTCACATCCATTTGTTTATGTATGGTCTATGGACTTTAGATATTAACATTACAGTAGGAAAGTTTATAGCAGTAAGTGCCTACATCAAAAAAGTAGAAAAATCTTCAAATAAACAACTTAATGACGTGTTTCAAAGAACTAGAAAAACAAGAACAAACCAAACTCAAAGTAAGAAGAAAAGAAATAATAAAGATCAGAGCAGAAAGAAATGAAATTGAAACCAAAAAATCCCACAAAGACCAACAAAAGTTTTTGAAAAGTAAACAAAATTGACACACCTATAGTCAAACTAAAAAGAAAAAACAAAGAAAAAAAGAAAGAAGACCAAAATAAATAAAATCAGAGATGAAAAAGGAGACATTATAACTGATACTGCAGAAATCCAAAGGATCATTAGAGACTACTATGTGCAACTATATGCCAATAAATTGGAAAACCTAGAAGAAATGGATAAATTTCTAGACATATACAACCCACCAAGATTGAACCAGGAAGAAATCCAAAACCTGAATAAACCAGTAAGCAATGAGATAGAAGTAGCAGTAAAAAGTATCCCATCAAAGAAAAGTCCAGGACCCAAAGGCTTCACTGATGAATTCTACCAAGAAGAACTAATACCAACCCTACTTAAACTATTCTAAAAAATCCAGGGGGAGGGAATGTGCCTAAACTCATTCTATGAGGCTTGTATAACCCTGATACCAAAACCAGACAAAGACACAACAAAAAAGAAAACTATAGGACAATATCTCTGATGAACATAGATGCAAAAATCTTCAACAAAATACTAGCAAACCAAATTCAACAACACATTGAAAAGATTATTCATCATGATCAAGTGGGATTCATCCCAGGGATGCAAGGATGGTTCAACATACACAAATCAATCAATGTCATACATCATATCAACAGAATGAAGGACAAAAACCATATGATCATTTCAATTGATGCTGAAAAAGCATTAGATAAAATTCAACATCCCTTCATGATAAAAACTCTCAAAAAAACTGGATACAGAAGGAACTTACTTCAACACAATAAAAGCCATATATGGCAGAACCACAGCTAGTATCACACTGAATGGGGAAAAACTAAAAGCCTTTCCTATAAGATCTGCTGGAACAAGACAAGGATGCTCACTTTCACCACTGTTATTCAACATGGTACTGGAAGTTCCAGCTAGAGCAATCAGACAAGAGAAAGAAAGGGCATACAGATTGGAAAGAAAGAAGTCAAATTATCCTTGTTTGCAGATGATATGATCTTATATGTAAAGAAACCTAAAGATTCCACTAAAAAACTATTAGAACTGATAAGCAAATTCAGTAAAGTTTCAGGATACAAAATCAACATACCAAATAGTAGCATTTCTATATGCCAACAGTAAACAATCTGAAAAAGAAACCAAGAAAGTAATCCCATTGACAGTAGCTACAAATAAAATACCTTGGAATAAACTTACTAAAGAAGTAAAAGAGCTCTATAATAAAAACTGTAAAACATTGACGAAAGAAATTGAAGAGTACAAAAAAAAAATGGAAAGCTATTCCATGCTCATGGATTGAAGAATCGACATTGTTAAAACGCCAATACCACCCAAAGCAACCTACAGATTCGATGCAATCCCCATCAAAATACCAATAACATTCTTCACAGAAATAGACAAAATAATCCTAAAATTTATATGGAACCACAAAAGACCCAACCAAAGCCACCCCGATCCAAAAGAACAAAACTGGAGGAATCACATTACCTGACTTCAAATTATACTACAGAGCTGCAGTAACCAAAACAGCACGGTACTGGCATAAAAACAGACACACAGACCAATGGAACATAACAGAGAACCCAGAAACAAATCCACACATCTATAGTGAACTTATCTTCAACAAAGGTGACAAGAACATACAGTGGGGAAAGGATAGTCTCCTCAATAAATGGTGCTGGGAAAACTGGATATCCATAGGTAAAAGAATGAAACTAGACCCTTATCTCTTGCCATATACAAAAATCAAATCAAAATGGATTAAAGACTTAAATCTAAGACCTGAAACTATGAAATTATTAAAAGAAAACACTGGGGAAATGCTTCAGGACACTGGTCTGGGGAAAGACTACTTGAGTAATACCCCCAAAGCACAGGCAACCAAAGCAAAATTGGACAAATGGGATCACATCAAGCTAAAAAGCTTCTGCACAACAAAGGAAACAATCAACAAAGTGAAGAGACAACTCACAGAATGGGCAAAAATATTTACAAACTACCCATCTGACAAGGGATTAATAACTAGAATATATAAGGAGCTCCAACAACTCAGTAGGAAAAAATCAAATAGCCCGATTAAAAAATAGGCAAAGGATCTGAATAGACATTTTTCAAAAAAAAACATACAAATGGCCAATAGTTACATGAAAAAATGCTCAATATTATTAGTCATCAGAGAAACGCAAATCAAAACTACAATGAGATATCATCTCACCCCAGTTAAAATGGCTTTTATCAAAAAGACAAGTCAATAACACTGCTGGCAAAGCTGTGGAGAAAAGGGAACCCTGGTACACTGTTGGTGGGAATGTAAATTAGTCCAACTGCTATGGAGAACAGTACGGAGATTCCTCAAAAAACTGAAAACAGAACTACCATATGACCCAGCAATCCCACTGCTCGGTACACATCCAAAGGAGGGCAATTCAGTATACCAAGATGATCTGCGCTCCCATGTTTATTGCAGTGCTATTCACAATAGCCAAGGTATGGAATCAACCTAAGTGTCCATCAATGGATGAATGGATAAAGAAACTGTGGCACATATACACAATGGAATATTATATAGCCACAAAAAAGAATGAAATCCTGCCATTTGCAACAACATGGATGGAACTGGAGAATGTTAAGTGAAATAAGCCAAGCACAGAAAGGCAAATCTCACATGTTCTCACTCATATGTAGGAGCTAAATACTAAAAACAATGATCTCATGGAGACAAAGAGTAGAATGATGGCTACCAGAAGCTGGGAAGGGTAGTGGCAAGGGAGCGGGGGGTAAAGTGGGCATGCAAAAATATAGTTAGATAATGAGATAGAATGAATAATATTTGATGGCACAACAAAATGACTATAATCAACAGTAAGTTAGGATACACTTTAAAATAACTAAAAGAGTGGAACCGGAATGTTTCTAACACAAAGAAACGATAAATGTCTGAGGTGATGGATACCCCCAATTACCCTGATTTGATTAATTCCCATTGTATGCCTGTATCAAAATATCACGTGTACCCTACAAAGATATACAATTATTATGTACCCATAATAATTAAAAATAAAACAAAACAAAAATTATAGTAATCCCCCTTTACCTTTGGGTGATATGTTCCAAGACCCCCAGTGGATGCCTGAAACTGTGGATAGCACCCAACCCCACATATATTATGTTTTTTCCTATATATACATATCTATGACAAAGTTTAATTTATAAATTAGGCACAGTAAAAAAAAAAAAAAATAGGCCCAGTAAGAGATCAACAACAATAGCTAACAATAAAACAGAACAATTACAATAATACAGTGTAACAAATATGTGAATGTAGTGTGTATGTGTGTGTGTGTGTGTGTGTGTGTTTCTCTCTCTCTCTCTCTCTCAAATTATCTTTTTTTTGTTTTGTTTCAAGAGACGGGGTCTGGCTATGTTCCCTAGGCTGGACTCCTGGGCTTAAGTAATCCTTCTGCCCCAGCTCCCGAAGTAGCTGGGACTAAGGTGTGATCTGGCTCAAAATATATTATATTGTACTGCAGATAAGTGAAACCACAGAAAGTGAAACCATGGATAAGGGGGGGAATACTGTATTGAATACAAAATATAAATAAATATGATTAAAGTGTTTAAAGAAATATAAGAGGAAAACCAAAATATGAGCAAGGAAAAATAAACTATGAAAAAAGACCAGGCAAATTTGAAAAAGAACCATATAGAACTTGCAGAAATCAAAAATATAACCAATTAAAAACTCAATGGATTACATAACCAACTGGGGATAGGTATACGAATGTTTATTATTATTCTATAAACTATGCATATATATTACAAATATTCTTTCATATTTACAGTATACTACCACATTTTAAAAACCTAAATGATAACTAAAAGAGTAGAATTGGAATGTTTCTAACACAAAGAAATGACCAATGCCTGAGGTGATGGATACCCCCATTACCCTGATTTGATTAATTCACAATGTATGCCTGTATCAAAACATCACATGAGCCTGAGCAACAGCGAGACCCTATCTCTACAAAAAATAGAAAAATCAGCTGGGTGTGGTGGCACACACCTGCAATCCCAGCTACTCCAGAGTCTGAGGCAGGAGCATCACTTGAGCCCAGAAGTTTGAGGTTGCAGTGAGCTCTGATGATGCTACTGCACTCTAGCCAGGGCGACAGAGCAAGACCATGTCTCAAAAAAAAAATCACATGCACCCTATAAATATGTACAACTATTATGTACCTGTAATAATTAAAAATTTAAAAATAAAAAAAAAAACCCTAAATGGACAGGTTACATGGCAGTTAAACACAGCTAATGAGAAAATTGGTAGAGATGAAAAACAAAGGAAATTACTCAAAATGTAGTACAGAAAAGGAACAACAGAAAATATAAAAGACAGGTTAAGAGACATGGAGAAAAGAATGAACAGTTCTAACAAACATTTAATTGAAGTTCCACAGGACCCTCCTTGTTTTTGTCAATGGTACCCTCCTTCTCTGTCAACTAGTTTAGGGCTTGAATACTTTTTGACTTGTATCTTTCCTTTCAATTCCTTTATTTCATCAATCATCAAATACCATACACTGTTTCTTCAAAACACTTTGTTTCATTCTTTCCTCTTGATTTGAATACTGCTACACTGCTCTAAGTCCTTATAATATATACCATTTATTGAATACTTTCTATTCTAGGCATTGTGTCAACTGCTTTACAGAGTCTATCTTATTTAATCCTTACAAGAGTACTATGAAACAGGTACTATAGCTATTTTATAAATAAGGAAACTGATGCCTGGCTACTTTACTGAGGTCATATAAATAAGAAATGGTAGAATGAGGATTTGACCCTCTAGGCATTTTGACTCCATTATAGCACCTTAAACCACTACAGCATACATCCATGTGATTACAGAAAAGCATCTCACAGCTAGGCTGACTCTAGGCTCTCCCCACTATAATCTATCCTTGGAATACTGCTTTTAACAAGTAACTCTCTTATAGTCAAAATCTCAAGGATCTATTTTCTATTACTTTAAGCCTAAACTTCTATATCTTTCTTTCAAGGTCCTGGACATAACCATAATATTCTATTAATATATTCCTTCTTATCTGATCCACTCAAAATCAGTTGAATCTTCTCCATGTTCTACAAAGACACCATGCTGACACATGAAGAAAAACTTTCAGTTTTTATATAGTTTGTCTCTTTTGAATTCCTACAATACTCAGAACTTTAGATTTGCAGAATATTTTAAATGAGAAATTAAGATTATTTCTCAAAAGCATGAAGAATAGATTTAAGAAGAAGCAGAAGGAGTATTTTGTCTGAGGGGAGCTTCTGAATGGAAAATTAAAGAAAATATCAATAATTGGTCACAGTAATCCACTTTGCCTTAAACATCCTTTTTTGACTCTTGTTTATATTGGTTTAATTTGAAAAAGAAATATCTTATACCTGTAGTAATTGAGATGTAGGTAGATGAAATCTCCAATTGGCATCGGGTTCCAAAGTGCACATTTTGATGGAGGAAAGTGGAAAGGTACCATCCTGCTTGAAGGAAACCTTTTAAAAAAATAATTTAAAATTAAAGCACAAGGAATAGCAAACTTGGTAGAAATTCTATAAGAAACAATTAACTATCTTTAAATGATGGTACTTCTCAGATTACTTCTGTAATTTCAAAAGTGGCAAAGAATATTTTTTTAAAAAAGTTAAAAAAGAAAAGAAAATTCACTTGTAACTCTACTGCCAGGTAAATAAGCATTCAAAATTTAGGTATGGCTTTTTTGTCCTTTTTTCTCCTATGCATATGTAAATTTATGTACACACAAGCTTTTAAAAAAGAACTGGATAACTGATCCTATAAAATCCATTTTAAGTAACAGAAGAACCAAGTATAAACCATAAATTTACATTTAAATTTAAAATTAAATCTGTCTTTCTGCACTAATTTCTAGATAATTGCTAGATAATACATAACAGTTATGAAAAGCACAAAAACTTAATAGATCTTAATTAATTCCCAGTGTTTCCAAATTTGGCATTTTGGGTCCAATTATTGTACAAGTTTAATTATAGAAGCATCAAAAGGACATTATTATAAATAATTTCTCAACAAAGATCCTGAAGGCAACATAAAGCAAGGTTTCGATGTTAAATCATACAGGATAACAATCATAAAATTTTTATTTTACTAACTGTGTAACATGAGAAAACCACAATAAGAAAAAGACAATGGAAAGGAAAGATCAGGGAGAAAATATCGTCCAAAGTTACATATAATTAAAGCAAAAAAACTCTCACAGTGACCTACCTACAACAGTGCATTTGCATGATGGTAGACTATTAAATAGTTAAACTGAAAGAATATTTATCATATTCTAAGGATACCTTGTTTTAGATCTAACTTTCATGCATCACCTGATGAAGCATCTCAACTAAACTAATAGGCCCAATTTATTATCATATATGTTCCTTTTGCCTTCCACATAATAGGCATCATACTGGGCACTTTATATATACAATATTTTTTGCTAAAACATTCCAGAAACACTTTATTATCCATTTTATTGATAACAAACTGTAAGTTTCCTAACTTCATACAGCAATTAAGTAGCAGAGCTGAGATATGAACCTAAGTGCATCTGATTTCAAAACTCATATTTCTAGAAGCTGAATTGTGTACCAGTTTAGAGTTTGGGTTCATATTCTGGCTCCACCACATTCCTGCTGTGTGTTTTTAAATCCTTATCTACTGCCCATCAATACATGAGTGGATTAATAAAATGTGGTATATGTATACCATGGAGTACTACTCAGCCATAAAAAAAAATGGTGAACTAATACCTCTTGTATCAACCTGGATGGAACTGGAGACCATTCTTCTAAGTGAAGCAGCACAAGAATGCAAAAACAAACACCACATGTACTCACCATTAAATTGGAACTAATCGATCAATACTTATGTGCACATATGGAAATAACATTCATTGGAAATCAAGCAGGTGGGAGGGGGGAGGAGGGGATGCGTAAATTCATACCTTATAGGCACAATGCACACTATCTGGGGGATGGGCACACTTACAGTTTTGACTCAAACAGTACAAAAGCAATTTGCGTAACCAAAATGTTTGTACCTCTGTAATATTCTGAAAAAAAAAATTCTTATCTAATTTCAGCTCATAATATCTATAGGAAGGATTTTCAAACCTCCCTTTATGAGACAAGAATGGTCTGAGATTAAGAAATTTGTTCAAAGTCACAAAGGAGTAAGTGACAAAACTGTAAGTTTTTCTGTCTCTAGTATTTATCATTTACCTACCACTGAGAGGTAGTACAACACAGGAGTTTAAGGCAGGGAGCCTGGAAATCAACCTCTTGGGTTTGAAATCTGGCTTCAAAATGTGCTAGCTGTGCGACCTTGATCAAGTTAATTAACTTTTCTTTGCCTCAGATTCCTCATTCATTAAATGAGATATCAGTACCTCCTTGGAGAGTTACACTAAATATTAAACAAGTCAGTATATGTAAAGTGCTTAAAAGAATTCCTACTTCATTATAAGTGATCAATGTTAGCTATTTCTTTTTCGCTCTCAATAGTCCGCAGTATGTTTAAAGCCCAAACTACACTACTTCAGGTTTACTTCCTCAGCAGTAGATAGTAGAAATCAAGTTTAAATCCTGGGTATATCACTTACTAACTGTTAAACCTTGAGTAGGTTAATCTCTCTATGCTACAGTTTTCTCATTAAACAAAAAATTGTAGATAATAATAGTACTTATCTTACAGGTTTGTTGTGAGGATTAAATAAGAATAATGCATACAAAGTGCTTAGTACAGCACGTGGCACATAGCAAGACTTAAACAAATACTGTCATTAGTTTTTTTCTTAACCTGGAGTATATGGGTCAACTTTGGAGGCAGGGGAAACATAAACTGAAACTTGTACCTCAAAACTGGGTGTAAAATTTTGCATAAGTGTATGTAAGTGCTCTTTCTTAGGGAATAAGATTCATAGCTCTTTGAATATCAGACATTCAAAGGGGTCTGTAAACCACTCCCCACACATCCACTAATCAGAACTGCCATGCTAAACCCCAGAGATTACTGAAAACCAGAGGTCGCTAAATGAGTGAAAGAAAGAGAGTTGAATACACCAGGAATAACCAGTGTAAATCACAGGAGTATATATCTTACCTAGAATGTAAGGAATGAATTTGACCTCATACTCAATCTGATAATAAAATTAAAAAGAGAATATACTGAATTTGTTACACAACTATACATTTCAAAGAACAGAAGTTGACAAATTTTCGAAGAATAAAATAAGTGGGGGAGAACAGAAGGGCCACAATTAAAGCAAAAGGAATATGATAGCCTCCTTGAGTCATGTTTTCCATGGTCTTCATCAAGAACATCTGGTACAAAGAAAGACAATACAGAGAAAAAAGGTACCCCGTGGATGCAATTCTAGTTTGGAATAAAAAAAAAAAAATTCACATACCTGCATTAATTGTTCTTCCCTAGGGGAAAAAGAGCAATAAATGATCCAAAGAGCCAAATAACACAAGCCAATTTGCCTAGTCCCCAAAGTAATGACAGACAGAAAATTAGCAGACAGATGGCAAGCTCCTCCTTCCTACACCACATGAGTGGGAAAGACTTAGGACATTTGAGGAACTTGGTATACGCAGTATGAAATTATTCCCATCAAGGAATTAGTATCCTGAAGAGGGAAGAAAAGCAACCACTTTCCCACTTGTCTAGGATGTAAATAAACATCTATGTAAAATTTAGCCTCACTAGTGTAGGTACTGTTTCCCATCAATAAAAATATCTTCTACGTAACTAAAATAAGTGGAGGAGGAAATGGAACTAATATTTACTGAGTGCCTACTATGTACCAGACCCTTTAGTTCAGTAATCTTAGTTAACTCTCCACAATAATCTTCTGTTAGATAGAGATTAACACCCCCATTTTACAGATGAGGAAATGAGGCTTAGTTAATTAACTTGATCAAAGACAGCCACCTAACAAGTGGTAGAGTTGGGATATGGACTCAGATTTTCCTAATTCTAAAGATTATGTTCTTTCTTCTCTTCCAACCTACCTTCCCAAGTTATGTGGACAACTGTAAAAAAAAAATTTTGTAAAAATATTTCTATACCTGGTATTCATCTGGGGCCTTGGAAGAGGATATATGGGCTCCATGATATTTGGTGAACGATTTATTTAATTTCAAATCCTCAGTATCCTAAAGAAGTAAAGAGAATATTACTAATGAATGATAAAAACGAGGAATATGAAAATGATTTAACCATATATTAACAAAATTATAGGCAAAATTAGGTTCCTTATATGAAGTGTGACTATAGATTAATAATAGTAAATGCTTGTAGATTCTGATCACTTTCATACTTTACAGTCCTTCTGCCTATAAATTACTCTTAATATTTATTCTAAGCAGCAAAACCTACCAATATACCTATCCATTAAGAAAAGCACAGATTCTGCTCTAAAATCTTTGTATCAACTTAGTGAGCTGGGTAGGGCAAGTAGTATTTAATGTGTGAGGTCTTTTTCTTTTCTTCTTTTTTTTTTTTTGGGAAACATGGTCTCACCGTCACCCAAGCTGTAGTACAGTGGCATGATCACAGCTCTCTGTAACCTCAAACTCCCGGGTTCAAGCGTTTCTCCCGCCTCAGCCTCCCCAGTAGCTAGGACCACGAGCGCATACCACCATGCCTGGCTAACTTTTAAAACTTTTTGTAGAGATGGGGTCTCCCTATGTTGCCCAGGCTGGTCTCGAACTCCTGGGCTCAAACGATCCTCCCACCTCAGCCTCCCAAAATGCTGGGATTACAGGCATGAGCCACTGCGCCTGGCCTAAGGTATGAGACTTTGACGAAAAGCCTCAATCCTCAGAAAACCACAAAGCAGTAGACAGGAATAATTTGAGCTAGATATTTATTGAACCTATAACAAAGTCATCAAAGAATCTTCAATCTTGTGGCACCAGAAGAAAAATACTGACTTGTATCAGTGAAAAAATCAGTGTTCTATTTTTTTTGGCTCCACATGCCCTATCCGGGTACTCTCATACACTCCCATTGCTTTCATTCATCTGGATAGCTCAAACCTTCAGCTTCCACCTCTCTTCTGAGTTTCAAACTCATATTTCCAATTGCCAATTGGATAGCTTCACCTAAATATTATCGAAGCAAATTACAGACGTCTTAGTCCTTTCTTTACAGTTCAGTATTTCCTATATTCTTCTAAGTCTTAGAGTTCTTTAGGTCCTGCACATTCTGCTTCAATTTTAGCAAAAAGGAATTGTCTGAAGCAAGATAAGGAATTATTAATACAGGTGCATAAATAATTTAGAAGATAATTTTTACATAAAGTCAGAGACTAAAAATATTTGCAAAAACAAATTCCTATTGAAAGTACCCTTAGAAGGTTGATTAAAAAGTCCTTCTTAGAGATATCTGGACTTCAAAGGTTTAATGCAGCTTCTGTGGAATGCAGGCTTTAAACTCTAAAGCCCTGCACTTAGTTGTCATGGATAACAGTATTCAGACGGTTAACTGTAACTCTACAAAGTATATAAAGTGCCATTTTTTTCTTCATTAAACAGAAGTGTCTTAAAATTCCGTATTTGTATCTTCTTCCTTTATGCATTAGGGTGAAAATATGGATAATGTTGATGTATTTCTCATTTTAAAACAATACACATAAGGTATTTTATTCTGATGGCATTGTCCAAGCAATTAAAGCTAATGAAACTAAAACCACACCAAACCTAGCAAAAGATATTCTCCTTGGATAATGGAATCATTGTGTGTCAAATGGAAACCATCAAATCATCCTCATCTCTTCTTCCTCCCTCTTTCCCTACATAAATTCTTTCCATCCCCACCACTTTAGTTGCTAACTTCATCAACTATCACCAGATTTATTTAAAAGTCCCCACAGTGCTGCTAGAAGGGTATTGCTATATAAATCTGATCAAGCTATTCTCCAGTTTAAAAAGTTGATGCCTCTTCTTTATATACAGAATAAAGGACCTTTACAATCTGGCCCCACCCTATTATTCCAACCGTTTCCCTCATCCACCCCATCCTACATCCCAGTCAAACCGAACTCCTTGCAGTCTCCCAGTTTCAGTATCTGCGCAGGCTGTTCCCCTCTACTTGGAATGCCCTGATAAGCCCCCATCATCCCTCACAATCCAACTCGAATGTCACTTTCTCTGTGAAACTTTCTCCTAGACACCATGGTGATGTTACTACCGCCTCTGTGTTCACACACATAGCATTTTCACCGTTTGCTGTTTACACAGTACTTCCAGTAGACCACGAACTTCAAACATTAACTGATTCCTTACTACGTAACAGAGTCCGAGCCAGTATTGTGAGGAATGGAAGAGCAAGCATTCAGGGTTTCAGTCCGCAAAAAATTTCCACAGTAAAAACAACTTTAAATGGCTCGATGTCGACTGCAAACCTCTTTCACATACCTTAGTGCAGACGATTCCAAAGGAATTCGTGGTCCGCTTAGTTTCTTCCACCGTCTTGTCATCGGCCCCAGGCTTTTAGAGGACTGCACCCACCACAGGGCTCTGCAAGTTACCTACTGTTCTTCTTCGGGCTCCGTTGCCGCCCTAGGGGGAACCAGGACAAAGCCCCACCCACCACAACCTCCGCCGGGCTGGGGTCTGTTTGTGGGGTCGGAGCAGAGGCTGGTTCCAAGGAGCGCCTCCCCGGACTGCGGCCCCGCCTCTGGGACGTTGGGGTCGCGGGAACCAAGGCGGCAAACACAAGCTCGTGAAGTCGAGAGAGCCGCGCCGCGCCTGCTAAATGGTCAGAAACCCCGCCACTCAGGGAGCAGAGGCGGTTCTGTAGGCGTCACGTACAGTCGCCGTGGCGTTTGGTGTGCCAGCCAATCAGCACCCCGCATAGGTTCCACGCTCGACCAATCCCAAGCCTCCTTGGAGAACTAAGAGCGCCACTGGCGCTCCAGGATCAGGATTTCGAGGATTTAAATCCTTCATGTCATCAACGGTTAAGTTCTGTGATTGGGTGGGCCTTGCGCACGCGCAATGAAAAGCCCAGCTGGGTATTTGGGTACGCATGGGCGTGGCAGAGGAAGTCGGAAGTGCTGGCCGCCGTGATCGCTCAGCGATTGGAATATGACACCTTAGGAACCGTTCCCAAACCCTTTACTTGAAAGGACAAAAGAGCGGGGAAAGTTAGGTTTTTCAGTTTATTTCCAAAGAAACATTTTCTCCCCTTGATAACGTAAAATTTTTTTTAAAGTCTTTCCCGTTCAGCAGAAAAGAATGTGACAAATTTATAAACCATATATATTTACCTCCACAACCAATATTGGTATTATATATAGTACTGATATTTTATATATTTATTTACAGCCAGCCCTCTGTATCCCCGGGTTCTGCAACCGAGGAGTCAACCAACCACCAATGAAAAATACTCAGAAAAAAATAAAAATAAAAAGTAACAACATAACCAAAATAATGCAAAATTTAAAATAGAGTATAACAACTATTTCCGTAGCATTTACATTGTATTCGGTATTATAAGTAATCTAGAGATGATTTGTGCATAAGTCATATGCAAATACTAGGCCATTTTATATAAGAGACTTGAGCATTCTCAGATTTTTTAGTATCCCCCAGGGTTCCTGGAACCAATCCCCAAAAGGCACCAAGGGAAGACTGTATGTGGTATTAATAAGAGTATGATAATATATAGTTATCTCCACGGCTAATGTGGTAATTGTGCCTTTTCCACCAGTATCTTATATGATTCTCCTAACAGCTAAAGTAGACAGGTATTATCCCTATTCAAAAAGGGCCAAAGTGTATAAGATCCCACAACTAGTTAGTGCACAGGCAGGATTTAAAATGCCACTCACTTTGCTCAAGACATGACTTTCACTAGTTTCTTGAGCAATGTGGAAGTGTCTTAAAAGGCTGAGCTGCATTTGTAGGTTGTCCTGTTTGGAATAAGCATTCACCCTTTTGAAAGAGTGAAAACAACACTATGCTGAAAAATGTACCAAACTAGCCAAGAAATATATGCTCTATAGAGTATCATTCTCTGCTTTCCTGGAAAAATTCTTGGAACCTAGTGTACAGATTTTTTAAGAGAAATGATGGTCAGTTCCTCAGCCCTGTTGTGAGAGCAGGAAGAGCCTCAGACAACAATGCCCGTCTGACAGACTGTTAGCCAACCCAATGAGGACCTCCAGAGCAAAGATTGCCCAGTAGAAGAGTACCACATTAGGCAGAAATGGCTAGGCCCTAGAACCCTTGCTGTGCTTAGTCATTGCGTGGGGCTTCTCAGAACGAGCAAGCACCAAAGCTAAGGCAGATCCCAAAGGCTACAGCAGGAGGCTGTCATCCAACAGCTCTGCAGCTGACTGGCCCGTTCTTTCTGGAGAGAGATCTAAGTGACACACCTCAAGGGCTGCCATGGGATACATGAAGTGCAAAGGCTCTGAGATGGGAGTTTCCCGGCATCTTCAAGGAAGAGCAGGAGGCCAGTATGTCTTGAGCAGAGTAAAAGTAGTATTAAGAGTTGAGGTGGGGCCAGGTGCGGTGGCTCACACTTGTAATCCTAGCTTCTCTGGGAGGCTGAGGCGGTGGATTGCTTTGAGCTCAGGGGTTCGAGATCAGCCTGAGCAAGAGCGAGACCTTGTCTCAAGGCAAAAAAGATCAGCCGGGTGCCATGGCATGCACCAGTAGTGCCAGCTACTCAGGAGGCTGAGGCAAGAGGATTGCTTGAGCCCAGGAGTTGGAGGTTGCGGTGAGCTGCAATGACGCCACTGCACTCTACCCAGGGCGACTGAGTGAGGACTCTGTCTCCACAAAAAAAAAAAAAATGCAAAAAAAAAAGAGTTGAGGTGGGAAGTGGTTAGGAGTGTTGATAGACCATATAGGGCCATGATAAGGACTTGGCTGCACTCTTGAGTTAGATGGGAAGCCACTGGAAGATTTTAAGTAGAAGATTGGAGTAACCTGATTTTGGGTTTTAAAAGGACCACTGAGAATAAACTATAAGGGGCAGGAGCAGAGAAGCAAGGAGACCAATTCAAAGGCTGCTGCAATAACCTAGGAGAGAGATTGATGGTGGCTTGGACCAGAATGTTAGCAATGGAGGTAGTGAGAGATTGTTGGATTCTGGAGATATTTTGAAGGCAGAATCAACATGATTTGACTACAGATTGAATTTAGGATGTAAAAGAAAGGAACCCTGTGTGAGCCCCTCATGGTTTATGATTTTCTTTAAAACTACTTTAAGACATCTGAAAGAATTGTAGTATGAGTCAGACAAAAAGGAAGGGGTGAGCAAAACACGTAACTCCCCACTTCTTAGGTGTGGGCTGCGCATAATGACATTCTTCCAAAGTGTACAGTATGGAAGGAGTAGGGATGTAAGGAGGAAGTAGGAAAGAGTAACTTTACAGTAGGGAAAACTGACAAACACTACTTCAGCCAGATGATCATGGCCAACATCAATAGTCAGAAATCATGTGGATAGTATGTACACTTGATACGATGTAATGAAAATGGCACTTTATCTCTGTGGTCTTCCTCCTAATAACCTACAACCCTGTCTTATCCTGAGAAAGACAAATTCCAATGGCAAGAAATCTTATGAAATACCTAACCTGTACTCCTCAAAACTGTTAAACTCATAAAAAATAAGGAAAGTCTTAGAAACTGCCAGAGCCAAAAGAAACCTAAAAAGACAACTAAATGTAATGTGGTATCATGGATGGGATCATGGAATAAAAAAAAGCCATTACATAAAAACTAAGGAAGTCTAAATAAACTTTAGTTACCAATAATGTACCAATATTGGTTTATTAATTGTAACAAATGTACCATACTAATATAAGATATTAATAATAGGAAAAACTGGATGTGAGGATGGAAACTCTGTATAATGCTCTCAATTTTTCTGTAAATCTTAAACTATTCTAAAAAATAAAGTTGTTTAGAAAGAAAAAAGGAAGGGGCAAAGGGGACTATTGAGGCGTATGATAATCTTTTGAAGTAAAATAACATACCTTCCTTTTATTTTCTTTTTAGAGATGGGGTCTCACTATGCTGCCCAGGCTGGTCTCAAACTCCTGGGCTCAAGTGATCCACTCACCTCCTATCTCAGCCTCCTAAGTACCTGAGACTACAGGGGCACACCACCACCATGCCCAGCCCTGTCTTCCTTTTTGCTTAATAATAACTCAAATACCAACATGATTTCAATTAAATATTTCATTGCCAATGGACTTCTAAGCAGGATATACATTTAATACTATGCATAGAGTAAATACTTTCTGACTTGAATGAAAAGTAATTATTGACTTCATTTTAGGATTGGAATGATTCAGCTTTATATTTAGAGGAGCTTGGAGGTGACTAAAGAGCTTACTTCCCCAGATATTTAAAATATTGTTTTAAGGCCAGGCACAGTGGCTCACGCCTATAATCCTAGCACTTGGGAGGCTAAGGCAGGAGGATTGCTTGAGGTCAGGAGTTCGAGATCAGCCTGAGAAAGAGTGAGACCCCGTCTCTATAAAGAAGAGAAAAATTAGCCGGGTGTTGTGGCGTGCACCTATAGTCCCATCTACTGGGGAGGCTGAGGGAAAAGAATTGCTTGAGCCCAGGAGTTTGAGGTTGCAGTGAGCCATAACACCACTGCACTCTAGCTGGAGCGACAGAGTGAGACCCTATGTCAAATATATATATATATTTTTAAAAATTATAATGCAACAAACAATAGCTTTGGGGATCTGGCCCCAGTTCTGCCATTTAATCTCTCTGAGATTGATTGTCCTCATTTGCATATTATACATTATCACAGAAAAGAGTTAATGCATAATGAGTGTGAAAGTTAATTGAAAGAGCTGTCCATACATTATTATTAGTCTAGGTGTACTGACAACTGACATTATTAATAAATGAGCAACATATTGCCCTATGTTCAAAGAGCTTAAGGGAACTGATTTGTTAAATTAGAAAGAGAATAAGTTTAATGAAATAAAACCTACAAATGCTATACCAAGTACGTACTATACACTAAACTTTGTGCTAGATGGTATGGGGAGTTGAAAGGATATGATAAGCATTGAACAAAGAAGGCACAATTTTAAAAGCTGGATAATAAGAGGTAATTACCCAAAGCAAATATGAATAATTATTAGATTGCAGGCCAGTTTAAATAGACTGAATATATACCATGCTATTCTTTGATCCTTGTTTATATATATCTATGTCTCATTTCAAGACACTGTGGAATTACTATGACTTTTGGCCCCTTTAGAGAAAAACTATCAGTCCTATTTTTCAAATTTCCAAGTGCTAGCCCAGTGTGGTGGTGGCTGTCAACTGTAATCCCAGTGACTGGGGAGGCTGAGGCAGGAGGCTCGCTTGAGCCCAGGAGTTCAAGGCTACAGTGAGCCATGATCACGCCACTGCACTCCAGCCTGGGTGACAGAGCAAGACCCTATCTCTGAAAAACAAACAAACAAGTGCTTTAATTTGCTTCACAGAGAACCATTTCCAGTGTGTCATATTTTTTAAGAATGTTAAGAATTTGTTACATAAACAATGCTATAACAAGAAAAAAAATGTAAAGGGGAAAATTCATCCAAAATTCTACATCTGAACTGCTTTGGACTGAATGTTTGTGTCCTCCCCCAAATTCCTATGTTAAAATCCTAACCCCCAATGTGATGGTAGGAGGTGGAGCCTTTGGGAGGTGATTTGGGCTTAGTGCCCTTATAAAAGAACCCCCCCAAAAGCTCCCTTTCCCTTTTCAACCATGTGAAGTCACAAGGAGAAGATGGCTGTCTATGAACTGGGAAGCAAGCCCTTGCTACATACCAAATCTGCCAATACCTTGCTCTTGGACTTCCCAGCCTCCAGAACTGTGAAAAATAAATTTTTGTTGTTTATAGGCTACCAAATCTACAGTATTCTATAATAGCAGCCTGATGGGCTAAGACGCTAATATACCAATTGTTTTTCCTTATTCCCTTTCAGTCCCTGTCCATGTGACATGGTCTTTATGATTAGACCAGGTAAATGTTCTAACTAGCATAAACTCTGATGCTAACAGTCTGGATGTAGGGATTAAAGAGCTATTGTTATCACTAGGAACAGGGAAGTTGGAATCAGTTATTTCTCCTCTTCCTGGTTCTGTTACTTATTTACTGGACTAAGTTTCTCCAAACACCCACCTTTCCCTCTCAATTTACACTTCTGAGCTAAATTGTACTACTGCTTTTTTAAAACTACAGCTTTGAAGGAACATCTTATTTTTAAGGGAGATTGCTAATCTGTTAATTTACACAAAATTCCTTTTAGACGCTTAAACTCTTAGGAGAGGTAACAATAACAATTTATATCTCAAGTCATGCTGACTTATTTTACTTATTTTTTAAATCTTGGATTATTTGGAATGAAGACTAGAATGATCAAATATCACACACCAGTAAATTCTCTAAAAGTATTTGCTAAACTGAGTTAATGTACCATCATCCTGATTTTGCAGACAAGGAAATTGTAGGTATAACCAACCTACCTAAACTTGCAAAGTTAGTGAGCAAAGATGCTGTAAGATCAGCTAAAGACAATCTCCCTTCACTGATCTGCCTGCAGTTCTGCGATATGAAATTGACTAAGCTCAGCGGACAAAGTCACTCCCAGGAGGATAGGCATATTGTCTACTGCCAGATTTGGCACATCAGATTTTTAAAGACTATGTTTCCCTTAACTAGTGCTCCCAAAATCTTTGATAAAAGGTCCTTTGATAAAGCCTTCCAGCAATAACCATGCAAATCTGAGTAGCAGGAACTTTCATTTTAAAAACTCCATTAAGCATCAGGTTATGTAATGGGCTAAGCATCATTTCAGGAAATAGATCACAATATAATAGATGGCTACGAAGGCCCGAAAACAATGCATAAGGTCTACTTGCTCAAGAGAGCGAATCATGTTGTAACAATAACAAATTGTCAGGCACTTAGTTCAATGCTGTACAAAGAGTAATCAGACATAGTCCCTTCCTTCAAGGGCTGTAAATCTAGGGTGGAGATACCCAGTACAGTGCTACAACAGAAGTTAACAAGGCTCTTGGTGGGGGAGGGTACAAGCACAAAAGAGGGACACCTAACCCAGTTTTGGGAATTCAGAGAAAGCTTCCTAGAGGAAGCAGAATCCAAGCTGAATCCTGAAAAATGAATAAAATGTAGCCAGCAAAGAGGAGTGGTCAGTGATGGGAAAATGAAAGTATGGAAACAGATGATCTCTCTGTAAACGGTGATTATGATAAATAGGACTGATGAATGGTGACAAGGGCCTATTTCTTTTTTATTTTTTTTAGAGATAGGGTCTCACTCTGTCACCCAGGCTGCAGTGCAGTGGCATGATCACAGCTCACTGCAGCCTTGAATTCCTGGGCTCAAGGGATCCTCCCGCCTTAGCCTCCCAAAGTGCTGGGATTACAGGCATGAGCCACTGAGCAGGGTCTGCCTTGTGGTCTTGAACAGAGTACCTCCACTTCCTGGCTCTCTTTATCCATCTGTAAAATAATGGTACTAACTTCACGGCATTATGAGCATTTTATAAGGCAAGGCTGATGTTTAGCTAATATACAACTAGAAAGACTGTACTGGTGATTAAAATATTGAAATAGTTACACATGAGTTGGTATATATCTACTTCTGTAAGCACTTCCAGTGCCCTCCACCTCTCTCGTGGGACACCCTGAACCTCTCCATGATTCAGCAATTAGAGGATGTGTAACACAGCAAATCCTGGCACAGAAATTTCTACAGCTATTCTGACTATTTTGATAGTTTAAAAGTTTGAATATTATCCAAAAAGATATGTAACATAAGTGAAGTGCCTGGCACATAATGAACATTCAATAGATATTCATCAAATTTATTTAAACTGTAGATTCCATCTATGGGTATAGATAAGGAATGGCCCTCTACCCACTTATTCTATATATATTTATTGGAGCATACTATTATTGCATGTCTAGCTATTTGCATTTAGGTAGAATTCATTGCATTTCTGCCACCTCCAAGGAGTAGGAGCATTGATATATGGCTAAGATAAAAATGGATTCTTTGGGGATAAATTAGGACCAAGGTGCTAAGAGGAGACCTTTCACTGCAGACAAGCAGAAGGGCTGAATGTGTAAACATCAGTGCAGTATCTTTTATGAATCCTGGCCTCCTTGGCTTGGATGTGACTGCTTGGTATGATAAGATAGGCCAAGAGCTACTTGGAGATCTTGACTTCCTTGGTTTGCTTCTCTTCTTGAGTGCTCTAATGTATCTGGCCTGGGGTTTCCAAGAAGGTAAGGTCATTTAGGCTTGCCTCTATTACACAAGAGAGTTCTCTAAGCTCTATATGATCCATTTCAGCTTACTAAGGCTAAGGTTCCACAGAGGGGTTTTGAACCCTATAGCAGCTTTAAAACATGCCTCCAGAATTCTGTTACACTCCTCTTATTGAAAAGTAGGGCCCATGTACCCTCTCCTTGAATCTGGCCTCTTTGTCTGGTTGACTGAAAGAACATAGTGGAAGATTTGCTGCAGCAGTTTCTATGCCCAGGTTTTAAAAACTGGCAGTTTCCTGCTGGTTCACACCTGTAATCCCAGCACCTTGAGCCCAGAAGTTTGAGACCACTCTGACCAACATAGGGAGATCTTGTCTTTACAAAAAATAAAAATAAAACAATTAGCCAGGTGTGGTAGTGCACACCTGGTCCCAGCTACTCGGGAGGCTGAGGCAGGAAGGTCACTTGAGCCCAGGAGTTTGAGGTTGCAGTGAGCTATGATGACACCACTGTACTTTGGCCTGGGCAAGACAATGAGATCCTGTCTCAAAAAAAAAAAAAAAAAAAAAAAAATTGGCAGTTTCCATTCCCATTTCTTGGAATGTTTACTTTTGGAACCCAACCATCATGTGCTATAAGAACAAACCCAAGCAACCTGTGATGAAACCCATGGTTCTGGCTGAGCTCCCAGACAAGAGCCAACACATAATTGTCAGCCATGTGAATGCACCTTCTTTGAAGTGGATCCTCCCCCAACTCTTATGCGAGCTGCTCCAGCTGATGCCATGTGGAGCAAAGATGAGCTGTCCCCACTAAGCCCAGCCTAAACTGTAGGTCGTAGCAAAATAAATGTTTCTTATTGTTTTAAGCAATTAAGTTTTGGGCATGGTTTATTAGGTAACAACAGATAACCAGAACAGGCTCAAAGAACCAAATAATAATAAAGTATTTTTACCTAGTCTTGTCCTTCCTGGAAATGACTCCCAGGAAAACACTTAGCAGAGATGAGTATCTCAGTTTCACTTTTTTATATCTGTCCACATTAATATTTTCCTCAGTTGCCTAGCATGGTTGGTGGAATGAGATGGGCAAGGCACAGGACATTAAGTACTCAACCTAAGTGGTCATAATTATCCAGGGAGACAAAGAAAAATCACTACAGATTGCTGTAAGTAGGTATACAAAGAAGTTTTAGACCCATACCCCTATGTGGAATCCCTAGTCTGGTGCTCTGCCATGGGAGCAACAAAGACTGTCTTTTTGTTTCGGGCTTAAGGCCTTCACTAAAAGCATGCCAATAGCTCCCTATGCCTTTTTCCCACAGACACCATACCCTTAAGATCTTTCACTTCTAATTGCCAGAAGACACACAGAAAAGCCACCTAAGAGAATACACACAAAAGAAAAGGTGGCAGATTTGCTTTGATATGGCCTTTTTCATACTCCTGCTTCCTATTCCTGATATGACCAATTGTCCTGGTTCTTGGCTGCCTGTGTCTTAGCTCTTCCTCCCCAGAAGCTGGAGGGTTTGGAGCCTTCTTATGAGCTTGGATGGAGCTCCTCTCTTTGCTGGGACATCACATTCTCCTGGTATTCCTCCTACCTTTCTGGCTCTTCCTTCTTAGGCTCCTCCTTGTCTATCCAACTTTTAAAGGTCTGTGTTCACCAAGGCTCAGTACTCCTTTTCTTCTCCCTTAAGATTTTTCCCTAGTGAAGAGGGCAGGGAAATGGAGTTACATTCAAAAGGTTTCCCGCTGCAATTACAATATAATATAAACTCCTTTCCTTAACTAAAAGGCCCGAATGAACTGCCACCAGCCTAACTCTCCGAACTCCTCACCTTCCATTCTCCCCTCATTTCATCCAATCCTCGTCCCACTGGCCTTCTTTCAATTGCTCTAACTTGCAAAGCCATTTTAGGGTTTTTTGTTTGTTTTTGTTTTTTGAGACAGAGTCTCACTCTGTCACCCCGGCTAGAGTGGAGTCATCACAGTTCACTGCAACCTCAAACTCCTATGCTGCAGTGATCCTCCTGCCTCAGCCTTCCGAGTAGCTGGGACTACAGGCTCATACCGCCATGCTCGGCTAATTTTTTCTATTTTTTTTGTAGAGATGGGGGTCTCGCTCTTGCTCAGGCTGGTCTCGAACTCCTGACCTCAAGTGATCCTCCCTCCTCCGCCTCCCAGAGTGCTAAGGTTACAGGCGTGAGTCACCGCACCCGGCCCATTTTAAGGTTTTTGCGCATGCTTTTCCGTCTTTGTGGGACGGACACTCTATCCCAGGCTTTGCCTGGTTGTGCTCTTTCCCATCCCTATGTCTTGGCTTAAATGTCACCTCCTCTGAGGGCTTCTCTGACTACATTAACCAAATTATAACCTCCTTGTTATTCTTTCGTTTGTTTCCTTCAAAACCGTACGGCTGTTTATGTTTATCTATTCGTGTGTGTACTCATTCAGGTCGGCTGCCCGCCTCACTGGAACTGAAACTCCTTGCGTGCAGAGTCAATGGGTTTCGCTCTCCCGTGTTATCAAGTCCCAGCCTCCAGCACAGCACCGGATCCTCGGAGACGCAGGGTAAAACTCCCGAGGTCTGGAGGCACCAACGGACCATCTGAGGACCGATGGAGAGGAACGGGGATGCGGCCGCGAAGCGGGCGCCGCAGCCGAGCGAGCCGCGGGAGGCCCCTCCTCTTCCGGCCGCGGGGCGGACGCCGGGGCAGCCTCGGCAGCTGGGCCGCGGCGGGCGCCAGCGCGGCCCGCCCCTTTCTCCCGTCGCCCGCCCCCCGTCGCCCGCCGCCCGCCCCCGCTCGCGAGCACTCCTTCCGCTGCGGGACGGTGCCGCCTGGTGCCAGCCTCTCCTCTCCACCTCCGCCCGAGCACCGTGTATGCTCGCGCTGCCGGCCGCAGGCCATGCTCCACATCGTGCTTAGGTTCCCGTGCTGGCCACGGCGCTTCTCCTTGGCCTTACCGGCTCATGGCCCTGGTCCGTGTTCGTCCTCGGCGGCCCGCGCCGGCAAGGGGACCCGTGCGCGCATCGTCGAGGGGGGGTTGGGGGCGGGCCGCCCGGACTCCGAGTGCCGCCCGGCCCCCGCGCCGCCTCGTCGGGGGGCGTTTGCCGAGGGTCCGCCGGCGCGCGGCGTGCCGGGACTCGTAGTCCGCGCCCGCCGCTTCAGGGGGACCGCTTGGGGTGGCTTTGTTCCTGCGTCCCCTGTTTTCTTACACGTCGGGGACCAGGTGCGTGTCAAGAGTGGGCTGGGAGAGGGATCCCTGGAGGGCCAGCCCCCGGCGCGCAGAGGTCAGTGTGTGGCTGATTGTGTGGCGGTGAAGGCTCCAGGAGCGCGGATTTGGGGTAGAGGCCGTGTGCGTGTCCCACAGTTGCCTGAAGGCGAGAGGGGTTTCTCCTCTCCGCGCCTTTCTCCTGGTCCTCTAAACTACGAACTGCCACGTCAGCGGTCTTTACCCCAGAAAGGAGCCCCGTGGGACGGGTGTTACTTTAGGCGTCATGGGAGCTGCCCCTAGCGCTCTCCGGCCCCGTTCGCCGCGGGCTTTAGTGTCCTGAGGTCAAGCTTCGGCCTCCTTTGGCCCTGCTGCCACCTCACGCTTTGTCCTCGGGCAAGTCACTGCCTCTCTCCGAGCCTCAGTTGTTCCTTCTCATGCAATGAGAAGAGTCCCTGCGCCCAGATTTACTCAGAATATAAACACCTCCCAACTCTAAAATCGTGTTACTTTTTTTTTCTTTTGCTTTAAGGTGTGATAAAGTTACCGTTTCAATTCTGCTACCCGTTTGTGGACTAGAGTGACAGGTGTGTGTTTAGTTGCAGTGATACCGTGAAGAGAAGGGCTTAATGGACAATCTGGGGAATTCTTGGGAGAGAAGGAAAACATATCTAGAAACGACAGGCTATTAGTGGTCGCGTAAAACACCCGAAGAATCGCTGTGAAACTACGTGACCAACAAAAGTTTTTGACTCAGAACTTATAAATTAATTTCCTCCTGTTCCGGGATATGGCCTATACATATATATATGTGTGTGTGTGTGTATATATATATATATTTTTTCTTTTTTGAGACGGGGGGGGGGTCTCCCTAATGTTGCTTAGGCTGGCCTCGAACTCCTGGGCTTGGGCGAGCCTCCTGAGTAGAGGGGACTACAGGCACCCACAGCGCCCAGCCTGATAGGGCCTATATTAGCTTTAGCCTTTTACTTCTCTTCTTCCATGTTCATACAATCAACTCCTGTCCTGTATTTTGTTCCTTAAAGAGCATCCAGAGAAAGTCAGATGTGTTCTAAAATTCATTATGTTTTGTACTGGTAGATTTATAATTATTGATCATTTTTAGGAATAAAAGTGGAACTAGTCCAAACGAAAAAATACATAATATTTTTCTCTTCCTTATTTTTATTTTTGTTGGTTCTTTTCACTTTTTAAAAGACAAGTGCATGGTAGCTCACGCCTGTAATCCTAGCACTCTGGGAGGCCGAGGTGGAGGTGGGAGGATCGCTGTAGGTCAGGAGTTTGAGACCAGCCCATCTCTACTAAAAATAGAAAAATTAGCTGGGCGTGGTGGCGCAGGCCTGTAGTTCCAGCTACTCGGGAGGCTGAGGCAGGAGGATCGCTTGAGCCCAGGAGATTGAGGTTGCAGAGAGCTATGATTGCACCACTGCACTCTAGCTGGGTGACAGAGTGAGACTTTGTCTCAAAAAAAAAAGAAAAATACAATGGGTCATTTCAAATTTTTATTTTGTATGTGAAATGACTCTTATAGGTAAATAGTACGTGTGATAGGGGAAGGAGTAGAGTCAAACAGATACGGGTTCAAATCCTGACTCTGCCATTTACCGTTTCTCTAGGCCCAGAGAAGCTGTTAGTTTTAGCTTGAGTTCCTTTGTAAAAAGGGAGAAAATAGAAATACCTATGTTGTATGATATTTGTGAATATTAAGTGAGGTAAAAATATCTGGCACACAGAGACAGATGCAAATAATTTTTTTCTCCACTTTAAACTTCCTGATCTTATATTGGTTATTTTTATTGTAAAATAGTATTATTTTTAAAAAATTGTTATATGACTTACATCTGAATGCGCTTAAATACAGTACTTTGTTTCTGAATCAAAATATGCCTTTAAATGTGCACAATCAAACTAATAATACTCATATTACTCCACTGGATTAAAAATAATCTACACATTCCATAACTAGTGCTTATTCTTTACTCTGTTCAGTAGTGGCTGATAATATTTTAAACCTGTTAATTATCAATTATAAGATTCCATGATGAGATGTGTTCTGTAATATATTATTCTTTAAGATTTTGGCGATTAGGTGGGCTTAAACTGTTTTCAGCTGTCATCTTCTTTCATGAAAATGTTTGCTTTTGATTCCAGTTGCTATAAACGTTATTAAACTGACAATCAACTAATTCCAAATAGTTTATAATTTAGTAATTGCTATCCCTAGCTGACTAAATAAACACTGGAATATCTATGGTCAGTTAAGACAGAGGTGCTTTGTTTTTTTTCCCTTTGTGAGTCTTCTTGTATTTTGACTCAATAATTTATTATTCAGGCAATCATAAGCTGAATCCCAAAAGATTGTAATTTTGGGAACTAATTTTTTTTGGTAGGGAAAAAGTTATATAAATCAATGTTAAATTCCCCAACTATCATGCCAAAGCTAATTTAGCTCATTTTAGGCACTAATTTATACCTGAAATGTGGCTGAAATAGAATTATTTCTTTATTACATTGACTTCCAACTCAGGCTGCCAGAAGTACATCTTTGGGTCCTGGCTACCCAACCTTAGGATAACCTTAGGATATCTTGCCTTCTAAGGCCCTGGGCATTGCAGTTAGGGAAAAGGGTGTGTGGTTGGAGGGAAGCTGGTACTTTTTTTTCCTCTGGAGTCAATTCTGCACTGTTAGTCACTCCTGGAGACCATGAAGAAGAAAAGGCAAATCTGATCACAGTATCTTCTGAAAGTGTTCTAAACTGGGAAGGAAAGATTTGAGGGAGATTTTTGGGGTTGACTTTGTGCATTTATTTGTACTGATCTTTTCCAGTTTTGTTTGTTGTTATTTTCTAACTAATTGTTTCTAATTCTGTGTCCTCTTATACTAAATTTGTTTTTGAAAATTAGCCATTTTCTAAATCAGTGCAATATTTTATTAGAGTTAAGTGCTGAGAGTGGAGTTATTGGTGTGAAATAACTTGTTTCTAAAAAATCATCATGGGAATACTGTGTTATTTTTGAATTTTTAAAATAAAGCTTTATTTATATTTGTTGTTTTGGCCCAAGAGAAGTTTTGGCACTGTAACCTAAACTTATCTTTGAAAATAACAACTACAATGTTGCATGTGCTATTTGGAAGGAATATTTAAACTTCCTGTTTTAAAGATCGTGAACATTTTGCTTATATAAACAAATTATAACTAAAGCTTATATCCATGCCAGATTGCTTTCTATAGCACCCAGAAAGCATTTTTATCATTTTGTGTCACCTTTCTCCAGGGCCTGTGTGGGTAACTTGTACTTTGTGTGGCCATGCTATTTACCGTGGTTAGAAAAAATTTTGGTTGATAATTGACTTTATGGGTATAGAAATCAGAAACTTGATTTTATCTATCTTTGTGTCCCCAGTGTTGAACATTGTACCTGGCACACAGTAGGTGCTTAATAAGTGTTCACTGAGTGTATGTTTATAGAGGACATTAATTTGTCCTGACCATGTAAAAATTTTAAAAAATTTGGTCCCTAGGGGGCGCCCAAGTAACAGTTAGCTCTCCCAATTTCAGGACCAGAAGTGTTTGAATGTGATCAGCTCTGTCTTCAAATTTCTCAAGTAACACTTCTGTTTACTCTCAGTGAATACATGGCATGGTTGTGAAAATCTGCTGAGCAGATTTCCAGCTCCTGATTATAGATTTCCAAAACAGATCCAGTTACTTCTGAACTGGATAGGAAGAAACTGGATAGGAAGATCCACTGGACTTTAATGGAGATTAACAAATTTGCAATGTTAAACTTTAATGTCCAGTGGATCTGTGGACCTTAAAGACCTTAAAAAGGTCTTTAAGAGTAGACCTCTTTCCTCTTGGTGGGGTAGATGGAGTAATAAATACGTCTTTTTTTTTTTAAGAAGGTTTAAATCATCTGTAAAAGAGATGGTCCACAGAATTGTTGACTCTTCTGAAGCACCACTGTTTCATTAAGGGTGCTTGTAATGTGGGCTTTTTATGTTAAGAACTTGGAGGAGGGGAGAATAGTCAGATTATTTACTGTCCTTTTAAAAACTTTCATTTTTTGCCATTCCATTTTAAGTTACAAAAGTCATACATGCCCATTGGGAAAAGTTAAATCTCTTTTAATCCTGAGGTCACTGGTATTAACTGCTTCCCCATCTCTTTCTCAATATTCTTACTAACAAAAATGCAAACATTTATCTTTTTTACCTTAAGTGGGATTATTCTATTTTTTGCCAAATGTATCACGGAGGATATCATTTCAGGTCCTTACCTATAGATTTAGTTCATTTTTATTGGTAGCTGCAGAATATTCTGTAATATGGATGTTATCATAGCGTGGTTGTACCATCCCCTTTGGACATTCAGGATAGTTTTTGGGGGTTATTTTGCTATTGCAAACAGTGTTTCAATAAACTTTCTTGTAAATACACCATTATATGTGGATGCTTCCATTTTGTAAGCAAAATTCCTAAAAGTAGATTGCTAGGTTAGAAGGTAGTGCATTTTTAATTTTAAGTGATAAATAATTGTCCAATTACTTTTCAAAAACAGTTTATTAGGGTTCTCCAGAGAAACAGAACCATTAGGATATATAGATATAGATACAGATAAATAAGAAGGTATTTATTATCGAAATTGGCTCAGGCAGTTCTGGAGGCCAAGAAATCACGTGATATGCTATATGCAAGCTGGAGAACCAGGGAAACTGGTGGTATAATTCAGTCTGAGTATGAAGGCCCAGGACCCTGGAGTTCTGATGTTGGAGGGCAGAAGAAAATGGACGTACCTGCTCCTGAAGAGAGTGAATTCACCTTTCCCCTGCCTTTTTGTTCTTTTTGTCTGTTGTTTGTTTGTTTTGAGACAAGGGTCCTGCTCTGTTACCTGGGCTAGAGTGCATCATAACTCCCTGTAACCTCAAACTCCTGGGATCCTACTGCCTCAGCCTCCAGAGTAGCTGGGACTAGAGGTACACACCAGCAGGCCTGGCTAATTTTTTTTTTTTTTTCCTTTTTTTTGTAGAGACGGTCTTGCTGTTGCCAAGGCTGGTCTCTAACTCCTGAGCTCAAGTGATCCTCCTGCCTCCCAAAGTGCTAGGATTACAGGTGTGAGCCACCTCGCCCGCGCTGCCTTTTTGTTGTAATGGCCCTCAGTGGATTGGATAATGCCTATCTGCAGTGGTGAGGCCTGATGTTTAGTTTACTGATTCAAATGCTAATCTTTTCCAGAAACGCCCTTATAGACCTACCCAGAAATAATGTTTTATCACCTATCTGGGTATACCTTAATCCAGTCAAGTTGATACCTAAAATTAACCATCGTAAACATTCTGCTTATTACATTTCTATCAGCAGTGTGTGATTCTTTACCAGCACTGGATGGTTATCATTTTAATTTTTGCAAATTTGTTAATCTCCTTTCTAAAGTTTTTCAGAATAAATTCTTCATTTTTTTCTAAGAGGTCCGTTAAGGTGAAATGGCATAACTAGCTGTATGTATTTTGGAAAAAATATTTCCCTGTACTTGTTATTTATTCAGAAAACATTTTTGAGAGCCAGGCACTGTGATAGTTGCTGAGATAAGTAAGAAGACACAGACCCTTCTGTCAAAAGTAAGTCCTATGATAGAAATATGCCAAATATACCATTTAGATATGGGACATCTAAGTTTCAGTCCAGTAAATCAGGGAAGGCTTTCCAGAGGAGGTGATATGTCTGAGCTCAGTTTTGAAGGACAGCAGGAAAGTGGCATCTGGAAGATGTGGGGGAGTGGAGAACACTTAAAACAGAGTTATCCTTGCATGGGGTAGTTGGGGTGTTCAATTCTGGGAAAAGCCTGAGAGTAAACCGACATAAGTGAGATTGATGCAAAAAGCACTTCCTAAATGCAAACTCTGTGTCCTATGTGTGGACACCAATACAGGCTTCAAGAGGCTTTCAATTTGGAATGAGGATAGACACACACTTAATGGAATTTCATGATAAGAGATATGAAAGAATTTTGCAAATATTAAAGCTTAGCCATTAATTATTTTAAAACTGTTTATCTTTTAGTTTTGCCTCACTAACTAGAGTGTAATGTTTTTAAGGATGGGACCCTGTCTTTTTCCTCTCATTCTACCACATGGTTTTTGAAATGCCTCCTCATCCTTCAGATGTTAGCTTAATTTAAAGATTCCCAAATGTTCTCAGTTCCTGGTGCCCTTAGTGTCTCAGTAATTTTTTTTCACAGCAACCCTAGTCCAAAAGAAATACATAAGAGTTATATTCATTAAGTAATTAGGTCCAAACAATACTTAATAAGTATTTATTTTCCAACAACTTAGTAACTGTTTGAAGAAATAATACATACAAATTAAGTGGAAAAAGTAGCAAATTTATTTCATTTTTAACCATACTAATGGCATATATATGCCTGTTGGGCACTGCAGTTTCTCATATGTTGGAATTAGATTGGACACTTCCCTCATTTCCTTTTCCACGTAAATTTTCATGTGGTACTAATTTTCATCACACTAACACACACGAAAAAATTAGCATCGCAAAGATGATGTCATTGAAAGGAATGTACCGTAGTCTTAAGTTGAAACTGACCTACCTTGAGCTGGTAGTTCACATGATATTTAATAAGTGTTGAATATTGCTGTGTTTACCTTGAAAATTTAAACCCTAGGACCCTTGTGAATTTGCTGCAGTGCTCCAGGATGCCTTGGTGTCCAGTTTGGGAACCATGGGCTTAAATGTTATTTCCTCAGTGAAACTTGCCTTGACATTTTTATTTTGTTTTATTTATTATTTATTTATTTATTTATTTATTTTTTCATTCCTTACAGACATCTTGCAGCCCTGACATTTTTAGACTAGGTCAGGTTTCTCTAATTGTGTGCTCTCTGAGAACTTTGTAACTTTTGTCAGTTTGTAATTCTGTTGTTCTTTATAACATTTACCTGTTTGTAATTCATCTTTATTTTTATGTTTATTTGATTGTCTCCCCCTTTAGACTGTAAGATCCATAAGGGTAAAAACTCTAGATTTTTAAATTTACCAATGTATCTTTAGTAAATAAAGATAAATAAATTGATGCTTAATAAGTATTTGTTAAGTAGATTTTGAAGTCAGACATGACTGACTGGGCTTCTGTCCCTTGGTGAGTTAAAGTTTTGGCTCTTTAGTTTCCTCCACTGAAAATTGGGGATATTAATCTACTTTACAGGGGATTGTGAGGATTAACCAAGAGAACCCATGTGATAAAATGTCTGGCACAGTGCCTGATAACATATTAGGTACTTCATATATGTTAGCATCTCCTCCCTTGCCTATTCTATGCTTATCCATAAATAGTCAATGAATGAAATGTCTTGAGCATTGTAAATACCTACTCTTTGGTAGGGATTCTTTGTCATCAGACTGAAAAATTGATTGAAGGGATATGAAGAAATATAAAAAGTGTCATATCTATGTGTTGTCTATTAGACATTTGTACTGTTCAGATTTCAGAGTCAGAATGCCTAAGATTGAATCTCTCCCTACCACCAGCTATGTGTATGACCTTAGCCAAGTCATTTAACCTCTCAATGTCTCAGTTTCCTCATCTATAAAATGGGAATAATAATACATAGTATCTACTTCATCCGCTCATTGTGAGGATTAAATGAGCTAATATATGTAGAGTGCTTAGAGCAGTGCCTGGCAATGCTAAGTCCTATATAAATGTTAGTTATTATTTTAATTGTCATCATCATCTTATTTTTCCTGTGTCTTTTACTTGTCGCTCTCCCTCTTGCTCTTCTTTTGACTTGATTGCGATTTTTCCCTCTGATTTATTCCCTCCTACTTTGGAAGCTATACAGTCTATTCCTTTTCTTTTAGTGGTTACCCTAGAAATTTTAAGCACATGTATTTAACTTAAAGTCTAATATTAATTAATATCTTTACTTTCTTCCCAAACAATACAAACACCTTAGGACACTTTACTCTATTTTCTATCCTGTTCTGTTTTCTGGGATTTTAATTTGAGACTGACTATTTTTTTATCCCCCCATGACATGTTAATATTTTATAACAAAGACGTAATGTTCGTTTGGAATAACTCCCATGCATACATACCATTTTCTTTATTCACCATTTATTTTTGTACCTCAGCGCTCCTTTCTCAGATCATTTTCCCTCTTTTTAAAGTGAATCCTTAGAAGTTTCTTTAATCAATATGGGCTTGTGGTTAGGAATTTTTGTTGTTTCTCTGTGGGGTGGGTACTTTTTTCCCTAGTTTAACCACTGAGGGTATCATTCTTCAGGGGTCCTGACTTTATGTGGAACTCTTTGGTCTGACCTCCAACCCTATTTAGGCTTCAGTCTTTGTCTCTTTCCCCAGTCTGTGGCCCATTAAATCCCAGGCTCTAGCCATTAGTGATTTAGGGGGTGGGGGGATTCCCCAGGGCAACTACAACTTTAGCACTCCTGTGGATTTTTGCTTTCTCAATTTATGTAAATCTGTGTTGTTTCTTTATTCTTCTGCCAGCTCAGTCATGCATTAACAAATATATATATATTCACCCCAATCAAAATTGGGTGTCTCTACCTAAGTCTGCCCTAGCTCAGAGCCCCTCTTCAATATCATTTCTTTCCCTTGTCCTTATTGCCTTTGAAATATACTTGATTTACACCCTTTGGGTTAAAGTTTCAGTGACAATAATTGGTTAATCTAAACACCACATTCCAGTTAAGATGCTAATGGGAAAGGACTGTAGTCACTGAAGACTTCCCAAAGTCACAGTATTTTAACAGTTGGCCTTATGAATTGAAATTCAGAGCATTTTAGAGAAATCGTTCTAGTAGTGGGACTACTACTAGGTGAGAGAGAATGGGGACATAGGATAAACCAGCTTATCCTTTGTGTCATGTTGGCCTGGTCACACTGACTTTTGTTACCTTAAAGCTAATACTTGTAGCTCATTTCCCATATGAAAATGTATTTACTCTAACATTTCAGTTGCTTTAACCTGACAAATCAAGAACGCTTTCACAGACTAAACATGTGATAAGAACATTTAGAACTTAATAGAGAACAGGTGTGACAGACGTACTGTTTGCTGATAGTTTCATGCTGCCTGGTGAGTAAAACTTAACAAAACATCACTTTGGTAAAGGAAAAAGTACTAGCTGTTACTTACTGTTTTCAGAGGCTTTTACTTTGAGGGACTGTGTCCCGGGAAACATGTTCCGTGCCTGGTTTCCATCAGTTTTTTCCAGAAGACCCATAAGTTCATTCCATTCACCATTAGGATATATCCCATATCAACAAGCAATTAAATATGCCTGACTCGGGTCTACACAAAAGGCTGCTGTTCGTGTACTGTTTGGGGTTTCCAATGTTTTAGTCATTGATATTTGCTATTGGAAAGTATTACATGTTTAACTTATAGGATTTACCTTTATAATTATGTATGGTTTAAGTAGATAATAACATGAATTTCCATTTTCTTGGAGTCTACTGGGAGTATAGAGACAGCATAGAAGATGTTTTGATTATGTAATTGGGAATTGGCTTAATGGTTAATTTGGTTTTAAATTATTTTTTTTTTTTTTTTTTTTTCTACTTATTGAAGTAGCGAGGCAAGTGGAAAGTGGAAATGGTAATGTTTCAGAAGTAGAAAAAGGCAAGGATGAAGCAAGGATGGTCAGAATCTGGCTGAATCAAGGTCAGTCAAATGTACCTGGCTCTTTGTGTGTGGATAAAGTTGCTGATCTCATCTCCAAGCCAGGATACAGCAAAATGATAAAGCCCATCAACTTTGAGTCTCTTTTTTAACTTCTACCTGTAGATTCTGTGATTCAAAGGCCATAAAAGCTTGAAGACAATAGACTCCGCATCTCTATGTGGGTCACCTAGGAATAACCTCAGAGGTCCACTGTGGAATACTAGAGAGTGACTGAGAGAGAAGAGACCTGGGTTCAAGTACCAGTTTTTTCTCCACTAACTGGCAAGTCAGCTAATCTCAGTTTTCCCCTTTTGTAAAAGGAGAGGTATGGAGTAGGTGAACTTGCCAGCCCTAAAACAGATTTGTGTCTCAAGACTTCAGTGTTAGATAGCATGTAACCCAATATAGTCACACCCAAAAGGCAAAATATCCAGTTACTATGAATATATGTGCCTTCTTTGCTCTTCTATGCTGTATGCATGGGAGCACCAAGGAACTGTATTTAATAAATTCCCTTTTGTATTTCCTTTACCTAGAACTTCAGAGTGGTAACAAGGAACCTATAAAGTTAAGGAAAGGAAAGCTTTTTGAAATGTAACAATTGCATACGTGTGTATTTTTTAATTAAAAGTATTTAAGAAATGAGATATTAGGGCTAACTTTGTTATAGAAGTCAGACATTGGGTTGGAGCTCAGTCTATCACCTATGGCTCTATGTTGCTTTTCTGATTCTGTTTTCATTTGTAAAGTGATAATGCCAACTTTACCAGGTTCTGTTAAAGATTAAATGGAGGTAATACTTATACAATGTTTAGCACAGTACATAGCATTCAGTAAGTGTGTAAATGGTAACTTTTATTATTTTAGAAAAGATCTGTAGGAAAGAGAGATCAAAGAGTAATTCAGATAAAAGTGGTTATGGGGGAGCATAATATTCCCATTGTTTACTACAGCATTAGGAAATGATTACCCACACTAATCAGTTAACAGATTTTAAAAATCTGTATGGCTTCTTTTGTTTTGTTTTGTTTTGAGACAGGTTCTTGCTCTGTTGCCCGGCCTAGACTGCAGTGGCGTCAACCTAGCTCACTGCAACCTCAGACTCGTGGGCTCAAGTGATCCTTCTGCCTCAGTTTCCCAAATAGCTGGGATTACGGGTATGAGCCACTGCACCCAGCCTGTATGGTATTTTAGAGTTTATTAAATATGAAAGATCTTTCTACTTAGAGAAAGTGGAATTAATTTAGATTTTTAAGTTCTAGAAAGGATAAGTGGATTTAAAGAAAACTTTATAAGTACTGTTTATGTTCAAAATAGGTTACTAGATGCCAAATGGAGCTAATGACCTAATGATCAGATAAGTATCATAAGCTAATACTGTATATATATCTTAACTATCCTGTTGTTAAGGATGTGCATATTTTTTATTTTGGCTACTCTTATTTCAACTACTGTGCATACATTATAGGAAAATTAGAAAATAAAGATAAATTTTAAAAAGAATATAAAAATTACCAGTAATCTTACCATCCAGAGAAAACCACCATTAATCAATATTTTGGGACATATTCTTCTAACAGTTTTTTTTAATAGGCTCATCCTCTCTGGAAACCCGTTTTTCACTTATGTTACAAACATGACCATGTTAATAAGTGTACTTTTACCATATAATGTACATAACTACATCATACTCCATGGATTAGATACATTACTTAATTAATTCCCTATTTTTGGAAATTATGTTGTTTCTAATTTTTAAAAAATTGTATTCAATGTTTTCTTTTTAAACAACTTTGAGATATGATTACATATCATGTAATTCACCATTTATACAGTTCAGTGGTTTTGGTGTATTACATTTTTAATTTTTAATGTGATAATCTATAGCATGAAATTTAGTCACTTTAACCATTTTAAGTGTACAATTCAGTGGCATTAATTGCATTCACAGTGTTAATGTGCAACTATCACCACTATCTATTTCTGAAATTTTTTCACACCACAAACAAAAACTCTGTAACCATTAAGCAGTAACTCCTCATTGCCCCATTCCCCAGCTCCTGGTAACTTATTTATAATCTACTTTCTGTCTCTATGAATTTGCCTATTCTAGGTAGCTCATACAAGTGGAATCATATTTGTCATTTTGTGTTTGGCTTATTTCACTTAACGTAATGTTTTCAAGGTTCATCCATGTTAGCTTATGTCAGAACTTCATTCCTTTTTATGGTTGAATAATGTTCCATTGTATGTATATAGCACATTTTGTTTATGTCCATCCATTCATGGACATTTGGGTTGTTTCTACCTTTTGGTTATTGTGAATAATGCTGCAGTGAATATTGGCATACAAGCATCTGTTTGAGTCCCTGTTTTCAGTTCTTTGGGTTATATACCTAGGAGTGGAATTGCTGAGTCATGTAGTAGTTCTATGTTTAACTTGTTGAGGAACCACTAAACTGTTTTCCACAGCAGTTGCACCCTTTTACATTGCCGCCAGCAATGTACAAGTGTTTCAGTTTGTCCACATCCTCACGGACACTTTTTTTTTTTTGGTTGTTGTTGTTTTAAAAATTATAACCATCCTACTAGCTGTAAAGTGTTTTTTTTTTCCCTAGAGTAGTGCATTTAAAAGTTTTTCTTTGCTCATTTAAATTGGGTTATATATCTTTTTATTATTGAATTGTGTTTATGTATTTTAGATATAAGTCCCTTATCCAGATATGTGATTTATAATTTTTTTCTCCCATTCTGTGTGTTGTCTTTCATTTTCTTAGTAGTGTCCTTGGAAGTGAAAAAATTTAAATTTTGATGAGGTCTTAGACCTTGCAGGATAGAACATGCGTATGCTTTCTATTGCCTATGGTGCAGAGATTAAAAGACTGATAAGTTAGTCCAAAACTATAAAAGAGGTATAACTGTGTGTTATAAAAGTGTCTATATTGTGCTTGGGCCCAAGAATTGGGAGTGGAAAAGAGAGGGGGTAGTGGTAGATGGGAAAAGAAGGAGTTGGTAACAGATTCTCATTACTTCCTTGACTGATTCCGGGGCATAACTGGGTTCAAGTTAAGTTAGATTGATGGGATGCTCATTAAACAAAAAGTTGCCTATTTTACAAATGGTTTCCAGTGCTCTTCCTGTTGTATAGTCATGATGGGAAAGAAAATTATATGGAAAAATTTTCCATAAGTTTACTACTTTTTAGGACATTTCCTTTGATGAAGTTAGGCTCTAATCAAGAACCAGGAGCCCCTTATATTCTGCTCTACATTATAGAAATGGGTACAGTAATCTATGGTCGACATTAAATCTGAGGCTGGGCTATGATTTGATTGCTGTGTGATCAAGAAATGTATATTCCTAGACTAACTTTAATTTTAGATTGAGCAAAATGTATATTTGTGAAGGTAAATTTTACACAAAAAACATTTTAAAACATGTACGGCTTTTCAAAGCCAAATAATGATTTTTCTCACTCTTTCTTTTATTAGCACAGGTTATTGATCTAAAAATGAAGACGATCCTTTGTTATCTAAGAATTGATTCATTTTCTCTAACAAGTTGACTGAGAAGAGATTACTTGACACAATAAAGTTCTGAAAGTGCTCCAGTGGTTTATTTTGGAGACTATAAGTAGTAGTATATTGTCTGTGCCATAGAGGTGGCATTTCCAGAACATCTTGCTTATAATTTTGAACTCTAGTGTCTAGAGTAGGGCTTCACTGAAATATGTTTCCTTTTAAACCTTTGCTGCTGTGCCTTATGGATCCTCTCAACTGAGTATGTCTCTAAATTTCCATCTGTTTCTAGGCTATAAAACTGGACTGTTTTCTGTCTCCTTCTATAACTCTTGCCTTCACGCCCCATGCAGTGTGTTTCTGTGTTGCTATATTATACTTTTGTTTCTTCTTTGTTTAAGGAATGGATCACTTTCCAGCGAAATTTTAATCTAAACGTTTGAATTGAATTTTGGTTTTAGAACAGTTCACCAATATCTGTCTCCAAAGCTGCTATTCTCTACCATGATTTAGTTTATTAAATTTTAAATAAGTTTTTGATTGTGCAGGTACTGTTTCCCTTTTTTCTTGAAATCAGATGGTGTTTTTTTTATATCGGGCTTCTTATCTGTAATGTGAGGCTACTTTGAATTTAATTTTGCTGTGCTCTTGGGGTTTGATATTAATAACATTTAAAGTATCAATCTTGCTTTGTGGTATTTGCCTTTTAAAGATGTGTGGATAGTACGTGCTTCTTTAAAATTAAAACAAGTTTATGTGTATACATGTATATTGTAAAAAATACAAACAATTTGAAAATATATAAAGTAAAAAGTGAAAGTTCTCCTTAACTAATCTCATCCTACTCTTCTTATACAATCACTTATGAGGTTTTTTTGTGTGTGTGCCTTTCTGGTTCTTTTTTGATGTATTTAATACGCATATATAATGCACAAGATATATGATCTACACAGACATGTTGCTTATTGTTTTGTTACTTGCATTTTTTTTGCTTAACAGTGTATCTTGGAGGGCTTTCCATGTGAGCACATATAGATAGCTCTACTTCATACTATACACAGTAATTTATTTAGCCACTCATATATTGGTGGATATTTAGATTTTCTGTTGTTTACAGTTGATACTGCAGCAAACATTCATGTGTATATGTGTTTGTGTACATGTGCCACAGTAGCATAACTCCTAGAACTGGAATTACAAATTCCCAAATACAAATACAAATTTAAATTTGTATTTAAATTTGTAAATACAAATTTAAATTCCCAAGTACAGCCTCCCAAATACAAATTTAAATTTTGATTTAACACATTGACTGCCACACTAGAAAAAAAATTTTTTCCTTGGGGCCACAGTATTTTATTATGAAAATATATTCAACTTCGAAAAAATATGATCCCTTCAATTTAATGAAAAAATTTGTTATTTTTTTAATTGTTTTGATGTGCATGTTTTATGCAACTTGAAAATAGGCTCCAAGGTAAAAGATTTGAGTTCAAGCTCAAGGCCCTGGGCTCAAATTATCGGAATTAATACAACTCACAACATTATGTGATTATTAATAAACTTAAATAAATTGCCCTCTAAAAGACTCAACCAATTTACACGTCCACGAAGTATGAGCATACTAGTTTCCCCATATCCTTGCCATGCCAAATATAACATTTTATTTTGTATTAATTTTATAAAAATTAATGTTATAAAATTTTTCATTTTAACCAATTTGATGGGTGGAAAATGGAATCATTTTGTTTTAATTTGCATTTTCATGATTATGAGTGAGGTGAAGCCTCTAGTCTTTTTCCTCTTTCCTCTGAATTGTTTGTTCTTATCCTTTGCCTGTTTTTTAAATTGAGTTTATTTATTTTAGTAGGATCTCTTTATATATAATGTATATCATCCCATCACCTTTGTATAGTGAAAATATTTTCCTTCAGGTTGTAGTGTGTCATTTGATTATATTTATGATGGCTTCCTTTGTTCAAAAGTTTTTATTTATGTGATCAAATATAAATTCTAGCTGTTTTGGTTCTTGTTTAGTGCCAAACAAGATGCCTTTCCCTATCTCAAGATTATTTTTCTCTAGTGCTATCATAGGGTTTTTGCCTGTTTTGTGTTTAGGAACTTCAGTTCACCTGGAATTTAGTTTTGCATATAGTGTAATGCAGAGATCTAATTTTATTTTTTCCCAGATGGATAGCCAGTTGCACAAAGTATCATTTATTAAATAGTTCATTTTTTTCCCCACTGATTTTTAGGTGTTGACTCTATCACTTATTGAATTCCCATTCATACCTGGGTCTGTTTCTGGGTTCTGCTGAGTTTCATTGTTCTTTTTTCTTTTTTTTTTTAAGACAGTGTCTGGCTCTGTGGCCTGGGCTAGAGTGCAGTGGCATCATCATAGTTCACTGCAACCTCAAAAGCCTGGGCTCAGACTGTCCTCCTGTCTCAGCCTCCCAAGTAGCTGGGACTAGCCACTATGCCTGGCTAATCTTTTAATTTTTGTAGATACAGGGTCTCACTATGTTGCTCAGGCTGGTCTCAAACTCCTGGCTTCAAGCAGTCCTCCTGCTTTGGCCTTCCATAGTGCTGGGATTTGAGGTGTGAGCCACCATGCCCAGCTGTGAATTGGATTTTCACGTATCATACTGTTGTAGCTCATTTTGTGCTGCTATAACAATATCTGAGACTGCGTAGTTTATAATGAACAGAAATTTATTTCTCACAGTTCTGGAGACTGGGAAGTCTCCAGCATCTGGTAAGGGCCTTCTTGCTGCATCATCCCATGATGGGAAGCAAGAGCATGAAAGAGGGCAAAGAGAGCAAGAGAGAGGGAGAGAAAGAGAGTGTGCCAAACTCATCCTTTTATAAGGAACCCACTCCTGAGACAATGGCATTAGTTCATTCTTGAGGGCAGTGCCGCCATGACCCAAACACCTCCCATTAGGCCCCAGTTCCCAACACTGTCCCATTGGCGATCAAGTTTCCAGCACATGAACTTTGGGGGACATATTCAAACCGTAGAACATACTGTACTTGTTGTATAGTTATTCTTTGACTTTGCTCCTTTCTTGTGTGTATTTCATTTGATGTTGAGGCAGTTTGGTAATTCTGTTCCATTATTGGTGTGTAATTTGTAGTTTAGCCAATGATTATTTTGGACTTCACTGTAGGAGTAACCTGTATGAATTTGTCTGTCTCCTCACTGACCTGAGTGCTCTCATAGGTCTTGAATCTAGTAGTGTAGTCCATGTTTTTAGGAGATAGTTCTTCAACAGATACTTGTAGTTGTAACAGCTAATAATGATATTTTGCCATGGCTGATAGTGTAGTGTAGTGTAGATGTTACTTCTGGTAGTATAGATATTTTTTCTATTTTAAAAATAAAGAAAATAAGATCTAAGAAAGGTTAAGTAAATTTCCCAGTGTCACACTGGGTTGCGACAGAGTTTAGTTATAAAACCTTACTTAGTTTTAGTTATAAAACCTTATTTAGTTATAGTTATAAAACCTTAAACATACTAGTTAAGTGTTTTGAATATGGGACTTCATGCAAGGTTTTTGTGATCCTTGCTGAATTGTGTGTGTTTCACTGAATTGTGTGTGTTTCGCTAAGTGCATTTCCCCATTAGTTTGATAATTTTGCAAATGTTCAAATGTTATGTTTGCATGATAGTTTTGTCATTCAGAGTTTTGTCGTCTTTGCACTTTGTCAAGTGTTGATTCATAAATTCTAGTTCTTAAAGAGCACCTGAACTATTAAAATGTGATTTTTTTTTTTTGGATGAGGCTCTTTACAAGTTGTGTTCTCAAGTAGCTGCATCTCTTAGGTTGACTTTCTTGCTTTTGAAATTTCCTAGGTAAATTATATTCTCATTTTAATGTTACTTACCTTTTTAAAATAAGAAACAAGTACAATTTAGCCGCCTTAGTGGTTGTTAAGAAACCTCTCTTTTATAAGGAGAAATAGGAGAGGCCAGGGCTTCATCTGAGTGATTTGATGTATACAAAGACATGTTACCATTGCTGTCTGTCCTTCTCCAGGTATTCTCACAGGAACTGAATTCATTGAATTCTAGGCTTTTAGACCACCTGCAACAATATTTGGGTTGTAGTGATATGGGAGACTTCTTAAGATGTTGCTTCTGCCAAGAAATAAGATGAATATATAGCTTATAGGCTCTGTAGTAATAATTGATCGTTTAATTAACAGTACTAGATAAATGTTTCCTAAGAGTAACAAGACCTCTGTGCCTATCCATTAATGCTGGAAATTTTCCAATTATTACCTCTGAGTTCCTGGAATCCCTGGAGGTTTCTGGGTCTGGTCTTCATCCTTGACCATTTTCTATCCCCTTATAATATATGGAATACAGATTGATTCACAACGGCTAAGACGAATAAAAGAAATAAAAATACTGGAATTAACCAACTACAGAATAAAATTGGAGTGTGAGAATTTCAATTCACAGTTGGGGCTATTTGGTATGTAAATCGGATATCATAATCCTCAATTATCTGAGAAGCCTTCTGCAAAATGTTAGGGGGATATCCAGGCCTTATACCGATGAGGAAACAGTCTGTCTGGTGGCTTCTAACTCACCCTTTCTCTAAGTTTTATTTATCGTTCTGTCTTCTTGCCATTGATTCTTCCCCAAGCAGACAGGGTTGGTAAAGACTTTGTTATACAAATATGAAGAATTACCTTTATTAATTTGTAGTGAGGCTCAAGTCGCTTTATATATGCAAGTAACTATTGCATCCGTTGTGACTATAACCTGTTTACCTCCCCTGAACCAGCATATTGCTCAGCACTTTCTAGACACTCAATAAGTATTTAGGAATTTAAAATACATTCAAAGTATTGCCTGAATTAAGGTTTTCTTACATGAAGAGCAAAACATTGAGGAAAATGAAATGGTGCTGTAATTGTCTGTAGTTGAATGGATTGTATCCTTCCTTTTTCTCCTTTGCAGGATGTAAGCTTTCAAAATATCACTGTTTAATTAAAGAAAGAAGCATGCTTCTTGTTGATTTGGAGTCTGTCTGCTAAAGCCTCTTGGTTAAGAAGAGATTAACTTCATTTGTAACTTCCATACTTTATAGTTAGTATGTGGATTTGCAATGAAGTAGGCATGGTCAAATGCAGTGCACATATTTAGAAATACAATGAGGGCAGACTAAAAATGAGATTGGAAATCCACTAGCAATTTAAGTGAGATATAACACTCAGCTTTTCTCTCACTAGATATAGTCTTTTTCTTAATGATAAGCTTTCTTTAATGGTGATTATCGGAAAAACCCTTTTTTCCAACCCTCTGTGGGTGGGACTGGAAGGAACCCTAAAGAGTTGGCCAGTAAAGTATCTTAGATCGCACTGTGTTCTTATAATCAAAGGAAAGTAAGTTCCTCAGAACTGGCAGGTATTTTTCCTGGGAAGTCCTTATCAGACATCTTATTTAGATTACAGATACCAAAAAGTCCATTGTAAGTCGAAAATATTATAAGTCAAAAGTGTGTTTTAAACTTAAAATACAGTATTATCAATTTACGATGGGTTTATCTGAAGGTAACCCCATTGTAAATTGAGGAAAGTACTGAATGCATATGGTTTCACACCATCATAAAGTGGGAAAATCTGAAATTGAATCATCGTAAGTCAAAGACTGTCCTTAATTGGAAAAAGTTATATTGGAAATGTCTTCAAAATAAATGATAGCCTTACATAAAGTATTGCTGGGACGGTGTAGGCTCTAAAGCTATTGTTTACAACAGGTACCAGACTGGTGAGTCTGGATGACTCTATATAGTACCCACAGCATTTCTGGGTGTTCTGCTGAAGGTGGATTATTGACATTACATAACCAGCATTTAGATTTTAAGGTTCACTAATCTTATGGAGAATACAAAATAAACTTAGTCTTAAGTGCTTCATAGATGTGCAATTAAAGGATACCCAATAGTTTTAACTCACTTCAGTTGCTTTAAAAATGTATTTATATCTAATATCTCTGCTTATTCCCTCTGTTTAGTGCAAGAGAGGCTCAGTAGCAGTCCAGCGTGGTGCTTTCTAGTTGCCATATTAACAGGAGGAGGTGCCTGGCATCTGGATCTCTTCTGCAGCCCTCAAGGACTTACCATTTATGCATCATTTGTACCCTGAACACTTTTTTTTTTTTGGAGACAGGGTCTTGCTCCATTGCCCAGGCTGGAGTGCAGTGGCATGATCACAACTCACTGTAGCTTCGAACTCCTGGGTGCAGCTGATCCTCCTGCCTCAGCCTCCTGTAGCTAGGACTACAGACATGCATCACAACACCCAGCTAATTTTTCTTATTTTTTGTAGAGATGGGATCTCCCTATGTTGCCAAGGCTGATCTTGAACTCCTCGGCTTCCCAAAGTGCTGGGATTACGGACATGAGCCGTGTTTTTGGGTTTTTTATTTGTTTTTGGTTGTTTTCTAAATTTAGAAGTAGGGAAATGCAGTTGCTAAGAAGTGAAATTGAACAAGATGGTTTGAGATTTGATGCCATAAAATTGTCAACATTTGCCTCGTTGTAGTAAAATAGAGTGCCATTCTGTACTTCTTGAGAATATGGTGCTTTTTTCTCCTTCCAAATCTTACTGTATGATCCATAAAGGTTATTGAGTTGTTTTTCAGTTTCATAAAGGACAAAATGAAAGTAAAAATTTAGACAGTTACCCTAAATGATTGGAGTTTATACATTTGTCACTAGAAAACTACTATTTTTAGTTGAATAGTAGCTTGTAATTGTAGTTATTGTAGTTTATAGTATTTATAAGCTGCTGTGGTTTTGAATGTTGCTCTTAAGACCGTAGTTAGTGACCCACTAGGTTTTAATTGCTAGGAAATTTCAGAGAATGTGAAAAAGTGTTGGTTAAGGCTGGAAAATATCCATTCTTGCTTTCCTCAAAATTGGCTCCAGTGGCTACTTAATGATAGCAGAATGCTTTGAAAATATGTTCTTTAAAGTTTAGCTGTTATTAAAATACCATAACAACTAGTATGTAAGTGATAGTTGCTTTTTTGTTGTAGCTGAAATTCTGTGGTAAGAGGAAAGCTTCAGTAAAATCTTAACAAAAATATAGTATAAAAAAGTGACTGGTAAATAGAGGATTTTAAAAAAATGGAATGTGGATGAGAAAGTGAAAAACACATGTATACGTTTGACATGGTTATATTCATTTTAATTCCTTGTTTCCTTGGACTTTTCTGGTAAGGTTGTTTTCTCTTTTTGACAAAATGTATAATTATTTTTAAAATACCATTTGTATATTTCTATATACACATATATACATATTTCTATATGTTTGTAACTAGTTTTTCTTAAAAAAAAAAAAAAGACACAAAGCCAAAACCCATTTTAATGCAATATAAAGCTTGCAAATTTGAGCTCTCCTATGTCAGGAAACAAACTGTGTGTGTACCTATTTCTAAATTACTATCTGGGCTTCTAAACATATATGTTGTTCATACAGCAAAGCATTACAGAGCAATCTCTATTGTTGATGTTTCACTGAGCGTTTACCATTGTTTAGTACTGTTTGTCTCTGCATTTATTCAATATTACCATATGCTATAATCACTAGACCAGAGTAGAGCATCCGGCAAGCAGAGACCTCAAAGTAGGAGCCAAAATAAACAGTGGGAAATGAAGCTGCTATAACATTTTGTGGACAGTAGTTGCAAAGTGCTTTTTGAAAATTGAACATAGTAAGTGGGAAAGTAGGTCACACCTCATTTTTTACAAAGTCCTTTCTGCTTTCAAACTTTCAGAAATTTGCATATATTTGATGATCAAAGTAGGCATTTATAAATGATGTGGAAATAATTTTAAAATAAATTTAAATAATTAAACAATTTTATATTCATTTTTCTGTAAATGATGAGAGTTTTTTTAAAAACCTGTTATAATAATTAAGTACACTTTTGATCATTTCTTCTAATGGAAGGAGGGCCTGTATGACTGAGAGAGAGACATGGATGATACTATGGTTTTTGTTTCTTTTCATCGAACTTGATACCCAATTTTAGTCAGCAAATAAACTATTTAAGAGTTTTATTTTCTTTTGCTGACTACCTGACTGTTATCTTACTATTTGATAAGCAAGAATAAGTTTAACCCACAATCTTGGCAAATAGAAAAGTGGTAAAGAATGTATGGCTTCAGTCGAGTGCGATGGTTCATCTGTAATCCTAGCACTCTGGGAGGCTAAGGCGGGAGGATCACTTGAGGTCAGGAGTTCAAGACCAGCCTGAGCCAGAGCGAGACCCTGTCTCTACAAAAAGTAGAAAATTTAGCCGGTTGTGGTGGTACAAGCCTGTAGGTCCAGCTACTTGGGAGGTTGAGGCAGGAGGATCACTTGAGTCCAGGAGTTTGCGGCTGCAGTGAGCTATGCTGATATCACTTCATTCCAGCCTGGGTGATATAGTGAGATGTCGTCCCTTTAATTAAAAAAAAGCATTGTATAGTTCTTTTGCTTTAAGAAAATAGGAACTTGTAAGTTCATGGGGAAGAAGCTTTTCAATATTCAGAATTATATCTTAGATCTGTATTGTTTGCTCATTCCACCTAAGGGGAAATGGCAGTACAAAAATGGCAGTACATAGCATCTTATGTGACTTAGCTTAACTATTACCCTATATCCTGACCTAATATGACAGACAAATATTTGTCAGTATTATTATATATCCTGACAAGTATCATTTGTAAGTCTTTAATAATAGTCATCCTCTCAATCATAATAATACTATGCTACTTACTGACATTTCAGAGGATATTTATATCTGTTATTTCATTTAAGCCCCTGTAGTTGGTTTTTCTATCAAAACCATTACACACACACATAATATAAAAATGCTTCCAGATTATTTAAGGTAAGTATCTTCATGATGGAAAGGAGGTAATTGATGGCTTTTATTCCTATTATGTGTCAGGCTTTATGGTAGGCAGTTTATATATTATATTAATACATTATCTCATTTACTCATAACCACAAACTTATAAAATAAGTATTGCAAGTATTATAGAAAGGTAGGAAATGGACTTTTGTGGGTGGTAAGAAAGAAGAGACAGTGATACTCCAAGATACTATTTGATTATGTGACCACTCTCCAGAGTGGTTAGGAAAGCTGATTTTGTGGAGGAGGTAGGACTTGTATTGTTTACTGAGAAAGGAAAGAAACCAGAAAAATGGGGTTTATAAATAGTGATGAGTGCAATTTAGACATGTTGAGTTTAAGAAAGAGATTTTATAGAAGGTGAGTACAACCAGTAGTGGTAAGATTTTTTGGTTTTTTGCCTTGAATTGTATAGATTTTTATTAGACATTTCTTTGAACAATATTAATATTTAAACTTTGATGTTATTTGTGAAGGAATGTAATCAGATGTTAATGCCTCAAATAGTTAGATAAATTTGGGGATGATATCATGATATGTGAACACATAGCTATGAAGAGTAAGGATATTTATTATGTAAACTGGATTATATGAAATCGCTTAAATTTTTCTTTATTTAATATACAAGTAAAACTTGTTTATTGTAGAAAAACAGAATATAGAAATTAACACAAAGGAAAAAAACAAATAGTCCTACCACTGGGTTGAATGAATTCTAATTTTTTTCCTATGTGTTGTTTCTTTCAGAAATATGGCTACACACACCTTTCTGCAGGAGAACTTCTTCGTGATGAAAGGAAGAACCCAGATTCACAGTATGGTGAACTCATTGAAAAGTACATTAAAGAAGGAAAGATTGTGCCAGTTGAGATAACCATCAGTTTATTAAAAAGGGTAAGGAGTATGAATGCCAATCAATTCAAACCAGCAAGGAAATAAGAAATTAAATCCACCTTTCATTTGAGTAATAAAAAAAATTAGAGTATTGAATTTCTTGCTTGTAGAAGGTGGTTATGGTTGTTTGAGAATGGCAGAACTGGAAACTCTGCTGTCACCTGGGAAGAAATTGAACAGTGGCAAGGATTCTCTACCTTGGTCTACCATTAGCTATAGCTCAACTTGATATCCATATATGTGCACTTTACCCTTCCTTCCCAACATTCAGACGGTTATTCTCTCTTCCATTTCTATTTCTTCTTTCTTTGTCTCCCCTTTCTCCTCCTTTCTGTTTTCTTACAAACCTCTTTGTTTCTTCTTTCTCTCTTCTTTTATCCCATGTCCCTCATTGTTGATATTCTTTCAGTCTTGATGTCTGCTTTTCTGGTGCATGCATCACCATTTTCAATGTGAAATGCTATGACTTAATAGCTATCAAACTAAAATAATGTCACATCTAAAAAACAGACACCTTACATTTGCTAGGTAACTCATCACTATAGACTCCTAAGACTATAGTCATTAATAGGTATGTTCACATATAAGAAATAGTGAAGGAGAAGGAGAAATGCAATCTTGGGAACAACAAGACATAGCTGAAGCCTGATGGAAAAGAGATATATAAGCATCTGGGTGGAACTAAAGACACTTGTGGATGAAGAGTGGCTTATATACACTTTTTTACCTCTTGTCTCAGAGGTTGGAGTAACCTGCTTCCATTCCAGAGTAAATAAATCCTCTCTTCCCTATTGTCTGGATCTAATTCCCTTCCTCTGCTTTATAGCTAAGCATTATGAGAGTAGTCTACATTTTTTTTATTTTTCACTTTCTACTTTTCAACCCTTTGCAGTCAGGTTCTGTTTTCATCTCCATTGCATCTGCTCTTGCATGTTACCAATGTTCTTCTCTATCAAATCTAGGGGATACTTTTAGTCATTATTTTTTTCTGGTAGTATTTAACTCTAATCACTGTCTGTTTGAAACTCATTCCTCCTTTGTTCTTTGTGATACCATTTCTGTTGATTCTCTTCCTGCTTCAGTGACTGCTATTTCTCAGTCTTCCTTAACAGCTTTTTTTTTCTTTTTCAAGTTACCTAAATCATGATGCTTCTCAGGCTTTTGTCCTTGGTTCTCTTCAGCTCTCTGTTTATATGTTTCTTGCTGGATGGTTTTAGCCATGCCCAGAGCCTTCACTGTGCTAATGATGCTCAAATCTACAGTTCTAGAACCCATCTTTGTTCTGAACTCCAGACTTACATTTTTAACTAACTACTAGGTATCTTTCTGATTGTGTCACAAGCATCTCAAAATAAACATATCAGAGTCTATAAGTGTATTATCTCAAATGTGATCTCTCTTTATTTCCTGTCTTGGTTAATGGTTCTATCATCTACCCAGTTGTTCAAGGCAGAAATCAGGGAGCCATCCTATATTGTCTGCCTCTTCCTTACTTTCCCAAACCCATTCAGTGAGAATATCTTTCCAATTCTGTTTCTTTTAATTCTCTTCTATTAGTCTCTTCTATCACCACTATCACCTTAGTTCACTATCCTCTTTTTTTCCTACCTGGATCATCACTAGAGCCTCCTAGTTAGTCTTTTTGCCTTTAATTTATCCCTCTTGGTGCAGTCAGAGTGATTTTTTTCTCAAAGACAGTATGAACTCTATTAATCTTAAATTCTTAAATGGTCCTGTATTGCTTCCAGAATAAAACTCAAATCCTTAGTGTGGCATAAAAAGTTGTTCATTATCGTATCCTTGCTTACTTTCAGTCATATCTACTGCCACTCTCTACACAGATCCTAAGATTCCACTTGTACCAGCTTCAGATTCATCAAAGCTGTTAGGCTGTCTTGTTTCTAAGCCTTCATATATCCAGTTTCTACCATCCAGAGGACACTGATCCCTGTCTGCCTGCCATTTCATTATTCAGGATTCAGTTCTGCTGTTACCTCTTTGGTAAAGCTTTCTCTGGCAGTTTGTGCTTATTTTGTTTTATCATAACATCCTTTGCATACCTTATCATAGCACTTAGCATATCTAAGTTGCTAGGTATGCTATTTATATATTTGTCACCCACTGGACTGTGAGCCCCCCAGGAACAAGAGCCGTGACCTTGCTCTTCATGTTTCCTCATAGTAGGCCTTGGATAAGTATATACTGAGTATAATATTGATGTGCCTTCTTCAGATATCTTCTACTACTATAATTGGGATAGAAATTTTATAACAGAGGCCCAAAAGTGTTCTGCTTAAGTTTTGTGAATATTGAAGAAGCAGCTAGATGCTGGGATAAAGCCAATTGTCAGATAAAGGAATCATGGATCCTGACAGCCATTGTCCTCCCTAAGGAACCAGAAAAGTTGGAGCATGGAGGGTAATGAATGTTAGTTTGCTTTGGAATAGAGGCTCTTCTAAGGTTTGTCAGAGTCATGCATCTTTGCGTATCCTATGGTGATTAGAAGTGGCAAGGATTTGGAGATCAGAGATCTGGATTTCTTATTCACATATTCCCACATTTTACCTAACTTCAGGCTTTGGAAGAGGATAGTGAAATGGATTGCTCTTGCCATCTTTCTGAATGTATTTTTTTCTTTTGCTTCCCGTGTTTTGTGGCAGCCAGTAGCATTTAGATTGAGTTAACTTCAGTTTAAAGAAAAATTGAGGCCAGGCACAGTGGCTCATGCCTGTAATCCTAGCACTATGGGAGGTTGAGGCAGGAGGATTTTTTGAGGCCAGGAGTTTGAGAGCAGCCTGAGCAAGAGCAAGAGCAAGACCTTGTCTCTACAAAAAATAGAAAAATCAGCCGGGTGCGGTGGTGCACACACCTGTAGTCCCACCTATTCAGGAGGCTGAGGCAGGAGGATCACTTGAGCCCAGGAGTCTGAGGTTGCAGTGAGCTATGATCATGTTACTGTACTCTGGGTTGGGTGACAGAGTGAGACCCTATCTGGAAAAAAAAAAAAAATATTGAATCCTACACTAATAATTAATGCTAACTATCTTTTTATATTTGTCCAAAGCTCTGTGCTATTGGACTTGATTTATAGCAGAGTTGAGCACCTGTAAAAGTAACATACTTTCTACCACAGTAAAATGACTTGGGTAGGGCAAAAGGAACAAAAGACAGGGTGTCCCATTACCGGACCAAAGATATTGGTTAATGGTTATTTTCCTCTTATTGCTGCTCTTATTGTTTATTTATAACTTTGTGAATGTATATGAGAAAGTAATATATACTTACTATAGAAAATTTGGAAACTACAGAAAACAATTATGTGGGTGTGTATAAAATGAGAAGGTGGGGAGGGACACATACCCATAACCCCACCAGCTTGAGGCAACTATGTTAATACATTGGTTCATTTCCTTCTAGTCTTTTTTTTTCTATGCACTCCCTACTCTTACTTATGGTTTAAAGAATAATAAGAAAACAAACACCCATGTATCCACTACCCTGCTTGAGAAATTGCATTTTGTTAATGTAGTGTTGAACCTAAATCTTTTTCCTTTAGGAAATGGATCAGACAATGGCTGTCAATGCTCAGAAGAATAAATTCTTGATTGATGGGTTTCCGAGAAATCAAGACAACCTTCAGGGTTGGAACAAGACCATGGATGGAAAGGCAGATGTATCTTTTGTTTTGTTTTTTGACTGTAATAATGAGGTAATGAAAATCTTCATTTGCCCACATGGGCTTTAAGCAACTGTTAGTCAACTATTAGAGAAGAAGTGATTTTTTACTTATGTTTACATTTTATATTGGCAGCTATATTTTTTTGAATTGGTAGATTAGATGGACAAAATAGCACTGTCTTGCTGTTGGAAGCTATTTGGCATTAGCAGACTTGTGGACCAAAATTTGCTTTATTTTCAAAATAAGGATCAATTTTGTTTTTTTAAAAATAAGAATTGACACGCACAATAACGTTAGGTAACGAAGCTCAACTACTACTTTCTTAGGTAGGCGCTATTACCAAAGAGTATCTTGCCTCAGGGGGTTGTTTGCTGGAAAAGAAACACACATTTCTGGGAAGTTGGGAAAATTTTCTATTTTAAAAAAACATATAGGATAGCTTGATTTGTCTTAAGAGTGAAATGATCTTGAAAAAAGTAGGAAAGTATTCTTTTTCTTTCTGGCACTTTTAATAACAAACCCAGACATACATTTGAATAAGTAAATATATTTCTCGGAATCATTTAATTAAATGGCCTGACTGTGTTTGACAGCTGCTGTAATATAAATTTCATTAAATTAATGCCAACAGCCTGAAAGACTAAGAATCTGAAGTAGTTCCTTGAAAGAAGTTGGCTATTCTTAGGTTGAATTGTAAATGTGCCTCTGGTGGAGAGACTTGCTGCAGCCTTTGAGTTGTTTTAAAATGTAACTCTCTTCTTCCAACCCCCAAAAATATGTTTTCACTTATTCTTCAAAGTTAACTTTAGAATGTTACCACAGCTTTATAACTAAGGAATGTTTACTCATGATTAACAAGGGATGCTTTATTCAAATGCAAATATGTTGACTCTTAAATATTTGGATATTTATGGAATTATACAAAAGTAAGCAAAAATGGAACAAAGTTTGAGGCATGTAATTCATACCTAATAAGTTAATAATATATCTGAGATGGAACCATACACATACAGATCTTCTTTTTATTGCGGTTTGAAAAAAAAATACACAGGAAAAACTGAGTCATGAATGAATTCTTTTTATGCTCTGTACTTATTTAACCTAGTTTATATAAATTGAACCACATGTTTAAATTTAAAAGGACTTTGCATGTTGATTAATGAATTAGACATGTTGAGTTTAATGCCAGGTTTTTTTTTTTTGTCATATCTTTAAACTTCATTTTCTTTTCAGGTTAAAAGAATGGCAAATTCACATCTTTCTATTTTTAAAATAACTTTATTTGTATCTCTTTTTAGATCTGTATTGAACGATGCCTTGAGAGGGGAAAGAGTAGTGGTAGGAGTGATGACAACAGAGAGAGCTTGGAAAAGAGGTACTTTGCAGTTTTAACATAACCACATCAATCCCAGACCTGCCCCATTTTGGACCTGAAAAAGAAAATATCATATTTAACTGTGTAAAATGGCTTGTGTAAGGAAATGATAAGTGAGTTAGTTGGGTCAGATCCAGTGTTGTCCTCTGAGCTACCCGGTAACACATAGGAGAAAGGACGGATACCTAGGACTCGTGATATTTGCTTCTTTTGCAGAATTCAGACCTATCTTCAGTCAACAAAGCCAATTATTGACTTATATGAAGAAATGGGGAAAGTCAAGAAAATAGATGCTTCTAAATCTGTTGATGAAGTGAGTGTCCCTAACCTGCCTTTAAAAAAAGTCAAGTAAAAATGTGATTACTTCTTTGGGGTAGGTAGGCAGGAGCAAAAGAAATACTATGACAGATTAGTTAGTTTGTTTTTTAAGACACTGGGGACTAAATGAAAAATTACATTTTTTTCCTTTTCGAATAGAGTCCAAAATGGGTTTTATAACTTCAGAATTGTTCTTCATGAGAAGTGGATGGTTTATTAATTTCAAACCTCTTCCAAAGTACTGGAAAAATTGGTATTTTGAGAACTGATTTGGATCATGTTCATTTTTTAAAAACCTGTAAGATGAATGGCAAGTCATCCAGCTGAAGAGCCCTAGGCTGCTTTCTCCTCTTCCATACAAGAACAAATAGCTCCAGAGGTGCAGGGTTTCCACAACTTACCACTTCTCTCTTTCTTCATAAATCAGTGATCTCTGAATTGTAGGTTAGTGCCTAGCACATATTTTTAGTGTCTCCTAATTGATCTATCTCCCTTCCCCTGGCTCCCTGAATCTTATTCCTCTTATATTCGTAAGATTGAAAAGAAAGGCTTAGAGGAAAAAGACTCAGGGGATCTTTTTTAATCCATTGCTACTTCCCGTAGAGGTGAGGTAATACATGAGAAAACTTGTGTTTCAGAATCAGAACTGAGATGATAAATCACTTCGGTTTACATTTTATCAAATTATTGGTAGCCTATCAAAAGGTATGTTTTGTCCTAAAATCACTAATAAAATTGAATACATGTTCATAATTTTATATGTATTGTTTTATATTACTATCTAAAGTAAAATAGATGAAACTAAGAAATTACCATGTGATTTTTAAAAAATGATCCATTTTGAAAATTAATATAAAATTTACTGTTTTTAATAGGAACTTAGCTATATGGTGTTTAATGGTATCTTCTTTTAAAATTATTATCTTTTTCCTTTACAGGTTTTTGATGAAGTTGTGAAGATTTTTGACAAGGAAGGCTAATTCTAAACCTGAAAGCATCCTTGGAATCATGCTTGAATATTGCTTTGATAGCTGCTATCATACCCCTTTTTAAGACAATTTTAATCCTTCATAACTATATCTCAATTAATCGCTGGAAAGTATATAGTAAGACAAATTAAATTTTTTATGTTGTCTTTTTTTTTGGTCACAGGAGTAGACAGAGAATTCTGTTTTAACTTCATCTTAGTTATGGTGCTCACAAAACAAAGAAGGAGGGTATCAGCTAGTTCTTTGTTTTTATTCAAAAAGAATATCCCTTTTATAATTTGTGCCTTCTTGTGAGCAAAACCTTTTAATATGCATATTATATCCCTTTAGTAATTACAGTATGTTAAGATTAGGGATACCCACTTCCTCTTTTTCTTGCAAGTTTTAAATTTCCAACCTTAGGTGAATCTGTGGACCAAATTTCAAAGGAACTTTTATGTAGTCAGTACTTGCACAATGTGTTTGGTAAACAAACTCATAAAATGGATTCTTAGCAATGTTTTATTATTTATCAAATAACTGACCATTTCCTATATAAAGGTAAAAAAAAAAAAAAAACTTCTGCTTTGTTTTATTACAACTTGTACAAAGTTGTATGACAGGGCATATTCTTTGCTTCCAAGGTTTGGGTTGGGCACTGTACGCTGCAAATTGTCGCTATGAATAATTAGTAGCAGCACAGTAGTGTTTCAATTATAATGGTTATTCAGATCAAGATTTAAATTCCTAGATGACTTGAATATTCTGATTTATCAAATGTTCATAGTTTTGTAAACTAAGTTTTATTGTTTCTAGGTAAATAAAAGTAATAAATCATAAGCATTTAGTTATAATTCCGTTATTTTTTTTGGCATAATTTGATATCATTGTAAGATAAGAATTTTTAAAAGTCTCGAACTTGTCTTTACTATCTATTCTTATTTTGAAATCTTTAGAAATTTTTTTTTCATTTCCTTCATACAATATTTAATAGGATCCAAGGTTCTTGATATAAAATTTCTTAAAATGTTTCTCATTTTTGGCATTTACACTGTTTGGTACACAGGGTTAAATAGGGCAAGGAACTTTGTTGTTGTATAATTAGATTTGATATTTAAAGTCATAGGGAATAGTGAGGACAAGTTAATGGATGTTTTTATATTCTAATAGAATCATCTATTTCTATGTATGTTATGAAATTCACTTAAGTTTTTCAACATACTTGCAATTAGAAAACAAAGTATCACTAAGTACTGTAACATATTGGCCACAAAAATTTGTATTGAGATTATCTTGGTTTCTTGGAAGACGTTGTAATGAGTTCTTATCTCGTGTTTCAGTCCAGCCAATAGGGAAGCGATTTAATCAAACAGTTCTAGTATGAAGCAAGAGTAAAAGACTAAGGTTTTGAGAGCATTCCTGCTCACATACGTGAAGAAATCTGTCAGATGGGAATCTAAATATTTATACTGATATTGTGAAAACAACCTTAAAGTTTTGAAGAAGACTGTTGAGACTAGGTACTTTGCTTCCTTTCATCAGATATCTTTCTCTGGCATTTGAGAACAGAAACCAAGAAACATGGTAATTACTAAATTATGAGGCTTTGCTTTTTGTTTTCTTTAAATGAATACAAATATGTTGGCATTGCTTTTTGTTTTGGAGTTGATTGAGATACATCTGACTTTACTAGTTTGGTCATTCCATTTGTTAAAGATACAGTCACTAAGAAGTTTTTGAGTGTTTTGAAAGACCCTAATGTGAGCCTTGCTTGTTTTTTTAAATTAACATTATTTCCATTCAGTGATGTTGGATGTATATGAGTTATTTGGTAAATAATCTCAATAAATTTTGTTCTGTGGCCTTTGCTATTTGCTGGTTCAGATTTCTGTTCTCTTAAGCATATTGAAGATCAAGAAGTATTGTATTTAACATTTTGCTCACACAGCAAAAGCAGAGTTCAGGATCCAGGAGAATTTTCTACTCTGTGTATTATGCTTGTATGTATTGACTTAAAACAGAAAACATGACTTTATTCCATTCCTTCAAGAAGTAATCTAGACTGAGGCATGAGCAGTCTATTTCATTACCCACCAGCAGCATCAATTGCTTGTCTCTTTGAGGGGGAAATTGACAACAGGCAATGTGTATCAGGATGCGGGCTTTTTGTGGACTTGTGGCTTTGCCCTTGTAATTTAAGTGGTTGCCAGACATTCCTGTGGTTCCTGGAGATAATCGTGGTTAAAAGTATGGGCCAGACTAGGTCAGCATCTTTTTCCTAGAGGTTTGGTCCTTCATCTTCAAACACATACTAATTGCAAAAGCAATAGTGCTACAAACACATTTTCTGTCTTCCAAGAGTATTCTGTCTAAAACACTCTGCTATGGGTAGACCTTCTGATGTCTTCTGTTGGTTAACTTTAATCATTCTTATGTATTCTAGTTCAGTTCTCCCTAGCCCACCTGCATACTTTAGCTGCATACCTCATAATTTAGCTGCATATTTTAGCTAAATTAAGTACTCCATAATTCTTGAACATTTAAAGTTTTTATTAATTAATTAATTATTTAATTAGAGATAGGGTCTCACTATGTTGCCCAGGCTGAAATGCAGTGGTAGGATCATAGCTCACTGCAGCCTCACTCAAATTCCTGGACTCAAGTGATCCTCCTGCCTCAGCCTCCAGAGTAGCTAGGACTACAGGCACTGGCCACCACACTGGCCAGGGCTAAGCATTTTTTAAAATGAAAGAAAGGAAGCTCATTTATTGTGTACTAAAGAGAAAGGAAAACAATGGTCCTAATCACTTATCCCTTTACTTCCTCATCCCTGAGGACAGTGTAAGAACTCTCTGGGATCCAGGTATACTTTTCTTTTGGATCTGATTATTGTGATTGTGATGTTAATCATGGACCTCTGTTAAGCCCTGAATGTCACCATCTTTCCTGTTGTGGGGAGAAGTGAAAGACTAAGTTGAATGTCTGGTTCCTACCTTACACCTAATGTCAACCATAGCAGCTCATCACTCAGGCCCAGACCTTTATGGGATCCCTCCTGTCCCCATTCATCAGAGCAGAACCTCCTTCTCTTGGGTCCCTCTTTGTCACAGGCTTTTCTTTCATGCCTTTGTCCTAAGACCCAGGCATATTATTTTGTCTTATTTAGGGAGACAAGGGTAACAAAACATTTTTTAGGTGAGGGTCTTTCAGCCACAGAATAATATTTTTTATTTATGATACATTTTGAAATAACTGTATGCAACTTCTAAATACTGGCCTTTGACACCATACCCAGAGTAAAAGCATCTGCAGAGATAGGTTACCAGATACTTTACCACATTCCAGCCTTAATGTTAGGTAAGCACAGACACACTTTTTAAGAATTGTCTTCTACACAGTAGAATCAAACAGTTAAGCAGCATACCACATACGCATCCTCATTTGGTTGCATAACCACATTTAAAAAGCGAAAGTATAATTTTTTAAAAGTCATGTATATGAGCTTTGGAAATGTTCTTTTAATATTCTTTTGAAGGCTTCCTGGAAGAAATATACTCTCAGTAGCTACTTCTATAAAATTAGGGGGAAAAATTGATACATAGTTTCAAGATGAGCTTCCAAGAAAAGCTTTGAATAATTTTCCTTGCTAGCTTCTAGATCCTTGCAATCCTGAGGACTCTGGGTTGAACTGGCCTCACAGCTGCCTGGCTACATGGACTTTCAGAGCCAGAGGGGAAAGACATTGAATAGGTTCAACAGTAAGTACTTAAAAGCACAAAGCTATGTGCATGGCTCAGCCTAAGTTGTTTGTTTTATGAAGAAACATTTTCACAAGTGGCTTCAAAGCAGTTGCCAGAAGTTGGCCAGTCTAATATCGGATGAGGCTACATCAAAATGTCAGTCTTTTTTCTTTTTAATTATGACGTACACAGTAAGTACTACTGTCCTGTCCTCAATTGGGATAGTGGTCAAGATGACACATTATTTACATTATTTGGAGGGAAAAAAATGCTAAAGTTTAATGGCTAACTTTTAGATTGGGTCAAAATATTCCCACATTAGGGAGGGGTGAGGGAGGGGATGAGTAAATTCATACCTAAGGGGTGCAGTGCGCACTATCTGGGGGATGGGCACACTTGTAGCTCTGACTTGGTCACAGCAAAGACAATACATGTAACCTAAACCCCCATAATACTCTGAAATAAAAAAATATATATATATTCCCACATTAAAATGACCAAGTTGAAACAACTACATCAGAATCCCCCTGGTCCCAAAGTAACTCTCAGAATGTCTGTGTCATATCCAGTATCAAACATGATTGAGCAGAGACTGTATCTATATTCCTTCCTCTGTTTAAGGCCTTTACTTAGGTCTGGAGAAGTGCTGTTTAGGGAAAGAAGGTAACTGTTGAACTATTGGGCTTGAGGCTGGTGCTACTATGTGCTAATGGAAAATTCTGAAATTCAGGGGTTGGGGTGGGGAGAGAAAAACTATTTGTATAGAGAAGCAGGATTTTGTTCAGTCCAGTTCTACTTCATACATGATGGCTCTTGTAGGAGCTTACTTATTCTCCCAATAATCACTCCCACAAAACACCATTTCTTAATCTGAAAGTCTTCATGATCACGGACCACATTCCCACTTCTCTCCGAGTATTTTGTTGAAGAAAATGGGATTCAGGAATGTGACTTCCTTAACACCATCCACCTTCATTTATCTTTAACTTGTGGTTTGAGTAATTTTATGGATATTTCTGAGTTTAGTTTGTGTATTTGACTTAAGAAAGTAGCTGTTTATAGTCAGCAGCTAAATCATTGTTTTATATGATGGCACACAGATTATAGATAGATATAGGAGGTATTTTCATAGTCTGTAATCATATTCATGCAAGGGTCTGTCATCTTAATTTAATAACTGGTCACTAGCAAGCCAGTTTTCAGAGATGCTGATCCCTGTGGGGTCAGAGAGTTTGTTACAGGTAGTCTGCATCTTCCTTAGGTTTTGCGTCTATCACCAGACCAGGGGATAACAACAGCACCAAAATATTCATGCTATAAAAATTGGCTGGCCAATAATTCAGAATATGTTTGAGACATCAGGGATACAACAATCAGTTAGTATACAACAACTGCTCTCAACAAGCTTACCATAGGTAAGCTCAAATCTTGTGGTTTCTTAACTGTATTGTGTTTCTATATAGTGCTTTTAATGCTGGCAGACTTGACCTCTGTGATCTCATTTTGTTTTCCCAACAATTTTTAGGCAGGTTGGAATGGTGATTTTCCTGTGTCATGGATGATTAAACAGAGGCTCAAAGAGTCCAAGTCAGTTGCCACAATCTTTACAGCTAGATAGTTGTGGGTTTGAAATTGGAACCCAGACCTCTGGGCCTTACCAGATCTGCCTCCTGTCTTTCTAGTACCCGCTGCTGTCTGTTTGTAATAAGGCAGTGTGATCTCTCATATTCCCACTATGCTTCCTCAGCCACTAGCCTATTATACTCATTTATTTTCTTTATTGCATATATCACCATGTGAAGTTACTTTTACTTATTGTTGCTTTCTCACGCTAGATTTTAAGTGCCAGGAGAACAAAGATGTTGTCTTTTTCATCCTCATTTCCCAGTGCCTAGACCAGTGCCTGCACATAGAAGGCACTCAGTAAATATTTGTTGAAAAAGTAAACTGAAGAGGAAAGATATTTTTGGCAGTATCTTTTAGCTACAAAGTATGTCATTGGGCTTTGAATCCCAGTAGGGTCAGCTTGTGATTTCCTTAGGATTCTGTTTTCATTCTCCCTGAAGATTGGGAGCTGGTAATCATAAAGCACTGGGGGTGGAAGGGGAGATGAATTTTAGACCTCATCAGTCTCCCTCTGCGTTCAGCGTACAACTCATAGAAAGACTTAAAATGTGACTATCTCGGAGGGAAAAAAGAAAGGCCACGACCAGAAAACAATGTTTTGGTGAAAATATCACCCACCTATCCTCCCATAGTTCAATCTATATTGATAGATTTTTGACTTATTGTACCTTTATTTCAATGTTACTGTGTTAGGAAAATCTCTGCTTTATGAAGACTTTTAATAGTTTCTGGTTCATGTTGCAGATTTGAAACTACTTAATGTAAATTTCTCCTTGAAGCCTTATAAGATTACAGTGCATCCTCAGCACTTTAATACCTACTGTATTTATTGAATTGGGAAAGGATGAAGTGAGATTCTTTCAGCCTGCCTTCTCCTCTATAGCTGTGCATTGTGGTTCTTGATCAGTGGAGTCTTTGAATGGAAAAGAGGCTTCAGAGGTCTTCATTGTATTTCCCATTCTCTTACTGACCTGACCTGACAGAGTAGATTGATAAATTTTTGTATATTGAAAGAAGGAAAGTGTCCTCCTCAAATCTCTCCAGACAGTTAGGAGCAGAACTGGACCCAGAACCCAGTTCTACTTTTTCCCAGACCTTATTCCTCAACACCAACATGCTTTTACCTCCATCATTCCTATCAAGGACTTGGAGAGGCAGAGTAATATCTTGTGATGCTCCAGAACCCCTGTTACTATGTAACAAGATTTTGTTCAATGTGTTGAGCATTTATTGACTATATTTTAAACCATATTTAAAACAAAAACCAATGCCTCAGGTCCTACCCCTAGAAATTCTAATTAAATTAGTTGATTGATTAATTAATTTTTAGAGGCAGGGTCTCACTTTGTCACCCAAGCTGGAGTGCAGTGGTGCGATTATAGCTCACTGCAGCCTCAAACTCTTTGCCTCAAGCGATCCTCCCGGCTTGGCCTCCCAAAGTGCTAGGATTACAGGCATGAGCCACTGCACCCAGCCATCTAATTTAATTTTAAAGGCTCCCCGGGTGAATCTAAACCAAGTGGTTCTCAAACTTTAGAGTGTATCAGAATCATTTGGAGGGCTTGTTAGATCCAGAATGCTGGGCACACTCCGAGAGTTTCTGATTGAGTAGATCTGAGGTATGGTCCAAGAATTTTCATTTCTTATAAAGTTCCAAGAGATGCTGATAGTGATACTTTGAGGACCACTGTACTAAACAAAATAACCAGAGCAGATAATGGAAAACAGCCTTGCATCTTTGTGGGCAATGGACCAAGTCTTCTTGGTCTTTGTATCCACAGTGCCTAACATACAGTAGGTACTTAATGTTTGATGAATTGACATTTGGTGACAATCTTAGTGAAAGCTCACAAATTAAACAATTGCCTAGTCTGCCATCCCAGAAGCTCATGGATTGAGAGGAGAGAAGTACTACAAGGGTATCACAAATGTTCTCCCACTAAGAGACTCGTCAAATGAATACCAGCTTGACAGAGTGGACCTCCTTTTATCTTACTTAGCAGTTACCACTGTCTTAAAAAATGAGTAGAGCCCAGGAGACCACCACCACTGTCTCCAGACCTCTGAAAGGAGATGTAGTAGATGTGTTCAATATGGGCTTGAGGACAGAGCTAGGGCAGTGGAACCAACCATCTAAGGTTGGAGCCACCCAACAGTGAATTGAGCTGCTTGAGGATATGATGAATTCCCCATCACTGGAAGTGTGCAGGCAGAGCCAGGATGCCTATTCAGCAGGCTGTTTTATTAGTCTTCCAGCTCTGAGATTCTACGGTTTAAGGACCATCCATCTTCTTCAAATTGTAGCTAAGTCTGAAGTCCACCTGGAATCCCAGCCATATTCTCTGGGCCCTCTTGAAACCCAGGATACATAAGAGTTCCCTGTCATATAAGCAGGGAGGAAAGGCTAAGGGACATCATGAAGGTCTGTGCCTTATCATAAGAACCCAAATGCTAAGAAATGTCCCTAAGCCTTTGTTTCTGCCTCCTGGTGTCCTCCCCAGTGCCTGGGATAAGTGCTCAACAAAGTTTGCTGGTGGTAATGCTGCCGGTGGTCAGGAGGTGCCTGGTTTGTATTGGAGGAGAGGAACAGCACTAGCAAAAAGATGGCAGTGAGGGATGGGGGAGACCCACCTAGCTGGAGAGGGGTGAGGGTGCAGGTACCAATAATGTGAGATAGGAGTATGCAAAGATAAGATGAGGAAATATAATGGAAAAACCTTTCATAACAGGTAAAAGAATGTAGATTTTATCCTGTGTCTATTTAGCTGAGTCCAGACTAGAAAGCTGGGTAACTGCTAGGCTGGATTAGTCAGTTTGACAAGGGCTTTTCAGATTTAGGAGGCTGCTCTCCTTCTGTTTTTCTCCTCTTCCTCCTCCTCTCTCCTCATTACCCAACTCCTCACTGTAAGCTCCCCCTTAAGTTCTATTCTGAAACCCTTAATGGTTTTTCCATCTCACTAGGGACAATTTGCAAACCCTCTCTGGCTTGGCCTAGGTTGGGGCTGAGCCCAGGGTGAGCCCGGGAGAGGAGGTGGCTCCCAGCAATAAGCAACCCACAGAATTGTGTCTGTTATTTAAGAAAAGTTTCTGGGTTTTCGGCTAATTGCAAAAATACATAATGGATGCTTTTTGCATCTGCTAGTTATTCTGGAACAGGCCTGCATCCAAAAGCAAACTTTAAACAAACAATAAGATTATGAAGCTTAACTATTTCAATGTGTGACAGAAAAGAAAGCCAAGCCCCAGTTATATTAATACACATGCACTCAGACACCAGCGCACAGCAATCATATCAACAGATACACAAACGCACAGATGCATGTTTTGGCACTAGTGCACACAAATGCATGCTTGCATACCAGCACCTAGTACATATATGCACACACAACTTGCACACACGTGCCCAATCACCAGCACTAATACAGTACTCTCAGACACATACACAAATGAACATGCATATACTTATATACATGTATACACCTGTACATTTGGGCAACACAGGCATACAACCCTAGACACAGATGCATTCACACAAAACATTTTTACTGCAATGAGTGATCCTCTTGGGTGGGTGAGTGGGTCCACAGATGTAGTTATCAGTGTGGCCACCAAGGGGCGCCAAGGATCTATCCTACATCTACCTTTCGTAAGTTCTGAGCCCTGCTGGTCAACTGTTTCTGCACCCAAAAGCCTGCGCCTTCCTGTTGGGGGTCCCTGCACAGAGCTAGGTGGCTCCTTGCTCCCAGCCCCAACCTTCCAGGATCCACTGCACTCATTCTCACCTTTTCCCTGTCCCACACCACTGAAACAACCACAAGTCCCCATCCCTCCTACCTCCTAGCAGAATATATACTTCAGAGCTCCCTGCTTGTCCTGTGACTCTGCTTCTAGGATAACTAGGTCTGTCAGGTCTTGATCATGATGTGACTTCTACCTAAAGCTTCTTCTCCAGGAGCAGCTGTCAAAGTTCAATCTATTTCAGCATCTCCCAGTGCAGGACTGCCAGAGTCAACAATACATGCTAAAATAATTGAATGAATGAGCCTGAATACCTGACTCTGCCTTCCCACTAACCCCAGCTGGAGAGGTCTCTCATCCTCTAGCACCTGCCTCCTGCTTTTATGTGCTTCAATAAAACAGATGCCAGCTTTAAAACACAAGGCAGGGGCAGAAAGATGCAAAATGTCGTGAAGTCAATCCCTTTCAGCATCCCTAACAAGTAGCTATCCTAGTAACAGCTCACTCCTCCCTGAGCAGCTCAGACTTCTATAAAGCTCCTGTATGTTCCTCTTCCACAAACATTCCCAGAGCTCCTTCATCATAGCAAGGGCTGTAACAAGCTCTGAAGAGACAAGATTTCTGCCCTGCAACAAGTTAACAGTCTGCTGAAGGTATGTAATTAGTACAGCCTGAGGCATGCAGTGGTAGAGTAAGTGCCAAGTGCAGGGGAGGGTGTGACTGTGATGAACTTTCCAGAGTAGTGGGGCGGGAGTCGGGATCATTCACAGAGGGAGTGAGAGAGTGAGAACACGACCGTTACAGCTGCTGTTTAGTGAATGTTTACTGTGTTCGTGACTGCGAGTCCCCATAGTGGAAGAATTCTAACCCGGGTCTGCCTGTCTGCAGTTTGAGAGCTTAACCACCAATCTCAAACGCCTCTCATAACATAAACAAAATAGAGTTTGGCGATAGACAGGGAGGGGAAGGGCATGCCAGGTGTATTAATTTTCTATTGCTGTGTAACAATCACCATAAACTTAGTGACTTAGAATAACACCGGTTTATTACCTCATGATTCTTCTGTAGGTCAGAAGTCTGTGCAGGCTTGACTGGGTTCTTTGCTCACAGTATCACAAGTTTGAAATCAAGACGTCAGCTGGGCTGGGCTCTTATCCAGAGGCTCTGGGAAAGAATCCACTTCCAAGCTCATTCGCGTTGTTGGCAGAATTCAGTTCCTCGAAACTGTAGGACTGAGGTCCCCACTACCTTGCTGACTGTTGGGCATGGGGTGGTCTTGGCACTAGAGGCTGCTCTCAGTCCTTTCCACATCCTCTCTCCATTTTCAAGACTGCAAGGCAGATAAACTCTTCCTTATGCTTTCAATCTCTGACTTCCTCTTCTGTCACTAGCTGGACAAAACTCTCTGCTTTTAAAGGGCTCATGTGATTATATTAGGCCCACCTGGGTAATCTCCCTATCTTAAGTTAACTGGTTAGGAACCTTAACTGCATCTGCAAATTCCTTTCGCCATGTAATATAACATATGCATAGAAGAGGGAATTATCCAAGGGTGAGTGTCATTGGGGTTATGGTAGAACTCTGCCTGCCCCAATGACCCTCATCCTTGGATGGTCCCCTCCCCTTTGAGTGTGGGTTGCCTCTCATTATGTTGTGCTGTATAGCAAAAGATAGATTATTTGGGTGGGCCCAATCAAGTCACATGAGCCTATTAAAAGTGAGTTTTCTCTGGCTAGTAGGAGAGAAGGAAGTCCTGCTGTTATTTGCTTTGAAGATGGAGGGGGCGTGTGCAAGGAAGGAGTGTGGCTGGCTTCTAGGAGCTGAGAGTGGCCTGGGCTGACAGTCAGCAAGGAAACGGGGGCCTCAGTTCCACCATTGGAAGGAACATTCTGCTCACAGTGTCAGTGAGCCTGGAAGTGGATTCTTTCCCAGAGCTTCCAGATAAAAGCTTGGCCCAGTCGACATCTTGATTGTGGCCTTGTGATTCTGTAAGCAGAGATTGCAGTCAGTTGAATCTGCCCAGATATATGATGTACCACAGCAGTCCCCAACATTTTTGGCACCAGGGACCGGTTTCATGCAAGACAATTTTTCCAAGGACTGGCGGCAGTGGGGAACAGAGGGGAGGCGGAGCTCAGGCGGTGATGCATGGCCCAGTTCCTAACAGGCCATGGACCGGTAACGGGCCATGGCCCAGGGCTTGGGGACCACAGATATGCAGGACTGTGAGGTAATAAATAGTGTTGTTTTAAACTGCTATCTTTGTGGTAATTTGTTATGCAGTGATAGAAAACTAATATGCCAGGCAAAGGGCACAGCATTCACTAGACCAGGGCATCTCTGATGACCCACCTAGGTACGTCCTCCTTTTCTCCTCCTTCTACTCCTCTATTTAAAAAATAGCATCACCAGGGCCAAGTGTGGTGGCTCATGCCTGTAATCCCAGCACTTTAGGAGGCTGAGGCAGGAGGATTGCTGGAGCCCAGGAGTTCAAGACCAACCTGGGCAACACAGCAAGGCCCTATCTCTACAAAAAATAAAAAAATTAGCCAGAGGGGAACCTTGGGAGGCTGAGGCAGGAGGATCGCTTGAGCCCAGCAGTTTGAGGTTGCAGTGAGCTGTGATCATACTACTGTACTCCAGTCTGGGCGACAGAGCAAGACCCTATCTCCCCCCACCAAAAAATAATAATAATAATAATAAAAATAGTATCATCTGAATATTATTCAGCCTTAAAAAGGCTGATTCTGACACATGCTACAACATGGATGAACATTGAAGACATTATGCTAAGTGGAATAAGCCAGTCACAAAAAGACAAAGACTGTATGATTCCAAATGTATGAGTAGTCAGATTCATAGAGATGGAAAGTAGAATGGTGGTTGCTAGAGGCTGGGGGGACAGGGGAATAGCAGTAGTGTTTAATGGGTATGGAGTTTCAGTTTGGGAAGATGACAAAGTTCTGGGGATGGATGGTGGTGATGGTTGGTGGTGATGGTTGGATAACAATGTGAATGTACTTAATAACATTGAGTTGTACAATTAAGAATGGTTAAATGGTGAATTTTGTGTTATGCATTTTTACCTCAATAAAAACAATTTTAAAAAATAGTTTCATCAAAGTAATGCATACTGTGGTTAAAAGCAGCAGGCTTCCTCTGTCCCATACCTTCTGTGACATGAAAGACATCAGACTCTTGGCTCTTTCTTCTAGGACTTGCCTCCACATATTTATATAATATTCTTCTCCTGCTCTTTTTTTTAAAAACTTAGGCAAAATACATGGTAAATATTTCAAACAGTGAAAATTATGTGTTCATCCAACTCCCATTCTCCCTGTCCACAAGGCCCCCACAAAAAAGCAATGCCAAGTACTGGTTTCCAGTATATTTCCCCCCAAATACTCAATGCAAAAATAAGCATATTCTATACATAAACATATACACATAGCTCCTTTTCTCCTTGCATTTTGCACAATGATAACATGTATACACTCTCTTTTATACTTTCCTTTTTTACAAATCATATTGTGATCATTTCTTACCTGCATGTATAGCTCTACCTCACTCTTTTTATTGGCTGTATAGTATGCCCTTGAAAATTTTTACTATTATTTAATCAATCCCCTACTGGTAAACATTTACATTGTTTTCATTCTTTTGCTACTGTAAACAATGCTGCAATGAATATCCTGGTACATGGGTCTGTGTACTCAGTAATAAGTACACCTATTTCTATTTTCTTACTAATTTTAGACTCTGTTGATGTCTCAATACATTAGATGAGAATCAGCTCACCTTGATCATCTCCCCTCCCTCTCCCATACTCCTAATAGAGTTATATAACCATTTTTAATTGTTATATTGATTACCTTTTAAGTTTTAAGTAATATAGTAACAATTTATTCCTTGTTCCATAACCTAAGGACTTTATTTTTGACTCTTGCTTTGTAAGATAAGAATATAGAGGTCCTTTGCTTACTTCTCCTCTCCCATCTTTTCCCCAATTTTTGTCATTGGTAGTTTTACTTTTGCATTGTCAAGGTCAATAATGTTTAAATGCTCCTTTCAACCACAATTAAGTTCTTCTATGCTTTGTTTACAGATGCATCCCTAAAACAAAGAAACTATACTAAACTTGTGTTTTTGTGTAATTATGTTAGCATCATTTCCTGCAGAGCTGCTGATTACTAGATTGCATTTCCTTGCACACACCACTTTTTCTTTTCCTCAAGTTTCCAGTCTGGCAAGTTTCCTCCTACTTCAGTCTGTTCTGCTAGTGTCCAAGCTTGCTGGACATCTGTCATTCTGACTTCACAGCTTTCTGCATGAGGTACACTCTTTTCTGAAACCTCTCTTTCATGGTTTATTTACTTGTTTTTCTGGAGTATACCCTCCAAGTAACTATTAATACCTAAGGAATGGTGCATAGGATGTAAGTGTTCTGACTCCTTCTACACCTCCAAATGTCTTTATTACATCCTTATAGTTGATGGTTCAGCCTATAGAGAATTCTGGATTGAAAACTAAGTTCTCTCAGCATTTTGAAGCATTTCTCCATTATTTTCTAGCACCCAGTGTTGTTGCTGAGAATTCTGAAGTCATTCTGATTCTCATTCCTTTGTGACCTTTTTTCTTTATTTTCATTTGTCTCCCCTCTGAAAGCTTTAGATCTCTTTAGCCCTGTGTTAAAAAATGTCAGGATGCTGTACCTGAGTGTGGATTATTTTTTAATTCATTTTTTGGGCACATAGCTCTTTTAATATGGAAACTTTATGAACTTAGTTTATGGGAAATTTTTTAATGTAACTTTTAAATAATTCCTCTTTTCCATTTTTATCTTTTTTCTGGAATTCCCACTGGTTGGATTTTTTACTTCCTGGATTGATTCTTTATGTCTTTTATATTTTCTCTCATATTTTCTACCTCTTTATTTTTTCATTTCACTCTCTGAGAAATTTCCTTAACTTGAAAACATTCTGTTAAATTTAAAAGCATATATATTTTTTTAATTTTCAGGAACTCTCTCTTGTTCTCTGTTTCTTTTTTTCTTCATACTATCCAGTTTTTATTAGATGGATACAATACTCCTTGAATCTCTGTGGGGGTCTTAATACAGTGTAAATTTTTTTTTTTAGTTTTTTTCTGTTTCTTGCGTTATTTCTATTTGCTCTGAGGCCATTTTATTTATCTGTTTGGAGGCTTTCCTCAAATGTGTGGTAATCTTTGTCCATTCATATTTAAGAATGAACTAAAAAGCTCATTGACTAGCTGGCATGCCTTAGGTTGACTGGGCAGTCAGTCACTAGAGCAGAGGACTTCCTCCCTCCACTCCCACCCCAGTGCCAGAGCATGAAGGTCTCCTGGGGACATTGGATTTCTCCAGAAACCCCCTGACCTCCCACCTGGAGAGTAGATGCCAGCTCCCTCGGTGCTCTGTGCACAGGGCTGGGGAGCAACTGTCTAATGTACAGACTTTGAATTAGTCCCCGGTTTCCAGCTCTGTGTCCTGCTGGTTCTGCCAAGGCAGACTGCCTCCTTCCTTGGCTGTGTCGTCCTCTCTGCACACTTACACTAAAGCTTTCTCTGCCCTGCTGCATCCGTTACCACTCCTCCCTTTGCTTTCTATTGTCCTGAAATTTGTTGTAATATCTTGTCTACTGAGGTTACCTTACCCATTATCTTTAATATTATGGGTTTATATCCTTTTCATTCCTTAACAATCATTTTAGAAGGCCCTCAAGAGAAAGGAGGATAAAGTAGTCAATTTATCATTCACAGTCATGACATGTCAGCGCAAGCTCGCTCTTCTCTTCCTCTCCTTGCCACACTGGCCCAACTGTGAGGTCCTCAAAGTGTGTCTCAGGGCTCCCATGCTCTCTCCCTCCTCCTCTAACCGCAAGCACCTACCTCTTCCTCACTTCTCAAGGTTCTCTCCTCCTCAGGAAAGAACTATAGACTCCTTTACCCTAAGGGTGCATGTGAGGTGAAAGCTTCTGGGAACACAGTCCCTATTGGCTCAACCCTAACAAATGAAGTGTGAATGGTGGGATTTCGTTCCTATGGCTGACAGATAAATCTGAAGCATGAGTGCAGTTCTTGTATGTTTTGAGCCCTGAAAATGATACCACATTACTCACTGGTGATGATACCATAAGACTGATTCCCCAAGGGCTGTGACAGGCCAGCTGTGGCTGGAGAGAGGCTGCTGCTACTCAGCACTACCCTCTTCTGTCCCCAGACCTGGACATGCAGCCTGTGGTCACTGAGGGGCTACCCCTCAGTGCTACCCCTGACCTGTGAGATGTATAGCCTGCCCTGGAGGTGGTTCTGCATCCCAGGCCTCCATGGGACAGATCCACTGGACCTGGGTAATACCCCCAAGGCTGGCACACCAGGACTCCTTGAGTCCTAGAGGTCTCCTATCCTGCAGACAGGATCTGACCAACCATCCTGGTTTGCCCAGGACTGAGGGGTTTCCTGGGACATGAGATTTTCAGTACTAAACGTGGAAAGTTCTAGGCATATAGGGATGAGTTGGGTCACCCTACCTGTGGAGGACTACTTCCCTGCCTCCTCCTTCCTTCCAACCTCAGGCTGGTTTCCATAGGTTTGGGGCCTCACTGGCTGCTTTAAGCTAATTTCCCAGGGTCCCAACTAGACCCCTCTTACCAGTCTCAGAATTACAGGCTCACTCCCAAGTCTTCCCCATTGCTGAGCAATAAAGGACAGCTTCTCCCAGGACAGAAACCCTTCTACAGTCTCCCTCTTAGCCCCTCAGCTGTGCCTGTACCCCCAGAGATGGGAGCTGGGCACATCCAGAGGCAATTGTGTCCCTCACAGAGTGCTTTCCTGACACTTTACCCCTCAAAGGTCCCAGCAGTGGCCTCAGGTTAGGTTCCTCTTCCTCATCTTAATTAATAATGTAATAAAATAATGATGATAAATAACATTTACAGATCACTTATTGTGTGTCAGGTCTCATGCTAAGCTCTTACTATGTATCAGTTTATTTAATCCTCAGAACAACATTATAGGCAGGTACTATCATTCCCATTTTACAAATAAGGAAACTGTAGCTCAGAGAGGCTAACTTACTCAGAGTCACACAGCTAGTAGTAATTGCAGAAATAGAACACAAACCTAGGATTATCTGATGCCAAAGTCTAAGAATTTGAAATGGTCTTGAAATGTCCAGCCTCCTCTGGGAAGCCTTCTCTAGTCATGTTTGTCCCCTGCTCCTAACTTTCACAGAAAACCCAACTCACAATAGCTTAAACTTTTAGGACATTATTTGTTTACTTAAGAAGTCCAGAGGGGGTTGCCCCAGGGCTAGAGCAATAGCTTAACAATAACAAGGACCAAGACTCTCTCCATCTTACCATATCATTATCCCAAGGGTGTAGGTATGGCAGATTATATTTTCCAAATACATTATTTGGACACAACGATATCTCCCATGCCTCTTGCTCTTCTGCAATGTGATCTAGCCATTCTCTCATCAACAGTCTAATTCGCTTCCCCTTGAATCTGGGCTGGCCCTAGTGACTAGCTTAACCAACAGAATGTGGCAGAAATTACATTTTGAACTTTCAAGGTTAGGTCATAAGCCTTGTAGTATCTGTCTGGGCCTCTTAAAACTCCTAGTATTAAAATACTTGTCCTTGGGAGTGAGCTCTCATGCTGTGAGACACCTGAGCCACGTAGAGAGGCCATATGCAGGTGCCCTGGTCAAGAGCTCCAGATGAACTCCCAGGGAATACCCAACATCAACTGCCAGCTATATGAGTGAGCCATCTTGGACATCCAGCCCAGCAAAGCCTTTAGAGGACTACTGCCCCAGCCTCTGTCAGACTGTAACCATGTGAGAAACCTCAGGTGAGACCCATCCAGTTGAGCACAGTCAACCCACAGAATGGTGAAAGTTAATAATAAATTGTTTTAAGATACCAGATTTTGGATGTGATCTGTAAAGTAGCAATAGATGATTTGAACAGTTGGCTTTCTTCTTCTAGCCTGTTGCTTCAAGTTACAAAATGGCTGCTTTAGCTCCAAGCATCACTTCAAACAACCACATTGAACAGCAGAAGTGAGGGAGTGAATGCAGAACAAAGGCTTTCTCCTCTAGTGACTCTAAGAGGAGGAAAATCTTACCCAAAAGTTCCCCAGCATTATCTCCACATAGCTCCTTGGCCAGAACCGGGTCATGTAGCCTCCCCTCACCAAGAAAGAGGCTGGGTACAGCCTCTTTAGTGAGAGATGTGCAAAGGAAAAGGAAGCAGGGAATGACTGTTGGGTGGGCACCAACAGTGTCTGCCACACTTTGTGGATGTAGTGGGTCTAGGAGAAAGAAAAGTCAGGTGGGAAAATGACCCAAGGCCAAAGAAGCAGCCTTCACTACTTCTTCCAGAAGCAAAGCTGCCTCAGTGGCAACAAGTTTATTGAAAGTTCCTTTAGATAGAAAGCATGGTGTGGAGTCCTGCTCTAGGAGGCAGAACTCGGCTCTACTGAGGTGTAATATTGGTGAGTCAGTTCCCCATTTGGTGCCTCAGTTTTCTCATCTGTACAGTGAAAGGATTCCTTCCAATTCCTTCGGGCTAGAAGAAGCCAGGGCAGAAGGGACGTGCTGGATGCTTAACTTGTGTGGAGGCTGTGAATTGCCCAAGTCAAGCTCAGCAGAGCCTGCCTCTAGCCACAGATGTTGGAATTTGCCAAACAAACCCTAATCACTTAATGAGAAATGAAAATGGTGCCTGGTTCCTTCCCTTAATTGCTCCTTTGAAAACAACACATGGGAGATTTATAGTAATCACCATAATCGCCTCATAAAAACCCAGGAGTTTGAGGACTGACATGCCTCATTTCTGGGAGGAATTAGAGGCAAAAATTAAGGCAAGGAATTCCTGGCCTGTGTTGGCCTTGGCTCCCTGGAATCCAAGACTCTGCCCATGGAGGGCCTGCCACCCTGGATAGCCTCCTGGCCTCAGCCAAATATTGGTCCAAGTGCTCCACAGCCAATGTTTCCTTGCAGGCCTCCTTGCTGGGTCTCCTCCATCAGTGGTACTGGCCTAAGGAAGGTAGACCAAATGTCCTAAGAAGACCCAACAGCCCTGAAGGTCAGATGGAGGTCTTTTAGGAGGGGACAGGAACCTCTCTGAGCCCACTTGCAACATCTAAGCTAAAGGACAGGAGGTGAGGTTGGGGGACACACAAGCTGTCCCTAGCTACAGAAGGCCACAGCTTATAGGTTTTCCTGAGGCCATCCAGTCTGACTTGCACATCTCCCATGACAAGGAGTTCTGACCTCCCAGGACATTTGCTAAAATAGGTCATTAAGTATGAAATGTCTGATTTCGAATCAAAAGTGTAGTTTATTATATCTCAACAAGAAGCAGTACAATTAATCAAAGTACACGGCCAAACTATCAACATAGTTTGCCATCTTAACAGTAGCTTGTTTATGCCAGCAGCAAAGAAGCCTGGAGAGTGAGTGGTGATGAAATTGCGAAAGGTGTTTTCCACACCTTGTTGAGAATTGAACATTTTTCCTTGCAGGAAGTGGTCCAAAGCCTGGAAGAAGTGGTAGACAGTTGGTGCAAGGTCTGATGAATACAGTGGATGACAGAGAGTTTCTAAGTCCAGCTTCTGTAGTTTGAGCAGCGTTGTTTGTGCGACATGTGGTCGAGCTTGTCTTGCAAGAGGATTGGCCTGTCTCTATTGACCAATCTCGGCTGCTTAATCACAAGCATCCTCATCATTTCATCCAACTGGTTGCAGTAGATGTCCGCTATAATTGATTGACCAGGTTTCATGAAGCTGCAGTGGATAATGCCAGCGCTGGACCACCAAACAGATACCATTAGCTTTTTTTGATGAATATTCAGTTTTGAACTGTGTTGTGGAACTTCATCTTTCTCTAACTATTGTGCCAAATGCTTGCAATTGTCAAAAAGAATCCATTTTTCATCATACACAACAATATGGTGTAGAAATGGTTTTCCTTTATGTCGTGACAGCAAAGAAAGGCAAGCTTCGAGACAATTTGTCTTCTGACGCTCGTTTAATACATGCGGAACCCATCTATCCAGCTTCTTTACCTTGCCAATTTGTTTCAAATGCTCCAATATTGTTGGAATGGTAACATCAAACCTTGCTGCTAATTCATGTGTAAGTTGAGATGGATTCACTTCCACTACAGCTTTCAGGTCATCAATTTCCACCTTGGTCTCAGGTTGCCCACATGGCTCATTTTCAAGACTGAAATCACCAGAATGGAACTTCTCAAACCATCCACGTACTGTACATTCATTAGCCACATCCTTCCCAAACACTTCATTGATATTTCAAGCTGTCTGCGCTGCATTGATTCCACAACAGAACTCATATTCGAAAATAACACGAATTTTTGGCTCATCCATGGTTTCACAAAAATTGCTCTATAAAATTTGAAGTTCACAGCAAAATGTGCTTGAAGACTGAGGATGCTCCTAACTAACAGAAGGTCAAGTGAATGTCAGATTTCACTCAACTTAGTACTTAGGATTGACTTCAACTAAAACTAATACAGGACAGAGAGAGTCCTCTGTCAGAAATCTGTCCCTCATTCTTATATGGACTCATCACTAGCTGCATAACTCAGGTGTGTGGTGCCATACCTAGACTGTGGGAGGAAGAGTCATGACCAGTTGACCAGCCTGGCATGTGAGACCGTCTCTAAAAAAAGATTAGAACTGTCCTCTGGGCTTGCCTCTCTAGCTTCTGTGTCAGAGACTATCAATTCTTAACACAGTAGGCAGAGTGATCCTTTTAAAACCTAAATCAGATCACGCTACTCCTCTGTCACTCCCCAGTGGCTTCCCAAATCAGAGCAAAGGCAAAACCCTCACAGTGCCCTGCAGGGCTCTCATGCCCTGCCCTTCATTCACTCTGTTCCATCCACACTGGCCTTTTAGCTATTCCTGGAAAATGCCAGAGACTCTCCTGCCTCCACACCTTTGTACTAGCCATTCCCACTGCCTGGAATGCTTTCTCCTTGGATATCCACATGGCTCCCCTCCTGACCTCCCTATATAAAATTGGACCCCCACTTTCTCTGTTATCCTCCTATACTTTATGTTTGTCCGTGTTTCTTAAGACCCTCCAAGACAATACACTGTAAGACTTGCTTATTTATTTTGCTTAATGTCTGTCTCTCTCCACTACGAATTAAGCTCCAGGGGCAGGGATTTTTGTCTGTTTTTCTTTTCTCTGTTGTATCCCAAACACCTAGCACGGTGCCTGTCACATAGTGGGCAGTAAACATTTGTTGCATGAATGAATCAATGGGGACAGAGCAGTGAAGAAGATAAAGCCCCTAGCTTCATGGAATGTATAGTCTGATGGTAGAAGCAGCCATCCACAGGATGAAGCAACTGCACCTATGATTGCTGGGTGGGAAAGTTGCAGTTATAATGACAGTGGTCTGTGGCCAGGGACGCTGGCATGAGTTACTCTGGAGAGCTGTTTGTGAGAGGATTGGAGTTTAGAGTGATGAGGGTTTGGAGCCTCAAAGCTTTGGGAGGGAAAAGTGCTGGAGAAGCTCAGGTTGCCGCCTCTAGATCCTTTAAAGGAAATCAGACTCCACTCAGAGGGTGGCCATCCAGTCCCCTCCCTGCCACTTCCAAGCCATGCGCCCTGGGGCAAGAGCTCTTGCTTCCTTATCTATAAGATGGAGAAGGATAACTAGCTCCTAGGCTTATTGGGAGGTACAAGTAAAATGTTTGTCAGAGCTGAAACCTGTAGATACTTGGTAAGTGCTAGCTCATTTCCTGCTCCTTTCTTCTTTGTCAAACCTTGTACCATCCAGTCTCCTTTCACCCGGCCACTCCACTCCCTCCTGGCCCTGCTTGAGGAAGGGGAGCATCTAATCATCCTGAATGTAAAATTGTAGGTCAACAGCGTTAACAGGGCCTTTCAGGAGCATCACTGGACAGAAGATTAGACGGATCTCTGCTGTGCCTCCACATGCTTGGCTTTGGCACTATTAACTAAATCTCCCATCAGCCCCCAGGCCTGATGCCTGTTGGCCCATAGGACCAGGCGGCCAGAATGAAGCACTAGGGTGGGGGTGGCCAACACAGCTAGCCCTGTGGTGCTGCCCATGGCTTCGCTCCGAGGGAAGCCCTCTGTGACTTACATACACAGCCCCCAACTCCACCATCCCCCAGGGGAGGATGGACTCCTGACCCCTCAAATCTTTCTGTCTTTGCTGATTGGTATGTGGGAGTGGGAGGTTGATACTTCCCAAGGTTAGTGTGGACAGTGGATACACCTGGGCATTTAGCAAATTTTCCCTCACCAGGGGCCAGCCCCAGCACTGGGCAACAGAGAAGCAGATGAATCAGATCTGAATCCCGGCCTTGGGGCTCACCTTCTAGTGGGGGAAACAAGTACTTGCACAGGTAATTATAATATAAAGTATACGGTAGTGGGTCCAAGTGGGAACCCACAGAAAGAGAGCTTGCATTCCCTTTGGGATGGAGGCAGATGGGAGGGGTGACAGAAAAGGTTTTAGGGATAAGGCAGCCTTGAGCTGGGCTGAGATAGGATGGAAGGGTTCCTAGGCAGATAGAGCTACACATGAACAAAGGCGCAGTGGGAGAGTGTGGGACAGGGTCAGGAAATGGCAAACTGCCTAATGTCAGGCTAGAGCATAGGGTGGAGCCACAATTGCTCTCACTGTAATGATTTGGTTTGTAATCAGCCCTGAGAAACCCTCCGAGGAGTTAATGGCTTCCGGTCCCTATACCCACCTGACACCTTGGATGGCTTGGAATGAGGTCCTAGGAGACCAGAAGACCTCCGTCCTTCTTGTTTACTATTATACTTCATCTCCCTGCTTGGCTGTACAGTCAGCTCCTTCAAATCAGCCTCCCTTGCATCACCTCAAGTGTTCCCTGAGAAGCCCTCCCACCTCTTCTCTCCCTGCTTTCAACTGTCTCATCCTTCAAGGACAGGGGAGTCCTGCTTGCTCCAGAGAAGCCTTCCCAACCACTCCGGCCCACATTGGCCTCCTCCTCTGATCGCCTCAAATGGCTGAAGTACCCGTATGATTTCATGCATCAGCACCCTTCTCAGTAAAGTACTTTGTCACATGCTATATTAGGATGCTATTTTCACAAGAAATCCACTACAGCTAGTTCAAACACAAAAAGGGGAAGTTATTACAAGGGGACTGACAGTCCAAAGGAAACTAACACAGAAATGGACTTGGCCCAGGCTCAGAAAGGCTCTCAGGAACCCAGGGGGTGGGGTATCTCCCTGCCTCTGCACTCTTCCTTCTCTGCCAGTCAGATCACATGGGGAAAACATGACTGCTCACAGCACCTGTCTAGCCATGTAAAAAGAATCTCCAAATTCTCAAGAGAGAAGGTGATTGGCTCAACTGAACTAGCTGAGCCAGCTGTCCAACTCTGGCCCAATCAGCTCTGGGTAGGGGGACGGGCTCACATAGTACACACATGGCCACCAGGCTACTTCTCTGGGAGTCATTTCTCATAGTCATGTGGATTGGTGGGTGGGCTGTTCTGAGAGAAGGGAAATTGTCATGAGCACAGCAGATATCCCAAAGATGCCTATTACGTACCTATAATATAATGTAATATAATAATATTATAATATAATGTGACTAAACGCTCATATGACTTCCAGTTCCAGACTACCTCACTGACCTACTCTGTGACTTCAGGCAAGTCCCTGTCCTCCTGGGGCTGCAGTTTCTTCATTTGTACACAGAGGAAGGTGGGTCTCAGTGGAGTTGGGCCCCATAACTCTCTGGGACTCAGGGCCAACTACTTACCCTCTCTGAACTTTAGTTTTCTCATCTCTAAATGAGAGTTTTCTCTCTCTAAAATGGGAGTAATGATATCCACCTCACAGAGTTATTGTAAGACAATTGGATATGAAAATATCTAACATTGGTTGAGTACAGAGTTGTTCAAGAAATGTTAGTGACTCTAGTGAATTTAAATTGGGGTGGCTGCCCCGCTCACAGTGATTCCCACCAAGGGTTGTAGCTGTGATGCCCACCTGTGTTTGGGAGAATTGCTACTTCTCTAGTCGGAAGCTGCCATCCTCCACAGTGATTTGTCAAGGGGTGAGCATGGGTCCCAAATTGTACCACTGAGGGTCCTTCTCTGGGGCTTTTTTCCAGCTGCAGCTCTTTTTTCCCATTGGCAGAACAGTAAGGAGGGGAGTATGGAGCTGCCAACAGCCAGGCCCCCAACCTCATTGAGAAAGTGCTCTGCAAAAGTGAAGCTGGCATGAAGAGCACTTTTGAGTACTTGGTTCCAGACATCCCTAAGTCCAGTTTCATCCTTGCCCTGATTTATGAGCCGATACATTTCCCTACCTCGTTTTTCTTAAGTTAGTTTGAGTTGGTGTTCTGTCATTTGCTACCGATTCCTGATAATACCTTCTCCTTTCCCTCTCTAAGCCTCAGCTTAGCTGTAAGATGATGGGCTGTGACAGACGGAGGTACAGGAGCTGTGGGGAAGTCAGAGGAGGAGACTTATCCCTGCTTGGAAGGCCTCCTGGAGGAGGTGACATGCACTGAGTTTTTCAGATGGGAGGGGAGGGAGAGAAGAGAAGAGTATTCCGAGCAGCACCTACCTTTGTAAGGGCCCAAAGAAGAATGAGAGGAAGCAGCAGTCTGGGGTGGGAGGGGAAGGGACACAAGAGATGAGGCTGTAGATTCATCTGCACTCTTCTTGAGCTTATTTGTATTTTTCACCCATTGAAACTTCTGGGGGAAAAGAAAACAACAACAACAAAAACCTCCATTTTTTAAGCTCAGAAAATCCCCTGGGTGGAGTCTTTGAGTGGAGATGACAAGAAGTGAGTCTTGACCGCAGAAGAGCACTGGAGCGAATGATTCTTTCCCCCATTCGGCTGCCCTACGGGTCCTTGGCTCCATCAGGGAAGCCACACTCCTAGTCACATTCAGCAGCTGGTCCTAGGGCTGTCTGACTCATCTAAAAATAGGAAGGCGGGCCAGCCAAATGCCAACCAGACAGCAGAAGAGCAGCCGGGGCAGGCCTGGGAAAAGCGTAGACATCCCCTCCTGTAGGAAACATGCTCATTACATTCTGAGCAAAGGTGGTTCACAATGCACCCTGGAGAAAATATGCAGTTATTGCCCCCAAACATGCCAAAGCCTTACTAATGACTGCACGCCTGCTCCAAAGGCACGAACTGTTCCAGATGCTGCTTCCTGCCTCCGGATAGCCCTTCCTTCTTCCCACCCAATGCTCTGGACTCTTTCCTGGGTTCTAGTATTTGGGGTGATCCATGATCTGATGGGAGTATTGGGGTGAGTGATTGCCCTCTCTGGGCCTCACAGGGGCAGTTTAGGGGATTCTTGCCTTAACAGACTGTTGTAGAGACTATGCCTGTTGGCCTGGTGGTGTGGTGAGATGTGAGAGAAAGTGCCAGCAAGGAGCCAGGGCTCTAGGTGTCCTGGGGTGAGGGAGGTGGGTTCCAAATATGGCTGTTTTCAGTTTCTGCATCTATCGAATGGCAATAAGTCTGTAGGGAAGCAGCAATTTGAAAACTCAAAGCCCCAAACACTCTTAGGGATTGCTACTTCTGAATGTGCACTGGAGCTGGAATGATCTTCTAGCCGGGTGACTGAGGCAGCTCCCTCCACTTAAATGAAACTCCATTCTCTCATCTGTAAATTCAGGATAGTTTTTGAAATTAAAATTTTTTTCTATTTAAAGAATTCATGCATGCTTATTGTTTATTTTTTTGAAAATTTAATCAAACCATTTTTGAATAGGTTATACACTCACATAATTCCAAATTCAAAAGCATGTAATAGAGAGCAAAAGTCTCCCTCTCACCCCTGTTTCATAACCACATGGTTCTCTTCCCCTGAGGCAACCATTGTTATTGGTTTCTGGTGTATTAAATATGTATAAATTTTTAAAACTTTGTGTTGAAAAAAATATATATAACAAAGTGCCTATGTCATAAGAGCACAACTCAGTGAATAATGTTCATAGTTTTAATTCCTCAAAAGAATAAAGAAAAAAAATCACCCAAAATCCATCACCTGGAGATAAAACTGTTGATATTATTTGGTGTATTTTATTCCTGTTCTTTATACACACACACACACACACACACACACTGGAACCATGCTGTATAACTTTTATACCCTGTTTTTAATATTTAACATTATATCATGAACATTTCCCCATGTCATTAAAAATTCCTCAAAAATAGTTCTTTTCATATTTGCCCAATGTTCCAAGGAATGGATCCAACCTTACTGTAGGCTATTAGGTTCAATTTTTCCTCTATTCTAAATAAGACAGTGATGGCCATCCTTGAACATGCATCATTGAGCACATCCCTCAAGATGAATTCCTAGAAGGGGAATTACTGAATCAAATCGTGTCTCCTTTAGAACTCAGAATAAAATAGGGCAGGTCAGGCCTGACTTGCTGAGCCGCTGAAGGAATTAGAGAAGTTATGTAAGGCTCCAGCCTAGTGCTGGGCACAGCCGTAGAGCTCCGTGAATGTGAGCCTAAGGGGTCCCAGTGGCCCTACCCTCCAGGCCTTCCCCTGCTGGAGCCTCCCGACTGTGCCAGATGGGAAGTCTCAGTCTCGTCTGGTCGCTGGAGTCTTGCCAAGTGGGTGGGCTGGTGAATGTTTAACAGCTGGATCTTTGACTGGTGGGGGGCACCCTGATTTGTAGCATTTGCCAATTTCTGTGGTATAAATACTCCCACTATGGCCGATTTCAAATTACCAACGTGATGTCACCACAAGCAATGTTGGGATGAGATGCACAGTCTCACGAGCTAGTTGGAGCTGGCTCCAGTACACCAGTTCTTGTCTTTCTACCTACGGAGTCTCCCTCTTCTCCCTCTTTTTAACCCCTCCCCATTCATCCCCCACCCCAAGGCTCTTCCAAGGTGATAGAGACTTAACATTTTGTGGGAGATGAATATTGCTAAAGAATGAGAACATCCCCTCCTAATTCTCTAGAGAAGAAACTGAGGCTCATGATGGTCAAGACGATTGCCCCAGATTAGCTGGCCGGATGATATCTCACAGGGTATTATTGCCTATTCTCTACTTGGGACACTTCTCAGATGGGAGCCAGCCAGTACTTCCTACTGTGGAATTACACTGTCTTTTCCAGTTGCTCCTCTTCTTCCTCCTCCTCCTATTCAGTGACCCCCATCCTGGATCCACAAGAGGATGGGTCCTAGGCCTTGCCCTCAGGCTGAGAGCCAAGTGGGGAAGACAGACAGCAGCTGCAGCTTGCAGTGTTATTACACAACAGCAAGCTTATACCACTTTCTGATTCGAGTCCTTCAATGGCTTCTTTTTACAGTTAGGGTAAAGTCTTTGTTCGATGTCTCTCCCTGCATAACCACCACCCTTCCCTGAGAGTAGGACCCTTGGTCTTCATTTTTGGCTCCCTGGTGCCTAGCATAGAGTCTGCCACAAATCAGGTGCTAAATAAATGGTGCTGAATAAATGTAGAGAGGAGGGAGCTAGGGGGTGGGGAGTGGGGCGGTCAGAGTCCTAAGCTCCAGTTTTGGCTTTGCACTGACTTGCTTTGGGACTTCAGGCAAGTCTCTCTCCTTTCTGAACCTCAATGTCCAAAACAGCAAAGAAGGTATATTGGACTCTAGCAGTAATTTAAGAATGGGGATTTAAAAAGACACCTCCCAGTTACCCCACATGATAATAGTTGTGCTTTTAACATCCATTGATGGATTAAAAACCATGACAAAAATTAAAATGACTGCAAAGCTTTTAAATGTGGTTATATTTATCAATCTCAGCAGCATCTACATCCATTTGTAAAACTTTCATTCTTGTGTGTGTGAGACACATTGTGCATGTAGTTTACAGACAGCACTGGGTGCCACATGGTTTCCAGATGCCTTTAACTAAGGGGCCCATTGGTTGGGAATCACTGGCCTGGATCATCTCACAGTCCTTCAGGCACTAGGGACGCATGCATCTAACGTGGGCCAGAGGGGTGTGCGACTTGCCTCGGATCACACAGCACATGAGTGTTTTCCAGCCGGGGTTCCCCTGGCTCAGCCAGCCTTGCTGACAGCACCACTCCCCTTTGGCTTCCCTGGAAAGGAGAAGCAGGGAGGCCCAGAGCAGTGAGATCGCCTAGGGTGCGGGGGCGAGGTAGATGTCAGAACGCTGACAGCCCAAATGACATGGAACATACTTCAGATGCCTTGTGTGTGGTTTAGGAGCGGCTGGAATTACACCCTCAGGGCTGAGCCAACATTGTCTGAGACTGAGCTGAGCCTGGACCCTGCTGAGGCAAGGGCCACGTGGGGGTTCTCAGCCCAGGGCCACAGAGCTGGGCAGAGAGGCAGTGAGGGCAGGAGGCAGATTCCTAGCTAGAAACCAGGCACAAGGACCTTTTGCCTTTTCAGACAGGTGTGGTCATTTGTTCATTCACTCATTTAGCAAGGAAGTCAGTCAGGCACTCAACAGATGCTGGCTGAGCTGTGCAGCTCTGCAGCCTGTCATAGGGTCCGAGGGTGAACTCTCCCGTTCTGCTGAAGGAGGCAGACATGGAGCATGTGATCCAGTCTCTCTGGGTACGGTCAGGCCAGAGGTGTCAGCAGGCCTTTTGCCTAGAGAAGCAGCAAGGAAGGAGAAATTGGGAAATATTTTCTAGAAGATAAAATGGTTATCTTTGGTGAATGGTTCTCAAGGGACAGGAAAGAATGCCCCAGGCAGGTCAGGGAAGAGAAGGCCTTCCTGGCAGAGGGATCGGTGGGAGAAGTAATTAGTTCCTGCTCTGCTTTTGGATGGGAAAACACTCAGAGTTTTTTTGTTGCTGTTGTTGCTGTGTTTGACAATGTAGAGATGGAGTTTTTCAGAAGAAAAGATGGGATTTGTTGCTAGTAAGGTCTTAGGGGATCAAGAGGCTGGTTGGAAAAATAAATGAGACTCTGTTTGTGAATCAGGCTGTCCTGATTTTGATTAGCAAAGGCCCTGGGTGGGAGGGGACTTGGCACTTGGGCTGAAAGTTGCTCCATTTGGCCCAGTATGGAATGTGTGTGTCACAGGGAGGCTGGTGAGAGGTGAGGCAGCAGGGGTCCACAGTCAGTCGTGTGGTGCCTGCCAGCCGTGCTAATGATTTGGTGACCCCTGAGAGAGATGGGGAGCCCCTGGAGGCGTTTAAATTAGGGCCGTAGATGAGGCATCACTCTAGCTGCTGAGTAGAGAAGGAATTGGAGGGGGAGGCAGGGAGACCAGCCAGGAGGCTACTGTAGAAGAACTGATACTGTCCTGAACAAGGACCGAGGCAGAGGAATAAGAAAAGAGAATGGATTTGAGAGAAACTTCTGAGAACTGATAGGTCTTAGCGACTGGAGGTGGTTGGAGCGGGAGAGAAAGGAGTAGAGGATGATGGCTGGTGTCTGGACTGTGTGACAAGGTGGATATTTAAGCTACCATCTGAGATGCCACCTGCAGGTTCTCCCTCCGTCCCGGTCTAGAGTGAATGGGAATGAAGTATCGACGTCCCCCAAAGCCACAGCCTTGGCTCACCCCTCATCACATGGCCAGCCTTCCGTCTGGCCTCTTAGCCTCCAATCTCGTCACTCTCTAGCCCATCCCCTGGCAGACTGAGTGATCTAAATGGGAGATCTGATCATGTCACTCCCCTGCTGGAAAATTTTCAAAGGCTCCCTGTTGTCTCTAGCAAGATACCAGTTCCTTAGCCTGGCACATGAAGTCATCTACAATCTGACCCCCTCTACCTTCCTTGTCTCAGTCCCTTGGTACTCTGCACTGGCCACAGTGAATAATAATACTAACAATAACAAGAAAAGTGACAGCTAACAGTTACACAGCACTGATATGTGCCAGGCAGTGTTCTAAGAACTTTACCCATATGAGCTCATGTAATACTCAGAAAAACACTGAAAGTCTTGCATTTCCAAAGATAGACCATATGCTCTTGCCTTCAGACCTTTGCACCCGCAGTTTTCTTGACCAGTATCCAGCCATCGACCTTCCACCCATCTGATACATATTTATTGATCATCAACTTGTACCAGGTGCTATACTAAGTACCAAGGATCCAAAGATGAACAAGACATGGTACATGCCCTCTAGGCATTCAGAATCTAGTGAGGGAGACAGAAACATGAAGGAACCATGATAAAATGATAAGGTAAGTGCAGTGATGGATATTTTATGGGCGCACAGAGACTGAGCCCCTAATCCAGCCTGGGGCCTTCCTCACTTGGCCATCTGGAGCTTTACCCCTTCCAGGATACTTTCCCGACTTTGTCAGGCTGATCCAAGTCCCTCTTCTGTGCTCCTGTGGACCCTACTCTGTCGGTACCATGCACTGACCACCTTATACAGGGAGCGTCTGCTTGGTGGCTTCCTCCTGAGCACAGTAAAGGCAAAGAACAGTCTCATGATCCAGCACCCAGGGCAGCCTGGACACCGATCCTTAGAATCTGCTGGATCAAAGGCCGTGAGGAATGAAGAACCACAAAGAGGGGCATCCTCCTCCTGGGTACTCCCTCATGCTCTCAACAGAGTCAGGCCTGCACCTGCTCCCAGGCCCTCTGGAGTCAGGCCCTGCAGGTAAGGCTAGGGCTGTGGGGCTTTCATCCCTCGTTCAGGAGCAGCCTGGTCAGAAAAGGCCTTGCCAGAGTGGGGTCCCAGGACGCCCCCCAGCCAGGTTGGAACTGCCTGTATAAGGCTCCTAAGGAATAAACAGTACCCCAGCACCTCTAGTTTTGGGGGTGAGAGAAAGGAAGGCCCACAGCAGCCCCCAGGCCCCCTGGTGGCAAGGGATGGTGTTGGAGGTATCTCAGGGATTTCCTTTGGTTCCTGAGCCCCATCTGCAGCCTCTGGGCTATGGGATTCGTGGATGCTGTGATGGAGGGCTTTAGAAATAAATGACTCTGGGATGGCCTCAAACTAGAGGTGTTTGAGGAACATTCCAGGAGGCCTTAAGGGGCCTCTCAGGTTGGCCCCTTGGACCCTCGTTGAGTCAAAACAGCTCTTTCTCCCCAGAGCTCCAGAGGGGCAGTCATGGCCCCTTCTCAGCTTTGGTCCTCAGCCCTCTCTCCTAGGCGGAGTAGTTGGGAAGCTCTAATCCCCCCCTCCTCTGTTCCTTGTCTCGAAATCTGTCTTGGCTAGTGGCGTCTCTGCAGAGCTGGGGCTGGGGGCAGGGAGTCTTGGGGGCTAGTGCTAACAGCTTTGGACAAGGGTGGGAATTTCCACTCCTATCTAGAGAGCCATCAACACTGTGTGCCCTGACCTGGGCCTTTGGCCTCCAAAGGGCAGTGAGAAGGCCGGCCCCAGGGCCAATCTCTGGCCATTAATCCCTCCTGCCAGCCCGAATATCCACCCAGTATGGTCAGACAAAGGACTGCCCAGCGCAGCCACTGTGTTCCTCCCGCCCCAGGGGCTCCACTCAGACGCTGGGCCGCCTGGAATCCAGGCCCATGAGAAAGGGGCCGCCTTCACTGGCCATCTTATGCCCGGATGCTCAGCCGCATCACGTCCGGCCCAGGGCCTGTGAAAAGAGGGCCCAGCCACGCTGAAAACACGGATTAGCCCTTGGGCCGCCCCCTGACACTGGCCTGCTCGGCTCCGGCTCCGGGAAGCAGGCCCAATGGAGGGGGCCAGACGGGCACAAAGAACTGGAAAAGTCTGGGTTCTCACCCCTTTGGCCCAGGTCCCTGCCCCCACCCTTCCCAGGATTAGCATAGCCAACCTTACATTCAGTATCATTTATTGAACATATACTATGTCCCAGGCAGTACACGTGGACCAGAAAACTGAAAGTATAAGAAAACTGCAGTTGGCCATGGGAGGTGACAAGAGCTGCTTCTCCCCACTACCCCAGTCCTTGGTGGTGTGAGACAGAGGCTGTGGTGGGGCCTCCACAAGGGCTTCATCCCTGAGGAAAGGTGGGAAAGGCAGTGGCTGAGACCTTGTCAGCTCTGGTTCTATGCCAGAGTCTAGCTGCAGGATTATGCTGCACCTGGTTAAAAATAAGCAGGCTCTGAAATCACTTCACTGGCCCTGCCTGTCTCCTTCCTCTCGTGGTTTAATACTGAAAATGCCAATTGCATAGTAGTGGGCAAAAAAGCACCTCTTACTAAGTGCCAATGTGGGCCAGGCACTTTCATACGTAATCTCATTTGAATCTCATACTAATCCTGAGAGAGGACATTACTGCTTCCATTTGGCAGGTGAGGAAACTGAGACTCAAATGAATACTTGCCCCAGGTCACTCTGCTCCTGGAGCTGTATTCCCTGCTGCTGCAGTTGCTTGTCTTGCCTCCTTCTTTGGTGAGCTGGCCATTGTGAGCACACTGCCTTGTGTTGGGCACAGCCCGTGCTTGGGCAGGAGAATGCAGGGTGGGGAGGGTTAAGAGGGTACTGAGGACCTGTTTGAACATAAACAAGGCTTATTTTTCATTGTTGTGGGGCAAAGGATCATCTCTGGATCTCCAAGTGTCACCTTCTCCTTCCTTTCTGCTTCTACAGCACCACCTGCCCACTTCTCTCACTTGTAACTGTCTATCTCTCCACCAGATTGTGAATCTCTCCATCTCTGCCTTGCCCTGAGTGCTAGTAAAGGGCCTGGCCCAGAAGTGCTTGGTGAATGATGCAGGCTGAACTGAGGCCAGGAGAACCGAAGGAGGGATGGATTTGGTATCCCCGTGGAATTCACAGGACTTAGAGACTGCCTGGGTGTGAAGAGTGAATGGGGAGGGAGGAGCCCAACATGATAATGTCCACACTTCTGATCTGGATGGTGGTGGGAGTAGGAGGGGTCCATTTGCTGAGATATAGAATGCTTGATGGGGAGGTGGCTGTGGTTGAAGGGTGCAATGCATTTCATTTAGGACATCTGGGTTTGAGAAATCCATGTGGTGATGCCCCATGGGCACCTGGACATGCTGACCAGGAGGTCAGGAGAGAGGCTAGGAATCAACTTTGGCAGCCGAAGTTGTGGGAGCCAGGAGAACTCGAGAGAAAATTATTTCTAAAGTCTCAGCTCAGCTTAAAAAGATGGTGTTCTTAGAAGAGCAGAGTGCCAGTGCTTTGAACTTCAGGTTTAATACCAGTTCTGCCACTTACTATTAGCTCTGTGAAGTTGGGGGAACCACTTAACCACTCAGAGCCTTAGTTTCCTCATTTGCAAAGTGGGTATAATAACAGTATCCACTTTACAGGGGTGCTCAAACTTCAGTGAAATAATGTATATAAAGTGTTTATCAAATACAAAATGCTCAGTAATGGTGGCCGTGATATTATCAGCTGAGACTGGGGCTAAGAGAGGGACCCTTGAGCTCTAGACTTTGAGTATGGATTTTGAACTGGATTTAGAGTTTGGATTTTACAGGCCTTCTGTAGCTAGCTTTGGTCATCTGTACCTGGGAGCACTCTATATCAGGGCCAGGGACTAGGGTGGGGCAAGTGAGGCATCTTGGGCCCCAAATTGAAGGAGGTCCTGGCTGTCCAGCGTTGACCTTGCATCTGCACGACTCTGAGAGAGAGTGCCCCTTAAGTTTAGCACCTCAGGCATCTCACTTAGCTCACTGTACTCCCAGCCCTGCTCCTTATCCAAGTCCCTTGATCTTGCCTGTCCCCAGGACAAGGCACTTTAAAACAAGGCTTCATCACCCTTTAGTTGCCTCCAAGCCAGGGCTGGGTCTCTCCCGTCACTTCAGAGAAGTTTCCTGAAATAGACTCAGGGTCCCATCCCTCTGGATGGTGGCTGTGGGTGGTATTTCCCAGACTGAATTTTTAATAAAAACTACCAAGACCCCCCAACCCCAATGGAATGTGAGTGTGGTGTTTCTGGGTCAGAAAATGGCTCTCTCAGACCTCCAGTCTGTGGAAGCCTATGTTTTGTGCATCTTCCCTGTGTGGGTGTTCTGTGTGTGTGTGAAGAAGCGTTTTCTAGAACGGGAGGGGTGTGGAGAGGAGGCAGGCAGAAGGACAACTCCAAGCTGTGGATTTTCTGGGGGGGTCTTGATTTAAAGCAGTCGGACCACTTTTCACCATTATTTTTTCAAAGAATGCTCACCAGGCCTGGAGGGAGGGGAGGATAGGGTATGGGGAAGGTTGCAGAGGCAGAAGGTGACCCTGATCTGGAGTCGCCAAACATCCTCCCCTGAGACAAAGTTGGCCTGGCTCTGCTCCCCCCCACCATTACCTCGGGACGCTGGTCTCTGTTCCAGCTGGGGACGGATGCACCGGGAGGATGCAGAGGACCGACTACTGGGAGGAGCAAAATGGGGAGGGGGCGGGAGATCGCGCTGAATGGGTGGCTTTGTGGCTGGGATTGACCCAGAAGAGAGGGGGTTGAGGGAGGGGTGGGAAGGGAAGGGCGCTGATCAAATACAGTGGGATGGGGACCGGGCCGGGGCCGGGGCCAGGGCCAGACCCAATGGAGATGGGGAAGGGATGAGGCTGGGTCTGGGAAAAACTGACCCAGAGGGACGGAGGGAGGGGTGAAATGTGTGTGTGTGTGTGTGGGAGGGGGTACTGTGAGAACAGTAAGGGGGCTGGGAAAGGAAATTAGAGGCGAGGCGCTGACCAGCAGCGAAGGTCCGAGCCCGCTCCCCTGGTGGAGGTGGGGGGGCTGTGTCCATATAAGGCGGGTCATTGGCCCCTACTGTCCCCGAGCCGCGCGGGCAGGGGCTGCCGCATCCCGATGACCGGGCGCGGCGACATGGATCCGCCTGCCACTTTCTCGGGCTTCCCGGCCCTGCCCTCGGTCGCGCCGTCGGGGCCGCCGCCGTCGCCACTGGCCGGAGCCGAGCCGGGGCGGGAGTCCGAGGAGGCGGCGGCGGGCCGCGGGGAGGCGGACTCCACACCCGCGCCGGGCCCGGGGCGGCGGCGGCGGCGGCCCCTGCAGCGCGGGAAGCCGCCCTACTCGTACATCGCGCTCATCGCCATGGCGCTGGCGCACGCCCCGGGCCGCCGCCTCACGCTGGCCGCCATCTACCGCTTCATCACTGAGCGCTTCGCCTTCTACCGCGACAGCCCGCGCAAATGGCAGAACAGCATCCGCCACAACCTCACGCTCAACGACTGCTTCGTCAAGGTGCCCCGCGAGCCGGGCAACCCGGGCAAGGGCAACTACTGGACGCTCGACCCCGCGGCCGCCGACATGTTCGACAACGGCAGCTTCCTGCGGCGCCGCAAGCGCTTCAAGCGCGCCGAGCCGCCCGCACTCCCGGCCGCGCCGCCGGCGCCCGCGCTCCCCTGCCCCTACGCGCCCTACGCGCCCGCGCCGGGCCCCGCGCTGCTCGCGCCGCCGCTCCCCGCCGCCGCCGGCCCCGCGCCGCCCGCGCGCCTCTTCAGCGTCGACAGCCTGGTGAGCCTGCCGCCCGAGCTGGCGGGGCTGGGCGCCCCCGAGCCGCCCTGCTGCGCCGCGCCCGACGCCGCCGCCTTCGCGCCCTGCGGGGCCGCCGCCTCCCCGCCGCTCTACTCGCAGGCGCCGGACCGCCTGGGGCTGCCCGCGACGCGCCCCGGCCCCGGCCCGCTGCCCGCCGAGCCCCTCTTGGCCTTGGCCGGGCCGGCAGCCGCGCTCGGCCCGCTCAGCCCCGGGGAGGCCTACCTGAGGCAGCCGGGCTTCGCGCCGGGGCTGGAGCGCTACCTGTGAGCCTCTGTCCCCCCGCAGGAGCACCCGCGGGCCGCTCTCCCCCGGGCCCGGCCCGGAGCGCTGCCCGTGAGCGCCCCGTCTCCGCCCCACCGGGGCTTGGAGCGCACCTGAGCCTCCCATCTTTGCCTCTTGGAGTCAGCACACCTTCTAGATCCTTCTCTGTCCGCCGTCCCTGGGGAGACCCCCACCGTCTCGCCACTGAACTGAAGCGTCCCTTGTGAGCCCCTCATTTCTTCTCCTTCCACTTGTGACCCCCACACACACAGCGGGGTCCCTTGCCCCGGAGCTGGACCCCCACCAGTGAGCCCCACACCACTCCTGGTGAGTTCCAAGCCTTTGGAAGCCAGACAGACCTTCATCTCAAGCCGCCGCCGCCTCCTCCTCCTCCTCCTCCGCTGACTGTACTTCGTCAGCCTCCTTCCATGTTTTTCCAACACATTAGAGGTCAGACTCCAGGGTTCATTACTTACGGTCTTCCCTTCATTTCCCCACAAGTTTACTCCCTATCCCCACTTACCTGTCTTTCCTTAGTTTCTTACCGGGAGAGAGCTCCGTTTCCACGTAGGCACACCTGGCTGCCCTGTTCCAGCCCCGGGGGACAGTTCTTGGAAATTTCTGAGACAAGCAGCACCAGGGCTCCTGCCTGAAGGGGGAGTTAGTGGGCCTTTATGTTTGCCCTACCCTGGACAATTTAGGACTTACTGGGTTATTATTATTTTTTAATTAAAGCTGGTTTAATTAAAAAGAAAGAAAGAAACCTTCCTCTGGGCTTGGTGTGCTGGCTGGTGACTTGGGGGAGTGGTCTCGGGAGACAGTGGGTAAGCTTTGTTCAGGATCTTGGGTTGCCACATGGGATGAACCCCCTTCCGAGTCATTAGGCACAGATTTAGAAAGTGGGATTAGGAAGTGATACAGCCATAGCTGTGCACATAGTAGGCCTAGTCAAGTGCCATCACCTGCATCTCAGAGCCTGGTAGAGATGAGATGGGGTGTGCATGTGTGTGTGTACACGCTGGCATGAGTGTATTTGGGCAGTGGGTTGCCTGCTATTTGGGATTATTCCCAGCTCCCATGGATAAGGGAGTATGGGTGGCTGACAAGCACTTATTTAATGTGTTAAGCACTGTGCCAGGCACTGGGTATATATCACTGAACAAATGGGCAAAATCCCTGCCTTGTGGAGTTTACAGCCCAGTGAGGAAGAGACATTAATCCAATCATCACTGCTCAGAGAAATAAGATACTTGCTCTAGAGCCTTGCACTCAAAGTAAAGTGTGGTCGGTCCATGGACCTACAACATCACCTGGGAGCTTGTTAGAAATGCAGGATCTCAGACCCGCCTCAGACCCTCTGATTCATCAGAGCCTGCATTTTAACAAAATTCTCAGGTGATTAGTATGCATCACCTAATGGCACTGGCCCCAGGCTGGGGGCTCAGTCTAAAAGATTAAAGCTCCCTACTATCAAAAGAGGTCAAGCGCAGAACCACATCTCCCCCTCTGAACTTCTAGAGCTGGACACTGACCCATCGGCTATACCCCCTGTCTTACCTCCCCTGCTGGATTGAGAGATGGGCCAGCAGGGACCTGAGCTGATTTATGACTGTCCCCAGCACCAAGGACAGGGCAGCACTGAGCAGAGACTCAGAGGTTGCAGTGTGAAGAAGGGAGTTGGCCTTTGACCCTGTCCTACTCTCTGATGCTGATCCTAACAGCTAAGCATCAGGCTTTTCCAAGCCCTGCCCCCCAAGGGTTCCCAGTCTAGCTGATCCTAGATTAGGGGTAGAGGAGAGTGGGGGAGATCAGTGTGTCTTAAACCCAGGGCGAATGTGCTTTGCACGTAGGACATGCCTGGTGCACCTCTCTTACATAGCAGAGTTTGAAGCTCTGGGGTGCTGATGGAGGGTGAGGGTAGACAGTGGGCAGCTCATAGAGATAAAGTGTGGGAAATTTGAGAAGCCTGGGAAGGCCCTCTTTGGAGGTAGGGCAGTAGGTATGCACAGTATGTTAGGAAGAGACCTGGACAGACCCTTCCCCCTGGCTATCAGTCCCTTTGAGCAAGGGTCAGATCTAATTTGCCTGATGCATAGCAGCCCTTCACTTAATATTTGTTGACTGGCTGACTGAAGGCATGAATCCCTGGTGTCTAATACTGTGCCTCACTTACTGAATCATGACGGAGTGGACAGTGCTTTGGCACCTTATCCATTCTTACTTGCAATCCTCACAGTGGCCTGTGAAAAAGTTGAAAGAGGTGGAGGTCAGGGCTGTTTCCTCACTTGTTGGTTTAGAAAACTGCCCCTCCCTGGGCCCAGCAGGTGGCAGAAGACCCAGCCCTCAGTTCTCTAAGAAGTAGAGCTCCACAAAGATCAAAATGCAAACTTTCTTCTGCTACAAATGTTGCTGTAGCCCCTCCTCCAGCCTCGGAGCACCTGCTGATAAATTCCTTCCTAATCCAAGAAATTTCCAGGGAAGGGAAGGACCCTTCTCACTCCCCCCTGAAGCCAGGAAGTGCTTCCTGAGTTTTGAATTCCATTCCTGCTGCCACTCTGCAGGCTGCAGTCCCTAGGATCTTTGAACACTTGTAGGACAGGGTGGGAAATATCTGTAGGGAAATAGTAGGAAGGTCACTGCTGAACTGGAAAATCAGAAAGATTTTTTATTTTTAAAGTGCCTCTTTAATTTCCCCATATTCAACAGCATCAAGGGCTTACTGTGTGCCAGGCCCTGTGCTGGATGCTATAGCCAATACAGATACAAAGGAGAGACTGTTTATGCCCTCAAAGAGTTTATAGTCTGGAAAGCTACATGTCATAGAGTACCCTAAGAATTTTGACACTTTGGTAGATTTTTAAAAAACAAAAATACCCAAGCACTTTTTATCTAGAAGTGATACTTCAGTATTACCTATCCTCTTTTTGGGAGAAAATAATTTGAATGAAAGCTTCAGAAATGTTCAGCAAATAATTCCCCCTTCATTCTTATAGAAACCTAGAAGTCATCTTTAATCTGAAGACACATCTTAATGCTTGATGTTAATTTTTATTAAATTGGAACAAGCACATAATCTAACAAATTAAATAGTAATTAAAGGCTTATAATGGTATCTTGCCCCCCTCTCAGGATCTCTGCTTTGTTCCCTAGAAGCATCTCCTTTCAGTTCATATTTGTATCTTTTGGAATATATTTCCATATTTCTATGCTTGTACTCCTCTCACTTGAAACAGTAATGATTAATTTCTTATTTTGATGGATGATCATTTACCTCTAAAATCTCCATCTCTTCCCATTCCTACTCAAATACCAACTTTTGGCTAAATCAATTTTTAGCATTTACATTATTGTTATTAAATAAGCATTGTTCTACTAGTGTACTATTATTATATTTTGTGTGTGTGTGAGTGTGCAACTTTTTATTTTTCCTGGAGTTAATAATGCCTTGTTTTTCCATTTTCTCAGTGTCCTTTGTACCCATGGCTAAATCTTCCCATACCTTCCAATAGCACTGTGGTACAATTTTTCCTGAAGTCAAACTTAACAGGAAATCTATCATTGCTTTTGGTGGCTGTGTTTTCACCTTGTTGGGGGCATATCTCCCAGAGTCTTCCATCCTCCAACTCCAGTCTGGGCTGATGGCTCTTTATGTCTGCTGCATAGATGTGGACCTGCAATTTCCCTTCACTGTTACCTTGGGAATTCCCTCCATCTCTGTCCTGTGTTGGATCTTCTGCTTCCTGAGTTCCATATCTTCCTTCCTTTTCCTTTCCTTCCCTTTCCCTTTCCCTTTCCTTTTGATAGGGTCTCACTCCATTGCCTGGGCTAGAGTGCAATGGCATGATCATAGCTCACTGCAACCTCAAACTCCTGGGCTCGAGTGATTCTCCTGCCTCAAGCTACCGAGTAGCTGGGACTACAGGCGTGTGCCACCACGCCTTTTTTCTATTTTTTGTTGCTCTGGCTGGTCTTAAACTCCTGGCCTCGAACAAACCTCCCCCTCCCACCTGCCACCCAAAGTGCTGGGATTACAGGAATGAGCCACCTCTCATGGCCCATAACTTCGTTTATTCCCTTGTTTCAGTCAAGGTAAATTTTTTTTTCAGAAACTTTGCACATCTAAAATTAAGATGATTGTTTTAGCATGAGAAGCTAAGCATGCACTTTGACAATGAAATCCTGAGTCAAAGCTATGTTTCTGTAAACTTTTTTTGAGGGTGGGGTTTGGGAAATCAGAGAATGGGAGACTTTTTCTCAGGGAAGCTGTGAAGGTGGCTCAGTGTTATGGAAATGAGGGATTAGAGTTTGGGGCAGAGGATGAAGGCAGCGGAACCACTAAGAGTTCTTTATAGGAGAAGGAGACATGAGAGGAGAAGCCCTGGGAGGGGGCTGCTTCCTGACTTAGGGGGTCTTGGAACACAGGAAGGGTGGTTTTGGGTCCAGGATGGTGCTGAGCTGGTTTGAGGGCCTCCTGGATCCAGCTCAAGAAAGAACCCAACATTACTCTGGCCCAAGGAAAATAGGTATTTAGGAAAGTGACACCCTTGGCAGGGACACTGGCAACCATGACAATAGAGAGATTCCTTCAAGCAACTTTCAGAGCTCTGGGCATTACCTAGGAAGGCAGGTAATTACCTGGGAAAGAGAATTGAGCAACATGGAGGGTCCTCCACGGAAATGACTGGGTTGGTTTTGAGCCCAAGTGAAGTACCTCTCTGGGGATTCTAGAAGTACGGGGTCGGGGGAGGATTCTGCAAGATACAGGAGGTTAATGTGGTTTACTTTTAAAGAAAAAAAATTCTGTGGACCTCCAATATTTACTTCAATTTTTTATTATAATGTCATTTAGTATGGGCAGGTATAAATAAGTTCCTTAGACTTATATTAAGTAACTGTTAAACAAAATTTTTAATAAATTAAATTCAAACAGCAACAAAATAAAAATTCAGTTTATAACATTAATCAAATGTAAAAGAAGATATTGGGTTTTTAAAAACACTAACAGAAATGAAGAAGGAAAGATATTGTTTGCTGAAACTAAATCATTTGCACCATGAAGGTGGCTCTGACTTCTCCATGTCAGGTCTTTCGGGTTTGGCATTCCTTGAGCCATGTGATGACGAAATACATTCACCATTTTTTCTTTTGAATGAATTGCAAGCATTCTTTCATGTAGCAGGCCATGCCACCAACTGGCCCAAATGCAGCATTTATTTATAAAATCTACATTGTTGTTTGCCTCATCTCAAGATTAAAGTAGCACTACTTAATAATAAATGCAAATGAAGATTTTAATTATCAGGTATCTGTTATAAGGAGGTCATCTAGATGATCCAGAATAAGCTTATATGGGTGTGTTTAAGATTATTATTGCAATAAACACAACATTCAAACATTTTTATAAATCCCTACATGTATAATAATATATTATTGGACCATACTTCAAACTAAGCAATTGAAAATCTAAAAACACTTATCTAAATAAATACCTCTTTGGTTAGAAGAAAGTTGACATTACAGACTATTTATAAATTATAATAAAGGTGAGAACAGTACCTATTAAATCCATAGGATGTAGCTAAACTTGTGCTCAGAGGAAATTTCATAGCCCTAAATATTCCAAGGAGGTGGAGTTAGAAGGGACCTCGGGTCGGGTAGGGAGACCAGTTAAAAGGCTACTGCAGTATATAGGTAGGAAAGGATGGTGGCTTGGTGGAGGTGGAGATGGAGAAAAGTAGATATACAGAGCTACAGAAAGGATCAGCCATTGGCTAAAACTGTCCTAATTCACAAAGGCCAAAAACTTTCCCATTTAATCATAGCCCCATGCCAACCCCAAAAGCTTGGAGGCAGTCATTTGTCCAGTAGACGCTCCTGGTCTGGCTTGACTGATTTAAGGAATAACTAATCTGAATAGACCTATTAGCACAGAAGAAACAGAAAACATGTCAGAGAAGGTTTCTCAACTGCTCCCACCAGAGGGCACCTAGGCTAGCCAGTTTTACCTGTGAATTCTGTCAAGCCACCAAAGAACCTATTTTTCTAGTTTTATAAATTGTTCCAGAACACAGAAAAAATAGAAGTCATCCCAACTATCTACTTAATTATAGTATCAAAACCTGAATAAAAAGGGATGAGTACACAAAATATAGCCTAATCTCACATGTGAAAGATGATGCAAAGCTCCTCAACAAAATATCAGCAAATTGAGTCATGTAGTGTATGACAAAAAATACACAATCAGTGCAGTTTATTCCTGGAATGCAAAGGTGGCATTATAAGAATTATGAGCTCCTCATTACAGGAGCTATAGATCATCACCTTTACAGATGATGAAAACAGGTCTCATAAAGGCTAAGTGACTTACCAGGTCAAGCTGCAAAGTGATTGCTTCAGGACTTGCCTCCAGGTTTGCCTGACTCCAAAGTCATTCTCCTTCCTCTGAGGAAGAGGCAAGTGAGATGGAAACTTGGACGGAACGCCCTGGGCACCAATACAATCCCTCAGTTCACCCCTCCCCTACACCCACACCTGCAGTCCTGATCTTGAACAGAGCCTTTCCAAGCCAAGTGACAGGTCTTCAGTTTCCCCTTTTCCTGTCTCTGTTTGCCACTTCCTCCTGGATCCCTGATATCCCTCTGTCTTCCCTTTCCCTGTCCTCCTTCCTTTCTCCAATTTTGTGGAGACAAAAGCGCCACCTATTGGCCACCTCATATGCACCTGATTTGAGCAGGAAATCAGGGGAATGAAGCCAGGATCTGTTTGAATGCTATTTGGGGCTGGCAGGGGCCTCTGGTGGCTGAAAGGCACTTGCTCCAGTGGGGAACCCGACTGTTTGGTGTGGAAGAGGAAAACTGGATGTGGTTCCCACTCCCCTGGGAAGGCTTCCTAGATCTTCCATCCTTCCTACTTCCTCTTGGCAGCTCTTGGTAGCTGCCCCACTGCAGAGGAGCTTGGAATGGGGGTGGGGTGGGTGGTCCTAGGTGCAGAGAACTGATCTACTCTAAGAGGGAAACAGAGGAGAGGGTGCTTGGCTGGGGGCAGAAAACCTGAGGTCTAGTCCCAGGTCAAACACTTAGGCAAGTCCTTTCCTTTCTCTGCCCTTCATAGTAATTACTGATTCTCACCATGCACCTAGATTGTGCCAGGCCCTGTTCTCCTCCCCAGTTGAGGACTCAGAGATTAATCAGACATTGTCCCTGCTCAGAGAAGTCAAACATTGGCGGATGACAATATAGTATGCAGAGTGCTTTATGGAATGAGGGGTCTATTACGTCTCCTTGGTCACTCACCAGTTCCAGCCTCTGTCTGACCTCTGCCTCAGTCTCCTCTGAAAACTGGGAGAATGTGCCCTATCCTCTGTGCTTGGGTGGGGATGGCCTTTGTAACTGAAAAAGCATTGTGATGGTGGGTGAGGATTTTCTACTCTGCCCAACTGGGGGCTTCCCAGACAGAGCCTGTGTCTTCTCTACTCTACTGTCTCCCTCATGGGTGGCCTGGCCAGATCTGGGCACACCGGAGCTTTGGTCTGAGCTGCCCCTTGTCTTGAGGCTGAACTTGGGGTTTAGGGAGTCGAGGAGGAGAATTAGGGACAAGAGGCCTGGACCCTGCTAGAGGGAGACATAGGCCCCACCCTGGGCATTGGCTTGTCTCCCTGAGTGGTGGAGGGGCTGGGGCTTTGTGGGCCTCACCCAGGTAGGCTTCCTGGAGGAGGTGGACTGGGGTTTTGAAGAAAGGGAGGGGAGGGCCTGCTGCTCCTGTTCCTTTGAAACCCCTTCATCCATCCTGATCCCTGTCCAGCCTGGCAGACTGAAAACACCTACTACTTTCAAAGCAATTTAGATGGGATCAAGAGAGGGAGGGAGCTGAAGACAGAGAGGTGGGAACAGAACGGGAGGGAAAGGCAGGAAATCTGAGGTCCTGGCTAGCAGACTTACCTGCTTCCTTGCCTGATGGGCTGGCAGGGGATACTCACAAGCACCCACTAGTTCTGGTTCTAACATCCCCTGCCTTCAACACTCACAGTGCCCATGAAAAGTCTAAGCTAGGTCCAGTGGCTCACACCTTTAATCCCTGCACTTTGAGAGGAGGAGGCGGGAGCATCACTTGAAGCCAGGAGTTTGAGCCAAGCCTGACCAACATAGTGAGACCCCATCTCTAAAAAAAAAAAAAACAAAAAACTGTGGCATGTATCTGTAGTCCCAGCTACTGGGGAGGCTGAGGCAGGAGGATCGCTTGAGCCCAGGAGCTTCAGGTTGCAGTGAGCTATGATGATACCACTGCCCTCTAGCCTGGGCAGCAGAGCGAGACCCTGTCTCAAAAAAACAAAAAACAAACAAACAAACAAACAAAAAACACATACATAATCAGAAGCATAATGGTTACATTGTTTTATATCTTGATTTTTGTTTTCAGTCAACAATGTATCTTGGAGCTCTTTCCAGATCAGCAAAGAACTTCTTTATTCTATTTTACACAGTGTACTATTCCCTTCTTTGGATGTGCCATTACTTGCTTAACTAGTCCCTATTGATGGACATTTATATTGTTTCCAACCTTTTGACATTCCAAACAGCACTGCTATGAGACCTCGTGCATATATCATACCATACGTGTGCAGGTATATCTGCAGGAAAAACCCCTAGAAGGGGATTTCCATTGCAGCCCTTGTCAGGGCTCCAAGCTCCCTGTGTGGTCACACTGGCTCTTTTGGTAGCTGTCCCCTTTTATTTCTCAAAGGGACCCTTGGTGACTGTAGTCAGAATTTCACCTGCTCAAACCCCACTGCCCTCTTCCCAAGGGCCTTCCCATCAGAGTCTGTCACCAGAGCCCCTCGTCAGGAATTTTGGCTTCTGTCTCTGGGAGGCCTGGGCACTAGCTGCCCCCATCCTGGGTGGGGCCTGTGCCCTGGCCATCAATCTGTCCAGGGTGATGGCTCCTTGTACCTTCTAGTCCCTGAATGCTGGGCACCAGTGGCAGGCACAGGGAACTAGCTTTTGGGACCTCCACCGTTCAGGCCTCCAGGCTTCCTGCCAAATGCTGCTGTCTCCCCTGCGGACCCCTGATTGGGACTCCTTTCTTCTGACCACAGGATTGTGTTCTAAGAGCCGCTCTACCACCTCAGTTTTCCCATTTCATTGCCTCTAACCCCCAAGATGTGAGCAGCCCCAGCTTTGTGGGAGGAAGACCAAACACAGCCCCTCATGAGAGGTGTGCGTGTGACTACCGGGGAGCCAAACTCCATGGCTGGCAACGAGGCACTCAGCAGCCTGGGAACCTCTGGGTTGGCCCAGACCTGTGATGTCAGCTCATGTAGCAGTTGGCATCACTCAGGGCTGACCCAGGGGGGGACAAGGAGCTTGTTCCAGTGGGCTCTGAGGGGGCTGGGCAGGGCAAGGACATGCAGAAACAATTATTATTGCTGTGAATGGAAACTGCTCACATCAAGAATTGTAGATAGGACATAGTAGTTAGGAGCCCTGATTCTAGAGCCAGATTGTCTGGGACAGGGGATGCACTTCTCACTTGTCAGATGAGGAAACTGAGGCCCCAGGAGAGGCAGGGGCACACCTGAGGTTACATAGGAAGGCAGGGGCAGGACCGGGAGTAGAGCCAGGCCCTATTGCTCCTCTTCAGGTGCAGGAACAGACCTGTGGGAGGTGCCTTCCCCTGGCAGGATGGAACAGGCATTCCAAACATGCCAAGGTGGGAGAGGAGGGCGAGGAACCTCACTGAGACATCCTGACCATGGTTGGCTCCAGCAAGAGCACTAGGTCTTCAGAGTCCCCTTGGGGTGGCAGGCTAAGAAATTTCCTCAGTCCCAGTCTCCAACCCAGCTATCTGGATACTTTACAAATGAGGAAATGAAGGTTTAGAGAGGCTATTTTTCTGAGTGATAGGAGCATAATCTGAACTCAAGTTTAAGACCTGAACTCTTTCTGCTGCACCCGATGCCTCCAAGATTCTTACTCGGTGATTACCCAGCTTGTACTCAAGCACTTCCAGCAATGGGGAGTTCACTACCGCTAAGGTAACCTATTGTATCTCTGAGGGACAGCCCTGTTGAAATGTTCTCCTTGCATGGGGTCACAGAAAGTGAGTCTCTTTACCACTTTCTAGCTCCCTTTTGCTTTGGTCTCTTTGTCCCAGATCAGCCCTGTAGGGATTTGGAGATGGCAGCTGTGTTAAGCTTTTATTCCCCAGGCTAACTACCCCAGACCTTTTCTTTGCATCCGTAGGACATTTCCCCATCCTTTCCTGTATGTATTAGGGTTGGGTTCAGTTATGAGTGACAGACTGACCCCTCCCCACCAATTCCACATCAGTGGCTTAAACAAGATTGAAGCTTATTTCTCTTTCACATAAAAGTCTGTGCAGGCAGTTCAGGGTGGTATGGCAATTCAGTGATCTCAGGGACCCAGGATCCTTTTCTTTTGGGACTCTGCCCTTTGTGAAATTCAACTCAACTAGGAGAAATTCAACTTAACCTAGCTTGGTAGAAGGGGAGATTTCTTTCTTTCGGATGTCTGGAAAGCCTAAGCGTTCCAGTTTCAGGTAGAGCTGGGGCCAGGGACTCAAATAGTGTTATTAAGGCTCTGTCTCTCTGTTTAGGCTGTTTCCCTCTGTGCTTGGGCTTCAATGTTAAACAGCACTCTCTACATGGCAGGGAAAGATAGCTTCTGGCAGCTAGGCCTGCACGCTTATCTTCTCATCCAAAAGGAGAACTACTCCTCCCAGAGTCCCAGAGTCCATATATCTTAGAGTCCCATAGTCTATATATCCCCAAATCCCAGGGTCCATATAGCAAATCCTGTAGATGGGGTGATTGGCTCAGCTTAGGTCACTTACCAGGCCTGGACTAATCACTTTGCCTTGGACTTGAAAAGCTATATTTTGATCCAGCCGGTTCCCTATCTGCTTCTGGGGGTAAGTGTGAGGGGGACAGAAATTGGACAGCTCCATTAGGACCACGTGGAACACAAAAGGGAAGGTTTCCTTCAATAGAGTTAGGATACCCCAAAACTGTAAGCACGGTCAGCTCTTCATGCCAAGAAGACTGAGTTTTGTCTTACAAGCAATGAGAAGCCCCTAAAAGATTTTGGCAGGGCTCAATCTGACAGCTGGTTTGATTTGTCACAACCATTTTAAAAGGTGGAAACTGAGGCAGAGAGCAGGAGAGACAAATCCAATGATTGCTGTGGCCAGGAACCATGGATAGACTCTATGGGATAGGGAGACATGTTCTTCTCTCAGGGATGGGGACTGATGGGGGAGAAGCAACCTCTATTCTCAGAGTACACATACTCCTATTAATGATCAAAGCTACCTCTCTGGGGAGTCCCAAACAGAGGGAGAGATATGTCGTACCATTCATTCTTTCATTCATGTATCCACTGTCTCACATTAATTGAGCACCTACTGTGTGTCAGGCTTTGTGCCTGGCAGGCAGTAGAGTGATTGATGAAGATGATGTGAAACATTTATTGAGCTCTTTCAAAATTTCAGGCACTGGGCTAAGTGCTTCATCTCATTTAATCCTCACATCCCAATGAGGTAGGTAAAATTATTATCCCCATTTTGTAGAGGAGGAAGGTAAGGATGAAGGCAATATAATCCCTACTCTTTCTCCAGGAGCTCACAGTCTGCAGTCTACAGACTGGAAAATGAATCATAACAGAGGGAGCTAAATGCTTTAGGAACACAGACGCGGGAGCCTCTCACAGTCTGGTGAGTGTGGGGTGTCGTCAGGGAAAGCATCTCATAAACTTGATGGTTAAAATGGACCAAGAAGGATTAAGAGGAGTGAGCAAGGCAGGAGTGAGCCACGTGCAAAGGTGAAGAGGTGAGAAAGAGTACATCAGGTATGAGTGGAGTGCAGGAGTTGGAGGTGATGCTGGACAAACAAGTAGGGGCCAGGCTGCCAGGTATCCTGTGCAGACAAGCACACTATACCTAGAAAGTGAAGCAGCCAGGCTGCTGGACAAATATCACTGGGGCCTCATACAAATTACATGCAAATCACCCTCTCAGTTTTTGACTCTTCGCGTGGTTGAGAGGTTCCTCCAGAGGTCGCTGTTCCCCAGGAATCCGTCACTGGCGTCCGCGCCGGGAGGCCAAAGCTCCAGCCCGACCTCTTGCTCTACTTCTACGAGGCATATGCGGTTCTGCACCCGCCCCTAAGGACGCAGGGACCGGACAATATTTCCCCGCCCCCGTGGGGACTTACGGCCTCGCCATTTACCCTGTCTGGGGCTCGGAAAGGTTAAACGCGAGGGCGTGGGGTGGGGGCGGGGGCATAGGGAGACCGCGTCGGAACAGCGATGCGCCTTCCCTCCCGCCCTGCCTCGCCGCAACTCCGGGCCGCAGAAGGGCGTCCTGCTCCGGAGATGCAGCTGCTCTAGCAGGCGAGTGTAGGAGGTAGGAGGAGGCCGCCCCTCCAGCCTTCCCGGCTGTCCCGTAGCGCGATCCCTGTACGCACTCCTCCCTCTCTCTCCCTGCGGTAGTCACAGACCCATACCCAGGCGCGCACCCTCACGCGCCCTTCTACCCCGCCTGGCCCCGAGCGGGTGTGCGATCCCCAGGTCGCGGCGCTTCAGGCTCTGGGGAGAAGCTGTGGGCCTGGATGGCGAGCCTTCCAGGGCAGTCCCAGGTCACTCCGGCTCAGCGGACACAGCGCGTGAGGTCGGGAGGAGAGGACGCAGACAGGCGCCTGTCGCGCAGGGACGTACTCCACCACGCAGAGTCACTGTCGCCGCACGCAGAGCCCACCCGTGTGGAGGGGCAGACCCTCGCGCTCGCCGAGCTCAAACCACCGACAGGCCAGGCCGCGAGCCATCGTTCAGAGACGCGACTCGGGACAAACTCTGCCTCCAACCAATGCCGCTTTCCGCCACATAACCGCCATAGGGCTCTCCTTTTCCCCAGCAGAGGAGAACAGCTCCTTTACAGGGACCATAAGAGGGAGGGAGAAACAGCCCGACGCCGCTAACAGCAGCATATACTTCTCGATAAACACTCAACAACTTATCCCTGGTTATCCGAACATTTTGGAGTGGAAAACCTCGAACAGGCACTCCCGCCAAACGCTTCCTCCCAATTGTCCTGGGCTACTCAAGGAAGGTGGCCAGGCAGTGAGGCAGATGAGGGAGGAGGCCGGGCACGACCAGAGAGACATAGTAACCAAGACCCGCAGAGGCTGTAGCCTTCCACTGCTTGGAAGCTGCTGCAGGCGTGGGTGCTGGGTCCCAGGCTTGCAGGAAAGTGTCCAGGTTTTCGCAAAGGGAGTGAGGGACAACGCATGCGGGCCGCAGACACTGTTGGAAGACACTGAAGAGTCTGAGCCTACAGGTGAGAAAGGGGCCACCGGAGATGCAAAGAAAACAAAAGGAATCCTGAATCTCAGGGTCGCTCTTGTCCCAGCCCCCAGTGCACCTACTCCTAACACTGTTTAAAAGAAATTAGCCCAGAACCTTGGCAGGGACGAGAGGCTACCAGAAATCTCCCTCCCTAGGGTGGAGCTCAGTCAGCAAAGCAAAGTTATTTGGATAAATAGACAAGTTCTGGGCTGGGAGCCCAGACACCAGGGTCCACCCCAATTTAGGGCCCCTCAAAAACCTGACAAGTAATATGATTTCCTGGGCCTCAGTTTCCACTTCTGTAAAAGTATGTGCGTGAAGGGTCTGGATGATTCCTTAAGATCGTGTCCCACCCCCACCCTGCAGAAGAGAGGCTGGAGGTTCTGTACTCCCTTTCCCCAAGGTGGGTCTCACTAGCAGCCAATGTACACCAGGCCCAGGCACAGGCCAGGCTGGCTGCTGCAGCTGCTCTGTACAGCTTCTTGTCTGAAGCATTAGAACCAGGGAATTTGGGCAGCAAATGCCTCAACCAGTCTTACCCAGAAGCTGGGCAAGAGGGCTGGAGCCTGGGGAACCAGGAGAGTGCTGGCAAGGAGGGAAGCTACTGGCTCCCTTTTGCCATTTTAGAAATGAAGACAGTCAGAGGGTGAAATGGAGTAGGATGATGCCAATACTGTTTTCCTCTCCACTTTAGACACTGACAGAGCTGAGCTGGGTTGCAGTTGGTGTGTGGTCCATGGTGTGGGGTATCCATGAGTGGGGTCCTGGAAGTGTGAGAGAGATATCCTTCAAGCTTGAGGTATGTGTAGGGTTGCCAGACAAAATAAATCTGCTAAATCTAGCAACCCTAGGTATGTCAATTTATCTGGACTCATATAAGAAACTTCTTTCCAAGACCTTTTTTCTTCTTCTTCTCCTTCTGGAGGGCCTTGTCACCCAGGAAATCCAAATTCCAGGGCCACTAATCCCTGTCCAATTTGCTGTCCATAGTTTGAGGACTGGGCCTCTTCTCTTTTTACCGAGGACAGTCTGTTTATGCAGACTTAGTGTACTAGGTGGATTCCCTAGGTCAGAGGTCCCAGAGGGGGCCTAGAGGACTTGCTGTCACAGAATATGCCAGACCTGCCTTCCACTCCTTTTTGCTTTTAGCTTGGGAAGATGAAGAACTTGATTGTGAGGATTCTGTAACAAGGGTTGCAACACAGCCCTACTCTACCTCGTTGTAGGAGACTGAGTGAGTCGTTTCCCCTTCTCTGGGCCTCTATAACCCCCTCTGTGCAATGGGAGAGTTGGATTAACACTAGACTATTCCATAGATTAGAGGCTGCTGTTTGATGAAAGAGAATTTGTCCACCCTGACATCCACCCTGCTGAGACATAGCCCTCTGGGGCATTCCCTCTCACCCAGCACTTATCTACAGGGGACCACAGAGACAGGAGATGGCACCAGTAACCGAGTCAGGGGCTGGACCAGGGCTTGAGATCCAGGTGGGAGACTTCATGGCCTCTAACCTCTTCCTCTCTCAGAGAACAGGGCCCCAAGAATCTGCAAAGTGCTCTCAATACCATCTTTATAAACAACCCAGAATATGGTTACTATTACATATTAGTCCTGGGGTATGTGTTTTTAATCTCATTTTTACAGAGGCAGAAACAGAGGCACAAAGAGTTTAAGAAATTTGCCCAAGGTGACAGAGCTGGTAAGTAGTGAGGCCAGGAGCCAGCAGCCTGACTCTAGGATCCCTGCTCTTAACTACTACGCAGACCAGGAAACTGAGGTTCAGAAGGGGAAGTTACCTAATGAGGGTCACACAGCCTTGTGACAGCGGGGACAGCGCATGCCCGAGCCTTGGCCACTGCGTGGCGCTGTCGGGGCAGCAGCCCAGCCATCCGCTTCAGTTCTTGTCCAGGTCCAGAGTCCATTTCCCCTTCCACGCCCCAGAGACTGAACTGGGCCCAGTCTATGTTGAAGCTACTCATTTCTGGGTCCTGGAAGGAGGTCAGGAGAGAAAGTCCTGACAGGATGGGCAGGAACCCGGTTGGCGAGAAAGAGCGCACAGGACCAATTTTACATAAGATCCTGAGAGATAAAGGCAACCCTGGCCCGGGGCTGAAGTCAGGGCTCATTGAGGGAGGTGGGGAGCGGCGCGGAGAGGGGATCTTACTGCCCGTCTGTAGGGCCTACAAGTCTGGCAGCCAGAAAGGGGGCAGTCCTCAGTGCGGCTGGGGTGGAGGAGAGGGGGAAATTAAGCGGAGGACTCCCAGACCCATGAACAGACACCCAGACAAACGCAGTTTCCACAGGAACGGGGACAGAGATTCACGGAGGATGAGAGATAGAGTCACAGAGACTGAGACAAATGGATACCAAGACAGAAAAAGGTCGGAGTACAGGCAAACTCCGAGCGACTGACCGGCCCGTGCCCCGGGAATGCGACCGCAGAGCCGCAGAGAAGCTTCGGGGAGGGGACCAGGAGCAGGCGCGCACTCACCGGGTCTCCCCGCGAGGAGAAGGGTGGCGGGCCCCTGGCCTTGGAGGGAAGAGGGGCACAGTCAGAATCTCTCACCTCTCCGAGGCCCGAGGCGGAGAGCGCCAAGTTTGCTCCTCGAGATCACTCAAGCACGTCCCCGCCTTGGGCCCCGGCTGGCCCTGCTCAGGCGGCATAGGTCCCGGCGTCTCAGGCTCCCGCTCGAGCTCCAACTGCGCTTCGTCCTTGGTGGCCCGGGAGCCGCCTTGGGGAGATGTCGAGTGGGGGCTGTCGCCACTTATCCCGGCTCCGGCTGGCGAACGAGTAAGCCGCACATCCAGGCGCTGAGCGCACTGAAGGAGGCGGCTCCACGGAGCAGAGGGTTCGTGGGAGCTGCCGAGAAGAGGGGGAGCCGCCTCCAGCCACCCTAGCAGAGCTCCCGCGGCGGCGGCGGTTTGTTCCCGCCGGGCCTCTCCGCCAAGGCACTTCGCCCGCCCCCTCGCTCCCCGCCCCACCCCACCCCACCCCTCTCTGGGAGCTCCGCCCCGGGCCCGCCGTTCTTCCGCCTTAGACTGCCGCTAGGCGGGAGGGACTAATCCCCCAGCCCCACCACTCCCATCGGAGGGGACTGGGGGCCGAGACCCGCCAGCATAAGGGGAGGCCTCAGCTCCTTCCGCCGGCACCCGGGTGCAGGTCCCAGCTCGCGCTCCGGGGGCAGGAGGGAGCCTCCAGTTGGGTGCGCGCTGGGAGGTGAGAGCGGCCGAACTGGGCCACCAGGGGGCGCTGCGGCGCTGGGGGACACCCCTCCCCGCCGGTCTCAGTCCCCCGCCCTCTCCCCGCCCGCGCGCAAAACACACTCGCCCCAGAGGCAGCGCGGCCGAGCCTGAGCCGCGGCCGGAGCCGAGCCGGAGAGCGGCGGCGGCACCATGACCCTGGGCAGCTGCTGCTGCGAGATCATGTCCTCCGAGAGCTCCCCGGCCGCGCTGTCCGAGGCCGACGCAGACATAGACGTGGTGGGCGGCGGCAGCGGTGGGGGGGAGCTCGCAGCCCGCTCCGGGCCCCGAGCCCCCCGGGACGTGCTCCCCCACGGCCACGAGCCTCCCCCGGAGGAAGCCGAGGCAGACGTAGCAGAGGACGAGGAGGAGTCGGGTGGCTGCTCGGAAGGCGAGCCCCGCGCTCGAGCGCCCCGGGGGGCGGCGGCTGCAGCGGGAAGCCCAGGGCCAGGCGCGGCGGCAGCCCGAGGCGCGGCGGGGCCCGGGCCGGGACCGCCGTCGGGGGGCGCGGCGACGCGGAGCCCGCTAGTGAAGCCGCCCTACTCATACATCGCGCTCATCACCATGGCCATCCTGCAGAGCCCCAAGAAGCGCCTGACGCTGAGCGAGATCTGTGAGTTCATCAGCGGCCGCTTCCCCTACTACCGGGAGAAGTTCCCCGCTTGGCAGAACAGCATCCGCCACAACCTCTCGCTCAACGACTGCTTCGTCAAGATCCCCCGAGAGCCGGGCAACCCGGGCAAGGGCAACTACTGGACGCTAGACCCGGAGTCGGCCGACATGTTCGACAACGGGAGCTTCCTGCGGCGCCGTAAGCGCTTCAAGCGGCAGCCGCTACCGCCGCCGCATCCACACCCGCACCCGCACCCCGAGTTGTTGTTGCGTGGGGGGGCCGCGGCGGCGGGGGACCCCGGCGCTTTCCTGCCCGGCTTCGCTGCTTACGGCGCCTATGGCTACGGCTACGGGCTGGCACTCCCGGCCTACGGCGCACCCCCGCCGGGGCCTGCCCCGCATCCGCATCCACACCCGCACGCCTTCGCTTTCGCCGCTGCAGCCGCCGCTGCGCCTTGCCAGCTGTCGGTTCCCCCAGGCCGCGCTGCTGCGCCTCCACCCGGACCTCCGACGGCCTCGGTGTTCGCGGGCGCAGCATCGGCTCCAGCCCCTGCGCCTGCCCCAGGGTCGGGACCCGGCCCCACAGGCCTGCCCGCCTTCCTGGGCGCAGAGCTGGGCTGTGCCAAAACCTTCTACCCCGCGTCCCTGAGCCCTCCTGCAGCTGGCACCGCGGCCAGTCTGTCCACCGCACTTCTGCGCCAGGGCCTCAAGACGGACGTGGGCGGTGGTGCAGGCGGCGGGGGCGCCGGGGCAGGGCAGAGGCCTTCCTTCTCTATAGACCACATCATGGGCCACGGTGGCGGCGGGGCAGCACCCCCGGGCGGCGGCGAGGGCTCCCCGGGACCGCCATTCGCGGCAGCCGCTGGTCCTGGGGGTCAAGCCCAGGTCTTGGCCATGCTGACTGCCCCAGCCCTGGCTCCCGTAGCCGGCCACATTCGCCTGTCGCACCCCGGGGACGCGCTCCTGTCCTCAGGGTCCCCGTTTGCCAGCAAAGTCGCCGGCCTCAGTGGCTGCCACTTCTGACCACAGCAGGCTCAGGGCCGGTTAGGCCCGCACTCAGCCTCTCCCGGGAGCTCCTGCGGACCCAGCGGAACTCAGGGAGTCTATTTATGAAGAGTCTGGAGACCTTGGACCGGCGCGCGTGACTTGGCACTTCAGGCTTCGCGCTCGGAATCTCGCAGATAGTTGGGACGAAGCGGGCTCTTTCGCTCAGGGCGAGGCCCAGGTCTACGCGTGAAGAGGTCGCAAGCCAAGACCCCAATCCAGTTTGAGCAGTAAAAGAGGGAGGAGGGAGCCTTCGTTTTTTCCTTGCCTCTGCATCTCTCGGCAGCCCCGGAAGAATGCATTCCCGGAGAGATGCCTGCCCCGGCCCTGCTGATTTCTCCAGAAACACCAACTGCGCTGAGAGGTGTCCCTTTCTGCCTCTCCGCCTCACTTTCTCCCCCAACTTTGAGACCCAGCTTGTCCAATATTATAATTTAAAGACATCTGTTATCCGCTTTGTGCTTAAAAGAAAAATTCAACCTTTTTTTTTTTTTTTTTTTTTGCTGTTCTCCAAGGAAGTTCGTTCCCTCTGAAGCCTAGACCGGTGTCTAAAGGGAGAGGTGAAACAGGGGGTCTTCACAATCCCTGCAGAAACCCTGGATCCCACTTCACTGAGGAAAATCCTTTCTCTTTTGTGTTTGGGTGCTTTTAAAGGAACTTTTCCCCTTTCCTGTGGCCGGCTGGGTCCTGCCATCTGGGGCCAGCAGCCGTCTCAGCGTTCTGCTCTGTCCTAGGCCCTACGATATTTATTGTAGCTAAAGGCAATGAGATTGGGTGGGAGAGAAGGGTCTGGGCCAGGGACTGGAGAGGTGGGGTGGGCAAGGGTATGCTCTGTGGCAGGGGGTCCTGTAATTATGTGTAAATATCTGTACAGCCGGCTGCTCTCTGCGTTCTCTGTCCACTGGGTGTGCATTGATTTAGATTTTTCCACTGTGGGGAGACTCTGTGAAATCATCTGACGGTTTGTGTGGAAGAAAAGAAAAAAAATCTGTCTCCCCCCACCCCCCATTGGTGTCAATTGAATAAATGTGTGTGAACTTCAGCAGTCACCAGCTCCGTCTGCTTGCCTGCACTCCCTTGTCCCTTTGCAGGAGCTCTCTCAGAAGACCCCTAGCTCCCCAGCAGGCGGTGGTGAGGAAAGGCCCCTGGGCAGACCAGGCAGGCAGAGGAGGGCTTGGGCTCATAGGATACAGGGGGCACTTTGGTTTTGGCCTTCAGCTGTTGATGAGGCCAGGTCTCTGGGAAACCTGTGACCCCTCCAGCACTTTCATTTTCGCTCTGGTCCTGGGGTTTTTGCCTGGGGCTCCGCAGAGGGGTTGTGTTTCAAATGCACCTGAGGATTCTCACCTCTTTCTAGTTAAGACTTTAGCGTGGCCTGGATAGAGCTGGGTGCTAAGTGCTCATGAACACTATACCCACTTAATACAATTTGGGTTGAATATGTCTCTTGATGCGTATTCTGTATGCCTCTGTGTGCAGGGCTTTTATGGAGCTTGTAATTTGTTTTTGTGTTTGTCTGGGTCAGCATGTGTCCTTGCTTTTTGTCTTTTTTATGAATTGCATTTTAGGATATCTTTGTTTTTATATCTATGTGTGTCTGTGAACATTATGTTTGTGTGTGTTTGTGATTCTCAGTCACTGTCTCTGTCTCTAGGAGGAGAGGGGTTTCTCCTTGGCCAGTGCAGGGCCTTTGGAATGCCCTCTCCTCTTCCCACATGTAACAGAGTGAAAGGCTTGAATCGGGGACTGTGAAACCTTTCTTTCCTGTAGGCTGAGAGGGTTAGCAGTGCACTATGAGCTGAAGGAGAGAGAGTCAGTGGGGTTTCACTTTGTTAGGGTAAAACTTCCCATCCCTTGAGCCAGGCTTATAGCCAGAAGCAACTGCCTGAGCGCAAATCCACTGGTCTGGTTGGAGCTTTCCATAAGCCCATCAAGCCTTCCATCTTTCTGCTTGTGTCTGGGACTCCCAGTGACCAGACATGTAAGCATGTTGGGTGAGAGGTGATGCTTTGGGTGAAGGAAAGTTGGTCACTTAGCTCTTTTCTCTGTACATTCCAGTAAGATCATAGGAGAGGAGAAACAACATGGAGTTGCAGGAAGTGGCAGTCCAGCCTTCACAGAAAACAGACACATGTTGAGGGCAAGGGTTGGGAGATGAAGTGACAGGGAGACAGAAGGAAGAAGGCAGGGTCAGAGACCCAGATGCAGAGAACTTGAGAGGAGTGGGCAGAGAGAATTTGAGAGGGTAGGGCCATGCGCACTTCTGCAGCTAGGATCCCCACAGCTAGAAATAGTAGAAAAGCAGGAGGAGGTAGGGGACAGAGGCCCCTATAGAAAGAGGATAAGAATCTGGATATGGGTGGGAAGAATGCACTAGAGCTGGGGTAAAGGTTGTTGGGACTCCCAGGTCTCTCTCATCCTCTTCCCCAGTGGAGGAGAGAGAAGGCTCGAAGTGCATATTGGTAAATGCAGCGCCCCTGCCAGAGGTGAGCACCCCTCTCCTCCACCTTGTTGAGAGACTGCGGGAGTGGAGGGAGGTCAAATGCAGTGGGGTACCTTCCCACCATTTTATCAAATGGTTCAGGAGAAGTAAGGTTAGGTTCAACTGTAAAAGGGGAGAAATGTCTGCTGATGCTGGGATAATGGTCTCTGGCTGGCTGCTTTGTTGACTTGCATTGCTCTGAGTTTGATTTCATTTCTTTTCACTTGAGGAAGGGTGAATGTGACTGTGTGTGTGTGTGTGTGTGTGTGTATGCTTTCAGTAAAGCACTTTGTAGCTACACGATCTCATTTACCTTGAATACATCACTCCCAGATATTAGATTGGAGCTTTAAGTAAAAGATTTATCAAGTGGTTTTTCTTCTCTAGAAGGGAGAAAATTAAGCCAGCTAGAATGCATATCTGATGGCACATAGATAGATGAGGTACTTCCATAACTGCTATTTATAGGAGAAGCAGCACATCCTTCTTACTGTGGGTGCGTGTGTGTGCGTGTGTGTGTGTGTGTGTGTGTGTGTGTGAATTTATCTGAACATACTGCTTGGTATCTATGTGTGTCAGAGGGTCCGTATCAGGAAAAGTTAGAAATAAGAAGATTGGGGAAGAAGAGTGAGATGTGCCATTATGGGGGCTTTTAGGGATTGAGGCCCCAGACCACAGTTTCCCATTGGGTCAAAGAGGCCAGACTTGGGCCAGATATAATTATGGCCAAGGACTTGGGCCAGAGAGAAGCCACTGATGCCCAACTGGCCTTGAAAAATACCCAGAAAGGGAATTGCCAAGGGAGCCCGGGAGACTCCAGATGCTGAACGCAGGGGTGAAGGGGAGGGTATTTGGAATTCAGGAATCCCTTAGGTTGTCTTTGTGGGGAACCTGTTAGGAGCTGGGAAGGGCCCATCTGGAAGCTGGACTGCAAAGAAGGATGAGGGACTTGCAGGATTTGTATGGTAGAATCCTCCTCCTGGCTGTTTTTTTTTTCTTCCTCTAGGCTGGAGGGGCTCAACTGGTGGCTCCCTCCCAACCTGTGGGTGCGTAGGGTGGATGTTCAATTTAAGGAGACTCACTTGGGGGACTGGCCTCCTGGGAAGAGAAAAAGGCCCTCCCATCTGGAGCGGCTCCTGCGGCTTCCTTCGATGTTTGCGTGGAGGCAGCTGAGGTGCTGCTTCCCCTCAGGCCCCAAACAATCGGTGACAATAATAAGAAAATATTCAGGGCACACCTTCATCTCTCGGAGGTGAGAAAAAAATGGTAAGAAATCGGCCTGGGGTTCAGAGAGTGCTGCTGAGAGCGGGCAGTTTAAAGGGGAAGAAAATTGGCGAATTTCACTGGTCAATTTCACTTCATTTCGTTCAATTTCGTTCAATTTCATTCCTTTTCATCCGGCGCCGGGAGGCCAGAGGCCACAAGGAAGGGGAGGGGGTCTTTCCGGGCAGAATTTCCCCCATCTTGCAGATTTACTTTCTATGGCTGTGAAGAACAGCCTTGATTCTCAAACTTTGACATACGTTTTTCAGCCTCGGCTAAGAGCAGACGTTTTATTTTATTGAAGGGTATTTGGTTTGGGTGATCGAAGCACATCGGTGAGTCTCTCCGCACTTGTCTCTGGCAGCCCAATTAAAGCGGTTAATTCTTTTCACCGCTTATTCCTCCGCATCTTTCTTTCTTTCTCCTGGGGCTCCCCGGACCACCCAGGAGCCGGAGTTGAGGTGGGGGCGGACACTTCCCCTCCATATCCAATTTGTTCTCGCCACAGCGGGCGCGTCTTCGTGGTTACAAAGCGCTTTTTCCCTGATGACTTTTTTCCCCTTTTCAAAAACACTTCTTTCTCCCCCCTTCAACTAGGAACCCCCCCTACCCCTAGGCCCACCACTCCTCCCTCTCCGCTCTGGTTTATTTAAACTTCGCCTCCTCCAGAGCCGCCGTAGCGCACACTTAATGAAGTTGAAGGCTCGGTGAGCCCGGGTGAAGAGGGTTTGGAATCTGTTGAAAGGGGCGTTTTGTGACACTGATTGGGGCGGGGGCGGGGGCAGTCGCGGACCAGACAATGACCGACCAGGCGGGTTTTCCTGCGCACAGGGTCAGGCGAATAAAGGCGCCGACGCTGTTTAAACGAGGGACCCTGCAAGAGAAAGGGAGAAAAGATTTTGAGTGTGGAGCGTGCCTCGTAAGGTTTCGTGCTTAGGGGGAGGTGGGAGGAGGCATTTCTCCTAGAGTCTTTACGGACCGAATTCGGAGTTTACTTCGAACCGCGTGCATCCGGCCAAAGAGAAGCGAGGCGCGTTTGGGTTTGCGCCTAAATTATTTGGATACGTGATTCAAAAGCTTGTCTAGGCTGGGGCCTGGGGAGGGGTCCAGGAGGACCAACCAGGATAATGAGACCCAGCCCACATTTGCCTCTGGGGCTAGTGCTCTGTGGTTTCTGGAGAAACGTCTAATAAGAACTAAAGGTGGGCAGCGGTCGGGCAGGATAAGTCAGCCTCCTAAGCTTTCCGTCTGTCAGAGTATTTGAGAGCAAAACAAGTGTTGATTGGATTTTTGGAGCGGAATTATTCTGTTCTTTAGGTCGGCATAGAGACGTACCAACCGAGAAATCTGTGGGGAGGACAGAGGTTCCCAGTTCTGGTTTCGGGAACGAATTTTTCCGCGGGCCAGTGGGCGCGGCGCGGCGCGGCTCTGGGCGGAGCGGGCCCGCCTCCTTCCGTAGCGGAGCGAGCGCGGCCCCCCGAGGCTGCGGCTGCTCGAAGGCCCCGAGGCTTCGCACTGCGGGGAAAGGAAGGCAGTTTCTTCCCGAGCGCGCAGCTGCTGGAGTCGGCGCCGACACCCTCCGGGTAATTTCCGACCCTCCCTCCGCTCCCGGCCTTGAGTCCTGGGTCCCTGCGGAGCGCTATCTTTTCGCTCCACGCGGACTCCGAGCGGAAGTCGCTTCTGTCCGCGACTTTGCATTTTTCCCTGCGGTAGGCGTCTCCGCCGGGTGTCCTCCTCTCCGCAAGCCAGCCTCCTCGCCGAAATTTCGTCGTCCTGGAGCGGGTAACAGAGTCCCTGTCCTTAGCGCCCTTCCATCCCCCGCACAGTTATTTGGAGATGCGCTGCTCCCGAGGGGTGCGCATCAGACACGGCGTGAGCGCTTGGCTCGGGAGGATGAGCTCAGCCGCCACTACTGGGATCCCGCGCAGCTCGCCACGCGAAGCCGAGGCCTTGGAGGTCTGTGCTTGGTTCTCCAGATGTTGGAAAATTGCCTCAGTCTGTTCACACCTCTGGGGCATTTCTGTATACGCGTTATCTTTGGAATTGCGGTTGCACGGATCTTAAGACTGGAAAGGGCGAATTATTGGGAGAACAAAAAATTAAAATCCGTCACTTCAATTCCTAAAAATCACTGCGGACCTGAAAAGTGTATTTCAAGTTATTGTGTAGACACCGCCAAACTATGTGTGTGGTGGCGGAGAGTGGGGGACCGCTGAGGGTGCAGGAGTGGACTTTATTGTTCACGTTAATTTGCTGCCCTTACAGAGGACCGTCGCTTTGCGCCCCCTGCCCCAGCAGGTGTCAGTGCAGCAGGGACTCCTAGGCTTAGATGCCCCATCCCATTCAGATGCAAATGTGCTGAGTCCCCGCTGGGTGTGGGAAGTTCGCCTTCCTACCCCCCACTGCCGCCCACGCCTTCCTTTTCGGCCGCCTCTTCTCCTGGGCCCTTTGGGTTCGTGTAACTTTTAAGTTACATGCATATGTCCCAATCTTTTTGAGATAGGTCTCACTTCCCCACGAGTCACCCCAGTCAAAAAGGGTAGCTAATGAGGCTATCACTTAAATTAGCCTTGGACCCAGAAGGCAGGAGCTAGAGGGTCCTAAGGACCGGACCTTTCTACCTTCCGCTCCAGGACTAGGCGGAGGTCACAGAGAGGTTCAGTTGCGGAGCCGGGAGGAGGAGCTCAGGACCGGTATCAGCCGTAGGGAGATTCGGATCCGAGGGCTGGCAACGCGGTAGGCCAGCTTTGCGCCCAGTTCACTAGGTCCCCGCTTACCCAGCCAGCTACGCTTTGTGGAGGCCCAGGCGGGCGGGAGGATCGAGGATCCTTCCAAGTGTCAATTTGAAAACCCATGGGTCTTCGACGTGGCAGTGAGAGGGCAGACTGTCGGCGAAGCCGCTTCAGGGTTCTGATGTATCAGGCGGTCTCTTTGGCCTCTGATCTGTGTACCCTGCACCTCGGTCCCTCAGTCCCTTTGCTAACCGTCTAAAAAGTGTGAGGCCAGCGTTAGGGCTCACTCGGTGACCAGGAAGAGTTTTCCTGTCTGATGAGTTACCTGGTAAGGATTAAACATAGGCGAGTTAATTTGCCCTCAACCTCGGAGATCACTTTCCTGTCTAGCTCCTTTATTGAGCACCTACTGTGTGCTGGGCATTATCCTGGAGGTACAAGCAGTGAACATCTGCCTAGAGTCATGAGCAGTCTAACTTGTAGGAGAGAACCCAAGGAAAGGCAAAACAATCGATTATCACTATATTTGAGGTTAAAAAAAGTTTGGTGTTTTTAGGGTTAAGAATGAAAATTTCAAGTTTATGATGATGCCTCCAGGTATCACAGGGGTCTGTGACTGTGTTTATGTGTGAGAGGGGATGAATATGTCAGAAGACTGTGCTTAGGGGTGAAAATTTGTGAATGACTGTATGTGCTAATGTATATCTGTGACTGTATCAGTGTGAGTCTGTGAGTGTGGTGAGTCTCCTTGGGTGGCTTGGGCAGAGGCTAGAGGGATGAGGGTGGAGATGATTTGGGTGGAAGGGTTAGGAATGGATTCCTGAAGGGGTGGGGAGAAAGAGGCCTGAGTTCCCAGCCTCTTCTTTTATTCTGGAACCTGTCCATCTTTTCCCAACTTCCTTCCCAGCTGTAGACAAGGCTGGGAACACTGAGCACAAAGCAAAGGTGCTGAGGGCTGCAGTGACTTGACCAGCAGTTGAGAAGGCTGATCTTCTCCCAAGCCCCCCACTTCTTACCTTTCCCACCATGTTCAGCCCCTGCAGCCTGCCTTGGGCTCAGGATCTACTTTGTTCTGGCGTAGCTGAAGGCTTCATTGTCTGGCCTCAGACCTGCTCTCTGGCCTGGTGCTGCTAACCCCACCCCCTTCCAGTCTGCACAGAGGGACTGGGCTTGGTCCTATGTGGCTTTGGAGCCTTCCTTTCCATTTCCAGAAAACTATCCTCCTACATCAAGGGAGCAGGTGCAGACTGCAGAGCCTGCAACACGAGAGCTTGTAGGGTATCCGAGGCTGACATCATTTGGGAAACAGATCTAGAGAGGGGTGGGGGGTGAGGTTTGCCCAAAGTTGCTCAGCAGATCCTGGATGTAAGGTTGGACCCTGCAGCCTTTCTTCCATAGACAATTAAGGCACTGGTCTAGATTTTTTTCCTTTTATGTTTAGTTACATGTAATAATTGTACATATTTATGGGATACAGAGTGATATTTTGATACATGTATAAAATATGTAATGATCAAATCAGTGTAATTAGCATATCTAGCACCTCAAACATTTATCTCATTTCTTTGTTTTGTGAATATTAAAAATCCTCTCTTCTAGCTTTTTGAAAATAGACAATAAATTATTGTTAATCATATTTACTCCACAGTGCTATAGAACTCTAGAACTTATTCCTCCTGTCTAGATATAATTTTGTATCTGTTAAGGTCTAGATATTTTGAGGAAACCCAAAACCCAGCATCTCTTCTTGTATTCTCAGGAAATCTCAAATGTCATCTGGGCTGTCAATGCTTCTGAATCCCCCTTCCTTCCCAGATGTAGGACGGGAGTAGAGATCAAGGTGCGGGATAGCAGACAATTATCCAGATAAATTTGGGTATGAAACAGACTATCTTTAGGCGAGGGAGGTGCTGGTGGCAGGAGGGAGATGGAGTGTGCTTAGCAAGAGCATCTGGTGCTTCACTCTGCCTATGGTTCATGGACTGGGCGAGGCAGCCAAATTCTCCCCCCAGGCCCAGGCAGCACAGAAGGTCCAGCACCAGCAACCTACATGGAGGAGAGGAACGGGTGCGGGAGAATGGTCAGCGTTTGCTAGTAAATCGCCTCTTTCCCTGTGGATTTTCCAAAGCGATGGCTTCCTTCCCTCCCAGCTTCTGTGAGTCTGTTGGAGAATCTGTCTGCCAGCTGGCCCACCTGAGTGCTCCGGGCCTTGCTTCCTGCACCCTACCTGACTCTAGGCCTTTCACAAAGTAGAGAATAGCAAAGAAAATCCAGGCCATCCAGGCCCCAGGCAGCCTTGGTTGGAGCCATTCTTTCCTGGGTCAGATGTGCTGACCAAGCTTCAGGGCTTTGGCAGGAGTGTATACGTGTGCGTGTGCGTGTGTGTGTGTGTGCGCGTGTACATTAGAAATTCTGAATTACACTTACCCATGGAAATTACCAGGGCTTTGGTGCCTCTTTCCCTTCCTCCTGGATCATCTTAGGACCCACCCTAAAGATGATTATCTAATATTGGGAGTAGAGAAGGGGGAGGAGGTGAGAAGATTCCTGATTCTAGCTGGGTGCTGACTGTCGCTGGCCTTGGGCTAGTACGTCCCCCGCTCAGTGGCCCTTGAGTTTTCTGTCTCAGAAATGGAGCTGGAATGAGTTAGCCTGGACTCCCTGAATCTGAGGTCAGTGACTGCCTCCCAACTCCTTCCTCAGCTCCCTCTCTGCACAAGGGTGTTGGATGGGACAGAGCTGGACACCAGAGACACAGCCCTGCAACCGTGTCAGGGCTTCCACTGCAGGCTGCATACCCAGGAGCTTGGTGGACTTACTTTCTGGATCCAAGGAGCTTCCACGTGGGACCTTGGGCTTTCTCCTTCCTTGGCAGGGCTGCAGAGGGGTGGCCAAATCTCTGTGGACGCCTAGGTCCCTGGTTCTGCATGAACCTGTCTCCTTTGTGGAGGACTGGGGATGAGACGAGGGTGAAAGTGACTTGCTGCTGCGAAGCTTGCAGAGCTCTCAGCCCTTCCCATTGTGTCTGCAGGGGCACTGGTATAGGGTGGCACAAAATGTGAAAGAGAGCCTCTCCCTAGCTCCCTTTACTCCTGTCTCTGTTCACCCTGACCCCTACCCCCCAAGCCTTGCCAGGAGGTGACTGTCGGGAGGTGGGAGAGGGGGGCACCTCACGGGAGGGAGCCGCAGATCTGGACCCTGCCTAGGCGGGGGAGGGGGCAGAACGTTCCCAAAGCCTGAGTGGGGAGGGGCCCGTGGCTCTGCTTCCTCCCTAAATGTCCGCAACATGGCCAAACTTGAGAACTTCAGGATTTTGTGGGGTTGCAGCTGGAAGTACTTTAAGCTGGGGAGCGGAACCGGAGCTCTCAAAGACAAGTCGGCAAAGTGGGTGTCCGCGGACCGAGACCCAAGGGAAGTGGGGAGGGACTGGCTCTGTCGCCGCTTCCCCTGGAGCTGGGACTGGGTTTTCCCGTTGAATGTCTCCTCTCCGCTTACATTTCGGATTCTGGGTCTCAGATGCGCTCGTGCACTCAGATTGCATTCTGTGAGCAGAGTCTCAAAGATGCATGCAAAGGATACTCGGAAACAGAAGCAGTTCCTGAAGCGCGTGGGCTGGGACCCGAGCCGGCGAGGGTCCCTGCCCGAGTGTGAGACCTCGGCGCGAGGGTGGAGAGCTCAGGACCGAGGTTCCTGAAACCCTCCCGTGCGCCAGATCCTGAGCGCCGGCGGGGCCCAGCCACCTGGGGGCGCCGCTGGCCCCAAAGTACCGGGAGCTTACCCAGAGCTAACAGAGATGACCCTGCGCTAACAGAGGTGACCCCGCCCTTCCCAAGGCTGACTCTCCATTAGAGGCTGGCTCTGCACACTAGGACGATCTTGCTCTAAAGCAGGACGACCTCGCGCTAAAAAGGGATGACCCTATGCCAACGGGGGTGACCCTGCTCTGAGTTAGCCTGACCTTGTGCTAACAGGGATGTGCTTGGGCTACCCGGATTGGCTGTGTGCTCTCCTTCTCGAGGCTTACCCTGCACAGATAGGTGCTAAGGCTGTACGGTCCTTGTTGTAGGTCCCCGAAACTCTCCCATGGAAGCAAGGCTGCCCCACCCCACCCCCAAACTGGTAGCTGCTTCATTCCTCTCCCCTCTGACCCTTTGGGGCAGTTCTGGGACATCTGGTTGGAGAGAAGGCTGCCATGGCTGGGTGCACCCTGCAGCTCTGGGACAAGGGGTTTACAACCTCAAGAAGGTGGCTCAGTGTGGGGAAGGAGGAGTCTTGAGGGGAGCTGATACTATGGAGGCTGGGGCATTGGGGGGGGCAGGCCTGTGAGTGCCTTTCTGTGTCTGCATTCTTATCCCCAGGGCCAGGCCTCACCACACCCCAACCCTCACCATATACATAGGTGGCTTTATTTTTGCACCATTCCATCCTCCCTTGGGCCCAGTCTTCCTCTCTGAAATGAAACAAGCTCATCAGCAGGCTGCCCGCATCTGCTGGAATGTCTTTCCATACCCACCATCTGTCTCAATTCGTTTCAACAGCCTTTTATTGCCCATTTTGTGCCTCGTCCTGTGCCCTATACTGAGGATGTAGTGGTGAACAAAACAGATGTGGTTCCTATTCTCAGGATGGTGAAAATCTAGTGGAGAGAAAAAACCACGCAAATGCATATGGAATTAAAGCTGTAATATGGGCTCTGAGGGAAGAATACCTAGGGCTTTGAGAGAGAACAGCTGAAGGACGAAGGAGTAATTGAGAGGAGGAGTCACTTCCCAATTCCGGTGGGCTGGCAGCTGTGGGGGGAAGAGGTCATCACTCCAAACTCCAGCCTGTTTGACTCTGACTTCAGTCAACAGAGCTCTGACCACTTGCCAGCCACTGCAGCCACAGGGAACCAAGATCCCCTCCCAGTGTGTATTGTCTGTCCCTGAGTTCCCAATTGAACAGCCCTCCTTGAGTACCCCCAGGAGGGATTCACCTTCATTCTGACACCCAGAGAATCTTCAACTCCCTTTTTCTTTCCCCAGGTCCTTGGATCGGGAAGAGGCAGTCTGCCTCTCAGGAGCAGGGTATGGAAGCCAGGCTGGCTTTGGGATATGAGATATATTCAGTTCTGAGATCTCTTTACCCAGCATGTTGTCTGGCATAATAAATAGTTGTGGATTAAATGAATAATTCTAGGAGCCTATGAGTCTACCTTTTAATGAGCCAAGAACCAGTGATTCTATGGTTCATGGGTCTGATTGTTCCTTCTCCTTTCTACCTGTTCACTCCATACTCATTGCTCCCCCACCCAAGCCTTCCCTACTTTCTCTCCCTCCCCTTAGCCTGGAGTTAAATCCTGTCTCCTGGGCTCTTAAGGCTTTTATTGCTTTTCAAGAACTTACTGTGATGTATTATTTTCTGCTTACTGCTCCACTTTTTTCCTTACCAGACTGGGGGCTCCTTGAGGGCAGGAGCGGAATCCAATGCATCTTTGTTCCCAGCACACAGCACAAGGCCTGGTGCATGAGTGCGTGTATAGAAGGTCTCCAAAAGTGTGTTGCGTTGCCCAAAGACAAGTGGAGTTGATGTTTTTCAGACGGATGACCCTTGATAGAGCAGTAATGGTCTCTGGTGGCTGGTGTGGTGGGGAAGAGGGAGTGGGAGTGGCAGCATCCAGGGCAGGGGCTGTGGTCGCCCGAGCCCCAGTGTTGCAAGATAACCTGAAGGGAGAGGGGGGCTTTACTCAAGCTCAGTGCATCTCCATTCTCCGCACTAAAGAAGCTTGGGCTGAAGGAAGGGCCCAGAGAGCTGCCTCCCCATAATTGCCATACCGCTGTGGTGCTGCAACTGTCCAGGGAGCAGGCCTTGGCTCTCTAGAGCTGCATAGAGATGAGTGCTCCCCGTACACGGACAGAGGCTCCAAGAGCTTATTGCTGGCAGGAGAAGAAGGGAGGGGGTGGGCAGAAGGAGTGAGGGACAAAGAGGCTGACTCAGCCAGGGGACCCAGGAAGAGGTATCCTTCATCAGGGTTAGTGGGGTTGGCGAAGACTCAACCTGTTTTTAACCCCTTCATGACTTCTAGCCTTGTCTGGCTACCAAAACTACAGAGACCTAGAGGATGATATACATTGCTTGGAAATCCAGACTGGGCAGAAATAGTTTTAAAGAAGGGAAATTGAGACCCCAATGAGGGAAAGCACTAGTATTTTTTTTCCCCCCTTGGATGATACATTTTATTAAAACATCTTTGTGGACCTGGGCCAAATGTTGGATCAGTGTGTCGTAGTTGGGGGGGGGGCCACTTTGTTCCATACAGTCATTCAGGGACTTAGGGGCTCCATCATTCTGTAGAGGAGGAGTTCTCATCTTTTTTGTGCCATGGACCCCCATGGGCAGACTAGTAAAGCCTATGAACACCTAAGAATGAAGAGTTTTAAGTGCATGAAATCAAATTTACAGGATACAAAAGAAACCAATTATATTGAGTTCTATCAAAATAATTAAAAAATTTTGTGATATAATACTTGTGAGAAAACTGAATAAACTTGTGATATGATAATAAAATAACAAGTTAAGTAAAATATAACAATGGGATTAACAGTGCAATTTCAAAATGTATTCAGTATAAATAACCTTTTGATATTTCTGCAACAATTTAACATGATATATAAAAAATACCTGCAATTTCTGTGGGTGGCAGAATTACGGGTATGGGGAATACTATGGTAGTATTCCTTGGCCAGAACCTAGTCATATGGCTCCACCTAACTGCAAGGGAGACTGGGAAGTATAGTCTTGTGTGTGCAGGAGGAAAGGGAAATGGGGTTTGGTGACTACACAATGCAGCAGGGCAGTCTTCTTCTTTAGTCTTCTGTCCGTTCAGTGTTTTAAAGATCCAGGTGAGCGACTGTGACTAGCTTTGTTGGGAAACACAAAGGGCATCATGCCTATATCTTGGAAAGGGGAGAGAGGAAGATGGAGATATTCCTTTATTCCATGTCTAGTAAGTCCATTTCAGGAGGCACAGAGATGTCCTGGACTCCAATCTGTGCTGAGTGGCTCCTAGAGCCAAGTACCCATCTCCCATGTTCCATCCTATGTAGAGGGTTACTCGGAACCTGTCCCATGGACCAACACTCTTCTATCTGCCCCTTTTTCTCTTCACCAGATTCCACTGGGAATCATGCTTCTTTTGGAAACCATGCTTCTTTTGGAACGGGGGCACACGGGTGCATGAAAGAGGCTCCCGTGAGTATGTGTGGAAGGGAAAGGAATAAGCTCACATTTGCCATAGCTTTATCCCTGGGTAAAGTCACCAGGACTGATTTGTAACCAGGATTCACTGATCATAACCAGGACTTTAACCAAACAGTACCTGACACTTAGTAGGTGCTCAGTAAATAAATGTTGACTTGACCGTCTGAATGAATGACCTCTTTCTCTGGAGATCTCTTGCCCTCTTATTTCCTCTGTCCTCCATCCATCTGTCCTTTAGTCAGTCTGTCAGTAATCTTTTCCTCTCATCCAGCTTAAATCCTTTGTGGAGTACAGCTGTTATGGAAAGCAGTTTGGAGATTCCTCAAAAAATTAAAAATAGAACTACAATACAATCCAGCAATCCCATTACTGGGTATATCCAAAAGAAATGAAATCAGTATGTAGAAGAGATATCTTCATGCCTGTGTTTATTGCAACACTGTTCACAATAGTTAAGATATGGCATTAACCTAAATGTCCATCAACTGGTGAATGGATAAAGAAAATGTGATATATATATACACACACATATACACAATGGAATACTATTCAGTCATAAAAAGAATGAAATCCTGTTATTTTCAACAATGTGGATGAACCTGGAGGTCATTATGTTAAGTGAAAGCCAGACACAGGAAGATAAATATTGAACGATCTCACTCATATGTAGAATCAGATCCCTTGTGGAATGAGGCAGGACACACAAGCATACATAAGTATTAATAATAATAAATTCTCCATGTTGTTAGCTAACTGCTCACGGTCATTTCCATGCTGTGTGTTGTGACTTCTCCCCCACTGGCAGTCTTGATCAATGAGGAGGGTCACAGATACCACTAGAAAGCATTTGCGTGCCCATTGCCTTATTTAGTCCTGATAGTGCCTTGAGATATGTACTTGTAGCCTCTGTTTTCCAGATGAGACTTGGTGAAGTTCTGTGACTTCTGCCAGGTTGCACCATGAATAGCAGCATCAGGACTTGAACTCTGATCTGAATCCGTAGGTCTGAGTGCTCCCCCCGCCACCACGGGAAGGTTTGCCTTTTCTTCTCTCCCACTGGCTTCCAGCTTGTCCCAGGGCCTCCAGTCAGGTCCTTTCGAAGGTCTGCTGGGGAGGTGAGCTCACCCCTTCCCCTGCTCTGTTGGCCTAGGCCTCATTTCCTCTCCTGAAGCTGCTGAGAGGGGCACAGGGCAGGACCTGCCTTTCATCAGTGGCTTGCTAAAGCTGCAGGAGAGATCCCCTCTATCCTGAGTCCTTTTGTCAGTGGCTCCTGCCTGCAAGAGACAGTTCCTGTCATTTGTCTCTCTCTCTCTCTCTCTCTCTCTTTTGGAGACAGGGTTCCTCTCTGTCACCCAGGCTGGAGTGCAGTGGTGGGATCATAGCTCACTGCAGCCTTGAACTCCTGGGCTCAAGGGATCCTCCTGCCTCAGCCTCCCAAAGTGCTGGGATTATAGGCATGAGCCACTGCGTCCAGTCCCCGTCCTTTATCTCTGCACAGCCCTGGTCCCCTTTCAGCCTCAGTGCTCTCATCCATCCTACTCAGACATTCTCTCCTCCCTTGTCATTCCCCCTCTTTCTTTCCCCATCTTTCTGGCCTATCTCTGTGCCTGGGCTGAATCTCCTAGTCTGGCACAGGCCCAGACCTCCACAGGAAGGCAGCTCTGCAGGGTTCCTCTTTCTCAGCTCAGGCTCACTCCATCACTTGCCCCCCATGGAGCCTCATAGGCACCCCTACGTCAGCACCCCACAGACCAGGGCATGGCCCCAGAGGGGCTGGAAATCTGCATCCTCCTCAGACACTCCGCGGTCAGCTTGCAGTGCTCTGGGCCATCTTCATGGTGATGGCAGATGAGCGCATGTTCCTAAACCTGTTCTCTCCTGGGAGGATGGGCCCCAGTTTCTTCCTCTGCCCTGTGGCCCTTATCCCCTCTCATTCCAGTCCCTTATCCTCTGCTCCCTCGCTTCTTTACACCCCCCCATGGCTGTATTAATGGGGGGTGGCTGGGGATCTGGTTTCAGGACGTGTTTGCTCTTGGGTAGTTATGCAGAGCGCAGCCCCACTCTGCAAAGACTCCCTGGGGAGAGGACCATCAACAGAGCCAAAGCGCTGGGTTTGCTCTGTGCAAACAGACACATAGAGGCAGAGGAGCTAGTGTGTGTGAGCACATGCACCCCCACCTACACCCTACCATGCACATAGGCCCAGACACGTAGATGTGGAGTCCAGGGCTTAGGTATATACGCCAGGATGTTAAGCAAATACAGATACAGATATATCCAAGTGAAAGCTGCATTTAGCACAAGGAAATGAAAAAATATGTTTAGCATCTATCTAGTTACTCTAATGCAGACTTGAGCCTGTGGGTAATTTTTCTGATAAATAATTGTGTGGAGAGAGCTTGTTTCCTGGGAATATATTTGGGATGGGCGTTACTAGCAATCACTCATTCGTGAATACTGCTTTACACAGAGTATTCACAGCCATTATCTTTGTAGTGTCTCGTGTGTTGATGACAAGAGCCGTGTGAACTGGGTGAGGTTGGGAGTCTGTGATGCATACATGTGTGTGGTGGGTGTGTCCTCAATAGTGAACGGGGATTGTCTTGTGATGGTAATTTTGTGTGTGGAGGTGTCTGTGTGTGATGGTGTATTTGGCATGTGTGCACATGTGTGCATGGCTGGGGCTAGCAGGAGAGGTGTGCAAACACCAGGAGCAGCGCAGAGGCAGCCAGCCCAGCTCTTGGGAAAGACACTCATGTATGAAGAGCTTAGCACTCGAAAGCGGCTGTTTAACAACTTGAGCATCAAATTATAGCCCACGTGAGCAGAGGTGTCAGCGGTTGCTGGTTGCTGTAAATACTTCAGTGCAATTGACAACAGCTTGTGGAGGGCTAAGTGAGATGGCGTAGGGGGGTGGGGGGCCGGGGGAGCTGAGGGAGGGGCGGTGCCTCCCTTAGGGACCCTCTGCCCTACAGTCCTGTCTCTGCTGGATCTGGTGCTGACGGGGAGGGGGTATGGGATGGGGAATGGGGGTGGGCTTTGGAGCTAGACCGATTCTAAATAACCCATATTTACAGCTGGGTAACCTTGGGCAAATGACTTTCTTACTCTGTACCTCAGTTTCTCTATCTGAAAAACAACAAGAACAAAAAAAAATCATATTACCCTGCGGGACTTTTGTGAGGAATGACAGGAACTTCTTTCATGTGGAAGCACTTGTTGTGGTTATACAGACATTCGCTGTTATTGCCTTGTGCAGGATAATGCATGGGAATTAATACAGTGCATCTCACATAGGAAGCCTCAGTAAATGTTAGCTAATGTCGTTAGCCTATTGCTATTGCTATTGTTCTCATAAGCCTGGACCCATCGCTGGAGATACCATAGCCCTTCCAAATATGCATGGAAAAAAAGCTTCCCAGAGGGTAGCCAGTGGGTCTTTGTGGGTTTTCAGAGAAGATGTTTTTAGTGTCTAGTCTTTCAGAGAATCCCGCTGGACAGGATCTGAGACTGAGAGAGTGTGCCCCGGGAGCTCTCCTGTAGATCTGCCTGCCTTCATTAACGCCTTCACTGTGTCCTTAAAAAGTCATGTGTAAATGGATTTTTGCAAACTCAATCCCATTTAAAATGCACTTGCAGGGCTGAGGGCTTAAAGGGACCCTGTGGTGAATTCTTTTATAAAGCAAAGAATCTCCCGAATGTGTCTGCTTTGTAAAGTATGGATATTTATAAAGTAGCAATAGTCAGAATTTCTTGACTACTTACTATGTGCCAAATATTCAAAATCTTTTATTTAATTATAGCTTCATAATAAGCCTATGGGGGCAGTATTCTAATTTTCCAGAAGAAGAATAGGTGCACGGAGAGTAGCACACACCTCCCCACCATCACATAGCTAGAGTGTGCTGGAGCTGGGATGGGAACCTGGTCCAGCTCGTGTGAAAGCTCATGCTTTTTCTGCTGTGCCCTGCCCTGCCCTCCCCCCCATCCCTTCTTCCTTTTTTCTGCAACCACACAAGAATCTTTATTTTGCATATACTACAAAGAGGGTAGTTCTAAGCCTAGTGTAATCAACAGTCACCTAAAACACAAAGACTTCAACAGTGTTTAAGAAGTAGGAGTAGTACCTCTGAATTTTTGAGACCGCTCATTAGAAATTTTTTTCTTATGAACATTTTCAAACATATACAGATGTAGAGAGAACAGTACAATGAGCCCTCTATATGCCCACCACTTAGATTCAACAGTTGTCAGGATTTTGCTTCATCTGTCTTCCACTTTTTAAAATTTTAATTTTGTAATAGAGGGATAGATGCATCATTTGCACTGGTATTCTGATCACCACTGAACTATACCCATGGAGGTGTTTGTTTTTATTCAGAATTACTTGATATATTATTGTATATTGTAAGCAGGTGTCTTTCCCTAATTTCTATGGAAGGTTATTGCAAGATCCTTCTGGGTCTTGCTAGGTTATTGCTGGCTCCCTCATGCACCATGTACAATATGTTCCTGATTAGTTCCACTCAAGGAAGGAGGTTCCTATGGAGTAGAAGGTACCAAGTTCTCCAGCAGCCCCATTCCCCATGGATCAAGTCATTTAATGGTCACCGGAGTATTTATTTTCTTTTGTAAGGAAGCAGTGAATCTCTTTGCTCCTCATCCTCAAGCAAATAATTGTGATAATAGTTAATAATAATAATTGTGACCTTCTGCACCTTTCCATTCTCCACAAGGACCTCTTGCTTAATGCTCTACTGAGTGGTCCTGCTTCTTTTCTAATTATTGGCTTTTGGCTGTTGAATTCACCCATATAAAGTCCTGCCTGTAGTGATGCTGCCTTGGACAGGTGCATGCCTGGAAGCAGCAAGAGTAAGTCTGGGCTTCCAGGTGTGTTCTGCTCCTTCATGACATCTGGACCATCAGTCTCAGGTCTGTTGGGTGAGTCTTGAGAACTCTCTGCACATGGATATGGGTGCTGGAGTGTTCCAAGCACGTCTACAGAAAGGTGAGTCCTCACCCCATGATACCTGCCCTTCTGATGTGGGGGGGCCGAGTGCTTTGCCACCTGGGACAGTGGCTTCTAAAGCGATTGACTGACTACAGCCAATCATCCTCAGCATGGCAAATGGCTGCCCAGGCACAGGGTGCCCCACCTTGTAGCTGCCTGGGTGGTCATCTCGTGGGATCATCATCGGAGAGTATAGCAGGCTGGAGCAAGATCACATTACATCTTGTAAACGATACCACAACTTCACTCAGTAGCAAAGACTTTCCTACTTCCCACCAGTGCAGAGACCTACCCATCCTTTTAAAAATAGGGTGAGCAGTAACCTCCCCTAAGGAACTAATACTCCCCAAAGGTTGAATCATTTGTCTGTGAAATTTGAGACACGATTGCATCTCTGACTGGCTTTTCCTTATCTTTGTGAGATACTGTCCTCTCCTCGGTGCTTGTCAGAATTACAGAATTTGATTTAGCTTTTGCCTCCTTTTAAATGTACTCTACAGAGAACACTGCCTTCCACTGATTTGGCTGTCTTCCTCACTAAATTGTTATTGTGTCTTACTAAATTATTTTGGACCAGTAGTCATTAATGAAACATTTCCATCACTCCGATCCCTGAACAATTTTCAGGGCAGTGAGTGGAGAGAGGATTTTTGCTGGCTGAAGCTGTGCCTGTGTGCCACACTGTTCTGTCTGTCAAGCAAATCATTTACAAACCACCAAAATGATATCAAGAGACCACCCAAAATAATAATTTTGAGCAAAATAAAAAAGTTAGAAATGATCTGACTTTAACCATAAGAATGACACTGCCCAGCACAAACTTCTAGATGTCTGCAGTTAACACGGAGACATTCCAGACCAGCAGCTTCTTGCAACATCAGATGTGTCCTCTAAACACTAGGCTTTTCACTGAAGTGCTTCCCAGCCTTGCAGTGACCCAGCATCGAGCGTCATGGCCTTTGTGGGGCACACGGGGGCAAATGGAAGGGGAATTGAAGGCAGAGGCCCTGAGCTGTGGGGTCAGTGATGACACTAACTATGGTAAGTGCAATGATGAGCTTCAGCACAGGGCTGCCTGCAGAGAAGTCCACCTAACCCGGTGGGGAGTAGTTTAGAAGACAGGGGGATTATGGAGGGTTCCCTGGATGAGGTGGGCATTGGCTGAAGATTTGAGAGAACTTCCCCCAGTGGAGGTGGTAGTAGAAGGGAGAGGATAATTACTGAGCGCTGCTCTGCACAGGTATTGCAGTAGGTGATGGTGGCAGTACCCAGGCAGAAGAAATATGAGCAAAAGGGGAATGAGGAAGGCTTTGCACCATTTGCAATTGTGTAATTACTTTTTAAATGACTGTTTGGAGAACAGGGACCCTATCTGCTCATCACTATATCCCTAGCACCTAGTGCCACATAGTAAGTTCTCAGTCAGGTGCTTGTCTCCAGGAAGGCCTTGAAGGATAGTAGGATTGGATAAAGGGAGAGGAGAAGGGAGAGCATTGCTGGAGGAGAAGGCGTGTGGGCAAAGGCACAGAGGTAGGAAAGCATGAAACATGTGTTGAGATCAATGAGGAGCCTGGTTTGTCTGGAAAAAAGGGTTTGTGCCAGGGGGTTGTGGGCAATGAGGTTGGAAGGTGGGCAGGAATGCTGCATTTTCCAGGTTGGATCTGAGGCCACAACAGTAATTCCCTGCAGAAGGGAAGGGGAAAGGATTGGGCTGCAGAGGGGTTTGCTGTGTGGCCCATGGTGGGGTGGGGATGGGTGGGCAGGAGGCTGTGGCCACCTCCTTGAGTTTCTGTCCAGCTCCTTGTCTCTTCTGGTATTATGAAACTGGGAGTTGGGGGAAGGGCCAAAGACGTCGTTTTTTTAATGGGCAGGGAACCCCCCCCACTCCTAAGATGATTTTTTTTTCCATTTGTCAAAAGCCAGAAAAAAGCTGAAGGTATAAAGTTCAGAACTGGCAGGGCTGAAGGGCAGACAGAGGAAGGGCTGAGGATCTTAGGGTTTCGTAAGCTGTGGCAACCGTTGGGAGCTGGGGAAAAAAAGAAAGAATTTCCATGAAGCATCTGCTGTGGCCTGTGGAAGGCTCGGTGGAGTTTCTGGAGGGGGGTGTGTGTTTTCTCTCTGCAGAGCCTTGGCTACGCTGGGGGTAAGCGTCTGTGCCCATTAAACCCCTCTTTGGGCTTGGAAGATGAGGCCCTGGGCGCCAGAGCTAGTCCCATCTGGTGCCACTGCCAGAGCTGCCCTGCCGGGGTTCGAATCCTGACTCCATGGCATGTCAGCTCTGTGGTCTTGAGCAAGCTGTTTAATCGCTCGGTGCTTCCCTTTCTTTGTCTATAAAACAGGAGTAACAACACGCATCTGACAGGGTTAGGACAATTACATTCGCCAATGCTGCTGAGAACAACGCGCATGGTAAGTGCGCAGTAAATGTTAGTTGTTATTGTTATGGAGAAAGTGGAGGTCAGAGAAGAAAGGGACATGATGAGGTTCCGTGCACTCAGCCCAGCTGGCACTAGAGTGGCTGCCTTTATGCATTAAGAAGTGGTTAGATTACTCTGTATATCCAGATTAAGAAGTTAGGGAAAGAGTATATTTTTACAGAGTAATTTCTAAGAATGATTGAAGTTGATGCTTAAGTCTACAGCTACCCAAAAGTTCAGGTATCTGGAATAATACATTAATCAAAGTTTTACTGTATATATTTAGATATGTGAAAATTAGACATACATGACAATTAAAAATTAAATGTAAGCACAGTCCACATTGGGAAGATTTCATACAAAAGTGTGTTTGTTCTATAATGTAAATGCCACTAGGCTTGGAGAGAAAAGATGTGAGTGCTGGCTCTACCAGTCACATATGTTTGGGCAAGTTACTTAGTCTTCCCAAGCCTCAGTCTCCTCATCTGTGAGATGGGGGTAATAATCCATAATTAATGATGGTAATAATAATGCCTATAAAAGAGAATCCTCACAAGAAATAGCAATACAGGAAATGCCCCATATAGTTTTAAAATGCTAACTTTTCTCAATGCCTAAGTATAACTTAGGTTTTCTAATTTTTGCTTTCTCACCTTATTAAATAAGTGATTTTTATTCACTGTAAAAACAATAAAAATTACCGTGAGCAAAAAGAAGAAAATTAAAAATCAGTTTAATGTAATTGTATTTGTTTACCTTTAACAGATGTACAGTAGGTAACAGTTTGCATTCTCATAAAAGCCCTGGGATTATTAAATTTGTTTTATAGGCAAAGAAATTGAGGCCCAAAGAGGTTCCAGACTTGATTAAAGTCACACTGCTAACCTTGTTTCTTCTGGATGGAGGAGACAGGAATCCTTTCCAATTAGGCCAAGAGAGCTGGGGCATGTGGGAAGAGGGGAGAGGGAAAGGCAGCAGAGCTGGCCCAAGATGGGCAGCAAGATATTCAGGGTCTAGCAGGAGCCATGTGGGTCGAGCTGTGGGTTTGCTTTCCCAGGGCATGGTCCCTGGTTGCCCCTTAAACCTCCAAGGATGGGAAGACTTTTAGATAGATGGTATAGTTGGGAAGAAGGGGGTAATTGAATTTACAATTTCCCACCCCCTGCCCCCTTGTCCTCCTCTTCCTCTCCTATCCACCAAACCGCTTCTCTTCTGGTACCCCTGTCTCAGCAAAGACACTATCCTTCGCTTAAGCCTAGGTGTCGCCTCCTCTAGGAAGCCTCCCCTAAGGCCCTCTGCCAAGCTCTGCTTGTGTCAGGCTTCCCTGGACTGGCACCTCTGCGTGGCCTTTCATATACCCTGACCGCTCACCACACTCCTTCCTCCCCTGCCCACCTCCTGTCCCAGTGGGTGCCTGTGGGTTAGAGCTTTGTTGTCATTGTCAGTTGTGGACTGGAGCCACAGTGACAGCCACCACATCTCCCAGATTCTTCAGGACAGTACCTTCAGGATTCGTCATATGCTCCATTCTGTCGTCACTCTGTTCCCTGGAGTGGGAGTTATGTGTGCTGAATTTCAGTTAGGAAAATCCCCTCACTATACTGTACACCTTCCAGCTGATGTAGTTATAGGGGTTCAAACCTGACTTTGACATCTTTGAAAATTTTCAATGAAATAAAACGAGTATGTAGTCATTTTTTGTAAATTTAAGAATTATCTTCAAATGTAAATGGTCACCATCACCATTACTATTATCAATAGGGTCTCTATAGCTCCCTCAAGGTGAGAAATTATCTTCTCTGTTAATCTGGAGTCTTCTCTTTTCCCAAATCTCCTTATAGATGAGCAGCTTCCTCTCCCACACCAGGCATATCCATCCAGGTAGATTCAACTGCTCAGTCACCTGCCTGCTGCCTCCCTGCCTCCCTTTCTTCTTTCCATTCTATATGCTGACCCATCCACTAGCAATCACCTACTCACCAATTCAATTAACCCAATATTTGTAAAAACAATAAGCCAGATAATGAATCTAATTTTCCGTCCATCTATCCATCCATCCATCCTTCATCACTTCTTTTCCATAGCATTTCTTTCCCTCAGCTACCTTGTTTTTCCAGGGCATGGACCCCAAGACCATCTCTCTGAGTGGCCTCTCCAATCTCCCAGCCTTCCGATTTAGCAATGTCCCTTTGAAACTGTAGGTACCTTCTACAAAGCATCTATAACCACCTTTTTTAGCTCAGAGGGTTTTTCCAGACTCTGCAGTTGTCCTTATACTAGGAACCTCCGTGGCCTGGTCTGCCTTAGTCTTAATGTCCCTACTTGAATTCCCTCTCTCTGCCTGGCCTTTTGTATTCCATCCACACCTTTATGCCTGGTCTCAGACCAGCTCCTCTGCCTCTTCCCTGTGCCCTCTCTTGTTGGTGACCTTTTTATTTTTAGGACACTTAGTTCACATGTTATTCTCCTGACACTGTCTCTTCCACATCTTTCGCTATCTCCTTTCCCAGCTGAATTAATAGTTCCTTCCTCTGTGTTCCCGCAACAGTTTATACATCTCTCTAGCATAGCACCCATCACGCTGAATTTTAATTAATTGATTGCTTGTCTGTCTTACTGGCTGAAGGGAGCATGCTTAACCCATCCCTGCATCTCTGGCACCTAGCACAGAGCTGGGTTAATAGTAGAATCTATCTGTCTGTCTGTCTGTCTGTCTATCTACCTATCTATCATCTATCAATCATTCATCCTCTGTGACCTATCTATGTAATCTATGCATCTATTATCTATCAATCACTTATGATCTATCAATGTAATCTGTGTATCTATCATCTATCAATTGTTTGTCATCTCTCTCTCTCTCTCTCTTTCTACCTTATTGAATGAAGAGTTAAATCCTGCTGTGGGTGAATGGCTTCTCTCTCGCCACAGTGGTCCCCATTTACCATTCGCATCCCATTTTTCCTTGAAAGCTTTGCTCAAGTATTGGCTTCATAAAATCTTCCTTGCTGTCTCGCCCCAGTCAGAATTTCCCACTCCCTGTTCTAATTGTTTTTGTGCTTTGTCAACGGGGCAGTGGTGAGGAGGAGTGGGAACAGGTAGCTGCGGAGCCTGGCAGGCAGCTCTCCTCTGCTCCCACCTCTCCCCGGGTTCTGTCATAGCTGTGTGTCCTTATGCAGGACCCTGGCCAGCCTGCTATGCTTGATCTTTCGGAATCCAGCCCCCAGCCCATGCGCCAGGTGACCTAGGCAGGCTAAGAGAGGAGCCTTCAGAAATGCTGAAACAAGGCTGGCACTTTCTAAGGCAGGAGGGACGTGTTCACCTAGAGAACTGCCCCAGAAGATGAGTCCTGGCTAGGGGACTTATGTAAATCAGAAGCAAATTGAATGCAAATATTATGCAAATACACATGTGGTTATCCTGATTGCTTCTTTCAGTGGGAGGGGCCCCTGGCGAGCCTCTTGCTTGGGTCGCTGGGAACACAATGAGCAGGGTCCTCCCCCACCCACTTCATCCTTCCTCCTCCTGCAAGGCTCATCTCTCTGTTTGTGACTGTGCAGCTACAGCCTCTGCCTCTGCAGTGAGTGGAGGGGGGGCTTGGGTTTCCTGCCACCCCCTCCTGAGGGGTGGGCTGGCTTGTGTCTCCCTGTCAGACTCAGGGCTCCCTGAGGGAAAGTGGGGCAGGAGAGCTGAGGTAGGCCCATTGTGACCCTAGCCGAGTCCTGTAAAGGTATAGGTGGAAGAGATGGCAGCCAACCCTTCTCCATAGCTGTCTCAGCAAGGACCGACCACTTTCAGGCCAGGGAAGGATCTAGATCTTTTTCGTGAGCCCAAATAAATCTAGCTCTGTGGAACGGGCAAGTGAGTGGGCAGGGGGCTAGACAGGCAGGAACATCCCTGTCCCTAGAAAGAAAAAGATGATTTGAACATCTGAGAGAGCAGGAGGGATTCTGGCTACACAGAAAGGCCATCTTTAATGTTAGGAGAGTGAATGACAGTCAAGAAAAACAAATTGCAGTTTCCAATAATGACATTTTAATAAAGAAATTAAAAATTGGTCATTCCTGGATGGTTAGTGGTTCACTGGGATAAAGGCAGCTGGAGTTTACCTTCATTCATCCGTTCATGCATTCAGGTTCTTTTTGAATACTTAGGCTGTTTCAGGCACTCTGCTAGGTGCTAGATATCACTTCATCATTCTTTGATTCTACCCTGTAATTCTATTTTTTTTTCCCCCCTGAGACAGGGTCTCACTCTCTTGTCCAGGCTAGAGTGCAGTGGCATCATCATAGCTCACTGCAACCTCAAACTCCTGGGCTCTGGTGCTCCTCCTGCCTCAGCCTCCCAAGTAGCTGGGACTGCAGGCATGTGCTACCATGCTTAGCTAATTTTTAAATTTTTTTGTAGAGACTGGGTCTTGCTATGTTGTTCAGGCTGGTCTTGAACTCCTGGCTTATGTTGTTCAGGCTGGTCTGGAACTCCTGGACTCAAGCGACCCTTCCACCTTGGTCTCCCAAAGTGCTAGGATTAAGCCGCCATGCCCAGACACTGTGATTCTATTAAAGCAACTGATCTCTATACACTCTGTGCAGAGCCTGGCACACAGAGCTCATCAGGCATTTCTGGACTCAACATATAAACCTACAAACTGCTTTATCTTTTCCTTATTTTTACCCTGAAAATGTTCAGCTCAGATTAACCAGCCTTTCTGAGTACCCACTCTGTACCAGGCTCTTACCGAGCTCTGGGGAGACACGGAGAGATCAGACACACAGTGAGATGTGTAATCAGATGAAGGCAAGACCACATGCCCTGACAGAATCCCCTCTGGGCTCCATTGGCATGGGTGGGGGTTCTGCCCCAACCTGGGCATCGGGATGTTCTCCTATAGGAGCCAATGCCCTGAGCTGAATCTCGAAAGACATATAGGGGTCTTCCAAGTGAGGAGGACAGAGAAAGGCATTCCTGGCTGAGGGAACAGCATGTGGAAAGGCACAAAGGTAGGAAGCAGCAGAGAATGGGCGTTGGCTAGAGAACAGAGGTGTTATTAGGGCATAGAGTATGATGGCATGTGTCAGGGGCCTGTACAGCCATGGAGCCTGCTTCATCTCCTTCAGACTGGGGGGAGGCCACTGGTGCATTAAGAAGAAGAGAGATGGTCAGACTTGGACTTTAGACCAGTGACCTCAGCTGCTGTGGGAAGGGTGGATTGTGGTGCCCCAGGCAAGAAGGGGCAGTTGCCTGGGCTCAGGTGGTGCTGTGGAGGTGAGTGCCTGGACGGACCTGGGAGTCGCTGGAGTTTGCATCGACAGGACTTGAGGACTGACTGGTGTGGGGTGTAATGGAGAGAGAGGAGTGGGGTTCCAGCTGGGGTGGTTGGCAGGACAGTGAGGAACTCTGGGGAGGCCCATGATACATTCAGTGTTAATGTGCTGAACTTGAGGTGCCTGTGGAACAACTGGGGAGGGGGGTGTCCCAGGAGGCTGGAGTTTCAGGCCTTCTCTGGGCCTCTCTAGACTGGAGAGGGAGATTTGGAAGGGGGCAAGACACCATGGAGCTGGAGCAGTGGGGGTGTTTAAGGCCGGTGGGCCTCGAGAAGGGCTGATCCCTGTCTATCCTGACACACTGTTTTCTGGAGCATCTCGTGGGCATCTGGTTACAGCAGCTGCAGCCTTACTTTAGGAATTCTGTCCCTTTATGCCCCACCTCGCCATAGCCCATACCCCCATGGCGGAGGGAAAACCAGGGAAGGTGCCTGAAATGAGACTCGGACTTCTTGATTTGGAGTTTACAGCAGTATCCCTATCTTGGCTAAGCTGTTTTATTTACTCCAGAAAAAAAAAAAAAGAAAAAAAAAAGAAAGAAAGAAAGATTATTTTTCCTGAAGATGGAAAAGCTCAAGTCATTTTCATAAAAGGGTCCACCTTCTCCTTGGAGCCAGAGAGCAGGCTCATGGTCCAAGTGTAAATGAGTCAGTCCCCACTGGCTCTCTCCGTAGTCCAGGGTATGTCTTTAATTAAGGGGACAATTGCTTGGCTCAGGAGCTAGGGCTTCCCGCCAACAGGTCCACCCCCTGGCAGATCCAAGATGTCCTGAGAACCTTCCCTAAGCCTGTCCCAGAGTCAGGCCTCTTTGCTGTTTCTTACCCAAAGGGACAAGATGTGGGCAAACTGGAATGAGACTGGGGTGATTAGAGACAACTTCTGTGATCATATTGGTCACTAGCGAGTGTTTCCCTAAGAATCTGGAGTTGATAACAGTAGAGTCATGCTGGACCAGAGCCCTTGAAATCTGTACCATTCAGTTCTAGGAGGGTGCAGAGGCCGCCACTCATTTTATAGGGGCCCAGAAGGGAAGTCCTTTCTTAAGGTCACATAGAAATCCAGTGACAGAACCCGTATGCTGGAACTCTGATCTTGTGTTGAGTTTAGTTCGTTGGTGTCTTTGTACAGTAGGCATTGATCTGAGGACGAATTTCTTTGGATCAATGAGATGATGGAGGCCTGAGCCTTTGGGCTGAGCACTGAGGAGGCTTATTTTCCTGGCAGGCGGTTGTGCTCACACCTGCAGAATAGTTTGTTTTCTTCCTTTCCCCCCAAGTTGGGCTGCTTGTGTAGACAGAGCCCTTGTCTACCCAGTCTGTCGTTCATTTCCGTCAGTTAGTCAAGCCATTGGAAGTAGAGTCTTAGAAAGGCTTTGTTATCTATTAAATACAAAGTCCTCTATTGTTGGAGCTGCTGTGTTGGGGTTCCCAGGGGACCCCCAGAGCCCAGGAGGAGCTGGCTCCTGCAATGCTGATGATGGAAGTGGGTGGCGCTGAGGTCTGGGTGCTGGATGGGTGGAGAACTGGCCATTTCCTGGGCCTGCTGTGTTCCCAGGAGGCTCAGGAGCATCTCCCCCAGATTGTCCCTGGAAGAGAGGCAGGGCCCAGACACCCGGGAACTGTGGGGAAGGGAGGACGCTGAGAGGCCAGGAGTGCTTTTCTCTCCACAAAGCGAGCCTGGAAGCCGGGGATGCATGCCTGCTGGTGGCAGAGAGGGTTATGCACATATCCACACATCTACCTCCCCAGCAACTCAGCCAGGACGACTGAGTGAAGGTAACCGATGGACTACGGTGAGGGCCCAGGAAAACTGCCTCAAGTTCTCATATCGTGAGCATGATCTGAGGCCTGCTAGTATTTAAATAGCAGCAAGTCCTGATAGGGAAGTAGGCCCTGAGGCTGCCTGACCTCCAGTGCATAAGGGAGGGCTCATTCCAAAGTGGGTGTCTTGGAAACCTGGCGCATTGGAACCTGGGCAGGTACCTTCTCCGCAGGTGTCCTCATCCAGAGGCATCCTGGATACGATATAGTAGAAGGTGGGGCTGGGCCAGAACAGGTACAGTGGCCTGAATTACTGGGAGTGCTCAGGTTGTGTGGGGCATGTGTGTGTGTGTCAGTGTGTGTGTGGTAGTGGTGGTTGGGAACATGTCTTACCTCTCCAGTATTGTGTATACAGATTAAGGGCACAAGGTCTGGAGCCAGACTACCCAGGTTCAAATCCTGGCCCTGCCATTTACTAGTTGTAAGACCTTAAGCAAGTCACTTTACCTCTCGGTGCTTCAGTTTTTTCATCCATAAAATGGAGATAATCTACTTTATAGAGTTGTGAGGATTAAATTCATGAGAATGCTGATATCTAGTAAGAGTCTAATAAATGCTGGCTCTTATTTGTGTTATTTTGCACAAGAACACTTCCTGCCAATCTGTCTTATGAGTCTTAGGTTTGGGGTCAGTGGCAGCTCCACAAGGGCTCACTGCTTTCCCTGCATGTCAGAGGAGACCTGGGTGTGAGGTAGGCTGGGCCGGGGGAAGGCAGCATGGTCCAGTAGAGCAAGCCCAGGCTTATACAGCCAGGTAGACCTGGGTTCAAAGCCACTCACAGGTATGTACCTTGGTTAAGTGACCGCAAGTCTCTACCCTTCAATTTTCTCATCTGTATAATGGGGACGACAATTCTCATCTCATAAAGAAGCTGAGAGAATTAGGTGAGAGAATATCATGAAATGTCATGAAAGCTCCTGGCTCACTGCCTGCCAGGAATCAGTGATTCCTGAATTCTACTCAGTGATTAGTGTGGGTTTGTTCCTTTCTGCTGTTCAGAATGGCTGCAGCAGACCCAGCAATCCCACTTCTGGGTATATAGCCAAAGGAAATGAATCAATATGTCGAAGAGATATCTGCACTCCATGTTCACTGCAGCATTATTCACAGTAGCCATGATATGGAAATAACTCAAGGGTCTGTTGACAGATGAATGAAGATGTGTACACACACACACATATAGACACACACACAATGGAATACAAGTAAGCCTTAAAAAAGAAGGAATCCTGATATTTGTGACAATATGGATGAACCTGGAGGACATTATACTAAGTGAAATAAGCCAGGCAGACAGAAAGACAAATAAGGTATGATCACATTCATATGTGGAATCTAAAAAAGTTGAACTCATAGCAGCAGAGAGTAGAATGGTGGTTAGCAGGGGCTGGGCAGTGGGGTGTTGGAGAGATGTTGGTCAAAGGATATAAAATTTCAGTTAGACAGGAGTAATAAGTTCAAGAGACCTGTTGTAGAACATGGTGACTATAGTTAATAATATTGTATTAAAGTTTGCTTAGAAAGGAGATCTTAAATGTTCTCACCACACACAACAAAAAAAGGTAACTATGTGAAGAGTGGATATGCTTATTAGCTTGATTGTGATAATCATTTCACAATGTTTATGTATATCAAAACACCACGTCGTAGGTCTTAAATATACAAGGGCTGTCCAGAAAGTATCCAGCCATTGTTAATATAGCAAGAATGGTTACATGGCTGGATACTTTCCGGACAGCCCTTGTATACAATATTTTTTTCGGCAAAAAAGTATTATTAATCTTTTTAAAAAAGTGGCTGTGACAGAATTGGATATTTGGTCTATCATTTTTCTTTAACTGTAATGATTGTTTGGATGGCAGTAACAACATTAATAATAGTCGTAGCCCCTCTATGTATAGTAGTATATTGATTACACATTACTTATGTATATCATCATATGCTGTGGTCCCCAACCCCTGGGCGGTGGACTGGTACCAGTCGGTGGTCTGTTAGGAACTGGGCCACACAGCAGGAGGTGAGCAGCAGGGCGAGCTAATGAAGCTTCATCTGTATTTACAGCTGCTCCCCATCACTTGCATCACTGCCTGAATTCCTCCTCCTGTTAGATCAGCAGCAGCATTAGATTCTCATAGGAGCGGGAACCCTACTGTAAACTGCGCATGCGAGGGATCTAGGTTGCGCGCTCCTTATGAGAATCTAATGCCTGATGATCTGAGGTGGAGCTGAGGTGGGATGCTAGTGCTCGGGAGTGGCTGCAAATACAGATTATCATTAGCAGAGAGGTTTGACTGCACAGAGACCATAATAAATCAATTGCTTGTAGACTCCTATCAAAACTCTATCAGTGAGTGGCAAGTGACAATGTAATAATAATAGAAATAAAGTGCATGAGAAACGTAATATGCCTGAATCATCTTGAAACCTCCAACCTCCTCCACCCCCGCCTCCCCCATCTGTGGAAAAATTGTCTTCCATGAAACTGGTCCCTGGTGCCAAAAAGGTTGGGGACCGCTGCTCATATGCAATCATCACAGTGGCCCTGTGACATACGTGATATCATTATCTTCACTTTAAAGATGAGGAAACTGAGGCACTTAGAGAGGACAAGTGGCTATTGAGAAGGCATCGGGTGTGTTTTGCAGGGGGAGCTCCTTTCCAGCCAAGTAGAGGCTGTGGCTCACTCGAGCCTGGGGGGCCTCTGAGCTTATGTAAATGGATGAGTGCTAATCGCTTTGCTAATGGGAAACACCCGGGGAGATAGGATCTGCTGCAAAGAGGAAGCCCTTTCAGAAAGTCAGAGCTGGGAAAAACCCCAAAGAAATCTGGGAAGATGATAAGGCAATGCCCCAGAACTTGGGGCAGGGTGTAGCACTGTGGGTGGGTGGGCGCTGGGGCAGAGTGGGGCTCCTGAAGCTTCAGCCAATCCTAGGGGCCTGAGTCCAAGGGAGGCAGGGGTGCGTGTAGTTAACGAGCTGCCTTGGGCCCAGAGCAGCTTGGAGAGCAGAATCTCTCTCCTTGAGCCAGGCCCACTTGCTGGGCAGCCTAGCCCAGAATTCCTGGACGCTTCCTCTATTCTTTGCCCTGTGCTGGGCTCTGGTGTCACTCAGTCACATCTAGACCTTCTCCCAGGAGAAGGGTTCAGCCAGAGAGAGTGCCTGGTCTCTGGAGTCAGATTGTCTGGGTTTAAATCTCATTTCTGCCACTTACTAGCTGTGCGATCTTGGGCAAGTTACTTAACCTCTCTGTGCTGCCATTTCCTCATCTGTAAACTTAGGATGTTATACGATAACAATGATGTTGTAGTGTGGATTAAATGAATTAATCCACGTAAGGTGCTTAGAAGAGTGGCTGGGACGTAACAAGTACTAGATACATGACAGATGTTGTTGTTATTATTATTTTAGGAAGATAATACAATTTGACCAAATCCTTCTCTTGCTTAAACCCTTTCCATCGTGTCCCGTTGCCCTCAGGCTCAAGTGCATTCTGAGTGCTGTGGTCTACATCTGGCCCCTGTTCGTGTTCCAGCTTCATCCCTCTCTGGCCCACTATTCTTCAGCCACCCCAAATGGCCTGTGTTTTCCTGAATGTACCATACTCTTGCCTCTGGGCCTTTGCATATGCCGTTCCCTTGGCTTGGAATTTCCCCTTCTGAAGGGTGTCCCCCCATGTGTCTGGCTGTTACTGTGGGAGCTTTACTTCTGATGCCTCATGGCCTCTTATGTCCCACTGTTCCAGCACTTACCACTGTGCTGTGATTGTTTAGGGTCTGTCTCACCTACTGGGTTGGGTTACCTCTCTGTCCTGGAGGAGATTTGATAAATGTTTGTTGAATGACTCTAGAGGGGGAACAGACAAGTATACCAAGCCATCTGTCCTTAGCTCCTATCCAGCTTCTATAGAACAGACAATTTGAATCTGAGAACAGGACAGCTTGACAGGCAGGGGAGGGAGGTGATGATAAGGACAGGCTCTTGAGACAAACAGCTGGGGCTTTGAATCTTCTTCCAGCTACCTGTGAGCTATATGATTTTGGACAAATTGCATAACCTATCTATCTAAGCTTCAGTTACTTCCCTGGTAAACAGGAAGAACAACAGACACTTGAGCATGACATGAAATAGTGACATAAAGCACTTTGCACCATGTCTGGCACATAGTGAAGACCCCTGGGTGGCAACCATCTACTTCATCAGCGCCTTGATCCACGTCTGAAGTTGGTGACCCCTTGTGCTGCCTTTACAGCACCCCTCTCACCTGGCAGCAGCCAGATGGGGGAACCTGCATCTAGGGGGAGTGAACCGTCTCTCTGGGTACTACCTAGATAGCTCAGCGTCTCACAGTGTCAGCAAGGAGAGGCCACCTGGAAGTCTACAGTGGAGACAAGCCCAGCTTGTGGACTGGCATCCCTCCACCTGGGTCCCTGCAGGACCCAGCCATTTCCAGAGATCTCTTCAGGTATTTGGATTCTAAGGTTTGGTCCTATTGATTCTAGACTTTGTGTGATTAACACCACACTGTGTATGGATAGATGCCAGCATTCAGTCATTCATTCAGCTTTCACTGTGCACTTGCTCAGTGGCTGGAGCTGGTAATCCCCAGACTAATATGATGCTGTGTGTCTGCCCCCAAGTTGCTCACAGTCTGGAGCAGCAGGCAGAGGTGTAAACAGGCAATCGAAGACCAAGTTCTAAGGGATTGTGAGGAGGTCAGGGCTGTGGAAGCACAACAGGGACACTCAACAGCCTCTGAGCCCTTTCTCTGCACCAGGCGGGATGCTAAGGGGTCTTTGTGGCATACTGTTGTTTAGTTCTTACCGGAATCCTGCAGGTAGGCCTGAATGTTGTTTTCAACTGACTTAGTTTCCTATTGCTGCTGTCACAAATTACCACAGACTTAGTGGCTTAAAACAACACAACTTTATCATCTTACAGGTCTGGAGGTCAGATGTCCAAAACAAGTTCCACTGGACTAAGGTCAAGGTGTTGGCTGGGCTGTTGCTTCTGGAGGCTCTGAGGGGAGAATCCATTTTCTTGCCTTTTTGACTTCTAGGGCGCTGCGCTCCTCAGCTCACGGCTGTGCCTCCGTCTATCTCTGCTTCTGTCGTCACATACCCGACTCTCACGCCGACCTTCCTGCCTCCCTCTTATGGGGACCCTTGTGGTTGCAGTGGGCCCACTCTGCTAACCCAGGATGGTCTCCCCATCTCAAGATCTTTAACCTAATCACGTCGGCAAAATCCCTTTGACCTGGGAGGTAACATTCACAGCTCCGGGAGTGAGGATGTAGACATCTGGGGGGCAGGAGCACTGTTCAGCCGGCCACACCATCTTACAGATGAGGAAACTAGGGCTCATGAAGGTTAGGGAACACGCCTGAAGCCATATAGCCAGTAATCGGCAAATCCAGCATTGCCTGGGTTAGAGCCTCCAGCTCTTAACCTCAAAGCAAGAAGGCTGCTGCTGCAGGTGAACCTTGAACCAGGTTTTGAGCAATGAATTGGAGTTAACAAAAGGTGTGTTGGGTAGAGGAACGGAGTGTGCAGAAGCATAGTGGTGAAAATGAGCTCAGTGCCTGGTGTGTTTTCAGGCCTTACGTTGCTCAGATTGGCTGGAATGTGCAGGGAGGTGAGCTGAGACAGGCAGGCAGGGTCTGGATCATGGAGAGCTGCACAGAGCAGGCTAAGATGTTTGCAATTCAACCTGAAAGATGGGAAGAACCACTGGAGGATTTTACCTGGGTCCTGGGTCAAATCCCCTCCCCTCTCTGACCCTCAGCTTCCAGACAAGGGACTTGGTGGCCCAGCTCCTCTGCCTGTGACTGCGTGAGTCTGCCCTCTTCCCCTCAACCTTCCCCTTGCCCCCTTGTCGCCTGGCCTGGTCCCATCCATCCCTGGGCAGAAACGAGGGCTGGATGAACCGCCCTCTCCCCCCACCCCCAGGACAGCGACGGTTTCCAAATATCTGTCTGTTGAAATAATGTTCTCTGGGCACTAGGCCTCCCTCCCTCCCTCACATTCCTGGGCGAGCCAGCCTGTTTGGCTTGCTCGGACAAATATTGACTTTCTCTGTCCTTCTCACTCTGGGTCTGTTTAAAAGGCATCAATCTTTGCCGGGGTGTGAGCTCCCTCTCTGTAACCTGTGGCCTCTGCGGTCCTATCCGGGCAGGGAGTGGTGGGGAGGGGCTCAGGGCTCTGGGGACAGCCCTTTCTTGCTTGGCTGCAGTATAGAGGCTTTCAGTGGCTGCTGCTGCTGTCAGCTGCTTTCCAGGTGGTGCTGCGTGGGTCCTAACAGCCCATTCATGAGAGTCCACTGCAGTGGGTCAGGCTGTAGCCCTGGCATGAGCACCGAGACCCTTCACCCACATCTCTCTAGTCTTCCCAATAACCAGGCAGGTTGTCTAGGACCATCTGTCAGGAGGCCCTGCTGGTTCTACCTTCAGACATTTATTCATCAACCTCTACTGCTACCATCCGGGTGCTAGACACCATTGTCTCGCTCCCGCTCCTGCGTTATTCACTTAACTTCCTAAATTCTGCCCTTGTTCCCTTTAGTCTGTTGTCACCTTTGGAGCCAGAGCGATCAGTAAGAATGTCGGCCAGCCCCACCCAGACCTTCCGCCTTGACTCTTCCTCCCTCCCTCCTCTGCGCACTCCTGGTTGTTGCGTGTCCTATTGCCTCTGACTGGAACCGTCTCCCCAAGATCTGGCAGACCCCCTCCCTCACCTCTTTGTAAAATGTTTTTGCCCAAATGTTACCTTTTAGGAGAGGCCTTTCCTGGACAGCAGAGCTGACATGGAGCCCGCCTCTGTGGCCTCCTGTGGCACTCTGCTTCCCCTCCTGCTTTGCACTTCCTGCCATCTGACACACCTTATATTTTAGTTATGTATTTCATTTACTGTCTGTCTCTCCCAAGGGCAGGGTTTTTGGTCTGCTCTATTCACAGCTGCATCGTCGGCACCTGGAGTGGTGGATGTGTGAATCCCATTTCATGGATGCGAGTTACCGGGGTTATTCGTGTAATAGCTGACATGTATCACGTGCTTTCTGAGTATTTCATGTACATTAGATTCTCAAATGCTCACAACAGCCAATCCATAAGGTGGGCATGACTATTATCCCTCTTTCAAGGATAAAGAAACTGAGGCAGCGAGTGGTGGTGTAGGGAACGGTCCTGGCTGGACTGCCACCCAGAGTCCATCTCTCTGTCTTGCCATCCTGCGTCCAACTGGGTGTGCGTGTGCCGTAAAACGCCAGTGGTGAGCTGGTGTCCAAGCCCACGAACTTTCCCTGCCCCTTCACCTCCTGGCCTCCCCACCTGTCACCAGGACTCACCTGTGCATGAGCTCAGTCTCATCTTGGCTGATCTCGTCCCGTGGCAATTGGCCAGGCCATTTCTCCTCTTTCAGCTCCGCCCGGCTTCCAGCCTCTCTCTGCCTTTATCTCTGTCTGTCTCATTCTCTCTCTGTCTGCCTCTGTCTCTCCCTCTCTGTCTCTGTCTCTCTCTTTCTCTCCCAGGATCATCCCACCCACGCTGTGGTCCCATGCAGACCCCATCTCCATCCTCTCTTTGGCCCACAGCTCCATGAGACCCGAGCTAACCTTCCTCCTGGATTTGAAAGCCCTGTGTGATGGGGCATCAGGAGATCCCCCACCCCCACCCCTTCTCACACAGTGGAGGCTGGCTCCATTGTTTCCCCGACCAACCCTATAGTCATTCCTACCTCTGCTTTTGGGATACCTTCTCCTATTTTCCCAATCTAGCCAAATCACCTTCCCCTGACCTTTTATTTTGAAAAATTTTGAAGAACAGAAAAATTGTAAGAATCATACAACAAACACTCCCATACCCTTTATCCAGAATTCTAGATTCACCAATAATTAACCTATTTTCTCCCTCTTCTTTCCTTCCCTCCCTCCCTCCTTCCTCCCCACCTCTCTCAAACTTCAGCACATATTGTGTTAAAAGAAGATGTTCTCCTTTATAACCACAAGTAATTATTACTCTAAAATTTTAACTGTGATGCTATACTATTGTCTAATACATAGCCAATGTTCAAATCTTCCCAATTTTCTAAATAATGTCCTCCAAAGCATTTATTTTAGTTGTCATGTCTCTTTCGCCACCATGAATCTCAGTTTCCCAACTTTATATTTGTCATCTTTCATGATGTGAACATTTTTGAGGAGTCTAGATGGGTTATTTAGCAAAATGTCCCTTGATTTGGATTTGAGTGTTTCTTCATGATTAGATTCATGTTAACTGTTTTTGGCAGGAACACTCTCCTCCCTGTCTTCAGCCAATCTCTCCCTCTGGATCGTCCCACCCACATGCTGCCCCGTGTCTCACCTTTGGACCTCATCAAATCTTGCTGGTGCTTCTCCACCCATGCCCAGGCCCACCTGCCAGGTGGGTGAGAAGTCCTGCCCTGGCACCAAGGGACTGGAATGGGAGGGTCTGGGGAGGCTACCCTGCTCTGCCCACTAGGAAGACATCAGGGGGCCTTCATATGGAGAGGCTCTGAAGGCAATGGTTCACTCCTTAGATGGTTTTTAGCAGCAGAATCTTCTGTTCAGACACATCTTATATGGAAAAGCAATGGCGACTGGCCTTGCTCTTATTGAAGGATGTGTGTGTATATGCACATGTGTGTGTTTACATGCAAGTTTGTTCTTGGGCTTGAGTTCTGAAACTTGGCCACTCAGGTTCCTTCTCTGCTCCAGAGTGTCCCTGGGAGATTTTCATAGAACCCTTAGGGCCTCACTGATCCAAGGAAGCTGAACTGCATAAACATCCATGAGATTTATTGCATGCTTGCCTGGTGCTAGGCCCAGGGGAAGAGGGATTGAGGGTGGAGTGGCACAGCACACTGGTTTTGCAGTCAGATGGATCTTATTACCCTGTTTCCTTCTGCTGTGTGGTTCTGGGCGAGTACTTAACCTCTCCAAGCCTCAGTTTCCTAATCTGTAAAATGGGAAGAATAATAGTATCTACTTCCATACATTTTTGTGGAGATGAAATGCAGCAATGCCCTTGAAGTCCTGGCACATCATAGACGATGCCTCCAAGTGGAGTGAGGAGAGGAGGGGGTGGCTTCCAAAGGCTGGGGTGCTGCACTGCCCCACCTGGCAGGTTGAGGCTCAGGAGCGAATTGTCAGAACAGTTTCTGATATACAGAAGCCTGTTACTTTCTGCTCCAAGCCTGTCATTCTGCGGTGGGTAATCAAGTGGGGCTTTGATGGCCGATGCAGTGGATTAGGGCTGGGAGGAGTTTCCAGGCCTAGCCCTTGGCAGTGACTCTGGGGAGGAGAGACTTACAGAACTGAGTGCGGGAATAGGGAGGAGGGGAGCCCTAATTCACACCAGCCTCTGCCTTGGTGCTTACCTCACTCCATGCTTGGAGACCATGGCGGCTTGTCCAGATGTGGGAGAGGAACTGGTCCCATAGCTCAGCAGTTGGGGGGGCTGAGTTCTAGTCTTGGCTTAACCACTGACTCACTCCCAGCTTCCCAGCCCACTTTTCTCATCTGTAAATTGTGTGTGCATGTGTGTGTGTGTGTTGGACTCTTTTATTCATTTATCAATATTAGTTGAGCACCTACAATGCACTAGGTCCTGGGATAGAGTGATGGATGAGAGAGACAGGGTCCCAACCCTTGTAGAACTTACATTCAAGTGGGGGAGATGCACAAGTCAGTAATCAGAGTCGTGATGAATGCCACAAGGGAGAGGCGCAGGGCGCTCCTAGACTGACTGGTGATGGGGAGAGTCAGGGAAGGCATTCCTGACAAAGTGACATCTGAGTGAGGCCTGAAGGATATGCGGGAGTTGGTTATGCAAAGGGAAGGAAGGGATGTGTATGTAAGGGCAGGAGAGAGCTCTAGGCAGAGCAGACAGCATGTGCACAGGTCCTGGGGCACAGAGAGTGCACATAATTTACAAGGCTCTGCCACCTGAGGGTCCTTGACATACCCTCTCCATCTCATCTGATTCATGAGATGTGCCTCTCACAGTAGATGGGGTGCTCAGACCCAGCCTTTCCTTCCTGTGTTCTCTGTGCCCCAGACAGTGGGAGGGACAGGGAGGGAGAGGGAAGTTCTATTCCCCCCCTTAAAGTCACATCAAGACATTCCTTGTATCTTGGGTCTCTCTCCCGTTTGCCCACACTCATGGTGACACATGTCTTCCCCTAGTTGGGATTTTCTTATTTCTTATTTATTCTCCTTTCCTTCTTGCTCTTGCTCTCTTCCTCCTATCAATGTTGGGAGGAGAAAAACCTACAGTTATTTTTTAATTTTCAAAAAGACTTTTTGTGTGTGTATAATCTATGTCAAAGTGCCCCATCTCAGTGCAGGTGACCCCCCCTTGGAAAACAAAAATGAGAGGGGTGTGTGTATATATGTGTGTATGGGGATCTTCCATGAAGTCATGGACTCCACAAGGCCCCAAGGAAATCCTACCCACTTCTGAGAGTTGATGGGGGGACTTGGCAAAGGCTAGGGTGGGTGAGTGACAGTGACAAGGGGTGGTGGTGGTGGTAGTCACAGTCAGGAGGCTGGGGGTTGGAGAACCCAGACCTTAGCCCTGCTCTGGCTTTGAGGGTGCAAAGCCCTGCTCTGGCTTTGAGGTAGCATGTGGATGGCAGGAGAAGGTAGATATGGAGAGGCCCTCCTGACGTTGAAATCCCCCTTGGCCAGGCATGGCTGTGATTTTGCTCAGGGTTCAGCTGGAAGGGGAGCAGGAAATTGTCTTAAGCTGGCTGGTTACAAGGTGCTGCTGGTGCCCTGGAGTTGGACACTGAGGGCAACTGCTGTAGTAGGACTCTGATGGCACCGAGGGACTGGGAGCTGCTGCTAGAAACCCCTCTGTGCTGCTTGCAGTACATGACCAAGAAGGCAGAGCCCACCCCATGCAGCTCAGGATCCCGATAGCTCCAGGCTATAAGTAGACAACTATCAGGGAGCTCATCCAGAAAGCCAAAGGGGAGAGAGGAGGCTGTGTGCACTGCAGCCTGTTTCCGTCTTTTAAAGTCCATGGAGAAGGAGGACCACGGGAGAAGATGGTCCACAGATCTGGGTTTGGGGACCTCCAAGGGACCTCTCTGAAATGAATGTTTGAGAAAGTTGTCAGAATGGTTTGAGGATGAGGAGCTGGAAGACTTGGGCTCCACCAGCCTGGTGGGAAGGCAGGGGGTCCTCCAAGGGCTGTGGCACATTCCAGAGCACACTGTGTGGAGAGAATGGCGACTCTTCCTCCAAGCTGCCTGAGTCTGTGCTCTGTTGGTGGCTGCATTATTTCAGGTCCTTGCAGGTCTGTACAGCCTAACTCAGCACAGATCTATTCAACTCAATAGATCAGCTCAGCTCAGCCCAGCTCCACAAACCTCCTCTAATCTGAACTCCACCCAGCTCTGCTCAAGGACACTTAGCTCAAGGGAACTGACCCAGCTGGACCAGAAACCCAGCACAAGCTCTCTCAATTCAACTCAGTAAAGCCATGTTTAATTCAACTTTACTCTGGACAATCCTTCCCAACCCACCAAACTCAATCCGAATCAATTCAACTGATTTAATCTCCCCTCTATTCAACGCATTCAGAACAAAACACTCTTTACAACACAATGACACGTGGAGCTTGACTTACCTCACTCCTACCCTCACTTCAACCTGACTTATATCAGTACAACCCAACCTCATTCAGCCCAACATAACTCAGCTTACCTTGGCTCAGCATAGCTCAGTTTTATCCAACCTAGTCCAAGTCATCTGGGCCAAGACCAGTCCCACGCTGCCCAGGTCATTCCAGCCCAGTCCCAAACAACTCAGTCCAGCTTGAATCAACCCAGTTTGACTCAATTAGGCTCAACTAAAATTTTCTAGATTTGATTTAATCTGTGTCACCTCTTCAGTAACTCTCCTTAGAGTATGAAATCTATGATGGCAGATATTTTTGTTTAAGTCACCCATGTATCCCAAATGCATTAAACAGTGCCTGATACATAGTAGATGCTCAGTAAATATTCATGAAATGAGTTGTTGAATGAACCCTTCCTGGCCCAACATAAGTCAAGTCTATGTAACTCAACTTATAAGTCGTTGTTTGATTGAATTCTATAGTTTCTTATATCAACCATCCAACTTGCAAAAAATCTCATATATTTATTCAACTGTGTGCCAGGAATTCTGGTGCTGGGAGTATTGCAGTGAAAAGCTGACAGTCTCTACCCTCCTTGAGCTTACATTAGAGGAAGAGACAGAAATAAGATACAAATATATAAACAAATATACATATGTATGCATATGTTATCATGTTAGGTGGTGATAAGTGCAGTGAAGACAAATTCAGAAGGATAAAGGGGTAGAGAACAGTGTGGGGGGTGGAGTAGAGGCGCTGGTCACCATTAAGAAACATGGTGGTCACAGAAAGTCTCTGAGGAGAGGATGTTTGAGCAGAGACCTGAATAAAGTGAAGGAGCAAGCCCTCTGGTTATCTGGGGCAAGTGCTTTTTAGGAACAGGATATAGCGAGTGCAAAGGCCCTGAGGCAGGAATGAAGCAGGTGTGTTCAAGGGATAGGAAGGCCAGTATGGCAAGAACAGTGAGACATCTAAGTGACTTGTTTGAAGTTGGTCTCTCCTGCTCTTCTGTTTGCTTCAAGAGGGTCAGGACTGTCTTGTCCACAGCTGTATTCCTTGATCTGGCACATACTGACATATGGTAGGCACTTAAAAACTGTTTTCTGAATGGATTCTGAGTATGATACAAATTGATTTAAACCTAATTAGCTTAATTAAACTCAACACATTTGAATTCAGTTCAACTTTGACAAGACGTTTTTGGATCTTGTAGCCTTTGGAAAGAAGGCTGCAATTCCATGACGTGAAGAGTACAAGATTTTCTTAACTTTCCTTAACCTCAGTGAATTCATCTATAAAATGGGAATAGTAACATCTGCTGTGCCTCTTTTGTGGGTGTTGTGGGGATCGAGTGAGACTGAGTGTGAAGGTGCTTTGTCGACAATAAAGGCTGGATGGCCTTCTGTCCTTGGAGCTGTGTGAGTGAGGGGGAGGGAGGGCAGATGGTGTGATCGCTGTGGTTACTTCTGTTCATGACGTTCCACAAATCTGTGGTTCTATGAGAATGTCTAAGGCCCAAATCTGAGCAAGTTCCTCCCCAGTTTAAAACCCTTCCAGGGACACCTGTGGGTCTAAGACAAAGTCCAAAGTCCTCACCTTGGCACACGAGGCCATTATGGGTCTGGCCTCCCCGTCCACCGCAGCCTCCTCTCTCCCACTGGCTCCCCGGATCTCTGTGCCCCCGCGCAGGCTGCGCTGTTTGTCATCCTGTGTTTCTTTCTACCTACTACCTTCTTTGCTCCTCTATTGCCTCTGGGTCTCTGCACCTGTGGTTCTCTCTGTCTAGGCTCCAATTCCTTCCTGCTTTATCTTTTCCTATTTAAAATCTCAGGTAGATGCTGCAAGTTTAGTTAACTGCCCTCCTCCTTACAGCAAACCAGCATCCTCATCTTTCCCGCCAGCCCTCGGTCTTGTTTCGTTGTATTCCGTGCTTTCCTATCCCCTCGCTTCCAATTCCCCCCCCCCATTTCCCTCTTCCTTCTGGGGCCCCACTCCAATGTGTTTGGTGTATGACCTTGGAAATGCACGTTTCTTTGAAAAATATATGGTGTTCTTTCCTTTATGTATGTTTTTCATTTACATAAATGGTATTTTGCTTTAGAGCGCCTTCTGTTTCTTATTTTTTCCCACTTAACACATGTTTTTAAGATCTATCCATATCATTGCGCGTCCCTCTAGAGTCTAGTTTATCGCCTGTAACTGCGTATGTGCCATATGTATACACTACATTTTTCTTATCCACTCTCCGGTGACACCCAGCTCCTTCGCACCACAAACAGCGCCCTAATGAACACCCTTGTACACTTCTCCTCAGGGATTAGGGCATGAGCTTCTTTGTCGTGAATACCCACAGAAGGCTCACAGACATACATGGATTTAATTTCCCTTAGTCCTGCCTGATTGTGCCCCAGCAGTGCACAAGTGTTCAGGTTTCCCTAAGTCCTTGTCCTTGCCAGCATTGAATTATTCAGTTTTTACATTTACCATTTACAATCTGATGGGTGTAAAATGGTATCTCATCACTTAATTTGCATATCTGATTACTAGTGAGGTTGAGTGTCACTCATAAACTCTTTTGCCCTTTTGGCTTCCGCATCCTTTTTTATCCGGGTTAGGTCCTGCTGGCCTTGCAGGTCTCAGCACAGGTATACCTCCTCCGGGAAGCCTGCCCTGACTACCCCTTCCTGGCTGTGGGTCCTGACTCCTCTTTACTCTTTTGGTCCCCTCCATGCCCATTACAACAGAACATATCCTATCAGGTCAGAATCATCCATCTCCCCCTCTAGACTGTGAGGCTCTGCGGGTCATATCCAGGTTTAATTCCTCTTCATGGCTCTGGAGCTTGGCACAGGGCCTGGCCCAGTGAAAGTGCCAGGGAGTGTTTGACGAGTGACTGACTGACTGAGAGAATGAACATGAAGTGAGAGAAATGGGCATGGGTCATAACTCAGAATCAGTGCTGTGACTTTGTAGGGGTGAGGGGTCATGCAGGCAGGAGGCACTGTGAGCCAGGCAGAGGGCTGGGAGATTTATGCCTGGAAAGGACAAGGGGGAAGCAGAGCTTGAGACTGTGTAGCTACATTCAGAGGCCACAGGCTTGAGCGAGAACCAGCAGGAGAGTTTTCCCACCGCTGGGGCTTTCGTTTGCTGTCTCTCATTGGAGGATCCAACCCTGGGGTGGCCAGCCTCGCCGAACACGCAGACATAACTGGGAGCAGAGGAAGCACAGCTGCCTCTGACACTTGGTATCATTGCTTTGCTCACCAGTCCTGACAGGTTACCAATCTCTACCTAACTCAATCATGGTTCTCACTTTCTCTTGCCCCCTGCCCTAAACTTAAGCCCAAGATGGCTCTTTCTAACTCACTCTTAGCCTTTATCTTGGGGCCAAAAGCTGATGGGGCTGTTGGCTTGGCCTTGGGCATCAGGCCAGTCTAGCATCAAAAGCCCTTGCAGTTGCTTGCAGCTGCAACTGTGGTTGTTTCAGCTGCAGGGTTCTCTCCGCGGCAGCCCACTGCCCCAGCCTGTGGCTGAGGTAATTCCCCACCAGTCTGCTCTCTTCTCTTCAGCTCCCTTCTTTTCCTTCCACGTGGTTTGGCAGAGGCTGAAAGGCAGAAGATTATAGGCATGCAGTACAACCCCGCAAACCAGCGTGAAACCTCATGGTTGTCTTTTTCCACCCTCTGCCTCTACTTAGTTTTTCCTTTCTCTGAGGAACTGGGTTCCTAACATCTCCTTCTTCCCTAGGATCAATCAGTTGGCAGGGTGTTGTGGGAATTAAATTTGCATCCAATCATGCCCACGGCAACCATCATAAGCGGGGCCTGTGTTCCTGTCCTCAAGCCCAGACTCCATTCTGTTTAAAAGGCTTGGGGTTTACAAAACTAAGTGGACTAGAACATAACTTTTAATAGCACATTTGAACAGAATTTAATGAGGTTTTAAAACAGAACTATAAAGTGGTTTTTCTGCAAGGACTATTTTTAATCATAAGAATAATCACAGCCATCTATCTAATCTGCCCAATATGTTCCAGTATTCAAAACATGTTCACATTCGTCATCTCCTTTGACACTCATAACTCTCCTGGGAGGTCAAGAGGGCTGGCATTACCTTCCTCATAGTTGAGGACTGTGTTTCTCAAGCGTTCATGTGCATATAGATCATCCGGGGATCTTGTTAGACTGTAGATCCTGATTTAGTAGGTCTGGGGTTGGCCTGAGATTCTGCATTTCTAAGGAGATCCCAGGTGAAGCTGATGTTGTGGATCCATGGACCACGCTTCAGTAATGAGAATGAGTAACTCAGAACAAGCTCAGAATGGCTAAGGGACTTGTCGAGTATGCATAGAAAAATGGTGTCAGCACCATGATTTCTTCCTTCTCTTTCCTTCCCTCTTATCTTTCTTTCTTCCTTCAACAAACACCAGCCAAGTGCTTTCCAAGGTGCAGGAATGAGTCACATTAAAAATGTCATTGTGCCAACAGGGGAAGGCACAAGCACTGGCTGTGGCACTAGCTGGGGCATTAATGCTTTAGTGGTGGATGGAGGATGGTCCAGAGGTCTCAGGGGAGAGCGTGGGAGGCCAGGCAGTTGGGGGATGTCTGGGAAGGGGGGTCTCAGTAGCAAAGCCTCTCCATATTCTGTACCATTTATATAAGAGCCTGGACACAGGGTGTATGGAGAAGTATTAGGCAGAGCTTCTGGCTTGACCAGTCCACTGCAGTGGGAGAAACAGACATGGACGGGAGAGCTGGCAGAGCATTCTGGTAGTGTTTGTAAGCCCCGCAAAAGCAGGCATTGCTTCCATCTGTCCCCTTCGCTGCTGTATCCCCAGTGCCTGAGCAGTGCCTGGTGCGCGGTGGACACTCCATAAATATTTTTTTTCCTCAGGAAATGAATGACAGAACAGGGCACAGAGGGCCCAAATGAGGGAGCAGTCATTTCTACCTGGGGTGCAATGAGGCGGGGAGGAGCTGTCAAGGAAGGTTCCCCAAAGGTGGCGATGCTGGAAGTGAGTCTTAAAGATCAGTGGGTGTTTGCCAGGCAGAAGGGGGATGGTGTGGGCAGGTCTGGAGCAGGGACTCCTGCTTTACCCCACAGCTGTCTTAGTGCAGGGGCTGCCACTTCTGTCCTGGACTCAGAATGCTGGGCGACTCTCCTCTTTTCCAAGGTGCTTGGATGTGGCATTCGGATGTAGCATCTGGGCTCTCCCAGCTCCCTAAGAAGTCCTCCCTTCAGGAAAAGAAGGGGCCCCTCCTGAAGGATGACTCAGGCCTGCTTGAGCACACTGTGTTCAGAGCAGTCTCTGGCCCATAAAGGGACCTCCCCAGTGTTGGCCGTGGGGGCCTCAGAAATGAATCAGATGGGCCCTCCAGGAACTCCTGGTCAAGCCCTTCCAGACTTAGCCTCACAGGCCCATTGACTCCCCTGGCTGGTAATCCCAGCCCCCTGAGACCCTTCCACCTCTGCACTCTGACCCCAAAGGCTCTGGCCACAGCCCCTACCACCTTCTCTTTGTCTCGGTTCCCACTTCCATGGTTTGCTATGGTTTTCAAAGCCTGGGCAGGTGTCATAAGCCCCATCTTATGGACCTGGAGACAATGCTCTGAGAAAGGGAGTGTTTTGGCAAAGGACATGGGGAGAATTAGAATTTGAACCCTGGACTCTGATTCTATTAATAGGGCTAGTGGCCTGCCTAGGACACCAGACAACCTTTTACTCAGTCAATTGACCAATCAATAAACAAATATTTCTTGACCGTCTACTGTGTGCCAGGCTCTGTTCTAGGCTTTGGAGATTCGTCAGTGAGCAACAGAGCCAGGATCTCTGTTCTCATGGAGCTTTCTCTCTATTTGGAGGTGATGATGAACAATTAAAAATAAAAAGTAAGATATGGGATGGCAGATGTTGAACTTATTATGGAGAAAAATAAAGCTGGAAAGGGGGACAGGGAGTGCTGAGGGGCTGTGTTTGCAATTTTTATTGGAGTAGTAGGCACTGCCTCCCTGAGATGACTTTTGGTTAAAGACTTGGAGGAGGTGACGGAGCATGCCTTGCAGATATCTGGAGGAAGAGTGTTCCAGGCAGAAGGAAGAGCAAGTTAAAAAATCCTGAGGTGGGAACATGTTGAAGCCACTGCATTTCCCAAGGGCCATGGCTCTCCTTTTGATCCAATTTTGGTCATCTCAGCCCCGCAGGGACCAGATTCTTTCCTCATCTGCTCTCTGCGTCTCCCACGGGTCTCCCAGCATGTGGTTTTGCTAAGCCATGGCTCTGGGAGACCCTGCAGCTGCTGCAGTGGGTGGTGACAAGTCAGAGAGGCCGGTAAGAACCCGCAGTGCTGGGATGCCTGCTCTCCCATGGCCTCTCTGAGCCTGTGCCCAGCCTGCTGTCCGCAGCCCTGGGACATGTCTCTCGAGTAGCAGCCGTGGTATTGAAAGGTTGATCTCCCCATTAGAAGGGATTTGTCAGCACGAGCTGGGGCTTAGCAGCCTAAGCCAGGGGTCTGAAGGCTCAGACAGGTTCAGGGCCCAGAGGAGCTGACTCAGGCCTGGCTCCCCTGGGAATCAAGGAAAGGCTACCAGCTGAGACCACTGGGGGTCAGAGTCAGGATGAATTGGTCAGTGCCCCTGGAGGCACTGACAAAGCCACTGTCATTCCTAATATTCTTCCTGGGATCCAGGAGCAGACCCTGGTGCCCTAGCCTGGCATGCAAAGTTGAGCAAGGCTCATGGCTCAGCTGGGTGTCAGTGTGGCTCACCCTGCACTCTCTCCCTGGGCTGTCTCCTCCTTTCTCATGGCACTGGAGACCATCTGAACACCAGTAGTCCCCAAACTCCCTCTAGACTGCTCTCCTGAGTCCACCTGGCAGTCCACCTTGTGTCTGCACCTGGATGACCCATAAACCTTTCCAACTGAATGCATCCAAAATGGGACTCCCGTCCTCCCCCCAAATCTGCCTGGGTCAGCCAATCATAGTTAACTTTCACCATTTCACACACTTCTAGGGTGTCAGCTCACTTCAGTACTTTCAACAGCCTTATGGGTAAGGTCCTGCTCCAGCCCCATTTTCCAGATGAGGAAACTGAGGAAAGGGGAGGTTACCTCACAGAACACTTGCACTGCACTGCCTCACTGAGTCAGTGAACTTGGAATCCACCTGGAACACTCCACCTCTGTCCTTCTTCCCTGCCGCAACCCCATCCAGGCTGCCATCACTGTTCCCTTGAACTACTCCAACAGTTTTCCATCAGGTCTTCACTCTTGTTCCCTCCAATCTGTTCTTCCCAGAGCAGCCCGAGTGATCGTTAAGGAAATACAGAGCTGATTTATCACTTTCCATGTCACTTTTTCTTGGGATAAAACCCAAACTCATCAACATGCCCTACCAGGCCCTGTGTGGCATGGCTCCTGGGTGCCCTCCTTACTTGCCCTCTGTGTCCTGTGTCCCTGGCACTGGTCACTCAGCTCACACCAAGCCCACTGGCTTTCCTCCTGTTCCTTGAATGCAATGATCCCTCCTCACCCCGCCCCCACTTCCCACTGCTGCCACAGGGCCCTGCCATGTGCTGCAACCTCTGCTTGGAGTGCTCCTCCCTCAGCTTGGAGTGCTCCTCCACTGCCTGGTTTACTGTCATTCTTCAGGTTTCAGTTTAAGTGTCACTTTCTCAAGGAAGCCTTCTTTGACTTCTTTTGACATCCTTTTTAGGTTTCATCCCCCCTCACCGCTCTCATCTGGCTTCCAGAATGTCATGCTGACAGAACACAGCTAAACTGCAGTTAGTGGATTATCTGGGCCCTTACCTGTTGAGCCCATGGCTTCCCTGGCGGGTCGTAAGGCCCACGAGGGCCGAGACTAGCTGGGTGCCCACAGCGGTATCCGTAGCACAGCCCCTGACACATAGTGGGTGCCCAGGAGATGCTGATGAACGAGCGAATGACGTGCTCAACCTTTCCCTCGACTTGGTCCTTGTCCTTCACACACTGTCCACATCTCCCAAGCTGCTTTCCTTATTTCCTCTCACACAGCCACGCTCATTCCAGCCTCTGCGCCTTGCTCATGCTGTTCCTGCTGCCAGATGTCCTGCTTCTTCTCTCCACTCGCCCACGGCCAACCTGTCCCTCAGGGCGCTGCTCTGGCCTCTGCTCCTCCAGGACGCTGTCCTTCCGCACGCCTACAGGTTGAGTGCCTTTTGTTCTTCTTGCCGTCCTGTTTCTCCTCCAGTACTGCCTGTGCAAGACTCCTTGGCCTAAGTTCCTCGCAGGCAGGGACCAAGCCTCCTTTTCAGTGTCCTCCTCAAAAGTGGTGAGCTCAGGGCTGGGCACAAGAAGAAGCAAATAAAGACTGTAGTTTGCTGTCTCCGTTTCTCCTGATCTTTTAGGTTCCACTGGCAGGAGAACCCCTCCATGTCTCACCCCCTCACCTTCTACCACCTGAGCATAGCTTTTTACCCACTAGATTCCATGAATGAGTTTGACTGTGACAAAGCAGAGGCAGTGAAACAGCACAAGTGTTGGAGTCAGATTAATCTGGAATAAAATCCTATTTCTATTAAGTTGAACCTAATAGAATATGAAGTAGGCCAAATACTGTTGAGTATCAAGTCTTATGTGGCTCAATTTAATATGTTCTCCCAGGCAGTTGGTCTGATCTCTTTCAGACTTAGTTACTTCATCTGTGAGATGGGAGGAGTAGAGCCTCATTTAAAGAGGTGGAGAGAGGAGAAAATAAAGCCTTTTACCATTATGGGTCAAAGTTTGAGTTCTGGAGCCAAGGGCTCAAGTTTGAACCCTGGACCCACCATCTTATTAGGGTTCCTAATTGCAAACAACAGGGTCCATCATGGCTAGTTTAAGAAGAGTAGAAATTGATTACAAGATATTGGGCAGCTTGCAGAACCTCTGAAGAGTCCCAGGAACAAGGCCTGACCAAACCATGGGGGCATTTTTTGCGAAAACACCACTGCCCAGTCATTCAGTCCCTGTGGTGTTCAGGGCTGCATACCGGAGGCTCCACCACTGCTGCTCACAGAAAACCGAAGGCCTCTGCTACTGCCCCAGCCACAAGATCAATTCCCCCACCTGGCTGCCTCCTTCTTCTAAATCGAGGTTTCACATAGATGTGTCTGATTGATGGCATCTGGGTCACATGTCTGACCCTGAGCCATAAAGAGGTCTGCAGATGAGAATTTTCTGACTTCTACCTGGAGAATGTTGGACTCATAATACAGGAAGGGAGGGCATTCAATGATGACAACAATTTGCAACTGCTTTTTACTAGTTGTGTGATCGTGGGTAAGGAACTTATCCTCTCTGAGCCTGTTTTCTCATCTGCAAAATGGGGTTAATAATAGTACATAGGATTGTGAGGATTAAATGCACTAATTTGTGAAAAAGCCTTTTGAAGAGAACCTGGCATCCAGCAAACCCTTAATAGATGCTAGCTATAATTATTATTATATTATTATTAATGGATTTGAGACCTCTTGGCACAAAGCCTAGCATGGAGAAAATGCTGTTTAAGTGTTTGTTGAATGAAAACCCTGGGCTGAGACGTTAGTGTTTGGAATTCCTCTTGGCCAGCCCAGAGCACCACAGACAGCTAGAACCAGGGTGTGCTGGACCTGTGCTAGCCCACGGTTAATTTTTCAGGAATTTCACTAGTTAATGTCACATTGGTAGCTTGAAATGTGCCACTCTGGGAGAATTTGCACCACAGATATTGGCAAACACTACAAATCAGGGCTCCCCTCTCCGTAGAAACGGCAACTTTTTATGGTTAAACCTTTACCTGTATATGACCGGCTGATACAGGGCATGAAGGATATAAAGTGGCTAGCATTGTGCCATCTCTCTTGGTCCTTTCACATATGGTCCTTCTCTCCAGTTAACAAATTCTTAGGATCAACTTTATTTTCCAGATGTCAGTGCACATAGACGAACCTCTGGATGCATTTTTTTTTTAATGATTTCCTTGGTGGACGCCTCTTTTGTACTGATGAGTTCCTACCAGAACAGTGAGTTTTCTGAGAACAAGCTCCAGCACCCGGCACAAGGTCTAGCACACAGCGCCCAGGAGGCATGTGTAGAATGGCTCTGTGGATGAGATCTCTGGAGCTGGAACCCTTTCCCTTCCCCACACTGGCTGGCAACACTATCTTTTCCTGGTGCCTCTTAGAAGGGCATCCCCACTCCTGTTTTCCTTCTTCATGCCTTTCTGCCATGTGGATCATATAAGAAGGGAGTGTGGTGGAGGCTGGGCAGGGGGAGGGGCTGCTTGCTTGTTGGTGAACCTCATAAGGAGGGTGAGGGGGCCGCCTCCTGCCTTGGAAACATTCCTCTGATTGCTCTGCACAGCTCAGCAGGCTTCCCTGGCTTAGGACTAAAAGGAGGGAGAGGCAAACACCCTTCATTTTAATTAAAGCCAACTTTACACTGTTATTCCATTTGCCTGTGTTATTGCACGAGCTTACAATAAAGTTATATGGTGCCCCCAGGGCAGCTTGAGCTGCGTGATAGAATGTGTCCAGATTCAGCACTCTGCGACTACGTTCAGCTTCTCTGCAGAGAGAACCAGAGCCGGCCCCGGGTCCTCTCTGGGGCTCCAAGCCCTTGCTCAGGCTCAGACCTGTTAGCAGGGCCTTTATTTATGTTTCATTTATTTGAAAAACATTTATCGAGTATTTTCTATGTGCCCAGCAGTGGGCTGGGCGCCGAGTCTATCCATGACATATTGCTGCATGATCCCAGGAGTGCACATACCCCAGTCTCCAGGGCCTACCCTGACCGATCTCTCTCCCGTGACATGGAGCTCCATGTGATCACCCCCAAGCCTCTCCCTAAATGCTTATTTTGATCTTTCTTCTTTGGCTCTGAGGAGGCATCAGGGAGTTAGCTAAGCAATCCCTCACATTTAGCAATTCCCTAAGTTCCTCCCCATCTGACCTCTCTGATTCCCACAACACTCCCATCCAGATCCTGCCCACTCTTCAAGGCTCAGTGCAAATGCCACCTCCTCATTGCAGCCTTTCCTGGCCACACCTTTCCCTAGATCTGTTAGTGCTCCCTTTGCCCTCTTTTCATGGATCTTATCACAAGTTTTAAAACCTTTTTTATTAAGGTATTTTTACATACAGTAAAATGTATGGATCTTAAGTGTGGTTTGATGAGTTTGTCATCAAACCAAGCTGGATCCGTTTGCCCGCATGCAATGGAAAGCCAAACACCGAAGCACTGGGTTTTTGCAGTGAGAAAGGTTTATTGCCAGGCAGCTGAACAAGGAGAGAGGAGTCAGGCTCAAATCTGTCTCCTTAAGCTGGAGGTTGGGGCAGGTTTATAGCCAGAGAGTAATAAGCCATGATCAGATTGGATCTTGTGATGGGGTGATGCCAGGAGATGTGTGCTCTGACTAGATCCTGCCATAGGGTGACACCACGGCTCAATCTGATTGGACCCTGGATCCCGCCATGTGGTGTCTGCTTCTTAATTCAGTCCCTGCTCCTCAGTCTGAGCACTTAGGTTCCACCAGTGGTTGCATGCTTGGTTCATCTGAGCATGCTCAGGTTATATGACCTTCAACTTAGGGGTCCGTGGCAACTGAAAAACAACTCACCATCTTGTTACAGAAAGTTGAAGCAGATTGGTCTGGTTCTGCATTTGCAAGTTTTGACAAATGCGTATACCTACGTAACCATGATCCCAGGCAAACCAGAACATTTCCATCACCCCAGAAAGTGCCCTCATAACCCTCCGCAATCAATTCCACTCTCCAGAGGCAACCACTATTCTGATTTATAACACTAGAGATTAGTTTTTGCCTGTTCTTGAACTTCATGTAAATGTAGTCAACTCTTGCGTCTGATTTCCTTTGCTCAGAATAATGTTTTTGAGCCTAGTCTATGTTTTTGGTGGATTTGTGGTTTGTTCTTTGTGATGGCTGAGAGTTGTAATCCATTGTATGCATATACCACATTTTGTTTATTCATTTATTTGGGTTATTTATAGTTTGGGGCTATTATGACTAAAGCTGCCATAAACATTTTTTGTGCAAGAGAAATGTCTTTATTTCTCTTGGGTAAAAACCTAAGAGTGGAATTGCTGGGTCATAGAGTAGATATATTTTTAATTGTATATGAAATTGCCAAAGAGTTTTCCAAAGTGGCCGTACCATTTTACACTCCCACCAACAATGTATAAGCATTTTGGTTGCTTCACGTCCTCATCAACATTTGCTCTTATCAGCTTTTTTTCATTTTACCTATTCTAGTGGGTGTGTAGTTATATCACTTTGTAATTTTAACTTGCATTTTTAGGTTATTAATGATGTTGAGTACTTTTTAATGCACTCTTTGGCTATTTGTATATCTTCGGTGAAGTGACTATTCAAATATTTTCCCGATTTTTATTGGATTGTTTGTTAGTTTATTAAGAATTCCATAAGCCAGATATGGTGGCATGTGCCTGTAATCCCAGCTACGGGGGTGGCTGAGGTGGGAGGATTGCTTGAGCCCAGGAGTTTGAGACCAGCCTGGGGAACATAGACAGACCCTGTCTCAAAACAAACAAAAAAACAAAAAAAGAATTCCCTGTGTATTCTGAATATACGTAATATATAATGTAAGGCAAGCCATATTGATTTTCTTAATAGTACTCTCTCTTTTTTTACAGTTCAGAGGTCTTTTATTCACTTATTTTTTACACCTATTATGCCATGGATTCATAGGGAATAGGTTCCAGCAGCTCAGGCTCCTTTCCGTTAGTTCTCACAAAGTGTGCTTCCCTGGGTGGAGCAGGCTGGCGCTTCAGTTGAACCCAGGTCCCTTTTTCTTTGGTTTTCTTTTTCCGATCATTTTCCTTCACGCATTTCAGGAAGTACCTTGGCTCTTGGAGTGCTTAATATGCTCAACATGCACATTAATTCAACATTTGCTCTTATCAGGGCAAGAATCTTGCCCTTAATTTGTTTGCTTACAACCATGTCAACAGCATGCTGGGTAACACTATAGACTCTTCCAGTTTTGCCATGGTAACATTTATGGGGCATTCTTTTTTGAACAGTACCTATTCCCTTGATTTCTACAACATCATCTTTCTTGTAGATTCATCTGTATGCGGCCAGAGGAACAACTCTTGTTTTCTAAAAGGCCTAGAAAACATGTACTAGGTGCCTGTCCTCTTTCCCTTTGTGGTCGTCATTTCGGCAAATTACTGAAAGATGGAGGTTCTGGCTGAAAGGCTTAATAATATCTTTTGATGAACAAAAGTTTTAAAATTTGATCAGGCCCAACTTATCAATTTTTTACTTCATGGTTAGTGCTTTTTTGTGTGTCCTAAGAAATTTTCGCCTAGTCCAAAATCACAAATATATTCTCCTCTGTTTTATTCTAGAAGTTTTATAGTGTTGTTTTTAAGTCTATAATTAATTTTGATTTAATTTTTTTGGTATCGGGTGAGTTAGTGGTTGAGGTTCAGTTTCCCCCATTTGGTTATCTAATTGTTCTAGCACTATTTATTTTTTATTTGTATATATTCATGGGGTACAAGTGTAATTTTGCTACATTGATATAGTGCATTGTGGTGAAGTCAGGGCTTTCAGTGCACACATCACCAAAGCCATGTACCTTGTACCCACCAAGCAGCCCCTCATCATCCACCCCGCTCCCACCATCCTCCACTCCTCTGAGTCCACATTGTCCATTATTCCACACTCCTAGCGCTATTTGTTGAAGAGACTTTCCTTTCCCTGTTGAATTGACTTGGTTGAAAATCAGTTGATGATATACGTGTGGATCTATTCTGGATTCTATTTTTTCTGTTGATCTATTTGTCTATATTTATGCCCGGTCCAATTTTTCTTTACTTCTGTAATTTTATGGTAACTCTTGAAAGCAAGCAGTCTTAAGTTCTCTAACTCTGTTCTTCTTTTTCAAGATTGGCTATTCTAGGTCATTTGCACTTCCATATAAATTCTTCAAAAAAAGCTGTTGTGATCTTGATTGGGATTATATTGAATATATCAATTCATTTAGGAAGAACTGACATCTTACCAATACTAAGTCTACCAATCCATGAAAATGGTATTTCTCTCCATTTTTTAATGACTTCTTTAATTTCTTTCAACAATGTTTTTCAGTTTTCATCATATATTTTTACTAAATTTATCCCTAAATTGTTATGTTTTGATGCCATTTTAAATGATATTTTAAACATTTTATTTTCTAATTGTCCATTGCCATATGTATATGTATAATTGATTAAAAATTTTTTGACCTTATCAGATCTGCATTTAAAAAAATGTTTTTGTGTAATTGATTTTTATTTATTTATTTTAAAAAATTCTCATTTTTTCTTATTTCAAAGTATTACAAGGGTACAAGTCTTTTTGGTTATCATGTTTTAATCAGTTTACTTGTTTTATTCAGTGTTTATTATGCTACTAATCTCAGTTTATTTTTCTGTTCTATTTTTTTATTCAGTGTTTATTATGCTACTAATCTCAGTTTATTTTTCTGTTCTATTTTTCATATCTAAAAGCTTCATTCAAACTTTTTAATATCTTTTTTAAAATTTCAGAATATTATGGGGGTACAAATACTTTGGTTGCATATATTGCCTATGCACCGCCCAAGTCAGAGCTATAATCGTGAACATCCCCCAGACAGTGTGCCCCGCACCCATTAGGTGTGAGTTTTCCTATCCCCTCCACGCCCCCTCATCTGCCTGACCCCTGATGAATATTATTTCCACATGTGCACATAAGTATTGATCAGTTAGTACCAATTTGATGGTGAGTACCAGTGGTGCTTGTTTTTCCATTCTTGTGATACTTCGCTTCGAAGAATGGGCTCTAGCTTCATCCAGGATAATACCAGACATGTTAATTCACCATTGTTTTTTATGGCTGAATAGTACACCATGGTATACATATACCACATTTTATTAATCCACTCATGTATTGATGGGCACTTGGGTTGTTTCCACATCTTTGCAATTGTGAATTGTGCTGCTATAAACATTTGAGTGCAGATGTCTTTATTATAGAATGTCTTTTTTTCCTTTGGGTAAATACCCCGTAGTGGGACTGCTGGATCAAATGGTAGTTCTACTTTTAGTTCTTTGAGTTATCTCCATATGTATAATTGATTTTTAATATTGACCTCATACCTTGCATTCTTGATAAATTCATTTGTTGGTCTGTAATTTTTTAGATGGACTCCTTAGATTTTCTATGTTCAGAATCATGTTATCTGTGAGTAAAGATAATTGCACTTCTGCCTTTGCAATTTTTATAAATTTTGCAAATTTTGTTTATTTTTCTTGCCTTAATGCACTGGCTATAATCACCAATACAATATGAATAGAAATGGCGAGAGTGGCATCCTTTTCTTGTTCCTTATCATAGGGGAAAAGAGGCTTAATATTTCATTATTAAGTATAATGTTAGTTGTATATTTTTCATAGATGTCTTTTTTATCAGATCAAGAAAGTTCTTTTCTATTTTTAGATTGCTGGGAGTTTGAATTATAAATGGGTGTTGAATTTCAACAAATGATTTTTCAGCATCTATTAAGATGATCATTTGATTTTTCTCCTTTATTGTGATAATTTGGAAAATTGCCACATAAGCCAAACTCGCATTCTTGAAATAAACCCCACTTGGTCATTAGCTATCTATTTATCTATTATATATCACATATATACATATATATAGATGAATTGGATTTGACAATAATTTTTAAAGGATTTTTGTGTTTATGTTTGTGAGGGATATTGGTCTGTAATTTTCTTATAATACTCTTGTCTGGTTTTGGTATCAGGATTATACTAATCTCATATAATGAGTTGGGAAGTGTTCCCTCCTCCTATATTTTCTGAAAAATTTTATGCAAATTTTGTATTATTTATTCACTAAATGTTTGGAAAAAATCCCCATAGCAAACATCTGGACCTGGAGTTTTATTTGTGGGAATTAAAAAAATTATGAATGCAGTTTCTTTAAAGATATAGGGCTATTCAGATTTTCTATTTCTTCTTGTGTCAGTATTGGTAATTTGTATCTTTCAAGGAATTTATTCATTTCACCTAAGTTGCTGAATTAATTAGCATAAAATTGTTCATAATATTCCTTTATGTCATTTTAATGTCTGTAGGATCTGTAGTGATGTCTTCTCTTTTATTTCTGATACCAGCAATTTGTGTCTTCTCTCTGTTCTTCTCGATCGGTCTAAAGGCCCATCAATTTTATTAATCTCTTCAAAAAATCAGTTTTGGTTTAATTGGTTTTTCTTTATTGTTTATTTTCTATTTCAATGAATTCCACTCTTTAATATTTCTTTCCTTTTACTTACTTTGCTCCTCCTTTTCTAGACTTTTAAAATGGCAACTTAGATCATTAATTTTAAATCATTCTTATCTTTTATTTTATTTCTATTTTTAGAGATGAGGTCTTGCTATATTGTCCAGGCTGGAGTGCAGTGGCCATTCACAGGTACAATCATAGTGCTTTATAGTTTTGAATTCCTGGGCTCAAGCAATCCTCCTGCCTCAGCCTCCCAAGTAGTAGTGGGACTACAGGCATTCACCACCATGTCCAGCTATTTCTTATCTTTTAATATAAACATTTAAAGTTATAAAATTTCCTCAAAGCACTATTTTAGCTACATCCCACAAATTTGATGTTGTGCTTTCATTATTATTCAGTGCTCAGGCTCTCACTCCATTCAGGTCTGTGCTCAACTGTCAATGTCTTAGAATCTTTCCCTGATCAATCCATGTGGAATAGCTCCTTCACCCCTACAAGTCTTTATCCGTTTCCTATGCCTTATTTTTTTTTATAACACCTAACATTTTATTTTATAATATATTTATATATTATATATATAACATATATGATATAAAATTATGGTATGTTATAATTTATGTGTTCATCTTTTTATTATCTGTCTTCTACACTAAGCTCCTTAAAGGCAGGGACTATTTATTTTGTTCATTGATGTATCCCATCACTTTAGAAGAGCCCCATAAATATTTGTTGTTAAAAAATAATTTAAGACTTTGTGCAAATAATCCCTTCTCAGACGCCTTACCTGATGGCTTTATCTAATTCTCAAATTCACCTCATAGTTTATACCGTTTTTGTACTTGCTTATACTTGATCATTGATTAGAACTGTATCATTATTGTCTGTCTATGTCTCCCCCACAGACTATCCGCCCAAGGGCAAGGACTATGTCTTTATGCACCAATGTCCAATACAGAGCCTGACACAGAAGAGGTAAGCACATATTTGACAAATGAATAAATGAAGTGTCACTAGTCACTCCTGCCTTGCAAATCAACTGTGAACTCGACTTGGCTGTTAGACCAGAGGCCTCCCCATAAATCTCGAAGATTTAAATGAGCAAAACTTTTTAAGCTTTTTATTTTGTAAGATGGTGTTGTCTGTCTGTGATTTGGGCAATGAAACAGGTCTGCACCATGCTTTCCAGTTTAGAAAGCACTTTCCTATACATTATCACATTGGACCTTCACAACGTTCGTGGGAAGAAGGCATTGCTATCTTCATTTTCTAGATGAGGAATCATAAGCTCAGGACGTTGAAACCATGTAGCTAAGAACTGGAGAATTTGAGACTGGATCAAAGGTTCCTGAAATCTCCAGTCTTTTCTCAGCACCATAGAAAGAAGCATATGTGTGACCTGGAGGCAAGATGGGTTCCAAGGCCTCAGGGACCAGGCAGTGGAAGCTTTGGTATCCGGTAAGCTGGGTGGGCCCAGCAGGGGTGAGGTGCTTGCACAGGCCAAAGTGGGCACTGGGCTAGGGCTTTGTTGCTCTGATCCATAGACACGGTCTTATGTAAAGAAAAGAGCTCTTGGATTTTAAACCTGACCCCTCCCCATTATTAGTTAAGTGCCTTGGGCAAAGGGCTTCTCTCTGGGTCTTGATTTTCACATCTCTAAAATGGTGCTTTAACACCCACCTTCTAGAGTTGCTGTGAGAATGACATGAGAAACTCATGTAAGTGGATCTTTTAGGGGCTTTTATAAAGCAGCCCCTCTGCCTTAGATAATTTCCACGGGTCCCTGAAGTGCCTTTGTATCCATAATATTCTCCCTGGTGGTTTACTTGTTGTTGATATTGGACAAAGGAGCAAGAGACGGATGGAACAGCTGGGTAGAATGTGGGAATCTGATGACTGCCATTGTTCCATCATATCTGGGCTCCCAGAGGGTAAGAAATGGCCCTGACCCCATGGAGACAGTATGGGGATGAGGTCAGCTGGTAACAATCCACAGCATTTACTGAGCTCCTAATATTAATAAGGACAACCCAGTTGCTATCATTCACTGACTGCTATTTATTATTTATTCTGCACATAGAATAGATATGAGCCCAAATTCCTGGCTGGGTCCTGGAGGTCCCTCCCCACAAGCCATGGCAGTTTTCCTTCCTCTGATCTTTAGGCAGCTGGCTCTGCTCCCTGGACTCTGTCTCTGGCTCAGCTCAGACCCTCTGTGGGCCCCTTACCCTAAGATTAGCAGCAGCATAGATTGGATATGGCAGGATTTGACTCCAACCTATCTTTTCACCTGCATTTCGTGCCACTTATAGCCTACATCCCACACATTGGTCCCTCACAACCTTTCCTGGAACATGTCCAACACCATCCTGCCCCTAGACTTCTGCCTATGCTGTTCCGTTTGTCAGGAACATCCTTCCACCAAATCTTCTACTGGACCTTGACCACAGATCTTTGCTCAACTTGATGATTTTACCAGGACCACTTAATCTGTCAAAACCTGACCTGTTTTGCTTAGATGGACCACGAAGCTATGGTCTTGTAAACTCCAGTACATCCAAGGTAGGGGTGCCAGATTTAGCAAACAAACAAATAAATCAGGGCATCCAGTCAATTTGAATTTCAGATAAACAATGAATAGTTTTTAATATAAGCATGTCCACACGATATTTGGGACATACTTATACTGAAACTAATTTGTTATTTATCTGAAATTCAAATTTAACTGGGCATTCTGTATTTTATGTGGCAACCTAGTCCATGAGTTTGTAAACATATAATAGCTCTGCAGCCTTCTGGGAAGGGTGATGCTTTTGTTATGGCTTAGACTGGGAGAGGCCTGGAAATAAAGTTGGCCTGAGAGCCCATCTAGTCTCGGGCCCCCATTTCACAGACCAGAGAATGGAAGAACGTGCCCAAGTTCAAACAGCGGACAGGCAGCCGAGGGGAGGCTGGGATACAGGGCCCCAGATTCCCAGCCAAGGCTCCCTCCTGTGCCAGCAACTCTGTGCTCTGGGCTGATGGAGCGGCTCAGGTTCCCACTCCCCTGCCCCTGACCTGCCCTTGGCTGGCTTCAGAGGGGGGTCTGATGACGAAATGTGATCCTGCCATAAAATCTATACCAAACCAACTCTTCTCACAGCCCACCCACCCACCTCAAAGCGGGGTGCCTAATCCCCATTTATGGAGCCCAGCAGCTGGGCCTGGCCTAAGTCTTTGAATGTGAGCTTGGGGTACCCTACATCAGCCCAGTCTTGGCCAGAGGAACATGAGAGTGAGGACATGTAGGGAGGCTGAGCAAGTTGAGGGGCCAACCTGTCACGGGCCACCCAGCCTAAGGAGCACCAGTCAGGGTGAGAGCATCAAATCAGAGGCGCTGAAGACAGAGGGTCAGTACGGACACATCTTTCAGAGTGTGTACTCAGAGCATGGACATTATTCCAGCTGCCAAGGAGAGATATACACTGGAGGTTTAAAGCAGAGGGCAACACGGTCCTATTAGGAAGATGGATCGGGGACCCCTTAGTGAGAAGACTGTGGAAGTAATTTGGGTAGAATGGTTATAGATCTGACCCTAGGAGTGGTGGCAGGGTGGAAGTAGAGGGATAGCGGAGAGATGTCAGGACGTAGTGGTTGCACAACTGGGACTTGGAGAAGTTGAGAATGACGCCAGCCCCCAGCGCTCTGGTTTGGGTGGTGTGGTGGGCAGAGGTGCTGGTTCAGAGACAAGGAACACTAGGGAAGGCGCAGGAGGAAGCTGGTTGCCCTTTGGCCAACCGAGAAGGAGGGGCCTGTGGCACAGCCAGCAGAGATGGCTGAGGAAGATGTGAGCCTGGGGTCAGGGAAGACAGCTGGCATGGAGACGCCAAGTTGGTGTCATTCGCCCATGGACCTTGAGACTGCTGTTATTAAGGGCAGAAGAGAGAAGAGTGTAGGGGTGATTCCTGAGGAACGCAATGCTCAGAGCTGGGCAGGAGCAGAAGAGCACACAGAGGAGACTAAGAAGGCAGGTCGCAGAGGTAGGAGGCACCAGAAGATGAGGCCATGAGAGCCAAGGAGCAGTAGGTGCTCTGAGAGCCCCACAGGCCACGCGGGGCCGTTTTCACTGGATTTAGCAGCAGGCAGTTGGCCTCACACACCGTGGGTCAGGGGGCTTCTGGGGCTGTGCTGATGTGCAAATGAATGGAGGGGAGAATGTGTAGATTCTGAGTGTAGCCAAGAGATTGGGGGTGCAGTAGTTGGAGGAGAATGTGGGCTTGAGGGCGGGGGCGTTGTTGGTGAGAGTCTTAGGGAGTTTGCCCGCTGATGGGAAGGAGGGGGTAGAAAAAGAGAGGTAGAAGAAATTTTTCACACTTTCTTGACTCAACCCACAGTCAGACAGACATGTCCTTCCAGACCCAGGACACCTACACACACTGACACACACCTGAAACAAAGTTTCATGCCACATACCCACCTTTACTGTGTGTGACACACGCTCATGTTTTCTCTCCTTTTTTACTTTTAAAAACTGCTGGTCACAACACCCCAAGCTGAATATGTGGCCCTTGAATGGCTTACAACGGGCAGTTCAAGAAACCCCCGAGGTAGAAGATGTGGACAAAAAGGAGGAAATCAGTGGGCTGAGCCCTCTGGGGTGAACCCGGAGGGGCGGGGCAGGCTGCTCATGGGAGGAGGGACCCCGTTTGTCATCACAGTAACAGGGCTGGAGCTGAGTTGGGGAGGAGGCAGCAGTAAATGTGTGGGCTTTGTGGTTGAAAGTTGATGGCTTTTGTTTTCTCCCTGAAAGTCACCTGTTGAAAGGGCAGGGGAAGGAAGACAAAGGTTGGAGGATCTGAGGAGGGACTGGAGGATTGAACAGCCATTGTGCTGAGTGTAAGGAGCAGGGAAACAGTTGCATTTCCTGGCAGTTTTGAGGCCTGATGGAGGTGTCTAGCCATGAATTTAAAGTGGCACAGATTTATCTGGGATTTAGTGACGCCTAAGCAAGAGAGTCCCTTCTTCTTTAGTGGGGGACATTTAAGGCCTGGCACAGAACAAGGGCACGGGGATCATTTGGTGAGTGAATGAATGAGCAAATAGCTCAATGAACAAATTTATCAATTCAACAAATATTTATTGAACACCTATTGTACGCCAGGTGCTGTTCTAGGAGGGGAAAACAAGGGTGACAAGGGCAAAACTCCTGCCCCTTTGGAAGCAACATGTGCAATGGAACTTCTGGATTTCATGAGGCTTTTATGAGGATTATTATTTTTTTGTTTTGTTTTTTTCAAGGTGGCTAACCCAGTCCAGTGGAAAATTGGGAAGAATGGTCATCATCTTGCCCCATCTCTGTTTGTGTTCTATTTCAGCCTAAGATGAAGGGAGCATCATCTTTATTTCACTACCTCAGAGAGGCAAAGCAACTTATCCCAAGTCACACAGCACATCAGCAGAGTAGGTGGTGTGAGTTGAGGCAGCCATTTCCCACTTCCACTGCTGAGTTATTCCTGCTTACCACAGGACAATGTCTCCACAGATCCTGACTTTGGTAGGATGGTGGGGTGGGAGGTATGGGTGCCTGTATTTCAGTTTTCTGGAGAGAAATCTTGACATGCTTTTCTTTTTCTGTTTCCCTGGAGTGGAGCAAACAAAAGGCAGTGGGTCCATCATGCCAGTAGGTACCAGTTCCAGGCATGGCCTGTTGGTGGGAATGTCTGGCCTCAATGAAAGGTAAAGGCGCGTTCAGAACACAGCCGCCCCAGCTCCCACAACACAGACACTAGAGAGGGTGTGGGGAGTGGGATATCAGTATTTGTTAAAGTGTGTGTGAGCACAAGTGCATACACACAGACACACATCAACAGTACAGGTGCTTGTGCAAACACAAATGCACGAGTCCTCATTCAGACTCACAAGTATGGGTGTACACATGGAGTACTACTCAGCCATAAAAATGAATTAATACCTTTTGCAATGATCTGGATGGAACTGGAGACCATCCATCTACGTGAAGTATCGCAAGAATGGAAAAACAAACACCACATGTACTCACTATTAAATTGGAACTAACCGATCAGCATTCATGTGCACAGACAGAAGTGAAATTCAACAGAAATCATGCAGGTGGGAGGGGGGAGGAGGGGATGGGTGAAATCATACCTAATGGGTACAATGCACACTATCTGGGTGATGGGCACACTTACAACCTTGACTCAAGCAGTACAAAAGCAATCCGTGTAACCAAAACATTTGTACCCCCATAATATTCTGAAATTTAAAAAAAAAAGCAAAAAAAACCCCTTTTTTTGGTAGGAAAAAAACCCAAGTATGGGTGTACAGCCATACATACCGGTACATACACAAATACACTTATGTTCACACACAATGTGCATACATGTGGTCACCCAAGCACATGCACATACATCCAAAAGGACATATACATTTTATTTTATTTTGTTTTTTTTGAGACAAAGTCTTACTCTGTTGCCCCGGTTAGAGGGCAGTGGCATCATCAGCTCACTGCAACCTCCAACTCCTGGGCTCAAGTGATCCTCCTGTCTCAGCCTCCCGAGCAGCTGGGACTACACAGGCGAGGGCCACCACGCCCTGCTAATTTTTTCTATTTTTGGTAGAGAGAGGATCTCTTTCAGGCCGGTCTCAAAGCCCTGAGCTCAGGCGATTCTCCCTCCTCGGCCTCCCAGAGTGCTAGGATTACAGGCATGAGCCACCCGCCCATCCAGTGATGAGTGCCTGTCTCTGGACATATTCAAATGCACATACATTAAGTGTATACTCCTACGTGTGTAAGCAGGCACACACAACAAAGAATCAAATCAAATCTAGAAGTGTTCATCGAGGGTTGAATGATTAACTACTATGCATGGAGTACTTACTGTGTGCCAGGAGCTGGGGTAGGTGGGTACAGCTTTTATTTTTCTATTATTGCCCTCCTTTTATAGAGGAGGAAACGGAAGTATCAGAGCTGGGATTTGAACTCAGGATGGACTCTGCTCCCAAGTGTTTCTCTGGTTGCCCTCTTGCCCTGGATTCTGTCTAGACCTACTGCAAGTCGAGCAGCACCTCCCTCTTCAGAGAAGCCTTGTTCTGGCCCCACCCAGGGCCCCTCCTGCTCAGGTGCTTCCACAGCGTCCTTCCCTGGCGGGGGCGGAAGGAACGGCTGGGAACAAGTTTGCAGGGCGAGCAGCCGGCCGGGGACGTTCAGCCGACTCTGCTGGCAGCCCCAGCCGGAGAAGGAGCGCTTTCCGAGCGAGCTTTTCCGGCCCGTGCCCGCGCTCTCGTCCTGCGGGAGAACCGCCCCCGAGGGCCGCGTCCCCGGCCGTCGCTCGGCGCAGGAGGCGGGGCGGGCGGGCTCCCGCAGGGGCGTGCGGCGGGCGGGGACAGCGCGCGGGCGGGCGCGGCCCGCGGGGGCGGGGCGACGAAATGGCTTTTCCAGATTAGGGGCCAGCCTGCGCTGTTGACACAGCCATAAGTTTTAATGAGAAATTTTGAGTATTTGTGTGGGAGACGCGGCCTCTGTGTGCACAGATGCCGCGGGCTGGCGGCGCGGGGGGCCGCCCTCCCCGGGGCCGCCGCGGCCACGGGCCCGGCACGGATTCCTTTCAGGCAAGGGGGAAACATTTAAACTCGCTCACCTTTGAACTGCCAGGGACGCTGTTTACCTTGGCTGCCCGAGTGGCAGTTTTACAGATATTAAATACCGACCCGAGGCTGAGCCGGGGCGCCCTCGACCCCACCCCCGCCCGCGGCCGGGCCGGGCGCACGGAGCCGCGGTGCCCACTCTGCCGGCGGCGGGGCTTTCGCGAGGGCGCCCGGGCCTCCCGCACACGGCCTTCTGAATTTTGTGCTGGGGAGACGCCCTGGGGCGACCCCTTCTCTTCCACGCCTCAACCCATTCATCTCCTAATCCCATTTTCTGTGTCGGGGCCGAGTGGTGCGGAGGAGGCCGAGCGCTGTCTGGGCCCTGCTCACACATTTCTCGGCGTCACTGCATCTAGAAAGGGGACGTCTTCGGCGGCATAGGCACCTTCTGGGCAGGGCTCGGGTTGCCTGGCTCTCGTCTTCTCAAGGGATTCCTCTGTCCCCGAAGATCTCTAGGGGACGGAGGAGGGCTCTGCCCGAGCCCCAGGCTTCAGCGGGCAGTCAGAGGGCTCCCTGCAGAGGCACAAGCCATGTTGATTTTACGGAGAAGGCTGCTATGCACATTTCACTGCTGATTTATTGGTTTTTAACTAGATCCTTATGCTGGGCTAAAAAAGCCATCTTGCACTTTGTGAGGCTCTGCTGACTGCTGCCGAAAATGACACGCAGGGGCTCCTCTGGCCTTCCCCCTCCCACCTCACCCCACCCAAACGGCCGAGGTAGAGGTGTGAGCAGGGAGTCCTGTTCTGAGGAGGGAGCCTCAGCCTGCAGCCTCCCTGCCCTGACCACCTGTGGTGTGCACTGGGGTGAGTGTGTTTGTGTGTGTGAGAATTTATGGACCTGAAGGGAGGGGCTGGAAGAGGGGCAGGGTCCAAGTTGAGCCTGGGCACATACTGCCTGCCTTTTTTCCCTCGTGCCCACAGAGCACTTGTCATATATTTTAATGAACTTTGGGGTTAGACAAATCTAGGTTGACATCCTGGTCACTATCCCAGCTGTGTGATTTGGGAAAGTTAAGTGACCTCTCTGATCCCTGAATACTCATCTTTGGAATGGGTATGATTTTGATCTACGATTGAGAATCACATGAAATATTCTATGAGCCACACTAACCCAGTGCCCAGCACACAGACAGGGCTTACTGATTAGATTCCCTCCAAATTCTTCCTCCCACCCTGGCTGGTCACTCCTGATAAAGGGAAACTCGTCAATACAGGGGGTGGATGACTTCACACTGTCTCCTGGTACTACACACAGTGCTTCATAATTCAAATGGAAAATTATAGACTAATAAGTACCATAAGTTTATCAATTGTAAAGCACTTTTAACCCATTAGCTCATCAAATCCTCATAAAAGTTCTGCGACAGAAGAGATAGAACAAAAAAAGTAGCAAAGTAATTTTACCCAGAGAAATAAAGGGATTTTATCACAGTACTGTGATTTGAAGGCAGGCCAGACAATTTCTAGCCTAGAGTGCTTTTCCTGATGTCATGACTATGTCTTCTGTTATTCAACATCACTCCCTTTCTCGGGGAGAGTGGTTTTGTGGAAAAGGAGGATTTTAGATAGAGGGATGTTAGGTACACAAATGGTGTACTTTCAGGCATGGGAGCAAAGGGGAGCTGTTTTAGGGGACGGGGGACCCATATGGATACCCACCTGTAGGAAAGGCTTCTTTGGTCCGCCCTGGAAGAGCAACCAGGTCTGATTGAGACCCCCAGAACTCAAGGAGCCAAAGGAGGACGCTGGCCGCATCTGCAGAATCCATCAGGCTGCTTGATGGGTCGCCGTTAAACAAAGATGGGATAAAGTTACATGTGTTTTCCGTGGGAGTTGGCTCCAATTTCAGCCTGATGATTTAGTCAGGTGTAAGCATGAAGTTTCCAATTTAGAGAAATAAATCTCCAGTGATTTTATTATCCCCTGTTTTACCCTGACACCCAACTTCACCCCGGCCCCCTGTCAAAGCCCTCATGATGTGTTTATATAGGGCGCACTGTAATTGATTGGCGTGCAATAGAACATGACACAGAAAATGTGGCCTTCCCCACCAGGCCCAACTCTGGGAGCTTCCATATTTCATCATCCCCCGGGCCCAATCCAAGGCCCCCACTCCTGTGGCCACAAATTCCTGGGATTCTGGGTTGTCTGAGAATGGGAGCACAGGGCCAAGGGGTCCAGCCAGACCCCCCAAGGTGGCCTCAGAGGGTGTTTTGGCCTGTAGATGTGGGGGTGAAGAACACTGGACAGAGGCATCTGCCCTGGCTCAAGGCTGGTTAGGGTGGCTGGACTCATGACCTCAGAGGTCCTGCCTACTCTGGGAGCAGCCAAATTGAACCATCCATAGCTCTAAGATTTGATAATTCTAAAGTTCTAAATTTCTGAAATGGTCAATTTCTAATCTGTTGTTTCAAGTATATATAAATCTGTGGTTCTAGATTTATGATTCTATCATAATACTATGTAATACATGCAATGCTATGGTATACTATGGCAATACTTCTAATAAATATGAATATAAATATAAATGTGGATTTGAATATTGACATCAATGCTAAAACCAATCCTAGTTCCACTGTTACCATTTATTGAATGCTTTAACGTGCTCAGCACTGCACTAGGCATATTACAGAATTCTTTCATTTGATTCTCCCAACAACTCTGTGAGGAAGACATTATTATCTCCATTTTATACGTGATACCACTGAAGATCAGAGAGGGTAATAATTTGTTCAAGGCTATACGATTGGTCTGTGTTTAAGATTCTGAGATTTTGTTATTCTTGCCCATAAAGTAGCCTAGACAAAGTAGAAAAGCAGACAGATACGGGTGAGAAGCAATCCCAACCTCATGGGTTATTGTCAAGAGTGCACTGAATAAGTTCTCACAGTGTTGGCACAATTGTCATTGACTCTGTCCTCAGCCCCACGATGGGTATCAGGGTAGAGAATCCCCAAGTTTCAGGGTAGAGAATGAGGGCCCAGATTTCACCAAACCTGGATGATGGGGGAGTTTGCTTCTGATTCCTTTCGAAGCCTACAGTTTTTGAGTCTGAAGGAAAAAATCACACACGTGTAGCTCAACCTCTCAACCAGGATCGGGACTCTTGCCTGCCCCAGCCCCCTGATTGGGTGGGGGCACTTTCTCTTTGCGCATCTCTAGTGACAGGGAGCTTCTACGTAATAATGAGCTAAACTCTGCTTTTCTGTAGCTTTGACTCAGTGATTCTGACATCCTGTGGGTCTCCAGAGCAAATCTACTTCCTCTGCTCCATGACTTTGGAGATTTTGAGACACAGTAAATCAAATGTCTACTTACTTATTCACCCTCCCACCCATTTAGCACCCCTCCCACCCATCCTTTTATCCATTCATCCGTCCATCCATCCATCCCTCCATCATCCATTAATCATACACCCATCCATCTCTCCATCACCCATCTATTTATTCATTCACAATCCACTCGTCATCCATCCATCAATACATCCACTCTTCCCTCCTTTTTTCTATCATCCATCAATCTATCATCCATCCATCTAATGGTGCAGCCATCCATTGTTCATCCATTCATCCATTCACTCACTTACTCATTCACTTATTTATTAATTTGTTCACAGACAACCACTCAAATGGTACTCATTAGGCACTTTGGGGAAGGAAACAAAGATGAATATGCCCTCAATAAGCTTGGGAGGGAAAATTAACCAGACTCACACCTACAGAACTTACTTATTCCAAAATGTCAACAATCTAGGAACTTTCTCAGAAATTTGTTAATGAGTGTCCAGTAAAAGGTTGAGGCTCTAAGTGAAGTCAGGATCCAGAGGAGAGAGCGGCCAGTGTGAGGTGGGCTGCTCGGGCTGTGCATTACGTGCTTCATTGTACAAACTGGTATCTCAGACATGATCCTGCCTGGGCCAACGTTGAAGTTTTGCACTGTGCTTAATCTTGATTCCATTCATTGATTTATTTGTCCAACAGATACTTTTCGAGCATTATTACCTGTCAAATTCTTGGGTATGGTGGTGAATAACACAGACAGATCCTTGCCCTAGTTGAGCTTATCATCTAATATGGGAAAGGAATGCTAAACAAGTGCCTAAGATAATTTCAGATAGTGATAAGTGTTATTTAAAAAAAGGTCAGAAGGGCACAGAGCAGAAAGGAAGATGGTATTTTAGAAGGGAAGATCTTGGGAAGACTTTTCTGAGGATGTGACATATGGGCAAGAATAGGAATCCCTGGGGGTGGAAATTCCTGAATTTCCACTGGAGAAGGGAAGGAGATGGACAAGGGGACTAGCACGATGGGAGGCTTGGGCCTCAGAGCCCCCAAGGGGCCAGGACAGGGTGGAGCTCAGGAGAGGCCAAGGGTGAAGACAAAATGAGTGCCTTGCCTTTGGGGACAGAGGAGAGAGATTTTATTCACTGAATATAAAAACAAGAGCTGAATGGAGGTAGTCTCAGGCTGGGAGTCCAGATATCTGGCCTCTATCCTAGTCTCTAGTTTGCTGTGTGCTATGACTTGGATATGGTTTGTTTGTCCCCACCAAAACTCAAGATGAAATTTCATCCCCAAGGTGGTGGTGTTAGAGGAGGGGCCTAGTGGGAGGTGTTTGGGCCATGGGGTGGATCTCTCATGAATGGCTTGGTGCTATTCTCACAGTAGTGAGTTCTCACAGGAATGGATTAGTTTACTCAAGAGTGGGTTCTTATGAAGCCAGGATGTCTCTCTGGTTTCCTCTTTTCACACATGTCTGCTTCCCCTTTGACCTTCTCCGCCATGTTTTGAACTAGCACGTGGCCCTCACCAGAAGCCAAGCAGATGCCGGTGCCATGCTTTTTGTACTTCCCAGCCTGCAGAGCCATGAGCTAAATAAACCTCTTTTCTTTATAAATTATCCAGTCTCAGGTATTCTGTTATAGCAACACAAAATGGACTAATACAGTGCAGGATCTTGGAAAATCCCTTTCCCTCTTGAGAGCTCAGCTTCACTCACTAAATTAAGGACTTTAAACTAGATGACTCTTGTGAATCTTTCCAGTTAGAACATACTTGGTCTGAATTGATATAAAATAGGCTAGAATTTCAGCAAGAGGGAGCCAGGTTAGATATCAAATGCAACTTCCAGCAGAACAATTTGCCTACCATTGGAGTATATTTTGCCTTCTAGCAACTTGGCAGCCAGACATAGGGTCTGTTCTGGGTCCAGGTGGGATCTAAGCCTCAGGGACTTAATTGTACCCACTTGTATCCAAAGATGTCCCATGGGGCCAGGCATGGTGGCTCACACCTGTAATCCTAGCACTCTGGGAGGCCGAGGTGGGAGGATCGCTTGAGCTCAGGAGTTTGAGACCAGCCTGTGCAAGAGCGAGACCCCATCTCTACAAAAAATAAGAAAAATTTGCCAGGTGTGGTGGTGTGCCCCTGTAGTCCTAGCTGCTTAGGAGGCTGAGGCAGGAGGATTACTTGAGCCTAAGAGTTCGAAGTTGCAGTGAGTTGTGAGTGCATCACTGCACTCTAGCCTGGGTGACAGAGCAAGACCCCATCTCTAAAAAAAAAAAAAAAAAAAGAAGAAATCCTGTTACCCTGATGGAGAAGCCATGTGGAGAGAGAGAGTCAGATGACCTAGTGTGTCCCAGCTGAATCCAGACTTCCAGCCATCCCCATCACAGTGCCAGACACATAAGTGAGCCATCTTGGGTATTCGGCTGACATGTGGGGCGGAAGAACCAGTTAACTGAGTCCAGTCAACCCATTAGGAGAGTACATTAAATTACCCCAGAGCCTTTCACTGACTCCATCTGCCAAATACTTTTTGTTCAGGGAGAAAACGTGGTTCTGTCCGTTATATTTCTGAGTGACGGCAAACCTATCTCCTGCATGGAAATTCTCCAAAAAGGGTCTCTATTGTGCCATCATCAAAGAGTACATCTGGTCCCAAGGCTGTTCCTCTACTAACTATCTCGAGAGGTGGGATGGCTGAATGGGGAAAATTCTAGACAGGGAGGCCAGGGGGCTGAACTGTAGCACCAATTCTGCTGCTACCCTGCTGTGTGAACTAGCCATCGCTTCTGTGGTGCTTTCCATGTTCCAGGCACATGTATAAGTGTTTTGTACATATTCACTCATTCAAACCACAAAATAACTCTAGGAAATAAGTTATGATTATTGCCCCATCTTACAGATGAAGAAGTTGAGGCACAGAAATGTTAAATAACTTGTCCAAAGTCACATAGCTAGGAAGCAGTGGAACCCATCTCTTTCTTGGACACAAGGGTCTGATTTTGAGATTCTAGAATTTCATGGATCTAGGAGTCCAAGATTCAACAACTTTTAAGGTTCTGGTAGTCTACGATCCCATCAGTTTGAAGATCTTTGAATTCACAGATCTTAAGATTCTAGAATTCTCACATTCCAGTTTGAAAAAGCAAATGCCTGCCATCTGTGTGGTAGGGGTCAGGGGACATGATGGGAAATGACAGAGCTTGAACCCGCCGCCCTGCCTGGCCCTCTGCTCCTGGAGTTAAAGATGCTGCCGCTGCCCTTCAGGCGCTTACTTCATTTCTCTGAAACCCAAAACCTCTCTTGGAACTGGGAGCCCTGGGTGGTATGAGAGCAGGAGGGAGACCTCCTTGCCCCATAACGCCTGCAGCATCCGCGGAGAGGGGCCAGAATAAGCAGTGAGACCAGGACTCGGAGTTCCCTGAGAATGATAACATTCTCTGCATCCCGCAGACCCCAAATAAACCCACGTTGTCCTCAGGCGCTGCTGAGGCCTGAGGAGGGAAGGGAGGGGTGGTGGGAAATGGCTGATGTTTCCATAGGCCCCACCACCCTGGGTGTTGTGTTTCTCTTGGAGCGGGGGCCACATGACTAGTGGCCCTAGAATAGCTGTGTGCTCCAGGACCATGGGGAGGCCATCCAAGGCCCGGAAGCAGGGCTGGCTGGCCGCGTTGTGCAGGCAAAGATAAGGGGCCAGGTCAGGGTTGACATGTGGAAGCGTTTAGGAGCCTGGGAGATTGGACACTGCAGAACGAAATGTCCTGGAGGGCTTGCGGGGCCCAGGGGTTACTGACTTCAGCAGCTTCATTCTATAGATGGCAAAACTGAGGGGAAGAGAGTTGCTGCCATGGTAGCACGGAGCTCAATAAAACCTCTGGAATTGACCTCAACACGGTCAAACCCCTGTGCTTCAGCTACACCAACTAGTGCCTTTAGCCAAAACTGTGGGCTTTTGCTCATGTTGTGCACTCAACCTGGAATGCCCTTTCACTCCCTGCTTTGCCTGTTGAAATATTTATCTTTCAAGGCACAGCCCTGATGCTACCTCCTCCAGGAAGCCTTCCTTCATCACTTCCCTGTCTCTGATGTCCTCTCAGCCCCTTCCCTGAGCACCGAGAGCATTTCATCTGCTCCTCTTTTTTGCTATATGTCACTTCCTCCTTCAGGGTAATAGTAACAGTTGGTGTTTTCATTCAGATACTATAGGCCAGGCAATTTACATGCGTTTCCTTTTCGATAGATTGGGTCCTAATCTTCTGGATCCTTGAGTCTGGCCTTTTGACTGAATCCAAATTTTACAGAACAGATCCTTTTAATAAAGGGATTTGTCTGTGAAGTTTGGATTCGGTTGAGGGCCACATGTGGCCTTGAGGCCGCAGGTTCCCTGCTCCTGGATTAGGAAATTGAAGCCCTGAGAAACAAAGTAATCTGCCTGAGGTCACATACCCAGAAAGTTCCAGAGAAGAGATTCACACCTGGGTCTGACTGGCTCCCGTGTCCTATACCCAAGGCCCAGGTTCCTAGCTCCCTAAAGGTCACTCATCTTCAAGGACTTGGATCTGGTTCATGCTGCCTTTTTATTTTTCATCTACACATCTGCCCCCCATGTGTCCCCTCCCTGACAGCTCTTTAATGACAGGGGTCCTGTTTCTCTCATTGAGCTGTCCCAGGGTCTGGCCCAAAAGTGCTCAGTGAAGGTTGGATTAATGATGGACTCTGAGGCCGCACAAGGTGGAGTATTTTGAAGGTTCCAGATGGTGAGTGTCCAGGGTGCTTCTGGCCTCTGGTCTCCCTGGTGACTGCTTCCTGAAAGATGGGAGCTGAGCTAGGCAGTGCCTGCAGGAGCCACAGAGGGGCTGTTCGGCTGGAGTGGAGTGCCATGCTGCTGAAAATTGTCTACGAGCCACAGCTGGGAAGGCACTGGGACCTGGCAAGAGGCAGCAGGGATCCACGGTGGGTTCTTGGGTGGCAGAGTCACAGAGATTCCCAGGGTAGCTCACTAGACTTCTCTCCCAGCCTCTCCTGCGGCTCTTGCCTCTGCTTTTGGTGGCAAGGAGTTTACCACCTCACTAGAGGGTGACCCTGTGGTGTTTCTGGAAAGAATTCCTGGGTAGAGGCATCTGGAGATGAGGGAGAGGTGGGCATGGGATAGTTAACTCCTCAGTGCTGACTGGCTGAGTACCATGCGTCATAAGCACAGTGCTGGGCACAGTGTCACAAATTGCCCTGTCTTCTGACCGATAGTGGGTAGCCTGGGTTACAGTTTCAAAGCTCATTCAAATGTGCACCATGTGCACCATGTGCACCTAAAGGCCCAGGCTTTGGGATCAGACAGGTGGGGCCCCAATCCCAGCCTCACCACCTACCAGCCCGGTGCCTTTGCACACAATTTAGTCTCTCCTAACCTCAGTTTCCTCATGTGTAAAATGAGCATAAAGACCCCTATTTCTTGGGGTGTAGAACAATTGGGCCGCAGGAGTGCTTGGGAAATGATGTCCATCCCTACAACGCTATGTCATCCTTCTCTATCTTGTCTCTCCATTTGGTCCTCTTAGGGTTCCAACCACGTTTCATGTGCCAACAACTGCAAACCTCTATCTGCCTCTAGATCTTTCTGTAGCTGCAGACTGTCTGCCCAGCTGCCTCCTGGTCAGTGGCTCCTGGCTTTGGGACCAGAAGCCCGGGTCAGCTCCCAAAGGTGCTTGGCTCTCTGACTGTAAGGTTTGCAGGCCCGTGCTTTTCTCTCTAGCCTCTCTGTTGGTGGCCTTTCTCCTGTCTGTTCCTCTGGTCCCTGCTGCAGCAACATGGGATGTTTCTCAGTCCCCTCAGTGTGACTCGACTTGGCTCTCCTGCCTCCCAGCCTGTGCTCACCCTCACACTTCTGCTCGCAACACCCTTCCTCCCTCTCCACCCACCTCTTACTTCTTCTTTTGGTTTGGATGTCACCTCCTGAGACCCAGATTGCTACGGTTTGAGTGTATGTGTCCCCCCAACCCCTATATTCATGTGTTGGAACCTAGCGCCAAGGTGATGGTATTAAGTATTAAGAGGTGGGGCTTTTGGGAGGTCACTAGGTCATGAGGGCAGAGCCCTTGTGAATGGGATTAGTGCTTTTATAAAAGAGGCTCAAGGGAGCTGGCTCACCCCTTCTGCCACGTGAGGACACAGCAATAAGATACCATCTTCGAAGCAAAGAGTGGGCCTTCGCCAGATACCAAATCTGCCAGCACCTTGATCTTGAACTTTCCAGCCTCCAGACTGTGAGAAATAAATTTCTGTTGTTTATGAATTACCCAGTCTAAGGCATTTTGTTATAGCAACCTGAATGAACGGAGACACAGACGATCTAGGTTCTATGGCTCTTCCCCAAGGTTGCAGGATGAGTGTTGGGTGAGTGTCTTTAAAGGGCATGGGAAAGAAGACACACCTTCAAGGATCCTGGTGGAGGTAGTGGTGGTGGGGGCAACCGGTCATTCATTCATTGTTTCACTCATTCATTTAGCAAACATTCACGGAGCTCATACTCTGGCACTATGGCTTGTGTTGGAACACTGAAGGCAGATGCACAGCACAGGCTTACGAGTAGTGACTTAGCTGTTCACCTGACCAAAGTATGTGTACTGATCCTGCCACTTTCTGACCGTGTAACTTTGACAATTTATCTAACCTCTCTGCGCTTTGGATCCCACATCTGTAAAATGGGGTAAACGTGGGGCCTACCTCTTAGGATTGCTGTGAAGATGGTGAGTAGGGATAGTCCTTGTTAAGTGGTTAGCTGAGCTCAACCTTTAGTCATTTGGTGCTTACTGACTGTTACTGCAAAGTCTCAGCTGGACGGCCAAAGGGTAATATTATTAAGAATAAGACTCAGTCCCCATACCCTTCAGAGTCTCTGGAGCTGGTGGCAGAAACTGGCCTATACAGGGGAAATGATAATAAGGATATGGTGGTAGCCAGATAGGGGTATATAAGAGTGGAGTCAGGACCAGGTCCCAGGTTTTTGACCACAGCATTGTGCTACTCAGAGGTGTGATCTCAAAAGTTAAGTGTGTTTCACTGGATTGTGAACACCTTGAAGGCTGGGAGCTCATCTGCTCCAGCTATGTGGGCTGAGCACAGGGTGATGCACCCGACAATGTCTGGCGGAAGACTGAATGAGTACGTGAGATTACGAATGAGTGATGGCAATGGGAGGCTCTACGCCTGGCCGTGTGGGCAGGTGAATGGGAGGAGGGGGAATAGTCTTGACTCTGCCCAAGGTAGTTAATCCTTTTAAAACTTAGTTTCTTTAGCTATAGAATGGGCATCAGCCATACAAACCACACAGTGGCTTTGAGGGTTTAATGAGATCATGTGAGCAAAGCCCTTGGCATTGGGCAATGAATGTGGCTTTGGGGAAAAGCAGCAGGATGAGCACCTGGCATAGGGCTGGGGCTGCTGACCGCTGCAGATCAGGCGGGTCTTACAGGTCCCCTCCAGCTGAAGGGTACACTGTCCTCTGAGGGGAGGAGGTCGGCGTTGGACGAGGGTGGGACTGTCTGTCCAGCTGTGCAAGGAGCCACATGGGCAAACAGAGCTGTCTGCTGGTGAGCAAGGCCATCCCTGCTGGCCTGTCACACACAATAATCCAGGACTTATCTCTTCAGGTCAGCTTGGCCCTTCTTTTGGGGAAGAGCTGTCACTGCACTGTCTTCCCTAACTCTGGGAAGAGCTGTCCTCCCTGAGGGGCTATCGCCGGCTCGGGAGGCATCTTCAGCTCAGCTCAGACTGCATGGTCCAGGATTTGAAGCCAGTGTTAATTGACCGTGCAGTTGTTCATGTAGCAAGAACTTTCTTGGCACCTGGGAATTCACTGAAAATAACAGTCCCTTCCACAGGCCCAGCACCCTACAGTTTGCATAATCTCTTCCCCTCCCCTCTCACTTGACAAATTTCCCTCTTCGGCTTCCTTACAAGACTTGGGAGATAAAATAGGATTTTCATGATTATTCATCAGAAAAGGAAGCTGAGGCCCAGGGAAGGGGAGTGACTTGCCTAAGGTTAGGAGCAAGCCCAGGGCAGAACTGCCCACATCCTGACGTCTAGCCAGGCGTCTTTGCCCTGCACTCATGGGAGGGGCCCTCCTGGAGGGCCACAAGGCCTGGGGAACACTGGATTCCATGATCTTTAAGTTCATCCTCCACTCTTTAGTTGGCCATCTTGCATTTTTGAGGATTTTCCTTCCCCTTACCTCAGCAGAGGCTCAGGAAGGGGCCTGACAGTATAGAGCCAAGCTATGTGGGGACTTCAGTGTCTGCTATACACAGGGTGTACATGGTACATGGAATTGGGGGTGAAAGGGGCTTATAGGGGTTCCCTTTTCACGGAGGCTATTAGGGCACCAGAGAGAGAGGTGATTGGGGGTCCTGGAGCGAAGGCAGGAGGGGGGCCCTTCCCCACCCTCGTCCAGGAGGCAACACAGAGTTCTGGTTAAGGATACTCTGTCACCAAGTGCACAAGCTTCCTCCACCTCTCAGGGAGCAAGTTACTTCTGTCTCTGTGCCTCAGTGTTCTCAGTCCTAAAATGGGCACAATCATACCACTACAGGTCTCATTGGGTTGTCAAGAGCATTAAATGAGGTAATACAGGTAACGTGCCTGGAAGAGTGTCTGGAGCACTCTGGAAACCTTCCCCATGACCATGATTTGCTTTGTGCTGGCCAGCCAGGAGGGAGGGAGATAGATCTTTCACAGTTGGATCCTTCCTCTCCTTGGGGCAGTCCCCAGCTCAGGGGTTACCTGGGAGGATTACTTTCTTGCCCCAGGCCTGAGCTGGGGAGGGAAGAGGCCAGGCTTCGAGGACTGTGGTGTGGTGCTGAAGGCGCCCCTGCCTCGCAGCCCCGTGCCCAGCCCGTCCCCCACGATAAATCATGAACATATTCTTAATGATTATTTAAAGCTCTTGGCTGCATGCCCATCCTGGAAGGGCCATCTCAGCCCTTGTCAGGCCACGGCAGATCGAAGGGAAGCTTGCACATTACTTATTGAGGATGGCTGCTTTTATTCCATTATTTTTATAATAGACTCACTGACAAAATATTGTTCTTGGCCCCAGCCTGGCCCCTCTGTGTGTGCTCAGAGGTAACAGGCTGCTCTGGCCAGGGAGCAGCAAGTTTCCCATCATGGGGAGAGGCAGGCATGGACTCCACAGTTCCTTGTCCACTGGAGTGTTACTCACAGAATGAGAAGGGAATGAGCCTTGCATGGTTAGGAGCCTGGTGTAGTGAACCGCAGGCTTGGGCCCAAGCCCCCTCAAGTCAGTAGTGAGGGGAGAGAGAGGGGGAAGAGGGGTTGTGTATGCTTCCAGGTTCTCCTTGTAATATTCAGCAAACATTTCCATTGAGTACACATTCTCAGACCACCCCCACCACACATTGCCAGAGCCTCGAGCGCTTTTGAGGACCATCTAGAACAGTGATTGTCAAACTGTGCCTCATGAACCCTAGGGTTCCTCAGAAATAACACCAAATTGGAATCAGATTGTGGCATGTAGAGAAGTAGCAGAGCTCTGGGCCTCCCACCCCATCCTCAGCCCAAGAAGCCCTGATTTTATTTTGCTTTGACTTTGAGCTTTTTTGTAAGGCTTTATTTGAAGAAAGGATTCTTCTGGTTAAAGGAAAAGTTTGAATATCATTGCCTAATTCTTTTATTGTACAAAAAGAGATCGAGAGAGGGGACAGAGTTGCCCAAAGTCACACAGACATTTGCAGAGTAAGGATCCATCTCCTGGCCCCCAGTTGAGTGAGGAGCTGGAACCAGCACATAAAATAATCAGAGAACAAGAAACACTGGAACAAGTTTGCAGAGGTATCCCAGGGCATGAATTTTTTCATGTGTGTCCATCCTGTCCAGGTGTGTGTGTAGGACCCCAGAAGTATGCACCCGCTCAGGGGTCTTTGTCTTCTTGGGCTGCTATTACAAAATACTATAGACTGGTGGCTAAAACAGCAGAAATTTATTTTCTCATAATTCTGGAGGCTGGAAGTCCAACATCAAGGTGCCACCTGCCAGCATAGTTGGGTGTTGGACAGGGTTCTCTTCCTAGCTCGCAGACAGCTGCCTTCTTGCTCTATCCTCACCTGATGGGGGAGAGGGAGGGAAGGAGGGGGAGAGATGGAGGGGGAGAGGGAAAGAGAGAGCTCAGGTTTCTTTCTCTTTTTATAAGACCATTAATTCCTCCATGAGGGCCCTACCCTCATGACCGAATCTAACCCTAATTACTTCTCAAAGACCCCCACCTCCAATATCCCACATTGTGGATTAGGGTTTCAACAAATGAATTCTGGGTGGGACACAAACGTTCAGTCCATAGCACAGGAGTCTTCGTTTTCTTCGGCTTAGTTAAATTGGTCTCCGTTGGCATTCGGCAAGTGTATAACCACTGGGAGTCCAGCTGCCCTGCCTAACCTCAAGGGTCAGCTTCCTGAGACTCCCATGGTCCAAGGTTCAGGGTCTTTGGGGAAAACAGCGCTGGGGAAAAGCATCTATCAGGCGGGGTCCCAGGAGGAAACATATGGCACACTCAGGTTGGTTAGTGGAGGTTTTTTTTTTTTTTAATAGTGGTAAAATATATATAACATAAAATTTATCATTTTAACCATTTTTAAACATACAGTTCAGTGGCATTAAGTATATCCACACTACTGTGCAACCATCACCGCCATCCATCTCCAGAACTTTTTCATCTTCCCCAAGTGAGACTGTGCACCCGTGAAACACAAACCCTCATTCTTGCCTCCCCTCTGCCCCTGGTACGCATTGTCCTACTTTGTCTCTATGGATTTGCCCATTCAAAGTATGGAGGGGAGTTTCTAAAAGGGACTATTTACAAAAATGTGGGCAGGATTTAGGAAAAGCAACAAGAGATAGGGCAGTGTCCTGGGGCTGGTAAGGCCAGGAAGCTCTTACCAACCTGGACCTGATGGGGCAAAGTCAGGGCAAAGTTCCTGCAGCCCGGAGAGACTGCCCTATGGCAGGGGCTGCCTGTGGGGGGCTGTTGCTTTCCTGTTCCAGGGATGTGCCAACTCCTGGAGGGACCACAGAGGGGAAGTAAATACCTCATCCTCTCCCCTGCCTCCCTCCAACTCGCCTGTCGCCACTATCCTATAACGTGGTCCTTACAGACCAGCCTGGATGCAGGGTGGGCAGTGGAAGACGGTGAGCTCAAAAGCAAGCTGATGGAAGGCCTCAGAGCTGTTTAATTACACGAAAATAAACCACAGAGGCAGCACACTAAATTAAAAGGCTCTTGTGGCAGTTTGTATATTGTACGTGAGTGACAATGGGAAGGTGTAATGAATTTCCATTTCCTGTCCCTTGCTCCCTGGCAACGTCTCACACTCAATGATTGGCTTGCAAATTTGTTTGGCTTTGTGACAGATGACATGCATGCTGAGAGGTGCTCCCCTGCCCCCCAGCGTTGGCTTCTCTGACGGAATGGCCTGGGCCTTTCTGAGTTGCGGACTTCTGCTGTTGGAAGAGGAACAAGCTGTGAGTGGCCTTTATTTAACTTTCAGAGCAGAGCTGAGGAGGTATTTCTTAAGTCCCTTCACCAGTACCTGGGCTGTGGTATGTATCTTAGCTCTGCCCAGGTGACTTCTTGCTAAAACCTTTCCATCACCTCTCACTAGCGCACATCTGGAATGCTCTCTCTCTGTCCTCTCTCTCCCTTGCTTCATCCTTAAATATTCTAAGCCCAATCCACCCATCTGAGCGCTCCCCTCCTTCTCACCCTCTGGTACGCTACTGCCCAGAGCCTTTCTGCACCCCTGAAATGATGGGTGATTTTGACTTTCTGTGTCTGGGGAGGGACCTCAGTCTCTAGCAGCCCTGCCTGTTTGGGGGGGGGGGTGCTCAGTTGGGAAGCAGGCACTGCTGAGGGACAGGATCCCTGTGCCCCATCTAGCTCTTACCTTCTGCCCAGGTAATAAACATTGTGGGATGATGATTACTTTCTGGGAACTTTGCATGCATTGATAAACTTATTTCATTATCACAACAACCCTGTTCAGGAGGTATTATTCCTGTTTTGTGGAGGAGAACTATGAAGTGTGGAGAGGTCAAATGACTTATCAAAGGTCATACAGCTGTCTGTCATAGAGCTAGGACTTGATCTGAAGGCAGGCCAGTCTCTAAAGCACTTCCCAGCCAACTCAGGAGGTGGTGAGTTTCTGGTCCCTGGAAGCATGTAAGCAGAGGTTGAATGGCCACTTGTTATGGAATGAGTACAGTCTGGGAGAAGGTTCCCTCCTGCTCTGAGATGCTAAAGATTCCAGGACTCTTGGTTCTGTTTCAGATATTCTCTTATTAACATGTGTGTCTTGGGAAGTATACGTTGGCGTGGTGCCTCAGTGAGGTCTGGTTGTGTGAGGAGGAAGGAGTCCTGGGTTGCAAGGGGTAGGGAGATGGGGTAAGAGGGTGGTGTACCAGTGAGAAGTAATCAGGTAATGAGTTCACCTCTCCCCATCCTGTTCGTGCTTGTTCTTCCTTGTTGCTCTGGGCTGTTCTCTGAGTCCCAGATGGGCAATATTAAAAAATACGTTCTGTTCTGAACAGAAATGTCATCACGTTGTAATGTGCTCTTTATACACTGCAAAGAAATAAGCCCAGGGTGGGGAAGAGGAATGCTGAGTTTAATCTTGTTGCTGCTGCAGGTTTGTGGTGTGACTTTGGGGAAGTGTCCCTGTATGTTTAATGAGAGTGAAGCTCCTCATGGTGAAGCTCACTGCTGAAGACCTTTCAGGTCCTGATGTTCAGTTCTCTGAAGCAGGCTCACAGCATGTTTTTCAACGTGAGTTTAGCCATGGCTGCACTTTGGGACTCCATAGCAAAGGCAGGGTGTGGTGGGTGTTGACTCTGTTTTCTCTTACTCTTGCCAGTCCAGACTCCCTTAGTCCCACGTGCCTCCCTTCTAAAGACTCATATGCAGTTTGTCTCAGAGGAAGAGGTTTCAGAGAAGGAAAAGGGCTGGAAGGAGCTCTGCATCTGGGGAGCAGCTGCAAGGAGAAGGAGACTGGACCATCCTGAGCTCTCTTGGGCTGAGCATCAGCCAGAGTCAAGCCCTCTGCAGACTCCGCAGAGCCATTAAGCTTGTACAGCCATAGTTCACCCTGCTGGTGACCAGAGAATGACTCTTTTAGATGAGTGAGTGGTAAATAAGCAGGTGATGCTGGGCACATGGTATTTGCACCAGTTATCTAAGCTGTGGGTTGGCAACCAGGGCTAGGTTCAGCCAGTTGGTTCTTCTGCTAGTCTCAGTTGGGCGTATGCATTGTGGCAGCCAGCCTCCAAGATGATCCTTTATAATCTCTGTCTACGGGTATTCACATCTTTGTGTGGTCCTCTCCCACATTATATCGTGGTTGGTCTCTGTGATCACTAGTAAATAGTGGAAGTAATGGCACGTCACTTCTGAGATTAGGTTATAAAAGACTGCACTTTCTATGTCAGGCACTCTAATTCATGCAATCTTGTTCTCTTGGATCAGTTACTCTTGAGGAAGCTAGCTGCCAGGTTGTGAGCAGTCCTATGGAGAGGCCCATATGGTGAGGAACTTGACCCCCTGGCCAATAGTCAGAGGAAATTCAGGCCCACAAATAATCAGGTGAGTGTGCTTGCAAGCAGATTCACCAGCCCCAGTTTACCCTTGAGATGACCAACTTATCTGCAACCTTGAGATATCCTGAGCCAGAATCATTCAGTTAAACTGCTCCCAGATTCCTGACCCTCAGAATCTGTGTGAGGGAAGAAATGTTTCAAGCTGCTTTGGGGATAATTTGTTATGCAGCTATAAATAACTAAAACACTCATGCACGTGATCAGATGGCAGTGATGGCCTTACTCGTATGTCTGGTGGTTGGCTGGCTGATGGCTGGGGTGACAAGGGTAACTGGGCCATGTGTCTCTCGTCATCCAGCAGGCCAACCTGGGATTTTTCACATAGTGGCAGTGAGAGGCTTCCAAAGGCTGCAAGAGAAGGTAAGCCTCAATGTGTAAGCACTTTTTAAGCCTCTGCTTGCATCACATTTGCTGACAACCCATTAGCCAAAGCAAATCACATGGTCAACCCAGACTCAAGGGATGAGGAGACAGACTCCATCTCTTGATGGAAAAGGAAGAATCTGTGGCAACTTTGGCAATTAAAGAACATGAGGCTCATATACCATCTCCCATCACCCTACACATTCCTTCCTTCTATACTTCTTCCCTCTTGAACAACCTTCCTTTTGTTAGACTCTGCCTAAATCAATAAACATTTATTGAGCAATTGTTATATGGCAGGTGTTTTCACAATCATGGCCTTAATGAATACCTAACAACAGACCTTGTAATGTAACCCACTTCGTGGACGAGGAATGGAGGCCCAGAAAGACAAGGTGATGGCCTAAAGTCATAAAGGTCACTGGCAGAGCCAGGGTTCTAACGGAGCTCTGGGACTCTAAGTGTGGCATTGGTTCTACTTTCCCTTTCAAGATGCCGGGAACTATGCCTTTAACTTGGTCTTTTCAGATGCACAGGCAGAATGTGTGGAGGCTGGTCCCTGGTTGGGGTTAAAGGGGATCAGTCTGGGGTAGGAGGTTAGGGCAGAATGAGCAGACTCTAGGGGGCGACAAAGGCCAAGGTGACTTCTCATTGTGCCCCACACTTCCCTCCCTCCTTCCTGTCCTCAAAGAGAGAGATACTGCCATCAGGAGAGAAAACATTCATTTTCAGGCACTATGAAACCAGTGGAAGGAGGGAGGGATGGAGAGAGAGAGAAGGAGGAGGAGGAGGGGATGGGAAGAGGAGAATGAGGGTGAAGAGAGAGGCATAAGAAGGTAAAAGCAGAGGGAAAGCAGTAAGAAGACACAGAAAATTAAGGAGACGTAGAGTCATAGGACAGAGAGAAATGGAGATAAAGAGGAAAAAGAGAGGGACAGATAGAAAAATAAGCCTTAAGGCAGGGATAGAGAGAGATGGAGACAGGGAGCAGATGCCTGCAGAGGTAAAGGAAACAGAGCGAGAAAGGAGGAAGGAAGAGAGGAAGTCAGCTGTGTGGTAAGATGACGGTGTGTGGAGGAGAGGGGTGTGGGGGGTGTAAGTCACCCTGTGGGGCCTTGGCTAGGGCAGGTCATTTCTCTGGGCCCCATTTCCTCTTACGGAGCTGTCATGAGAAAATACACGCGAGCACTTTGGAAACTATGAAGTACCATACAGATGTTCATTAATACTACTGGTAGTATTATCAGTATTGTTATTATGTCATGGTGGGAGAACTTAATGCTAGAACGAGTGTCAGAACCCCAGAATTTAGTGTCAACTGAATTTGGGGTTTCTTGATACTATAATAAGACACTACTACTTGCAAGATGTCCTATTGATTTAATTACACTTTGGAGTGGGGGGAGAATTGCCACATTAAAAAGACACACTTAAGAAAAATAACTGATAACACAGTTGTTTCTACAATTGCTCACTTTTTTTTTTCAGGATCACAATCAATGTTTAAAGATATGCTTGGGTGCGGTGGCTCACGCCTGTAATCCTAGCACTCTGGGAGGTGGAGGCAGGAGGATCGCTTGAGCTCAGGAGTTCCAGACCAGCCTGAGCAAGAGAGAGACCCTGTCTCTACAAAAAAATAGAAAAAAATTAGCTGGGTGTAGTGGCATGCACCTGTGGCCTCAGCTACTCAGGAAGCTGAGGCAGGAGAATTGCTTGAGCCCAGGAGTTTGAGGTTGCAATGAGCTACAATGAGCTCTCTAGTCCGGGTGACAGAGCAAGACTCTGTCTCAAAAAAAAAAAAAAAAAAAAAAAAAAAAGATACACTGGAACATCTATATTCTGTTGAATTCCTTTAGGTCATCTGCAGTTATGCAGAATATCATAGCAATGATGTTGTTTTTACATCTCATGTATGTGAACTTTATCCCTTTAAAATTAACAGTATAATCTGAAGACATGTTGAAGAATATTGGTGTTTTGTATACATTTCTGCTTTGAATAAACATACAGTTCCCCTCTCCCCTCCATTAACTGCATTGTATATTTCTGAGAGTTAAATAGCTTTTCTTGAAAGTTAGCTGGAAGCTTTGATAGGTCGGTGTTTAATGCCTAAGTTATAGGACTTGATGGATCAATTTGTCAGACCCACCTCAGAAAATTCTCTATCTATTCAGGGAGACTGGGCAAGTTTTATTGCCAGTAACTGCACTGACTTGTGGTTGACAGGCCATCTCCTGCATAAACAGTAACTTTATTTTTGCATCAAATGAAAGATTTTTGAGGACATTTAAAGCAATAATTAGGGATCCAAATTTAAGTTAACAGTCAATTCTATGTATTATTATCATTGTAGATCACACAAGTGAAGTCACATTGCATAAAAATGACAAATACCTGACAACTTACTCCTCCTCTTGGAGGCTGACCATTATTATAATATACATTCTGATTTCAGAAATTCTAGAGTGTAAAGAAGAACAAATCTAAGAAATGCTAGTGGCCAAGAACAATGGAAACAGCCTGGGGTATCTTATTGATAAGGGAGAAAACCAAATGTTCTGAAAAGGTCCTGGTTATATCTAACATATTAAAACAATTCAAAATTGATACTTGAGATACTTTTGCCTCATTTGAATGAGATTCTATGCCTGCAATACTCCTTGCTGCCACCAGGTAGTGGTAGTGTCTTAAACAGCTTATATATCTGAAATGTGGTCTTTCTGTATGCAGCCAATTAATCTCTGTGGCCAGAGATTTATGTGTTTTATCTAGCCAATTACCATTGCCTTCCCTCCATTAAAATAAGAATATGTACTATATAAAGCAAAATTTCTGGAAGTAACGTAACATAGTGCTCAGACAGTCTGGTTTGAACCATGGTTTTGGCTAGCTTGGGTAAGTTAGCTTTCTCACTTGTGGGGAGGGGAATAACAGTAGTGCCTTCCAGGACCATCGTACAGTTGTTCCTCAATATCTGAGGGGAGACTGGTGTCAGGACCCCCCATGAATACCAAAATCCATAGAAGTTCAAGTCCCTTATATAAAATGGCATAGTATTTGCATATAACTTTAAATCATTTCTAGATTACTTATAATACCTAATACAATGTAAATGCTACTAAATAGTTGTTATATTGTATTTTTAAAATTTGTATTTTTTATTGTTGTATTGTTGTTTATTTATTTATTTGGAATATTTTTGATCCATGTTTGGTTAAATCTGTGGATACACAACCCATGAATACTGAGGGCAAACTGTATTTTGTATTCATAGAACACTTGCCACCTTACCAAGAGCCCTCCAACCTTGCACCTTTAGATGCCTACACACCCTGGTGTGGGTTAATGTTTGTAGTTCACCTGTGAGCTGTGCAGGGCAGGGAGCATAGTCTATAACTAGACTAACTCCTTACGTAAGTACCTTTATTAATCCATACTTAAACGGTAATAGTAGCTACTATTTATTGAGCTTGTACTCAATACCCATTTCAATACCAATTCTTTTAATCCTCACAGCAACCCTATGAGGTCAATATCATTATCATGCCCATTTTATAGAGGAGGAAACCCCCAGGGTTGTGGGAAGATTAAACGAATTAATGCAGAGGTCCCCAACATTTTTGGCACCAGGGACTGGTTTCATGGAAGACAATTTTTCCATGGATTGGGGGGGGGTGTTCATGTTGGGGAGGGGGTGGTGTGGAGCTCAGGCGGTGATGTGTGGCCAGTTTCCTAACAGGCCACAGACCAGTACCAGGCCACGGCCCAGGGGTTGAGGACTGCAGAGTTAATGCATAAAACTTGCTTAGTAGAGTGCCTGGGACATAGTTAAGTGCTCATTATTTATACTGCTTATTATTTACAGATGAGGAGACAGCCACTCAAGAGCTGGCTGGGGAGATAGGCCTGTAAACTGAAAAGTATAAAGCAGCAAAGTACAAGGGACTGGAGAAGCACATGAGAGGGACAATTAATTCTTCTTGGGGTGGTATCCAGAAAGGCTTCACAGAGGAGGAAACATTCAAACTGGATCATAAAGGACAAGTAGGGGTGGCAGAGTATGTTGCTCACGTCCCCAGTTCTATTTTTCTCTTCTTCCTTTTATTTTATTTTTATTTCAAAGTATTACAGGGGTACAAGGTTTTGGTTACATGGGTCACTTCTATAATGCTTGAGTCATGGTTATACATGTGCCCGTCACCCAGATAGTGTTCATTGTACCCGTTAGGTAGGTTATCGCCCACACCCTCCTCCCCCTCCCCCCTGCTTGATTTCCGTTGAGTTTTGCTTTCCTCTGTGCACATGTGTGCTCAGCAGTTAGTTCCAACTTAATAGTGAGTACATGTGGTGTGTGTTTGTCCATTCTTTCTCCTTCCTTTTAATAATAGAAATATTCCTCCCAGATTTAGCAGGACACATGGCCACCCAGTTAGAGATTATAATTATCATCATCTCTTGCAGCGAGGTGACGCCATGGGGCTGAGTTCCTACACTGACTAAAGGTGAGCGGAAGTGAAATTGTTTGCCACCGCTTGCCATGGCTGGAATGCGGCCGTGGTGTGGGTGAACAAGTTTTGGCCGTGAGGGGATGGTGGAGCAACAAAATAGAAAGAACCTGGGCCTCTGGATGAGCTTGGTGAGAGCACAGTGGTCCCATTCACTTTGGACCACACGCCTATCTCCAAACCATTACATGAGGGAGGCATAAACTTTTATTTGAACCACTGTATTGTTGGCTCTTTTGTCTGAAGCCTACTACTTAGTCAGATGTCTAAGGAGTACACCAGGCAAAGAAAGAGGAAGACTTCTAGGGCAGAAGGAACAGCACGTCCGCAGACACGAGCAGTGAAAGAAGGAAACGTTCTCATTATCTCATTTGTTTTGAGGAACATAAATGTATATAAAGAGCTTAGTCCATTACCTGGCACATACTCAGTTCACGATAAATGAAAGTCATTTTTTTCTGTGTGATACAAATGACTTCTCAGAGCCTCATCTATAAAATAGTGATAATGTTACCTGTATGATACAAACAGAAGCCTGGACCTTTATACTCTAAAACATTATGTATAGCCTGGAGAAATTCTACTGGGAGCAAGGCTAAAAGAAAAACAATTACCAAGAAGTGAATGAGTACCGTGCCTTCCACGGTTTTAAATAATTTAACTTAACAAAACCTCTAGTGCTGTGCTATCATTCAGCTCTAGCTAACGCTTATCCTGCTCAGCACACCCTAAAAAATATTAGTTATTCCTTGAATGAGTTGTGGATATTCATTGCTCCAAAGTTTTCACAGGCAGGTTTCTTGGGTCTTTGTTCTCCAAGGTAACTCCTATTCACCCCACAAGACTGTACAAACATCATATCTCCTGAGGCCTTCCCTGACCTTCTGGACAGATCTTCCTGATTCTCTGTACACAACAGGTACTCCATTATGGCCTTATACTCTCTCTTATTATTGGTGTAGGTGTCATTTTCACTTGCCAGACTGTGAGCTCTTCCTGGGTAGGGAGCATGAGTGTTTCATTTTTGCTTCCCCAGCACCGGACCACAGTAGGAGCTCAAGTTCATATCATTGAATGAACGAGGTGTTCTTGGGTGAGCATGTAGGACCAGTTAGAGTGTGTGTGTCTGTGTGTGGGGAGGGGAGGAGCACAGAGGAGTTCAGGGACCCTAGAAAGTCAGATGTAAAAAATGAACATGTCTCTTATTCACACAACAATGTGGAAACTTTACCATTTAGACATTACAGGGAAAAGAAGAGGCAGTCCGATAGAATGGAAACGATCTAGTTTAGGAAACAGGAGGCCTGGCTTCCCTCCAACCTTGCTCAGGATTCATCTGTGTGACCTCAGTAAGTGTCTTTCCCTCTCTGAGCCTTATTTTTGGCCATGCCCTTTCTGGTCTTCTAGGAATCTAGGTGTTCTCTCACTCTGAGATTCCCAGGGTCCCGTCTGTCTGGTGTTCTCTCACTCTGAGATTCCCAGGGTCCCGTCTGTCTGGTGGGGAGAACAGGCCTGGCTCGCTCAGGCCGGAGGATGCCTTGCCACTTTCCATGACCCAGGGATGGCACTGGGCACCTCTGCGGTCCCTCCTCTTCCTTCTCCCCTGCTCCTTCCCTCCAATCCCCTTCCCCCATCCTCCCTCTTCTTCCCCGCCGTCCTCCCCATCCGCCCTTCGGCCCGCCTCCCCCAGCCTCCCCCAGCCTCCCCTCGCCCGGCCCTCCTCCCTGGCTGCGCGCGGTCCTCCCGGCCCGGGCGGGCGGCGGCGCGGCGCGCTGGGTGGTCGCGCGGCCGGGGGCGGGCGGTAGCCTGCAGGCGTAATTGGCATGCACGCCGTTGTAGCTGAGACCGCTTAATAAAGCATTACATATCTCACCGCTTCCATATTTCATTACCTCACGCGGAGCCTGTGAGAGGGCCCTAATGGGAGTCAGCTGTGTTTTTACTTTCTGTTGTCGGCCGGGGACGGGTTTCTCTGCGGATTCTTTGAAATGAAATAATGTGATGCACGCCGCGATAAGGGCCGGCCCGTAATGAGGCCCAGGCCGCGGGGCGGCTGCTATTGCTCCAGGTGTCGCGTATTTGGGCTCGGAGGACGAGGAGGAGGAGGGGGCGGCGCCGGAGGAGGAAGGGGAGGGGGCAGGCGCGAGGGGCAGCGGGGGAGCAGGGTAGGGGGGAAGGGGGTGGGAGGGGGGAGCGGGAGGGGCGGGGGGCGGAAGAGGGGAGGAGGCGATGGGGGAGAGGTAGGGGACCCGGATTCACATCCTGACTCCGCCCCTGGCTGCGGGGCGAGAGCCCTTGGCCCTCGCGGGCGGCCCGTGGGGGTGAGGATAATGCCCACCTCCCAGGGTGGTTGTGCTGAGGCAAATGAAAGGGGTTTGCAAATTGGAAAGGGCAGCATCACACGGACGGAAAAAAAGGGAATCATTTATTGAGAGAACAGAACTGACGCCCTGCCCTTTGCGCATGTCCTCTTGGTATGGCACCTGCCAGCCACATGCCAACCATTACATGGAATGATCACAGAAGCCTTGCTTGCTAAGTATTGTTACCATCCCTTTACAGAGGAGGAGACTGAGGGTTATAGAGGTGAGGGGCTGGCTCCAAGGTACACAGAGGCTGAGGGCAGCCCTGGGCATGGAGCCAGATAGGGACAGAAAGAAGAGAGGGAAGGAGATAAAGTTGGAGAAAAAGTTGGTTCATTGCCAGCTGACTTGTCTAAGCTGCCCCCTCCCGGGAAGGGAGCTGGGCTTTCTCTTCCACCTTGTCCTGTGGGCCTCCTCACCTGGGCGTGAGGTCTGTGCCTTCCTTGCTGGGGCGGAATGGAGGGCGGGCAGGTTCATGAGCAGGGGGTGTGCCACAGGACTTCGTAGGAGGGGTAGGGCCTCGGGAAGCCCCCTGTTCTGAGCACTCTCCTCTGTTCAAAATCCCGTAGCCGCAGTCCCTTCAGTGTCTGCTTCCTCTATGGCCACTCTGGCTCCATCCCTAGAAAATGTATGCTCTTCAGGAGTCTTGTTGTATCTCCTCAGTGTCTCTCAAATCCACCCACTTCTTGTCTTCCCTCCTGGCACTGCCCTGGGCCAAGCTTTCAACACTGTAGGACTCTTTCTGAAATGCTGACCCAGTGCTGCTGCCCTCCAGCTTTGGGCTCCCATGGCTCCCAGGAGCCTTCCAAAGCGTGCCCCACAGGGCCCTCCCTGCCCAGACTCCAGGGCTCCCCCAGCTCCTCAGCTGCGTCACTATCACACCCCACCACTGACCCTGACGAGCTAGGTGACTTGTCTTCTCCCAAGTTCATCAGGGATCTCTCTGGGCATTTGCTCTGCTTGAAACGCCCTTCTCATGTGGACCTGCCTTGGGAGTCCTGCTTGCTATCCAAGGCTCAGCACAAGCTCATGCCGGGAAGGCTTCTTTCCACGTGCTCCTCTGCTTCCAAGCTGGATATGCTGTCTTTCTTCTCTGAGCCTCAGTTTCCTCATATGTAATATGAGGGGATTGGGGGCTGATCTCTGGGCTGCACAGTCTCATGAATTGATCTGGTTGGGGGGTATTTTCTTCTTGAAAGAGGAACAGATAGTTTGGGTTTGTCAGTGTGTTGGATGATATTGCACGTGGCTACCACATGCCAGGCACCACACTCGTGCTTTATCTGCATTACATGCACATGTTGCACAGTAAATGGAGAAGCTGGGATTGGAAGCCAGGTCTTTCTGATTCCTGAGTGTGTGTGTGTGCGTGCATGCACATGTGCGTGTGTATGCATGTGTGCATATGCATATGTGCTTGTCTCTGTGTGTGTGTATATGTAAAATAATGATACCCAGTGTTGGTGACGAACTTTAAACTTGTCAAAACTGTCTCACCTCCAGGAGCCCTTTGAGGCGGGTTGGGAAGAGATATAAAGATGTAGGGAGGTTGGGCTACTGCCTTAGTTACACAGCTGCTGGGAGGAGGTGGGGGGTGCAGAGCAGGAGAAGACACTCCCCTGGCCCAGGGAACCAAGTTGGACATTCTCAGTGCAGGATTCTTTGCTCTCTGACTCCAACCTAACTTTGCCAGCTTTGTTTTCCAAATGACCCTATTCACTGCATCCTAACTTTCTGCATACAGGGCCTGCTTTGGAGCCTTCGCTTAAGCTGGTCCCTCCATCTGGAATGTTCTTCCCCAATGACTGCCTGTGAACATCTCGTTCATCTTTCAAGACCCAGCCCAGATCCTCCCTCTTCACACAAGCCCACAGAACTCTCTCTCTTTCCCTGTTTCATGCCCTATATACACTTCTCTCACCCAGCTTACAGAGTCAGCTTGGAGCTTCCTTGTTTCAAGATCATGAACTCTGAGGTCAGAGGCTGAGCCCAACTCTGGGCCCGCAAAGAGCCAGCATGAAAGAGGTATATAGGATACCTATTTATGTACCTGTGAATACCTGGACTGAAAATATAAGCAAGTCCCTACTCATCATAGAAAATGCTTGTTAAGTGACAGCTCATAATATTGTCATTATTTATTACTATGGTGTTGTTTGGGGCCAGGTTTTACATTGCAATCCGTATTTCATTTAATTCTTACAATACCTTTATGAGATTGATATTACAACCCCGTTTTACCAATGAGGAGACTGAGGCTAACTGCTGCGAAACAGCCTACCCAAGACTAGAGCTAATAAGTGGCAGAGCCACGGCTAAGATCCAGCTCCGTCTGCCTCTGAGTCCATCCTTTTGGCACGCATCACATGGATCTTACTGCGAGAGCCTTGCTCTCTGTGCCTGTCAAACAGGGCTGCTCTATTGATTAACATGCAAATGATTTTTTGAGAGAGGGCTTAAGTGTAGTTCGGTCTCAGCCAGCCACAACTGAGATTTGCAACCCAAGCCCTGGTCCTCACCAACCGCTCTGCTATCAGGTTTTCATCTCTAGAGTGATTGACGGGTATTTTTTTCCCTCCTTGACCCAGAACGCCAGGCCTCCAATACTACTGAAATGTTTGCACAATCTTGAAGCATTTATTTAAAAGTTGCTTTTCCCCAAAGGGCCTGGCCTCAACCAGATCCTGAGCCAGATCCAAAAAAACAAACAAATCCTATCTTTACAAGCTCCTCAGCTGGGCTGCGTGGGGCGGGTGGGGGTGGGGGTCCCCTGGGCCCTACCTTTCCTTGGCTGGCTGACAGGCCTGCCCCAGGGTGAGGAGGGAGCTAGCCTGCCTGTTTACAGCCCTTTCCAATTCACAGGCCAAACAGGAAAGCAGGGAGAGCTTTGGGGAGGGGGCGAATGTCAGAAGTCACAAATCACACAGTTGCTTCTCAAAGCAACAGGGGTGGAGATGTGATAGGGAAGTGGCTGGGTTTGGGTTTCTTGAATGTTCCTCAGGGATGGAGTGAGACCCTGTGCCCCACTCTACAGGTACAAACACCAAGTGCTAAGCCCCTCACAACACACACAGCATCATGGGAGGGGCAGGGGTCCCTCGGATGGGTGTCAGAGGCCTTGAGTGCTACGCTGGCTGGGTATGCATCCCACTTTGTAAACTTGGAAAAGTCCCTTCTCCTCTCTGGTCTCAATTGTCCAGGAACCATGAAGGGGCTGATCTCCAGCCCTGGCGCTATCTCCCTCTGAATCATGCCCGTCTTAAGACTTTTCTCTTAGGCAAAGCTAGGGGAGAGGAGGGAACCCACATTCACGGAGGGCATTTCGTGTGCCTGGCACTGTGCGTGGCACTGTATGGAGGTCGTTTCATTTACTCAGCACAACCTCCCTGAGCCATACTGGCTGCTGTCTCTTCCTACAAATGAGGCGTCCAGGGCCAGCATCGGAACCCAAGGTCCATCTGGCTCCCTTGTCCCTGTCCTCTGGTACCCCTGGCAAAGCACTGTCTCCAGGTTGGATGGACAGCCTGATTTAGAACAAGGTCCAGTGTGTGCAGAGTGCGGTGTGGCCTGTCTTTTGTGCCCAGTGGTGGGACCGACGTAAAGGAAGGGCTCTGCAGAAGGGGGAATGGAGGCCTAGAGGGTGGCAGTCTCTCACCTGGCTTCTCACAGTCACCGAGGGGCCATCTGGTCACAGGTAGCCTGCGACTGGGAGAGCTCAAGCTAGTCCCCTGAAGCACTGCCTAAGAAATGGGGCTCAAACATTTGATTGCTTTTCCCAAGGCCCCCCTAACATGGAGCCCCACTGCAGCGTTCCCACTGGGCATTATCCGCTCCTGCCGTTGGGTCTCTGCTGCCTACTGGAAGATACCAAACTCTTTAATGTCCTCTGTGCCCACCTCCCTGTCTCAGTGCCAAGGCCGCTTAAGCCCTGTGTCAGTCCTTACACAGACTAGGCGGTGCCACACTGTGGTCTTTACCTTCTGGAATGCTTCCTGTAATACCTGCCTCGAATGCTTTCTGTGTCATCTTGGGCAAGCAACTTAGCTTCCTGAAGCCCCAGTATCCTCATCTACAAAAGAAGGCCCTTCCGCAATAGTGAATGTGCAAGTGTTTTGTGACCACGAGATCCAAGCTGGTGTATGTTGGGGTTGTTGTCACTGTTGCTGTTTTCACCTGGCTGCTCTTGTTCTGGCCAGGAGATGCTGTTGAGTGGCCAATTGATTGACGGGCTTCTCTTCCTTGCCCCAACCAGACCCCTCTGTGAACAGTTTGTGCTGAGCTTGTGCTGGGAAGATGCTCTCAAACAGCTGTTGTGGGCACAGGCTGGGAGCTCTAGGAAGAGGCCAAACAGAGAAATATTTTGCTATCTTTTCCCTACATCCAGTCCCCATGCTTGTGATTGGGAGGGGGGCAGCCTTGGGGAGTGGAAAAAGCAGGCCACTCCCTGTCTCTCCTCAGCTGGGAGTCCCGGCAGGGCTGGGACCATGTCTGACTTTCCCCTGTATCTCCAGAGCCCAGCACAGAGCCTGGCCCTGAGCAGGCACTCACCAAGGATGTCTTTATGAATGAACATAACTTTGGGGAAGTTATCTCAGTTCTCTGAGCCTCAGCTTCCTCATCTGTAAAATGGACGTAATAATAATACCACTTAACTCCTAGAATCATTGTGAGCATTAAGAATAACAATCCATGTAAAGTACTTTGAATAGTACCTGGCAGGTAGTGGTAATGTTCTCATGTGCTTAGAGAAACAAAGGCTCAGAGAAGGTAATTGCTTCATTCAACATCACACAGCTGGAAAGTGGCAGAGCTAGGAATGGAATTCAGGGCTGTCTGACTCCAGCATCTGAGATGTTGACTACTATTGCATATTACCTGAGGTAGAGACTGCTGGTTGAGCCACAGCATCCACTTCCTCCCTATTTCACAGTAATAGAACCTCCAAGTTTTAGTCAAGCATGTGGCCATCTGGAATAAAGACTATGTTTTATGTTTTCCAGCCCCCCTTGCAGCTAGATAGGGATGTGTAATTGAGTTCTGGCCAATTAACTGAAGTTACTCGTGAAGCTACCAGGAACTGCTCTTACAGGGAGTGGACATGTGTATCCCCTCCCTTCCTCCTTTTTGATGGTTGGAATTGTGACCTAATAGCTGCAGCACCAGCCAGCAGACCCCCCAGGTCATCAAGTGACAGCGGGAGAATGGAGCCACACATGGTGTAGCAACCAGGCAGTAGGAACCTGGGTCCCTGACAATGTAGGATCCATCATATCAGCCTGTTCTTGAAGTCAGAAAGAAACTTTTTGTTCAAGCCCCTGTTATTTTGGATATGAGCATAGTCCTAACTAGTTCACTGTTTCTCAATGGTAGATTGTGAAGGACTAGATGTGCCCTACCATAACATCGATCAGACTGTGGCGTTTTGAAAATTGTCTGTGTTTGTCATGAGACTGAGCTCTGTGATGGCAAGGACTATGACTTTTCTCTGCTGAGTCTCCACTGACTCATGCCAGTCCCATGCCAGGCACCCAGCAGTTCAGTGGATTTTCTTGTGCCAGCTTAGCTAAGATGGAGCCTTGTCTCCCAGAATTCCCTTCTCTGCATAGTGCCAGGTTAGCAAGGGCTGCAAGAAGTATTTTGCCTGAGATTCAGAAGTTGACAGCAAAGCAGCATCCACATTCTTTGTGGGCTGGGAAGGCCAGTGCAGGGCCCAAGATTTTGCTGTTTGTCACACTTCTACTGGCTTGCCTGGTTGCCGTGGGGCAGCAGCCAAGGCCCCATGGCCCCTCCAGCTCTTGCCTCATCTCCCTCTTCAGCATCCCTGAATCCTGGCTCAGGTGTGTGTGCAGCTCCGTGACTAAGGGTTCCAGCTGCTTCCAGAGGACATTGGTCATTGAAGTTAGAGCTTAGGGTGGTGGGAATTCTCATGGGTTCCAGTTTGTCCTTGCTTCCCCTGTTTCATGTTTTCCCTTCTGCACTGTCTGCCCTGTGGACCTCACATGGAAGCATGCAGAATATCTAACCAGCTCCCACAATTCCATAAGGTCAATCCCTATAATAAATCCCTTATTCTATGTATCTTCTGTTAGTTCTTTCTCTGACTGATACATTGGCATTCAATAAATACTTATTAAATGAATTAAAAAATGATTTATATGATTGGCCCTCTTGTAAGTGGCACGTACTAATGGATGTCTATCTCCCCCTGCTCAGATGCTGGAGCAGGTGGGAGAGGGACTTGGGCTTATGCTGTAAGAACATATGTTTCCTGGCCCTTATGGACACAGCATGTCTATCTTTGTCCAAGCAGAGTTAGAAGGGGCCTGAGAGCTAGAGGGAGCTAAGAGAGAACAGAAGGTGGGGGGATGTAGGGTAGTATTTTGGGTGGCCTGGATGCAGGTCCCATCACTCTGACATTGCCTGTCTCTGCCCTAGAATGAGGATCCTCAGGTCTGGGGAACCTTCTGTTTTTCTAATCAGCCTTTGCAAAATGGGCAAGGAGTAATACCCGAGGCTAATGCCTCTGACTCTCCATCTTGTCCTCACTCAGAGATGTTGATGGCTCCTTATTATGCCCCAAGAACCCTCCACCATCTCCCCATCAGCCTTGGGATAAAGATCAAGCCCCTTAAATCTGTGTACAAGACCCTCTGTGACCTTGTTGTCCTTGACCCCCAGCCTGCATAATAATGAGGTAATCTGGCCTTTACTTCAGTGAAGTTGAATGAATCAGATGTGCAGGTCTGTGCCCCTGTAAGTTGTTGTCTTCAGTTATTCTGTGCCATCAAGTGTCAGCACACTCTTCTTGGAGGTGGGGGAGTCAAGTGCAAAGTTTGTTTGCCTCGAGAGAGAAGATGTTTGCCCATCCATCCGTCCATCCATCTGACCACTTACCTATCTTTGCTATGCTCTCTGGTTCTAGTCTGGGCCAGGCCCCATGCTGGGAGCCAAGAACATAGAGATGAATCAAATATACCGTTGCTCTCCAGCAGCCTGCAGTGGGATAGACAGACATGATACAAGTAAACCACAAAAATATAAATGTGCAAGTGCCATGTTGAGAAAAGCAAGGAGCTGTGAGAGCACAGACGTCCTCACCCAGCCATGGGGGTCAGAGAAGCTTCCTGGAGGAAGAGACACTTGAGCTGGCCTCAGAGGAAGCATTAGCTAGACGGAGAAAGAGTCGTGCAGAGGGAACAGCATGTGCAAAGGCCCAGAGAGGGGTCAGATACCGTGTTGCACGATTCACAAACTGTGTGTGGTGGAGATGGTCGTGGTGGTAGAGTGGGGTGGGAGAGAGGTCAAAGCTAGAGCCTAGTCCAGATTTCTTGATCTGTGAATCTGCTCCAGGTTCTTCGGGAAGTAGACTGGGAGGAGGTGCAGATGGAAGCCCCACAGAGCCAACGTGGCCTGCACTTGGCTGTTGGCACCAGGTTTGAGTGAGTGCTCACTCAGCCTGGGGGCTTCCTTGGGCAAGAAGGTGAGGAGGCTCAATTTCAGGCCATCTCATCAATCAGGTGTGCATGAGCAGCCTGAGGCAAAACCGTGGGGACAGGCAGATGGGGTCAACTCCTGGCTCTACACAGATGCGTGCCTTCGGACAAATCACTTTTTGAGCCCGTGGCTCAGTTGGGAATATATCATCTACCCTATAGTGCTACTGATAAACATTATCTTTTTTCCTTCCCTTTTCTGTACAAGATTGACTCCAAATGGTCACTCTAGTTGAGGCCCAGGGAGATCCCCTCAGTACCCAGACTGACTTTCTCCAGTTCATTTTGGTCAGAGTGATTGTCTAAAATACAGTTCTGGGCTGGGCGTGGCAGCTCATGCCTGTAATCCCAGTGCTTTGGGAGGCTGAGGTGGGAAGATCACTTGAGCCTGGGAGTTTGAGACCAGCCTGGGCAACATAGTAAAACCTGTCTCTACAAAAAAATTTTAAAAAATTTAGCTAGGTGTGGTGGTGTGCACCTGTAGTCCTAGCCACTCGGGAGGCTGAGGCAGGAGGATCGCTTGAGCCCAGGAGTTGCAGGCTGCAGTGGGCTATGATGGTGCCACTGTACTCCAGCCTGGGTGACAGAGAGAAACCCTGTCTCTAAAAAGTTTTTTTAAAAAAACAATTCTGAATGTATCACCCACTGCTTGTGGAAAAAGCACACATTTCTTAGTAAGGCATTTAAGACATCCCAGACTGTTTAATATAATCTCTGCCTCCCATCTGCCATCCGTCTGTTTGTCCTTCCATCCCTATATCCATCGCTTATTCACTCAACTAACACCTGTTTCTCGTCTCACTCTCTCCTACTTCTTTCTTTTTCCTTATGTTCAGTCTCTCCAGATGGCCAGCTTCCTTGGCCCTGTGTCTGTGTGAGCAGGCTCTTCCCTCCATTCAGAGAGTGGGCTGGGGGTTCTTGCTCCCCTCCTTTGCCTATCACTCACCTACTTTTCAAGGCCAAACTCAAAGGTCACTTCCTCCATGAAGCCTCCTACCTTATCAACTATCCTTCTTCTGGGCTTCCACTCCTATGGCTTATCTCTTTAGGGGATATGTATTTCATAGTATTGTTTCTGTGTCTGTTGCCCACTGACCTCCACCCTCACTGTACCAGGGTAGCCTTTTTGTACAGCTGTTTAGGTTGTACACTGCACAAGAACACCCAACTGAGAGATGTGCCCTGATGGGGGCTTGCATCTGCCTAGAGGGAAGAATGCATTTTTTCCAATTCATATAAAGATATCTGTTCTCTAAGTGATGGGCTCAAGTGGCTGAGCCCACCCAGAGGGGGCGCCTTTTTCTATTTCCCACATAGGGGCTTTCTGAGCTAATGGTGGCCCTGCCCTGATTCTAAGTTCCTGGAGGCCAGGGACCACATTGGCTTCACCCCTGCTCCCCCAGCTCCTAACACAGCAGCACTAGGCCCCAGAGCCCTCCAGGAATGTTCTTGGAGGTGAAAGGGGAAGGCTATCAGTAGCAAATCTCTGTTCTCTGGGCTGTGGAGGGGCAGGACTCATGCCTATCTTGTAGGGAAACCAGGAGGCTTCTGAGCTGATGCAGTGGTGGTGGCAGGTTTGTTTGGAAATTCCCCAGTAAGTGGTGTTCTTGGGCCTGTCTCCCGGGGACCTCGAGAGCTTGCTGGAGGACCCGCAGACCAGGGCTCCTCCAAATATTGTTTTAAACTGATTGATGCCATGCCAGGCTGGGAAGGGACAGGCATTTTTCATACATGAAAAACAATACATTCAGGGTCCAAGACGAAATTATTTTACATTTATACGATAACAGGCAGGGAGACAAAGACGATGTTTGAGGACGGTTAAACCCTCAAAATCATTAGTCACTGTCCCAGCGGGCTACACAAATAAATGATCAATGCACAGAAAAACAAGGCCCTCTGAGGTGTTTGCCCAAGACCACTTATGTGTCAAACAGACTTATTAGATGTGAAGGGAATGATTATTTGTACAAAGTGAAATGAACATGTGCAATAATATTGTAAAATGTTTATTAGTCTAGAGTGTGCTGAATGTTCCTAAAATATATCAGGTTCTCAGCTTGCATTTAATGTACTGTTATAAATGATATCACATCCTTCCAAGCCGATTTTCCGCTTAACGCTAAGCTTCTTTGCTGGGGAAATCGTGTTTTCAGATCCCAAGTACGAAAACATTGTGGGGTTAAACTCTCCCTTGTACTCCCTAACCCCCACCCCAATCAGTTACCTCCCTATAAAACTTGTCCTGAGTCTGGCTGCGAGGGAAGGGGCAGTTGGTCAGGCCAGATGGTGGTTGCAAAAGGAAAAGGGGGTGAGCTGGTGTGGTAGGAACACGAGGCTGGAAGTCCAGAGACTCAGATTTCAAGATCTGCTCATTAATTCCCTGCTGTATGACCTTGGGAAAGTCCCTTCTCTCTGGGCCTCAATCGTCTCAATTAGAAAATAGGAATAATGTCCAAAGAGACTCCCAGAGCTAAACTTTTACATATTCTAAATCCTAGCTTGCTGAGTCATGAGTCTGGAAGATGAAAAGGGATTATGGAAGTGAACAAATAAAGTGCTATAAAAAATTCTTACTTTTTTCAATGGTTTTGGCAAACTCTTACTCATCCTTTAAGGCCCTGCCCAAAAGGCCCCTCCTCTGGGATGGCTTTTCTGGTCCTAAGCAGTCTGTCACTCTGTCTTCTTTGCTCTCAGAGAACCTTGTCCTTGTGTCTCTTATTGTGCTTCTTGCCCCACCAGCCTGTGGTGTCACCACATCTCTGTCGCCTGGGCCAGGTGTAGAGTTGGTACGTAGGGAATGGTTAGTGGATGCTGGATGAGGAGGAGCAGAGCTGTGACCTTTAGAGGTTATCCAGCGCCTACCCTGCATGTTGAAGATAGGTGCTTCAGCCTGGGGTGGGGAAGTCATCCATACGGGTTTGCCCGTGTGCACCAGCAGACTTCCAAGAAGGAAGAGGGGCTGTGTGGCTTTCTGGAGAAAGGTCAGATAGAATGTTTCCTACAGTCTGTCAACTCCCCACCCAGGAATGAGGGGCAGAGCAGCCTAGGCAATTCCCATGTCCTCAGCCCTGGGCACGGTGGTGGCAGTGGGCAGTTCTTGGCATCAACTGAATGTCCAGGGCTGGCTTTGGAGGTTGCGGGTGGCTGGGCATATGGGGAGTTTCCAGTTTCCTGGCTGAGTCACATCCCGCCTCCCTGCCCTTGCCCCCCACGGTTTGCTCTAAGGCCCCCTGCAGGGAGATCTTCTGTGAGCCTAAATGGTGGTCTGGGGTTCTTTACGGACCTCAGATCACAGTAAGCTGGACTTGCATGCCATGCATAGCTGGACGTGCACGCCAGCAGGCTGGCCAGCTCAGGGGTGGCTGTATTCGTGGAGGCAGGGGACCGGGTGAGGGAGGAGAGTCCTGCTGGTCCAGGCAGAGCAGGGACTGGAGCCCCTTTCTCCTTCCTTCACAACCTTTTCTCAGAAGAGACTGAAAGCAATCAACATGGAATTATATATGAAAATATGGGAAATAAAGTTAGAAACAAGCAGTCAAGGCAAAGATGAAAAAGTGTAGGAAAGTGGGCTGGATTCTGGAGTGAGGCTCCTAAACGGGGTTCCTGCCCTAAGGTAGGTCCTGCATGCTATGGAGGCAGGTCGTGCATGTCACTCTGGGCTTTCAGCAGAGGGACACAAGCAGGTATGTGATTTATTGTGCCCACGAGATAAACACAGACCCGTTGCTTAGCAGAAGTGCAAGTCCCTTGGTGTTGAGGCCTGAGCAAAAATTCTCCTGTGATTTCTCAAAAAAAGGCACACAGTGTCTCCAACAGCTGTCTGTAGCAACCTACGCTGGCTTTGCCCTCCGCTTTCTTCCCCTTCTTCTTTTGCTCCACTTTCTCTACCACCTCCTCCTCCTCCTCCTCCTCCTCCTCCTCCTCCTCCTCTCCCTCCTGCTCTCCCTCCTCCTCCCCCTCCTCCTCCTTATTCTTCTTTTTACAAAGTTTAGTAAAACAGTCCTGGGGACACAAAAAGAAATGCTGCTGTTCAGGTTGAACCCGGGTAGCTCTTAGGGCGCTTGGAGCAGGGAGATGGGCCCTGGCATGAACCTCCCCTGGCCTTGGCAAGTGTTGTTTCCCCTCACAGCAGCTGGGCAGCAGTGCTGAAGTGCGGATTGGCCGTACTGAGCATCTTCCGCTGAGCGCCGTCTACGTGCCAGCCATTTGTTGGCTGCATCCTAGCCTAACTCACTTAATCCTCATAACCCCCATTCAGGGTGGTTCCTCTTATTCCCAAGGTCACAGGCAGCATAGGCAAGAGCTAGTTTTGGCACCAGGTCCCTGGGCTCTCAGGCTAGCCCCTAGCAGCACCACTGCAGTCTCACTGTGTGAACCTGGACATTTCTATGGTCCTGGCTCTCAGCTTCCCCATCGGTATGGTGAAGGCCAGATGTCCTGAAAGTCCCTTCACTTGGACAGTCTGTGGTTGCCTGACTATCTGAGTCCCTCTGCAGTGGGCACAGGGAGGGGTTCACAGGCACAGGGACTACCTCTTGTTTTGCCCTAAGTAACTCCTCACCTGCCCAGTGGGCAGAGGCTCCTCCTGCCTGGTTGCCCTTGGAACCTACCCCTGGGTTGGGCCTCTCACACTCCCCCCACCTGCCTCCCGCTTGCCCAGAGACACTGAGGCTCGCATGGTACCTGCATTCCTCGGGCAGGGATGGAGCCTCAAGATTTAGCACCTGAATCAACTTCTTGGGCTGCTGTGGGTGGGCCAGGCTAGGTGGTGGTGGGGATTAGGGGTTGGGGCAGAATATTCTCTTGCTTTAAACCCTCTAGTTACAGTACAATCTAGATTCCTTGCCATGTCCCTATGTGGCTGGGCCCCTGCTTACCCTCTGACCTTATTCCTCCTGCTCTCCCAGCGCACCCAGCATCCCCTCACACAATGACAGCCCTTACAACTTCTGTGTTAGTGAAGGCTACTCAAGCTGCTGCAACTAATCAAACTCCCAGACTTCTGTGGCTTAGCCCAATAGTTGATTTCTTGTTCACATTAAGAATCCAGTGCAAGTGCTTGTGGTCTGTGTGGTGATTCAGGGACCCAGGAGCCTTCCATTTGGTGGCTCTGCCATCCGCAAGGGTGTTGGTCCTCTGTACTCAGCTGGCAGGTGGGGGCAGAGGAGGGCCACAAGGGGCTTTTCTGGCCCAGACCTGGGGGTGGTGTACATCACTCCATTCACTAGAACCTAGTCATAGGGCCACACCTAACTGCAAGGGAGGCTGGGAAAGACACTCTGGTTGTGCACGCAGGATGAAGTGGAAATGTGTTTGGTGAACAGCCAGTCCATTCCTTCCAAAGCCAGGCAGGGATGAGCAGCAGAATTAGGACCCCCACTCTTCAGGTGCAGAAACAGGACTCAGAGGGGCTGTCTACCTTGCCCAAGGTCACATAGTGAGCCTGTGCCTCCTTGGCTGGAGTCAGCCCAGTCACCCCACCCTGAGCATCCCACACTGGCCTGGCCCACCCCTAGGCCTTATACCAATCTCCACCCTGTGTCAAAGTCACCAGGGACCCATCCCTTCCATGTTCAGGGGTGAGCTTCTGGAAGGTAATGCCAGGTCTACCTCAGTACATGGCATGGAGCCTGGTAGGGGCACAGTGAAGAGGACCAAGCAGGGAGGGGACTGCTAAAACCTCAGAGGGGCTGAGAGAAGGCGAGCAGGAGGACCGCAAGGGTGAGTGGGTGAATGTGAGGGAGTACGTCCCAGGTGAACAGATGAACCTGCCGCACAGTGGCTGGGGTGTCCATAGAACTCTCCTGCTGAAATCTGCCTCCCTTGTGGCGTCCCCTCGCAGGCAGCACACCGTCCCAATTCCTTATAATTCCCTGCATCTGCCTTCACCACAGACCCCTCCCACTGGCCCTCCAGCCACCCCTTCCCACCATCCGCCTGCCTACTGCGCTCCAGCCTCCGGCCGCTCTGAGCGCTGCCTGGGCTGGGTCTTCTGTGGCCCTCGGGCGCATGCTCACCCTCCTCTACCCTACTCTGCACCTGTGGCTGGCCTGTGCTCCCGTCAGTGTTTTCTTGGAGTTGGACCTGCTGTTGGGTTTGGTCACTGGGAGGCACCCGGGGAGACAGAAGTGGTGCAGGTCAGGGTCTCTATTCCCGTGGCTCTATCCCCTGCGGGTGGCTTGGACTGGGCCCTTGACCAAAGGCCATCACTGTTCTCAAGGAAGCTGACTCTAGGTTCCAGCAATCGCTCCCTCCACTCTTCCCTTCAGGGTGGTAACAGTTTTCCTGCCATGGCCCAGGGTCACTGCTCTGTCCTTGGCACTCCTTTCACAATGGCTCTGCTGTAAAGAATCCCTCCTGGGATTCTCCTGTTGCAGTTGCTGTCTGTTTCCTGCTGGGGTGCCGCCTGATGCAGCACCTCAGGGCCTCCGCACCTGCTGTTCCCACTGCCTGTTGTGCGTTCCTTCAGGCATTTGGATGCGTGACTACGTTTCAGCTTTAAGGTCTCAGTCTGACTGGTGTTCCTCGAAGAGAGGCTTTCCCGGGGAGGGGTCACCTTTAGCCAAAGGAATTTCACCCTGTCAGTCCCGACCCCATTTCCTCAGATTATTATCTTCATGGACTGTCAGTGTTGGGAATGTTTGCTGGCTCCCTCCTCTGGAATGGAAGCTCCATGAGAACACAGGCTTTGTCTTGTTCACGTCTGCATCCCGTGAGCCTAGGACAGAGCCCAGCACGTGGTAGGCACTCACTGCAAATGCTTATTGAATTTGTAAGTGAAATGGATTTAATGTACAAACCAGTGAGTAGCATAAATAAATGAACGCATGGATTGGCAGGTGAATAATCTGAGTTAATTTAAAGGATGAATGACTTGGGCAAATGTATAAGAAGCGAGCGAATGAGCACAAGAATGAGTGAATGGGCTTGTTTGCAGGTCCATGGGGGACCTAGTTATTTCCATCCCCTTGGCAGAACAGTGGCCTTGGGAACCCAGGAGGTGAGGTGGGGTCCTTGGTGTGTTTATATGTGTGTGTTGAGAGAGCAGAGTTGGAACAGCCCGTTGTGGAGATCTGTGGCTGGGGTTGGGGGCAGCACGATGACAGGTCCACCCCCCTGACGGATGTCAGCAGGGAGTGTAACTCCTCTGCTTTTGGACCCTTGCTCCCCTGCCTCAAAGTGGCTCCTTCCCCAGCCTCATTTCTACTGGAAAGTTCTCCTGGGAAGGGCACACATATCAGCCACTTACTCCTGAATGCAGATTCACAAGAACTGTCTATGCAACCAAGAAATAGTGACCAAGCAGCTCCTCCGACTGATGTTCATCCCAGAGAGGCTTTCCCAGAGAGGTGTGGGACTTTGTGCTGAGTGAGCCAGATCCAGTCCCCACAATCGAGGGTGGTGGTCCTGTGGGGGATGTGAATAAAGCAGTGATTACAACGCCATGTGACGAGGACTATGTTGGGGTCTGCCTGAGGGCAGAGGTGCTAAGCACCAGTGTCTTGCGCCTGGCTCTCTCCTTGCCCTTCTCAGCAAGCAAAGTCTTTTCTCATCCATGAGCTCCTGCAGTTCTCACCCAGGGTGGAGATATTTCACCTTTCACAGCTGGGACACCATGTCAGAGAGGGGAGTGACTTGTCTGTAGTCACACACAGAAGCAGAGGCTGCCTGTCTCCTTTCCAGTGTCTAAGTTCAACCATCATCCTCCCCAGCACCTGACAGAAGACTGGGGGCTCAGTGACAGCAAGGAAACCGTGTGAAATTGAGCACAGCTTCTCTGATGCAGCTGTCCACGTGTGAGTGTGTGTGTGCACACACGCAGGGAGCTGTCCTGAGAGGAATTGCAGAACCCTTCTGTTATGGGTCGAATTGTGTCTTCCCAAAATTTGTATGTTGATGTCTTAACTTCTAGTACCTGAGAATGTGACCTTATTTAGAGATAGGGTATTTACAGCAGTAATCAAATTAAAATGAGGTCATTAGGGTGGGTCCTCCAGTATGACTGGTGTCCTTACAAAAGGGGAATTTGGACACAGATGTACATGGAGGGAGAATGCCAAGTGCAGACGAAGGCAGAGACTGAGATGATGCATCTATAAGACAAGGAACACAAAGATTGCCAGCAAACCTTCAGTAGCTAGGGGAGAGGATGGAACAGATTCTCCTGGCCCTCAGAAGGAACCAATCACGCCCATATCCTTGATTTTTGAACTTCTAGTCTCCAGAACTGTGAGATAATAAATTTCTGTTTGTTAAGCCACCCAGTTTGTAATACTTGTTATGGCAGCCCCAGCAAACGAATAAACCCTCTCTGGGCCTCAGGGTTCTAGGGCTTTAGAGGTGATGACCTGCTGTGTGCAGGTTTTGGAGAGGCAGCACAGTGTGATGGAGAGAGAGGGGACTGGGGGCTGGGGACAGCACTGGCACTCCAGTTCCAGATTTGCCACTGACTTGCTGGGCTTGGTCTTCCTGCCTGTGAACTGAAGGGGCAGGACTCCAAGATTTCTGGGGTCCTTCCTAGCCCTGACTTTCCATCCTTGAGGAGCTGTGAAGAGGAGGCCAGTGAGGTCAGGTGGCCCAACCCGGGTCACCCAGCAGGTTAATGGGAAGTGGTCCCGGGAGCTCAGCCTCTCGCCAATTGCAGGATGGCTGCTCCTCTGCCCTGGCGCCTCCCAGCACAGTCCATAGCGAGCCTCACCTTCCCCTCTGATCCTCTGCTCTCAGCCCCTGGGTAGCCTTGGTGGGTGTGGGTCTGATGAGGCCCTGGCTGTTTGGAAAGGCGGTCTCCTGCAGGAGGGAGTGTGAGGAGGGCCCTGCTGGTATCCTGTGAGTTCCAGCTCTGCCTCCCCAGCGTGCCTGGATGGAAGGCAGAGGCCCAGGGGGGCCAGTGGCCCTTGGGCCACTGTGCAGTGGTACAATATGTCTTTGTCTGGCCACGGCTTCTGGGGACCATGGAGACTGATCATATATCCTCCCTCCCCCGGTATTTTCTTGGGGTCCCTGGTGGGAGGCTCAATGCCCTGGCTGTCTTGCTGACTTCCCTTCCTGCCTCCTCCAGTGCCTTCTAAGAGTCAGCTCAGGGACTCAGGCTGCTCAGCACCAAATGAACAGCAGCATCTTAAACCCAGCAATTTGCACTGCCTTTCAGTGTCTGAAAAACTGTATCCAAGGCAGGTCTACAGTGAGGTGCTGCAAGCCTCTGCCCTCAGTCAGGGCTGCTTGGCTACTCCCAGCTCATGGAGCTGGTTGGCAGAACCAGGACTTACAAAGGTTCAGTGTTTGAAAACATGGGTTTGAAAAGTGATGGCCTGAGTGTAGGGTGGTGAGGCCTGTTTCACAGTTTTTGTATGAAAAAAATCCAGAGGTCATAGTGGTACCCAAGGTCAGAAACTCAGTGCTAGAGTAAGGAAGCATAATTGAGGCTGCATTAATGGTTGTATGCAAAATGGTAACAAGTCTGAGGTAGCAAGCCTGTCTCTGACTCATCTGACTATCAATGTACCCAGAATTCTGTCTGCAAGCCTCCAGTAACCAGTTCTCTCCTGCTTCAGGTGGCTCTGTCAGAAAATTCTTCTGTGTATTTGCTTCCTTGTAATTTTATTCAAAAATAATTTTCAAGTAACTACTGGGTGCCATATGTTTTTATCTTTATTCTCTGACACTCTTTAAGCGTATCTGCTTACCTGTCCTCTAAAAGTCTGTGATTTCCAGACAGTGACCCCATCTTTCATACCTTCTCTTCTCTAGGGAGGACAGCCCTTCCTCCTTCATCAGTTTTTCCCAGGGCATGGCTTGGAGAACCTTTCCTTCTTGGTTGTGATCCACTTTATTACTCACCCATTAACCCTTACCTTGAACTCCATCTGGACCCTGCTGAGACCATCACCTCCCTTGCTCTGATGATGCTACTCCTATTGATGCAGACAGAGGTGGGAGGCCCAGGTACTGTGCACCTCTAAGCCTCTGAGACCTGTGCTTGTAACCTTGGATATTTCTGCAGCAATGGCTCTCTTGTTCTCACCTGAAGGGACTTGCATTAAGTCACACAGTGGATTAAAGAGCTGTGCTCCTGTTTTAGCCCCATCCTGGCTACAGCCTTTCCTCTCCCCTCCCCTCCTGCAGAAGTGACCCTTCCCCTTGGCTTCCTGATCAGGGCTTTCCAGTTTCAACCTGTCTACACTGAAAAAAGTTAATAACTTGGAGTGCCCTAAGGCCCTGCTCAGAAAGTCCCTTTCTCGTTCCGGGACTCAGTTTCCCCATGTGAAAATGAAGGGGTGAGTCCAGCTCCCCTCTAGAGCCCCCTCCAGCCGTGAGAGCTGGTGTGCTGAGTGCATAGTGTGGGCATTTCTGCTCCCATGACCCGCTGGCGGGACAAAAGTGGTGCCACTCACATCACACACAGCAGTGTAGGCGGTCCTGATTCTGCGAAGCCTCCGCCAGGAAGCCAATGGGGAGAAAAGTCCTCCCCCCACCACCCATGTATTTCAGGGAGAGGCACCCACCCACTGGGAGAACAAACATTAGCATCCGTGTGGTTACCACTTGGAGGTGCACAGATTAGGGCTAGTCGAAGGCAAGGAGAGATGTGTTTTTGCCGGGTGAATCCCCTTGGCTGGGGAGCAAATCTCCATTTTGGCAGGAGGGACTCTTACTTGATCAGGTCTGAGTTCTATGAGCGACTGTAAATTCTCAGTAAAACAGCCCCGTTGGGCCTAATTTCAACCACTTAACCCAGAGGTTGCATTCTTGAAGTGTTCTGCCAAAGGCATTCGCCTCCCAGCCCACAGCTCCTGAGCTCTTGCACACAGCAGCTGCATTGCCGCCAGCCTTTCTGTTTTCACCTGTCCCAACGCAAGCTTGAGACCCTTTCCTTCCCACTCCTACGTGAGGGAGTCTCCCAATGCGGCTTCTTGGCAAGTGCAGGCCACCCCTGTTCCTGCCGGCTTGAGACCAAACAGCTGGGCAACTCAGTCAAAACCTGGTCAGCTTTGGAAACCCTATCTAAATGCCTGACTAATGCAGTCAGACGCTAAGTCAGGTTGGCCAAACAACAGCCGAAACGGGCAAGCAGAGCCCAAACTACCAGTCAACTTGGTTAAACATCAGTCGGCTGCTCTAAACAGTACCAACCAACAGTACAACCTATCAGCTTAGCACAAGAAATGGGTACCTTCAAACATCACCTCAGTTTGAATAACAAATCAACTTGGTCAAATAATACTGAAGCAATTGTTCAAATTAGTCAAACAACCAATCAGCTTGATCAAACAATTTTCAAACAACCTGTCTTTAGAGTTAAACAAAGCCAAAACACCAAACCAAGGGCAACAACTAGCCATTAGGTCAAACAATGCCAGAACAATGGGTCAGCTGGGTCGAATAATAGCAACACACCCCAGCTGTTGTAAACAGCCAATCGACAGCCTCAAACAATGTCAAAATATTTGGGTTAATTCACTCAAACATCCAGTCAGCTCAATCAACCCCAGTTAACTTGGTTAATGAATGCCAAAACACCTAGCCAACTTAAACACCAGTCAAATGGGTCTAACTGTGACAAAACAACTGGTCGACTTGGTGAAACCACCAATCACCACAGCTAAACAAGCAGTCAGCCCAATCAAACTATGCAAAAGCAACAGGTCAAACTGGTCACCGAGCAGTAACAAAACACCCACTCCATTCTGTCAAACAACCACTCAAGCGGGACAGTCTGTGTCTAAACATTCAGTCAATTCCATAAAGAGCCAGTTGCCTTGATACCATGAAACCAAAACAACCACTTAACTTGGTTAAATTAACGAGAGGGCTAAGTACTTAGAGATGCACCCTCTGCTCTGTCCAGCATTCTCAGGCAAGCGTCGCCAAAAGAGGTGGTCGACACAGCGAAGTGAATGGTTAACTTCTTTGTCTTTCACCAAAATGTCCATCAGTTTAGCAACATCCAGGAAGAAATCAGACCTGTCAGCCATTTGGGTAAATAAATTCTCTAACTTAGAGATTGAGTGTCTTGGGTCATGGGCAGAGGGGGAGCAGATTTGAGAAAGCTGTTTCTGTCCCTCCTCCTCAGACTGCAGTGGGAGGGAACAAGCCCCCTCCAGTGTCCCTTCTTGCATAGTATTTGGCATAGTATTTGGCATACAGACCTTCGCAGGGTGAGCTGCTCCGTGTCTGCAGTGACTTAGTGGTGAGACATGACGCAGTGTGCTGGGTTAGTTAATCCTCAGAGCAAGGCACTAGCCCCACAGCACTAGCCTGGTCTCCAAGGTCCAAGTCTCTCAGTGGAACCAGAACTCCTCTCATCAAGTCCAGAAGCTCTGGTCACCACTGGAGCACAATTGTTCAGAGCTTAATAATGACAGTAACACATTGAGGTCTTACCTTGTGCTAGACACTGGGCTAAGAAGCCCTTTACATACTTTATCACATCTTACTTTTACAAAACCCAATGAAGTCAGCACTGTTTTTACCCCCATTTTACAGATGAGGTTCATGGCAGCTCACAGAGGTGAAGAAAATCTTCTAAGGTCACAGACCTATTAAGTGGCAGAACCAGGATTTGAAACCCACTCTAGCTTGAGGAGCCAGCTATGCCTTTGAAGTACTTACTGAAAGAAAGGATGAAGGAGTGGCTTGGCCTGAGTGGCATTGCACCAAAGGTGTAGGTGAGACGGCGCATACGGAGCCTGTGTGTGTGTCTGTGTGTGTGGTGGCTGCAAAAGAAGAGATACTTCGTTCCAGTGGAGACTCAGGTGTAGACAGGTTGGAAGCCTGAATTTCAGTAAAGCACACGTTCAACTTACAGTCCACCCTGGTGCTAAGCCCTTTTGCCCAGGAATGCCAAACAGGCATTACTCATTCCCCCAGAGACCAGTGGGTCCTGGGGTACCCTGGACCTACAGGAGGACTTCAGAGCTGGCTTACAGGGCAGGGGGCAGGTGACTTCCTGAGATCTGCCCAATCCTCACCACTAAAAAAAAGCCCCCTTGGCACCTGCCTCCCATACCTGGGCAGCAGGCTTGACCACAAGTGACACTGTCCTTTCATTCAAGGAAAGTTGTGTTGACTCACCTCCCTACATTAGGCACAGACCGTTTTATTGAACGTTAACGCAAATCACACGGGCAGGAAATGTCGTAAAGAGAAAAGTAATCTTCTGACGGAAAAATAAATTATCAGCCGTGTTCCGAAGGAAAAGAAACATTCTTAAATAATTTCTCTTGCTGTTGGTATTGGCTGGCAGTGTGGGCCAGCCAAGCAAATGGTAATTTCCAAATTAGATTATACATTATGTCATATTAGTTTTATATTAGAAAAACAAACGGGATCAGAGGAGAAGTGCCAAGGCTGGCGGACCGTGCTCGCCACGTGACGGGCTGTGTTTCCACTGCAGAATGTTTAACGATTCCGGGAGAGGTGGAAGAGCAAACATTCAGACGGACGTGGGGGCGCATACAAGTTGGGTGTGCGGAGGCGGGCTCTCCCAGAGGGAAAGGACAGCTCCCAGGTCAGGCCTCTCAGAGTGTGGGTATGCAGCCCGGGTGGGGAGGCAGGGGGTACCCCGAGAACACGGCCTTACCTTCTCTTCTCTGGGGACCTGGATCCTTCTTTGGAGGGGCTGGCCCAGAGCACTGGCTTTGGAGTCAGAGTGCGTGGCCAGTAAATGTTCTTGGGAGCAGCAAGTGGAGGTGCCACGTGTCAAGTCCAAGGAGGGAAGACCTGGTGGGGACTGCCTGTGGCCCGATTCCGTATAGGTCTGTCCTTGGGCAGCGGGAGCAGACGTCTGTGTCTCCCCAGCGTGCAAAACCAGGCCAGTGAGAAGGAGGAGGACTTTAAGTTGGAGTCACACTGCCAGCTCACCTTTGGTGAGGGCTACTCCACGCCAGGCGATTTACCTATACTCAACAATCCCACCAGGCCATGTTAGAGGTAAGGAAATGGAGAGATACAGGGGTTAAATAACTTTCCTGAGATCCCCTTACTGGGACGTGGCAGACCCTGCATATGAACTGAGGCTCCAGGGCCTGAAATCTTAATCATCTCACCGTTGTGTGATGCAGTGTCTTGATGAGACCGCCAGTGAGGGGTGGGGGTGGGGGAGGACTGCTGATCAACAGGGCTCCTGCCCCTGAGGCCTCAGGTGCCTGACCTTCAAAGCCCCTGTACCCCCCAGGTCTGTTGCTCAGACGGAGGACATCTGTACTTGCTGGCATGTGAATTTGGGCAAGTGTCTTTTGCCCAACTCCGAGCTTCTCAAGGACAGAGATCTTGTTTGATTATCTCTGAAAACTTTGTATCCAGCACAAAGATTGATGCTGCTTTTGATGGTTGCAGTAGAGACAAGAGAAATGAGAAATCTAGATGGGCAGAGCTGGAAAGGGCTCAGGGGCTCTGGAAGCCTGGTCAGCATTTACAGATCCAGTTGCTCTGAGGTCTGTAAAGCTGCCTCCGGGCCCCGTGACAGCACTGCTGCTCCTCTGCCCTTACAGATCTTTGCAAGCAGCCACTACTAATCAGGCAAAGTTGGCACTTAAAGGAAACCCATTTGCCACTCTTGGTGTAGTCCCACCCTCTAGTTGTGAGAAAACTAATAGCAGGGAGAGGGAGGCAACTTGTCTGAAATCACACAACCAGTATGGACAGAGTCAGATCCCGAACCCACCTTCCAGAGCATATGATGGGGTTAAAAGAGAAGACTAAGAACAAATTAATTAGCAAGTATCTGACAAGTCATAGCGTCTGCCTAGCTCTGGAGTCTGGACGAAGAGATAAAATAGGACCTAGGGACCAATTGGGCAGTCATGTGGGCTGGAAGTGCCATCACTTTGGACATCCCTGTCCTCAAAATCTTTTCCATATTCTTCAGGAGAGCTGGGTTCTAGTTCCGGCTAGATTTTCTTTTGGCTAAGTCCTCTCTCTGGATTTCAATTTTTCCATCTGTTAAATGGGGGCAGTCATGGCACACAAGCTCTCTGATGTAAAATCCCTCTGTCTCCAATACTTCAGGTTTCTGTGGTCTCCGATTTCAGGCCAGATTCTCCCAAGACTCAGGTGCTCCCTGGGGCGGGTCGGCCCATGGGAAGCTGCAGGGATTCCCTTGGACCACCAGGGGGAGAGGGCGGCATTCAGCACAATTCCGGCTTAACTCCTGTCTGACCCCCCTGGTGGCCCGGAGGGTTACTGCTGCCCCCGACTTGCTTCCTGCTTCCTCCTGGAGTACCCGCCTGGGGATTACCTGACCTGCAAACACAGGTGTTCACTCACCAGATACACACTGAGCCCTTCCCCTGGGCCAGACCCCTCACTGAGTGCTAGGGCCCCCATCCTGCCTTTGGAGGACCTCACAGTCGAGTGACGGGGAGAAATGCATGCAGGTACCCAGCTGCAGCCAGCACGGTAGGTGACACCTGCGACTGGGGCAGCGGGGAGGCCGTGAGAATGCAGAGGAGTCTTCCTGGGAAGGGCGATGTCTGAGCCAAATCCTGAAGGACTAGGCAGAGTTAGCAAAGAAGAGCCGGGGGAGGGGATGAGTGCTCCAGGCAGAGGCAACAGCACAAGCAAAGGCCCAATTGTCTAGGCAGAGTGAATCTCAGGTAACTCTATGGACTGGAGGGCAGGACTCTGTGTGAGCAGCAGGGAAGGTGAGCAGGGACAGGCAGGCATTTGCCCAAAAATATTCATTGAGTATCTTCTAAATTGTGAAAGGCCTTGAATGACATTCCCAAATCCTGAATCACTTCCCTTCCTGGGCTCTGGCCTGAGTGTCCATAACACTTATCATGTGGATTTGTTTCTAAATTTAGTTAATTACAATTTGGCTTCTCCCATCTCCCCATGGGGATAGCTGCAGTAGTGGGAGTTGGGACAGGAAATTGGGCTTAGGACTGGGAATAGCATCAGGGACATTGCAGCCCAGGAGAGGTGCAACAACAAGGTTGGGAGCCAACGGCAGGGCCTGGGACTGCCTGGCCTCTCCACCTGGCCTTTGTGCTGTCTCCTTGGCTGCCTGTGTCTCCCTCAGGGCATGAGATCTGCATCCTGGGGAACCTCCTGGGCTGGCTGGTGCAGGTGGGATGGTTAAGTGCAGAGGCTGGGGTGGAGTGGTTAAAGGGACAAGGGGGGCAGAGAGGCCCTTGGGATAAGAGCTTTGTAAAGGAGAGTCCCAGAACAGGGAGGAAGTGGTGGTCGAAGCCAGGAGGTAGAGCCCCACCATTGCGGGGCCCAGATCCTGGGAGATCTGAACCTGGGGGAAGCCAGACGGAGCCATCGTTAATTGTACAATCACAGTGTACCAGAAGCTTTGCTTATATTACCTCACTAACATGCCTCAATAACCTTGTGAGAGAGGGTTATTACCCCTACGTTGCAGTTGGGATTGATAGCACAAACACAGAGAGGTTAAGTAACTTGCCCAAGGTAACACAGCTGGGAAGTAGTGATGCTGGGATCAGAATGCAGTCTGTCTGGCTCCACAGTCACTCCCCCTTTCCTAGATCAGTGAGCCTTCATTCCTTCCTGTCTTCATATGACCTATTCTCTCTGTCTGGAGCACCATCTCTTCTGTCCATATTCTTTACCTGGTGATGCTCTTATTTTTCAGGTCTGGTTCAGATATTTTTTGTGGAATGTCCTCTTACCCTTCCAGGTAGATTTTATTTTATTTTTTCCCTCCCACCCTCTCTCTTTTATCCATTCACCATCATCCATCATCCATCATCCATCTCTTTGTCCCTTAACTAGAAGTGTTTCTGGCTGTCTAGGTAGAGTTCATCACTGCCTCCCTTGTAATCCTACAGCACTTTGTAAAACAGGTGAGTACCACATTCCATTGCATATGTTTATTTGTTCTTGTGTCTGTGAGTTCCACTAGCCTGGGAGCTCCCTGAGGGCAGTGTCTGGGTCTGACTCTTTCTTGTCCCAGGCATTGCCCAGCACAGAGTCCACTTCCTGTTGACCTCACCCTGACTCCTCTCTTGCACAGAAGGTTTCTTGCATTTGATCTGTTTCTCAAAGAAGACAGCATTTTCAATGTCTTTGCAGTGATTTGGGGTTGAGGTTGACAGCATTTTTTTTGGTGCCAAGAGAGGAATTTACAAATAGCTGCTGTCAGCCAGGGAGAACTGGACTGGAGGGCCACTAACAAGTGGCTCCATTTGCTTTCCCCAGGACCAAGGGGTGATCCTATAACTGTAGAGAATTTTGGACATTTCAGGGGCTCCAGGCTTGCCTCATTGTCCTGGGTTGCGTAAACCATTGCTCAAGACTTGGGGAGACGTGGAGACTCAGTGTGTCTCTGGGAGCTCACCAAGGGGATGTTGGCTGTGTGCCAGTTCTGGATGGGGATGGGCTGAGTATTAGTCAATTTTTTTTCTAGGTTATGCTGTGGTAATAGACATGCCATGGCATGCCCCAAATAGGGGCTTTACAATAACAAAAGTTTACTTCTCGCCCACATGACATTCTGTCTGCGGTGGCTGTGGGTTTACTGTGGCTCTGCTCCATGTGTCCTCTTTATTCCAGGATCCTTGTGAAGCAGCCGTCCCTATTTGGGACATGACATACTCAGGGCAGAGAGCAAAAGGAGAAATGGCCGAACCACACAAAAGTCCTTACTGTCCCTTTCACTCACCTTTCATTGGCCAAAGCAAGAGACATGACTGAGTCATATAAACTCCACCCACAGGAGGCACTGCAAGCTACCTGGCCGTGGGAGGGGATGTAGAACCCTCCTGCAGGGAAGGGGAGTGAATAACCAGAAACAATAGCACAGTCCGTCATAGGCTGCAACAGTCATGCACACTCGAGCCAGCTCCCTCCGCAACCTTTCGTGGCCCATGCATATGCTTTCTAACTTCAAGAATCTCTGGCACCTCTGGAGAAAAGAGATGCCCAAATTGGACATAAAAGTGTGGCTCAGGCTGTGGGGTTACACAGGAGTGCAAAGAAAGGAGGGACATGTGCAGTGCGCTGGTCAGGAAGACCTTCCTTCCATCCTTGCCTAGCAAACCCCTACTCTTCCTCCAATTCTAATGCCACCTCCTCTACGAAGCCCTCCAGGAGGGACCCTCCAAGCCAGGTTTGGTGGTTGACGTCTGTGCTCCCACTGCCCCTGGGCTTTTCTCATTTCACACCTACTAAACTGTGTGTGATGTCATTTATGTGCCTGAATCCCCTGGGAGCAATGGTGTGCTGGAGTTGGCACCTACCTTCTGTGAGAGTTGATGGTACACATCTCTTTCCAACACTGCATTCAGTGGTAGCATGTGGGTAACCTGAAACTGGCCACAGTGGGAGTATTTACAACATAGAAATCAGCAAATGCTACAAATAAGGACAGTTTTCCTCCTGGAGAGCCAGTTGTTAAACATTTACTGCCAGCCATTGCCCTGGACTGTGCACAACATGAGGGCTGGGGTGTGCCTTGTGTACGGTCTTCCTCTGGTGTCTGGCGGGGCCTTGGGTGTTCCATGGGAATGACTGACTGAATGAGTGGGGAACGACTGAATGAACCCTTGGAGGTAGTGGGGTAGAGAGTGAATGAATGTGCGTTTGGCTGGATCTCGGTCCCTGTGCGGTCTATTTGTTCTTCCTCCCAGGCCCTCCTCCCTCCCCCGGGCCTCTGGCTCTGTGCTCGCTGCCCCAGGGGAGGTAGGTGACAGGGCAGGACACAGAAGACCTGCAAGCCTTTCTGGCCTTTGTTCTCCAATTCTCTAAACTTTAAGAATTGAGAGTTTTTAGGGAGGAAGTAAAGGGGAGAAAAAAGATGAACCGAATGTCTTGAGGAACATAAAGGGGAGGAGAGGAGAGGCTTTGCTGGGGACATGACAAGAGCCCCAGGAGGAAGGGCTGGGGTGCATCCAGAAGATGCTGCCATATTGGTGGCAGAGGTGGCCAGGTGTGCAGGGTCAAGTGGGGGGTCTCAGGTATAATCAGTGTGGGCCGATGCTCAGGGACTAGGTAACCTGCCCTCCCTGTGCCCCACATCTGACATCATATAAGATTCCAGAAATGTGGAATGACTTCAGAAACTTGGGTTAAGAAATTAAGTTATAGGAAGCAAAGAGAGTGACATTTCTTGCATCCCCTTGCTCCTACATGGGTTTCCATGATTGAGACCTGAGATTTATACTGACTCATGAGGGATTTAGATCAGAGGTTGGCAAACATTTTCTGTAAAGGGCCATGTCATATATATTTTCAGCTCTGCTGACCATATGGTCTCTGTCACAATTATTTAACTCTGCCATTGTAGCACAAAAGCAGCCACAGACAACACATAAATATGAATAAGTATGGCTGTGTTTCAATAAAACTTTATTTATGGACACTGAAATTTAAATTTCATATACTTTTCGTGTATCTCAAAATATTCTTCTTCTTTTGATTTCCCCCCAAACATTTAAATACATAAAAAGTAATCTTAACTCATAGGCAGTGAGGCGTACAGTTTGCTGACCCTTGATCTGAAGGAGCAAGTGAGTGAACTAGCCAGTCAGTAGGCAAGGCAGCAGGGCACACGTGCCTGGACAGAGCGGGCAGGAGAGCACCCTCCCTTGGGGGGAACAGCGAGAGAGGGAGCTGGCTCACTGGGCCCTGGCGCTATCTGCAGCCATCCAAAGTGCCTGCCTGCAAGAGCTGGGCCCTCCGTGGGAGGGTGGCCAGGCAGCTGGATTCAGCGAGGTGGGCGGGCTGGCCGTGTTCAGTCTCCGGGAAATGAATGTGGACACGGCGTGGGCCCAGTGGGGCTGCCCACCCTGGTCTGCTTGGATCAGGTTCCCGGCGGCGTCTGGGCCCTGTAAACACAGCGGCTGGACAGGCCACCACTCTGAGGTCCGTTGAAAGCAGCCCTGCCCAGGAGGAAAGCAGGATTGGGGCTGACAATTTGACATAAACCACGGGGCAGTGTCCGGCGGCTGGGAAGCACAGCGACCCTCCTCCCCAGTGCCCTCATGCTCACTCGAGTGGCAGCTGCTCCCAGTTACCTTCCTCTGTGGAGCCAGGGGTCTTCGGAGGGGGAAGCCCCTCAGAGATTCCCTTGACTACCCCTTCTGACAAGGGTGTAGAAACTGAGGCCCAGAGAGGAACAGACACCCACTTAATTGTTGCAAGACCAGGGTTAGAAGTGTGGTCTCTGGCCTCCCAAGACAGGGCTCTGGACCCCTCCCAGGATGATCTGGAGAAGAAGGATCCTTGGGTGGCAGCTGGGACCGTGCCCCCCAGCTGCCTCTGGGAGGGGGTTCCTTTGGACCATCATGGAGCACTAGTGTGGCAGTCACACACAGCCAAACCATACACGTGGACAGGTGTGGTTAGTGCATTTACACACTGAGGCGAATGGACATGGGAATCACAGTTAATGAACACCTACTGTGTGCCAGGCTGCTAAATGCATACCATATGTCACCTCTTGTGCCTCTGGTAGCCAGGCTGCTGTTCACATGGGAACCCATCCATGGTGGATGCAGGCACATGTACACTGACACGTGAAAAAATCACATATGTGCATGGCCATGACCATATGTGTTACTACAGCCCTTTGCTGGTGTGCACATCAGCACCTGTGTCCAGGTATGCTCATTCAAGGACACACACATGCTCACATGTGCACATGTATGCACACATGCACACCCCCCCCCACCCTCTCACACTGTTCCACTGCAGCTCTTGTAGGTGCACTGCCCCCAGACTCAGGATTAACTGTCCTCTCTGGGGTCTCTAGACGTTCACCTTTTTATTCTTGACCCATTTCAAAGTTCTATCGAAGAGTTTGAGGAGGGGGGCTGTGAGGATCTGGGAATGGAAGAACAGGTGATTTGGAAAATTCCTGTCATTTTTTGAGCTCTTTCCAAGGACGCCCACGGAAGCCACAGTGAGGCCTGCCGATGTCTAGCCTCGGGCTGGTCCCACTGGCAAGCAGCAGGCCTCCTGCTTCCTCTGGCCTAGCCTGGCCTGTTCACTGACACCAAGCCTACCACCCTTTGCTGCTCCACCCTCCATCGAGGGTCCTCTGGGCACACTCAGCTCACTCCTTCCAGACCAGGCCACCCCAGCTGCATACAACCCACTGCAGGTTGACAATGACAACAGCTAACACTGCGTGCTTGCTGAGTGCCAGGTACTATTCTAAGTGCTTTACATATATTGATTCATTGTCACAAAAAACCTATGCCTTATAAACTATAGCTACGCCCATCTTACAGACAAAGAAACTGAGGCACAGAGAGGTAAAGCAACTGGCCCCAAACACACAGCCAGGAAGTGGAAGAGCTAGGATTCACATCTCAGCAATCTGGCTCTAGGGTCACCATCTTAATCGCTTCATTGTCCTGCCTCTTGGTACACAGGGCAGGTTAACCTGGGGAGGATCCAGGACCTGGGAACCCAAGAAATGATGGGGAGGAGGGGACTTTACTTCTTGCGGGCCTGCTGTGTGCCATGCCCTACTTTGTTCCATGCTCTGTGCTGGGAGGGCCCATTGGCCTTGCTGCCATCACATTCCACCCCTCAAGCTCTCTACACTGCAGCTAGCAGGTCCCTCTTCAAATGCACCCCATGTGGTCCTGCTGACTCAGCACCTCTGGACTGGTGTAGTCTTCTTCAGAGTCCTGGGGTCCACATTGTAAGAGTTCCCACTGGGTGCAGCCAGGGCTGCATGTGAGAATGCTGCACTGACGGGGCTGCGCTGTGCAGTCATCTGAGGTTGAATGTGCAAATGGGGACACAAACCCATTCTTCCCTGTTTGGTATCCCCTTCTCCCCCTTGCATGTCCCATGCATGGTTTAAACTTCCCTGCCTCCTATATTATGCTCATACTGTACACTCTCCATCGTCTCTTCCCAGCCTTCAGAGCCCACAATTGCCACCTCTTCTGGGAAGCCTTCCTAGATCACACAGCTGGTATTGGCATTCAGACCCCTACTGCTCTGTGCTTGCCTCTTCATACAACCCTTCAGCCTGCCTTGGGTCAGAGGGTTGCCACTGATTCCACAGGTACGTACTGAGTGCTGCCTGTGGGCCAGGCGCTGGGAGTATAGCCACAAATACATGTGCTTCATGGACCTCCCAATCTTTTCCTACTGCAATCAGGGACTCTCCCACCAACTGGACCTTGTTAAGTTTATTAATTTTGTTCACAGCGCCTGACACAGAAATAGCACATAGTAGGTGTTTCATGCATGTCAGAAGGATGGAATTTGTAATCTTGGTTCTGGAATATTATCTTTATGATGCTTTAAAATTAATTTAAAAAATAAATTAATTAAAAAATTTAATATGATTTACCATTCTAATTCAGTTTGGTCTGGGATGAAAGGGATTCCCCCAAAGGGCAATGTGCAGGCCTGGGACCAGGGATGGGCTGGTGGGATAGGTGGGTGGGGATGGCCATCCAGCAGTGGCTGTGGCAGCAGCCACAGAAGTGCACACAACTTTGTCTCCAGCCCCGGCCTGGCTGTCCGCTTGTGCTCCCGCCTGCCATCCACATGGTGGAAACGCTGATGAACAAGGGCCTTCCTGTCTTCTTCTCGTTCCCCCTTTTCTAAAAATAAGCTGGAATCTTCCCTTCATCTGCCCCCAATTTTCTTCTGCTTGACCCCAACGACCTCACGCCCTCAGATGAGGCCACATGTGTGCCCACTGCTGGACAGATGGGCCGACCTCGAGGTGCAGATGGTGGGAGCGAGGAGCCCGCCCTGGCCTCTGCCCCAGCCCAGCCAGCCCCTCCAGCTATGCCCTTCCTGGGAACAAAGCACTGCGCCAGCCCTGGACTGCGGGTGGGGTGGGAGAGAACTTGTTTATAACAGGAAACTCCACCCGGGTTTTATGAGCTGTCATGATAATAATAATCATCGCCCACATTTGTATATACTAAGCGCTTTCACATCTGTTATCTCCTTTAGTCCAAGCAACAACTCCTTGAGATTGGTATTATTGTTAATGCCCAGATTGAACAGATGAGGAAACCAGAGAGGCTAATTTACTTCCCTAAGGTTGCACAGTGAGGAAAGAGCAGAGTCAGGACTGAAATCCAGGTCTCCCAGGTTTGAAATTTTGCCCCTCTACACTCTCCCTTCTGCCTGCTGACATCTGAACCAGGCAGTGGCTTTGCAACTTTACGCCCAAGGATCTTCGCATTGTTCTTTTAGCTGCTATTTATTGAGGGCCTGCTTGTGTGGGGGGCACTGGGCTGGGAAACCCACCCTGACCCTGGGAGGAAGGAATTATTAAACTAATTTTGCAGAGGAGGACGCTGAGACTCAGAGATGGACTGTGACTTGCCAAGGCCATTCTGCAGTGAGATGGGGCATCAGGGTTTGGATTGAGGATTGCCCAACTCCAAAGTTTTTTTTTTTTTTTTTTTTTTTTCAAAACAGTTCACAATAGTTGGCATCACATGCTTCATTTTTTATTAGTTAATTAAGTCAACAGAACATCTTTTGAGTGTCTGCTCTGTGCCAAACATAGGGGCACTGGGATGAACAAGACACATAAAGCCTGATGGGGTTTATGAACTGGTGGAAGGAAGATGGTCTTGTAAATGGCAATTATGGTGCAGAGTGATAAACAATTATTAGCCATAATATAATAGTGAGCTTCGCACAGTGTTTATTGCTCACTGAGGGCCCTGAATGGAAATCTGGCCATTTCCATGTAATGTTGAGAAAGGCCCGGTGGCTTCCCTCTTGCTGTAGTGTCACATCTGAGCCGCCTGGCCTGGCGTGCAGGCCATGGTGATGTGTTAGGGCCCACCTCTCCGTCCCCACCCCCGTCTCACTTTGTGTGCTCCAGCACTACCCTGGAGGTGCTGGAGGTGCCCCCCGCATGGGGCAGTTTCTTGCCTCTGAGGCTGTATCCTGCTGGGCCTATGCTGGAAATGGCTCCTTTTGCACGCTCCACTTGCTCCTGGCTAACTCTTGCCCTGTGAACTCAGCTCAGATGGTACCACCTGCCCAAGCTAGGTGGGGTGGCTGGGAGGGAGGAGAGTTTCCTGTAATTGGAGATGTGTGAGCCAAGGATGGAAGATCAGGGCAGGGAGACAAGTCACTTAACCTCTATGGGCCTCAGTTTCTGCTTCTGTGAAGTGGGCTCAAGAATAGGACTTAACTGTAGGAAGATAAAGGCCTTGTTAGAGGGGAGCCCAGCAGCCTGGGGGTGCTAGGAGGAGTGTAACCCAGCCTGTGAGGTCAGGAAAGTTTCCTGGAGGACTCACACCACAGATGAGCCTCAAAGCATATTATCATGAATAGCTAGCACTTATTAGAACAATGGGGTGCTGTTCTAAGCCCTTGGCGTATGGTAAGTCATTTAATCTTTGCAACAGCTCTCTGAGGCAGGTGCACCTCCTCATTATCATCATCCGCATTTTACATATTAGGAAGTTGAGGCACAGGGAGACTAGGGGACTTGCTTAAGGCCACACAGCTCAGAAGGGGCAAAGCCTGGATTCTAACCCAGGCCCTTGGCTCTGGTGTTCGTGCTGTAAGCACCTTGCTGGTACAAGAAGGGGCAGAGCAGTGGGGTGGAGCCAGAGCCCAGCACCAGCATGCTTGTCTCCCACACCCCTCTCCCCTGCCCCTGCCCTCCCAGCTTCCAGACTGCTGTGGGGTCCTGGATGCAGAGTCAGTGGCGTTGGTCTTCCGACCTGGCCCTTGGACTCACTTTGTCTGGAAGCCAGGGGGCATCACTCAGGTAGTGAGGAGCCATGAAAAAGATGGTTCTCTTCTCCTTCCTCCCATTTGTAGGGGCTTTGTGTGCCTTTCAAAGCAATTGTCCTGTGATCTAAGCCTATTATAACTGATAGGAAAAAAGGCCAAGACTAGGAAAATGACTTGTCCAAGGTCAAGGGCGTGAGCCCAGGACTTTACCACAGAGTCATGGTTGGCTTCCTCCCTCCCCTCCTCTCTCCCACCTCCCTCTTTCTCTCCTTCCCTCTGTTTTTATTCTTCTTTCTTCCTGCCATAACTATTTATATGAAAGAAGAGGGGAATAGGAGAATGGAATAGGTAGGCATTATGGAATGGGAAGAGTACTGGATGGGAATCAGGAGCCTTGAATTCTGGTCCTGGAGTTGCCACTAATTTACTACGTGACCTTAAGTCACTTTCCCTCTCTTAGCCTCAGGTGTTCATATTGATAACTTGGGAAAGGGGGCTGTCACTTCTATCCTTTTACTTGACAGAATTGGTGTAAGAATCAATTCAATGAAATATTCCTTTGTTCTTACATCTGCCATCCATCTATCCATCATCCATCCACTCACCCATTTATCTGCTTATCCCTCTACTCACCCATCCACCCACCCATCTGCCCACCCACCCATTTATCCACCCACCCAGCATCCCTCCCTCCCTGTCTGGGCTCCTGCTCTGGGCTGTGCACAAGGGAAGGACCACACCGTAAGGCCTGGCTCACCTGCCATCTCCTCCAGGTGACCGCCTCACTTCCCTGTGGAAACTGACAGCCCATTCCCGCTTCTTCTTGGACAATGCCTGTCCCTCCAGTGTCACACTCACCGGCTGCCTTTTGTCACAAGACAGCCGGTGAGTGTGACCTTCGAGGGGCCTGAAGGGCAAGGACTGAGGTGGAGTCAGCTGTGTCCTCAGCATCACCCAGCCGCAGCCCCACGGAAGCATCCATGAATGTCCTCTGAGTTCACAGCCGCTGAGCCCATCCCAACCCAAATCCTAATTCATCCTCAGCCTTCTGGGATAGTTTGAATCAGAGTAAGGAGCCTGGGTCTGAATGATAGACAGTTGCCTCTATGCCCTTTTCTCTTTGGCATCTTCGTCTTATTCTCTTTAGAGAAAAGCATTCTCTCCCCCTCGCTTCAGAGAGCTAGAGAGGTGAGTCCAACTCAGGGTTGCAGAGCAAGCTGGTGGGGAGAGGTGGAACAGAAGCCCCACCTTCTCATACTAGTTAGCACTCCACATGGTCTTGCGCATTCGGGATCTGGCCTCAGACACCTGCCACAGGGGCTGCCAGGAGGGGCAGGCAGCTCTGGGTCCCCAGCCTCTCTCTCCATCTTCCCGTCCAGGACCTGCCCAGCCAGCCCTGATGTACCAAGGCCTGCTGGCTGTCCTGGAAAGACACTGGGGCTAGATGAGGACTGGAAGGCAGAGGGTTCGTTATTTTTGGGCTCAGGTCTGCTCTAGAGCTGCCGGGCCTCTGCTGGCTATTGGGGCTCACCCAGTCTTTCCTGGTTCTGTCCAGTTGTGGTGGTCCCCAGGGCCACTCTGAGTGACAGGGTCAGCCTCCCCCAGTGCCTGCAATGTGTCATTGGTAGCTGTGAGCTGGCCCAGCTTCCCTGATCTCGGGGGCCGGTCCCCAAAGGGAGCGCGCGCTTGATGGGCGGACTGTAAAGGAGCTGTCTGTCGGCAGAGGTGGTCTCGCCCCTCCCTCTCTTCCTCCCTCCCTCGGAGTCTCCTAGCTCTCAGCCACACTGGAAGAATTAGGGGGCCGCTGGCGGAGGGGGGCGGCTGGTTCTCATGGTGGGGACCGTGCATAAGTCCTAACACATTGGTGCTGAGTGTGTGCTGGCTGCGGGAAGCGGGCTCTGGCTGTGCAGATGGACGCTGTCCTGGGGGCTCTGTGGGCAGGACCTGCCCAGAAAGCCTTCTTCCCCAACAGGCTTCAGGACCTTTCTGGACCAGGGAGAAGCCTCCAGTATTCTCCTGTGTGCATTTATCATAGATTATGCTCATGTGTGTGGAAAGGGTCCAGTCTGGGGCTGGCTCTCAGGTCCCAGGCCAGCAGGAGCTGCTGACGGTGCACCCCAGGACCTCTCGAGGCTGCCATTGCCTTGTGGGGCTCCTATGGTCACTAAGAGCCATTTTGTTGATGATTTGGGGCATGGCTCTTCACCGTTTAAGGTTGCACGCCTGCTCTCTTTACCCTCTACAATCCTGTGTGGTTGCTATTTTCAGACCCATTTTATAGATTACAGAATCTGAGAGAGGGTAAGGCACATGCTGAGAGTCACGTAGGTTAAGAATGGTAGAGCTGGGATGGAAACCAGGTCTGTCACCTTACAAAGTCCATGTCTTTTCAATTCTCTGTGCCTTTCCAGAAATTCAGTGTTCTATGAGTCTTGTGTGCCTGCTGTATACCTGACCCTGTGGGGCTATGGGGCAGGTGGGGGCCGAGGTCCCTGCCCTCATTGATCTGGGGAGTCAAGGTCCAGGAGCACAGTCAATGCCATCCAGGTTGGGGTCTCCTGTGCCTATAGGGTGGCCTGGGCTGCTGGAGTGGGCACAGCCAGAGCCCCCAAGGACTGACACTGCCAGGGAAGGGGCTTCAGACAAGAATTCCAGGGATGATGCTAAGGGAGAAGGGGGTTCTGTAGATGTTCCTACCTGTGCAAAACTCCAGGAATAAATTTGCTGCCTTTTCCCACTTTTATGATAATTCAGTGAGGTCTCCATTCCTTTCTTTATATCATTAAGAAGTAACAGTGGCTAAAAACGTACAGGGTACCAGCTTGCTGTGTCCTGTGTAAAGCCTTTTATGTGCATGCTGCCATTGAACCTTCACACCCACACTGTGGACAAGGTCCTATTTATTATCCACATTTTAGAGATGAGGGAATAGACTCAGTGGGGTGGAGCCCCTGGCTCAGTCTTATGGTTGTAAATGGCAGGGCAGGGATCTGATCCCAGGTCTGCATGGGACTGTGCTACTCTCTCGACAACAGTCTGCTTCCTGGGGAGGCAGGAGGAACAGGAGCCACCACCAGTCCTTCTCAGCCCAGCTTGGACAGGAAGCAATTAGATGGGCTTCGTGGGGCATGGAAAGGCCTTGGGCCATGGCATCAGGGCACGCCCAGACCTCTCTCTGGTTCTCAGTCAGCTTCTCTGTCAAATGGGGCAGTTTCCCTCTTTCCTCTGGCCTCTGGAGTCTCCTGGGCAGCGTGAAAGGGCTTTGAGGGATCAAGAGTCTGCCCCAAGAAGGAATGTGCTAGGAGATTCTGGGGCCTGGACCACCAGGAAAGGGCAAGGCTGTCCCTGTCTGGGCAGTGCATGCATCCTTTGGTGGCTCTGTAAGCATCCAGTGCTCACCTCACTGAGCGCCAGGGCTGGAATTGGTGACACATGGATTTGATTGTTCAGGAAATCTGTGTGGGGGGCCTTGGGTGGGGGAGCAGGGTGGAACAGCTGATCAGCCTAAAAATAGCAGAGCCTGGAATTCTGAGGGACTCAAAGGTGCCCCATTCCAAATTTGGAAGTGGCCCATAGTGTTCTCTGTGGCGGGTGCCCTACGTGGGTGGCTTTTCAGTGACTTGGGCAGACCCCACTGTGGTGGCAGCACTGGGACAAGGAAGGTCTGGGCTCCAGTCCTGGTGCAGCCTCTCCCTGGCTGAGTGACCTGGGCAGAGAAGGCCCAGACCTCTGAGCCTCTACCTTGCCCTGGCTGCCGGATAATTCCTGCTCTGGCCATCTGCCAGGTAGCTAGGGACATGCATTTGGCTAACTGTAAACTGTGAAGTGCTGCGTACATGTTTGCTGTCACTGGAAAAAGGGAAGGCACCTGGGAGGGCAGATTTCACGACAGTGTGTGGAAATCTGGGACAAGCCTAAGCTCTTTCCCATGAGGTTCATAGCTTCCAATGCCTTCCCATCATTCCCAGTCTATTTTCCTAGATGTTCCCTGTTGCTTCTTCATAGAAAAAGCTTCCTCTGGCTGAGCTAAAACCAGAACAGTCCAACTATAGAACAGGCTACACTGACAGGTAGTGAGCCTTCTGTCATTGGAGGCATTCAAGACAAAGCCAGACAACACCTGGAAGGGATATATCACTTATGGCTTAGACTAGATGCTGGTGAACTTCCTCTGACCCTCAGAGTCTGGCCATCTGTCCACAGGGCTACACTCCACCTGCTCTCTCTGCCTTGGAAGTGCCCTGCACAGATCTGAGGCAGACCTACTACCCTGGGCCCCTGCATTGCTGCCGACTAAATAGCCCCGGCATCCTCACTGCTCATCAGTGCTCATGGGTCCAGTCCTCACCAAAACTGGGACCCCTCTCCTGGACATACTTCAGTGCTCTGGTCATGTAATCCCCCAGGGCCTCAGTTTCCCCACTTGCAAAACAGAGATGGTAGCACCTGGCACTCCAGCTTTGCAGAGCTGGGTACAGACAAGATGACATCAACTCACAGGCACCTCAGAAACCACAAAATTCCCCTTCAATGACTCTCCTGTCCAGGATAGGCTGAGGTCTGGGAAGAGGGGTCCTGCTCGAGGCCACAGATGAAACAGCAGCAGACCCAGCTCTTAAATCCAGGTTTCTCGGTGTCTAGTCCTGTAGTTGGAGCACACGCAGGTACCAAAGGGTCTGACATCACAATTATGAAGCCAGGCTTGAGTCTTGCCAGCTACTGGCTGTGTGGCTCGGTGCAGGTTATGCCACTTCTTTTTGCGTTAGTTTCCCTGTCAGCGCGTTATAACGTCTGCCTCAGGGAGCGGCAGAGGAGATTGGACGAGACCACACGGGGAGGACATTGGACTCTAAGGAATAAGGCCCCGGGAGGCAGCACGGGGCGGGCAGGTTGGCAATGCCCCAGCGCCGAGAGATGGAAGGTGGAGGGGGCTAGGCCTCAGCAAAGCGTCTTGAAGGGGCTGGGGGAGGGAAAGAGCCCTGTCTTCAGAGGGTCTCCTTGTCAAGGTCTGACTGATCCTGCAGGTCTTAGCTCAAAGGGGCCTCTTCTGGGGAGTCCTTCCGGAGCCACCAGCAGCGCTGGCTCCTTCTCTTGGGCGCCCTTGAGCTTTGTGATACCTGCTGACAGAAAAGCTTTTTAAGACGGGGGTAGACTGACAAACTTGGGTTTGAAAGCCTTACTAGCTGTATGACCTTGGGCAAGTCACTCTCGAAGCCTTAGTTTTCTCAACTGTGAAATGCGCATTAACAGTGTCAACCTTGTGGATATGCTGTGAAAATGAAGTGGCTTAATATTGAGAACGTGTATAAACAAATGGTAGCCACTGTTGTGATGACGATGATGGTGATAGTGATGATGACATTCATTCATTCACTCAGTCATTCATTCAAAAACCTCCGCTGTATCCCTTTTCTGAGCTCTGGTTGGGTGCTAGAGACACAGCAAGGGGCCAAACACTCCCTGACTTCCAGGAGCTCAGAATCTGGGCGATCAACCTGCAAATGCAAAATTCTGACCCAGTATGGTGCAAGTTAGAAGGAGTGGGGGTCCTATCAGGTCCAGAGGACACCCAGAAGGAGACCGCTGGCTGCCAGGAGAAGTCAGGGAAGGCTTCGGAGAAGGAAACATTTCAGTTTGAGAGTTGAAGGAGGAGTTGACTTTGATCAGGTGTACAAGCTGGAGAAATGGAGCCCAGGCCAAGAGCATGGCACATGCCACGCAATTGGGGTGGCTGGAGCACGGAGCATCCTGGACGCAAGCCCACACCAGAGTCTCAGGACCATCTGCTCACCCAAGTCATAGCCAGAGGACCCTACAGGAGGGGCGGGTTTTGATGATGATGGTGATGAAGGTGGTAAGGAGGTGTGAAAATGATTTACTGTTGCTGGTGCCCCCATCTAGGCCCTACTCCTGGAAGAGTGTTGCTTGCAATTGGCTTGCAGATACTCCCTTATGTCCAGGCTGCACAGGCAGTGGGAAGTGGAGCCGCTCAGTGCTCTTGGTAAGTGGGGACGAGCTCTGTAATCAAGAATGCCTGTCCTGGCATTCCAGCCTGGGAGGGCCTGGAGTTGCCAAGCTCCCCACCATGGGGCTTTGTCCACCTCTGTGTCCCCTGTGCCTAGAGCAAGGTGGCACCAACCAGGTATTCATAAGTATCATGAAGTTAGATCCCCTTATGGCCACACGGGTGGTGAGAGGGACCCTCAGACAGGGACAGGGCCACGTGGTGAGACAAAGTGGTCCCTGCTGCCTATACCCACTGGCCTTCTCCGTTCCACCCGCCCAGTCTGGCCCCTGCTCCCATTCCCCCTGCCACCTGGTGGACAGAGTCCTCACAGGGGAGAGCTGGCTGGCTAGGCTGGCAGTCACCTCTGCCCTCCCCAGGTTTTGAGTACCACCCCCTCCCCCAGGGCTGCCTGTGGGCAAGTGGCAACCTTCCAGGACTCCTCGAAGCCATCCTTGTCTTCTTGACGAAAGGCATCTGGGGTCCGCCAGCCCCTCCTTGGCCCAGGAGGGAAACAGAATACGCCGATAATGATCTAATATTTATACAACGCCTTTCTACCAGATGCATCCCAACAAGGTTTACAAGCTGTCCCTGCTGACGGCGCAATGTATTCCAGATCCTCTCACGGCCCCTGCCCCGCCCCCACCCTTCGGCCTGCTCATCCTCGGGGGCCCAAATGCCAGCAGAGGCTCGTAAATCCACCCTCTCTGGGCATTGCCCTGTAGGGGGATCATTTGTGCTCATGACTGGGAAAAAAAAAAAAGCCATCCAGAGGAAAGGCTGGGCCGCACTCTGGTTTTGAAGTTTGGCCAAAGCTCACAGCACCCAGCGAGCCTCTCCCCTAGCCCTCTGCAGCCTCAGACCCGTGGGAGGGACCGAGGGAAGGACCGGCTGGCCGGGCACAAATGTTCCTCCCAGTCACTTCCTTCTCGGCCAGCTCCATGAATGAGGATTTGTGTTCGTTCCCTCCCCATAAATTGCCCTTGGTCACCAGGGCCATGTTCTGTGTCAGAGTCCCTGACCACCAGCCTCGGACAAAACCTGCTTTGTGAGGTCCGGGTGGAAGACAAACAAATGATTATTACCTTCGTTTATCCCCTCCCCCCACCTTTTTTTCTTGGCCTGGAGTTAAGACCTTTTTTCTCTGTCAACAATCTTGACTTTGTTCCCTGAGAAGGAAACAGCTCCAGGAGGGACTTGCAGAGATGCTGCTTGCAAGAAAACCGTTTGGGAGGAGGGTGAAGAAAGACAGAGGTTACAGGAAATGGCAGACATTTTTTGTTGAATTAAACCATTAGGAGTGACCCCCAAACCAGAGCCAGGCAGAGGGAACAACTGGATACATTTAGGTCAGGACAAGCAGCCAAGTGAGGAGCTGAAACCAATTACCATAAATGAATGTTTCTCTTTTATTCACGACCACCGTGCCTGTTCCCAGGATGCTCTTGGGCGTCTTACAAAAACAGATGAACTCTCCGGTTTTGTTCGGAGAGTTATTAGCTAATGCAACTGTTGGGCAATTTATCAAACATTAGCACATGCTGCGATTAATGACCAAGAGAAGTCGTCACTGGCTGGCCCAAAGCTTCAGAGGCTGCCCGGACTTCAGGGCTCAGGGTAGGGTCTTCTCCTTGATGAGAACGTTTATTTAGGATTTTGGTGCCCTAAAAGTAACAGCCACCCTCAAACCCCCCCTTCTGTAGGGTCCTCTGGCCATGACTCTCCATGGTCACTTGAGTGAGAAGACAGTCCCATGACCCTGGTGGGATCTTGCATCCAAGATGCTTCTCTACACTTTGGCCACCCCAGTAGCATGGCATATGCTGTCCTCTTGGCCTGGGGTGCATATCTCCGGCTTGTCCACCTGACCCCAGTCAACCTCTCCTTCAATTCTCAGTTCAAACGTTTCCTTCTCTGTGAAGTTTCCTCGACTCCTCCTGGCAGCCTGGGGTCTCCTTCTGTGTGTCCCCTGGATCTGATAGGACTCCTACTCCCTGCCCTGTAACTTGCATTATACTGAGTTGGCACTGTGGGTTTGCAGGTTGATCACCTAGATTCTGAGATCCCTGGAATCAGGGAGTATTTGACACCTTGCTCAGCCGGAGCTCAGAGAAGGGAGGCATTGAGGCTTTGTGAACGAGTAAATGAGTGAGTGGCAGACCCATCCACAGCAGTGCCCTCCTGTGACTCCTACAGTTGCAGGCTGTCTTTCTGTTCACTCAAGAAAAGGGACCGTGGTTCTCCCAGCACAGGTTTCTCCCTGTGGAGCTGCAGCAAACTGGCATCACACGGAGAGCCACCAGGGGAGAAAGAAGGCGCCGAGGGACAGTGGGCCTGTGGCCTGGAGCAGCTCCTTTCTCTCTGCAGGCCCCAGTCTCCTCATCAGTGAAATGGGCTGGGTATCTCATCTCCAAAGCTCGTTGGGAAGAAAGTTGCAGGGGTCTATATGGTCTTGGGGGAATTTCCAATCCAAAGGAAGCAAACCAAATTAAAGTGGTTCTACTGTTTGCCCTTGAGTAACTCTGACTTGAAGAAAGAAATGGTTCAGTTTCTTCACAGGCTTCTGGCTAACGTGACCCTTTGTGTGGGGGTGGGGAAAATAGCTGATCTTCTCAGAATCAGGAGGAGCTGAGTCCAGTCCCGCCCAGCCACGTCCTTGCTGCGTGACCTCAGGCAATTCACACCATCTCTTGGAGCCTCAGTTTTGGTTCTGAAAAGCGGGACAATAATACTTCACACCCTGGGGGCTGTCAATGTCTGAAAAGTGCTGAATCCAGTCACTGGGCCAGAGCAGGGTCTCATTAAGTAGCAGCTTCTATTCTTGCTATTAATTATATTAACTAATGCCACCAGCAGGTGAGCAGCATCTTCTTTTTTGTTTCTTGACGACAAGATATTTTGCACGAATCTTGGTGTTACAGAATTAATAACATTCTTCCTCTCTGCTAATTCCACCAAATGTGTTTCCAACCGAGCAGAGGCCCCTCTGCCAGATCCTGCAGCGAGCCTTTCCCTGCTGAGCTGCACCATCCCAGCCGGCTGGGGCTGACATTTGCCAGAAAAGCAGACCACCTTCTCGGATTTTCCGTTTGCAGCTGGGAGGGAGACAAGGAGGGCGGGCTGGCAGAGCAAATTACAAAGCAGGCTCGGGCTCCAGCTCCCACTCTGGCGGGCTAGGCCCCTCCTGTGGTGGACGAGGCAGTGCCAAGGAGCCGGCCCGAAATGGGCCTGGAGCAGCAGGCATCCACTCACCCGGACATACAAGCCCCTGCGTTCCCCTGGGCCAGCAAAGACAGCAAGGACGCAGGCAAAGCACAGAGGGTCTTCCTGCCTGCAGGGAAGGACCAAAGCTTGAATCTGGGCGCTGGGACTTCAGGCAGGTCGTTTTGCCTCTCTTGGACTCAGTTTCCTCTGTCTGTAAAATACGAATAAATACGGTTCTGTGGTCCCTTATCTGACATGCTTGGAGCCAGATGTGTCTGGAAGTCAGAATTTTTCAGACTTTTAGGAAGTAATGTTGTGTATACCATACTTTCTAAAATGCCCACACCCTGTAAACAAATGCTTGCTGATTTCCACAGTGAAATGTATGAATATTCACATTAAATGGACTTAGTAAAGAGCACAAATAGCCTCATGTAGGTTCAGGTTGAATTTTTTGACACCAGAAGAATTTGCTGCAAATTTATGGAAAAGCTCTCCTTTCTCAGACCTTCCTGGATTTAGGAGTCAAGGATAAAGGACTGTGAACCTGCAGCGTCCCTGCCGTGGGCTTGTTGTGAAGATGGCAAGGGATCGCAAATGTGGGGCAGCTCACAGATTTTCAGGAAATGGGAGGTATCGCGCCCCTAGACCGGTGGTTCTCAGCCTTGGCCACACATTGGAACCACCTGGGGAACATTAAAAACTACCATCCCCAGAGCCCGCCCAAGGCAGTATCAAATCCAAAACTGTGGCCTGCAGCCCTGCAGTGATGTTACCAAGTGTTCCTTAGGTGATTCTTTTCTTCTTTTTTTGTGTGTTATTGAGACATAATGCACATACCATACAAGTCACCTATTTAAAGGGCACAACTTAATGGTTTTTAATATATTCAGAGTTGTGTACGCATCACCACCATCAACTTAAGAACATTTTATCACCTTAAAAAGAAGCCCCTGGCTGGGCGCAGTGGGTCACGCCTGTAATCCAGCACTCTGGGAGGCCGAGGCAGAAGGATTGCTTGAGCTCAGGAGTTCGAGCAAGAGCAAAACCCCATCTCTATTAAAAATAGAAAAATTAGCCAGCGTGGTGGCACACACCTGTAGTCCCAGCTACTCGGGAGGCTGAGGCAGGAGGATCCCTTGAGCCCAGGAGTTTGAGGTTGCCGTGAGTGAGGCTGATGCCACTGCACTCTAGTTTGGACAACAGAGCAAGACTCTGTTTAAAAAAAAAAACTCTATAAAAAGAAGCTCCTACTCATTCACTTTCACCCCCTTCCTCTTCCATACCTGTAATCTTAAGTAACTACTAATCTGCTTTCTGTTTCTGTAGCTTTTTTATCCTGGACATTTTATAAAACTATGAAACTATATAATATGTGTGGTCTTTTGTGATTGGCTTTTTCACTTAGCATAAAGTTTTCAAAGTTTAAGGTTCATCCATGTTGTAGCATGTATCAGTACTTTTTTACTCCTTCTTGTGGCTGAATAACCATATTTTGTTTATCCACTCATCTGTTTATGGATATTTGGGTTGTTTCCACCTTTGGCTATTATATATAGTGCTGCTATGAACATTTGTATGCAAGTTTTTGTGTGAGCACATGTTTTCCTTTCTCTTGGTTATATAACTAGGAGCAGAATTGCTGGGTTAAAGGGTGACTCTATGTTTAACTTTTTGAGTAAATGCCAGACTTTTACATTCTCATTATCAATGTATGAGGGTTCTGATTTCTCCACATCCCTGTTATTATTTGGCTTTTTGATTATAGCCATCCTATTGAGTGTGAAGTGGTATCTCATTGTGGTTTTGATTTGTGTTTCCCTGGTGACTAGTGATGTTGAGCATCTATATGTGTATTGACCATTTTTATATCTTATTTAGAGAAAAGTCTTTTCAGATCCCTCATCCATTTTTAAATTGGTTTATTTATTTTTTTATTGTTGCATTTCAAGAGTTCTTTATATGTTCTAGGCACAAGTCCTTTTCACTTTCTTGACAGTGTCCTTAGAATCACAAAAGTTTAAAGTTTTGATAAGGTTCAATTTATCTATTTTTTTTCTTGGCCTTGGCACAAGGCTAAGGCACAAACAACAATTGCTTGTGATTTTGGGGGTCATATCTGAGAATCCATTGCCAAATTCAAGGTCTTGGAGATTTAGCCATATGTTTTCTTCCAAGAGTTTTATAGTTTTGGCTCTTACATTAGGTCTTACATCCATTTTGAGTTAATTTTTATATGTGGTGTGAGGTAAGGGACCGACTTCATTCTTTTTCATATGGCTATCCACTTGTCCCTCCTTAGGTGATGCATGTATAGTTTGAGAGCCACTGCATTCGATTGTAAACCCCTGGAAGGCAGTTTCTGTTTTCTGTGTCCTTGGCACTAACCACAGAAGCATGGGAATGAATGGATGGACGGATGAGTAATGAGGGCAAATGTGCCATGCATCAGAGACTCTGTGTGTCAGGTCAGAAAAGGGCTAGGTGTTGATGAAGGCCAGCCTCCCTTCTGGGGAGAACCCCCTCTTGATATGGCAGAGCTTGTCCAAGACTCCTTCACCATATGTTTAGTGGTAGAGAGCTCCCTTTCTATAGAGGGTTCTTGTTGACCTCAGGGAAAGTTCTTCCTCGTACAGAACTGAAACCTGCCTCCTTGTAGCTTCTCCTCACCCCAAGCCCCAGCTCTGCCCTCTGCTCTGAACCAGCCCTGAAGACTGTATGATGATGAGGGTGGCTGTGGCTTTCTCTCCTGCAGGCTGAGCAGCTCCTACATGGGGTGGGGTTTTTAGCCCCTCACACCCTGGTGCCTCTTGTGCATCCATTCCAGCTAGCCCTACTCTGCTGAGGGGCAGGCCCAGGACCTGACACAGTCTACCAACTGCCATCTAACCAACCAGCTCAGAGGAAGGCAGGTCTTTTTTCTTCCTCCTTTTGGCCTGAGCTCTGTTAATTTAGCCTGAGCTCACATTAGCTCTTTTTGTTTGTTTGTTTTTGTTTTGTTTTTTGAGACAGGGTCTCATGCTGTCACCCAGGCTGGAGTGCAGTGGCCTCATAACAGCTCACTGCAATCTCGAACTCCTGAGCTCAAGTGATCCTCCTGCCTTAGCCTTAAGAGTAGTTGGGACTACAGGTGCACGCCACCACATCTGGCTAATTTTTTCTATTTTTTGGAGAGACGGGGGGGTGTGTGTGTCTCCCTTTTGCTCAGGCTGGTCTCGAACTCCTGGCTTCAAGTGATCCTCCCACCTTGGCCTTCCAGAGTGCTAGGATTGCAGGTGTGAGCCATCGCGCCTGGCCTCATTAGTTCTTTTTCATTAGCCCCCACAGCCTGCTTGCTCAGGTTAAGCTTGTGATACTTATTAACAATATAAGATAAACAATGTATTATTTTATTATAATATATTGATAGTATCAATATCATTATTAATAATATATTAGGATATATTAATGATGATGACAATCATCTACTGCATATTTACTGTGTGCCAGCATTATGCACAGTGCTTTATAAACATTGTCTGTTTTGGTTTTCTATAAGGCAGCTATTATTGTACCCATTTTAGAGAAAACTGAGGCTCAGAGAGATTAAGTAGCTGACTCAAGGCCACAGAGCTTGGATTGAACCTGTGCTCTTCTGCCTTCAAAGGCCCTGATTTCATGCTCTGTGCCATCCTGCCTCCTGGGGACTGCCCCTCCTGAAGGAGGTGCTTCCCTGCCTGCCCTTGTACAGCTGCAGTTGAGCCCAGGGCAGGCCAGCCCCCTAGGCCTTGTTCTGGGCCTTTGATTCTACCATTCTGCACACCTACTCCCCCTGCTGCAGCTCTGGGCTTCCCACAGTGTCCCCAGCCTGCCCTCTGCATCTTTGCTGACAGAAGTCTGACCAGGTCAGGGATAAGCAGAAGCAGAACCCTTAGTAGTCCACTCTCGCTCCTGACCAGCCTAAGCAATAATCCTCCAAGACTGTGCACCCGGCTGGGAGCCCCACTCACATGCATCATCTTTCGGCCCCCTAGCACCTCCCCTGGGAATTAAAGAAGGAATCATTATAGCGCTTTCCCCTTCCTGGTATTTGACGCATCCCAGAGTGTGGTTGCCAGGCACGTGGAGCCCAACTCCCCTTTCGAGGAGGAGTGGGCCAGGTGTATTTACAGATGGGCATGGAGACTTGCCCTCCAAGGAGGCACTGGCCTTCTCACACTGCCAGCCCTGCGTGAGCCTTTGTGGCTGTGAGTGAGTCGGAGGCAGCTTGCGGAACCCTTGGAGCATGGCACATGTAAAGAGAAGAAAGGCCCCTGGAACCACTTTGCAAGTTCATTAGGCACATTTGCAAGGCCCAAGCAGGTTCCAGGAAGTTACAGAAATAGCTGGTGGTATAGTCTGGCCAATTCAATTCAATTCAATTCGTTGTAACAGTCTAACTAGACATAATTCCTACCTTTTCATCCACTCTTTAATTTATGCATTCACTGATTCCCTCATCCATACTCCACCGTATTCAATTATTTCTGTTCATTCACTTATTCATTTCCTCATTCAGTCCTTTGCCCAGATACCTGCACAGGTCCCCTTCCTCACCTCTTTCATGTCTTTTTTTCAAATGTCACATTAGTAGTGAGGCCTCCATTCCATCCCCCACTGCAGGAAAAGCCCTTTCCCTCTTTTAATTTTCTCCATGCATCTTCCTAATGTATTATCTAATTTACTTATTTGTTTTATTCCTTGTCTGATTCTGGTGATTATAATAAACAGGCATTTTGTCTGTTGCTTTTATTACTAGATCATCAGTGCCTAGAATAGTGTCTGGCACATAAGGGGCATAAAAAATGTCTATGGAATTAATGAATCCACTTATTTATTCAATAAGTACAGCTCTGAACATCTGCTAGAGAGAGTTGCTTTGGAAGGGGATCAGAGTCCAGGACAGGTGCTTGGGATGGAGGCCTTGTGGACTGGGCTTCGAAGGCTGGGGATGCTTGTTTGAACAGCAATGGTAATGGGTGATGGGTGGCACATTGTGGGTTGGTGGGACAGCTAGTACAAAGCAAGTGGAGAAATGCAGACCATGTTTGCAGAGATGCTTCTGAGGTCTCCTGGCTGGATTTGGTGAGCAATTGACTGTGGGGGCTGAGGGTGAGGGAGGCCGTAGGCATGACTGAGGTTGTGTGTTGGAGAGTCTGGGTGGAAGGCGATGTCATTAACCAAGGGGGACACTGAGGGTTTCAAAAAACGAAAAAATGATGGCTTCAAGACCTCTCTTTCAAAAGCAACTTTCAATTACAATTTGACCCACATTTTTTGTGTTGTGTTGATTTTATTTTTGATTCATGTTGTCTGGGTCTGCCAAGCGCCAGGAGAAGAGGGTGTTTTGGCTGCCTCATCCATCTCTGCTGTCTTACATCTGGGTGTCTGTGAAATGTGGCTTCTTTGTACAGATGAGAAAGGGCCTTGCACAATGGGAGACCCGCCCGGGGCTTTCCTTCACCGTGGTCGGCATGGGTTGTGGTGAGACTGGGTTGGGAGACGAAGCATTAGCGTTTGACGCTTGGATCCAATCACCTCCAGAGATTGTCTGCCTTTTGAAAATTATAGAGAAGCCTGCTTTGGAATTTTGAGCAAACATCAGCCACAGCTCCACAGCTATGGCTTTTATGTGATATTGCAGTCAGAAGAGGAAGAAGAAGGAGAGGAGCAGCTGGGAAGACTTCCTGGGGGAGGAGTCTTTGACAGGCTATTCCCTGGTAGAGTGAGCAGACCTGCTCTGTGGGCCCCTGGGGGAGGCCACAAGGAGGAGGCTCTACAGCCTGAGGATGGACTTCCTTGTAGTGAGATATTTCCAAGGATGGGATGGGTTGACTTTGAAAGTAGTGAGCTCCCTGATCCACGAAGTGTGCAAGCAGGGGCTGAGCGGCTAACTGTTATTAGGGAGCCCACAGAGTGGCTTCTTGTTCTAGGTGGGCAGCTGGAGCGGAATTTACATTTGAGGTACTTCCAGGATGCATATCTTAAGCTTCTAAGAGATTTCTAAGATTAAACATGTCACATCAGTGCCTCTCTCTCAACCCTGAGACACCCTCCTCCTCCTAGGATCCAAAATTAAGGCTCAAGAATGGGTCAAAAAAAAAGCGTTCCAACGAATGAATTAAAAAAAAAAAAAGACAGAATTTGGTATCACTTGCCATTTTGCAATACCCAATGAATTAACAGATCTGAACATTGAGAGTCAATGGCTGCTAACAATTCCAGAAAGTGGCATAGCCAGACATTATGTGCTTCTGATGAAAGAGCTGAACCCCACCTATCATCTCGCCAAAGGGGTTTGAACCTGAGTCTGACCTGCTCTCTGGAGCCAGCTGCCAATTTGAAGGAAAAACAGGACAGATGCACATGGTGAATGGCATCATGAAAAGGCAATCTGCAAAATCCAAGACTGGAAACTCCATAGGTCCTTCAACAGATAAATTGTCAGGAAAAGCAAGAGATGGAGGTGTAAATCTGGGAATTAATAAAGACCCAAAAGACATATGATATATAGGAAATGGACATGACTAAATGATAGTACATCTAGGGATGTACATTTGGGTAATAAAATATAAGGAAAAGCAACAAAATGATAATTATAAAAGCTAGGATTTGTGGTTACCTTTGGGGAAGTGAGGGGGGTTGCCATTGGGACGAGGCACTGGAAGGGCTTCTGGGATAGCTGGTACAGCTCTATTTCCTGATGTTGGTAATGGTTACAAGGGTATTCACCTTATAATGATTCATTAAACTATATGTTTGCTTTGTGTGGTTTTCTGTTATTTTACAATAAAAGGTTAAAAAGAATAAGTCCCAGATGCAGTGTTTTGGTTTCACCCTTCGAATGCCAGTATGTTGGCAGCCCTTGACTGCTCTGAGTTAGGTGGCCCTGACCCAGTGGTGGCCTCTTTCTCCTAGCTTCCCAGATACTCTGAATGTAGAGATAAATGGATAAAGAAAATGGAGAAAAATCACTGAGGTGGAGGAAAACTATTGCTTAAAATCATCAGCAATAGCAGTAAAAACAAGAAGAAACACATCTGCAAAATGTGCAGGTCTTCAGTTAAGTTGATACCTCCCTTCCTAATTAGCCCCTCTGCATGAGTGTCAGTCTGGGTCCAGGGTGGGGAAAGGTGAAGGTGGTGGGGGGAGCTGCATGTCTGTGAGAGCTCTGCCTGAGGCTGTCGCGCCCCTTCCATCCCCTGGGACCACCAGTGCCTGGCAGTATTGGCCTGGGAACCTCTGCACGGCCCCTGGGCCTCCCAGCCTCCTGGGAGATGTGCTAATCGGTTTCCTGTGAGATAAGGCATAGGGACATATTTAGATAAAAGCCAAATCAAACTGAAATCCCTTGGGAGGTGGTGTGGAAAGGTTCCGGAGCCTGCTCAGTGGCTCCAAGTTTTACAGTCTGGTGAACAGGGAACTTGGCCTGTGTCCTGTGTGGAGGCTGCCATCAAGGCACCAGAATTATGGATGCGTCTGTGTGTGTGTGTGTGCACGCGTGTTGTGGGGACCTGGAAAGGATGGACCTGACCCCTGCTCTCAGGGGCTCAAATGAGGGTTCCCTGGGATGTGCCGGGCAGGAGTAGCAGTGGAGAAACTTAGCTGCTGGAGTTGGGAGCCCTGGCACTGTCCTGAACACCACAGTGTGACTTCAGGGAAGCTATATGACCTCTCTGGTCCTCTGCTGTCTCACCTAAAAAATGAGCGGATGGAATAAGATGGCCCGGGGGTCCCTCCTGGCTTTCACAGTAAAGGACTCTAAACTGCAGGATTTCTCTGGATTCATATTTCTTTGACTGTTATGCTGGGCACCAAAGAGCTTTCTTTCTACAAAAAGCCTGCAGCCCCCCCTCGCACCTCTCTCCTGGGGGGGATTCAGAGCTGCCTTGACTTCAGACCTTCTCATTTCTTAGAATCATTGAAAAGAAAGTGCATCTCCAGCTTTCCCAACTCACTCTCAGAGCCTGTCATGCCACACACCTTGTGAGAATTAGAAAAAGGTTCCCCTGAGCAGGCAGTGCCCTGTGTGCTCATAGTTAGGCTGGTGGAGAGTGGATGATGTCTTTGTGCAAATTGGAAAGAGGAGCCCTTTTATTTTTCAGAAGACACAGCCTCGTGGCAGGGCACATAGCTTGGGGAGCAAAACAAGAGCTGAATTTCAGCCCCCACTCACCCTCTTGGCAGGGTGTCTTGGACAGTGAACAACCTGTACATCTGCACATGGTGGACTGTTTTACTGCTTTGGGTTTCTGAAGAGGCCAAACATCCATTCTTGCTCCCATAAAAGAAAATAAACATGCAAATAGAAAGGAAACTTCAGAGAAGTTTTTTCCACATGAGCGCCAGTGCTCAGCAAAGGGCCTGGGAGAGAGTAGGAACCAAAAGGTTTTAGTGGCTCACTCTACATCATGGTTACCACCTTCAGCTGGGACCCAAACATAGTCTGCAGCCATTCTGGTGAACCGTTCAAGTTCTCTTCCACCTTCTCAGATCTCCACCCAAGCCTTTCCATTCCATCCCCTCACCCTGAAGACGCCCTACTCCCCAATCACAGAGAAGCAGAAGCCAGTGTGTGGGATTTTCCTCAGCTCCCCACCACCAAAGCTGCCAAAAGCTAGTTGCGCTTCCCACCATCACCCCTGCTCCCTCCCTGTCTCCGGCCACACAGCCCCCCCCCCACCAACTCATCTAGTCACTGTTCAGGTTTCCCTAAGAATAATTTCCTCCTGGGCCAAGGGGAGCTGGCGGGGGGCTTCCCTGACACCCTGTCTGCCTGTTACGGGCAAGATCTGTCTGCTACAAACTTCAGCAGCTTCGCTCCTTTTTCATAATACCCTGCACATTTGTATTAATAATTTCCACCTTCAGTTTCTTTTCTTCCGTGATAGACTGCAGGCTAGCTGGGGCAGGGATGGTGTCTGCTTCGTTCACTTGCTACTACTTCAGGGCCTAGTCCCTAGCCTGGTATGTGGCACGGGGGTAGTGGCGGCAGTTGCGGCAGTTGCTGTCTGTGGCTGAACAGGTGCATGGCCATGTGTGAAGTGAGGTGTACATCAATTTATGAATGAGTGCTCTGGGCTCCCGTGTCTCACTCCTCTCGCCCTCACCTGCAACATGGACCCATGGACCCCACAAACGTAAAACAACGGAAGGAACAGTATAGATTGTCCAGGCCCATCTTGCTATTCTACCACTTAGGAAACTGAGGCCCAGAGAGAGTAAAGGAGGAATGAGTCACGCGGCCAGGGAACAGCAGAGCCCAAGGGCCAAGCAGGGGTCCTTGCCCTGGTCAAGGGCCCGGAGGGGAGAGGCTGTCCGAGGGACAAGTTCTTGGGAGTAACCACTGTAATACTAAGTGATGCATCCATGTGCACAGCCCCTTACAGTTTCCAAAAGGCTACCATTACCCCTCTCACTAGCCCTGCAAGGCAGGCCACGCATGGCTGGCCATCTTCAATGTTCAAAGGGAGAAAGTGAGCCCAGTGCCTCTTGAATGTGGCTGGGGTTACTGCTTCCCTCCCAAGTACCTGGAGAAGACCATTTCAAATGCCTGTGCATGTGAGGGGGCTTCATTCACTTCATGGAAAATCCACTTTTGAAAGTGTGTGTGTGTGTAACTGTGTGGGCGTGTGAGTGAGTCTGTGCGGTGAAGGTGAGCATGTGCGTGTGACTGCGTGGTGTGTGCGCGTGAGATTCTGTGTGGTGTGTACACAGCCAGGAGCAGTGTCGAGGCAGGGAGGTGTGCAGGAACAGTTCTCCTGTCGAGTGGTTTTCTTCATTTGAAGTGGGTGGCAGGAAGGAGGGGGGACTGAGGGCTGCCAGCTCCAAACCCAGAAGCCCTTCTCAGGGGTCGGGGTACCAGGGCCGCAAAGGCCCTCAGAGGTCCTCCCCCCCAGGCCAATGCTTGCCCTCAGCCCATGGCAATGCCATCAGGGGCTGCGCAGACCCTGTCCTATAGTGCTGTCTCCCTGCCAGGGCCTCTGACTGCAGCACCTGCCACCCCAGCCTGTGCTGTGCCCCATTATGTAGCTGAGCTCAGAGCTGGGGAAAAGGGTGCTCAGGAAAGCCTTGCCAGGTGGGCAACTTTTGCATCTGGCAGAAGTCCTGGCTGTCAGCTGGGGCAAGGACTTAAATCCCAATTTGGCTCTCTCAGTGGAGGAAACAGTTGGTGCTCAAAACAAAACAAAACCTTGACTGGAGGCCAGGAGATGTGGCCTAGAGGCCTGGCTCTGTCAGAGACCTGCTGTGTGACCTTGAGCAAGCCCCTTGCCCTCTCTGGGTGCTGGATGGATTAGCCTGGATGCTCTCTCAAGATCAGAGGGGACGATGAGGCAGATCAGATCTATCTGATCTCCAAGCTCAGAGGCAAAGTCCTGTGATCCAGTCGAACAAAATTTTACCTCCCAGCTCCTGAGGGTAGGTGCTGAGTGGGATCCAGCTCAGGACCAGCACACAGTAGGGCCTCAGGAAGTGCTGGATGAACTGGGGTGGTGACTAATCCCCTCTGAAGGAAGGCACTGGGTCTGTGCCCGAGGGGATAGACCTGGGGCACAGGGGATAGACCTCAACCCCCGGCTCTGGGCAAGGGAGGGAGAAGGGGAGGTAGGGCTGCTACTAGGAGGCCTTTGTGTGAATTAGAAAAAGATGCCCCATGGGTAGATGTGTCCCAGCAGAATAGGACCAGTGAAGGTTCTGGGAGGACCTGCCAGGTGGCAGGGAAGGGCTCACAGCGGTCCCCTGCACGGGAGGCATTATCAGCCCCACCTATCAGATGAGGAAGCCACGGACTGTGGCACCTGGCAGCAGAAGGGCCCTGCAGAGGGCAGTGCCCAGGGCTGGCCTCTCAGAGCGGGGCGGAGGATTTTCACTGAGCAGCTTCCCGAGAGAGCCAGAGAGCCGGATTAAGGGGAACTGCTCGGGTGGGCCAGAGCCAGGGGCTAGGGGGAGGCCGGCGGAAACCCAAAACCTCCGCAGCTGTTTCCAGTTTGCCGCCCTGGCTGGACCACGGCGGGCTGTGCGCACAGGGAGCCTAGAGCGCCCCATCGAGTGCGCAGTCTCCGTGTGTGTGTGTGTGTGTGTGTGTGTGTGTGTGTGTGTGTGTGTGTGTCTCCCTCTCTCTTCCTCTCCTCCCCTTCTCTCTCTCTCTCTCTCTCTTCCTTCCACTCCCTGCCGCCACACAGGTCTCTCTCTTGTCTCTGTCTCTGAAGGGCTCAATCTGTCTCTCATTTTCTGACATATTTTTTAAAAATCTCTTGGAATCAAGGACATTGTGGAGGTCTCTGGTCCCTCTGAAAGGGGGATACTGGGTCCACCTGACCACATACTTTGCTTTCGGGAGCTTGTCTGCCCTTGACACCCACCCCACCCACGCATTCCCATGCAGGAGGCGCCTCCCGAGGCCCAGGGCTCAGCTTGGGTCAGGACAGGAGAGGGCCTGTGGGAGTCTGGCCAAGGGCTCTGGGGATGTTTCACCCCAGCCATGCTGGGCCCTCCACGCCCACACCCTCCTCCCCTAGGCACCCCTTCTACCTGCTTCCACCCCCACCCCCAGGCTCACAGCATGGGAGTCCCCATGAGGGGCAGGGGGCCAAGCACTGACTCCATACTCCAGGCAGAGGCAGGAGACCTCCCCATGGTCTCCAAGCCCTGCTTCCACCCAGGAGCCAACCCTGGAGACAGCTTGGACAGGGACGGGGCGGTCGTGGAGGAGCCAGGAGCCTGCGCTCTGCAGTCAGACCAGCCTTGGTGCGATGCTGCTTTGCTGCTTACTAGCTGTGCCCCCCGAGCAGACACCCCGAGCCTCAGCTCTAAAACGAAGGGTCTGTGGGCAAGCAGTAGGTGGCAGTGCTTGGTGCAGGGTAGCCTCCGGGACATGGCATTGCTGCTCGATCCCTCCCCAGTCCGTATGATCCATTCCACTCTCCTGTTCTAATGCCTTCCATGGCTCCCCAACACCTATGGAATAAACCCCAAACCCCTCTATGGGCCGTGCAGGCCTTCCATGATGGCTGCTGAATCCACATTTCCGTTTCTTATAAGAGAGGAACCTGGGAGAACAGGTTGTGTGAGAGAAGCTGAAACAATACACCCCACATTCTCCCCTGCCATGCCTTTCCTCTGGCTGTAACTGTCACCAGGAGAACCTTTCCCATGACCTCCCACTCGTCCACGTATTTATCAACTGAAGGTCTGCAAGGCCTTGCCTGGTGCCTTCCTCAGTCGCTCAGCCAGAAAGGGGTCGTTTGCCCTTGCTTCAGTTGACCGTGCAGCTTCACGCAGGACCAGCTTAGTGCCAGGCCTGAGGAGGGCACTGGGGTCAGAGAAACGGGCCAGAGCAGCTGTGCACTCAGGTGACTCCAGTCTGCTGGGGGGCGCTTCACCCCTGTCACCTGGCAGGAGCACGTGGGCAGGTGCTGCGGAGGGCCACACTCTCTCCTCTCCCCAGCAGGCCTCCCCACCGGCCCGCATCACTTCCAGCTCACCCGCAGTGGAGTTCTTGGGTTGAGCCTGAGAGTTGAAACTTCAAGTCCCAGGCCAGATGCCGAGGCCACTGGGTCGCCACCTTAGGCAGGAAGCCCCTCCACAGCAGGGGTCACTGGCTCCTACCAAGCTCCCTTCTAGGCCCAGGAACCCAACACTTCCAGATGGGCCAGGGAAGTGTCAGCTACACCCGTGTTTGGGGTTTGCTGCTGTTACTTCCTCACTTTAAATCCTCGGGCAAGTTCCCTAACCTACTTGAGCTTCAGCTGCTTCTTCTGGAGAATGGTGATAAAAAAGATAATACAGAACAGCGCTCCTCAAACTTCAGTGTGCATCACCCGAGAGGCTTGTGAAGTGCTGGGCTCCACCCCAGAAATTCTGACTCAGTATGGCTGGGATGGGCATCAAAGAATTTGCATTTCTGACAGGATGGCTAATGCTTCCAGTCTTCAGACCATGTGGCACTGAACGGCACTGATAGAGAAAAAGTAGGCCAACACTGTCATAGCTGCTGTTTGGGTGTCATGTGGCGTGTCCAGTGCTCTCACCTGGCTGCCCTCTGTGGGACAGAGCCCTGGTTTGTCTCTTTCCTCTGACTTGGCCCACCTCACCTGGTTGGGCTCTGGGCAGCAAACACTGTCTCCTAGCTGCAGACCCGGCAGCTGGGTTGTCAAAGTCAAGTCATTATAAACCTGCTAGCCACCCATGAGGCCCTGACATAGACAGTCATTTCAGCTTGGTTCCGGAAGAGGGCAGAGGAGCCAGGCTAGTTGTGGGGTGGCCAGGGAGGTGTGACCAGCTCAGGCCTGTGTCCACCCTCCCAGAGAACTCATGGAGGTTCCTCCTGGGCTCTGTGGTCACCCCTGGGCCAGGCCACACTCCAGACCCCTGCTATTAAAGCATGTTAGGAAGCCACTTTAATTCTCAAGCTAAAAAGTCACAACAGCCTACGTCACCGAGGGCTGGCTATGTGGCGCTCCGGGCAGTGCTTTTTCTTTAGTTCTGAACACAGGCTTCCAAGCAGGCACTATTTTTATCCCTTGAAACTTACAAGTTAAATGACTTGACCAAGGTAACACAGTGAGGGTCTGGGACTTGTCTAAAGCCACACAGAGAGTTCTTTGTGGGGCAGGGGCTGGGACCCAGGGCCCTCCCCTGGGGTGCTTCCTCTTTTCCTGACTCTCCCAGGACTACAGAGATGGCTGCATCCTCTCTGGTGGAAGACTTGAGGGCCAGCACCAGGAGTGTTACAAAGACATGGAGGCTGGCAGTTGTCGCAGTGCTGTGTGGGTGAGTGTGTGCTCATTTTTTGAACCCTTACTACATGCCTGATGCAATACATGCGTCTCATTTGTGCCTTAACCCACCCTCAATGTAACCAACATTCTGATCCCCGTTTTAGAAACGAGGTCACTTAGAGCTGTCTTTGGTGATCATCTCCCCAAACACGGAGCCTCTGTATACCTCAAGATCCCACATCCCACTCTGACAGGGTTGCCCCCACAATGTATCCTGTGACCGGGTGCAGCTGCGTCCCTCTCTGGGCCTCCTCTTCCTTGGTCAAATAAATGCTGGACCATGATCTTAAAAATTCCATCCATGATGCAGAGTGATAAGTACCCTAATCACGGAGATATACTGAGGTGATGTTGGCCCCAGGCTGAGCCTTGGTTCTGCATGGGGCACTGTTGGTCACAGGAGCACATAGAGAGTGCATGCAGCATTGCAGCTGTTTTTTAAGCAAAATCTTTTGTCCATGAAGCTCCTTTATTCTGTGAAGCGATGAAATCCCAATGTATGTTTACTTAGAACTTGAAAAAGGAAATATACTCAATTTTTGTTCAGAAAAATGGCACCAAAATGTCTGTAATGAGAGACTTTTAAAGTCACCGCTAAATATTTAAGGCTCCTGACCTCAAAGACGAGGCAGGGAAGAATTTGTCCTCAGGGCTCAGAAGGTGAGGCCTGCCTTGACACTCACCTCCAGGGCTCTGGGGGAGTTTGAAGATTTGGCTCCAGGTTTGCACAGTCAGGGCCCTTGGCTTTGGTTTCTGGGTTTTATTACTGGAAGTGAATGCGTTTGTGTTGACCTGTCCGCAGGTCAGTGTGGGTCTGTGCAAGTGTGAGCATGTGTGTGTGATATGTGTGCGTGTGCTTGTGGGTGCTGCAGGCTGCGTGTAGCACATGTGAGAGTGTCCAGATGTGTCTGACTTCATGCCTGGGTGTGTGTGGGGAGTGGCGTGGGTTGTGGGAGCTGGTGTCGGCTAGGTGGCTCCAGAGGGTCTTGGAGCTCTGTGTGTTACAGGGCTCTTCGGGGGTTTGTTGTGGATTTGTGGAAGGTTATGATGTGAGTTGTGACTGGATAGCAGAGCTGACTGAGACCTGATTAGGATACCAAACAAATACAAGAAACATATGATCTTTTAAATCTCCCCAGAGCTGAGGTTTGGGTTGATAAAAAGGCAACAGTTGGAAAACAGACCATCAAATGAGACCATTTCTTTCTTTCTATTTTTTTTTTCCCAGCAACTTCCTCCTGATGATAAAATGAAACCATTTCTGATTCTTTTTTTTTTTTTTTTTTGCTTTAAAAAAGAAACCAGCCCCAAATGACAGTGCAATTAATACAAAAGTTCTGGCCTTCCTGGAAAAGACATCCCTCCTGAGGGAGCCCAGGTCACGAAGCCAGGCAGAGGAATGCAGGGGCCGTGGATTGTGTAGCTCCCTTTGATTTCCTTCATGTTGCCTATGATGGGTCATGGCCCATCCTGTTGCCACTATAGGGTAGAAACCACCAGTGACAGTGACAGAAACATGTGCAGTGGGTGGGGCTGCCCCTGAGCTTTCTGTCTCCCCAGTCCCCTCCTGTCCCTGCTAGAGATGTGGATGATTGCACCTGAAGGAGAGAGTTAGACCAGGAGGAAAAGACTCTAAAATAAGCATAAGCATCCTCAAAGAGATAGAGTGGGTATTGGGAACATGAAGCAGGTGCAAGAGGAGAAACAAGAGGAGATCCTAGATATGAGAGAGTTATGACTAAAGACCTTCACTGAAGGAACTTCTCCAAAGGGTGTGGTGGGAAGAAGAATATTCAACCAGAAGGAAAGAGTGTGATGCAGAAAGGAATGCTGGGTAAAGAAAAGTCAATATGAGGATATGTTTAAACAAACACTGACTACCAGACAACAAAAATATATTAATAATATAAAAAATTATGACTAATTAAGAAAATAAGAGTAAGGGCAAAGGGGAAGGACAAGGTTAAAAAAAAGAGAAAAAATTATGACTAATTAAGAGGCCAAAAATCAAGGTGGAACTAAAACACTGGACAATAATATATAAGATTGGAGGAAGAGTAATTGAACTTGAAGCATTCTAAAGTCTTTGTATTGTTGGGGAGGAGGGGAAATACTATTTAACTTTAGATTGTGTTAGGTATGCATGTTAAAAATTTGGGAGTAACAAGTAAAAAAGTAGAAATAAAATGTAGAGCTTATCAGCCAGTAAAGGAAAAAATGAGTTAGGGAAAAGATTAATTCAAAATAGGACAGAAAAAGAAAATATAAAAAGAAGCAGAGGAGAACCAGGGTAAGTAACAAGCAGAGAATAAGATGATAGATATAAACTCAAATATATGAGGAATCCCAGTAAATGTAAATGAACTAAAATTTCCCATTAAAAGATAAGGATTGTCAAAATGAACAAATATAACTCTCTGCTCCCACCCTGGCAATATGCTGTTTACTCAAGACACACTTAAAACATAAGGACCCAGAAAGTTTAAAAATAAAGTGTTTGAAAAAGATATTATGAAGATAAATAGGACTGATAAATGATCCCTTAATTGCAAAATCCAGCAATGTTTATTAATAACACATTGTGACCAGTTGTGTTTATTCCATTAATGCAAAGATGGTGTAACATTTTGAAATCTATTAACTAAATCCTAAATAAGAGCAAATTAAAAGAAAGTAATAATCTCAATTCACAAAAAGCATTTGGTAAAATTCCATATCCATTTTTGATAAGGCTCTCAGTAAACTAGTAATATAAGGAATATTTCTAAGCCCAAGAAGGGGTTTCTACCAAGAACTTAGAGAAGACAAAATATGTGATGGGGAAATATCTGAAGTACTTTCTTTAAAAATCAAGAATCAGGCAAGGATATCTGCTATCACTGTTTCAATTCAACATTTTACTGGAATTCCTCATGGAAATAGTACAACAAGATAAAGAAATAAACCAGCTTGTGATTGATTATGATAGGATATAATGATCTATGTAGAAATCTAAGAGCATCTACAAACTATTAAAATGATTAAGAGCTCAGAGAGTTTGCTAGCTATAAACAAGACCAATATACAAACATAAATTGTGTTCTTATATACCACAACAAAATGTTAAAAATAAAAAATTAAAAGATGGTGTTTATAATATGAACAGAAAACATAAGGCACTTAGGTATAAATCTAACAACATATGTAAAAGATCTTTTGAGAGAAAATTATAAAACTTTATTTTAAGGTATTAAAAAAGATCCAAATAAATGAAGAGATATCGTACTGATAGATAAGAAGAGTCAATACCATAAAGGTATCAGTTTTCTCTAGATTAATAATACTTTTATGGGAATTAAAATAAAAATCCCAACAATGTGTGTGTGTGTATGTACATACTTTTAAAAGCTCATTCTAAAATTTATATGGAAGAGTTAAGGTTTAGTAACAGTTAAACAACCAAAGAACAAGAACAAGGTGTTTAACTTTGTGCTAGCAAAAAGTAGGACTTATTTTAAAACCTTAGTAATTAAGACATTGGGTACATCTGGAATAGATATCGTTGAATAAATCAGCTTTTTTCTCTTTCTCTTAGAAATCATCCAAAAATAACAAAAAGAATGAAAAAATAAACTCTATTTTTGGCAAAACTTGAGGGCAGGTATTATCCAAGACTCCCAAATATGTGTAAGAACAGCCCAAAGAAGCTGGGATTAGGAATAAAACAAATAGGAGGAAATGAAGAAAAAGAAGTTCAGAGAAAGATTTCGTTGATGAAATAGCCAGGCAAAAATCTTCTTCGTAAAAGTAAGGGGTATAGCCAAAGATGCAAAAACTATATCTTCTGTTTTCAAAAACAGGTGCAATAACTGGAGTGAAATGGCGTAAAGGAAAAAGCCTTCCTGGACCTGATTTGGTTGAGAAAAGCGGAGGACGTAGGGCTACACAAAGAATTATAAAGGATGATCCCCTTTTCAGAAGCAATTTGCTTCTGTGGCAGCAGAAAAGAGATCCTTCTTGTAAAAACTAGCAAGTCCAGGATTCCATCTTTCCGCAACCAAAGCATTCTCCTGTCCGTCAACGGAAAGCCCAGGAAAACCAAACCCAACTCATTTCACGCTAGCAAGGATCTTTGGTGCTATCACAAGGAGTAATAACAAGGACCTAACAGAACATCAATACAAAGATATTATAAGAAACGCATCTGTACAAAGACACTTCTGTTTACAAAGATAGGAAGAAAATATTCAGAAGTTTATTAACGGGCAAAGAAATCTTACAAAATCCTCCCCAGAGAAAGGTTACTATACAGCACATGAAAATTGGGACTAAACATTTTATCACGAATTTAAAAAATCTTTGTGGAGCAATTGCCTCTATGAAGTAAGACAACAAAGCAAAGATGAAAGAATCCAGATCATAGGAGGAGATAATACAAGATCATAGGAGGAGATCATAGGAGGAGATAATAGGAGGAGATAATACATAAACTGGCAAAAAGAGTGGAAGAAAAAAAAAATCACCCAGAAATGAAGACATAGAAAGAGCACCAAGGAAAATGGACATTGAGAAAAACACAGTCAGTGACCTAGAGGATAAAAATGAGCACGGCAAGCAAAGTGAAACAGAGCAATGTTTTTTAAAAAGGATTTCGGAGAAAATGATTCATATATAAAATAAGCAATGAAGATCCATCTTGTATACATTTGGGATCCCCAAAGCAGTTAACCAAAATAATAGTACAGGATAAATGTTTGAAGGCTTAATTCAAGAGGACTTTTCCTAAAATAAAGTAGACTTGACTCTATATTTATTCATGGTAATACCAAGATATAGATTAGTAAATTTATTCTACCTCAAAGATAAAGTTAAGAATCTTTTGATAACCCAGGTAAGTTTGGGTCATGTATACAAGGAAAAAAAGATAAGAATAGCCTCAGATTTATTCAGATTAACTTTTAATGTTATTCAACAGTGCAATAACGTCTATAAAATCCTCAAGGAAAGAAAATGACACCTGATGATTTTTATATCCAGCCCAACTGTCCTTCAATGAACAGTTTTTCAGTTATAAAGGGTATAGACAGGCAATTTTGGACATGCATGGTTTCAGGATGATCAATCAACAGTTAATTAGGGAGATTACAGCAAAAAGACTAAAAAACTAAGAACAATGTAAAGATTAGGTTGAGGAACAGAAAATGATACAACGAATATAAATTGTGAGAAGAACAGGAAGAAAAAGATTAGAGGTAGAGCATTTGCTGTTTGCCTCAACTTTTACAACCAAGAGTAAAAGCATATATTTTAAAGCTGACAAATCAAGTGATTGAAGTATATGCCTATTTAAGAGTACAGAGGTATATGCTAAAAAGGTACTATTAATGACAGAAATTGAGGAGTGGAGGAAATAAAGGGAAAGGGCAAGAAGGGGGAAATATACCACTTTATCATTGTTCATAGGTGGGAACTAACAGATGCTATCTAAAGAAATATAGAGGCCTGGCACAGTGGCTCACACCTGTAATTCTAGCACTCTGGGAGGACAAGGGGGAGGGATTGCTTGAGCTCAGGAGTTCAAGACCAAGCCTGAGCAAGAGCAAGACCCCGTCTCTACTAAAAATAGAAAAATTAGCTGGGCACCATGGCTTGTGCCTGTAGTCCGGGTTACTCAGGAGGCTGAGGCAGGAGGATCGCTTGAGCCCACGAGTTTGAGGTTGCAGCAAGCTATGATGATGCTACTGCACTCTAGCCGGGGCAATAGAGCAAGACTCTGTCTCAAAAAAAAAAAAAAAAAAAAAGAAAGAAGGAAAGAAATATAGAACTAAAGAAATTATATAAAGCTATAATTATGAATATAAAGCAAAAATGCAATTTTTCTAACCATCAAAGTAACTTTACATACACACACACAAACACAAAGAAAAGAGATCTCATAGTAAAGAACTTGGGAAAATAACTTCAATACTGAAAAATAGGCAGAAACCAAGACCAAACACATCGGTCATATCAATAAATGTGAAAAGGCTAAACTCATCTGTTAAAAGAAAAAGATTTTCACACCTATGCAGTATAAAAGTGACATTCATAGTGTATAAGCAAAGCCATTCCAATAGATTGAAAATAAACATTTTGGCAAAGGTCTGTCAGTCAAACACAGACACAAAGAAAGTAGAGATCATAATCAAGACAGAGAGGACTTCAGGTCAAAAAATATTAAATGAGTCAGAGGCACATTATCATGTAAAGGTTGCCGTTTGTGATTAACATATTTATCAGTGAAAACCTAGCAGTTTAAAACAATGAATGTTTATTACCTCATACAGTTTCTGAAGATCAGGGATCCTGGGGCCACTTAGCTGGGTGGTTCTGGCTCTGCTCAGGGTCTCTCATGAGGTTGCAGTAAGCTGTCGGCCAGGGCTACAGTCAGCTGAAGGCTTCAGTGGGACTGGCAGACCCACCTCTAAGCTCTCTTATTTGGCTGTTGGGGGAGCCAGACAAGGGGAAAAAGAGAGAGAGAGAGAGAGCCCAAGATGAAAGTTGTGGTATTTCTTATAACCTAATCTCAGAAGTAATATAGACCATCATTTCTGCCATATTCTCTTGTTCATAACAACTAACCCTGGTATGATGTGGGTGGGGACTATGTGCGCGTGTGAATACCAGGATGCAGGAATCATTGCCCATAACCGTTATAGGAATCCATACACAAAGCAATACAGCATCAACACTCAGAAAATGGAAACTACAGGAGATACAAGGGAAAATAAACCATAAATGCACTATTAATAGAAGACTAAATTCAGTGATTGAAGTACGTGATAAGGCAAGTGGATAAGAAATAATTAAGGATAGAGAAGACTAATAATAATTTTGAAATCTATGTTCTAAAAACAGATAATACACCTTTTAAAATTCAATTGCCCATAAAATATTCATGAAAATTAGTATTAGACTACTAAGAAAACCTTAATAAACTACAAAAAGTAAAAATAGGATGGACATTGTGGTGTTTCCAACACAAAGAAAAGATAAATGTTTGAGGTGATGGATATCCCAGTTTCCTTGATTTGATCATTATACCTTGTATACAGGTATCAAAATGTCACATGTACCCCAAAAATATGTACAGCTAATACGTACCAATTTTAAAAAGTTAAAAAAATAGTGTGGACAATAGTCTATGATTATAATAAGTTTAAATCAGAAATTAATACTAAAATCAGAAAACAAAAAGTCCCTTCTATCTTGAAATTAAAACAAACAACAACAAAAGCCTTGGGTCAAAGAGGAAATACAAACCAAAATTACAGAATATTTAGAAAATTAATTCTGATGAGAACACTCCATGTCAGAGCCCATGGCTGATGGTTGAAATAGTGCTCCCAGGCCAGTGCTGCTATGAATGAGTCAGTAAGTCAGATAGAAGGCACATTTTCTAATACCTAAACTCTATCAGCAATAAAGTGATGTTTCGGCCTCCATCTGTTTTATTCTCAATGGGTTAAGAATTTGGGGAAAGAAGAGCGGTGTTATTTGTTGGGCTGCCCCAATACTACTAGATGATGCAACAAGGCAAAAGAAAAATAATAGAGGGATAAAAACTGGGAAGGAGGAGGTAAAGTTATCACTATTTACAGATGATTACATTCCTGGAAAACACAAAGAACCTACAGAAAAACTATCACCAACTGTAAGAAGAGAATTTAATAAGATGGATATGTAAAGTTAATAAACAAAAATTAATTACTTTCATGCATAAATATAACCTTTTGGAAAATATAAGGAAAGAAAAGATCTCATTTACAAGAGCAATGACAATAACAACAAGAACAAAAATAAACTGTCTTGCAATACAGTTAAATGTAGGAGCAAATCCTATGCAAAGAAAATGTTAAAACACTCCTAAAGGACACAAAAGAAGACTTGAATAAATGGAAAGACCGTGTTTTTGGCTAGGAAGACTCAACATCATAAAGATGTCAATTCTCCCTAAGTTAATTTCTAAATTTAATGTGATCCCAATAAAATACCAACGGTCTTATTTTTTAGCCAGACAAGCTTATTCTAAAGTTCATGTGAAAAAATAAAGAAACAAAAACATTCAGGAAAACTCTGAAAAGAAGAGTAATATCAGGGGACTAGCTCTACTAGATATTAAAACATATTAAAAGCCTCAATAATTGAAACAGTGAGGAACTGATGCATGAATAGCAAGACAGGCCAACGAACCATAATAGAAAGTCCAGAAATGGCAGCGAATACACATATGGGAGTTAAGTATATGAAAAAACTGGCCTCTAAAATCAGTAGGAGAAATGACTAACTGTTTAATAAATGTAGCTGGGATCACCAGTTGGCCATGTGGAAAAAAGATAAAGTTAGGATGATACCTAGCACCATACAGCAAGATAAATTCCAAATGGATCAAAGATTGAAAAGCAAAAATAATGCCACAAATATGCTAGAAGAAAACATGAGAAAATCCTTTTATAATCTTGGAATAGGGAAGACCTTCCAAAAGGAGACATTAGATACAAAAATCGAAAAATTACACTGCATTAAGAAAATCCTTATGCCAAAATACACAGTCAAAAGTTAACTAATTGGGAAATAATATTTTATACTTGTATTTCACCAAAAGGTTAATTTCCCTCATTTATAAAGTGGTCCTAGAAATCAATGAGATAAAGAACCAAGAGTTCAATAGAAGAATAGGCAAAGGATATGAACAAGTGGTCCACAGAAAAAGGTTCTACCTAACTCCTAATAATTGAAATGCAGATTACAACTATACCAAGATACCATTTTTCACCTGTTAGAATAATAAAAAATACCCAAGAGTTGGAAAACATACTCTATTGACAAGGCTAAGGAAATAATGCTGGTAGGGTGTAGACTGGTACAGTCACCAAGAAGGACAACCTGGCAAAAAGCCCATTCAAATTGCAAATGTATATATTCTCTGATCTAACAACTCTACTTCTAAGAATTTACTCTAAAGATGGATTTTTACATAAGGGATGGACATGTTAAGAGTTCTTTGTAATAGCTAAGATTGGAAGTAACCTAAATGCCCATCAATAGGGGAATGGTTAAATAAACTATAGTTCATACATTATTTCCATACAAAGGAAAACCATAAACCTGTACAAAAGAATGAGGAAGTTCTCAATGTACTACTGACATGGAAAGATCACCAGGACATACTGTTAGGTGAAAAATCTAGGGTAAATGATACATTACCATTTTTGTAAAAAGATGGAGAGAAGAGTATATTGGCTTGAATGTATATAAAAATCTCTGTGTTTATCTGTTTAGAAGTGGGATGGGGACGGATGTGGGAGGGACACTTTTTATTTATACCTTTTTATTTTGCCTTATATGAATGTATTACCTGTTTGATATGGTTTGGATATTTGTCCCCTCCAAATCTCTTGTTGAAATTTGATCCCCGATGTTGGAGGTGGGGCCCGGTGGGACATGTTTGCGTCATGGGGTGGATCCCTCATGAATGACTTGGTGTCTTCCTCCAGGTAATGAATGAGTTCTCAGTCTATGGGTTCCCACAAGAGTTGATTGTTAAAAAGAGCCTCCCTCCCCTCTCTCTCTCTTGCTCCTGCTCTCTCACCATGTGATCTGCACATGCCTGTTCCCCTTTGCCTTCCACCATGAGTGAAAGCTTCCTGAGGCCCTCACTAGAAGCAGATGCTGGTGCCATGCTTCTTGTATAGTCTAAAGAATTGTGAGTCAAAATAAATCTCTATTCTTTATAAATTACCCAGCCTCAGGTATTCCTTTATAGCAAAGCAAAACCGACTAAGATACTGTTCAAATAATTAAATACTTTAATACAATTTTTAAAAATCTCATAAATAAAAAAGTATGATACTTGGTACAGGATTAGATAAACAGAGCAACGGATCAGAATAAAGAACCTAGAAACAGACCCCTACTTATATGGAAACTTTTAATATGACAGAGATGACATTCCAAACCAGTGGCAAAATAATGGACTATTTAATCAATTGTGCTGGGACAACTGTTATCTATATGGAAAAAGTAAAACTGGACTGCTAACTCCTACTCTGCACAAAAATTAATTCTAGAATCAATACAAAAAAATAAGGAAAACAAAAACTTAGCACTTTCAGAAGAAAACTTAGGAGACTATCTTTATGACCTCAGGGTATGAAAGCATTTCTCAAACAATTTACACACACACAACAAAAACACAAACAAGAATGGAAAAAGATGGATAGATTTGACTACATTAAAATGGAAACATTTATATGCATCAAAAGACAGTATAAACAATGTAAAAAGAGAAGTTACAGACTAGGAGAGGATATTTGCAACACATATAACCAAAAAGTGATTAATATACAGAATGTATAAAAAGACCTACAAAGCAATTAGATAATACAAAGACCCTACCAAAAATAGTGGAAGTATATCAAGAGTCAATTCACAGGAGAGAAAACCTGAATGGCTAACGCATATTTGAAACAGTGCTCAGTTGCACTACTGTATAGTGAAAATCAGATTAAAATCACACTGTGATTATATTATACTCATATCAGATTTGCAAAAATGTAAAAGTCTGAAAATTTCATGTGTTGAAGAGACTATTGAGCCATGGGAGCTCTTATACGTTGCAGATGAGAGTGCAAATTTGTGAAAGTACATCAAAAAGCAAGTAATTGGAAAAGAATATGGAGATACCTCAAAGAATTAAAAGTAGAATTACCATTTGACCCAGCAATCCCACTACTGGGTATTTATCCAAAAGAAAAAAAGACATTTTATAATAAAGACATCTGCTCTCGAATGTTCATAGCAGCACAATTAACAATTGCAAAGTTGTGGAAACAACCCAGGTGCCCATCAATACACGAGTGGATCAATAAAATGTGGTATATGTATACCATGTAGTATTACTCAGCAATAAGGAACAACAGTGAATTAACACATCTGGTATTATCCTGGTCGGAGCTAGAACCCATTCTTCGAAGCGAAGTGTCACAGGATTGGAAAAACAAGCATCACTGGTACTCACCATCAAACTGGTACTACCTGATGAACACTTACATCACACAGGGCAATAACATTCATCAGAGGGCGGGCGGGCGGGAGGGGGGTGGAAGGGATGGGAAAAACTCTCACTGAATGGATGTGGGGAGCACAGTTTGGGAGACGACCACGATTGTGGCTCTGACACGGGCAGAACAGGGGCAATGTGTATGGCCAAAGTGTTGTACCCCCATGATATTCTGAAATTAAAAAAATAAATTATAAAAAAAAAAAAAGCAAGTAATATCTGATAAAGATACAAATATAAATATATATATATATGAAGATCTCACACAAGGAGGCATGCACAAGAATCTTCCTTGCAGCCTTGTTTGAAAGAGTAAAAAAAAAATGCACGCAACCTAAATGTTCATCAAGAGCAGAACTGATGAATAAGTTATGGTATAACTCTATACTGGAAGGTACTATATGTCAGTGGAAAAAGAAAAAACCAGAGCTATACTAGTCAATGGGGGGAATCTCATAAATACAGTATTGAACAAAAACAAAAAAAACCAAAAAATGAATTGCAGAAGGATATACAGTATGATAACATTTGTACAAAGTTTAAAGGCAGGCAAAATGATACTATATAACATTTATGTTCCTATGAACTCAAAAAACATGCAAAATGATATTATATAATGTGTGGAGGAGTATGATAAGAGCATAGGACATGAATGGAAAGGTTACATCCTATCAGGGAGCATGATTACCTCTATTGGGAGGGAAAGTAATGGGCTGGGGGGAGGTCCTCAGAGGTCCTCAACTGTATTTGTGTTGTTTTTATTCTAATCAGGCTGGTGGGTATGTGGGTGCTCACTTTCTTACTCTCTATACTTTCTGATGTCAGACACAGTTTATATTATAATTGCAAAAGATTAAATGTTCCTTTTCAACAATAACTAACTAGAAAATGGACTAAGATCCCCCTTTTTTTCCAATAACGATAGAAACTATAAAGTATCTAGGAATTAACTTGTCAAGAATGTATAAAAACTTTATGAAGAAAAATTTTAAATTTTAGTAAAAAGAAGACCTTAATAAAAGAATAGAAACATGTTGGTGGATTGCATAGCTGTTAATTCTCCCCAAATTAATCTATAAATTCAATGTAATATCAAATAAAATTTGCCAGTCTCCTCACCCTCACCCTATTCTTTGATGAGGAAAATTGATGCTTTCTCAGTTAGCTAACATCTCTGAAGCTCTGAGCACAGTGCCTTATGCACAGCAAACACGATTAAATGGGATAGTTATGGTGGTTCAATCCACCACCCCATGATGTGGCCTCTTGCACTTTGACTTTGGTGGGGACTTCTAAAAGGTCAGGGTCCTGTGAATGTTAGCAGAACAATCAATAAAACACTTGTTCATCAAAGGGGTGTGTGTGTGTGTGTGTGTGTGTGTGTGTGTGAAGTAGTAGCCATGTGAGGGGTTATTATTTTCAATTTACAAAAGGAGAAAACGGGACCTAGAGAGGCAAAGCATCTTTCTCAGGTGGCACAGCAGGTCAGTTGGGCTGAGAAGGAGAAGGGAGGAAGGTTGTGGAAGGAACTAGTAAGGCAGAAAGCTGGGAAGGGAGGGGAGAGGGAGAGAAGGGAAGGCACAGTGAGGCACTGAGGAGGTAGGACTCTCTTTGTGCCTATCTGCTGGCAAGTTCACGATGGAAACAGCATCAGTTATCCCTTGCTCACGGTCGAGGACACTACCACCTCCTCTTCTGGGGGGACTTTTCTTGTCAGTCTTTGTGAACTGTTTCATTTTCCCCATGCAGTGGGGTTCTTTGGCCAGCTAGACACTTCCAACTCTGACTGCATCCCTGTGTCCTCTCATGGGAAACCACATGTTCCTAAATGGTCCAAAGTACAATGTCAGTTCCTGGGAGTCTCTGTTAAAGGAGGATTATTCAATGACACTTGTTAAAGATGGTAAGGAAGACTTTGTCCATGCGGGACTACTGCAGTGGGGGTTTTGTAGTCGGTGGGAGGGACTGGGCTCAACTCTAAAAACAACAAGGACAAGTGGGGATTTATAGCCAAGGAACAGGGTGTGGGCCAGTGGATGGAAAATTACTAAGGGGAAAGAAACATCAGTGGTAAGAGGGATTCTGACTAAACCGACTTGACAGGATTCTCGCTGAAGGCAGGCCAGGGTGACAAGGTATTTAGGGTGGGACATGAGGAATTTGATTGGATGTTGAGGGGGAGGGATTTTCATTAAACTGATCCAGCAGGATTCTTCCTAAAACTGGACTAAGCAGGTCAAGGATAGAGCCCAAGGTCGGGGCCTGGTCAAGAAGAGGGCTGAGAGGGCCTGACTCAAGATTGGTCAAGGAGAGAGTCTTTGTCATTTCCACGAGGAGAATCCCTGGGAGTTTGGCGGGGGAGGGGTGAGTGGGTCCTGCTTGAGCAAAATCACACGGCCTCCCCAGTACCTGGTGAGACCCTGAGTCCCAGCAGAACAGGGTCATCAGTGGGGTTGGAGTGAGTCTAAGGGTCTCAAGGCCCGTGGGAGGGCTCTCCACCCTGCTGTCCATTTCACCTGCCCCATCAGTTGGACACAGTCACATTTGCACTCACAGGAAGTGAGAAGTTGCTCTCTGGGATAGGCTAGAGGCTCCTTGGCTGAAAACATGCCATCCCTGTCAAGGGAACAGAATCATAGATGAAGAATGGACACACCATCTCCCACTGTGCTGGGGACAGCCTCTCACTGTACAATAGACCAGAAAGTAGGAAAGGCCACTGGTTTCCCTTCCAAGTTCTGGATTCTGTGTTTAATCTTGACAGTAACTCTGTAAGGTTGGTGAATTACTAATTCCCATTCATAGAAGAGGAAAGCGGGGCTCAAAGAGGTGAATTGATGTGCCGAGGAAACATAGTGAGTGAGTGGGGCAAAAGGGGATGGAGTCAGATTTGAACCTAGAGACTTCTGCTTGTACAACTAGCTCCTTGCTGCTATCCTGTGATGCCTCATGCTGGAATCACATGGCAGGGAATAATTGTATTAGAATTATTGTCTAAAAAAGAGGGGTTCAGAATTTGGAGGAGAAGGCTGGAGCCAGAAATACAGTGATGGATTCCTGGAGCAGAACCTAGACACTGCATGGGAAAGACTCCCAAAAAGTGACTTGTCCAGGTCCCAGCCTTCAGGCTGTTGACTGTCCCAGGACATGGGTTCACCTGGCCTTGTCTCCAGGTTCTCCTTCTAAGTTGTGGATGCTCAAGCCCATGGCTCATTAAACTCTCTGGAAAATCAGTTCTTCATGTCTAAGCCTGTTTCCCCCACATCCCAGCCAGCACCCTTTGGGATGTGGGCCTGGGCCAATGGTGTGGCTGCTGACCCTAGCCTCAGGCATGGACACCTGTGGGCCCCACACTGGACTCCTCCTGCAAAGCAGGAGACAATGTCCTCAGGAGGTAGGATTGAAATGTTTTAGGGGAATGGTGGCAAGGGGGCTGCCTCCAGGCTCAGGGCACAACCCTCAGTTGGACAGGATCACATAAAGGGGAGCCAAGTCTGGAGTCTGTTCAAAGCATCCTCTCCAGTCCTCAGCTCCCACGTCCGTGTTCCTGGCTCTGGTGCCACACAGGTGCATGTGCACATGTGTATGGTGGATGTGTGTGCTCATGAAGGGTGCCTACAGATGATGTTTGCCATGAGAAATGCCTTCACTCTTTTTCATCCTCTTGCATGAATTCACTAAATCATGCAATGCAATAGGGAGAGCCACAGCCCTTCTGTGGATCCCCACACCTCTGGGATAACAGCCACACTCCTCTGTAGACTGCACTTGCCCTCCCAGACCTGGCCCTCAGGGCCTCTTGGCCTCTTCTCTGGGCGTTCCTAATCGAGACCCTCAGAAGGCAGCAGGCCTGTTTACCTCTGTGCTTTTGCACATGGTGTCCATCTGCCTGTGATGTTCTGGCCCACACAGTCAAGAGCCACTTCCTGCAAGAACTCCCCCTGACCTGACCAGGGTGGGTTGACTGTGCTGACCTCTGCCGTGGAACCTTCCCACACTCCTCCTGCCCTTGCCCCACTGTCATGCCCCATTTCCATGTCTGTTATTCTTCTCCTAGACTGCAGTCCTCTTGTGGGAAGTGGGTGTAATCTAAGCGGGTGTTTCTAGAGTCTGGCCACGGGCCAGGCACACTGTGGGTGTGCAGTGAGTGTCTGGCGGATAGATGGGTGAATGAACGACATAATGTTGGGGGTGTGAGTGCTGGCCTTGGGATCCTGCTGCTGCCTGGGTTGGAATCCCAGTTACTACACTTACTGTGTGTGACTGTGAGCAAGTTATTAATCTTCCCGTGCCTCGATTTTCTCATCTGTAAAATGGGCTAAATAAGAGTGCTACCTTATGGGGTTGTTACGAAGACTCAGTGAATCAGTACATGAAAAGCACTTAAAACGGTGCATGGCACATGGTAAGTGGCACAGTAAATATTAGTTATTATTGTAACCAAATTATTTGTTCATTTATTCAGTCATCACTCATTGTTTTTCCATAAAAAATTTCACCAAGTGTCTTTTCTGTTGGGCACTGGAGCCACACATATAAATCAGACAGCATTTGTCCGCAATATGGGCAGGGATCAGGGTAGACAGAAGCAGATACCGGTAATTATTAATACGTCCCCAGGGAGGGATGCCCAGTGCTCAAAGGGGTCAGCAGACAGAGATCCCTGGCTTGGCACAGATAGTCCCCTTTCCTCCCGGAGCTCTCTGAGGACAAGGCAGCTCTAGAGAGAGGACCGTGTGTAAATGAGGGCTGGGCCTGGGAGGCCTGTGGGGTCTGGGAGCCTCTGCTTGGCCTTCATGGACAGCTGAGCCCCAAAATCCTGGGCCTTTGATTTTTCATTCACTAATGCTGCATTTCATTGAACAGAAGCTTCCTGTTAAATCAAAACAGATGAGGTTTTAAAAATAATTCTAATTGATTCCATGCCTAGAGTTCAAATCGGTAGCTCTCGGACCCAGCCAAGAGAGAAGAGCTGTGTGTGTGCGGGTGCATGTGTGTGCACGTGTATGTGCATATGCATGTGCAGGTGTGTATACACAGATAATAACAGTGGTCACTTTTCAAACACATACAGTGCACCTGTCCTGGTGCTAGGCATTTTCCCTGTTTGATTTCATTTAGTCTTCACAACACCCCTAGGAAATAAGTGATATCATTAGCACCATTTTAAAATAAAGAGATGGGTGCTCAGAGGGGTCAAGTAACTTGCCCAAGATCATAAAGCTGTAAGTGGTAAAGTCAGGGCTTGATCTCCTCTCACACTTCGAAGCCTCGATTCCTAGCAACACAGAGGGCGGGATTAGGAGGAGAGGAGACCACAGGGTGAGACAGTCACTGGGTCTGTTTGACCAGGCAAGGACCTGAGAGAGGCATGTGATGACAATAAAAAATAACCATGATAGATGCCATCTAGTGAACCCACCTGCCATGTGCCAGGACCTGCCACTGGTGACTTACAGATATCAAATCCTCACATTTTTTTTCAGTGAGGTAAATATTATTATTCCCATTTTTCAGATAAGAAAATTGAAGTTCAGAGGGCTTTTAAAAAATCCTCCAAAGTCATATTGCTAATACGTGTTTCTGACTCCCAAGCCCTGTTTCTTTAAGGATATCACATACATTATATGCCCATGTATGGGTGGCAGACAGGTGCGAATTGTGACTGTTTCTTCAGAATATTGCATTTAGTTCTCATACTATGGGGTGTGAGCAGCTCTATTCATTTATCCATTTGGTCACTCAACAACCTGGGCCCAGCCCTGTTTTAGAGCAGAGAACAAGACAGACAAAATCTCTGCTCAGCAGAGACAGACAATATGCTCCTGAATTAAGATACCAGGAGGGCTCCTATTGGTTGGGGATTGGCTACTTTGGTAGGCGGATTTAGGAAGGGAGACGCATTTATAAAGATAAGAATGTGCTGACCATGTTCTTGAGGAGGGGCATTCCAAGCAGAGGGGGCAGCTAATGCAAAGGTCCTGGGGCTGGAACATGCTTGGGGTGTTGAAGGACCAGAAAGGCCAGAGTGGCTGGTGTGTGGGAGTGAGGGGACAGGTGGGCAGATGAGGTCCTGAGACAGGTGCCTAGATTAAGTAGAGCCTTGTGGACCAGGGCAAGGAGGTTGGATTAAGTTTTAATTGCAATGGGCAGCCAATGGAGGGTTTTAAGCAAGGGTGTAGCTTGATCTGATCTACATTTATAAGGACGGCTCTGGCTACAGAGTGGAGAATGCTGTCGGGGGAGGTGGGCAATGTTGAAGCAGAGCAGCCTATCCGGAAGCTACTGCAGAGTCCAGGAGAAAGACGGCTGCAGCTTGGCTGAGATGTCAGCAGTAGAGATCAAGAGAGGTAGACAGGTTTGGGTGTTTCTGAGAACATTGCTTTCCAGCGGATCAGAAGAGGGGCAGGAGGGACAGAGGAATCAAAGATGATCCTTAGGTGAGCAACCTGGTGCGGGGTGGAGCCATTCACTGAGACGCAGGAAGACTGGGATTTGGGGCTAAATCATGCATTGGACAGGGAAGTAGAAGATGCCAGTTGATGCCTAAGTCAATGCATCTGCACTTCGTGGCTATGGATTTAGATTTTGAAGTCATCAGCATAGAGACAACATTTAAAGCCAAAAGACTGGCTGAGATCACCCAAGGGAGAATGGGGGACAAAATTAAAATGAGCCAAGGGAAACCCAATGTGTATCCATGAGTCAGCCATGATCTTCTTTCAAACTAGAAAGTCCAAAGTCCAGCCTCATGTGGATCTTTCAGGGCAACCATGGGGAAAGCAATGGGGATTCCAGGCAGGAGATTGGTGTTTGATCTCAGCTTTCCTATTTCGGTGATTCCCTAACTTCAATGACTGCTCTTCATTGAGCCTCAATTTGTTCATCTGTACGATGGAACAATAATGATCCCCAAAGAGTAGGATGAGTTAATGACTGTGACAATACAAGTATGAAGGACTATACTGTTGCTTTGGGGTGAATTGGGAAGGAAACAAGATGATTCAGATAATTTAATATTCTGGTTTGAAACTGGTTTTGCTCAAGATTTTGATAGACCATGCTAATTGTAGAGCCCAACCAACTTCAAATCGTCCTTAAGTGGTCTCCTTTTGAGACGTTCTCTGATCGCTCCAGTGCAGAGATCGCCCACTGATGCTCCCACCCATGGCTGCTCCCTGGGGTGTAGGAGGAGGGTGGGAAGGATGGACTCATCTGATTGCCAAGTTTGGGAAAAGGCACTGGGATTGAACAGCTCAACTCCTCCTTCTCTTAGGGATGAACGTGCTCTCAGAGCAATTGTCCAGGTGGCCCAGCCTCTTATCTACCAGTTCCACACCATCTTTTATATGGTGAGCCAATCCGCAGCCCCAGGGGCTCCTACTTTCCCTTCACTCCTTTGCCTCCCTCCCTGAAAATGCGAGCGAGTTGGCTAGAGAGGTATAGCTAGTGTTTCTGTTCAGCTCAAGTCAACATATTGTCCCTGTACACTCTCCGTGCAGACCCTAGGATGGGCTCTGAGGAGGTGGGACAAAAATCACATGGGACAGGTCCAAGAGGGAATCTAGCCCAACATGGAGGGTGTCACCAGGATCCTTCCAGTGGTCAGGGTTTAGGGAAAATGGTGGATGGAGACAGCCAGGGGCACATCAACCCTGATCCCTCCTCTGGGTCCCAAACCCTCAGGTCTAAGCTGCAGAGCAGACGTCTCCACCATCCTTCCCCTATACCCACAGGACGTCCTCCACTCCTCTTTGTCTCCTCCTTCTAGACTGTAGGTGCTGTGAGGGTAGGGAGGATGCCAAACTTGCATTTGTTTCCTTAGCACAGGGTATAAAGTTAATGCAGAGCTGGTCTGCTGAATGTGGAGACCGAGGCCACACACCTGAAGCTGCAGGGACGTGCAGAGAAAGGGACCCAGCAGGCAGGCTGGCAGGTCGCCTCGGTGGGGCACGGGGAGGAGCTCGGGTTGGGCCCGGTTCTGTTGGGGATGGTTCTTACAAGTGGCTCGAGGGCTCTCTGAGAAGTGGGGAAAGGCTACTTGCCTGTTACCCTGAATTGTAGCCCCGGCGTCAGAAACACAGGGGACGGAATGAATTGGCCATTTACACGGGGAAATTGTAAATGGGAAAGATAAACGTTGGAAAATTAGGCGCTGACCCATGGGCTCACCAGTGGGACAGGGAAATCCGAGCCGAGCTCATGGAAAAACTATAACCAGAGCAGTCTGGGCTGCGTTGTCCCAGAAAAGCAGATGGGGGCAGCCGTAAAATATGACCCCTGTGAGCCACCAGGCCGAGCTGCACACTATTTTTAGATGCCAGTATTATTTTAAAACATTCCTCCTCCTTTAAATGCTGCCCTCTGACCTCGTGGGCAGTGCGATCGGAGCAAGTCACTTAACTTCCCTGGGCTTCCACCTCCCCACCTGTGGAATGGGGTTATCTCTCTCCCTCCCTGTCAACCAGTGCGGGTCTACTTGGGTTAACATCCTAGAACTCTGAGATTTTTGATTCCCACCTTCACTTCCCCTATAGGCCCTAATCTGACCGGGGGCCATGTGCAATTGTTCTCTGGGTGTTTCACAGCCAGTCCAGTGCCCAGCGTGGACTGTTGTTCATTCTTATCCCACATGGCTTCCAGGTCCTCTCCTAACCCCAGACGTCATGTCCTCTAGAATAGAGCAAGATCTTAAAGATTATCTTGTCCAAATCCCCATTTTATAGATGGAGAAGCTGAGATCCAGAGAAGGCAGATTCGGGACTAAGTGTGGGTCTTCCGACTGGGGCCAGGACTCTGCCCAGCCACGGTTCCCCCCCAGAGGCTGGAGCGCCCTGGGCAGGGGGGAGGGGCAGGGAGGGAACTGCCTAGCGGTCCTTGGACCTCTTTCCCTGGGATTCAGGCAGTCTCTCCAGGGACCCCTTTGCCTCCCATCTCCTCCCATCCATTTTAGGGGCAAGTTGCTTCTAAAACAGTCAAAATTAGGTCATTTGTAGCTGCCTTCATGGGAGTTTGGAGCAGGTTATGAAAATGTGTGGTTGGGGCTTCCCATTTATCTTTTGACTTTCTCTTCCAAGAGCTAAACTGGAATCGTCTGGAGCCCAGCAAACACCCCGTAAATGAATGCCAGCAAGGGCCCAGTTGTGGGAAGCTGTAGGGGCATCCCCCAGGCAGGCATTTCTGGGAAAGGCTGGGTCAGGACAGGCACCCTTGGGGGAGGAGCCTAGGTGGACCGTGCCCTTCCAGGTCTGCAGCCTCAGAAACGTCTCAGAGAAGTTTCTTAAGAAGAAAGAGAAGATGTGGAAGAAGTCGAGGAAAAAGGCAATAGGAGAGAATCTGGGAAAGAGAGCACCCCACGGGAGCAGGGAGGGGGCTGGGGCCGAGGGAGTGCGGTGCTGGTCCAGCTCCTGCTGCAGACTCTGCAGGACTGCGAGCCTCTCCTGACCCTCAGTGTTCTCATCCCCAAAAGGCAGAGGCTGGTCCTTGGCCTGCCTAAATGGCTGTTAGTCCACAGAAATTATGGGATGTGATAGCATACTGTAAAGGTCTAACAAAGAAAGGGAAGCATGTTAGACATCATTGTGGTTATTTCCCAAGGGCAATCAAGCTTGGTCCTGGGCCCTGAGAGAATCACAGCACAGAGAGAGGCTGGGACAGCACAGAGAGAGACAGCTACCACAGAGCCCTGAGTGGGCATCCCTGTCCTACAGATCCACTGTCCAGGACAGGCTACTGGCCCACTCTCCCATGTGCAGAGCCAATAGGCACAGCGCTTCTCAGTGTGTGGGTTTACCCATCCACCGTCTCACCGAGTCCTTGCCCCAAACCTAGGGAGCAGGCAGGGCAGAGATCAGGTATACCACTTATATGGCAACTTGCTCAAAGCCATGTAGTTACTAAGTGGAAGAGGCAGGTCTGGAGCCCAGACTTGCAAAGGCCAGAATTCTGGCCACTGGGCCCCTTGCCTCCCTAACAGGTGAATACCAGCAAGTTGTGGCCCGTAGCCACAAAGTTGGCATCACTTGATAGCACTTGCTGATGTCTCGACATTTACTTTGTGCCAGGTGCTCTCCTAAGTGCTTCACAAGCAGAGCAATACACTTTAGTCCTCACATCAACCCTAGGAAATAGGTGCTATTATCATCCCATGTTTTCTGGGGGAAACAGAGGCACAGAGAGGATAAGTAACTTGCCTGGGGTCACACAGCCAGGAAGTTGTAGAGCTGGGATTTGAGCCCAGGTAATCTGGCTCCAGACTCCAGGTTCTTAAACACCAGATGTATGCAAATTCCTTGGGGGAATTTCCTGGAATAAAGTGGCATGTGATAACTATCTTATTCTTTCCTGAGATCAGATTTTGTCAGGGAGGCCAGAGAGCCCCAGGCCCATGGTGGAAAGGCAGCACCTCCAAGTCCCAGCACGAGGTTTGTTTAAGTTTCTGTTGGTACTGTGGGACCTCGTGTGTCATGAGACAGTTGACAAGAACCCTGTGTCCTGGGCTTCTCCAGCTCTATACGTGGTACCACCATCTGCCCAGTTCTGAGAGCCAGAAGCATGGGTGTCATCTCTGATCCCCTGTGCCTTTGCTCTCCTCCCCTATGGCCAATCCATCTGTGAGTCCCATCAGTTCTGCACCTGGATACTCCCGAGCCTGTCTACCTCTCCCTGCGTCTCCTGCTGCCACCTCCTGGAGTCACAGCTTCCAGGAGGTCTCTCTGCTTCCCCCTCGCCCCCTACAATCCCTTCTCCACACAGCTGCCAGAGGGATTTTCTTGAAATATAAATCAAATCATGTCACTCTTCAGCTTAAAAACTCTTCATTGCACTTAAATAACATCCTGATTTCTGGCCACGGCTAGAAGATCCTGCATGGCCTGGCCTGTTAACCTCAGCAGCTTCTTCTGTGCCATTTGCCCCTCACTCATCAGGCCCCAGCCAGACCAGCACTGCTCAGTTCCTGCAGCACACCAAGTGACTTTCCTCCTCAGGGCCTTTGCACATGCCCTTCCCTCTACCCGCAACAGTTACCTCTCATTTTCCCTGAGGTTAACTTCTCATAAATGTCACCTCCTCAGAGATCTTCTCTGGCCACCCTCTTGTTGGTTTCCTTCATATCACTTGTTATGACTTGGAATTCTTTTAGTTAGTTGTCCATTTTTTTAACCTCTCCCTTTAGAATGTAAGATCTGCAAAGAGAAGGTTGGTGTCTGTCTGTTGTCTATTTGAATCTCCAGCACTTAGCATCAGGGCACATACATGGCAGATATGCAGTAAGTACTGTTGGGTGAATGGATGGATGGGTAAATGAATCTTAGATAACTAAAAGGGAGTCTCTGGAAGCCAGAGGCCCTTTATAAATGCTTCTCCTTGCCAATTTCCGTCTCCCCCTCCCCATCGCTGGCCTGTCTCCCCACTCAAAGATGGCTCCTCTCCTCCCTCAAGTCCCTTGGGTGGTGGCACGTTCACCCATGTTACCTGCCCCAGTCTACTCACCGTTGTCTGGAGAATCCGCATGGTAGCTAGCCTCTGTACCTTTGCTTCTGCATGTCTCCCATGGCAACACCCTCCAATCTTCCCTCTGCTGCTGCCTCCTCCTTCCCAGATGGTCCTGACCACTTCTGGTGAGATGTCCTGTTTCCCAAAAAGATTGTGGCCCTAGCGGCAAGGTCGTGACTGGGGCTTGGAATTCCAGAAGTTCAGATCTTTCAGAGACTTGAAGACCTCACCATCCAACCTCTTTATTTGACAAATGAGGAAACCAGGTCCCAAAGAGAGGAGTGGACCTACCTGAAGTCATAAAGTATTGTGGCAGAGCCAGAAGTAGGTGGCTCTAGAGACACTCCCAACTTGTTCAGTGAATTTTACAGATTTCCTTCTCTCAATTGAGTATTTCTAGAAAAATCCATTCTCTGGGCATGAAAATGCCAGGCAAATGGGACAGTGGACTTCTTTGTCCCTCATTCCACCAACACTGAGTTCCCACTAATGGTAATGTTGGGTCCACCCCGTGGGGCTCACAGGGCAGAGACCAGACACAGGCATCAGGAACCACAGGCACTGCTGTTGCCATTGTCTAGTAACGTGCACGATGGGTAACTTACTGAGCGACTCCTTCGTTCCAGCCTTCGATTTCATATTACTCCTCCCCACAGCCCCACGAGGTAGGTGCTATCCTCACATCAAGGCAGTGCCTGCTCTGAGTTTTTTTTAAGTCAGGGACAAATTTGGAGAGCCGTGGAGAGTGGCCTTCCCTCTGCTGGCTGGAGTGGGGGTCACATCCCGAGGAGGGTGGTGAGCTCGCCTTGAAGGATTAGTCTGGACTTGAGGATGTGAGGTGATGAGGACATTCCAGGTAGAGAGAACAGCATTTAGAATGGCTTGGAAGAGGGGGAAATGTTTAGCAGAACAAGGGGTGCAGAGGGTGGAGGTGTGGTGTGGGGAGCCCAGCAGGAAGGCAGGGCCAATCTGAAGGGGACCCTGAGGGCAGGACCCTGCCAGTGTCATCTCCATGGCCACATCAGTAGCACCATCAGCAAGGGCTGGGGGTGTCTCCAAATTTGGAAATTGGAGCCTGGTGAGCCTGGGTTCTTAGTTCCAAGACTCTTACACCATCAACTTTCCAGGGGATGTTCAGGGACAATAACCCGCCTCCATCCTTCCCAGGGTTGGCTGACAGGGGTCTCCTTGGGGTGGGTGACTGTGCGAGGTGAGGAGAAGCAGGCGCCCTGGCATGGCAGCCGTGAAGGCTCTGTAAATGCATGTGGAATGCATGTGCCTGCGTGCGTGGTGTGGGTCTGTGTGGGGGGGTGCACGCCTGTGAAGTGTGGGGTCTGCGTGTGTGTGCATGTGTGCATGCACGTGCATTTCTGAGGGGCATACTGCATGTCCATCTCTGTGCACGCGTGTGTGTGAGTGTGTGAAGTGTACGTGAGGGCTGTGGGTGTGGGCTGCCCATGCACAGGCGCTCCCCTCAGCTGGTGTTAAACACTCTTTGGACAGCTCACTAGGTAAACATTCAATAATGTAATTTGGAAACCCCATCCCCAGGGCCCCTCTGTGTGGCCGGGCAGCTGGCGGGTGGTGGCCGGATTAAGATATTAGCGCATTAATGCCATATCAAAGCCCAGCACCCTCGGCCACAGGAGTGCCTGCTGACAGCCCCACTGTGCCCGGGGCTTTGGGGCCGGCCGCCCCCGCTGCATCTCTCTCAGAATCACAAGGAGGCCTTGTGTTCAGAGCCTGCTCTGAGAGCTGCAGGGCTCTGCAGACATGAGCTCATGCCTGCCGATCCCTTTGGGAGGAGGTGGGTGGCCTGCCCGACACCAGGCCTCACCCCCACCACAGGGGCCAGGCCATGGGAGGAGTGGAAGCTGGGCTTTGGGTCTGAGCTGGTCTTTTGACCTGGCCAAAGTAGGTGTTTATGTGTTTGTTGAATGAACGAATGACTGAATCTCTTTCAGCGAACTTTCTTAAAATTCCTCAGTAACATGGGCAAGTCCCTCTCACCTTGATATTCCCAGTGCCTAGTGGTGCTTGGTATACAGTTGGCGCTCAATTATTGTGTATTGGATGGACAGACTGCTGGCAGAGAGAGGAGGACTAGACTGGAAGTCAGGAGACCTAAATTTGAGGCCTGATTTTTGCCTTTAATCTGCTTGGTGGCCCTAGGGGTAGCCTTTTACCTGCCTGGGGACACCTGGCTCACCTTGGAGTAAACAGTGATTTTGATTCTAGCCTTCAGTGTCAGAGCCCATGGGTGAGCAGGTGGTAGCTGGGTCTAATTCCTTTTCTATGGGAAACGAACACGTGGAAGTTTTAGAATATTGACTGAATCATTGTCTGCAGAGGTCCTCAGGACTGACCAGAGGAGGGAGGAGGGTAGGGGAGGGGCACGGAGCTCAGGTAGATGGGGGGAGGGGGCTGAGGGTGGGGGAGGGTGTGTAGGGGGGTTGGGGGGGTGTCTGAGGCTGGATGCATCTCAAAGACAATTTAGCCTGATCCTCCACTGTATAGCTATGCAAACAGAGGCCCAGAGAAGAGAAGAGCCCAAGATCCTGCAGAAAAGCAGTGACACAGCTAGCACTGGGATCACCCCGAGCATAGGGAGCCTGCTGTCCCTGGAATCTGAGTGCAGCAGGGAGGGGTTGTAGAAGGAAGTGGAGAAGGCGAGAGAATGAGCCTGGGGCTAAACTCTGGGCTTATGATAAACTTCACCTTTTCAGATTCACCCAGGCCTGCCCCATTAGGAAGTGGAGCATTTTCTGACAATTAGGCTGCTAAACAATGACCACTATTGTCAGTAATAACAGTGATAGTTAGCGGCAACAGGATTAGTGACAGTAATAAAAACTACCTTTGATGAAGGCCTCATTATATGCCAGGTGTTAAGTGCTCTATCCATTTTGTCTTATCCAGCCCCACAAAAACCCCATCCTCACAAAAAGCTCAGAAAGGGATAGTTTTTTTGCCCCAGGTCACAGTGCTAGTAAGCCAAGGAGCTACATAGAAACCAGAATGGACTTATTTACCATGGTTGATGCTGTGATCCTTGAGGTGGTGGCTCCCTGCCTCTGGTGTCTGCGCAGGGGCTGGTGGCCCCTTCAGGGGAGACGTGGAGGGGTCCTGGCTTAGGGGCAATGAAGGATGGGGGAGCATATCTGACCTGATGACTAGTGAGTCTATTGTTCTCTTTCTGGAAGAGTTTCTGACTGCTGTGAATCTATACTCTATCTAAATGTCAAAGTGTTTGAAGATTTATGTTGACTCCTACCAGGCATCATGATGGTTTGCTCCTCTGACCTTGAAGGGGGCAACAGTAAAAATAAGACAACTGTCCCAGGGACCCAAGTCCACCTTCCAGACCAAGGAGGAGTGCTGTCCAACAGTAGATGAGGGACAAAATGGAAAGGGCACCCTCTCTGCCTTAGTCCTCTTGCTTCTTTGAATCCTAGTTTTGCAGAGTTGAGGGGGTTCCTTGGAGGTTATTGCTTGAGGTTTGCCCATTGTTAGAGAGTAAGTTAATGGAAGAGTCAGACTGTGTGATCACTTCTTTAATTCGTTTTTATTCCACTCAGCTCAACGTACTTCGGCTCAACTCAGCTTAACTCAGTGTAGTGCACTCAGCTTATTCCTCTCAGCACATCGCACGTCGAATTCAGCCAACTAAACCCAACCAAAATTAATGCAGGGAACAGAACTCAGCCCAGACCGATTAATCAACTTCATGACTCACCACAACTCAAGTCGAGTTCCAAGCAGAAGAGACAGCATGAGCGGAGATATGGAGGCAAGAACACTTGCTCGGGTGGCAATGGGGAGGGAGCGCAGTGAGCCGGGTCAGCCCAGCTAGAACACTGGGAGGGACCTGGGGGCTCTCACTGCCATGCTACCATGCAGGTGGGGGAGGCAGCTTTGTCTGCCCTCCCCTCTGCCTGCATCCTGGCTGATGCTGTGAGTTCCTTGGAAGAGCTCACCTCCCCAGAGAGGGAAGAACCTGAGAGCTCTGCCTGGGAGTTGCAAGTAGAGCGGTTCCCCGCTAGACCTCTGCTGGGCTCTCGAGGAGGGCACTGTGAGGCGAGGCCTAGCCACAGCCCCTTTTGCACAGGCTCTCGTCAGGAGCCACTGAGGTTCCCCATAGCTTGCCTTTTCTTACCAGGAACTTTGAAAGGAAGGAAATAAGTGCCCTAGAGCAATCTGGGGACCACCACCCCGCCATGCATGGCTTTGGCCCTTGCCATGCTACTTGTGAGCTCTGTGTGTGGCCTGGGCAGGGCAATTTGCTTCTGTGGTCAGTCTCCATACCTGTTAAGTGCAGCTCTTGCATGTTATTGTGAATGTCTAATGAGATAACTTGAACTTGACTCCAAGGACAGCACCTGACACCCAGCAGCTGATGACACAACAGAGCTCCTACCTAACCTCCTACAAAAAGCCCAGGGGAAGGCCAGGCTCCAGGCTACACAGAATGACAACCTGGGTGACTGTCCCAGCTCTGCTACTTACACCAACCACATAATCTTGGAAAAATTACCCCCTCTCCCAAGCCGCAGTTTTCTCAAGTGAAACCAACTCAGCATTTGTCTTACAGTATTGATAGAACACTTGGAAGCACTAAACATAGATCCTGGCACTTAGCAAACATTCAATAAACACTTTTACTATTACCTACCTCCTCCCATCCTAGATGTCGATTGAAAAAAAGAAAAAGCTCATTTTCCTCTGCTCTGGGCCTCACCTTCTCCACCTGTCAAGTGGGTATGCCCAGCACACTTCAAGGCCCCTTGCCCCTGATATTCTAGAATTTTCCAAGTTGTACTGGCCATGAGTCTCAGGCCAAGCAAAGGCAAGGGGACATGGGGCTGGGGGCAGTTTTCTGATCTTCTGGGGTGAGGCCCAGAGCATCCCTGAACCACAACCCCTGCAGGGCCCAAGGAGCCCCTGCCCCTCTCCCTTCCACCCTCCCCCAGGGCTGCCATGGGAACCGTGCAAGCCCGATGTGCAGCAGCTTGTGATAAATATGCATGAATGGGCTGTGGCTGCAGCCTCTCCTCAAGTCCATTTGGGGCACCTCAGTGAGCTAATTGAGGGCAGCCATTGTCCCTGTGCTCCCAGCGCCTGGGCCCCGTTTTCACATTCAAGTGTCTGGCCTCGGTTTAAAGTGGCTGAGTGGCGGGTGCTATTTTATTCAACAAAAGCCCCTTGAGAGGATGGACAGAGAACTCTGTGGGCCAGCCCATTGCCTAAGCCCGTTCCTGTCCCGGCGGGGGGGGGGGGGGGGGACACACCAGACCACCTGATGGCAATTGAGGTGGAGGCGGCAGGCTGGGCACAATGGGTGCTCAAGAGGCCGTCCAGCCACTGGGATGAATAGAGGGGACGCTTTCCCTTCAACCCCGCATTAGAACCTGGTATAATTTCCCCATGAACGGGGTGGTACAGGGTGGGCTCTCCAGGATGAGAAGGGGAAGGGGATAAAGCCAGAGGCCCTTTGAAACCCACCCAAAATGTCCTGCTCCTTTCCCCCCTCCACTGCCAGGAAAATGGCCACTTAGCTTAATGATGGTGTGTGTGGCCTTCACGAAGGGTGGAGAACTTCAGGACCACAGACGGACAGAGAAAGTGCAGTCAAGATTTGGGGGGTCACCCCCACCTGGCTCCCATCAGAGGGGGCTCTTAGCTAAAATACAAAGAGGGAGAGAACAGCAAGAACCCCCCTCTGCTGCCAACACGCACTCAGTGGTGGCTCCTCCCAAATGCAGCGGCCAAGGCTGGGTGGTCCACGGGAGTCAGCTCTGTGTCTGAGCTATGAAGCGGTGCTAGCAGGGAGGAGAGGGCATGGACAGAGGGGGCCGCCCCACTCTCACTGCATCCTCCTGCTGGGATCACTCATGTGAAAGGGCGGCAGAGCTGGGCTCCCAGCACCTCTGTCCCAAGCGCTTCACAAACCTCACAAGCCGTGGGGGAGGGATCGGTTTCATGACGAGGAGGCCGAATTCAGAAAGCTGAACCGACTTGCCCAAGAGCAGGCGGCAGGCGGCAGGCGGCAGCCGGCAGCCGGGCCCAGCAGAGAGGACTCGGCCTTGGAGGCGTCGGCTCTGGCCATGAACTCCACCGGGCGGTGGTCAGGGCCAAGGACAGAACCTTGGGGAACTGAATATGCCTAGAAAGCAGAAAAGGAAGTGGCCTGCAAAGAGGACAGGGGAGGACTGGGGTGAGCAAAAACCAAGAGAAGAGAGAATTTCAAGAAAGAGGGAGCAGCCCGTAGCATCAAATTCAGCAGAAGCTCAGGCAATGGGAGGACTGAAAAGTATCCATCGGGCTTAGCACAAGGAGGTCCCCAGGGGCCTTGGTGAGTGCTGGCACTGAGGCTTAGACAGGGACATGACTTCCCAAAGCAACAAGTGACATCTGGCAAAGCCACAAGTAGAATCCAGAGGTGTATGGCCGTAACCACTACTCTCTACTCTGTCAGGCCTTGGAGGGGAGACAGAGTCTCAGGACTACCCTCCACCTCCACCGACCCACCTGTCATGTAAACAAGGCCAGATGACAGCAAAGCCAAGGAGAGAGAGCTGGAAAGGCTTTAGGAGGAGGTGGCTTGTGGGTTATGGGCATGGTTGGGAATGGTATTCCCATCCTTGGGCATAGGGTGGGAAAGAGAAGGAAGTGACTCAGATGATGGAGGACTAAAGGGCCAGGTAGGAAAGAACCATCTGTCAGGACAGCCACCATACCTCCCACCAAAGTGCTGGTGGGAAAATTCTAGCTTGGCCGTGGTCAAGTCTCTTCCTTCTCTGACATCTTACTATCTTCTCCCTCCCTGTCTTCCTCCCTTCCCCCTCTCTTTACTCCTTTATTCATCCAGCCACTGTGTCAAGTTCTTCACTGGGCCCTTGGGGCAAAGACATGAATCAGAGTCCCTGCTCTAGAAAGTTTCACAGTCTGGAAGGCAGGGAGGATGTAGTTGAAAAAGGATGTCAATAGAAATCACTATGCAAGGTAGTATCATTTGATGGCCTCCAGGAAAAGGGAGCTCACTACCTAATTAGTTCATCTTGCTTTCTGCTTCTTTCTTTTGCATAGGCATATCCCAGGCCCAGAGAGGGTGTGGCCTTGCCAAGAACATATGATACCTTTACACCTGAGTTAAGACCTGGTCTCTTCTTGTGATCCCTTTAAGCTGAGCACAGAGTCAGCTCCCTCAGTAATAACTTGTCTGTCACCAGATTAAAGGGTCACATCTGAGTGAGGCTGCAGTGTTGATGGAAGGGTGCCCATGCCTCAGGGCACCCTTCCATCCAGGGGAGACAGAGGAAATACAAGTGGCACCTGCTGTTCCTGTGCCCGCCCTCCCTGGGGTCCTCACCAATTGCATATATGTCCAAAGGCAGGGGGTGGCTGCAATTGCCTATACTCCCAGCTGCCAGTGGATTGGTGGGGCTTCACCCAAATCTGCCTCTGGCAGCTTCCCAGGGCCAGGGAAAGAGAGAAGGGGACAGTGAATGGTGGATGTTCTTTATCTTGAGTGATGGTGCACTGGGAGAGTTAAGAGCACAGAAGGTAGTGCCAGACTACCTGGGTTCAAATCCCACTCTGTCTCTTACTAGCTACTTAACCCCTCTATGGCTCTGTTTCCATGTCTGTAAAATGGAGACAGTAGTAGTACCCATCTCCTGGGGCTATGGTGAGGGTTGCATGAATCAATATACATAAGGTACAGCCAGGCACTACAGTAGTCTCCCTTTATCCACAGTTTCACTTTCCATGGTTTCAGCTACCCGTGGTCAACTGTGGTCCAAAAATAGGTGAGTACAGAATAATAAGATATTTTGAGAGAGAGAGAGACCACATTCACATAACTTTTATTACATTATATTGTTATAATTGTTCTATTTTATTATTAGCTGTTGTTAATCTCTTATTGTGCCTAATTTGTGAGTTAAACTTTATCATAGGTGTGTATATAGGAAAAAAACATAGCATTTATAGGGTTCAGTACTATCCATGGGGGTCCACTGGGGGGGTCTTGGAATACATCCCCTAAAGCAGTGGTCCCCAACCTTTTTGGCACCAGGGACCAGTTTCATGGAAGACAATTTTTCCATGGACTGGGGGTAGAGGGGTGGGGTGTCGTGGGTGGGAGGGGGTTGGTGCGGAGTTCAGGTGGTGATGTGCAGCCCGTTTCCTAACAGGCTATGGACTAGTACTGGGCCACAGCCCTGGGGTTGGGGACCGCAGCTAGGGGGAACTACTGTCCTTGGCTCTAAGGCAGCAGGTGTCAGTGGAAAGTGCCAGGCTTTGGTCTCAGGCCTAATTTTACACTCTCTGCCTAATTGTATAATGTGGCCCATCCCTCTGTGAGCCTTAGTACTTCATCTATAAAATGGGATCATAACAGTACCTGCCTCACAGGGCCTGGTGCAGATGGGCTGAGATTATGCTTGTGGCATGGGAAACTAACATCCATCGCCTGCCTGTCACATCTCAGGTACTGTCCTGGGGGTCAAGTGGTGCCCAGCAGGCACGCAGTGGAGGCTTGCGGGGCCCAAACCTTTCTGATGAGGTGGCATTGCCCACTCTATGTCCTCTACTTAATGTGGAATTAAGTAGAGGAAGCCAAAAACGCCAGGTACGCATGCTATCTCTGACCCCTGGCTTTTCCAGCCGGATGCTTCCACCCAGGGCACTAAATCTGGAGCTAGTGATGCACAGAAGCAGAGATGATTAAAATTTACCCCAGAAGGAGCCGACAGGCTGTCTGAACTGGCTATTTCTGGGGAACGACCTCGGCTGTGGTTCTGCCTTTTTACTTTCCCCGGGTTCCTGCTTGTTTTATGAGCCTAGTTCTTCAGTATTCTCTTTAATTCTGTGGGCCATTCGAAAGCTTTCTAATGAGTCCTTCTCCTCCTCTTCTCCTTTTCCTCCTCTGCCTCCTCTTCCTCTGCCTCGTCGTCCTTGTGGTTGTTGTTGTCTTCCTCCTCCTTCTCCTTCTTCCCCCATCTCTTCTTCCTTCCTCTTCCACCTTCCCCTTCTCTTTCTCCTCCTTCTTCTTATTTGTTTAAATTAGCCAGAGTTGGTTTCTGTTACTTGCAACTAAGGCTCATGACTGGTCCATTTGGGGTCTTACTCATTGCTAGAGCTAACCTGAGGTACTGATTCATACTAAGATGTGAATGGTTGATAGAGCCAGGAGGGCCTTTAGAGATTACTAAATATAACTTTCTTACTGTGAGGAAATGGGGAAACTGACTTCCTAGGAAGTGAAGGTATCAACCTAGGATCACACAAAATTAATATCCGGGCTGTAGCTTGATTGCCATCCAAGGTTCCCATGAGTAGAAATTCTCCTGGAGACATTTTTGGAGGCCTTCCGCTCCTTTCCCTAAAGAAACGACTGCTGTTGATATGTTGCACCAAGAACTCTCCACGGCTGGGTATAAGTTAATGATGGAATTTCTGCCACAGGAGTAGGCCATGGGTGGCATAATGGTATCGAGGCTTTGTCTCTGGTCCCCCACCCATTGGGCAGTGGGGCAGTGGCTGCATGCAGGGTGGCCGTGAGCTCTGCTGCCTCCCTCCCTTCCCTGGGTGGGACTGCTGATGGCCCTTAGAAACTCGGGGACTCCCTTAATTTGAAGCACATTACTGCTGCCTCTGATTTCATCCAGCCATGTTTTTCGTGGGCTGGTCAACTTCCCCTCCAGCCCTGGGCTCCTGTCCTCCCTCTGCCATGGACTCTTCATGCAAGCTTATCTAAGTCACTTGATTCCTGATGCCTCACCTTCCTCCCCAGTAAAATGAGACCTCTGGGTTCTTAGGGTCACCTGCCATTCTGCTCTGTATATTTTAAGGCCAAAATATGGATTGGATCAATGATAAACGGTGACAAAAATCCCACAAATGGGAGAGTTAAGGAGTTTCTCATAAAAATCTCAAAGATTAAGAAAAAAAAAACTCCAGAGAAAGGGGGAAATGGAGAATGTTTTGGAGAAAGAAATGAGACAGGGAGGGTGGGCAGAGAGCATGGTCTCCCTACCTTGTAGAGTTGTCACAGGCCAGAAGAAGTGGCCAGAATCTGTGTGGTGCATGTCCTCTGGGGGCTGGGATAAGGCGGGTACCAGGCAGGCAGGTGCCAGTTCTACATAAGGAAGAGCTCAGCAATCAGAGCTACTCCTCAGTGGAGCTAAAGCCCTTCAGGTAGTAAGGTCCCCATCAACAGAGGTGTGCAAGCAGGGAGTGGTCCCTCCTGGGATGTTGGAAGGAGATTCAACAAGATATCTCCATATTCCTTTTATTAGAATCTAGAATCCTTTCAGTCACTGAGAATGTTTTGGGTTTGCCGAGTGGAATGAAACCACCTGGAACTGCTTGGCAAATAACCGCCAGACAAAAGGCCACCCACTGTGCCAGGCCAGGAAGAACGTCCATGAGGGAGCCATGGCAGACCACAACCTTGGCAAGACCAGATTATTCCATCACAACTGACAGGCGTTGCTAGGGTAGAAGAACTCTGGGGGCTATTCAAAAGAAACTAGGCCATTGGGATTTATGGCAGTGCAGAGGGGTGGTTCTGGGCATGGTTGGGTCCCTGTCACCCACAGGTGTGGGCCTGAGCAAGTGGGTGAGGTGTATATGCTCAGCATGGCCCCTTCGTGACTTTAGCTGGTCAGTCAGCAAGTATTTATTGAGCAACTTGTATGTGCTGGGCACTGTGCCAGGGGCTGAGGCTAGCACAGTGAACAGAGTCTGGCAGGCAGGCACATAAATACAATAATAATGGGTAACCCTTACATAGTGCTTGCTTTCTGCCAGCCCTATTTAAATGCTTGCATTAGTCAGGATAGGACAGGTATGCTGCAGAAACAAATACCTCTCAAGCCTTGGCCGCTTAAAACCACAAAGGCTTCCTTCTGCTTTGTGGCACATATCCACGTGGGTCAGCAGGGGTGCTGGGCATGTCCCACTCTGTCAGAGACCAGGCTGAGGCAGAGGCAGAGGCAGGGCAAGGACATGGCAAGTGTCTCTTAAGCTCCTTCTAGAAGTGGCATGTATGACTTGGCTCACGTTTCATTGGCCAAAGCAAGTCGCATATCACTGCTTGACTTTAAAGGTGGTGGGGAAGATTGGTCCTACCATATGCCCAAAGAAGGGGAGAACCAGAATGGCTGTCAACAGCCCCAGTGACCACCATAGGGCTTCACGTCCTTTATGAATTTAAACTTCACCACAACCCTCTGGGGTAGGTAATTTTATTATCCTCATTTTACTGATGAGAAAACCGAGGGGCAGGGAGTTGAGGGACTGTCCCAAGGACACAAAGCTGGGGTGTGCACCAGGCCCTGAGCTGCCGTGCCTCACTGCCACACGTAGAAACAGGAATGGTGGAGAAATGACTGCAACGGCCCAGGCAAGGGCAGGCCTCTCACAGAAAACCCCGGCCCGTGTGGAGGTGGAGGCCAAGGACGGCATCTGAGGAAGTGACCTTTATCCTGAGCCGGAAGTGATGAGTCTGTGCTGCCTGGGTGAGGAGAGAAGAGTGGGCCTCCCGGGCTGAGGGAAGAGCAGCCGCGATGGCCCAGGGAGGCAGGCAGCATGGCGTGCCGAAGAGCCGTGAACCGGAGCCAGTGGGTGAGGTGCCTGGGTCAGTAAGAAACAAGGCAGCCATGGTCAGGGGGTCATTTGCAGTGATTTAAGGGAGCTGGAGGTGGGGGCCGTGAGAGCACAAAGACGACCCCACCCTGGGGACGTCAGGGAGGGCTTTCTGGAGGAGGTAGCATCTAAGCTGGGTGAAGGGGTAGGGGAGGGTAAGCACATTCTCGGCAGAGGGCACGGCATGAACAACAGCCAGGAGGAAGGAGGGGCGTGGAGGGCCCAGGGGAGTGTGGTCGGCTCGCCCACCGGGGGCTGAGGGTGGGAGGCGAGGCGTGGGTGAGCAGGAGACTCTAACGGGGCGGGGGGGTGTCTCTGCTTCTCTCTGTCCTCGATGCTGGAAGTTTGGGCTCACAGCAGAGGAAGGACTGTCTGCTCTAGACGCTGATTGAGAAGCTGCTATGTGCCTGGCCTTGGACTGGGGCTGTCCCGCCCTGTGTCCTATGTGGAATCCCTGTCCTTTTGGGCTGGCTGCAGTGGGCCGTCTCTTATCTGAGTTCCTTGTGGAGCTGCTGCCTAGACTCCCAGATGGGTCACTGTCTGGCTTCAGGCGACCAGGAGCGCCGTGCCGCCCTTCCTGCTCTCTGACTGCGAGAGCCACCAGACCTTTTTCTTGGCAGGCAAACTAGGATCACACCCAACGTTTCATCACAGAATGAAGCCTGGGTCCCGGAGAGGGCAGGTTGTCCACACCCTGTCTCTGGACCGGGCCAGCCTGATGCTGCATGCTGTGGGCCCGTCCACCTCCAGGCCTCTGCTGAGGCTGGTCCTCCTCCCCGCACAGCCTCCAGGCCACCCTGACCCTCAGGTGAGCATGGGGGACACGTCTACTCCACTGGGAAAAGGAGACAAATCATCTCAATTTAAGTCAACTTTTCTTAACCACACACCTCACCTGTGCTCTGGCCCTGGCTAAGTACTCATGACCGTTCAGTGGCCCCCTTCACCCCTATGTCCCACCTGAAGCTTACACATGTAACGTGTCCAGAGAAAACCCAATCCTCGTTAGTGTTGTACTGGTCACCCAGGTGGGAAAACTCAGAGGCACTCAACCCCATTCTCCCTCCAGCATCCAGTCAGTCACCAAGTCCTATGCATTCTGCCTCCAAAGCACTCTCTAATCCAGCGGTCCCCAACCTTTTTGGCACCAGGGACTGGTTTCATGGAAGACAATTTTTCCACGGAGTGGGGGGGTGGGGTGTTGTGGGTAGGGGGGTGATGGTGTGGAGCTCAGGCGGTGATGCAGGGCCTGTTTCCTAACAGGCCACAGACTGGTACTGGGCCGGAGCCCAGGGGTTGGGGACCGCAGCTCTAATCCACCCCTCCATCGCCATCCCCTCTGCTCCACCGAGTGTAGGCTGTCAGCATCTCTCTTAAGGAGTCTGCCTCTTAACTGGTCTCCATGTGCCACATCATAACCAGGGAGACCCTTCTAACATCTCGATTTAATCGTGGCTTCATTATAATCATCTCCTGCTTGAAATTCTTCAGTACTTCCCCACTGCCTCAGGATAAAGTCCAAACTCATTAGCTTGGCATTTCGGCCTCTGTATCAACTCCCAGACTGCCCCCTACTCCTACCGAAAATTGGCCAGCCTTTACTCTCCACTTAACTAAGCCATTTTTATCCTTCCAGACTTGACTCCAGCCACTCCTCCTCCAGGAGGACTTCTCGGATCACCCAACATTCAGAGATTCCTCCCACTTCTAGCTCTCATGTCTTTCCTACTCAGCTCTGTTTCAAATGGATTTAGTGATTCACCTCTCCCTCTCTCTGTCCCTCTCATCCTTCTTCGACAGATGTTTTTGGCCAGCTAGGCACTAGGGGCTGGTGACTGACTGCCTGAATAAATGTTTCTGACTCCTTATGTGGCAGGAATCCAGGAGAGCTTCCTAGAGGAGGTAAGGACCAAACAAAATCTTAAAAAGTTGTCGACATTTTCTAGGAGAGAAGAGTTCCAGGTAGAAGGAACAGCATGTCCAAAACTGGAAAGTGCAGGAAAATGTTACACTTTTAGAAGTGCATGTGGCTGGAATGCAAAGTGTGAGGGGACAGGTGGCAAGAGATGAGCTGGGGGGTGGGGGTGATTAAGCCAGGTCCAGAACATGGAGAGTCTTGCAGGCCTTAGTCTCCACTCTAGAGTAGAGGTGTGAAGCAGGGACATCACCTGAGCTCGACTGAGCTTTAGAAAGATGACTGTAGCTGCAGTGTGGAGAGTCGGCTGCTGCAGTAGTCCAGGTGAGTGGACACGTCCAGAGACATTTAGGAGGCAGACCTGGCAAGTCTCGGTGACTGACAGGATGGGGCTGCGAGTGGGAGGAGGGAGGATGAAGAGCACCACTGTAGAAACCCCAGGCCCTTGGGCTCTGACCACAGTCCACAGTGGTGGGTCCCACTGAGTGCCTGGACACTGGCCCTGGGGCTCTCAGCTTGCAGCCCCTGATGCCACTTACACTGAACAGACCCCATAACTTGTCTGGCCCTGGAGGCTGCCCAAAGGGCCTCACATGCCAGAGCGCCTTGGAGGGGCAAAGTCTGATCACTCAGTGTACATACCCCTGTCTGCTCCTAGAGATGTCAGGGTGGGGTGAAATGGGAGAGGTGGCAGGGGCCAACATCTTGGTGACCAGAGGAACAGAGATACCAGGCAGGCTGAGCTCTCTTGAGGGCTTGGCGAGTAGGGAATGGATCAGTGTCAGATTTGACAAGCATTCGTTGAGCTATTACTATGTGCCATGCACTGTGCTGGTTGCTGGGGCAGCCAGAGTGACACACATCTCTGCCCTTGGAGAGCACCCAGCTTTGATAAGGAGAATATACTGAAGGATCTTTGCCTTTTAGCCACCCGAGAGCTGGTGAAGGAGGCCAGAGGAGGCAGAGGATGAGTGAGAGGGCTCAGCGAAGTCGGGGCAGCCGTGGCTCTGGCCTTGCACAGGACTCTGGACTGCAGACTAACTGACTTCTGACTGCTGGGGGCTTGTCGGTAAGTTGTCATCCCCCAGGGGCACACCTTTCTTCCTGGCCCTATCAGAGACTTCCTCCCCCTCACTCAGCATGGACTATGGCTTTATTCCCCAAGCCCCAGACTCCCTGCCACTCCTGGTCGCTCTGCCCCTGGGCTCTTCATCCATTTCCCTCATTCATATATTCATTCATTTGTTCATTCAACAAACTCTGCTTAGCCCTCCCTCGGGGCACTTGAGCAGGCACTGGGGTAGGGTAACAAAGCATTCAAGCCCCTGTTTTCATAGAGCTCACAGTATAAGAAAGAACAGACAATAAAGAGCTAGTTCTAATAGTGTGGCCAAAGCGAGGGGAGCGCAGAGGAGGAGCTGCACCAGCGTGGGGAATTCGCAGCCAGCTTCTCAGGGCGAGGGACGTCTGAGCTGAGACCGGAGGATGGGCAGACGTTACCTAAGTGAAGCGTGAGGACGTGTGTTTCAGGGAGAGGGAATGGCCTCTTAAGAGGCACAGGGTGAGAGAGGGCATGGGCTGCGGCCGTACTGAAAGAGGTGTGTGACCGGGGCAGTATCAGCTCTTTCTGAGCACATGAGAGGGGCGCCCTTCCCGGCCTCCCTGTGGCTGGATGGTTCTACAGGACTGGTTCTGGCCAATGAGTTGTGAGCGGAAGTGACACATGCCACTTCCAGGCCCAAGCATTTCATTGCCAACGTGAAACCTCCCAAGGCAGCCTTTCCTTCTAAGACAGTGACCACCGACTTTCAAGGTGGCAGTTGCTCCAACAGCCCAGGACCCCGAGTGACCACGACCAGCAGAGTCCCCCATCAGCCCTCAGTGGCCATGGAGTGTGAGTGAGAAACATCGCTATTTTAAGCTTCTGAGGGTTCTAAGATGTCAGTTACCACAACATAACCTCTCCCATTGTGACGGGCACAGTGACAAGTTGGGGAGAGTTTCCTATGGATACTTAACGAAAGGGTTTTGAGCAGAGAGAGACCAGGTAAGACTTGTGTTTTAGAAAGATGGCCCTGGCTGTCAGGTGGAGGGCAAGTTGGTGGGTGGGGGTCTGGACATCAGTCTGGAACGTGCTGCGGTGACCCAGGCTCGGCATGGAGAGGCCTGAACTGGGGCATGATAGTGGGGCTGGAAAGATGTGAATGGCTTTGAGGAGTCCGTGGAAGAACAGACAGGGCTTCAGGTCTTAGGAACTGGATGTGGGAGGAGAGGGCAAGGGAAGTGTCAGGGACGAGTCCCTGGTTTCGGGCTGGGGCGCCTGGTGGATGGCAGAGCCTGCCCTGAGATGGGGAGCACTGAGGAAGAGTCCCCTTAGTGGGTGGAGAGCTCTGGTTGGGATGTGTTGGATCTCAGAGCCTGTGAGACATCAGGAGAGGGTGTCTAGCAGGAAGGTGTATAAATGGGTCTCCACTCAGGAGAGAGGTGGGCTGTGGGGAGGGCTGGGGGCCAAAGCATAGAGCAGGGGCCTAGGACAGCTCCGGGGGCAGAGGAACACAGGAAGTGGAGAGGCACTGACTCCCCCAGGAAGCACCACCCCTGTGATCCCACCCAGCATCTGGGGCAGAGAGCCTCACCCAGAAGCTCTCCTTTGTCCAGGGGTGGGGGCCTCCCTGCTGCCCCAAGGGCACCCACAGTTCCTGGAGGCTCAGGGGCCTGTGTGGGTTGCACTGACCCCACTACTACCTCTTCAGCAAATCAGAACATCCAAGGGTGGAGACAAGTTCAGCATTCAGTGTTCTCCGTACCAACTAGGGAGGCAGGAAGGGTCTAAAGCTCCTAGAGCTCTCCGCCGCTACAGATTTAAGTTTCCAGACCTCTCAGGCAGTCAGATGCTCAGGTCTGCAGGTCCTGGTATCTAAGACCCCGTGACTGGGGCTCACACTAACCTCTTCCATCGAGACTCCGCTGGTGGAACAGTTTCGGCCTTGCCTAGGCGGCTCCGTCGTGAGCTTACATGGCCCATGCGTGTGAGCGAGCTCATCTCTCGGCAGGTTCCCCGTGCGTGGCAGATGCTGCCTTTGCTGACTCACTCCCACAGGTGCCAGGAAGGTGGGTGCTTAGAGAGTCAGGCCTCACGTGGGGCCTTGGCTGCCTGAGCTTCAGCCTTTTCCGAGCCTCTGAGTCTGGAAGGCACCAAGAACCGAAAGGATCTTTGCAAATAACTGTTCCGCAGCAGTTTCTTCTCCAGGGCAGCCAAAGGCTGGCTAGGAGAAGAGCCTAGAATTTGACCTGAGGCTGTTTCCTGGGCGGAGGTGGCCGGAGCTTCCAGAGGGAGAGGGCAGTGGTGTGGGCCAGGCCTCTGGCCCCGGGCCCCTGCTGTCCTCCAAGGCTCCATCTGGTGCTCGGGCCGTATTAATGATTTAAGGAACAATTATTGTAAGGCCGAGTTTCTTTTTACAAACACCAGTGTTCCATCCTGCAATGAATTCCAGATGGTGGGAGCTCTCGGTGAGGGAGCTGGCTCCTCCGAGGTTGGCCTTCCCCCTCCAGAGTGACAGCGGCCCGGGACAAGCCAGAGTCTGCTCAACACGCCGGCCTTTACAAGTCACCCGACCCCTTTCCAGTTTGTTTAAAACCTTTTTCTTTTTCCGTGCAGATGTTCCTCCGGGTGAGCAATCTTTATAGTTTTGAAAAGATTATATCAGTTTTCCATGATATTGTGTTACTGTGTTTCTTGGGCTCCCCCCCGCTTTAACAGCACTAGAAAGGCCAAGTCCTTAATCAGACATTACTAATGGAATGCAGAGAGGGAGGCTGCAAAGCCGGACGAGCTGGGCGCACTAAGCCCTGGGTTCAGAGTAATGCAGAAGGAAAACAGACTTCCAAGGGACTCCTTCCAGAGGCGGCTGTTATGGTCAGAAAGCTGAGAAAACTGCTTGGGCCATGCATTTTTCGATGATTATCAAAGGTGTTAAAATAGAGACAGAGGCACATGTTTGGCTCGAGGGTGGGAGAGGCCGCCACACAGTTTTGCAGGCTTCAGCTGTCTTGAATCAAAACTATCACTTTGATACTGGAAAATTATTATGAAAATGTTAGTTTTGGGCCTTGGAGCACTAAGCAAAGATTGCTTGGAAGGCTGGGGGCTCTTCATTTAGCATTTGTGTCAGGTCCAAAAATAACCTCTCCCAACTGTTGGATTTCACCTTTATCCGGGCTTAGATGCGGCTCCATTCTGCCCCGCAGCTCCCCAAGCAAGAGACCAACAGAGACAGGAGTGAGCTGGAGGCCGCCTAGTCCTCAAGCTCAGCATAGGTGGGGGGACTCAGGGAAAGCTTCCTGGGTGGGAGGGATTAGCTCCAGGCATGGGGAGAGAAAAACAATTTATATAGTGAGAGAAGGCAGGAAAGGGAATATCCACATTTTCTGAGGGCCTATTCTACATATTCCATAGCAGGAACGAGCCTTCTGTTCTATAGGTGAGGTTTAGAGTGGCCATGCTGCACCCAGGACACCTGGGAAAAAGGTGAGGGTCAACCTGCAGTTGTCAACCACATTGGCCAAGAGGAAAAGAAGGCAGAGTAGAAGGGGAGGCATGTGGGCCTGGGTGGGGGGAATGGAAGACCCGCAATCATCTGGGTTGTGATAGGAGTGGGTGGGGCTGGGGCAGCCATGACCCCTGGAGAGGGTCGGTGGAGGAGGACTTTATGCTATTAGACACTGGAGGATTTAAACAACCACTGTTCAAACTCCAAATTAATTTTTTTCATGCTCTAAGTCCCTTGGCTGGGCTGTCTTCCCAGAAAGGAAAGAGAAGAGATCTAGACATTTACTGACCTCCTACCATGTGCCGGGCTCCAGGAAGAGGAGACAGGGAAGACACAGACCCTGCCCTCACAAGGCTCACAGTCCACCAGGAGAGGCAAGAGAAGGACGGGGCTGCAGGAGCCCAGAGGAAAGGCTCCTCCCCGAGATTACAGGAGGCTTCCGGGAGGACGGGGTGTCTGCACTGAGCCCTGGAGGGCAGGGAAGAGATGGCTGAGCTGAGCCTTCAAGGACGGCAGGTGTTCACCCACGAAAGAGGCTGGGAGCAGCATTCAGGCAGAGGGGATGGTGAGCAGGCCAGCGTTCCTGCAGCTCCAAGAGGGCTGGCAAGAGCGACCCCGAGGGTAACATAGTTGTGGAAATTGCTGAGTCTGGGTTTCACCAACATAGACATCAGAGAAACAAGGGGATCACTGCCCCTGCAGACCCCAAGCCACTCAGACTGAGGTGGGTTCTGTGGGCCTTGCTGGAAGGACACTCTCCAAGGGAGGTGGGGAGCAGATGGGGGCTCCATCCTGACAATGATGATGGCAGGAGTTTGGCAGTTGTGCCAGGAGTTGCTCAGACACGGGGCTGGGCTGCTGCCCCTAATCTTGGCAGGCACATTCTAGGGCACAGGAAGCAGATGCGCTCTGGGGACATGGCCCCAGGAAGGGCTGGGGCCAGTGAGGGCAGTCACTGTGGTAGCCATCGTGTGGCACAGTGGTCAGTTGTCAGCGTGGTGTTCTCAGATGTGCCACTCGCTTCGTTCCACTTCACTCCCAGCCCTTCTGTCCATGGGGCAAATCTTGGCACCTCAAGCCTCATACCCGTGCTCCTTTGGTGTGACTTCCGCCTCTAAAATCTCCCTCCTCCACCCCAACATCTCGCCTCCATCTTTGAGCCTGTCCCTTCCTGCAGGGCTGGTTCTTGATAGAGCATTCATTCTTGGGAATAATTGGATCTAGTCTGGGGTCAGAGAACAGGTTAGTGGGGCCAAGTCCAACTAACTTGCTGCATAATGCATGGGTGAGCTCACTCACATCCCTGGGCCTGGGATTCCTTAACCGGGCCAGGGAACTGAAGATCCCTTTTCTATCCGTCTCCCTCCCCGAGGGCTGGAAAGACCAAATGAGGTCAAGGATGGTGGTAAGCATGTTATAATTGTTAAAGAGGCAGCCCAGGACCGGGAAGGACCTGCTTATATCCTGGGCCCTGGGACATATTGGCCATGTGGCTTTGGGCCAATCCCTTCACCTCTGCAGCCTTAGATCCTGGACGTTCTTGCAGGCCAGAGGTTAGGAAGTTTTGCCTATGATCTCAAAGGAGGCTTCCCCTTGCCTGCCCCACAGGGCCCTGCCTGGTCCATTCTCTATTTCTCTAGCCTTATCTAATGCCACTTCTTCTTCTCTCTCTTTGCTCTCTGCCTATAAGGAGGAAATGAGTGGAGTTTTCCCTGCCTCAGGGCCTTGGCACATGCTGTTCTTGTGCATGCAGCCTCTGCTTCAGACCCTTCCTCTAGCTTACTCCTACTCAGAATTTAGGTCTAGCTTAGATATCATTTCTACAGAGAGGCCTCCTTCACCCCCTGCTCCTTGCATGTTCTCTAGCATGCACATGCACCTAGCATATCCTTTTGAAAGCATTAACCCAATTTGTAAATTGTATATTTATCTATGTCTAGGTTTGTTTTGCTTGTCTATCATGTCTGTTTTGTTCGTCTATCATGTCTGTTTTGTTCACTGTCATATTCCCAGTACCTAGTCCAATGCTTGACCCACAATAAATACCCAATAAGTATTTGTCCAACTGAAAGAATTAACCATCCAGTAAACTAGGAGGTCATTATTAATGTGTTCATGTTGCTTATAGGAAACCTGAGGCTCAGAGAAGAGAGGTAATTGCTGACTTCTCATAGCTAGAGAGTATAATTCAGGCATTAATAAATCTTGAGGGCCTGTTCTGGGAACTATGAGAAAGGGGGAAATAATTGAGGTGGGGGGACTGTCCCAAGAGCAGTCTATGGCCTTACGCTATGCCCCTCAGTGTCTCTACACTGGGCAGGCCAGTTGGGGCTGAACTTGGTGGGCAGCCTGAAGCTCTCCCGCGTTCCGGCTGCCTACAGGTGCAACCCACATGAGCAGGTGAAAATGCAGAGGTGCTGACAGCTCTCAACCCTGCACGCCCTGGGGCATCTGGTTTGGATTTGGTCAGAGTTTTTACTAGTTGTTTTAGAGACACTTAAGCCTGCACATTACACCTTCAGCCCACCACATAGCTCCTCCAGGGCCTCATCGAGCCACCCAGGGGCAGGGAAAGGGCATCCCACAGACCTGCCATAGGGAAAATAAGAGGTCTCTGCCAAGGCCCCATCAGGGACCAGGCAATCAGCAATTGATCCTGGCCTCTGACAGTGCCATAGAACATGCCACCAAGAGATTGGGAGAGACACACAGAGTCCAACCTCCAAGCCTTCAAGGCTTTTGCCATTTTATTCCAGTGTCCATTCCAGCATCCTCCCTCTCCCAGTGTCCCACCATGCCCTGGGCACCCTGACATATTCACCTTCTATGAACATGCCCTATGTTGTGGCCTCTCTGCCTTTGCTTATGTGCTTGTCCCTGCCAGGAGTACCCTTGCTGATGTGGGACAAAGTATCCTGAACTCTCTTCCATCAGTCTGGCATTCCACAGAGGGTAGAACCAGGACAGGATGAGAAGGTTGATTTCAGCTCCACATAAGCAAACTCTTCAGCAGAGCCATGTGCAATGGGCTGACCTGCCTCAGCTTTGTCCAGGGACCAGGAAATCTTCCATTAGCAGGAAATGGGGCCAATTGAGGAGGTCTGCCTCTAGCTGTGGCCTTGTCTTACCCTATCAGGGGCCTCTGCCCTTGTCTTTATTTCAGAGAAGGTTCATGTCTCACCAGAGCACCTGCCATTTGCCTCGTTCTCATTTTTCAGGCCAATTTCCTCTCCCTGGCATGTGTTCTGGTTGCTACCCTGCCACTGACATTGAACTGGAAACTTCTGTCCTCCGCTGAACTTAAAGTTTGCCTGCCATGCAGGGTGGGCTGGCCTGGCCTGGTTGAACAGAGCATGAGATACAGAGACTTCCAACAATCCCTGGTGGTTCTGTGTAACCCTAAGGCTTTGGGTTTCCAAGGTCCTGTGATTCTAGATTTTATTTATCTCATGTCTTGTGATTCTATTATTTGATACTTCTAAGGATTCCAAGACCTTAAGAGTTCATGACACTGCAGTTTGTAGAATTCTCTGATTCTAGACTGTCCTGTACCTGCAAGTCCCTGGGGTACAAACTAGGGCCTGACAACTCGTATGTGTTCAATAAATTTATGCCTATGTGATACTCTGATTCCATTACTCTGAAATTCTGTGTATTTCTAAATGTCCAGGACTCCCTGAGTCTGTGGTTGGTTGCTTCATTCAGCACCAACAGAGATTGAGCCTTCAACTTTCCAATTGATTGTTGCAGAAACAGCTTAAAAGAGGTTGCAATGAGCTGGTGTTTGTGGGGGAGGAGGGGGTGGAGGTGGCATGTCACTTGATGGCCCCGTTTCCCTTTCAGCTCATTTCCTCTATTTAGATGTGGGTGGTTGGATGGAGTCTTGGGGTCATCTTTCCCTGGGGCAGGCTCATATATGTGATAGGTTGTGGATGGAGGGAGTCCACATTGATGGCCCAACGGCACACATGCCCACCCTCTACAGCCTATGTCTCAGGCAGGCAGGGAGAAGCTCCAATGAGTTGCAGGCTGGAGCCAGCACAGACCTTGGGAGAGCCTTTAGGCAGTCCCTGAGTCCCCTTAGAGCTCTTGAAAAAGGAGATGGGAGACTTCAGGGTCTTCAGCCCCTCACAGGAAGGAATATCTGGGAAGGGCAGGTGCGTGAAGACAATGGGACTTTCAGTGCTTTCCCCAGGGAAAAAAAACACAAGGCTGTCCTTTCATTCTTATGCACCAAAGGTGAGCCTACCCCCAATAAATCAAATTTCCTCTTAAGGTGCAAGGTACATCTGATTTGTTTTTTGAGGCCGAGCATCTGAGAGTGAAGGCAGGGCAAGGGGAGGACTGTCTCTGGGGAAGACTCCCCTGGGGCAAGAGTGATGGGTCAGCATCCTGAGAACTGAGTGAGCCTGCCCAATACTCATGGCAGAAACCCTTGGGAGGAAGATTCTAGCCTGAAAATCAGAGCTATCCAATCTCAGACACATATAGGGAGTATACAGAGGCTTCAGAAGCTTTTGAAGGAAAGTTGGTCACATGACTCCAAAGGTCCCTTTCTGTTGAGGAAGTCTGCGATCAAATTCAGCATGCCAGAGTAAAAAGGAGCCCTTAAGATAATTGAGGGCAACCCTCCCTCATTGTACGTATATGGAAACTGAGGCCCCAAAGAGGAAATTACTCGCTGTGTAAGTTGATTGCAGAGCTGAGAAAAGATGCCCAAGACTTTGTTTCAGATCACTGTTTGCTTTTTTATTGTAGCAGCATTTCAAGTTCACATTTTCAACTCTCTTGGCCGCTGGAACAGCATGGTTGTAAGGAACAAACCTTTACAGAAAGAGAGACGTGGGTTCAAGGACCAGCTAGATGGGCAGGTGGACTTGGCCAAGTTAATCATTCCACTTCGGTTTCTCATGTGTAAAATGATAATATAATAAGACCACCTCAGAAGCTTCCATGCTCCTCACTTCTCAAACTATTTGTGGCGAAAGACTTTTCTTATTTTCCATCTTTTGCTGACCAGTAATATTTTTGTGAAATACAGTCAATGTTGTCACAGCAATGCCATCTATCTATAAACATTCCTCATTGCTTTCTTTCAATTTCTGCAAATTCCTCACAAACTGGTAACCAAACAGTCAGGGATCGGCTGGCCCAGGACCAGGGAGCACACTTGGAGGGGCTGATCTAGGCTGTGTGTGCTCAAGTATTTCTTGAGTAAGTTCAAGGCAGAGGAATGAATCAGCATGAATCACAATATTATCATGTATTAAGCACGTGCTCAGTGCCTGGTGGGCTACACATATTATTTCATGTAAAATCCCTTCCACCTGCCTGGGTGGCATGGTGACCTCATTCTGCAGGCTTCTCTCTGCTTCCATGTTCCACCCCCTGAGGGAAATGCACTGGATCATGGTCACGTTCTATTCTCTGCTCTAGAATTGGCCCTGCAAGTGTTATTCAGGTGGAGAAAATGAACATTTCCTGTTGCTGTTTGAGAAAATGCCTCCATAGCTCTGGTGAGAAGTTCTGGTCCCCATCCAGGTAGATGGCACCAGCCAGGCACCTCCCCCAGCTCCTCCAGTGAGGGGACCCCACCTTCAAGGAGACTCCTAGGCACTTGACCCTTGGGTGATTGGGCAGAAGGCTCAAATCTATGCCTTGCTCTGCCAATCTGAGTGCACATTGGAAGGGAGATTTATGGTGGCAATCTGAGGGAAGCGATAGTTTATCTTCTACACGAAAACTTTGGGAAGCCTCTGCTTGGGACCCAGACCTCACAAGGTTCTCATTAAAGGCCTATTAGTCAAACTAATTCCCAACATGACATTGGTCTGCTTTAGACAAACATCTCTGACTTTCCAAACAGGCTCTTGGGAGCCAGGACTAGATTGCCTGACATCTATTGATACCTAATTGGGGAAACAGCTGACAAGACGTTGGGCTGTCCCATGCTGGGGGTCTGAGTGCTGGAAAATCAGGAGGGCTGGTTTTATATGGTTGGCAGGTGTTCAGCCCGTAAACCCTGTGGGGCACCATTTCTCTGCAAGGTGATCGCTCTCGTTGGTTTGTTGATTGTGTAAATGATTAAGGATCTAATGGAGCCCTTGCTGGTGTCTGTGCTGGGCCATCAGTTTGCTCATCTCCGTGTCTCCACGAGCAGACCAGGGCCCAGTGCTCAGCAGGTGTTCAGGAGTGGGGCAGAAAGGAGGGTCAGTGGCAGCAGCCTGGCCCACAGGCAAAGCCACACAGTCCCCGTCCTCAAGGAGAGCGGAGGCCAGCGAGTGGGTGGACACACAAGCAGTGACACAGCAGCAAGGGCTGTGGCCGGGTGAGCATGGAGCTGCGAGAGCTTGGGCGGGAGCCAGAGTGCCACGGTACGCTTTCGAAGGCAGGGGCTGGGCCCCACACGGTGCTGTGTGGGGAATGCATCTGCCTCGAGAATCAAGGACCTGGACTGTTCCAGGTGGGGAGGTGAGCTGCACTGAGCCCTTTACATTCTCGTTTGCCACCTCCTTCGCTCCTTAATGACAGGCACCTGTTTGTGAGGCCATAGGTCAGGGTCAGGGCTCAGTTGTGACAAGGATTGGACTCAATCTATTAATAGGATTAAGACACAGACTGCAACTAGGCCAGTTTGAGTTGGGCATAGGGCTCAGGTTCAGGGCTCAGTTTGCCAACCAAGATTAGGGCTGAGTCTATAAGAGAATCAGGGCTCAGGCTGTGATCAGGGTCAGGGCTCAGACAAGAGTCAGGGTCAGGGCACTGTCTGTTTTCCCTCCTGAAAGCTCTTGGAGGCGGGAATCAGCTCTTACATCTGTCTTCTCATAATCTTGTTGTGCAGTGAGTTCTCAGTTTACTAAATTGAACTCTGCTGATTTGAATCAAGAATGATCACAACCTTTGCAGGATTCTTCTGTGGCAAAGGAAACAAGACAAAGGGCATTTTCTAAGTGACCCCATATGGAGAGCTGCCCCACAGCCTTGGTAGGTAGTGAGTTTCTCATTACTCGAGGTATGCAAGCACTGTCCTCACAGTCCCGCATCAAGCTGAGGGAACAGGGGATTCCTGCTCTGGCAGGGGAGGAGCCACAGTTCAGAGATTTGGCTTGTGGGCAATCCAAGCTGGATGAACTTCTGAACACCAACCAGCATGACAATCTGCACAGAGAGCAGCTGCCTAAGTCACAGCCAGGGGCCAGTCCCAAGCTTCTGATTGTTCCCCGTCTTCAGCTCACCCAGGTCAGCCCCATCCATCAGCAATGCTGCCTGTAACCGGCACTCTGACAGGCCTCTGACCATCAGGGTCTGCTGCTTGGTGAAAGCCCTTATTAAAATTAATCTCATTTTTACGACAGCACCATCTATCTTCTGTCCAGTGGGAACTTGGGGGTCACCATATTTTTGTTTACTGTCAGCCTACTTCCTTTGGCCATAAATTGCTTTCCTTCCCAGCTGAGCTGGAGCCCTAGAGAACAACCCAATTCTGCTTTCTGTTGTTTTTAAAAGCCAGCCCTGCTTGGGCTGCCTCATTTCTCTGGCCTCTGCTGCCCACTCCATCTGCTCTCTATCTGAGGAATCTGAAGATTTCAGCTTTTCCTGTCTCTAGGTGGCAGCCACCCACACTCCATCCTCTGTTCCTCTCTGCCTCTTGTCTAGAGAGTCTGGTTTTTCTGCAAGTTCAAAGGATATGAGCTGAGCGTTTGTCATGAACAGAGCCTTGTGCCAAGGGAACCAGCAGGAGAAACCAAGAGGATAGGCAGTGCTGCTATTCCTTCTGCCTACAGTGCTCTTTCTCCAACGACCTTCTCCCAGGGAACTCCTACTCATCCTTCAAAACCCAGCTTCAATTGTGCATACTCTGGGAAGCCTGGTCTTCTTCCAAGGCTGAGTTAGCTGTTATGTCCTCTGGGTTTGTACAGAGGATATTCCCATGCTATTTTGTAATTATCTGCTTATGTATTGTTCCCTGAAAGTGGAGAACATTTCTGTATTAGTTTCCTAGGAATGCCGTGACAAAGTACTACAAACTGGATGGCTTAAAACAACAGAAATTTATTCTTTCCCAGTTTTGGAGTTTAGACGTCTGAGATCAAGGTGTTGGCAGGACCATGCTCCCTCTGAAGCTTCTGGTGGCCCCAGGCATTCCTTGGATTGTGGCAGCATCATGCCAGTCTCTGCCACTGTATGCCTGTGCCTCTTCTTGCAAGGACACCAGTCATGTTTGATTAGGGGCCCACCCTACTCCTCTATAACTTCATCCTAATGTAACTAATTATATCTGCAATGACTCTATTTCCAAATCAGGTCACATTTTGAGGTACTAGGGGTTAGGACTTTAACTTATCTTTTTTGGGGACACAATTCAGCTCATAACAATCTCTTATCCATCATTATATTCCCAACATCTAGCACAGCTCTTGGCATGTAGTAGGTGCTCAAGAGATTATGTCAGATAAATGAACCCCTTCTTAAATGATTAAGTAAATATATAAAATACAAGGTAGCAGAATATATAAGCCCCAATGAGAGAGGTAAGTGAGTGCTACATGTAGCAAGAGGAAGAGGGACTAATTTTACCTGCGGGCTTTTGCTGTGGCATTTCCATGGGGCTTTGAGGAATAAATAGAAGTTCAACTGATGGAAAACTTGAGCAAGGGCACAAAAAGAGCAAAGTCACAGACACACAGTGAGGACTATATGTTGACTTGATGGACCAACTGAAGCTTGACTTTATTTTGCGGTCACACAGCTAGGAAGTGGCAGAACTAGCCCTGAGACCCACGTCACTCTGTTTCTAGTAGTGTTTTCTCCATTATTATATTTCTCTCTCGAGTTAGAAACTGAGTTCCCTCTGTGGCTCCTGAAAGACCTGTGGCTCCTTTCTTGAGAGGATCTTGTTTGCCTTAAATAGGCAAGTCTCTGATGCTTCTCTTTGAGACTTACGTATAATAACTTATGTTCTTATTGTGGGTCTGTGGACTGATGTTAATTTCCACTTTTCAAGCCCATTTCTCAGATTGGCTTGTGGAGGCAGAGAGTGCTTCTGTGGCTGGTTCTTCAGGTGACTAAGGAGTATGGACAGGCCACAGAGAGTTGCTACTTACCTGCTCCCCCCAGAATGGCTCACATTCAAAAATTCCTCTGCCATTTTTAAGGAAGCATATATTCATAGGAATATGGTGGGAATGGAAAAACCACCCACTAACCTCTTTCTCTGAATGAAAGTCTTGCAAGTGATTAACTCCCCCAGTGAAGCATATCCATGAGATTGTGAGGGAAAGAGCTGGGTCCCAAATGATAGGCGGCCAAGAGTGGGGGTTAGCAATGTGGACGCTAAAGACAGACATCCCGGGTTTGATTCTCGGCTTTGCCATTCATTCGCCAAGGCCTGTGCTTCAGTTTTACCACCTGTAAGTGAGAACTAGAGTGGCACCCATCCCATGGGGATTTTTGTGAGCATTAAATGGGGTAATAGACGTGAAGTGCTCCAAGCAGTGCCTGTCACAGAGTAGGCACAGATAGAAGTGGTAGCCGCTCTTGTACTGAATAGAGCTTCATGTGTGGCCTGGGGAGAGCGGGAGGTTGGAAGGTCTGGGTTTGTAATACGTTATCTATGATAATGACAACTTTTGGCTGGAGACCTTTAGCAAGGTCCAGCCTCACTGTCATTGCATGGGAAAGCTGCTTCATGCTGGAAGGGGTGATTGAGCAAGAGCGAGAGGACGGGGTTTCAAGGCACAATCTTTGGGAATAAATGCCTTGAGGCAGCAGGGTAAGGGTGCTTAGATCTGGGAGAAAATCAGACATTTAGGAAGCAATCATGGAGCACAGATGAGACCAGAAAAAACATCAATTTGTGCTTATTCTGTGTATTTATTTGTCTTGCTCGTTTAAAAGATCTCACTTTATATATTCATATAACTGAGTATAATTTAATCTTTTAAAATATGCTGTTATTTGAATATAAAAAAATGGCCCAAAACTGAGACTGGGGAAAACCAGAGGGTTCTGCGAGGGCAGCTTCTCCCTCACTGTCCCCCACGTGACGTGAGTTGCCAGACGCTTGAGTCCCCTCCCCACCTCCTCACATCTGTCCCCTTTCCCCACCCAGACTGCCCTGGCCTTGTGGGCTCAGCATCCCTGACCTGGAGCCCGCAGGAGCTCCCCAGCAGGGCTGGCTGGCAGCTGTCCCCTCAACCTTTCCTCCCCATGTGGGATGGCCCTGTGGCTTCGGGGCCAGGCTAGTGGAGATAGGCATCTGAGGCCCCCCAGGATCTGGCCCCAGCCTCTGTTTCCAAACCTCTTTCCCACCCCTCCTCAAACATATCCTCCCCTCTAGCCAAACTGGACAGCTCGTATGGGAAAAGAAAGGAAAAACCATTAGGCTCTGGATGCAAAACCACAGTTTAAAAAAAAGTTTCATGTCTCTATAAAGTTTGTGATTCCTTCTTTCACCATGTTTCCCGAATGACTTCCCAGGTCTCTCCTCACTTTATCTACCGAACCCCCCCTCCCCTAACTCCCATCGGTTGTCCCAGATCCACTCTGCTGGCCACCCCACCTCCCCAGCCCTGCCAGAGAAACTGGTGTCTTCTCAGGGCCTCTGCAGCGCTTTGCTTTTCCATTTCTTTTGATTGTGATCATATTCTGCCTTGTATTGTATTTCTTTTTTGTATGGCACCTCTATCAAGCTCTGACGTCCTTGAAGGAATAAGCCATTTGTTGTTCACTCACTCGCTCACTCACTCATTCATTCATTCCTTCCATTGAATGTCCAAAATGCCAGGTCTTTTCTTATGCTGTGATGATCACAAGACAAATAAGAGAGGTCCTTGCCTCTAAGGAATTTCACTTGCAAATAAAAAGTTAAATCAAAAAGCCAGTGGTTCTTAGCCTTTTGGGGTTTTTGATCCCTTGGAGATTTTAATGAATGCTTTCACCAGTGAGGGTATGGGCACAAAATATTGTCTACCACTCGGGGTGTTTCCAGACCTTCAGAAGGCATGGGCACCAGGTTTAAGAGCCTCAGATATAAGGAGCAGAGATGAACAGAGCACCTACTGTCTACTATGTGTCACTTCCTGCAGAAGGGGCTTAGCCTGCATTGCCTCTAAATCATCACACCCACCTTCCTCTCCCACTGCCTACCGCAGGCTGACCTATACTGGAGGCTTGGGATGAGCAAACACAGGCCTGTATGAGGGGTATGGCTCCCCCAGGGCATCCGGCCACTGCCGGGGTCACTTGGGCCTTCTCTTCCCTGCCCTGCTGAGGGATGGGTGGAGTAGAGGCTGCCAGGAAATTGCCCTCCAGACCAGAGGGCTGTTTCTTCTTGCTGAGTTACTCTATGTTCTCAAAGGCAATGGTTTTGTGTTTCTCTAAGAAACGGTTTCCTATTTTAGACTTGTCACTGGAACAGGGTGGCCTCTGGCCAGCCAAGCCTCACTGTGGGGAGGCGACTATATTTTGGAGTGAAAGTGTCCCAGGCCTGTGACATGAGGGCCTCTGTCTGGGCCTCCCTGACATCTGTGCCTGTGTTTCTGCCCCATATGGCCCTGGAGCAACAGGAACGGGCGAGAAGAGTCGCTGCAGAAGTGAGAAGGGACCGCTCAGAGAGTAGGGAAAAGAGGACTCTCGTCTCCAAGGGGCTGCTACTGACGGTTCTCGCTGCAGCACAGACAGGACCCTGGTGCTTGAATACAGCCATCTTGGGTCATGTTTGCACGGAAGAACAATCTTGAAGTCCCTTCTTGGTCACTTTTTCTTTTTTCTCCCTCCAGTAGAAGATTTGTGGTATCTGGGAAAAAAAGAAGGGAAAAACTATTAGGTCTTGAATGTAAAACCACAGGACTTTTAAAAAAAGTGTTTATTTTTCTGCAAAGTTTGTTTTTCTTCCAATGGGAGCCAAGACACTCTCTAATGCTGGTCTCTGCTGGCAGCTGGGAGCAGTGGAAAAGATTGCTCTATATGGAAGAAGTTTGCTGATTGGGAAACAGCAGGCTCAAGTGGAATGGGGGACTGATTCACACGTCTTCCAGCGAGTGGCTCGTGTGGGGCAGGAGGAGGTCGTGTCTGAGGAGACAGGGGCCAGGAGGAATATGAGGGCAACATGCGGCCCCCTTCCCTGGGAAGAGAGCTTTCCCGATTTCAGAGCAAAAATTATGGCTACCCCTTCCTGAATACCTGCTGTGTGCCAAGCACTGAGCTATGTGCTTTATATTTATATCATTTGCTCCTCACCAGAAACCTGTGAAGTTGGTATTATTATTACTGGTTCACAAATGGCCACACTGAGGCTACAGAATATAAGTATGATCCCACAGTAACTAAGTGGTATAGCTGGAACTTGAACCTAGGTCTAGTCTGAGTCCCACGGCTTTGCTTTAAAGTTCTATGTTATGTAGTGTCTCTCAAGTGACCTTGGGCAAGTTTCTGGACCTTTCTGTGCCTCAGTTTTCTTATCTGTAAAATGGGTGTGATGAAGTTTTTTGAGGATCCAATGAGAAGATAGGTGGAAAGCAACTTAAGAGTAGGGCCTGCAAGTCATTGCTATGCAAGTGTTTGCTATAATAATGGTAATTATTAGTATTACATTATACACAGGCTTGTGCTTGGCAACATGGTATTGATGGACAGTGGAAGGAGAAGGATGTTGGTCCCTGTCTTCAGAGGGTGCACAGTTTGGTAGTACAGACAGGCCCCACCCTTTTGTTCATGAACTCCTTCATTCACAGACGTGTATTGCCTGCCTAGCACGTGCCAGGCCTTATGCCATAGCGAGGCTCCTGGGAGAGAGTCAGATGTAGTCACTGCCCTGGAGAGCACACAGATTGTTGGGGAGATTAGATGGGTCAACAGAGGAGGACCATACAGCAAGGTCAGTGCTGTGATGAGGGGCAGGCCATGATCTGCCCTCCCATCCACCTGGATCCCACCTGGGCTCTTGCCTGGGCTGTCTGCTCTTCCTAGAGCACCCCTCCACCCCTCCTGAGCTTGGCTAGTCCCTCCATCTTTCAGCACTGACTCAGGCACCATCTCCTCCGAGAAGACTTTCCTGACGCTCACGTCCCCATCTCTGAGCTCCTGGTGCTCCTCTCTTTTAGTGCTCCTCCCTCCCAGAGCTCCTCCCTCTCAGTGCTCCTCCTTCCCAGAGCTCCTCCCACTTGGTGCCCCTCCCTCCCAGTGCTCCTCCCGGCCAGGCCTATGCTCATCTGCTCCTCTGTCATCCCCTTTCTGGGTAGGGACTCCAGTGCCTCACCCCGCACCTAGCACATGGTCAGGGAGTCTTCGCTGAACTTCTGTGACTCTCATTTTGTTCCCTTCAAAAGTGGGTGTGGCTTCATCAGTCATGCCGAAGGAACCCACAGAAGGGTGGGACGTCAGGCCCTGGTTGGAGGAAGAATGGATGGGTTGGGTGGGCGGGAAAGGCTTTTGGCACCAGCTGTTGCAGCATGCTTGAATGTCGAGCATGTTCCCTGGAGTTGGACAAACACGAGTCAGAGACCGGGCTCTGACACTTTTGCTGATGCCCTTGAGTGACACATTCAATCTCAGACTCCGCATCTGTAAAAGGGTAACAACAGTAGGGTCTACTTCGCAGGCTTGCCAGGAGCTTAGATGAGATAATGAATGTAAAGCACTTGCTCACCATGTCTGGCACATGGCAGAGTCCAATAAATGTCCATTGTGGTCGCTGTCATTTCCATGGCAATGATGACAATGGCCAACCAGTGCTGGCAGGTTGAGCCATGGCAGCTGTCAACAAGTTTATCTCCTTAAGACGGATTTCCTCCAAAAGTGCTAAGAGAACCATTGCAGCATCACCTTCTTTGTTGGAGGAAAGAGAAATGTGTGTCACCATGTAACAGTCATATTTTAAATGTCACAGCTCCTGCAGGGGGCTCCTCCCACAAGAAGCTTTCCCTGACCATGTCTGCTGAGCTCTGCTCTGTCCTCTTTGAGCTCTCACAGCACGTAGCCCCGAGCTGCCGTTTAGCACTTGATTACAGACTGTCTGGCTTGCCCTCTAATTGCTTTCTCTGTGTATGGGCTTGTCTGCCTGGCTACATCACAAGATCTATAAGAATAATGATTGCTTCTCATTTATATCTCTCTAAACACCTTGCCCAGTACTTTCTACACAGGGGGAATTTAATAAGTAATATGTTTATTTGACCTGCTTAAAAGTTTGATGTTGTACCTGTCATGAGAGAAACAATAAGATTCCAGTAGAAATAGGGATGAAAGGCAGAATTCACAGAAACAGCCATGTAAATGAACAAGAAATATGAAAAAAAAGTTTAATCTGGCTTATTAGAAATCAAAGAAATGTAAATTAAATTGAGACTGCATTTTCCTTATTTGTACACACTCATTTAAAATTCTGAAAGTGCTAGGGAGGTGAGTAAGGGGGCTCTTAAACATTGCCGGTGGGAGGGTAATGTCATTCTTTCTATGACAATTTGCAGAATGTAGCAAGAGTCTAAAAAAGGCTGTACCTTTTGACTTAGTAATTCCACTTCTAGAAATCTTTCCCAGGAAATACTTAGAGATACAGACAAATATTTATGTACAAAGATTGTCATCACACTGTAATTTTTAATAGTAAATTTTAAAGGATGAGCTAAGTAAATTATGGCATAGGATGGATTATTAGGGAGCCAATAAAGTGATGCTTTTATTTGAAAAGATGCTCAACTCGTTTCTCATAATGAAAGAAATAAAAGTTCAGATAAGACACTATTTTTAACTACACAAATAAAAAAATAAAAATTTGATAAAACACAACCTAGAAAAACAGACATTTAAACATACTGTTGGGATAGATACCATCAATGACAATTTTGCAAAAGTTATTAAATTTTAAAAATGCACACACCTTTTGACCTAGAAATTGTATCTCTAAGAATCTAATCCATAGATATGACTCTACTTATATGTGCAGATATATGCATGAGATTATTTATTGTGGCATTATTTATAATAGCAAAGAATTGAAAACAACTGAGACGCAAGTCAATAGGGGACTAATTAAGTAAAGAATCTTAGTTGTGCCAAAGGAAAGCATGTCAAAGTATGTTAAGTGAAAAAAAAAGTTTAGGGGAAGAACTGCAAGATATATTATTAAGTGAATGCAGTTATGATCAGTACATATAATATGCTTCAATTTGGGTAAAATCAACAGAAAATATTTAGACAAAGATATAGATATAAATGTGAATAGGGTTTTCCAAGAGACAGTATGTGTAAGTATGTTTAAGAGCACAGATTCTGTAGCCAAGTTACTTGGGTTTAAATTCCAGCTCTGCCACTTATGAGCTGTGTGACCATGGGCAAGTCACTTAACCTCATTGTGCTTCAGTTTCTTCATCTATAAAATACTATATGTGTCAGCTATTATTTTTAAATAAAAAATTTAACTTTTGAGGATGGTCACCTTTGGGCAGTAAACCTGGGAGCCTGGACAGGGAAGAAGCCTAATATTCACTGTAGAACTTTTGAAATGGCTAACTATCAGCGTACACGAATTCTCATCCATGCACATGTTGTGTCTGTCAGGGTCCCAGCAGGAAACAGATGGCACAATCAACCTGGGTAACTTGACAAGAGGTTAACAAAAGGACTTTTTAGGAAAGCATAGGCAGGGTTTAGGGCCAGCCCTCCAGGACTAGCAACTGCAGGGAGCAGTTAGCACCCCTAGACCTGTAGGGCCAAGGGAGGATGTGGTTAGCAAAGCAATCGAGAGAGCTCTATGGAGAGGGCCTTCTAACCAGGGCTGTAGCTTTGGGTAGGGGGAGGCACCAGCCTGCAGCGGCCCCAACAGGGAGGGAGCCTTGGGAATACAAACTCCAACCTCTCTCTCTCTTTCTGATCTCTTGCCATGCCTCCCATTGACAGTATCCAACCAGACGCCGGAGGGCAAAAGAGAGGTGGAGGCAGTCCATACACATTAGTCCACTGAGGCCGGGAGTAGGGAGAAAAGGGGAAGAGAGTATCCCAGCACGTGGGGGTAGTATGAACGACATACTCCACAGGCTGTGAGAATGAAATGAGTTCATACGTATAAAGTCCTAGAACAGTGTTGGTATAATAAATGTTCAATAAATGTGAATAACCACTCGTGCTAGCATTATTCTCTGTGTATCAAGGCAAAGAGAAGATATCCTACACACGTGTATTATTTTCATTATAGTTTTTAAAAACTGTGTCTTTGAAGGATTTCTAAGGACATGGGAAGATTCTTATGATATGAGATTAAGAGAAAAAATACAAAATTCTGTATTGAATAGGGTTTCAAATTGGTGGAAGTAGACAAACAACAAGCAAGCAAACCATACTTGTACAGGATAGAGAGACTGGGGAGATATCTGCAGAGTGTCAGCCATGGTTGTTTCTAGTGCTGGGATTATGGATGATTTTCAAGTGTTCTTCTTCATGCTTTTCTGTATTTTATGAATTTCCTATAATGAGCATACTTTGCTTTTATCAAAAAAAGAAGAAGAAGAAGAGAAAAGAACAAAAACAACCAACACTCTTCAATGGTTCATCATGGATAAATGATATCAGTGATTTAACTCTCACAACAACCTCGTGTTAGATTCTGCCATTATTAGCCCTGTTTTAACATGAGGAAACAGAGGCACAAAGAGATAAGTGACTTGCCAAAGATTTACATGGGCAGGAAATGGCCAAGCTGGGGTTTGAGTTAAGAAGCCTGACGCTTTCTGAATGACTTCCATCACGCTGCCACCTCCTTGGTCAATAAAGTACAAATTCACCATTCCAGTCCCACTTCTGGCCACTCCTGCTGCTCCACCTAATGTCACAGGTATGCCATGCTCCCGGATACCTGCACTGCCACACAAGTTCTTAGGACAGGCTGTTCCTTCTGCCAGGGACATCTTGGTCACCTGTTCCCTGGTTTACATGTCTTCATTCTTCAAGCCCCAAGCCCCATGTCACCGGCTGTGAGGAGCCCTCCTGACATCCTTGGGCTAGATTAGGTGCCTCTCCTGAGCTCCTGTAGCCCCAGGTGCTTAACTGTCCCTGCATGTAACTCCCCCTTTTAATATTACTATTATTGTTATTGTCAGTGTTGTTATTTAAAGTGTTCCCTTCTCTCAAATTAGAGTTGCAAGCTATAAGCCTATGGGCTGGATTAGGCCCGCAGATGCTTAGACTACGCAGGTTAAAGATAATTAAATTGTTGTCAACATTTAAACATTGGGAGATCTTGCATACATATCCTGATTTTTGGCTTCTCTTTAAAACTTGTCTGGCAACACTGGGCACACATTCTTGAATGGCAGTAATTAGAAGGAGCTGCATAGAGGCCGTTTCTTATAGGTGAGGACAGTTTCCCATCAGCCCCACTACTCCTATTGTTTACACCAAGCTAGTTTCACTTCTCTACCTGCTGGCCTGGCTCCTAAGGTAGAAAGGTCTTCATGAGCAGTGCCTCAGTTATCGTTCACTGCATAACAAACCATGCAAACATTAATGTCTTAAAACAGCTATTTAGCTCATGATTTTGTGAGCCAGAAATTTGGTCTGGGCTCATCCGAGTGGTTCTTCTGCTGGCATCAGCTGGGCTCACTCAGGTGTCTGTGGTTGGCGGCTGGTGGCTGGGGTAATTAGGTGGCACGTTTCTCATCATCTAGCAGGGTAGCCTGGGCTTCTTCCTATGGTGGTGGTTGCAGGATTCCCGAGAGCATAAGAGGGCAGGTCTATGTGGGCTTTTCAAGACATGTCCTTCCTAGTCATGTATACCAATGTTCCATTGGCCAAAGCAAAGTCACAGGGGCAGTCCAGAGTCAACAGGTTGACAAACAGATCCCAATCCTTGACTGGAGGGTCTAGGAAGTGACAATGCAAAGATGAAGGCATACAGAGATGAGAAGACTTTGTGGTCATGTTTGCAATCTACCACAGTCAGGGACCTGATCTTATTTATCTGTATGACTCTTGGCAAAGCACAGGGCCTGCCATGTGGAAGGATAATCAGTAAGTGTTTGTTTAATTAAATGGGAATGAATGCAAATGAACCTATCTATCTCCAGCTTTGAAACCTCTTCTGCAGACTCTTCTTCTAAGCCTCCTTATCTTTCCTTGCATTTTCAAAGGCCCCTGGTGCTGAGGAGAAGCAGAGAAGATGGGACTTCTCAGGACCCTGGGGACAAAGTCCCTGGTTAGGACACACTTTGGATTAAGGCACCCTCCCCAGCTGAGTCATTCGGAGTGAGATGCTGTTAGATCTGTGGCCACCGTAAGCAAACGCCCAAAAGCTTTTGCCCGTAAGCAAAAGCAAAAGCCGCAGTTGAAGTACTAGTTTGTTGGACTGGTCCCTTGTGAATTTGAAATTGTGGTGAGGAGGTCCTAACATGTCTAACGAGGATATTTGGTTTGGGTGGGGAAGTGGTGGCATCTTCTTGCTAAAGGGGTGGCTGTGCCTGCCTTGTGGACCTGGCCTTGCCCTTGACGTGGCCCAAGGCCCATAACTGAGACCACAGCCACCCCCGAGGCAGAGCTAGAGACAGGGGTATGGGTGATGGCTGGTGATACAGGATGACTTGGTTTTCCTGCTTATGTGGCGCCAGCTCCTAAGTCCTGGGCCAGCATGGAGAGACTGGAGTTCTTGTCTCAGCCCAGCAGCTAATTTGCTCTCTCTCTCTGCCCTCAGACCCCTGAGGGGACGTGGGAGGGTGGAGCTGGGCTGGGCAGTTCTCTAAGTGCCTTTCCAGTGCTGAGTTGGAAGAGCTGGTCCACATACACACACCCCTCCCTCCGGTCTCAGGATGCTCCAGAATTCTGCTCGCCAACCCCAGTTGGGAATCCCACTCTCTTTCGGGCTTCCTGTCCACTCCCATGGCTTCTGTTCCTTACCTCCTTCAAGACTTTGCTCAAGTGTCACCTTCTCATGAGGCCTACACTGACATCCTGTTTAAAACTGTTGTCCCCTCCCCTTCACTGCTGTCTCCTCATTCTGCTCTACATTTTCCTTTTGGCATCACACTTATAATCTAATATACCATATAATTGACTTATGTATTATGTCTGTTGTTTATGGTATGTCTCCCTCCCTTAGAATGCAAATGCCATGGGCTGAGATTTGTATTTGAGTTGCTGATATATCAATGCCTAGAATAGTGCCGGCACATCAGTACATGGCACAAATATCTGGAATGAATTAGTCAATCTCTAATTTCGGTAACTGCCCTGTCCACTCCCTCAGCTCACTTCTGTGGCCTGAGCACTATACCCCTAGACTTAACTGCCCACTGGGCCTGCCCAAGGTCCTTACCAGGATCCTGTTTGACCCTCAATGACCTTCCTTCTGGGATGCTCATCATTCCCAGTTTACAGCAGAAGTGGAGGTTATCCAGGGTCACACAGCTATTCACTGGATTCCCCCCACACTCAGTAACATTTGGGCCTGTTTTGAGGTCAGCAGGGTGACCCTGACCCACCATCCTGATGCACCACTCTTCCCACGGGTCAGGATGAGAGGCACACTGTAAAAATGATCCCTCCAGAGCAGACCAAGCAGGGCCAGCTCCACAATAGCAGTGACCAGAAATAAAGGACATCTCTGGGCTGGGCACAGTGGCTCATGCCTGTAATCCCAGCACTTTGGGAGGCTGAGGCTGGAGGATCACTTGAGGCCAGGAGTTCAAGACCAGCCTAGGCAACATAGTGGGACCCTATCTCTACAAAAATTTAAGAATTAGCCAGGTGTGGTGGCATGTGCCTGTAGTCCCAGCTACTCGGGAAGCTGAGGTGGGAAGATTGTTGAGACCAGGAGTTCGAGGCTGCAGTGAGCTCTGATTGCACCACAACACTCCAGCCTGGGGAGTAGAGCAAGACCCTGTCTCTAAAATAAAAATGGACACCTCTGTTTGGGTCTGCCTGACATCCCTTCCCTCCTTCTGTGAAAGACCCTTCCTCTTCCTACAGGAAAGCCACCTCTCCCATTCCATGAAAGGGGTATTGCCAGTCAGAGTGTCCTGTCCCCTCTGTTCATGGAGTCCTTTAGAATACCCCATCTCTTTGAGCACAGGGATTGGCTTGAGGATGAGCACATGACCAAAGCTAGACCACATATTAAATCCCAAGGGAGGATTTATTATTAATAATAAGGGAGGATTTATTATTAATCCTCCCTTGGGATTTAATATATGGACACTAGGAACGAGAAAGTTTGGAGTTACCAAACTGGGAAATGCAAGAGTGGAGCTGTCTGAGGTCATTCCTTCCCTCCCCATCCCTCCACTGTCCACCTCAAGTCGTGGAGGACAGATATCTAGGGACAGGAAGCCTGTCTACAGCAAGAAATAATGAGATACAGGGAGCATGAAAGAGAGCAAGAGTGGAACGAGAGCTGATGTCTTTTGGTCCTTGGAGTTCATGATGCTAGTGCTACTCCTGGACTTTCTAATAAAGCAGGCAATACATTCTCTTTTTGTCCTAACCAATTTAAGTTGGGTTACTGTCAGTTACAGCTGAGAGTGCCCTATGGAATGCCCAAGGTCAGGTTGGGAGGAAATCAACCAAGGAAATTCAACCCAACAAAACCCAAACAAATGGAACTAAACCAGTACAATTCAACCCAGTTGATTCCAATCCAAATAAAATCCACACCAGTGGATCCTAGTAGGTGGCCTCCCATTTCTGAGTCAGTGTAGCACTAGAGGGGCCCTGTATGGTAGCCAGAGGCCTGGGCTCCGGGCTTGTTCCTGGCTCACCAATGGGCCTTGGATGAGCCGCCCTCCCCCTAGGGAGCCTATTCCCCTCTGCCACATGAGGTGCATATACATCTGATCCCAGGGTACCCGATGAGAAAATGGACAAGGGTGAAAATGATCAGAGTTGAGTGGGTTCCTACTATGATTTGAATGTTTGTGTCTCCTCCAAAATTCATGTTGAAACTTAATCTCCAATGCAACAGTATTAAGAGGTGGGGCCTTTAGGAGGCGATTAGGTCATGAGGGCTGTGACTGGGATTAGGACCTTTACAAAAGAGGCTTCATACAGTGATTGCCACTTCTGCCCTTTTTCCCTTCTGTCCCTTCTGCCATGTGAGGACACAGTGTTTGTCCCCTCTGGAGCATGTAGCAACAAGGTACCATTTTGGAAGCGGAGAGCAGCCCTCACCAGACGGTGAACCTGCTGGCACCTTGATCTTGGACTTCCTAGTCTCTAGAACTGTGAGAAATAAATTTCTATGGTTTATAAATTACCCAGGGTCAGGCTTTTTGTTATAGAAACACAAACAGACTAAGACAGTTCCCCAGTATCTATGGTAATGACCCTAAAGTCCTATTTCTCATTCTAATGCTCCCTGCCCCTTGCTCCAGGGGGCTACCTGGCACTCACCTGGAGAAGAAGGCTGAGAAACCCTCAGATCGAGTTCTGCTTGAGCTATGGCCTGAGGCAGCATACTGTAGCTCTGAGCACAGGCTCCTCTGGAATAGGACTGCCTGCATTTGTGTTTTGACTCCAATACTTCTTAGGTGAGTGACCTTGGGCACACTACTTACTCCTAAGCCTCACTTCTAAAATGAAGCTGATAGTTGTTAACTACTTTCTAGGACTGTAAGGATTTAATGAAATAATGCCTGTAAGGTACTCATAACCCTGTGTCTGACACATGGAAAGTACTCAATAAATGTTTTTTACTACCATAATTACTATTGACATTTATACAGCATTTCACATTTCCTAAAAGGGCTTGTACATGCATAATTTTAGTTAATTCTAATCTTACCCATGTGAGGGAGAATTTAAACATGTAGGAAGATACTGAGATTTGGAGACACAAAGGGACTCATCCAAGGTCACAGAGTTGGTGAGTGGCAAAGACCAGGGCCAAACCTGGGGCTTGTATCACTACAGTATATCTCTAACCAACACTTGGTGCTTCAGATTTCTTCTCTGAGGCAGATCACATCTGTCCTCTGCTCTGAGACAGATCACATCTGTTGAAGGAGGCATTACTGAGTCAATAAGCTTTAGTAAAAACCTAAAGAAGTTCTGGGTACCCAGCCTGGTTCTGGGGTCAGGGTGGAGATAAGAGAAGGTGGAGGTGAAGAGAGGCCGCCCAAGGTGAACCTCACTTGGGTATAGTCCCTCATCCTTTAAAGCCCAGCACAAACCCACCTCTGGGAATCCTTTGCTAGGGAGGGAAAGGGAAGGAGCTAAGTTTTGCTGAGCACCTACTACGTGTCAGGCATTTACCTATGTTATTTTATTTGATCCGCAAAAGATCTTTTGGCAGAATCCCCATTTTACTGATTAAAAAATCTGAGGATTTTTAAGGAACTTACCCAAAGTCATAGCTAGGACTTGGTAGAGCTGGGACACGCACCCAAGTCTATCTGATGCCAACCCATGCTCTTTTTGTCCCAACAGTTCCCTCAGCAGCATCTGGGATCCTCTAACACTTTCACATGTCTGGTGTTGCACTGAGTACATCATAATAATTTTTACTTGCTCCCCCTGTAGACTAAACTCCTTGAGGGCAAGGACTATATTATTCATCTCTGTACCTCTACTGCCTAGCATAGGACTGGGCACAGAGAGGGAGCAGAAGAAAGTTTCGGTGGAAGAATGAGTTTGAGGGTGTTGGGAGGGGGCTTGGTCATGGTGTGAGGTTTGGGATTTAAGAGTCAGAGAAGACATCCTGGAAGATGGAACCATTGGAGTGTAGGAAGAAGATTAAATTCTTTTTTGTTTAGCCTTTCATTTAAATATAACACACTACAGGAAAGTGCAGAAATGAAAACACACTGCTCACTGATTATCACACAGCCTGTGCCCCAGTATACCAGCAGCCTCCCTTGTGCTTCCTCCCCAATCACTACTCCTGCCTCCCCCACAAAGGTTCCTACTACCCGACTTTTAGCACCATAAATTTGTCTTGCCTATTTTAAAAGTTTATGTAAATAAAGTCATACAGTATTTATTTTTTTCATGTCTTGCTTCTTTTACTCAGCATTATGTTTGTGAGACTTATCCACATTGCTGCATGTAATTATAGTTTATTATTTTCATATCTGTATAGTATACCATCATATGAGTATACTACAACTTTTTTATCCATTCTACTGTCATTGGACATTTATGTTGTTATTGGTTTGGGACTATTACAAATATCATTGCTAAGAACATTTTTGAACCTGTCTTTTATTTCACATGTGCACACATTTCTGTTGGGCATATGCCTATGAGTGAAATTTCTGAGTAATAGGGCATGTATATCCTTAAGTTCAGTAGATAATGCCAAACAATGTCCCAAAGTGGTTATATGAATTTGTACTCCCAACAGCAACATATAAGAGTTACAATTGCTTCAAATCCTCTGCAACACTCATTATTGTTAGTTTTGTTTTGTTATGAATTTTAGCCATTTTAGTGTGTGTGTACTTCATTGTCTTTTAAATTTGCATTTCCTTGAGGACCAATGAGGTTTCCATTGTTTCTATTTAGAAGTAAGCTGTCAATCTACTTTTGTTCCTTTGAAGGTATTATGTCTTTTTTTATTTGGTTGTTTTTAAGATTTTCTTTTTGTCTTTGGTCTTCAGCAATTTAACTGTAATATGATGTAGTTTACTTTGAATTAATCCTGCTTGGGTTTTGCAAAGTTTATTGATTCTGTAGTTTGATGTTTTATAGCAATTTTAACACATTCACTGCCACACTAGGAAAAAAAAAATTTTTCCCTGGGGCCACAGTGTTTTATTAAAACAAAACAATCCTTTCTAATTTGTTATTTTTATTGTTTTCTATGCATGAGTTATATGCACTGCAATCCACATTTTTAGAATTAAATTGTCAATATTAATTATAACAATAGGAACATCAACAAGTAAGGTTTTCATGAACCAACTGCAGGGTTTTGCTTCACGTGGCCCTGGGCTCAAAACTAGCCTGAGTTAAATACAACTCACATGGCAGTCAATGTGTTAAAAAGTTCTCATCTATTATCTCTTTATGTATAGTTTCTGTTTTATTCTCTCTGTTATATCTATCTGGGATTCCAATTATAGATATTTTAGGCCTATCTTATATTCTCTTTTGTATTTTATATCCCTTTTGTTTCTGTATGTCATTCTGGTTATTTCCTTCTAACCTATCTTCTTACTCACTAATTCCATCCTCAACTACATCTAATTTGTTATTAAACTGATCCATTGATCCACTAAATTCTTAATTCCAGAGATTTTAATTTTCAGTTCTAGAATTTCCAGTTAATTCTTTTTTATTATTTTATTTTCTCTGCTGAAATTCTCCAATTGTTAATTCCTTAAACATATTAATAATGTTTAGTAATAATGTTTAGTAATGAACTAAATTATCTGATTGCCTTGTAGGTCTGTTTCTATTGTCTCTTTTTTAAAAATTTACATAGTTTTATGTGACTAGATATTTTAAATTGTGTTCTAAATATTGTATGTGAAAAATGTAGAGATAATTTGAGGACTAGGCTGATATTATCTTAATGCAGAGATGATTTACATTTTCTTAATGCAGGTGGTTATGGGTATTATTTATCCTGGATCACTGTAATCTAATCAATGATTAAGATCATTTAAAACTAAGCTACAGTCCCTTTTAGAGCAGTCTATTTCCTTTTCACCCTTTCTTTCAGGATGTGGCCTACCAGGATCTCCACCAGAAGCCTTGAGTGGTATTAGAATCCTTCCTTCTTGGCAGACCCTGACCTTTTTTTTGTCCCCTTATTTTTGTGAATCTTTTGAAAGCTCTGTTCAGTTTCTCAGCCTTTCAACTGGCTCTTTTGGAATCAGCAGATACACCTATGGGAAAAGCAACCTCAAATGCTAAGTCTACCTGTCTGAGTTTCCCTCTTCTTTCAGTATTGTTCCTATAATTCTTCACTGTCTTATTAGCACTCCAGTGCCTTCAAATAGGTGTGTTTTGTTGTTATTGTTGTTCAGCTTTTCTAGTTGTGCTTACCAGGAGAGTTTTGTCTGAATTAATTAGTCTGCCACTACTAGAAGTCTTATTGAATTATATGTAATAACAACAATAATAAAATTGATGACCACAGTGGTGTGCTGGTAAATGTTTAAAACCATCTCTCAAGAAATGTGTATATATGTATATACACATATATATGTTGATTATAAATTTTACTGATACAAAGAATGTGTAGCACACAATACAAATAATAAAATATATAGCTTATTTGTTTTATTGTTAATTCCATATAGCCAATTCATTCTTACAGAATGTTTTTGTTGATTTTTGTATCCATAGCCAGCTTATAGTTGCAACCGATGAATAAATGTAGTTCTCACATAAATGTTGGTTGATAATTTTGTTTACATTAAGAAAGAAGATGAAAGTATAACTAAGACATTATATAAGAACGTCACTCATTCATTAACAATGTGAGCAAATTCTTTGCTGATCACACAATAGTTTTGAATACTAAAGAGCATTTCCTCAAATTTTTGTGTTACAGACATGACATACTCTTAAGTTTAATTTGTATTATTAACATTTTCTCCATCACTTTCTTAAATCTAGACAATCAACAAAACAATAAATCAAGCCCTGATTGGTAGCCTTTGACAATTTCTGAGTGTAACTACTCTTCTCATGGCTGATTCCAAGATACCAGCGTGACATTGCTAAACAGTTGAGAAGGGATGCACAGCAGCACATCTTTATATAGTATTTACACCATACAGATATAACAGCTGTTAAGAGAATCAACAATAGTAAAATGTAAATAATTTGGAAATGATGGGTTTTGAGTGTTACCATTGTTTTTAATATAATTTCTTTAGTTATAAGTTTATATATTTTAATTTTTAATAATAGCTGGCTTATACAATTCCTGCAAATCTAACAATCTGCTCTTACAAGATGGAATAAGCTGACTCCAATATTCACTTGACTGATAATTACTGTAGTTCCTCTGTTAGGCACCATGCCAAATTCCATACGTGCATTATCTCATGTAATCATGATGACTGTATGAGGAAAGTTCTGGTATGCCCTATTTTTTTTAGTTCTTTTTTTTAATTTTATTTTTTGTAGAGACGTGGTCTTGCTATGTTACCCAGGCTGGTCTCAAACTCCCGGCCGCAAGCGATCCTCCCACCTTGGCCTCCCAAAGTGCTGGGATTACAGGCATGAGCCACCACACCTGGCTCTCCTATGCCCTGTTTTTTGAAGGTATGTACTCTGAGACTGAGAGAAGTTAAATACTTTGCCCAAAGACACAGTTTGAATGCATATCTGTCTACCTCTTAATCATTGATAATCATCATCATCAATAACGTTTATTGAATAGTGCCAGGGCTTTACCTAGATTAGTTCTTGTAATCCACTTAATTCTTTTAACCACCACCTGCGTTCTCCTCTGTGGTCCATACAGCCAACACGTCAGGGAAATAGGAAATTCTCCTGCAGGGGGCAGCACCCAGAGGATGGGGTAGGGAGGAGGAGCCAGTGGAGGCAGATGGTAGGCTCAGGCTCCCTGGGCCTCTCTGGACAGTCCACAGGAGGGTCCCTGAGGCTCTCCTTGTCATTGCCATCCCATCTACGCACCCACTGAAGTGTACCAGCAGGCCCTTCTGCACCACCCAGGGGAAGCACCTTCTCTTGGGAAAGGCTGTCCAGGAGAGGAGTGGCCACGTGGAAGGGCCGTGCGTGCTTTGCCCAGGAGGTGAGAGCAGGTGTGCAGAGGCCTGGCAGGGAGTCTGCCACTCTTGCCTTCCCTCCTCATCCCACACTGATACCAGTCTATCTGCAAATCCTGTTCACTGTACCTTCAGAACCTCTAGAACCTGACTGTTTCTCACCACTTCTATGGCTCACACCCTGGTCCAAGCCACCACCATCTTCAGGCTACGACAATCACCTCCTAAGTAGGAAAATCATTTCACATTGCTCCTCTGCTCAGGACCCCACTGACTCCCCATCCCACTCAGAGCCAGTGCCTACATGGGCCTGTGGGTCCTGTGAGGTCTGCTCCTCTTCTTGCCCTGCCCTCATCCCCTGCCTGGCTGTTGTCCCCTCCCCTGGGCCCACGCAGCTCCTCGCTGTCCCACAGCTGTTCCAGGCATGCTCCTCTGACGTCCTCACCACCCGCTCCCCCACCTCTGCCCAGGCCTCTCCACTGGGTCTCCTCTGAGCAACCCACCTGCAACCCTACGCCTGCTCACACTCCTCCCCTGCGCTGCTGCCTGTGCTCACAGCTCGCACCTCTACCTGACAGGCCGTAGGTTTCATGCCTTTACTCCTTACTTGTCCTTCTCCCAAGAGGAGGTAAGGTCCGTGAGGGCACACTCCTGTCTTTCGTGTTCTCTGTGGCACCCCGGCAATAGCAGGGCTGCGAATTCCCGTCCTAGTGGAGGCGGGACTGCCTGGCTGCCAAACTCAAGTCTGATTCTGTGAAAAATGCAGTGGCCTTTGGCCCCAGGGAACGTGGGACTCCTTTTCTTTCTTCTCTTCCGCCCCCTCAGCTCAGCCAGGATTTCTGATACTGCACTCCTCACTGTCCCTCCATCGCTGCCACCGCAGCCACCCCCAGGGCTCTTTCCTCCAGGTTTGTGTGACAGACCCTGGGATTGGAACGGCCTATGCACATGTTCTAAATCAGTGTGGATCCAATGCATGGCTTTCGCTAGGGTCACAGAGATTTGGTTTCCTCGCCACCATGTCCTGAGTGGATGGGACAGGCTCCCCGTCTTGCCCCCTCCTCCGTGGCTCTGCCCTTCTCTCTCCCCTGGGTCTCTTTCCTTCACTTCCTTTCATCACCTCCCCCTGCCTCATCTCCCTCTAGTTGTCTGTCTTTCTGCTTCTCAGCTCCGTCTCTTGTTCTCTCCCCACCTTGCTGCCTCTCCGCTGCCCCATCCACGCCATGTGCTCTGCTCTCCCTCTCTCCCCGCCCATCCTGTCTTTCCCTGAGACTCCACCCACGCGCCTTTGCTCTTGGGCGCTTCCTCTGTCCCCTCCCTGTCCCAGGCTCTGTCCCTGGGTGTCTTTCTTAGCCTTCCTCTCTGACTCCTGACCTCTCTGTGCCTGTGTCTACACATCTCTGCCTCCCGCCCTCCATTTCTGATCCCTGTATCTCAGCCACTCTGTGGCCCCTGAGAACGAGAGGTCCAGGGCGGAGGGGCAGAGGGCCAGGCCAGGCTGCCCGCCGCACACGGGAGCTCTCAGAACCTGCCGGGGCCGCTCTGCCCGGCGGAATGGGCTTGGGCCGAGGCCTGGAGCTGAGGAAATCCATTTGTCATTTCTGATGGAAACAGCCCCTTCCCAGGAGGCCTCTGCGCCCCCCTCGCCTGCCGGTGAACTCTGCGAGCACCTGAGGGAGAGCTCCTTGCCGGGAAGAGGGTTCCACGCAGGAGCAGCCTTCCAAGGAAAACATTGCTTGACAGATCATGTGTCAGGAGGGAGCTGGTTCCACACACCACAAATTGCCAGGCTGACCTCCCCCTGCTGGGCCTTGTGGTCCCCAAGTTGAGTTCTCCTGCCAGGCTGGGCTCAGGTCAGCACCACTAGTCTTGGTGCCCAGAGAGGGAGGCCTGGGGGCAGGTGGAGCCCGAGGCATCCAGCAGCCAGGCCACAACTCCTCCGCAGAGGTGCCACAGAGGGTCTCGGAGCCACACTTAGGGCTCCCGGGCTTTGTAGCTTACAAAGTGTGTTCACAGCCAGCACCTCTTCTCTTCTCAAACCAAAGGGGGCTCCATTTAGGGGAAGAGGTATTAAGATTCAGAGAGGGGCAATGACTGAAAGGTCCACAGAAATTAGGGACAAAACTGAGAATGTCCTGCTTAAAATCTCATCCCTTCTCCCCTCCTATTCTCCATTTATTGTCAGAGAAGACCCTGGAGGAGAAAGGTGTTCGCTTGGGCCTAAGAGTGAGAACATCATTCAGTCATTCACCAAACATTACTAGGCAGGTGTCTACTCTGCCAGGTACTCAGGGGCCAGAGGAATGAATCTCACATGTGTTCTGCCTTCAAGGAGCTCACAGTCTGCGGGTTGACAAACCCAAGGTAAAAAGTGAATAGAACTCTATGGGGAGTACCAGTGGGAACTGGAAGAATCTAAAGGAAAATCTGGGGAAACCTAAAGTCCCCTTCCAGTTGGGAGGAGGGCAGTTAGGGAAGGCTTCCTGGAGGAAGTGGTCTGTGAGCTGCTCTTAGAGGAAGGGTATTGCAGGCAGCTGGAGCAGGCAGAGTGGTGTGGAGGTGGAGAGGCATGAAAGCAAGACTTGTCCAGAAAACAGGGGGCCAGCCAGCTTGGCTGGAGGAAGAGGAACAGTGAGAAGGAAAGGAAAGTGTGGTGAGGGCCAGGTCCCAGGGAGGCCCCAAGGAGGGAAGGTTGGACTTTATTCCAAAGACAAGGATGTCACAAGAGGACTGAAGCATTGAGGGGGTGATACGGTCTCAGATTTGCATTTTGGATTTTGCAAAGTGTTGGCAGGGGTGCTGGTCAGGAAGATTTTGTATCGTGTAGTGATTAAGACAGTTTAGGATCCCGCCAGGCTACAGACCAGCTGTGGGACGTTTCAACTTCTCTCTGTCTCAGTTTCTTGATCTTTAAAAAGGGAGTAATAACAGTACCTTAAAGCCACCCTGGGACTAGATGAGGTCATGCAAAGACTGACGGTGGCCATTAATACTATCGTGGGTGTGACTCTTGGCCACAGATTCAGGAGCGTATAACACAGTGAGCCCCTGTGTTGCCCAAACAGGAGTTTAGCATTTGGGTCCCCACTTCACTGAGCTGGTAGGAAAGGTGACCGTAGTCACTCCTGGGTTCCAGGATATTGCACTGTGCTAAGGTGGGGAGGGGGCTGCTCTGGTTGTCAGTCAGCTGAAGTCACAGCTATGTTTGAGCTGTCCCTTGCCCATCACTTGGCCCCTTCTGGCCTGGAGGCTCTAGGAGGCTCCCATGCTGGACTGGGGTGTGTCTGTCTAGACGCGACTCCCACAGACACATTCTCCCTGGGCAGTCAGTCCTGTCCTCTATGGAGTCCACAGATCTTGCTCTGTTCCTCTGCACAGCCTGGGTTTGTAAAAAATCCTGCCCCTTCCTGCATCTTCCAAGCTAGTCCATCTCATTTCTCTGTTTCAGCTTCTCTGCACAGCCCGATTTCTCTTTTCCATCTCCTCCGCAGAGCTTCTCAGTGCTCTTGCCTGAGGCTTTTGAGTTGAAAAGCTAGGAATGTTTGCTGGCTACATTTTTTTCTACTCTGCCACACACCTCCGTGGGGCAATGAGCAGAGAGTTGGTCTCTGCTGGAATAAGGATGAGGGCAAGAAGAAACTACACAGGGAGGAATGGAGCATAACTATCACCTTAACATACCATCCAATGTCATCGTCATCGTCATCATCTCAACAGAGGAACAAACCACGCAGCAGGGGACAATTGCAGCAGAGGAGGGGGCACATGACATAAGCAAAGGTCTGCTCACTGAACTGAGCAGCATCTGCACCAGGGAGGGCGATGGGGGAAGCAGCCCGTGCGGGGGTGGGGACAGGGACAGGTTCCAGTGGAGCTACTGCTGGCCCAGTTTTTCTCCACTGCCGCTATGGCTCGGCCTGTGCTGCCTGGGCTCGTCCCGCCCAGCCTCGTTTCAGAAAGCTCTTTCTGTGAGCTCAGCTGGGGCAGAGACCCCGTCATGTGAGTGCAAGGGCACACACAGACACACAGAGACCCAGACTGGTGTCCACACCACTGTCATTAACACACTCAGACACATTAGGACAGTCACACACTCATTTCACGTGAGCATAGGATATGCCCAGCTGCACGCTTGTGTGGAAAGCTCCCAAACACACACATACCACCTCCCACATTACAACCCCACACCCATGACACCTCTGCTTACACTCGAACATGCACCCACTGGCATGCACATCTGCTCTCTTACGCACAAATGCACGCATAAACACAGTCACACTGTGTCACAGAGCCTTGCACACATAGACATATAGAAGCATCACACACATATTCAATCAACAACTGTTTACTGAGAGCCTAATCATGGGTGAGGTACAGGGCTAGGCCCTGGAGAACAAGCAGTAAATAAGACAGGGAGTGTCCCTCAGGGAGTGTACTAGTTAGGTTGGGCTGCCATAACAAAATACCACAGACTGAGTGGCTCAAAATAACAGAAATTGATTTTCTTAAAGTTCTGGAGGATAGAAGTCTGAGACCAAGGTGTCAGCAGGGTTGGTTTCTTTCAGAGCCTCTCTCCTTGGCTTACAGATGGCCATCTTGTCCCTATGTCTTCAAGTGTCATCCCTCTGTCTCTGTCTGTGCCTCATCTTCTCCTCTTATAAGGGCACCAGTCTTATTGGATTGGGACCCAGACTAATGACCTCATGTAACCTTAATTACCTCTTTAAAGACCCCATCTCCAAATACAGCCACGTTCTGAGGTATTGGGGGTTAGGACTTCAACACATGAATTTGGGGGAGATGCAGTTCAGCCTGTAATCAGAAGCTGGTCTCTAATAGGGCAGATGGGCACAAAAAACAGAAATACAGAATGATTCAGCTGTGATAAGGGCTGGAGATTTTTTTCTTGCTGATTTGCTAGAGTTCTTTGTAGATTGTGGTTATTAGCCCTTTATTGGATGTATAGCATGCAAATATTTTCTCCCATTCTGTAGGTTGTCTATTTGCTCTATTGATTGTTTCCGTGGCTGTGCAGAAGCTTTTTAATTTAGTCAGGTCCCATTTATTTATTTTTGTTGTTGCTGTGATTGCCTTTGGGGTCTTCTTCATAAATTCTTTGCCTAGGCCAATATCTATAAGAGTTTTTCCAATCTCTTCTTCTAGAATTCTTATAGTTTCATGCCTTAGGTTTAAGTCTGTTATCCACTGTGAACTAACTTTTGTGAGAGGTGAGAGGTGTGGATCCTGTTTCAGTCTTCTACATGTGGCTATCCAATTTTCCCAGCACCATTTAGTGAATGGGGATTCTTTTCCCCATTGTATGTTGTTGTCTGCTTTGTCAAAGATTGGATGGCAATGTGAGGATGGTTTTATACCTGGGTTCTATGTTCTGATCCATTGGTCTATGTCTCTGTTCTTGTGCCAGTACCATGCTGTTTTAGTTACTATAGCCTTATAGTATAGCTTGAAGTCTGGTAGATTGATGCCTCCTGATTTGCTCTTTTTGCTTAAGGTTGCTTTGGCTATTTGGGGTCTTTTCTGTTTCCATATGAAGCATAGAATTATTTTTTCTAGATCTGCAAAAAATGATGTTGGAATTTTAATGGGGATTGCATTGACTCTGTAAATCACTTTGGGTAGTATAAACATTTTAACAATGTTGATTGTGCTGATCCATGAGCCTGGTATGGTTTTCCATCTGTTTATGTCCTCTGCAATTTCTTTCCTCAGTGTTTTATAGTTTCCCCTGTAGAGGTCTTTCACTCCCTTGGTTAAATATATTCCTAGGTATTTCATTTTCTTTGTTGCTGTTGTGAAAGGTATTGAGTCTTTGATTTGATTTTCAGTTTGTTGTTGGCATATATGAATGCTACTGATTTGTGTACATTGATTTTGTAACTTGAGACTTTGCTGAATTTACTTATCAATTCCAGGAGTCTCTTGGCAGAATCTTTGGGGTTTTCTAGATATAAGATCATATCGTCAGCAAAGAGTGATAGCTTGACTTTTTCTTTCCCCATTTGGATACCCTTGATTTCCTTCTCTCGCCTGATTGCTCTGGTTAGGACTTCCAGCACCATGTTGAACAGAAGTGGTGACAGTGGGCAATTTGTCTGGTTCCAGTTCTAAATGGGAATGCTTTCAGCTTTTCCCCATTCAGTACGACGTTGGCTGTGGGTTTGTTGTATATGGCTTTTATAATATTGAGGTATGTTCCATCTATGTCTATTTTGTTAAGAGTTCTTGTCATAAAAGGGTGCTGAAGTTTGTCAAATGCTTTTTCTGTGTCTATTGAGAGGATCATATGGTCCTTGTGTTTGCTTCTATTTATGTGGTGAATCATATTTATAGATTTGCGTGTGTTGAACCATCCCTGCCTCTCTGGGATGAAGCCCACTTGATCGTGGTGGATTATTTTTTTGATGTGCAGCTGAATTCAGTTTGCTAGGATTTTATTGAGAATTTTTGCATCTATATTCACGTAACCAAAAGGTTTGTAGCCCCATAATATTCTGAAATTTCTTTAAAAACTCAAGAAAAAAAAGGCAGGGCTGGAGAGAGGGAATTGGGAAGGGTGGAGTAGTGCCTTTGGGCAGGGCAGTGGGGTCAGGGTCTCTGCAGAGCACATCCTGGCTGAATGTACTGGCAGGGTCCGAATCTCTTCACCTCCATACCTCCATGCTCCCCACAGGGCGTGCCCCGGAGCAGGGCTCAGCGAGTGTATTGGGAGTAGACAGATGGGTGGATCGATGAGTCAGTTGAGGGGACTGGGCTCTCATGTAGGAAGGCCCCCGAGGAGAGGTGGGCAAGGCACGGCCCTGTGCCAGAGTGCCTGGGTGGTCAGACAGGGTGTGGGTGTCCTGGCAGGAACCTGGAGACTGAGCCCAGGAGAAAAGCAAGAGGGAGGGAAAGATGGAGATGCTGCAGACTGCCCTGAATGCCAGTCCTGGGTCTGCTGTGTGACTTTGGGAAAGTTACCTAACCTTTCTGAGCCAGTTTTCTCATCTGTACAGTGGGAGATAAAGCAGGAACTACCTCACAGAATTGCTGTGAGGATGAAATGAGATCATGTGCGTAAAATGCTTAGTACAGTGCCTAGCACATACCACGTGCTGAATACGTGCTAGCTAACATTGCCATGATTGTTGGTATTCCTTCTGCAAAACAAACGCCCACACCCCTGAGTCATTCTTGGCTCCACCTCTCCCTTACCACACATATCTGCCAATCACCAAGTTCCTGACAATTCTGCATCCTGTGTGGGCCTTCCCCTTGGTGGTGACCTCCTCATCACTCATCTGGACATCTCGCCAGCCTCTTTGCTTTCTCAGCTGCCAGCCTCTCGCTCATCCGTACAACCTCCACACTTGCCTCCAGAGAACCTCTCTAAACCGAAAATCTGACTGAATGACTCTCAGGCTTAAAATCCTCCAGTGCTCAATGCCACCCACGTGAAAAAGGCTCTAGCCTCCAATTCCAGCCGTGGTCAACACGCACACCACACCCCACAGGTATAGGGCCCACTGCCCAGGCCCCGACTATCTCAGGCCTTCTCAGACCTCTGTGCCTTGGCACTGGTTGTTCCCACTACTGGAAGGCCCTTCCCATCTTCTTAGCCTGACACCTCTCACTAACCCTTCCTCGGAGATTGAGATCAAGGGCCAGGAAGTCAGTGAAACTGCCCCTCTTGCCCCAGTCAGAGCCAACCTGACTCTCTGTGGGGTCTTGGGGAGTGGGGCCCACTCACTGTGATAGCCCCTGCTGCTGCCTTGCCACTGCCTAGAGCTCCTGAGAGCAGGTGCTTGCCTTGCTCTTTGGATGCCCTGGCACCTGCACAGGGCCTGGCTTAGTAAGGGTCTCTGGACATTCTTTGAATGACTGAATGAAGGTCCGACCCTGTGAGGTGGATACTGTTCTCTCTGTTTTACAGACAAGGAAATCAGGGTTCAAAAAAGCTAAGCAATCTGCCTGAGCATATGTAACCAGGCTGAATCACGTGCAGATACCTTTTGACACAGTCTTCTCTACCTGGAATTCTCTCTTCCCTCTTTTTCCTAGATCATTCTTTAGACCCAGCTTAGATATCACTGCCTCTAGGAAGCCCTCCAGGCCTTTTCTTCTGGGCTCACCCAGCACTTCTTTTCTCCCAACACTGCAGAGTAGACTGTTTCTCCCACTGGATTGTGAGCACAGGGACCAGGACTGCCTCTAGGGTATGTGTGGACCCTGTCTCTAGAAACAATTTGTGAGTCACCTAAAATCAGTACGTCAGCACCATTCTTTTATTTTTTTTTTTTAATTAATCTTCCTAGAACAGGTTTCGTTCTTTTATTTATTTATTTATTATTTTTTTAAGCACCGTTCTGAAGACCCATTTTCATGGGGACCCACAAAAGAAATATCACACTGGCCAGTGGAAGCGATCCACTTTTCAGACTGCTCTACTGGGACCAGGGCCTGGCCGTGGAGCTCCAGCACAAGCCCACAGAAGTTAAGTCTAGAGCACCTCGGGGCATCTGGTTGACCCTATGCGTGAAGTAGAGGTTTGGAAAGAGCCCTGAAAAGGAGAAACGGACCATACCCTATGCAGGTCTCAGTTTGGGCTTACAGCATCCCACCTGTATGACACTGCTAGCTCTGGGAAGTCCTGGGCATTCAAGAGGGATTTAGAAAATTTTGAGGATGGCACTCCAAAGTGTAGGGCTGCCTGAGAAGTGGGGTAGGAGCAGTGTCCCTGCATGCCCAGGTCAAAGAGTGGTACTGGCAGAGGCCATATCCATCCTGTTCACAACTGGGGCCATGCCTATGACCTGGGCAGTTTACACAGCCCAAACCCAGGATGAGCCTATGGTGTGATGGAGTTGCTAAAAGTGTGGGTGGCATTAGCAGAAGAATAGTCTCTAGATCGAGGGAGGTCTGTATCTGCTATTTTTTACTGACTGGTCCACGTTTAGAATTAGGCATTCAGTGATGAGCTCCATGTTTGAAGAGGAACAGGGGGAATTGGACTATGTTTAGCTCTTTGAAGGGTCATTACATGGAAAGAAAAGCAAAATTAATATTGTGATACTCCAGAGGGCAGAGCCAGAGTCAGGAGGCGGGGTGCAAACAGGGAGATTTCAGCTAGATTTTAGAAAGCATATTCTAATAATCCCAGCCATTCAGAAATGGACTCAGCTGCCCAGGGAAAGAGTGAGGTCTCTGCCCCTGGAGGTGTGAAAACAGTGGTTGGGTGGGCCACCTCTGGGGCTGGGGGGTTTGCCCTGCCCCGGGAGCCCTTCAGTCAGACTCCCTTTAAGGCCCTTTTCAACTGTAAGATTCTGAGACTAAGTCTTCATTGAGAATCTGCCTTGTGCTGGATACTATGTGGGTGAAGGGAGAAGAGAGACAGGATTCTAGCCCCAAGTTGCCCTTATTCAGGCAGGCAAGGCAGACAGGACATTGTCATTGATAACTGAGTGTCGAGTGTTGTGATGAGGGCAGAGGAGGTATTGAGGGTGATGGAAGCCCAGAGGGAGGAACCGTCTGGCACCGTGACCACAGGTATGTCATGGGGGCTAAGGATGCTGGCCCTTAGAGCAGCGCTGTCCATTAGAACTTTCTACAGAGATGGAAATGTGTAATATATGTGCCGTCCAATATAGTAGCCCTTGAAATGTGGCTGGTATGGCTGAATTTTAAATTTTATTTAGTTTAATAGCCAGTGGCAAGTGCCTACTGCATTGGGCAGCACATTTCTATCATTGTGAAAGTTCTATTGGACAGCCCTGCTCTAGAGAGCTATAACAGGCAGCTCCAGGACCCTTCCTTTCCTTTCCTTGTGGTGCCAGTATCGCAGAGAGGGAGGGCTCCAGGCTGGGAGTCAGAGCGCTGGATAGGCCAGCTTGCTGTGTGACTTTGGATAAATCCCTCCACCTCTCTGGGCTACAGCAACCAGTAAAACGAGGGCTCAAACACAGGGCTTTGTAAAAATAATAATAATAGTAACAAAGACTCCGTGGGTCTATGATTTGGAGAGAGGAGGAAGCCTTCACCCTTTATCGTCTTCTGTTGACCCCAAGCTTCCACCACCCAGACCACAGCTCCCAGCGACCCCAAGAACTTTTGTATTTACCGCTTAGCACTTGCCGTACGGGTCTATGACCTCCTTTAGAAACTTTTTCTTTACGAGTTTATTTTGGCTTGTGCTGAGCATTCATAAAATTCCTAGGGAACTGGAGGTTTAAAAGTGGGGCTTGTAAAAGGAGTAGGTGGGAGGGGGTGGGAACCGGGCAGAGAGGGGAGAGGACAGCAGCCAGCCCTGGGGAGCTGGAAGAGAAGGCTGAGTTTTCCACTCTCCACTCAAGGCCTTGCCTCCTGTGAGTCCTGGGTCTTCTGGGTCGTGAACGGGGACAAGGGGTGAAGGAGAAAGGGGGGTGGGAGCCAAAGGCACTGCAGGCACAGAAGGCTGGGGTTTTCCCACTTGGCCCGCCTGTGATAAGCAGTCCCGGCTTGTCTCGGGCTTTGGTCATTCATCTCTTCCCTGGCCAGGCCGCTCCTCAGCAGGTTGGAGGCGCTGGCGGGTGGCTCAGAGAGCTTGGGGCATATGAAACAAATTAGGTCTCTGTTACAGCCACCCAGAGGCGGGTGATGGATGGGGGCCCTGTTCACGGCAAAGCTAATTGGCAACACAGAGACATCCAAGAAAGTATATTATTTTGCCAGACTTCAGAGTCACTGGACTATTTTTTTTATTGTAGAACATTATACAGCCAGAGATAAGCACGGTGAAAGTTTTAAATCTAATAAAAGCTTTTGACTGCGAAGTAAAAATAACATACACAGAGAAGTTTGATTTGGATTCAAGTTTTATTAATGTTCTTTCATTGCAAAATGTTTCCAATTAAAAAACAATCTGGAGAGTGCTGCATTAATAAACTGCTTGTCTTTTGGAGGAGCCAGAGATTTTGAAATGCTGTGGTGGACAAACACACGCATATACAAACACACAAACACAGTGCTACCAGGAGGTTATTACAACAATATCTAAAATATTCCAAATTCGGACTTATATGGCTCAGACCTGGGTAGAGGTGAAAAACTTTATGACTGAGCTTGGAGAAAAAGCACCTGAAGTTTACTCAGCATCACCTGATCCGAGGACCCCTAAATAATACACAAACCTGGCTCAGATGTCACCAGGCTCAGGGATCAGCAAAGACTAGAATATTCTAGGACTCAGTTTCCCCATTTGTAAAACGAGGCTATTGGGTTCAGTAGTCTCTGAGGATTTCAGGATTTCTCCAGGAAGTCAGTAATGAACCATTATTGATTATCCCCACATATTTCTTAATCTTTGCTTTAGGAAAAGTTAGCTAAATATGAAATTGATCAGCAATGGGAAGAGAAACCAAACTATGGTTGAAACTTATCAAACCAGGGGATGGTGCTTGTGTCTAGCTGTTTGTAAACAATAACTAGTAGTATGACTAATTCCAACTGGAAGTTTGCAAAATAACCAGCTATCTTCATAATATGGGGTAGAATGGGTCAGATTATTTTTAACCAGTAGATTTCAAAGGAACTTCATGTTTGCAAAGTGACTGGTAAATTAGTTAATCAGTTCCTTGACTAACTCCTAACAAGTTGTTTTTAAAATAACTGGTCATTTTCAATGCAAATACTTGCTTAACTACATCCAACTGTTTTGTTTTCTACTCCCATCTACGCCCACATAACTGGAGTTTTAACCCTGGGGAGGAAATACAATTCTAACTCCATGCTTTTTTAGGTGGCTTCAGCTGTTTGGCCCACGTGTGTCAATTTGGGGGAGGTAATATCTCCTTGGGAGACCTCTCACACACTCAATCAGCCAGGGGCCCAGGAATGCTAGTCATAAACCTAAAGATAAGCACCTCCTTCCCCAAAGGCAGGAGCAAGGTCTGTTCTGACAGGGTGTCCGAGAGGGTTGGGCAGATTTGGAAGCTGAATGCATTCCCAAGGACAGCCCTCTGTCCCATCCAGCCTCCCTGTCCCAGTCTGGCCCCAATCTAGAGCTCCCTGCCTCGTCAAGACAGACACACTGAGCCCCAGTGCAGCCCTAGTGCAGCCAGCTCAGTGCTGAGCTTAGAATCCTGTTGCTTTTCAAATGGAAGTGAGGAAGGGAATTAACTCATCTTTGTAGTGGCTCCTGCTCCTACTACAATGTGCCCTTCCCCACACTTGCGGAGCCCGGCGCACACTGCTGCCACTGGGGTGGGAGAAAGGACACAGTCCCCAGTGTTGGGTCTGGGCCTGGTTTCCCCAAGAAGAACAGAGCCCATCTCTCTGTCCAATGCATGACTGGAGGACCGGGACCATCCCCTGGTCTCTGCTCTACACCCTCAGCCCCTGGCTGGCTCAGTGGCCTGGCCTGGCAGTGACTACTGCCCCGGGCTCTCTCCTCTCCACCTTCCCAGGGCCTGTATGGCCTTTGAGTAAACAGATAGCCCAGCGAGGTATGTGATCAATTAGCTTTGCTGAAAATACAATCATTTTGTTATTCCAAGCTGATGAGAAGCCTGCTCTCCCAGCCTCCACATGCCAATCAGCCCGTGTCACCGATATAATTTTCCACATAAACACAACCTTTGTGCAACATCTACTCTTGTAAATAGATGTAATTCCCAAACCAAATAACGCACTTGGAGGGGAAATGGATATTATGCATGCAAAAAGAAAAGCCTGCGATTTTTACACTTTCCAGGCAACAAAAGATTACCCCTAATTGCAAACGGGGGGGGGGGGGGGGGGGGGGAGGCAGCGGCTGCTGGGAGGCAGGGGAGGCCAGCTTCCAGGCGGATTTTCTTCTCCCTCTGCACATGTGTGAGCGCAGACCACCAGGAACTGCTTAACCGGGGATTTGTCCTGTTTAGGCAACTGGAGGGAACATGGTTGTTGTTGTTGATATCTTAAAGGAAACGGAGAGTTACTTAATTATAAGGTTTGGTCTCTCTTACCAGGAGAGACCCCCTCCAAACCCTAAACCATACACATCCTGTTGCAGAATTCTCCCCCTACGTTCCTAGTCGGGAATGGCATCGGTGGGCTGTGGAGTGTGTGAGTTCCTCTGAAATGCATTGCTGTGTCTTTCTCAATGTTCTGCTCATTTAAGTGAATCCCTAAATTAGACCTTGAAAGCAGCGGAAGTCCCCAGGCAGCCAGGGATCTAGAAGGCCACAGAACCCACTGTGTAATCCTGGCCAGGTTCTGGGCAGAAGCTGCCTCCTGACCTCTCCGAATGCTTCAGAAATGAAGGCTGAGACGCCCCCCACCCCTCCGAGCATCTGGCCTCCCCGTGTGCCCTGGTGCAGGAGGGAGAAAGCCCTTTGAGGTCAGAGTCACCACCAGCCAAAGGGAGAGAGCAGCCTGGGAGGAGGCCGCAGGATTGCCGAGCTTCCCCCCTGTGGTGCCAGTGAGCCCAGGGACTCCCCCACCAACCACACTCGGGCCAGGCAGTGTGGCATACATTAGAGCCGGATGGCAAGACTCTGGCTGTACCCTCACGCATGTGGAAGGGGACAGATTCACAGAAGATGTAAATTTCAACCAGGATTATTTCTGTTTTTTGCAAAGACCCTTCTATTAGCAGGTGAGTAGCGACATCTTCGTCTCAAGAGGGTCTTGATGCTTTCACATAATGCTTCTGGGTCTTTATTTTGTTGAAATTCAGTGAGTAAGGAGTTAGGGAGTGCAGGTCTCTGGAGAGAGAGAGAGAGAGAGAGAGAGAGAGCGAGCGAGCGAGCAAGCGAGCATTGGTGAGCAGAAAGGAGCAAGCAGAGTGACCAGGGGGCTTGGACTCCTTTCCAGGTCCTGTCCCCAGGCCTGGGAGGGGTGGGTGGCCCGTAATGCTTCAGCTACAAACGGTTCTTATTTCTGACCCCCACCTCCTCCCCTCCCCTCCCCTCCCCCCACCCACAGAACTCAGCCTAAGAACCCTCCTCCCCAAGCGTCCATCCGTCCCTAGCTCCCAAAGCCCATCTGAAACTCATTAGCTGCTTGAAATGATTGTCATGGGAGCCCTTGATGGAGAACAAGAAAAGGAGAAAGATACTTTTAAAGGACAGCAATCGGGACCCAAACGCTGGCAGATGTTTGGAAACCCGGCTGTTGAGAGGGGCCTCCTGGAGACGTGGGGCCCAACTCCTTGGCCTGACCCTGGGCTTGGCCCACACCTCCCCACACCTTTGTCTGTCTGGGCAGCTCCTGCAGCCAGGGCTGGGCTGGATAAACCAGCCATCTTCAGGGCTTGTTTGCCACTGGGGAAAGATCCATGGACCCGGGACATGCTACAACCTGATTCAGACGACAGCTGTGGAGGCCCTTGATTCCTTGTTACTTGTGGCTTAATTCCTGTACTTTGTTCATAAAGTGACTTTGTAATAATGAAATCATAAAATATGAGAAGAGTTAGAATCACAGAACTAAGACTCTTAGTATTATAAAGTCCTCAAAATATAGAACATGGAATAAAAAATACCTTTGTATTGTAGGATCTTAGAAACCCAGAATGTTAGAATCATAGGCTGTTGGAATTCTTGAAAAATTAATTTATAGAATCACATAAGTGCTTTAGATTCTTAGTAGCATAAAACATTAGAACTGTGGAATTTTAGGATTGCGGAATCAGAATTCTAGAATACTAGAATTATAGAGCATTAGAAATATAGAAGAATAAATTTATGGAAATACAGAGTCATGGTCTCCTACAATCACAGAACTCGATAATGGTGGAATGTTAGGATATTAAGGAAACAGTGAATGATAGAATCTTAGAGTCACAGCGTATTAGCATCATGGAATGGTAGAATTAGAGAACCACAGAGTCTAGAATTAGGGAATCATAGCAGTTTATAATAACAGACTCATTGGATTACAGACTCTTAGAATCACAGAACATTAGAATCAGAGAGTGTCTGTTTTGTTAGAGAAGTATCAGATCTATGAATTATATAATTATGGAATTATAGGCTTTTAGACATAGCCTTGAAGATTTTCAGAGGCAAAAAGGGATTTAGAGGTCATTCGGCTCCACTCCTGGCCTGGTCCTATTCACACACACACACACACACACACACACACGCACACACACGTGTGCGCACACGTGGGCCCTTGGCAACCCTGTGCTTATGTCTAGACAACACAGTCTAATTTTATCGTTCCTTACATCCCCTAGAGCTGCCCATCACCTTTTCTGCCTCGCCTCTCTGCCCTACCTCTCATCATTACAAATTCCCACCAGCCCTCTGTTTTCTGATGGACAGCTTGCTTTTCTTTTTTGCAAATCATCCAGCATCTTAATTCACCATGCCTGTGCCTTGCAGGATAAAACTATTTCAAAGATTAACATGTCAGTGAAATGAAGCTTTGGCCCTTTTGGGGTATGGGAGGGGGAGCAGGAGGGAGGGAGCAGATGTGGGGGCGATGGGGTGCCTCTGTCCAGAAACAGCAGCAAACAGGTCCCCAGAGGAACCCATGCTGCCCATTCCTTCTTGGAAGGAGATGGGAGGCATGACAGTGGCTGGGATCTGGCAGCCTGGCCTCTCTAGGTGAGAGGAGATTCGAAATTATAAACCATTTCATGCTCATTTATTTTATGATCCTCATGGGCTGGGGTTTACACAAATGAGACAACATGTGGATTAGATAATTTGCTGGGAATTAACAGCCTCCGATGGTTATCAGTCTTGGGGGTGATTAAAGCTAGGTTGATGAGGATGGTTCAGTGATGAGTTGATGATGTTATCCATGTCCTCATCGGGGTTCAGGGAGATGTGGAGGCTCATCACCCAGCCGTAAATCCCCATGGGGACAGCATAGTGAAAGAGGATGGTCAGATATCAGCTGGAGAGTAACACTCAGGATTCTATTACAATGTTTAGAAATAAACCAAAAGCCAAACAAAGCCAGCTTCAGAGTCACCCTGGTAATTTAGAAAACACTGCCTTCTGAGTTAATTCATCCCAAAACTCTGTAGAAGGACGAGCCAAAGATAAACAATTTAAATATGGAAACTCCTGCTTTTTATTCAAGCACCATAAAGACAGGGTCTGTGCAGTGACTGCTGACATATGAGGCTGTCTCCCTCGAAAGATCTTTTCTCTAGCTCAGTATCCATGCAGAACCTCCCAGCCCATGTTCACCCAAAGTGCCTCCGTAGGGAGGGAACAGCTCGGGTTAGAAATGTTAAGAGATCTCGCAATTTTTCCGTAGATGAAGCATTGAGAGCAATCCCTTTTGACAATTTCAAATCTTTTCTTAATAAAACATTTAGTTTAGAAACTGCAAAACTCCATAGCAAACCAAATTGCAGTGCCCAACTGGTTCTAGGAATACTATTTCGATGTAGCCGAGATTTTTTTCCCAAAACTGAAATGCTTGCCTGAGAGGCAGTGTATTGTTGCTCCAGATACACAGGCCAACCCTGCTGGGCTGTGTGCCTTTAGGCAAGTCAGGGATCTTCTCTGGTATAGGTAATTGGATTAAATAATCTAAATGTGGGAGCAAAAATATTAGAAACAGGAAAAGAACAATTTGGCTTTGTTTCTTTTTTATGAGTTGAATTTCAAATTAGTCGGGCCAGTGTTTCTATTTATTTTAGAGGCTGTTCAACCAAGAACTGCCATTTTCATGGCTCTAGCTTTTGATTTCAGATGCTAAACAACAAAACGATGACCCCAAACTTCCTAGACTACTGGCTGCAGCAATTTGTACACAGTTTTCAATGGTGTGGCATATTGTTAACACAAACGACAAATGTCATTGCCTCCTCAATTCTGAAAGATATAAGGAAAGATATAGAGAGTGCAGATGAGCTAAGGGAATGGCAAACTGGGTGTCAAGAGGCCTCACTCACTGTATGACTCAGTTTTGCCATCTGTAAAGTGGGGAGGAGATGGAGGCAGGAGAAATCTAGATGTTGTCTTCCTGCTCCAAAATAAAGTCATAAGGCCTCAGCCCTGATTCTAAACAAGGGAGTTGGGTATATTGTGCTCTGCTTTATTCCCTGGGGGCCACCCCTACTGATTCCTGGAGATGGGAGGGGTGGGGCTGATGGAAATGGAGAGCCTTGACAAAGGGGACAATGGTAAATCTCTGATTGTGACAAGTCCCTTTCACTGTGAGCCTGAAAGGCCAAGGAGAGGTGGGTGGGGTGAATGGGGCTTGGGGGTAGGCGGGTGAGGACCCTCTTGCCACAGCCCCAGGCCCCATTGAAAGTTGGTGGCCTGTCACCATGAAAGGAAGGAGCTAAAGAGGCGAGTGAGGGGGGTGTGCTGGGGGCTCCGAGATCCCCCAGCCGGGGGAGGGACAGGACCAGAGCATCAGCCTAACGTGCTTGCACACCCAGGCAGGCAGGGCTGCCCAGCAAGGCTGGGAGGCAACAGGCACTGGGCGGTTGGCCCAGTCCTCAATCCGGACTTCCTCCCTTCTTGATTTGAAGCTCAGTTTTAAACCTCTGACAATACTGTCGGTCCTTGTGTGGTGGATTGGGGCACAATATCTGCCTGACATGTTTGGGACTGGATCTCTCTGGAAAGGCGAGGGTTGGGGGTGGGGTTGGGGTGGCTGGTGTGACCACAGGGCTCAGACCAGTCCATTCAGCCAAAACATCCCATCAGGACAGCCCAAACCAACCGCCTGGGTCCAGCAGCAGATCACTGCCGACAAACAGCCAGTCGGTTCAGTCCAACAATGGGTCTGTTTAGACCAAACAACAGGTCAGTCCAACCAAAACAGTTCAGTTGTAAAATGGTAGGGGGGTGGGGAAGGAAGGACAGAAAAACAACATCAGTTTAGTTTTTACAAAGCAACCAGGCAACTTCTTGGCTGTTATATAAGGAAACAACCAATCAGTTCACCTACACAATTGCTCAGTCTTATCCAAACAGCTGATCACTTGGCAGGTTTGGAGATGGAAACACTTAAAAATGGTCCTTTGGTCAGTCTGGCATCCTGTCTCATGATGTGGACCCTCAGAATTGTAACACTGTTGGAACCAGTGGGGAGCAGGGCTTGGGAATCATGCGGTCTCACCCCTCCCTCATTGTAAGGGTGAGGAAAGGAGGTTCAGAAAGAAGAGCCCAGGGTCCTTACCAAGGTGCCACAGTGCTTCAGGAGATTCCCCTTCTCTCTCTGAGCCGAATGTCCCTCAGTGGCAGAAAGTTCTTCCTTGTGTCTAACCATATTCTCTCTTGCTTCAAGACTAGGCTGGATGCTCCTCCTTGTGGCCAGTCTCTAGAGGTGAGTGTGGTGATCTGGGCAGCCTGGGAGTGGGCTGGTGACCCTCTTCCCTGAGGTAGCAGAGGGTGCGGATGGTGGAGGAGAGCCTGGAGGGCCGTCTCTGTGTTTGGTGAATAAACATCAGAGTCGAGTTTCTGGCCTGTCACTCTGCAGCCTTTCAGAACCCGTGAGAGGCCAGGTGGGCCAGAGGGAGTTCCCACGGGCGGCACATGAAGAGGCTGGGCCTGCGGGCCGTGGGCCCGAGGGGGTTGGGGCCCCAGCAGGCCCCCTCTGGACGGCCAGTGGAATCAGCTTTTGCAGGCCATGGAACTTCACACCTTTGAAAGGCTCCAGAGCGACCCACAGAAAAAATAAACCGTTCTTCCCATCCGTGGCGGATCGGCCATCCTCAGGGGCTCCCCGTCATGCACACGGAAACCCTGTAAAAGGGTCCAGTGTTTCCTTTTCCACTCCCTGAAAGGATGTGTGCCGAGCCTCGCCAGGGCTGCTGGGGTCGGGCAAGAGTGCTTCATCCACGGCCAGCCAGGCCTGGGGTCCAGCCTCGCTCCCCAGGACAGCCACCCAGCCTTGAGCCGTAGTTTACACGTCTGGCAAGCAGGCATAAAAATACCTGCCTTAGTGCTTTATTTTGTGGTGTTTGATGGCAGATAAGGCATATATGTATATGAAAGTACTTAACCTATAGGAGATGCTTGATCAATGTCTTCCTCCTTTTGCTGCCTATGGAACCTAGAACAAGTCAGATTTCCTTTAGGAGAGCTTCATTATACCACAGGACTGTAGGAGAACTAGGAAGCAAGCAGAAAGAAAAAAGGATTAGAGAGTCCAAGGAGTGTTATAACAAGAAACTAGGGCACAGCTCTTGTCACATCAAATCATGGGTCAGGCAGGAATGTCAGGAGTCTTGAGAAGGGGAGGTCCTTGCTGCCTGTTGGCACCAGGTAGGGCTTCCTGGAGGAGTGGTTGGCCCAAAGCTATGGAGCTCAGTCTTTCTACACAGGTCTAGTTGTGTGAAAATGCTTGAAGTCCAGACTGCTGATGGCTCCCAGAAAGTTGGGAGATGTCCCCAGAAGTGTCCATGTTTTCCTGCCTGTGTTTTTCAGAGCTGGGAAGATACAGTACAAATGAGGACCAAGACAAGGGTGAATGTAAACAGATTCCAAAGTGAGCTCTCCAGCAGTGGAGCAGGCTGTCCCCAGAGGTAGTGAGCTCCCTGTCACAGCAGGTGTCCAGCAGAGGCTGGAGGACCCTGTGGCAGGTACAGAGGAGGGACTGTGGCGGTGGGTGGGTGGTGAGGGCTCCAGTTCTGGTTTTGCAATTCATCCCTGTGTAACCTTGGAGGAGTCTCCTAACCTTTGTAAAGTCCCAATTTCCTCCTACGTAAAAAGTCGCCAGTAATTCCTACTTCAAAGAGTTGTTTTGGAGATTAAATGAGATAATGCATGTAAAGCATTTAGCATAGTGTCAGAAATTTGGGGGCTCTCTCTCTCACAGCAGAGATTCTAAGATCTTACCAACCAAAATTTGTAGGAGGTTAAGAGCCTATTCTTTGAGGATTCTGAAATTATAGGAGATCAAATCTATTTATTTAACAGACGCTTATTTAATGTTTATCCTATGTGGGATACTTTTCTGGGGGCTTTATAAATATTCACTAAATTTTCACAACAACCCTATGAGATAGCTACTATTCTTACCCACAATTTACAGATGAAGAAACTGAGGCAGAGAGGAAGTTAAGTAACTTGCCCACAGTCACATGGCCAAGGAAGTGGTAGTGGTAGAGCTGAGATTGGACTCTGGTTCCAGAGTCTGTGCACATAGGATCCTAGGACCACAAGACTTTAAAACCATTCCATATTCCTAAGATTCCAGAGAATTCAAGAATATGGGACTTTTATTAATAATAACAAACATCCAGGATGAGATGGTTCTACAGAAGGGGTGTCAGCAAACTTTTTCTGTAAAGGGCCAGAGAGTAAATATTTTAGGCTTTGCAGGCTGTAAGGTCTCTGTCACAACCACTCAACTCTGCTATTATAGTCATATCTAAATAAATGTGTTCAATAAAACTATTTACAAAAGCAGGTGGCAGGTAGATTTGGCCCTTGTGCTGTGGTTTGCTGATCCCTGTTCTATGGCTCACGCATCTTCTACTCTGCTGAGTACCCTGGGGGAGCTCCCTTCAGGACTGAGTCCCAGAGGAGCCCAGTTGTGCCCCCCTTTGGGAAACGCAGAGGGGTCAGCAATGGCCAGGAGGCACCCTGAGGTGCGGGTGCCTCTGAGTGTGGCTCTCCCTTTCTGTCCTAGAGAGGCTGTTGAAAAGGCTCCTCTCTCCAGCAGCGGAGCCTCATTACTCACGGCTGGAAAACAATGTTAATTTCCCCCAAGTGGGAAGCAGCTGCACTTGTGAGCCAGGGCTCATTTTGCTGCATGAATATTTATGGCATGTCCCCTAATTAAGCCCAGAAATAAAATTTATCCTGCTAACAGGGGCCATGGAAGACTGGAAGGCCATGTCAGGAACCCGCCTCTTATACCTGTGAAGTAGGGTTGTCAACGAAACATTTGTTTCCAGAGCCACTTGGCCAGGGCCAGTGTCCACCGGAGCATTTCCCTGAAGGTCAAGCACCATTGGTGTGGTCACATGCTCATGCAAGGGGCCACCTGGGCCACCTCGATGAACAGTGTGGGTGGCTATTGTCCCAGGCTTGCATCTGGTGACACAGAGGTGACTCTAGGTCAGAGCCTGAGAAATACTGTTTTTCTTGTAGTCAAGTTGACTTGGGTATTTCCTGATTGGGCCTCAAAGGCCACTCTAGTGTAGTAGAGTGAGGGCCTCAAGGTGGGAACCAGGGAGCTGGGTTTGAGTTCCCGTTTGACCTGGGGCTGGCCACCCCGCTCTCCCAGCCTCAGCTCCTCCATGGTTAAAATGGGGGTGGGAATCCCAGGATCAACATCACGCAGTCCTTACTGAGAGGCATGGGAGATGATGGAAAGTGAAGTCTTTTGGGGAATGGTCCCACCATGATCCTGGAATTTCCTTTACCTCCAGGCCCTCCCTCCCTTAAATCCCCGGAACCAAGGAACGCTGACTCTGCCCAGCCCAGTAACCTTGAGGGTTTCCGGAAACCATAAATCTTGGCTTTTCCTTGAGGGGTCCTATCTGCAGAGAACTGCTTGGGCCCTCATATCCTCTTCCACAGAGCCAATAAACCGAGCAAACACCATAAAGCTCCTCACCTGCCAGGGCTCTCCCTGACGGCCAGAGTCAGGTCTGCTGGAGAATCAAGAGTTTCAGAACACGACCATAAAGTTGAATATGGATCCTCCCCCTTCCCTTTCAGAATGGAACTTACCTACGATTTCTTCCTTCTGTCTTCTCTCTGGTGATTTTCCTCTTTAATTTCTTCACAGCACCTGAGAGAGCCCCTCTTCCGTTCCCAGCCCCACCTCCTGGCTGCTGGTGGGGCCTGGAGTGAGGAGGATGCTTTCCTAAGGCGGATCCGGAGGCATAATCATCCCGGGGCCTTGAGAGCTGGCACACCTTGTAAATTCAAAAGTCAACAAGATGTGGAAGCAGAAGAGACCCTCGGCTGGAGAGGAAGTGGGGAGGTGAGGGTGGGCCTTGCCTTGTGAAGTGGGTCAGGGGTGGTTCAGTGCCCTCTGTCTCCCCCGCTGGGCCCACCCCATCCCCTGGAGCTGGGACTTCCTGCTCTCATTTGCCACCTGCACATCCTGAGCTCAGATCTGATTACAGCAACAGCCTGGGCCGTGGAGGGGCCTACAAGGCCATCCTTCCTACACCCTCTTACTACATATGGGGAGGCTGCAAAAAATGGGGAGGGCCTTGCCCAAGGTCAGCGTCAGGCAGGTGTAGTAGAATAACACTGGGCTGGGAGCAGAGACCTGGGCTTTGGTTCTGGCCTTGGTTGAGTCCAGACCTTGCTCACGCCCTGAGCCTGGATCCCAGCCACAGGGCTATAGGTCAACTGTAGCCTTACCTTCTTAACCCACAGGTCACTGAGGAGATGGGAAGCAAGACCATCGCTTCCTGTGGCCCTTCTCAGCTATGGGACCCATTTATTGCTATTCACATCCAGGACACCATCTTTGCTGACAAAGGATGTCATACTCTTACCAGTCAGGAAGGCTGATGCAGTGGGCCCATCAGGACACTTTAGCAGACATGTGACTTGAGTCAACTAATTTGTGAAATGAAGGTTATAACACCGCCCCCTCCACCTATGTCCTCGGCTTCTGATGAAAGTCAAATGAGATACTGATTATGATGGTGCTTTGTTAGCTGAATATGTTTACATGTGAAAGAATAAGTATTAAAATTACACCTATTGTTTTCATTATTATTTGATGTTTACTCGCTTTCCTGGCCAGCCAGAAGGATCTGGTGTCCTCTGGAGACCTAGGCCCAGGAGCAAATTCTGCCTGGTCACCGGGCCAAGAGCAGGCCCAGGAGCCCTGCCAGGGCCCTCTAGGGCCCAGAAGACTTGGGGAGCTGCAGAGTTAGATGGCTGAGACCCCTTTTTCCTTGTTCAGATACAAGCCTGTTGGCTGGATCTGTGGTACCTGCGCAGCCAACCATCTCCACAGTGTGACATCTGGTGCTGAGATAGGCTCACAGCTCAAGGGATCTGCCTCCCCAGTCCCACAGAAACCCCCAGTTTCCACTGGGGAGGACCAGCGAGGCTCTGGTGGGTACCTGGACACCCAGGTCCCAACCCCTAAATACTCCCTTCAGTTTCCACTGGCTCATGTGTTTTGGGAAGGAAACTTTAATACATATAATTTTGATTCATTCACATTCAGGTCATCACCAAGCTTTGTCAGAGCTGTTTTGTGTTCATGAGGCCTGTTGGGCAAATCTTTACCATCTGTCGAAGGCCTTTTCCTCCTCTCAGGTCAAATAGGAGATCATACTGGGCCAGGAGCAACCAACCTGAAACCTTCGGTGCTTGCCTGCCCCAACAGCCTCCCCAGAGTTGGAAATGACAGTCCCAAATCTGGTCTCCTTCAGAGCACAGTGAACTCTTACGGCTGGCAATTCCATCCCTCCATGACATCCCCCAAGCTGTCCCCTAGCTACCAGGCAGGGCCGTTTCCCCACCCGGCTGTGATATGGTGTTTGTGGACTGATGATATTTCTTCTCGATGTTCCTGAAGTTTTACCCATTCTTTGAGGCTCAGCTGCAGCTCAATGGAAGCCTTGCCTTGATCCTGAGCGAAGCAGTTACCAGCTCAGGATTTGGTACTGAGTGACATTAGTAAATGCTTTTTGAATGAATGAATCGATGGATGGATGGAATGAGGGGTGACAGGGGCTTGGATAATTTATCCTATATTTTCTTCTTCCTTCTCCCTCTTCTTCTAAAATGTGTTGGGTGCAGGTTTTGGCGCCTGCAGAGGTTTGACAGATGCCTAAAGGGAGAACAGGTACGCAGTGAGTGACTGGGGTGAGTGAAAGAGTAAGCAAACAGAACGAGGGAGGGAATGAATAGATAAATGAGCAAATGGACACCGGGGAGAACACATGAGAGAACGGTGGGTGAAGATTAATTATGAAGAAAAAAGGAACCGTGCCATGGGATGCAGTATTTATGGACACGGGGATAGAGGCCAGTGTTGCCCGACGCCAGTCCCATCCTGCATCCCAGGGGCAGGGGCGGCAGGCTGGGTGGGGAGAGGCTCCCAAGACCCAGGAGCAAGGCCCTTTGCATCCTGAGATCAACATCGCTGCCACTATCTTAGCATCTCTGGAACTAAACTTCAGTCTCAGAGAGTGGGCATTTGCGTCGAAAACTTCAACGTGGACAATCTCAGGGCCTGCAGGGTCTGATTTTTGCTCGGCATGTGGAATGAACCTCGATGCTTTCATGATCACACCCAACACCACGCGTATCCTCCACAGCGAGAAGTCAGGCTCAGGAGGGGTGGGTGCCCGCCCAGGGCCCTGCCACCAGGGTCCTGGCTCCAAGGGGCCTTAGACTGACAAGGCCATTGTGATCCAGCTCCTTTGTTTCCCTCTGAGTTCCTCTCCCAAACCTCTCCCCTTTGCACTCACCTCAAGCCCCACTGGCCTCCTCCCTCTTCTGGCACATGCTGGGCACACTCCTGCCTCAGGGCCTTTGCACTCCTAGCTCCTCTAGCCTGGGATGCTCTCCCCAGACATCGGCAGGGCTCCCTCTCACCCTTCAGGTCTTTTCTCAGAAGTTACCCTATTAGCAAAGACGTCTGTGGCCACCACATGTATAATTTTGTCACTGACCCCTTCCTTTTTTACCCCTTTGCTTTGATGTTTCTTTATAGCACTTATGTAACATACTGTACACTTTTCCTATTAGTTTATCTGCATCTCCCATTAGTATGTAAACTCCAGGAGGGCAGGGATTTTGTATTGCTTTGTTCACTGCTGTGTCCCAGCAGCTGGAATAGAGCCTGCCACACGGGAGGTGCCCACTACATATATATCAAATGAATAAATGAAGCAAAGTCTCAAACCCAGCCTCTCTTTTCCATTCAAATGCCACTGTCACTGTCTTTTCTTGCCTGGACACTGCAACAGCCTCCTCCCTGGCCCCCAAGCTGCTTCTTTGGCCCAGAGTGATCTTTTCTCTGTGGCAAATATGACCATATCATTCCCCTTCTGGAAACTCTTTACCTTCTTATCTTCCTCTTGATGCTATCTTTCCTGATCCTATAAAATGTAGATCTAAAATAACATACATGAAGTGTCTGACCCATGGTGCACACTCAGTAAGTGGTAGTTATTGTCATCCCTGATGACAGAGGCATCTGCTCAGAAGGTGCACTGAGAAGGGAGGAGGCTCTTTCAAGGTGCGGTGGGTGTGGGCGTGTGGGACAGCATAGACAAGCACATGGGGGTGGGACAGCGTGGCGTGAATGGAGGGACCACAGCCGGGCCTGGTGTGCTGATGGGCACTCTGATTTCAGTAGGAGGATCCTGGGATTCTGCATGAGAGAGTAGATTGGAATCAGGTCCCAGAAGGCATTGGCCATACAACTGAGGATCTCTGCCCCGTTCTGTGGCAGCGGGAGACCTCTGTGAGCTCTTTCAACAAAATTCAACGTGTTGCCAAGCACTGATTAGGAGGCAAGTGCTATGGTGGGTACCTTCACCTAGCCGGCTTCAATAGAATCTTGTGTCTGTCCTTGGAAATCTGTATTACTGCCCCCATTCTACATATGGGGAAAGTAGAACATAGAAAGCTTGAATAACTTTCCCAAGATTACCCACACAGCAAGGATTGAACCCAGGCCTAGGTGACCCTAAATCTTTGCATTTTTTTTTCACCATCCAGAGGCCTAGTGCTCATGAGAGTTTTGTTGAGGGGCAACCCCAGACAGCCTGGAGGCTGGTGACATCTGACCAGAAAACCAGCTCCTGCCTGGTCCCCAGAGTGGTCTCCAAAGCTCCAAGCTGTGACTCAGGGCTTCACACAGCCTTTTCTGGACTTGGAAGTCAAGAAGAGAATTCTTAGTACTTTGGAAAACACATTTTCTTTTGAGGACCAATTTTTTGTTTTCATTTCAAACAGCCCTGGCTGGTGACGAGTGGTGAGGAGAGGTGCCCTGTTTTCCATCCCAACACCTATTTCCAGGTGGGGGTGGGGAGGGCTCCAACCTGAAATGTTATTTCAAAACCTTCTCGGGCCTTGCAGCCCCGTTTCCAGGCCACACGCTGCAGAGCAAATCACGATTTCCCATTACGTGCTGTTGCCCTTTCTGGTCTGAGCACCTTTCAAAGTAGGAAGACCCAGCCTGCTCCAACACCTTCCCTCCTGTCCCCATAAATAAAGTCTCACTGCCTGATGTGGAGTTTAAATAAATAGTCTTGCTGGGCACCCGATGGCCACACTCCTGATAGGCGAGATTGCCAAGAGCAGCAAACTCAAGTCGCTCCTCCCAGCCCCTCCAAAGAGAGAAGATGAAACTGGTGTTTTGCAAATGCTCCCTGCCTGCTTTCTGCCATCTGAGGTGCATTCCAAAAAGGAGCCGGCCAGCAAAGTCTTGTCATCGGATGGGGTGCTGACAGAGATGGATAGCGTGCTCCCTGCCAGAGAAGGCCACATTTAGACACTCCCAGATAGCCAGCTGCCACTTTATTAACAGCAAAGATCCCCATCTGAACCAGGCTGAGAAAGAAAATATTTATGCTTGCCTGTCAGGAGAGCCTTCATTTTTCTTCTGGGGGAGCCAGGCAGGGTGCTAGTCTAGGGATGAAGGAGTGTGACATGTCTGTGCGGCTGCTCCGGGCCCTTCTGCAGTCCAGGGTTGATGAAGACTCCAAAAGATCCTCTGGACAGCTCTGGAAGGGGACGGGGTAGGCAGGGGGGCAGGCCAGTTTCAGGAGGGCTTGACATGGGGAGCTCAGGGCCTGAGAAACCAGAACACACCCTGGCTCCTGTTAAACTGTAAATGAGAGGATTTTGGTGTGGGAGTGGGGGCTACAGTTAGAGATCGGGTGCAAATGCACCATTAAATGATCTCATTATTAGTTAAAAACATGTAGCTTCACTAATCTGAGAAGTAACTTTGTACTGAGAATAAAATAATTTTGTATCATCAGAAAATGCCAACACTGGAGCTGAGCCTGTTGTTTAAGCTGGGCATATATTAAAATCAGTTTATATTATTACTGTTATCATGGTCATTATTTTGAATGAAAGCCAAAATAATGGTTTAATGGTTTCAGGGATGCTTGTGAACCTGCACCTGGGAGGACCTTGCCACGCTCTGGGAGATAGTTGTACCCAATCACAGTAATTGAGTCATAGGGTACTAGGCTGAATAATCAGGGGCCCTGGGGAATGGAGGCTTTGCCTTGTAGGGGTGGCAGGATGGTTCTCCTTAGACTCTAATGAGGTTCCTCTCCCCCAACTCCAAATGCTAGATCACTTATCATCTCTACGGAGCATGCACGCTGGAGTCAGGAGATCTGGTTCACATCCCAACTCTATCACTTAGCAGTTGTGCAACCAAGCCTGAGCACCTTATTCAAGTTTTAACCTCCTCTTTGATAAAAGGGAACTAATAAATGTCTTCCTCTTGCAGCTTTCCTGAGAATCAAGTGGGGGAAAGTACGTGAAATGCTCACCACAGTTGGACTCATGATAAGCAGCCGTGATGGGAGGGAGGGGTGGCACTTGACATTACAGTATCTCTCTAGGAGTGTAGCAATAATTTTTATTGATATGTAAATGAATAGATACAAATGTGTGTAAGTATAATGCCTAGTTCATATCCATCTTAGTCTGCTCAAGTTGCTATAACAAAATACAGACTGGGTGGCTTAAACAACAGACATTTATTTCTGATAGTTTTGGAGGCTGGGAAGTCCAAGATCCAGGTGCCCTGCAGTTAGGTTCCTGGTGAGGGCCCTCTTCCTGGCTTGCAGATGGCCACTTCTTGCTGTATGCTTGCACGGCGAAGAGAGAGAGAGCGCTCTGGTCTCTCTTCCTCTTCTTATAAGGACACTAATTCAATAACGGGGACCCCACCCTCAAGACCTCATCTAAACCTAATTACCTCTCCAAGGCCTCAATTCCAAATACCATCACATTGGGGGTTAGGGCTTTGGCACAAATTTTAGGGAAACACATTCAGTCCATAACAGTATCTATATGTGATATCTGTATAGTTCATATCTATATCTGCTTGTGAACTTATGTAGGTGTTAATGTCTACTTATATTACAAGTTAACAAATAGATCAGTGATAGTATGGGTGTTTATAGACATTTGCATACAAATGTGTGTGGGCCTCTGTACACATGGGAGTGTAGCACAGGTTAAAGTTACAGGCTCAGATTGCAAGTGAGTGTGTTTGTATGCAGCATGTTTACACGTGTGTATGCAAGCATGGCTAGAGCATGGTCTGCACTGCAGTAGGCAGCTACCCCTCAGCCCACATGGGGAGTCTCCTGCTGCCATGGTGCTGCTGCAGGGACCTGGGCAGATAGACTCTGGGTCTCAGGATCCATCAAGCCTGACATCCTGGGCTGCAGGTACCTGAGGATTTGTCCTATGCTGTGGAAGAGCCCCGTCCCTTCAGAGCACAGTTTGTCTGGGGAGGGGATATAGAATTTGTCCTTAATGTTACGGGGAACGTTATTTGCTCACCTTCATCCAAGCATGGGACCCTTCTCCATCTATTCGAATGGGTCATTTATTTCATTGATAGCCTTCCAAGCTCCAGCTCAAATGACATTTGCTTAGCAATTGGCCTATTTGAAAAAGCCAATGTATTGGAGCCGAGGCATGCAAACGCTGCACCATCTTTCTGAGCTGGGGGTGCAGGGAGACAGACCCATGGGAGAGGGCAGGAGGGAGGTGGGGGGCATTCAGTTGGTCAAGGATCCCACGGAAATAGGCAAACACATTATCCACTCCAACACAGGCAATTTTTTCCCCCGGGTAGCTAATTAGCAGGCTGCTGCACAGGCTCTACTTGACTTACAGAATTAGAATGCTCAGCACAGAGATCCGTGTTTATGCTCAAAATCTGTTGTCCCTCTTCCCCACCCAGGAGAGGAGCTCTGGGAGCTCTGGAGCCTGGAGACTGTTCAACTGCAATTTCAGGGGCCTGGATGGGGCTCCTTCTCCAGAGAAACTAGTTCCTTGTTGGAGTCTTCAGAAAATGGCAAGCCCCTCAAGGCAGGCACAGGACACATCCACACAGAGGCATAGATCTCTCCTCACTTACATATGTGTAGGAGCACACGTGAAGACAGAGAAGCTGCTTAAACAAATCTACGGAAACAAAAATTCTCAGAAACTAACATCAGTGACTCTAAATCAGAATCTCATATCAGAATCAGAGATGAGATCATCTGAGAATGAGATATCAAATGCAATATCAGATATCTGACAGCCGACTCAGAATTATGTGAGAATCAGAATTCTCCTATCAGAATCACCAGGGAGCTTTGTATAAACACTCATATTGGGCCCCTCCAGAATCTGACAAGTCATTGATTGAGATATGGGAGCAGCCGTGTGAAAGGCTTCCTTGTATAGTGAACACAGAACATTTTATCATTAAAAATAAAATTAAATTAAATGGGTCGTCCCCAGCTATTAAGAGGAAGAACAATTTGATTTGGTGAGAACTGTTATGTTTTTTTTAAGTGATGGCTATTCTGTTTTGTTGTTTCAAGAACAGAATAACTTGGAATCAAATTTTTCCTGGTTGACTTCTTTATGTCTTTTTTAAACAGATGGGAACAGTGACAACAAATATTATACAACATGTCCAGGAGATTTTGATTCAACTACAAATCAGATGTTTCAGAGTCACTGTTTAAAGTAGGAAAGCCTCGTTCCCACCCCTTCCTTGCTACAGATAAGGAAACTGAGGTTCAGGTAGGGCAAGCTACTGCTTGAAGTCATATAGCCATTAGCGATTTCTTGTGAGTTAATGTATGCAGAGTACACAGTAAGTGCTCAGTAAGTGTTAGTTGCTATGTTATCATTGTTACTGTTGTTACCATTATAATCATAAGTCATTATCATTAGCAGAGCAAGGCAAGGAATCCAGAATTCCTTCCTCCCCATCTGGTTTATGGACGCAGGATCTCCCTCCCGGTTGAGAAGACCCTAAGGGTGCAGTAGAAATCTGGGTGCCCCACCCAATCCCATCTTCTCTAATTAAACCCTAATGGATGTACTCCAATAATTCCCCTTCCCAGTGAAAAAGTCGAAGGAGGGATGCTGGGATCGGTAAGGGTGGCAGCATGATAAACTCTGAGGGGAGGTCCTGTCTTGGTGAGGCTCTTCAAAGGACAGCAGCCTCCTTCTGCAACCTCGGGACAGGCCAGCCTTTAGAGACACACCTTTGATTAGCATGGGCAGGACACAGCAGTTGCAGGTAGCGGGAATGGCAGCTCCCTTTCTGCATGCGGCTCCCTGAGGAGTCTCTTCAGGCCAAGGAAAGCTTGTGTTCTAACCACTTCTCCCTGAGCCACGACTGCTGGGTGGTCTAAGGGCAGGAGGGCAGAATGGGGGTGGGGCAGGGCAGGCCTCAGCGCCTTGGAGTGTGGGGGGTGGAATCTGTGTGAGTGGGTGGGGGGTAGGGAGGTCTGGTGCAAAGGCAGAGCTGGGGTGTCAGGAAAGTTTGGAGGCGCTGGGGGAGTAGGAGGGGCCAGCAGATGTCAGAACGCAGGGAGGGTCCAGGGAACCCAGTGGGGGTTCATAACAGCTAGCACGGAGATAAGACCCCCTTCCCAGAGACCCAGGTGGCTAGCGGGAGGGGTCCACCGTGGGGCACTGAGCCCCTCACACTTTGTGTCTGGGGCTCCAGAACATGTGGCCGACACGCACCCCCCCCCAAAGGCTGCCGTTTGGAACGCATTTGCAGACACATGGATTGTTTTTAAGTTAATGCTTTTTAATTCACTGTTTCCCAGTTGTCGTTTTCTTATTGAAAAGGCGGATTCTGCCGGTGTGTGTTCCTCTGAGGGTGCGCGGGGCGGGGGTAGCTTCAAGGGCAGAGATCTGATGAGAGAGAGAGTCAAAGAGACAATGAGAGGCAGAGACAGAGACAAAGGCACAGCGAGACACCGGGAACGGGTAAACATGTCAGAGAGTGAGAAAGGCAGACAGAGAGGGACGCGTACGGGCCAGGACAGAGAGCGCGCAGAGCCCAGGGAGGGGAAGGCCCCAGGCGCAGGGCGGGCGGTACTCCAGAGGCAGGGGAGGAGGCGTATGCAGAGAAATCGGCTCCAGGGGACCTCTGCGGATGCCCCCACCTCCGACTAAGGCCCCTAGGGGTGAGCCTGCTTTCCTCCGGCTCTCTGGTTCCTTTCGGCGCAGACTAGGCTGAACGGGCTACGGGGAGAGGGCTGGAAGGCCGCGGCGGGGAACGGACTGAGTACGCAGGCCCCGGGTCGGCGAGGGCTACGGCTGAGAGATCAGAGAAAGAGAGAAAGGGAGAGAAGGGGACCTCGGAGTCAGAGGCGTTCCTCCGGCCCCGGCAGACCCTCGGGGTTCGAGCCGAGCCTGAATCCCGCGCTGCGGCTCTCTGGGGCGAGCGTCCTAACCTCTCTGAGCCCTGGCCCTGCCACCTGTAGGAGAGGAGCGCTGGTGGCCCATTCAAGCAGGAGATGGCGGCGCTGGTGGCCTTCAAGCAGGGACGGAACGGCCTGGGGCCCGGGTGAACGGTGTTCCGTCGGCAACACCTCGGCTGGGCGGTTACAGCAGAAATCCCGGGGATTCTCGGCCGCGGTCGCTGCCCCGGGGGCTCATGTTTATGCAGGACTCGCGGCGGATGGGAAAGAGCCGGGCGCTAGCGCTTCCTTCCTTCGCAGCTGAGAACCATTTGGTCCCCCAGCCCCCACCCCGCGACCCCTCCTCTCCCCATCTGCGCCGGGTGCCCGCGAACCTTCCCCAGCGGCGTCTTCAAACACACAGCGACTGACACACCAAGACTCCCGCATGCCAGCACGTAGTGGTCGTGTAGAAGACACTGGGCACACACAGATACACGAACAGACACACGACGCAAGGTCCTGGGGACTCGGATGGAGCCCCGGTCCCCCAGCCCGGGCGGAGAGGGCTCCTGCGGAGGGGCAGCCGCTCCCCGGCTGCTTTCACCCTGGGCTCGCCGCTCTCAGGCCGGGAGTCGGCGAGCTGAAAGCCCGGGATAATTAGCGCTAATTACATGTGTGCAAACAGCCGAAGCAAAGGGCGCGGGCTGGGGCCGCCGGGCCACCCCTCCCCCAGCCTGACCCGGGCAATCCCACCCCCGTGGAGGGCCTTTGCGGGTGCAGCCCGGGCCGATGGCTGGGGGAAGGGCGCGCAGGAGAGCCTACGGGACCCGGGCGTCCAGGTCCGCCGTCGGCCTCCATAGTCACCCCCGACCACACACGCGGGCGCGCGCTGCGCCATTCCGAGACGGCGGTCACAGTCGGGCCAGAGACTGAGACCAGAACTGGGTTCCGAACACGCCCTGCCCTTCTAACTGAGCGGGCCCTGGAGGGGGTCTCCGACTGTTTTGGCCTCCCGGGCAAGCCGGCCTCTGCGGAAGATCGGAAGCGACTCTCCGACACCCCGCCCCGCGAGGCCCGCGCTCCCAGGAGTGCAGGCTGGAGCTCAGGCCGCGGGACTGGGAAGGGACCGAGCCTGGTGCTGGCGGCGGGAGACCGCCCGTCTCTGCCCGGATGAGGAGCCGCACGAACTCGAGAGGGCAACCTCTCTGACCCTTAGTTTGCGCGTCCATAAAATGGGAGTGCAGGGGCCACGCATACGCCGTCTGAGGGACTTCAGACGCTGAGTCCTAGGGGAAGGAGAAAGGGCTTTACACGAATTCCTCACGCGTGAATGGAGTTTTACAGTTTGCCCTGCAAGGCTGGATTAGCGATCTCATTTTGTGGGTTTAGGTGGCTTTCGCGGGCTGGGTTGGAGTGACAGCGGGGAAAGGAGTTACATTTCTATAATTATAGATGAAGCTCAGAGAGGTCAAATGGCTCACTAGAGGTTACACAGCGGGGAGAGACAGGTTTTTCCGACTTCAGATTTCAAGTTCATACTGCGCAACTCTCCGCCACGCGTCCCGGACGCCCCTGGAACCCAGGCACCTCCAGGCGCTCGGTGAAGCCTGGAAGCTGTGGGCGGGAGCAGAGCTCGCAGAGCCGGCGCGGTCGGCGGGTCCCGCAGCCTGGGCTCGCTGCGGGCCCATGGCGCCCTCTTGCGCTCGTGGCCGGAGGTGCACCCGGCTCCCGGTCTGGCCGTTCCCCCGCGGTCCTGCGGAGTTGGGTGAGACATCTGACGCCTCTGCTTCAGTTTGCGATTGTGCAGGCGAGGGTCGAGTAGCTGCGGATAAGGGGACATGAAGTGACACGAGGATGCACTTTGTATACGGTATATTTGTATACTGTGAAGTACTGTGCGCACTCGGTCACAGCGTTTCCCGTAATTTTCCACGCGCTTCCACCTTTGTCCTCGATTTTCACAGGAGTCCAGCGAGGCTGGCAAGGCGGGAATTATTATTCCCGGTATACAGATGGGGTAACCGAGGCAGGCCCAAGTCCACTCACTGGAGAGCAGTGGAACCAGGAACCAGGCTGGGTCTGCTGTCCTTCCGATCCTTGCACCTCACTCCCTTGCTGGGGTTCTAGCTCTCACCGACGTTAAGGAAAAGGGTTTTGGAGTCAGACTTGGGTTCGAATTCCAGTCTTGTACTGCCTATGAGGTCTCAGGCAAACAACAGAACCTCTCTGGGCCTCAGTTCTGAATCTGTAAAACTGGGATGCTGGTGCCCCTAGGGACTGTTAGGGTAGGGGTGGATTAATGAGCCTGGGTGGGGTGACCTGAGTACAGCACCCTGCACCATAGAGATTTTAACTGGGGAAGATGGCAGTTTCTATGACTTCCCCAGCTGGGAGAGGATGTTGGGGGATGGAGGATTACACCCCTCCCGGTGCTAACTGTGAACTCGGGTGGGGCAGCTGCTGGACATACACCCAGTGCTGGTTGAGGCCGCCAACGGTCCTGCAATCCAGCAACCTTCTCCAGGGCCTTGGGTGGGTCCTGGGAGGTCTCCTCCTCCTTACAGGTGGTGACACACAGGCCCCGAGATGGGAGCCACTTTCCTGGAGCCACACAAGGAGACGCCTGGGCCTCCAGAGACATGGAGGGCAAGGACACCCCAGGAGTGAGGGCCAGGTCTTGGTGGGGGAATGAGCAAAAGAGGAGATGGCAGGTAGGGTCCTTGTTCTTTAGAGATAAGACCCAGTAGGCTTGCAGGACAGAAGGGTCTCAAGGGCACCCAGAGGTGGCACAGGGGATGGGCTGAACAGGAGACACATCTGTGGCTGAGTGATAAGAACTGAAAGGCTGTGGAGCTATAACCCTTCCCATCTGCAAGACCCGGGGTCTGGGGTGGGAGCCCTCCTCAGAGTGAACCAAAACAAGTGTGGGAAGGTGAGGCTTCCTGAGACCTAGCTGGGAAGACAGGTGCCTGGCTGCAGGTGCAGGGAGGTGGTACAGTTTGAGCCCAGTGGTTCTTAAACCTATAGAACATCAGGATTACCTAGAGGGCTTGCTGCAACACTGGGTAAACCCCTGCCCCTGGGGTTTGGAGGCAGCAGGTCTGGTGTGGGATGGGAGAACTGGCATTTCTAATAAGTTCCCAGGTGGTGCCGCTGATGCTGCTACTCTGGGGACCCCACTTTGGGAATCACTGCCCTAACCCTTCAGAGAACTTCCCGGGAGTCTCCCCAGTTCACCAGCTCCACATTCACAATTTGTCTGTCTGGGTGGCTCTTCTTCCGGTCAGAGAACATTTCCTGGCCTTGCCCTCAGCATCAGCAGGAGGAATGTGGCTGGGTCTCCAAGCCCCTCCCTCCTGGTCCGTTCACTCCGGTAGCTCAGAGAAGAATGACTTCTCCATCTGCCAGGTAGGGCAGCCAGGCAGACTTTCTGGAGGAGGAGAACTGAGCTTGAAGGGCTGCTAGAGGCGAGTTAGGGCCAGAGGCTGGAAGGTGGAGATTGAGCCAGAGTAAGACCCTGCCGTGGTTGCGGGTGTCTACGTGGCAGGGACTTGGGGTCCTGCTCCAATCCTCCCCCTGAAGCACACACAGCCCAGGGCTGCAATAAGCACTCAAATGCATGAACTGTTGCCAGCCAGGAGCGTTGCCTGGGACAGGCCCAGGTGGCCGCAAAGTCCTTCAGATGCTGGTTTGAAAAGGAGCAGACGGAGTGGCCTCACCAGCTGCCCTTCCTGCCTTGATTTCTCCATCTGAGGAATTCGCGTCATGTGTTTGCTGTTTCCCTGACCTTCCCAAGCTGCCAGCAGGATAATATATGGAAATTGCTCTGACCTCCTGAGAAAAGAGGGTCTCCAGGAATAGAAAGTTCAGCCGCTAATCCTGTCCCCCCAGACTTCCCACTAATTCCTGCTTCCGATGTCAGCCTGGCAGGTTGAGTTTAGCAAAAGAAAGAACAACTTAGAGGGATGATGGTTTTTCTAATGGCCCCAGTTCTCCAAACACACCCACACACAATACACACGCACACACAGCCTGGTCACAGACCTCCCCGCACGCACAGCCTTCCCCACCCTCACTCACACACATGTCTCCCACGGAGCAGTCATAATTGTGGAGAATAATTAAAACTAACATTTGCACAGTGCTCTGCCATTAACAAAGCAGTTCCACCCAGCGCTTTCATTTAATCCTCACTACGACCCGAGAGGCAGGGATTATTACTATTATTAAGTGAGGCTCAGCGAGGTTAAGTGACTTGCCTAAGGTCACTCAGCTAGTAGGTGACAGGAATGGCTCCAACTTGGGTCTCCCGGCCCTAATGCTATACTCTTGCTACTGGCCCATGCTTCTTTAGCATTCATGCACATTCGTTCACTTGTCCATTTATTCATTCATTCATTTCCCCCACCCCAACAAGTATTTATTGTGCATCAGTCAGGGGCCAGACCCCGTGCTAGGTGCTAGCTGCTTTGCTGTGCCCTTTCACCTATGCTTATAGCGAGCTGGGTGTTTTTCCATCCCCATTTTATAGGAGAAGAAATAGGGCAGAGAGAGTAAGTAAGTGATGGAGTTGACATCAAGCCCACAGTGTGACTCCTCCAACCACTCCTCTCCTAGGCAGGGGCTGGATGAGCAGGTGGCCTGCCCAGGCCCCATAGATCAGAGCCCCCAGCCCGTCCCTGTCACCCAGACATTTCAACTGAATAGGCCCAGAAAATCAAGGATAGGATTTTCTCCAAAATGCCATTGGCATCTCTGGGGACAGAGTCACATTTTCCTACTGATTACACAACACCGTAGCATTTACAATAGTCACTCCATCCGTCAATATCAGTCGGAGGCAGCAAGAAATGTCCCCCTTCCCCCCTCCCCGTACTGACCCAGGCTGAGAGCAGAGGCAGGATGAAGGGAAGAGGGGACATGGCCCTGCCCTTCACAGAGCCTTGGGACGAAGGAGAGATGTATTCCCTCAGGGAGTCAGTGGGGAGGGGGCTGGGGTTGTCTGGCATTGGTGTCCATGGACCTTGGAGTCAGAGACTTGGATTTGGATCTATGCTTCGTATTCTCTAGTTATGTAACCTTGGGCAGTTCAGTTACCTCTTCTCTAGAAACCTCAGTTTTCTTATGTGCACAGTGGGTATAATGACCCCTCCCTCTTGGGGTCTGTGCAAACTGAATGAGACCGTGTTCTGAGCAAGAATAATTTGCAGACTGGTTGACCTGAGTAGAGATGTGTTCTCAGACCCCAGTCAGGGCTGGCTATCCTGTCCTGTCTTGGAAGGGCAAGCTCAATTTCCAAGTGGAATTATCTGGCATCTCCTCTGCTTTATGCCCCAAAGAGGGTCTAAATGAAGGCAGATGGTGAAGGGGGTGACATTTGTTGTGTACCTGTGATACCAGGACTATGCCAGGCATGCTCAGAGGTCTGAGTCCAGAGGCCTTTTCCCTTGACCCTGAGCCAGTGGGTTAGGTCCAGGTGACCCCAGGGAGCAAAGATGGGATAAGACTTCCGGGACTTGGGACAAGGAGCCCTTGTCACAAGGGCTGTGTGTGTGTGTGTTGGTGTGTATGTCATCATGGAGAGAACATGGGTTTCTGCAGCTTGGATTTCTTTCCTCATTTATTCAGTAAGTGTATATATATTGAGTAAATGTAATTGAGCACCTACTATGTGCCCCTAGATGCTGGGGCTACAACCATGAACAAGATGGGCAAAATTGCAAACCTTTATAGAGGCTGGATTCTAGTCAAGGAGATAGACAATGTTTATGTAAACAACAACCCCCAAAAAAGTCTTAGCTCTATTATATGTTTTCAGGCAAGCCTCTTGGCTTCTCTGAACACGAGTGCCTCTCTTTGGGATGTTGCATAACGTCTCCTGCCTCTCAGTGCTATTCTGAGAGAATGTATGCAAACTGCAAATGTATCGCTGACTGGGAAGCCCTGTGCTTCTGTGCGTTGCTCTATGTGTGTGTAAACATGTGTGCATGCCAGCACCCGCTTTCCTCGGCTCAGTGAGCACAGCACCTGTGGGACTCCGGAACTGGTCCCAAATTCCATAAAATCCACAACTCCTCCCACCAGAAGTGTAGGGAGGAAACCATATGGCTCCGATATCCTGACTTTGGGTTTGGTTTTGCCCCGAGACAACACATCCTGCAAGTTTCTCTGCTTGGAACATATTTCCCAAGCCAAGCCTCTTGCTCTAATAGCTTTCATGTTAAGGAGGGAAGAGGAGGCTCAGCTGAACACTGGAAATGCCCTAAGCCTGGGGATACGTCTGGCTTGGGTGAAGGGGACATGGACCTGGCCCCCGGCGGTGGAGAGGGAGCCCAGTGAGGGAAGACTGACAGCAGTGCTGCTATCCTCAGTAATGTCATCCTCCAAGTCCTCCCTTCCTAGCTCTGAATAAGTAAAACACTCACACTCCACTGTATGCAAAGAGCTTGACACCAGTGTCCGAGCATTGGCCTCACAGTGGCTCCCAGCACAAATCACTCATCCCAATCCAGCTGCCAAGCCAGCTCAGTCCAGCTCAACCACATGCATCCCAAACCTTCCATCTTAGTCTAGTCTAACCCATCCAACACCTCTTGACCCAGCCTAGTCCCATCTGAGCAAACCACTGCAACTTACCCCAACCCAATCCCACCTAGCTCAATGGTGGTAGATACTGCAGAGCAACTTTGCAGCCTTAAGGAGCTGACAGTCAGCAAGGAACCACGGACCTCAGTCTACAACTGCAAGGACCTGGATTTTGCCAACAGCCAGAATGAGCTTGGCAGTACATTCTTCCCAGAGCCTCCCCATAAGACCCTAGCTGGCTGATGCCTTGATTTTGGCCTTGTGAGATCCTGGGCAGAAGATTCAGATGAGCCCACCTGGATTTCTGGGCTACAGAACTATGAGATAATAAATGGGTGTTGCTGTAAGTTGCTAAATTTGTGGTGATTTCTTGCATAGCAATAGAAAACTAATATGCCCAGGCTATTTCTACACTCTCAGAATTATCTTGATTTTTTCCCCTAATCAACCTGAGAGAAGAATTATAGTAGAATGAGGAGAATAGAGTATTGGACACAGATACAGTTAGGTTTCAATCCTGGCTCAGTCACCCGCTAGCCGTGTGACTTCAGCTAAGATATATAACCTTTCTAAGCAGGGCTTTATTCATCAATAAAATATGTAGGTAATAACTTTCCTGGTCAGTTCGCTTGGAAGAGTAAATATAATGCACATTACATGTCTGACACATAGTAGAAGCTTAAATATTTATTTTACTTCTTTGGGATAGCAATTAACTAATATTAAGCAATCAGTTCAAAGATAGTAGAGTAAGTGAAGCTATTGTTTTTCACTACCATCATTAGTATTAGGACAATTTTAAGAGCACAACACTGACTTGGCCCAGAGGAAGAGCTACCAGGGGAATCGAGGCCACACTGATGATGAGCGGTGCCCTGTAGACTGCCCTACCCCAGAGATCACTCTGCCTGTTTCTGAGACTAGGTCTTGGATTAGTCAACTGGACACAGGAAGAGACCAGGCCACAGGAGGAAGGAAACAAGCAGTGAAATGACCCAATGTTCAATAGATAAATAAATGTGGTACTCTGGAAACGAACCTGCGGGGTCTCCCTGTCTGGACAGAGGGAACAGCCGAGCCCAGCCACAGCCTTCCTCCCTCAGGAACTGCACAGCAGGCAGCACTGTGCCCACACTGTGGCATCTTGCTAATAATCAAGGTGGTTATCGGGAATCAAACTGTTTCCCTTTTTTCTCCCCAAGTCTAACCTTTACAAATCACTGGATAGTGCCCAGAAGGAGCAATTTTTGCTCCAGGGAAGGCTATGCAGGCTGATGCCTAAGTCCTGCTCTGCTTGAAAAGGCCTGCGATTGCGGGAGCACGTGAAGGAGGAAGACCCGCTTGATTTCGCAGAGATCTCTGGGGTTCAGCATTTTGTTTCTCCCCCTTTCTTCCTATGCCCACAGCCCCACCCTGACCCGGCCGTCACTTGGGGCTTTTGGGTTCAGTGGTTTTGTGTAAAGCTCTCCAGGCTTGTCAGAAAGCCTGAGTTCTAGCCAGCAGTGTGCCAGAACTGGTTTGCACCCACTGACCAGAGCTGATTGTTAAGTATTTCTGTCCAACTCCACTATTGAGTGATCTCATTGAAATCTGCCATGGGGAGAGTATACCACAGAAATTGGCAAAGGCTACAAATCAGGTTTTATCCCTCTGGAGAGCTGGTGTTAAACATTTACCAGTAGACTGATGCTTCTAGCCTTGGTGGCCTGGGGGAGGGAGATTCCTGCCCCTCTCTGGCCTCTGTTTCCACCTTAGTCAATGCCTTAGCTACCCTCTAAAGGCCTTTTTTTTTTAAAAAGCTCATTAGGTGCCAAGGAAAAGAGAGGAAGTGCTGATAGCTAAATTACTGCTTTCATAGTAATACTTTAACAATAAAAATAGTGCTCAAAGTGATCACTTTTAAAAAGATCTCTTTCTGTGCTAAGCACCATGCTATGTATTTCATCCAAATCCCTCAAACCACGCACACGCCTGATTCAATCAGCTAGTGAGCTACTTGGGGCTGGAAATTTTTTCCCCCTTGGCTCTGAAATTTGAGTACCTGCATATCAATCTGGGCTCTGCCACTTTTTAATTAACTTTGACTAAGTTATTTAATTTCTCTGTCTCTGTTTCCTAACCTGTAAAATGGGGATAATAATAACAGTTTCTACTTCTTAGGGTTGTTATGAGTATTAAGGGAGAAAATCCAGGCAAAAGGCTTAGATTAGTGCCGGTCGCATAGTAAGTAAGCACTAAACACATATTAAATATCATTATCCTTTCATCTGTGGAGCCCACACAGGCCTGCTCCAGGGTGGGTCCCTAATAAATGTTTGTGTAGGAAAAGAAGGGAGGCCGATAGATAACAGATGACAGAGAGAAATACTTTCTCTTAATAACTAAATGAACCTTTCACATTCTCTTACCTCAGTCCTCCCCATTTACTGCCACTTACGCATCTCACTATTGCTCTCCTAGGTGTTCTAGAAGGAGTCGGGAATTCATTCATTTAGTCACTCCATAAATATTAACTGAGCACCCCCGGTGCCGGGCCCTGGCTGCATGCTGAGGCCACCAGTAAGAGTGGGCTCTGGGTTTAGTGGAGAGCCAGGGAGCCCTCCGGCCACCTGTTGGGAAGGCCCTGAGGGGCTGTGAGCTTCGTGCTTGCTGGTACAAGGGGTGGTGCCAGGTTAAGAAGTTGGGATGCCCAACTCCTGGGCCTGTGCCATGTTCCTGCTGCAACCTGCCACCCTGGACCCTGGGTCAGACTATCCTGCGTATGAGCCCTGGCTCTGAAATTTATTTGTGAGACATGTCACTTGTTCTTGGACAGGCCCCTCATTGTTCTAACTTCGGTTTCTTCACAAATAAAACAGGGGTAAAAACTTCCACCCTGCTTGAAAGTTCGAATCTCTGTGTATGAAGGGTAGAGGGGATGCTGGCGTCTGGCACATAGGAGCACAAGCAGTATATACTTTTCCTTTCCTCTGGACCAGTCTGAGGATGGGAAGGAGGCTAACATTTGTTAAGCTTTGTGCTTTAACTACATGAGAATTTAATTCTCACAGGGATTTCCCTGGTAGGTCCCCCATTTTTCAGATAAACTGAGGCCCGGAGAGGTGAAGAAACTTCCCTAAGTCCCCCAAATCTTGTGTGTGGTGGGGGAGCAGGATTCCAGCCCGGCTCTGCAGCCTGAGGTTTGCCACTGTGTGGGGCCCCTGTCCCGGCTGGAGGAGAAGCCACTGGGGACCTCAGGCTGTGGCAGGCCCAGGTGGGCTGTGGGGCCGGGGGCAGGCCTGGGCCATGGCCGTGCGGCTGGGCTCGGCTAGCAGATCGGCTAGCCCCACACAAATAAACCCAGACATGGGGGCCGGGCCTGGGACTCACTGGGGACTGCTCCAGGGCAGGGCTGGAGTTTCACTTTTCGCCCAGCTCAGATGGGGAGTGACAGGGCTGGGGGCTGCCTGACAGTTCAAAGAGGATATGTGACTTGGAGGTCGCAGTTCAGTGGAGAAGTCATTCCCCAGCCCCCTCAGCTGGGAAAATGTGTTCAAGCTGTTCCCCCTCCTGGAGTGCTCTTGTCTCCCTCCCTTTGTCCCTCCCACTGCATTGCTGGGGGCGGGGTAGGGGGGACAACTCTGGGACCCACCAGTCCTGGCTCCAGCCTCTCCTCCTGCGGGAGGTCTACACTGAACACTCCTGCCCCCACCAACCTCTTTATCTCCTTGACTCTGGTTGCACTGAGCACCTACTATGTGCCAGGCCTATGCCAGGCACTGGTGACACTGAGATGGATAAACCCCATCAGCTGAAAGAGCTCACGGGTTGGGTGAGAGAAACAGACAAAAACAGATAATGTCAGTACAACATGGTAAGAGCTAAGATAATGGGAGTGTCTGTTCATTGAGTGCTTACTATGAGCCACAGGTTTCTATGTATTATATCATTGAGCCTCACAAGAACTATAAGCCCTGCCCAGTAGTTTTTATTCCATTTGGCAGCTGAGGAGTCTGAGGCTTTTTGGGTGCAGCCTGCCCATGTCACATGCAAGACTCAGCCTGTCCAGCCCCAAAGCCTCACTCTTTCCATCTGCTCCTGCCCCGGGGGCTCTGGGAAGCCTGGAGACCCTTGCTCGGCCTTGGGAAGGAGAGGTGGGTTAGGAATCCTTCCTAGAGGAGACTTTTCCTTGGGCTACACCCCGAAGGAGAAGGCAATGGCTAGCTGGCTTGGTGGAGGGATGGCTTTTCAGACAGAGGAGTCTGTGCAAAGACCTGGGAGGTGAACGCCAGTCCTCTCTTTGGGGCTGTGCTTTGTTCTTCTGACTGCTTTCTCTGAGGATTTTTGCTGGCTCATCCTCTTTTCCCAGGCCTTCACCTTTTATTCTGCTTCCCAGCCCACAGGTCCTCTTTCCCTGTGTGACCTCATCCATGCCCTTGGCTTCAGCTACCATCTCTCTTGTCTCTGGCAGTGACATAGACGTCTCTCTCCCCTGAACTAAGAACCGTGCATGCCACTGCCTACTTGACCTCCTCAATGTGATGTCTTAAAGGGACTTGAAATACTAACAGGCCACAAACAGAACACCTGCTCCAGGACTGTCTCTGTGCCTGGTACCAGCATCCAGCCAGCGGCCCATCCCCAGGACAGAGTCAGCCTGGCCCCTTTTCCTCCCTTACCTCCCCAGCTGAGCCATAATCGCCAAGGCCTGTCGATTCTGTCTCCATTCACGTTGCCCATCTCTGCCTCTGCCTCTGCGTCTGAGCTGTCATCCGTGCCTGGAGCGTCGCACCAGGCTCCTCCCTGGGCTCCCTCCCCACTCCTGCTCTCAATCCAGTCCTCCTCAACAGTCGCCAACAAGATCTCTTGAAAACACACTCCACTCCACTGCTCACATCCATGACTTGCGTTGCTTTTAGGGTGAGATTCCAATTCCTTCTGTGGCTCCCAGGGACCAGTGTGATCTAGGCCTGCCGACTTCTCCAGGTTTCTCTGAACCATCATGCCAACCACAGTGGACTCTTTATAGTTATTTGAATGTTCCAGGCTTCCTCCCATCCAAGAGGCTTCGAATGCACAGATTCCACTGCTGGGAATGCCACTCCAGATTCGGGTCAGCCCTAGTGAATGCCTCGGTACCCGCTAGATCTCACCTCAGATATTAACTCCTCAGGAGAGCTTCCTCTGAGCCTCACAGTAGATCACCTTGGCCTGCTGGTGTGCTCACCACCCCTGAACTTTTCCATCATAGAACTTACCCACTTGTCATTTCATATTAGATTAAAAACAATGCTGTTTCTCCATGAGAGCAAGACCATGTGTATTTTGCTCACTGCTGTATCCACCCCCAGTGCCTAGCGCTATCAATACTTCTTTAATGAAGTGTCCTTCCTTCTTGGTTGTCCTCTCTATGCCATGAGGCTCCTCCAGGACAGAGCCTAGGCCCAGTTCCTCTCTGTCCCCACACAGTGTCCAGTGCCCTGGCCTTCATCAAGTGTCTGCTAGGGCAGATCCCCAGCTGCGGGTGTGGTTTGGTGGTGGAGGCTGTGGTGCAGGCTGAGCTGTGATTGGCCGGGGAGGTGCTGAAGGGCATCTGAGAATGGCATGGCATTTTTGACTCACCCTTTATACCTCAGAGAGTAAACGAGCTCAGGCATCACCACCGGCTTGCTGTATGATCTGGGGCAAGACCCTCCACCTCTCTGGGCTTTAAATTACTCAGAGGATTGGACCCATGACCTTGTGGCCCAGTCTGAGATTCCAAACTGATAAACTCTCTGATCCTGGGAAGAGGGCTGGGGTGTTAAGGGCCCATTCACAGAAGCCTCTGGAGAGGGTAGAATGGTTCTGAAGCTGTGGAAGAGGAAGACTAGGGGCTCAGGGTCCACAGAGCTCTTCTTCCTGCTCCCACAGCACGTGAGGAGGCAAGCACAATATGCCTCAACCTCTACCTGCTCCCCCCGTGACTGCTAGCACTCACCTCTGGGAGCAGCCCAGATATCTCCAAGGTCACTTTAGGATCAGGAACAATGTACATCTCATGTTCATGAAAAGGCAGTGGCAGCAATGGATGGAGGCCGTGGCCTCCCAGAGAGGTGAGCACTGCCAATGATGTTGCCTTTATTCTTTATCTCAGGGACCTGGCTTCTCATCTTATTTTATAGTAGGGTAAACTGAGGCCCCAAAAGGGAGATTTGTCCCCCTATGGCCAAATAGCCATGTACTGAATGACAGAGCTGGCGCCAGAGCCAGCCACCTGAGGTTGTTGTTCAGGCTGTGCCTAGAGGCAGGTGCACTGGACAGAGCCTTCGGCAGGGAGTCAGGAAACCCAGGTTCTAGAGTTCCCAACTCAGTGTTGTGATCTGGGCACGATGACCTGCTTCTCTGGCCCAAGTTGCTCACCTGCCTGATGGGAGAAGAGCAAAGGATCAGGCTGAGATGGCACAGCAAGTGGGGGAGCATTGATGATGGTCCCTCAGCTCACAGAGAGGCTGTGGCAGGCCCTGTGGGTAGCACGGCCTTGCCAGTGATAACCCTATGGGACTGGGGGCCAGGCTCCTTTTCTTTGCAGGTCACTCATTTACCAGGGCAGGCCCCAGGGGAAGAGGTCTGGGCAGGATCTTATCAGGTCTGATTGAGGCAGCGGCTGCTGGGGGGCTGAGGGCAAGAGAAGAAGGAAGAAGGCCACTCCCCACTTCTGGGGCCACCTGCTTCCCTGGCTCTTCAGAACCTCTGGTCAGGTCCTCCTGGGCATGGCTGGCATTTTGGGCAGACAGTTCTTTAACGCAGGGCATTAGCATCAAGGGCTACCCACTGTGAGAAAATGTCCCACACATTCCCTAATGCCTCCTGGGGGTGGCAGGCAAGTCCCTCTGGGCCAGAGTCCATCTGCCTCAGAGCACTGAATGGAACCTGGGCCACGAGAGGGCCAAGGTCCTGTCCAGGCGGAGAGCAAGGTATTCATTTCCCAGTGGGGAGACTGCCTGGGTCTCTTTCCCCTGACCCTGTCACTCTCGTGCTGATGGCTGCCATCCCAGATCTGAGACCCCTCCTTAGCACACACTCCAGGCAGCCAGGACCAGGGTGAGCAGCACACTGCAACCTCTCAGGACTCTAATCCCTGCTCAGGAGCTGCAGCAACTCCCTTTCCCTCTCTGAGCCTTAGTTTGCTCAGCTGTAACATGGGGAAAAATAGGATCTTGAAAGAGACCAGAGATATTATCTTACCACCCAGGGGGGTGTGCACACAACAGTCTCCTCATCCCTACCTGCTAAGGACCTGGCATTCCAAGTTGCCCATCCCCAGAGTTACCAGCAGTAGCAACAGCAGCAGCAGCAATAGGGTGCAATAGACAGAGCATGGTTTGAATCCCAGTTCTTCCTTTGCTGACTTTTATGGTTCTGGGCAAGTTGCTTCCCTCTCTGAGCCTCAGTTTCCTCATTTGTAAAAATGTGGAGAAAGGAATAAGTATGAGAATGAACATGATACCACTGCAGTGCTGGGCACTTTGGGGGCATTCATTAAATATGCACTGTGGCTACTGTCTGAATTGTGAGGGTGAAGTTGACAGAAGAAACGTCAGGAGGAGCTGGTCTGACAGGGGTGGTACGTGGTGGGAGGCTGCTCGGGCTGCAGAGCTTCCAAGAAGCCCCAGTCACACCCTGGGCACAGCCACAGCCCTGTGCATGCACACAGCCCACGTGTGCACTCACACAACCTAGCTATCTACCAACAAAAGTGTGAACATGTCCCTGCCCATCTGGGGCCAGTACCCCCTGCCCCACCTGTTTCAGGAGATGAGTCAGAGGCTGAGAGGGGGGAAGGGACTTGGGCAGGAGACTGCAGAATCAGAAGGGCACTCAGGCCTCCTGCTTCCCTGACTGGCTCTCCAGTGTACCAGGTCGCCCACTTCAGATGTACAGGGATAAGGGCACACACCCAGGCACACTTGCACATTCATGTGTGAATGCACACAGACCGCGCATTCAAACGGGTGCCCTCGGAGCAAAGGCAAAGGCACAGCACACACCAGGCCATTGGAGCCCAGGAGGGTGACCAGGAGTGAGACAGACCAGGGCACCGCACACGGGACTCCAAGCACACCCGCCCAGCCATCCCCCCGCCGAGCCGCCCTCCTCCTGGGCACGCCAATGCGGCCCTCGGCCTCCGCTTAACCTGGGCGCGCGGGCCGGCTGGGCCGGGGCCATTATGCGGGCGCATGGCCAGCCGCGCCAGGGCGCAGAGCAAACTTAACCTTCATTTGGGAGCGCCCAGCGGCCGGAGTGCGAGGCGCAGCCATCGATCGCCGCTAATGGCCTCGTCTAAATGCGGAGCGGCTGCCTCCGCCCCCCGGGTCAGGGCGCCCCCGCCCTCGCCCCGCGCTCCGTGCAAAATGGTGTTTACCAAAGTCAATATTGGCCTCCCCGAGCCCAGGGCCGGATCTGGGCCGCCAAGGCCTCGTCCTCCTGGTGTCCCAACTGGTCCTGGCCCTGGCCCCGGCCCCGACGAGGAGCCTTTGAGGGCCAGACGCAGGTGAGCCTCGCCCAAGGTTTCCCAGGACGCGACCAGGTGTCTCGGGCTTCTTTGCCTGGGCATTTTACCCCTCCACCCCACAACCGGCAGCGCCTGCGGTGCGAAGAGCGAGCAGGAGTTTTGTCCTGCAAGGCCACTTCGGCACTTGGGCTTGACTCCTGACTCATCTCTATGTAAATCTAAGCAGGTCCCTTCCCCTCTCTGAGCCCTCTGGGCTGTCATTTGTTAGCGGCGTTTTCTCCAGCACTGCTCTGACATAAGGTAGGGTGGTGTGTGTTCCCCACCTTGTCACTCTTCCCTGTCTCCTGCCTGGTGCCCTTCATCAGGGCACTGCTGAGTCAGCTGCCGCCAGCATCAGCTTATCAGGGGCACAGCACAGACCCTGGCAGATTTTCCATCTGAATTCTGGCCTCACCAGGGATAAGCCTGAGGCAAATCCCTGACCCCTGGCGTCCTCTGCTTCCTCATATGTAAGTGTGGGATCTCGGGGCTGCTGGGCAGATCTGCCCTCCCAGATGGGTGGGTGTCTGAACTGGGGGCGCTGAGGACCACCCAGACCACACAGCACGGGTAACCTTTGTGAGAAGCCTGGCACGTGCTGGTGGCATGGCCTGTGCCTTTCCAGGCTGTAGCCAGTAAGCAAAGTGCTGAAATTGGCTTCATATTAAGTTCATTTCATAATAAAACCACCTCCCCACTAGGGTCCCCTTTCATTCTCCCATTGCGGATCTTTGGATTGATAAGAAAAGCATGGTAATTGCAACTTCCCCTTACTCCCCCTTTGCTCTCTGTTCTCATCAGAGAAAGGAACTTTTAAATGAGAGCCAGAGAGAAGACCTGGGGGCTGGTCCCAGAGTCTGAGCTTCTTGGCCCTCCTGGTTATGGATGGACTGGTAACCCGTGCCTGCCATCTGGTGGCTGTGACTGCGCTTACAGCCTTGCTCCTGAAATCAGGTCACGATGAGTCCCTGGGCACTTAGACTCATGCATGACATCTGAGACTCCTAGAATCATGGGATAGTACTCCCTTAGGATCGGAGGATTTTAGATTCTTGAGATACTGCATTCACGGAATGTTAGAACAGTAGTAATAACTACCATTCCTTGACAGCTTTCTCTGTGTCAAAGCACTACAGAAAGTGCTTTGTGGGAGCTGTTTCTGTTAATTCTCCCTCTAACACCATTACATGGTGACTGCATTTATCCCCACTACATAGGTGAGAAAACTGAGAATCTCGTGAAGCAATTTGTCCAAAATCATACTATGATAAGCAGTGGGTTGAAATGTGAACCCCAGGTCTCCCAACTTCAGATCTATGCTGCTAAGCACCATACTTTACTATAGAATCTTAAGATAGTACTATCTGAAACGGCCAAATTTTAGTATCACGGGATCGTAGGGGATGAGAATCTTAGAATTGGAGAATCTTAAGATTTTGGAATCATAAAATACTGGGAAGAGGGCATTGCAGGCTCAGGAACTATGGACAGGACTAGGAAGGTCTTTAGGGGTCCTTGGTTTTGCACATGAGGTCAGACAAGGAAAGCGCCTGGCTGCATGGTACAGTACAGGGTGGGAAATCTGGGCTTCCTGTCTCCTGACCCAGGGTTCTTTCCACTGTGGGTTTCTCAATCAAGGCTTTTCCAATTATGCTTTTTTATAGCCACTGCAATAAAGCTGTGGACTTTTGCTCCAGAACAGCACATAAAATATCCCATTATTTGCCTCTTAACCTGAGCTTCTGTTTTACATCTTAAGTCTAAAGTGTAAGCCTCATAAAAGGTAATCATCTAAGGCCTGTTCAAAGAGAAGCCATAAATTGGCCATTTAGTCCAATCAGTGTTTATTGTGCTCCTACGGGGTACCCAGCCAGTGCTAGCCTGTGCCCCATGGAGAGGAAGGGGGAGCATTAACCTCAGCCATGACTGTGAGTTGCTTAATTCTCCTTTGGGGAGGAGTGCAAAGATACAGAGTCAACCTAAGAGACAGAAACGTTGCAAGAGATGTCATTCCATGGTTAGGTAAGAGATGAGGTGGGGGACATGGAGAGGCCAGTATGGGCTGTGAAAGGGTGAGAGCAGAGGGGAGAATTTTTGCCACTAATTATTAAGTTACTGCTATGCCCTAGACCCTGTGCTAAGTCTATGATGTACATTATCACACAGAATCCTCGCAATAATTTCATGAGGTTGTAAGGACAAACCGAGCCTCAGAGAGGTTAAATAGTTTATCTATAGTCACATAGCTAGTAAATTCTGGAGCTAGGATTTGGATCTAGGTCTATGACCTATGACTGCTTTGATCAATAGAATATAGCAGACATGACATTATGCCAATCTGGGCCTGCCTTTAAAAGGACAGGCAGGTTGCACTTTGGTCTCTGGGAGCCTTGACCTACCATGTAAGAAGTCTGGCCATTCTGCTGGAAAGGCCATGTGGAGAGGCCCTGAGACTTCATGGACTGGGCCCAGCTGAGTTCAGCCCTCCAGCCATGCTCACCACGATACTAGACATCTGTGTAAATCTGTCTTGGATCCCAAGCCCAGTTGCTGGCTGAAAACTACTGAGTGATTCCAGTTGACACTCTGTGGAGCAGAACTGCCCAGCCAAGCCCTGCCTGAATTCTTGACCTATGAAATCAAGAGATATAATAAAATGAGCATTGTTTTAAGTTACTGGGTTTTATAGTTTGTACACAGCAGTAGGTAACTGAAACAATGACCAAGGGCTATCTGGGCTTGGAGAGAAAGACTCACTACTACTGGTATTTTAGAAAATATTTTAAAATATATTATTAAACATCTAATGATAAGATGTTGAAACAGTTTTCTTAAATATTTTAACATATTATAAACTTAAGCACATTGTTTTGCATAGTATGAACTGCAATTACAAATTTTATAATATATTTTTGACTCTTCCAAATTCATGAAACAGATAAAACATGTACAAAACAGAATTATTAAAACATATGACTATGTTGCCATTGATACTTATCCTAAAAGCATCAGTTCCATGGGCTAATTTATTTCTTTATTATTTCTGTACTTAATGTTATACCTTCTTAGTTTTTTATATATTTATTTTGATACCTAGCTAGGGTGTAATAACTTTCCAGGTTGAAAAGAAAAGTAACAGTAACTCAGAACAGGATCTGGGTTACCAACCATTCGATTCTTGATTGGGCATGGAATGTGGTTTCTTTTCCCAAGGGTTTTGAAAAACAGCCATTGGTCAACAGGCTGGGATGCCTTTTTGGGGGGGGGGCCTTAATCCTTACTTGTTACATCAATAAAATTTGTTAAATCTGATCTTCTACATAGTCCTGAGTTTTTATTGCAACCTGGTGTCTCTCCCCCAAATTTTATGCATTGCAATTCTCACTTGGCCAGTGTTACATTGTCCTGTCATTGTGACATATGGATCTGGTCTGTGAGCATTATTTAAGTCTGCTAGATACCTTTTATTATCTTGTAATTAGTGGGGTCATCTAGAGGTTTCATAGGAGGTGAAGTATTGGGACTGCATGTCTTTTCTCCTCCCTGAGACATTCAGCTAATCCATCACCGTGAAACACCTGGCAGGAGGCTCACTCTGCTTGGTTACCAGCCCACGTGGCTGCCTCGGATGGCACTTATCCATCCAGGCTCACCCTCCACTTGATTGTCAGTGAGACCAGCAGTGCTGCGCAGTCCTTTTAGTTCATGACATGGTTCTTGCCTTTCCTATGACTTCTTGGCTTACTCATGGCTCTCTGTATTCTTTCTTCCCTGTTTCTATAGCTTGAAACAGATACATGGCAATTCTTTATAAAGACATACAATTACTAAAAAAAAAAATCCATATGTAAACATCTCCCAACTTATTGAAATAATAAAAATGAATAGATATTATTATTTTACCTGTAATTACAACCACCTTTTTGTATACTTTATATTAACTTTTTTTTGGAATGTCAGAATTCATGGCTTTTCATTAACTTATCTTCATCTAACAAACTATATTTCTTCATCTCCTCCTTGTCTTCCTTTTTCTTGCTATTCAGATGATCACAACTTTGCTAGTGGAAGGCACTTTAAGCTTGCTCACCCCTTTCTTTTTCATGCTACACTGATATCCTTTAAAGCAATCTTGTTTTCTGGCAACAGCAGGATGCTTAATAGCCATTCTTACTTTTTACTGTGTCTCCAAGGCATAGAACGCCCTACCCTCCAAAAGATCCCGATTCTCTTTAGTGGAGGATGGTATTAGAGCCCAGGATCTGGGTGCTGTGATCCAGCCCCTCTGTTTGGGCCTCGTGTCATGCTGCCACACAGGACCAGAGATGGCTGTGCTTCAGACCCACGGTGCTTGGCTGGAGTGTGCTGTTCTCACTACCACTGGCCTTGGCAAGCAACAGCTGCTGCTCTCCCCTCCATTAGTCTGGCCTAATGTCCCCTTAATTTCTCGTGGAAGAGCAGAGATAGTCTATATCTTTTGATGGGAAGGTTCAGGGACAATGGAGAGGCATTCAGTAGAGAATAACATAATCTCTACTATTTGTGGTTTCTCCTAGAGCCCTAAAGTCTAGATGCATTCTAAGATCATTTCCAAAGCATTGCCTGCCTACCTCCCCTCTGTCTCTACAGAGGAGAAGCTGGAACACCGCCCACCCCCCACCCTGCCCCTAGCCAGCCAGGAATCCACTGAGGGTGTCTATGTTAGAATTTTGGACTACCCACCACAAGGCCCCAGTGAGAAGAAGGAGTTTTCTCTCATTCCCAGTCTGGTGGACACTGGCCCATACTTACCAGTGTCAGGGGCGATGGCTGGCCTGGATGGTTGGCAGTAGGAATGTCCATTTCCTGATGCTTTTTTAAAAGGATGAGGTCTTGTCCTAAGTGCCCCAAGGCAATCACATCATCAGAAAGCAACCATTGAGCATCGACCAGCACATTTCCCAAAGTCTGAGTCAGTTAGGCTTGAATCACCTGTAGAGGACATCCACAGCTGAAGCCAGTGTGAGCTCTGTCCAGCCCAGCCCAGGTCGTTATCACCACTGGTCCTTCAGGTATCATGTCTGGACATCTCTCTAAGTTCTCAGTTTAGACTATCTGGTGAACTATTATTCAACAAGAACACACACACACACACACACATATAATGAAGTCTAACTCACATAGAGCAAAGAAATTTTTTTTATTTTTGTGTTTTTTAAAAAAGGACAATAAAATCTACAGAAACTCAGCACTCATCACAACCACATGTGACAATTTACATGACTAAGCTATTTAGGTGTTCCCCAAAAAGAAACTAGAGGGTACTTGCTTTATAAGATGTTATTAAATGGCCAGTTCTTGTGTTTTCCCAAAATGAATAGACATTCTGCCCCAAAGGCAGAAATCACATGTAGATTTTTGTTTTTGTTTTTCTAAAAAAAATTATTTATTAGCCAGATGTGGTGGTGTGTGCCTATAATCCCAGCTACTTGGGAGGCTGAGGGGGGAGGATCGCTTGAGCCCAGGAGTTTGAGGCTACAGCAAGCTATGATCGTACCACTGCACTCTGGCCCAGGCAACAGAGCAAGACCCCGTCTCAAAAAAAAAATTATTTTTAAGACGGAATGAATTCACATGACTCTAATATAGAAATTACAAAAAGATACAAGGATATACAGTGAAAAGTCTCCTTCCCACCCCTGTCTCCAGCCGCTGCCCCCTTCCTGAGTATCCACTGTCCGTTTCCATAGATATTTTATTCATTCGCAAATGAATGTGCTTATATGGTCTTCCCTCACTCCTTTTTAAAAACACTAGTGGGAGCACGCCACACACTGTGTTCTGCATCTCACTTTTTCCACCTAACAATGTATCTTGCAGATCATTCTGTAGCAGCTCATAAAGAATGTTCTTATTCTTTTCCATGCTTGCAAAGAATGGAATTGATGAATGTACCTCAATACATCCAGTGTTCCCATGGATTAACATTTAGTTTGTTTCTAATTCTTTACTATTACACATGATGCCTACAGGTAATTTTTGTACCAACATCACTTTGCACGTGCATTGTACCAGCAGGATAAATTCCTAGAAGTGGAGTTGCTGGAACACAGAGTATGTACATATGTGCTTTGATGTTGCAAAATTGCCATTCAAGGCAGCAGAACCAGTTTGCACTCCCCCAGTTATGTGAGGCGGTTGGCTTCCACATATCCTTGCCAACAGAGCATATTATTGAACTTTTTGATCATGGCCAGTCTGGTAGGTGTAAAATAGATCTTAGTGAAGTCTTTTATTTATTTTTTTTAAAGAGCATGTGTCTCTGTCACCCAGACTGGAGTGCAGTGGTGTGATCATAGCTCACTGCAGCCTTGAACTCCTGAGCTCAAGCGATCCTCCCTTGTCAGCCTCCCTGGTAGCTGGGACTACAGGGGTGTGCCACCACGCCCAGCTTAGTTAAGTCTTAGTTTGCATTTTTCCTGTTGTAATTGTGAGCATCTTTCCACGTATTTATAAACTGCTTAGACTTCCTTTTCTCTGAATTGTGTGTCTTATATCTTTTGCCTACTTGGGAGGTGGGATGAAGTATTGATCTTTTTAATTGATTTTCAGAGCTTACATTTTAAAGGAAATTTACTTTTTCCTGTGATATCAGTTGAAAGTATTTTCCCAGTTCATCATTTGCCCTTCAACTTTCTTATGAATAGTTTTTACATGTTTTCTATTCCATATGAACTTTAAAGTTTGTGATGTTCCAAAAAAAATTCTGTTGATACTTTTATTGAGTGTTTTTACCATGAAGAAAATATAGAGTTTTTTATAGTCAAATATCAGGGGCTTTTTCCATTTGTGGCTTTTTGATTTTGTCATATTTGGAAAGGTCACCCTTGCTCTGAAATTATAAAATCATTCTCCCATACTTATTCTGAACTTTTATTTTTTACATTCAAATCTTTGATTCATTTGGAATTTATCCTGGGGTAAGATGTGAGGTTAAACCTAACTTTCATTTATCCCAGAAGACTACCTAGTTGTTTCCATATCATTTATTGAATAATTCATCTTTTCCCTACTGATTTGGGATGCCACCTTTACAATACACTAAATTCCAGTATGTATTTTGGTCTTTTTCTGGAATTTTAATTCTGTTCTGTTGATCTGTCTGTATGCCAGTGCCACATTGTTTTATTAAGTATGGCTTTATAAATGTTTTAACTGTAGGGTTAGTCATCCCTTGTTACTCTTTTTTTTAGACTTTTCCAGAATATTATTGCACACATTTTACCACATAAACTTTAGAATTGAGTTGTTCAGTTCAAAAAATACTGTTGATCCTTTCATTGGGATCACATTAAGTTTTATATAAACCTAAGGAGGACTGACATCTTTATGATGTGTGTCTTCCCATTCAGGAACATGATCTGCCTTGCCCTTTGTTCAAATATGTTTTTATGTTTCTCAGGAATGTTTTAAGGTTTTCTTCACATAGATCTTGCACATTTCTAGTTGAGTTTATTCCTAGATATTTTATTTTTATTGTTGCTATTACAGGTTTTTTTCCCATTACATCTTCTAATTGAATGTTATTTGTATAAATTATTTATTTTGTATCCAGTTGAATTACTGAATTCTCTTAGTCTTTCAGTGAGCTCTCTGTCAGGTTTTTACCTCCTTTTCATTTTTTTATGCCTCAATTTTCCTTCTCTTGTCTTACTATTATACATTGGCTAGTACTGACAGCCTCAGGGAATGCATTATTTTTAGTGGCTGCATAGTATTCAAGTAAGTGGATTTGCCATAATTTACCTAGCCAGCCTTCTGTTGTTGGCTGGGTTGGTTGTTTCTACATATTTGCCATTATACACAATGATGGACTGAGTATCTTTATGCATGAGCCTCTGTACACACAATGAAATCACTAGACCAATTTTAAGGCATTTGTTCCAAACTACCAGAGTAAAGCCTGTGATTTTAAAGAAGGAGAAACGGTAGCTGAGAATAAGAGAAACACTTGTTTGCTTTCACGTGGCTTCCTCTGTAACTGTTAAGTTCCTCTTGATGCCTAGCATCGGGCCTTAAGTATTGTTGTTGCTCATGAAATATCTGCAGTATTGTAACAGCAATGAAATTATTAGCTAAAGTTAAGTAGAGAAAAACAGAACTGGCGAGAGGGAGGGAAAGACAGACAGATCAAGTGTATGGGGAAGATTCCACTTTGAACAACATTCATACCCCTCCCTGCCCTGCCGCAGTTTTCTGTTTTAAAGTCTCCATTAGACACTTAGGGTATTGTAGAAATAGTGATGTCTCAAAGGCAGGAAAATGAAGTGTAAAGTCCCAGAGACGTGCCCAGAACATAGGGTAGAGCAGGCCAAGGCAGAGCTGGGCTGGGCTGGGCTGGACAGCAGTCAACTGCTCTGGGGTCGGCCCATCTCACAGACGGACTGTAGGTGGCGCTGTGGCCGCAAAAGTTTTGGGCCGAGGAATTTTGGCAAAGCTGTTAGGACTCTCTGGGAGGGAAAGGAGAAAGGAGAGAAGCAAAAAAAGAGGAATAGTGGACTGGAGAGAAGAAGACAGCGAGAGAGACAGAGAGAACCAATAACAGAGAGAAAAAGAGAGAAAGGGAATGGCCCAGGCTGTACTTGGTCCAGAAGAGATCAGATAAACTGAGGACTCATCTCACTAAGCACTTACTGAGGCCCACCTTGCGCCCGACGCAGGATGATGGGGATAAAAGGGGGGCTGAGCAGCCACATCCCTGAGGTCATGTGGCTTACGAAAAGCCAGCGTGACCGGCATCCATCAGCCCCCGCGTGAGCCAACAGTGGCTTACTTGAGATGGATCCTATGAAGGCCTCTGGTGAAGGAGGCCCTGGCTTTGGAAGAGAGGGGAGGATTGCCAGGGATGGTTGCCCCTGGAAGGTGCCCGAGGTGAGATCTGAAGGCAGCCAGAGTGAACGAGGGGAGGGAGGAGACTTGCGGGAGAGAGAGCAGCACATGCGCAGGCCTGCAGTGAGAGGAGACAGGCGTGCTGCAGGGATGGAATCACGGCCAGGCCAGAGGAAGGCAGGAGGCAAGAGGAGGGAGAGGAAACTGGACGGGGGTGGGGAGAGCCATGCAGCACCCGCTTCACATCAGAGATGTTGGTCTTTGTCCTAAAGGCATGGAAAGGGCTGAGGGTTTTGTGCAAGGTAAGTGACGTGCTTAGAGCTGGTTTTGGAGATTGCTTTGGTTGAGGCATGGAAATGGATTGGGAAGTTGAATAGAGACAGGGAGACTGTGGGGAGTCCATGCAGCAGCCAAGTGAGCTGCTTCAGCTGAATGTGTGTGGAAGTGGATGCAGGAAGGGTGAGTCCAAATCCTGAGGGGTAAAATTGACAGGACCTGGCCGGTGAGTAAGGACAGTCCCTATGGTTAGACTCCTGACGTTGGCACCTGGAGGGATATTGGTGCATCACTGAGGCAGTGAATCTTGGAAGACCACCAAGTTTGGGGAAGAAGATCATGAATTTGATTTTGGACACTTTTACAAGGATAACCATTTCCTTTTTCTATTGTGCCTTCCCTGGTTCACGGAATAGGCACACCCATGTCAGGAAGAGATGCTTTCTTCTGTCTGCCTCCTCCCTCATAAGGAGGGAAACTGACTTATATGTTATTGAGGTTACAACGAACAGGCGTGGCCTTGCCATCTTCTCTTTTTCACTGGGATCTGCTTGCCAGGACTGGTATGTTCTGCTCTGCTCCCTCTCTCACATGGAAAGTGCCCTGGGGCCAGGGTCCGGCCAGCCTTCTGGAGCTTATCAGGGGTTTGAACCCCCTTTGCTGTTCCCATTATTGTGGCTCAGTAGGCATATAGATGTGATTCTGTCAGATTATGTTTGTTTTACTGACCAATGCTCGCTTAGGCTCATCACCCCCAGGACTCGAGTTGGGGTAAATTTCAGGAAGCAGGATTGTGGCCATACATCTAGGTGGCTTTTTCAACCTGGATTCACCAGTACTAAAGCTGATATTTTTATCTCCTGATATATGTTTCACATATCTTTCCACTGGTTCAGAATGGAAGAGAGGAGAGTGGCTTATTGCTTTAGAGACATCTAAGTGCAGATGGCAAATAGATCGGCAGCTTGGAGAAGAGGTCTTGCCAGAGAGATGAACGTGAGTCGCTGTGACAAGATGGAAGTGGAGGAGACTTGAAGAGGCCCCTAGGCGGAGCCTTGGGGAGCTCCAGAATTGAAAGGCTGGGCGCAGGAGGATGATCTCCTGGAGTAGACAAAACAGGAAGGGTCAAAGGAAATTCAGGAAGAGGTGGTATCACTGAAGCCTGTATAAGAGGGTGTTTCAAGGAGGGAGTGGCCAGCAGGGGCAGGTGTCTGTTAGGCTAAGAGATAGGGAAGCCATTGGTGACCTTAGCAAGCCATGTTTGGGAGAGTGACCACAACCCAGATTGCAGTGGGGGGAGAGACAGGGGGAGGTGGAACAGAGTAGCTAGTGTAGACAACTCCTTTGGGGAGTTTGTGTGAGGTATAGGAGTAATCACCTATCATTCTTTGTGGTTGCCCAGTGACTACAGCATCTCCTTATGTTTGGAGAATTCCCCACCTATGAATTGCTGAGAAACAGAGCCTGCTTCCTTCTACACATGAAGAAGGTGCCAGATGGACAGTACTTGTCTTTCCAACTGACCTTGAGCTGGAATGAGCATAGGACAGGGCTTTTCCTTCAGAATTGTCACCCCAGACTCGAAATCAGGAGCTAGTGAAGCACAAGAGGGAGGACACGGAAGAGTATTTTCTGAGAGCAATGGTGGCTGTAAAAGAAGAGTTCCTGGGCTAGCACAAGCAGCAGAGCTGGCGACAGTGGTGTGAGTGGGGCTCGCCATGGCACCAAGGGAAAGCGGAGTAGGGGTGGTGGTCATGGTGATGGTGGTAGGGGGTAGTCATGGTGGTGGGGTGGTAGTTGTGGTGATGGTGTTGTTGGGTGTTGGTATAGGTATTTGGTGTTAGTGGTGATGGTGGTGATGGTGGTGATGGTGGTGATGGTGGTAGTGGTGGTGGTGGTGGTGGTTATAGAGGCAGACCCAGACGGTTTCCCCATCTTCCTGTCAATTCTGTAAGTCAACCAAGTATTCATCTACTTACCTCTCATCTATGTATGTATCTATAATTTTCTAAATCGACTTCATTGAGGTACAGTTCAATGAGTTTTGAAAAATGTACACACCTGTGTGACCAATTCTCTAATCAAGAAATAGAACACTTCCATCGCTCCAAAAAGTTACCTTTGCCCCTTTGCAGTAAATTTCTTCCCCCTCCAGGCCCAGGTAACCACTTACTTGTTTCTATACCTATAGTTTTGCCTATTCTAGAGTTTTATACAAATTCAATCAATATTGCTATATCTGACTTCTTTCCCTCAGCTTAATGTTTTTGGATTCATTCATGAAGGTGTATGCTTACCTAAAGTAAACATGTTTATCCACAGCAGTTCATTCCTTCTTGCTGCTGGGTCATATGCTACTTTATTTAACATACTGCAGTGTGCTTATACACTCACCTGTTGGAGAATATTAAAGCTGTGTCCAGCTTTTGGCTACTATGAGTAAGGCTGCTATGAACATTTGTGTACAGGTCTTTTTGTGAACATATGTTTCAATATCCTTTTAATCAGTTCCATTTTTGCTTAAATCAGCAAGAGCTGGCTTCTGTTACTTGTAGCTAAGAGATCTGGCTGCAATAGAAGGAGAGAAAGGAAATTAGCTGGCAACTGGAAGGGGATGTTGGGTCAAGGAGAGGATTTTATTTTTAAGATATAAAAGACTTGAACATGCTTAAACATGGATGCCCATGATCTGGTTGAGAGGGAGCTGTTGAGAGAAGAGAAAATTGATCCCGTGAAGCCCTGCAAAGGAGGGGGTTGGAGGGTCCAAAGCCCAGGTGGTAGGAATTCTTTGGAAGGGAGCACAGGCAGGGCTCTGAGTGGAGCAAAGGGAAATAGTGAGACAAGGCAGGTGGGTATGGAGGGAGGGTAGCAGGAAGTTGGGGGAGCTTTCATCTGAGGGCTTTAACTTTCACAGGGAAGTAGGCGGTAAGGTAACATACTGAGACTGAAGGAGGAGACAGGGTGTCAGAGGTCTGGGGACAGGGGCGAGTATGCAATGGCCATTGCAAGGAAGGCAATAGGGTGCTGATCGGAGAAGTGATAGCAGTGACGGGCAGCATTAAGAACCCAGCTGAGGCTAGTGACTATGACATGGAGTAACACCATGGGGATCCACTGTTGACACCCCGGCAGAGCTGAGGTGCTCGGAGGCAAGCCGGGGGAATGGGCTGAGGGCACGGACGATTCTTCCAAGAGTTAGGGAGCTGCACTGAAAATCCTTGCCCTACTCCCAGGATCTAACACAGCGCCCCACATGTGGCAGGTTAAATATTGGTTGAATGGATGAATGAGTTTAGAGCGCATGGGGAATTAATGCTTAGCACTGGTCTGGTACAACCTCCCCACTGTATAGAAGAAAAACCTGACATGCAGAGAGGGGAAGGGACTTGGCCAAGGTCACACAGGCAGAGATGGGATTTGCCCTCAGTTCTGTCTGATCTCAAGTCCAGAGCTTTCTTTTTTTCTTTTTTTCACTTACTTGTGACATGTTTATTGTCTCTCCTTTCTCATAGAAAGTATGCTACATGATGTTAGCAGCCTCTCTTTCTAGTTTGCAACTTATAGTCAGCACTGAGCACAGTGCCTGGCACAAAATTGATGCTTAATAATTTTGATGAGTGAATGATTTCGTGATCTAATTCAAGCATCACATCCTTTGTAAAGTGTTTGCTGTATACCTTATTAAATTCTTTCTCATCACAATGATGGCGCTTCCTATATACAATTGTATTGTAGTCGGCTTAATCAACTCGTTGGTTTCTTTTTGCTTCTTTTTTTCACCAGCTCAAATGTTTTTATTTTTATTTATTTTTATTTTAATTTCAGAATATTACAGGGTACAAACATTTTGGTTACGTAAATTGCTTTTGTAATTTGTCCAGGGCTCTTTCCACGACCTCTGCAATCACTGTTGACTGAATGGACAAAGATCTGTGTTCAAACAAAGGTCTGTGTTCCTGTCTCCACTAGTGGCTGTCCACAAGACTCTGGGCAAGTCACTTAGGTGCTAGAAAGCATTATTTACTCCATTTTATAGATGTAGATACTGAGTCTCAGAGATGTTAAACGGGAAGACTAGGACTTTGTAGCTGGGAACAGGTAGAGCAGGGATTTCACACAGTCCCTGATTTAGCCAATGCTTATTGGGTCCTGGGGTAGATTAAATTTTTGGTCCCAAGTCTTCACTCCACCGTAGTAGGATTACACATCCACACTCTTTGCCATGTACTTTTGCAGTGAGGGAGGTGTACTTCCTCCCCCCTCTTGAGCTTGGCCATATGACAGTAGAGAGTTAGTTGGTGGTGTGACATGGCAGAGGACTTTAGGGAGCTTGTGTTTTGGTGATTGCCACAAGAAGCACATGCTCTAGAAAGCCACTGTCCCTTCAGCCTGCCCCAGAATGCACATACATGGGCCAGACCTGAGCCCAGCTGCAACCTGGAGCCCAGCCAGCTGCCCTTCAGTGCAGACACTGTCACTCCACTGAACCCAGATTAGAATAGCCACGCTGACGTTGACCTGCAGTCAACTCCTGAGCAGAAAAACAAATGCCTGTTATCATAAGCCACTAAGTTTTAGGTGGTTTGTTATGCAGTATTATTGTAGCAATTGCTGACTGATAGAGGACCAGGTCCTATTCTAAGTGCAGACTTGGGTTACAGAGATGAATCAGACGTTATCTCTCTTTTTAGGAGCTCACAGTTTATTGGAGGTGGGGGTGGCATCGCTTGAGTTTTTTTAAAATCAAATTCTAATTTCTAAAATTCCTATCTAAGAGGCAAATGCAAATTTGCTCAATGATTTTTTTTTAAGGGCACCCTTAGATTATTCTTGGAAGATGAAGCTGACAAAATTTTTAAAAAACTTGCTGAATTTCTGTAGTGTACAAATGACAGAATCTGTTTTGTGATAACAAGAGGCAGGTGACTGGGAAGGTGACGTTATTGGATGATGTCATCAAACAGTGCATTTAATGGGCCCAAAGACAAACATCAGCAACTGGTTTAACGAATAAGGTTAACTTGATTCTCAATCCTAGAGTTGTGTAAAAAGGTGGATGTTAATGATTTGACCAGTTTATTACTTTTTTCTCAATGAATAATAATAATGCATGTGAAAACATGTTAATTTTCAAAGTGCTTGAAGCAATTTTCAATCAAACATGAGTTTTTGCTGAGGGTTGAATCCACTGGACGAATCCACGGCTGTGTGAGCTCCCACATACAGACCATCATGTGGGCTCATTCACCCGGAGTGAGAACACCTTGCCTCCGTGGATCTGTCCTGATGTTCAGTAGGGTAGCCCAACTGATTGATCTTATTAAAATATAAAAATAGTGACTTTAATGTTTAGAAAGCTTGCTTTTGACTGGGGGTCCACTCCCACAGGGCCAGGAAGAACGTTCTTCACTTCAGGTCCCAGCCCCACCCTGAGCAGCAGGTGTTACTCGTCTGGGGTCCCCAGGGCCCTGCCACGCCTGATGCAGAGTGTGCACCTTGGATCTGGCCAAAGGCTCCATCCCCGAGTTGGGGTCTGGGACCAGGCCTCCAGTTGGCCTATAATTATACATATCTCATTAAATATGTGACCCTTATCTCACCACAAGCAGAGCTTTGCAACATTCACAGCACAAACATTTTTTGAGAGCTGGTTTTTTAAAAAAAATAACTTCGGACTTTCATTTGGGGATTGTTTGAGCCATACCCTGGAATGAAAATTATACCCAGCTTACTATGTAGTTAACACAATCATATTTAATTGTTCTAAAGTGCCGCATCAGTGCATTCTGATGTGGGCCTCCGAGCCTCCCTACAGATGAACTAGAAAGCGTGGGAATGGCTGCCCTGGTACCTGATGGCAGAGTCCTGCTGTTGGTCTGGTTTGATTCCTTTTCTCCTTGCCCTGCCTGGTGCTGCTTGTGTGGCCCACTCCAATGGCCTGGTTGCTGAATGTACCTGCTTATTGATCCGGTTGGACTCAGCGGGGTACCAAGAGGGAATAACTTTGATTTTTTTCCCAACCACCCCCTTCAACTGGCTATATGGCAGACCCTCTCCCCATCCCTGGAGGAGCTCTCTTGTAGATCCAATAGCTTTCCCTGACACTGTCAGGTATTAGGAGAGTCTCCTTTTCATGTGCAAAAAATTCCCATCTGATCAAAATCAGTCTAAATTTCTCACCAAATTCAACGTGTTTGTTTATCCCTGCCTTAGAGTAATCCCAAACCTCTTGCCCTCTCTGGAAGCTGCTTCTGGCTCCTGCAAGGGTGGGTAGGGAGGTGGGATGCCCTCTGTGTGGGATGTCCAAATGCTGGCCTTTCTCTGGTTGGGGCTTCTGTGTGGGTTTTTTCAGAGCCACTGTGCTCTTCCTGGTGTGGGTCCTCCCTGGCTGGCAGCTTCTGCTCTGACAGTGCACTCCCGCTGCCTCATGCCCCTGCAGACCCCCGGCCTCAATCTTACCCATCGGTTGAGTTGGCTGGTTGGGGCAACGTGGGGGGTGGGGGTGTGTATGAGGTTCTGAACCAGTTTTGCTCACCCTCGGCAAGCCCTGCAGGGGTGGACTGGCTCCCTTCTTCCAGATGGGGACACGCTAGCTTTAGCTTTGAGGCCTCAGCTGTGACTTGCAGAGACCAGAAGAAGTTCCAGGTAACATCCTGTTGTGCAAGACATTAGTTCCTTCAACTCAAATGCTCAACTTTTATCTTAAGTATAGAAGAATGGTTACGCCTGCAGGTTCTGGGGTGTGACACTGGCTGGACAAATCATAACCTCTCAGAACCTCAGTTTCCTCATCTGTAAAGCAGGGACAATGGTCTTTACTGTCAGGGATGTTGTGAAGATTGAATTATTCTTTAGGTATCAGGTGGCGCACAGCAAGACCTCAATAAATGCGAGCACTTATTTGTGCATTTCTGAGGAGTCCTCACTTCCTCCATCCCAGAGTGGATGTCAGTTCTTCTTGCTAATCCAGGCACAGCTCCCTCCTGCTATTTGCCTGGCCTGTGGGGCTCTCTTTGATAATAGCACTAAATGTATTTGGAGCATCACTATCTTATTCATACCTCACAACAACCATGCAGGATAGATATTATCATCATTCCCACTTACAGATAACAAAACTGAGACTCAAGGAGGTTGAGTCACTTATACAGGGTCAAACAGTATAAATAGCAGAACCAGGATTTGACCCCAAGCCTGTCTAATCCCAAAGCCTGCATGTTCTACCACTCATTTTGCCTCCTTAACCAACTTGCTCTTTGTCCTATCTCTTTGTTCCCTTTGCCAACAGCAACTCTTCTGCACTCCATGGACATAAGAGTGGATCCCTTTGAGTGAAGTCATGTCCTGCTTGGAGTGCACCCTGGAAATGGATCCCCCACTGCCCAGTAGAATGCCACTTCCTGGGTTGCATAATAACAAATATACCCACAGCAGCTTTGTAGAGGTAATATTGACTCCATCCATTTCCTGTCTACTGTTATTTAAACTATATAAAGTTGCCATTTGCATGAAAAGCATCCAGTTACTATTGATTCAGTATCTGCCAGGTGCCCAACACTGGATTAGTCAAGGAGGGGAAAGTGTTTTCTGATCTTAAGCCTAGAATCAATCTATTTTAAGAGATAAGACATAAAAACTTTCCAGCAATTCCAAGATATATGTGGTAAATACTTGTGAAGGGGTACAGGACGTTAACACCAGAGGAACTCAAAGGAGAGACTAGTTTGGTGGCTGGGTGGGTAGAGAGGGGTAGGGCCTGGGAGAGGAAGTCACATAAGGCTTCCTGGAAAATGTAGGGCTGGTGCTGAGTCTTGAAGGCTGGGTAGAATTTGGAGAGGTGAAGGTGAGAAAGACGTGTTTGGTGTGTTTGCAGCAGAGAGCGAGCAGGGGCCCGCAGAGGCAGGAACCCAGCATGGGTGCAAGGACACATTCTTCCAAAAGAGTCTCTCTTTTACAACCGTGCGCCTCTTTGCTCCCTGCGTGGGGATTTTTATGACTCCATCCATCTGTTTGCAGTCAGCCTCAGGTTTGCTTTGAAATTCAAAAGCTGAAGGGGAAGTGTTATATTGGAGCCAGAGCGGCAAGCTGGGCAGCTTTCTCTGAGAAGGAGGGAGTGGCCTCATGGAGCATAAACCACTGCAGGCAAAGCACCTCTTCTTGTTGGCCTGAGTCCCTGTGAAGTATGGGACCGGGAGTGTTTAAAGGGTGGTGGACGACCAGCCAGGGGAGGAGCTGCTGGCACGGGCCTGAGCTGGCAGCCTTCGTGCCCCCCAGCAGGCAGCACATGAGTGTGCGTGGCCAAGCGCGGAGATTCACGGGTCCTTTGGCGGGGGCTTTGTGCCTGATCCGGAGCCGTCCTCTGTTTGTTTCTCTTTCCTGCTCTGGCAGACGGGCCTGGGCCCGCTGGGAGAGTTGGCTCAGCCCTCCATGCCTCCTGAATTCCCTGGCCCAGCTACTACCCCTTGCATTCCTTAGGAGCCTCAGTGTCCCAGAGAGACAAGATTTTTTCCATCCTCTCAAATAAAAGGCTTTTAGTGACAGTCATTGACCAAATCCAAGATCCACAGTCTGGACTTCCAAGTCCTGCTCCAGACCCCCCACTTCCCTCAGCCTCAGGTGCCCTAAGACCACATTCTAGCTAACGTGCGTGACCTGCCCCGGCACCTCCCCTAGCACGTCTCTCCACGCCCTTGGTCATTCATGTGGCCACGAGAGGTCCACAACCCCCCTTTTGAAAATGCTCCTGGTGGCTCCCTCTTAGTATGTCCACACCCCACACTCCAGGGCTGTCTTTCCTGCCTCCCCTTCCAAATACCCCCCAGCTTGCTTTCCATGCCATGACCAACCGCTTACCCTGGCCGTGCCTTCGTGCCTCTGCTCGGATGTGTGTGGAATGCTCTTAACATGGATCTGGAGCTTCTTAATGTGGCCTGGACAAGTTAAAGGGCCCCTTTGAAAAAGAGTCAAGCTGCCAGGCTGGCAACAACTATTTAGTGGGCTTTAGTATTTAATGCAAATTAATTTTTCAGAAGGAATGCCTTCAAAGCCTGGGGGTTGAATTAAGAAGTTGGAAGGTGGAGATCTTGAAATTCTAGCCTGTCAAAATTAGAAGGCTCTTTAAAGATCATCTGCTCTAACTCTTGCATTTTTCAAATGGGGAAACTGAATCTCAGTGAGGGGATATCATTGGCCTAATGTTATTTGTGAAGTGGCAAGACAGAACTGGAACACTGTTTGGGGCCTGAATTAGCCATCATCTTCCAGTCACACCATTTGGAGTCCCTGAGTGAAGGTTGGGGGATTGTGGAAATTCAGGGCACATGCTTCTTTCCTCTTTCAAGAACCATGATATCATGCATTAATGTAGATTTTACAGATACGAAGCACTTCAGATCTGTTGTCTGAGTTAATCGCTGTTACAGCTATAAATTAAGCCAACCTTATCCCCATTTCCCAGGTGAGGCAAATGAGACTGGAGGTTAAGTGACATGCCCAAGGAAGAATAACCACTAAGTAACCAAAGAGGGTCTTGGGCCCAGGGCTGTTGCTCTTTGCAATGTATCACATTATCTCCTATTCCTCGAAAAATGTTATCCTTTTAAGGAAAATCATGCAGAAAAGGCTGGGGTAGAAAATAGAATAAATAGACTTTAGCTCCAGGTCCCAGGGACTGGTACCACATCTCAGTACTTTTCATTCCTCATCGTGGGAAGAAACATGTAGAGCAAGGGCTTTCCACCCTTTCAGATCCAGAGTCCCATTTTATTACAAATATGTTAGAGTGCCCCTTCTGTACTGAAATGGTGTCTATGGATAATATAACACACCTACACATGTGATTTTTAAAAAATTAATTTAATGCCCTAATTGTAAGAAAAAAGAAATAGTAGCTTATAATAAAATAATATGTAATACAGGGTACTGATACTTGGGCATAACAACACTTGCACACATAATGCCGTACTCAAAAGTTTGCACTGAATTGTTGAGTCACTATGAATATGACAGCTAAAATACAGAGGGGTACAGGTGTGTGTTGCTCTGACACCTCAAATACACAGGCAGTGTTGTCACTAAGGTGGTGTTCAAAATTGGCGAACAATTCCTGGTAAAGTCCAGAACAAAACAAAGTACATTCTTTTCTCAATATACATGCCCATTGCACTCCTCTAAGATCCAGTGTATATTAAAATTTTGCAAACAAATACTATGTTTATATAAAATAGATTTAGGTTCTAGGTTCAGATAATTACAAATGATTTTTCCCCTCTAATGAATGTTTGGCAAGATATACAAAAATTGTGCAGGATGGGGGGGGTAATTCTTTGTATGGGACTCTTAGCAGGTCAGTAAGCATTCCTGACTCATGACCACAAACAGCTCCCCCTGCCCCCCACAACTGTATGAAAGCCAAAAATGCCCCCACAGATTTCCAAAACATCCTCTGGGTGGTGATACTACCTCTGCTGAAAAACAGTGATTTGGAGATTTTCTCTTAGAAGCCAGGTGTAGAAGAGGGAAGGCTCAGACCTGTGTTGTACCTAGATGTTTGCATTTCTTTCAGTTTTGCTTTTAATGAACATAATTTAATACCAATCTTGGATGGTACTTAGTCTTCAGCTTAAAATTAATGAAATAAATATTAATTTTATGCCCTCTATTTCAAAGACTCTGTTCACTCAGGGGATGTAAAAATGAGCAAGACCTGACTGAGCTCTGCATGCAACAGGCTTTGCCTTTTAAAAAATTTTGAGGGTGATAAGACATACAAAAACCACAATCTAAGACTGGATGCAAATAAAGCTTGGGGTTTCAGAAGAGGTACAAATGTGAGGCTGGGGGACTAGGGCGGACTGCTCTAAGGAGGTAGAAATTTAACAAGGTCTTGTGAGAGCGGGAGGCTGCATATCTCTAGTTGGGAGCACAGTGCATGGTGCAATGTAGGCTCTTATTCTTTGCTGAATGAATGTTTTGTTTTGTTTTTGACAAGTCTACATGTGCCCAGTTCTGAGCATGGGACCTAGCACCCTGCAGGCTCAGGTTTGGGGAGTGGAAGGTTTTTGAAGCCAAGGTGAACCAGACTCTTTGTCCTAATGTTCTGTGACTAGGTGAGCCACAGTGGGCTGAGGTGAGGAGGGGGGCCTGGGAGTCCAGAAACCCGCATCTGCCTCCAACTTGCAGCACCAAGAGGCCTTGGGTGGGTCTGCCTTTGGTGGTCCCCTTATCTGTTCAGGGCTCACCTTTGGGCCTGAGCCCAAAGGTGAGCCCTGTCCTCTCTGGCTCCCACCTTCAAGCCTTGCTCCTTGGGATCACCCTTTACAGCCCAAGGCCACAGCCTGAGCGGCACTGCCCCCTGGTGGCAGCTGCCAGCCGGCAGGAGAGCCAGCGCCACCTTCCAAGTCCAAACCCCTGCCGGGGCTGGCTGGAGCGTCTAGTGCCTGTGTCTTTGGGCATGGCTGAAGTGGGCCACTTGCAGAGGGGCTGGGGAAGGCAACTTCTCAGGGCACTCCCGGTCGTGCTGCCAGTGCCCTGCCAAGCCGGGACCACGTGACTTCATGTGTCATTCTGTTGCTGGGACCGTGGGGCACAGAGGGCGGTGGGATTCAGTAAATACCCTCCTCCCTCATCATCTTCATCATCATTACCACCACCATCAGCAAAGGACTCCAGGCACTTAGGTTCTACAAAGCACAGGCACATCCACGTTATCCTAAGTCCTCATGGTAACTGTGGGTGGAGGTTACCCTTTTCCATTTTATTGATGGGAAAACAGACTCAAGGGGGGAGGTGGAGGGGGAAGAGATGGCCCCAGGGCATCAGGCTTTCCCTCTACATCACCCTACTCCTCTGTTCTAAAGTGGCTTGGCTCCCTGCTGCCCACAGGGCAATGTCCCAGTGCCTCCGCCTTTGGTTAACCCAGGCCCGCTCTGGCCTGTCCCCTCAGTGGCTGCTGGGAACCCTGCCTTCCACCAGGCCCAGATGCTGTGAAGCCTCCAGCTGCTGCGGCTGTTTGATGACCCTCCACCTGCGCTGCTGGTCCTTGCTGCCTACAGGGGCAGCAGTAACAGCTAACACGCATATTGGGCTTTGGTTTCCAAAGCACTTTGACATCAACGATCTTATTAAAACCTCAGGGGGGAAACCTGTGCCAGAAGTATTTTCATTATCCCCACTATAGAGGTGAAGAAAATGAAGCTGAGAGAGGGGAAGGGGGCAGGGCCCAGGCCTCCTGAGAGCCGCGCACAAGACCCTGACTGAGCCTGGGGAAACTTGGGGCAGGGGTGGAAGCTGAGGGGCTGCTCTACTGAATTTGGGGAGCCTGGCTGGCCCTGGAAGCAATCTGTGTTTTCCAGTCTCCCTGGGAGGAGGCCGCTTGCCCCGAGGAGCTGACTCCAGCGGCCCCTGCGTCCTGCATCCTTGTCCCAGGCCCTAGTTTGCGCTGTGGATCCCAGCTGGCCTCCTAGATCCCACTGCTGCTAGTCCTGCCTCTCTTCTGCAACTCTCCGCCCCCACCCAGGCCTCTTCCAAGGATTCCCTTTCTCTCTCTCCTGCACTGCCAGCCTCTCCTGTCTCTGTCTCTCTCTTGGTCCCCCCTTCTCTGTGTCCTCACACCCTCTCTGTCTTATCTCCTCCTGTGTTCCTCACCTCCGCCCTTGGTCACCACCCTTCTCAGCCCCCTGTCGCCCTTCCCGGGTCTCAGGGAAGAGGAGGTGAGGCAAAACTAGGAAGGGATGTCTGGGAGCCTGCATGTCTCCAGCCCTTCCTTGCCTGGGAACTTACGTCTTCAGGTTGGAAATTTTATTGCTCTTTTTCTGTGGCTGATCAGGGAGGAAGAAATGAAAACAAACACACAAAAAAAGAAAGCACAGAAACTATTTTGCAAGCCCAGAACTGACTGACATGAAACAGGATTTTATGAATATTTTCTGAAAATAATTTCATTTTACAATGCCATAACTGTGGCCAGCCCAGCGTGGCTGGCTTGCTTGCTGCAGTGAGCAACATCTGGAGTCCCCAGCCCAGCCCAGCGTGGCCCAGATTCTGTCCTGCTGGCCAGGCCGGGTGCTCCCTCTGCTGTGGCAGCCCTCAAAGGTAGTGGCGAGGCGGGGCATGGGGCTTCCTGCCCAGCTCAGAGGGCCCTGCAGCTCTCATATCCCTTAGCTCAGGGAAGCCTGAGGGAGGTCTAAGCTTATTATTTCTCTACCTGTAGCCCAGATGTGGCCAGGATATCCTTACGTCAAAGTGCCTGGTTGAGATCGTCCAGGACTCCATACTCCTGGACAGGTCCTGGACGGCTGGGTCCAAGCCCTTCCAGAGCTCCTGGATCCCCTGCAGTCACACAACTGCAATCTTGGCCTCCAGCTTGCTGCCCCTGCTTCACCCACCCTATGTCCACTCAGATGTGAAAATCAGCCCCTTCCATGGTCCTCCCATCCCAAATCTTCACGGGGAGTGGAGACCCGCGGAGACGGGCAGAGCAGCGGGTCTCATGGCAGCTGTGCCAATGACTACCATCTGCGGGTCTCCTCCCCGTGAGGAGACGTTGTGTCTCCTTCAGCTTCTCCCCATTTTCCTATCTCCTCCCTTCTTGTCCGTCTCTCCTTACTCCTTTCTCTTGCTCTCCTTTTCAGGGGCAAATGATAAAATCCCTCCCCTGGTCATAAAGAATAGCTTCCCTCCACCTCCTTTGAGTGGCAGAAGGTGGTTTTCCTTCCTACCTAGACCCCCTCCCCCCACGGAGGCAGCCTTCCAAACAAACAGGTTGCTCTTTCTAAAAGGAATTTTAGTGAATGCAATTTGCTCCACCTCCTTTCATGCAAATAAGGAGGTCCAGAGGGGCAGAGCTGGGCCACACAGCAGGCCACAGACACGCTGGGACTGGAACCCAGGGCCTGTGGTCCTCTCCCGGGAGTCCGCCTGCTGCAGGACTGCTGGTGCTTCTGGGGGATTAAGATGTAGAACCCAGTGTTCAGGGGTAGGAGAGAGAGGCCTCATAGGACATGGGAAGATAGAGAGGGAGGGAGCACACAGGAGAGAGAGGTCAACAGAGAGAGAGACCAAGACAGAGGGAGACAGACTGCCAGCCAGCCTGGTGGGGATCCCTTGTCCCTCAAGAGTTCCCAGCCCTGTTCACACCTCCCATGTTGAAGAACTTGCCGCCTCGTGTCTGGTTCTGGGAAGCTCTTCCCTTCACTGAGCTGAAACCCACCTCCCTGTAACTTCCCCCAAGGGCCCAGCTCTGAGCTCTGTAGCTATCTAGAGAGGCCTCCTGTCTTGGGCAGCCTTACAGAGGTCTATGGCTGGGATGGGGTCTCCCTGACACTAACAATCTATTATCAGACGAAGCATCCAGTTTCTCCCCAGAAGAGCACTTCAGTAGGAGCCAGCTCAGAGCAAGGGGCTCTGCCTGTCGGGTAGGAGGGGCTGGGGCGGGCTCCCAGTTAGGAGGTGCAAACACTCCAGTGGTGTACCCGGTACACTTGGGCATCCCCTCTTGCCACCTGCTGCCATATGTCCCCTCAGCCACCCGTTCCATCATATCTGAGACCCCATTTCTGAGCTACAGCTTATTCTCCAGGGAGTACTTGAACTGAGGCCTAGGGGCCCCAAGGAAGGGCAAGGGCTTACTCTCCCACTGAGCTGCGGGGTGCACCCCTGGAGCCTCCTTCCTGTGTGTGTGAGGGGCTGAGAGCACAGGGGTCACTGGCCACAGCAGGAATCCTCCCACCGTTGATTTCAACCCCTAAGGAGCATGATGGGGGGTGGGAAGTGGGGCAGGGCTTTTTCTCTGGAGCTTTGCCCGGAGTCAGGCGGGTGGGACAGAGCTCTGGACAGGTGCTGGGGCATGGAAGAGGCTTACTGTGTTGGGCCTCAGTTGGGTCCTGACTTCACCGGCCTGGCCTGTGAAATGTGTAGGCTGATGGCTGCCCCGCCCACCTCAGAGGCCACAGCCCACACGCCACAGCACAGGATAGCTGGGTAACAGGACAACAGGCTTGGAGCTGGACTACTTGGGTTTCAATCCTGGCTCCGGCATTTACAGGCTGTGTGATCATAGTCAAGTTACTTAACTCCTCTGTGTCTGTTACTTCATCTGTAGAATGGAGGTAAGGAAGAACAGTTGTGAGGATTGAATGATTTCATGCTTATAAGTGCTTAGAACATTGTCTGATACATAATAAATGCTCAACAAATGTTAGCTTCCTGTTGCATTATTATTTCCCCTATGTGGCAGTGGGGCCACCACGTGCAGTCCACATTGCTGATAGTAGGAGCTAGAAGAACTCATTAGCCATGGCCAGAGAATGCCTCTGGTGATGGCTTCTGGGGTTTTAGAAACAAAGAGACCTCTTCCACTCCACACTTTTCAGTGACTTGTACCCCTTACCCTCAAATTCTAATGACTAAGTCTCTCCCTGGTCGAACATGCAGAACGACACCTTGTGTAGATCCCAGCCAGCTAACACTTGACGGTATGAAGTGCTGTGATTGATATAAAAGATATAACATATTTTATCTGAAGTGCATCACTCTCCCCCAAGTTCCTGCTATATATAGTGTCTATATGGTCTATATAAACCAGTACAGGTGGGGCTGACCATACAGAGGTGCACACCCATGGTCTTGGCCCTGGGAGGCCATGGGGATGGGTGGGCATGTGCAGATCATCTCAGCACAGCCTAAGTGCTGCAACGAACAGGGAGCTGTGGGGACAGAGGGGAGGCAGGGCTGACATGACTTGGGGCAATGTCAGTGGGTGGTGAAGGGTGGGGTGAAGTTAGAAAACACTGAGGCTGGTGGAAATTTTGGAGTGTTGAATCCTGGGAGAGGAATTGGTGAGAGGTAACGTTTATGCAGGAGACATGGGCACGGACCAGATCTCAGAGGGCCTTGTGACCTCTGTCAACAACACTGGGGGGACACTGAAGAATTTTAAAAGCAGGGGTGATGCACGGTCATTTTTATGGTTTGTAGAACTCACTTTGGCTGAGGGGAGAGTAGTCTGGAGGGGACATGGCGATAGGTGGCAGTGGCTCTGATGAAGGCCTGGATTGGTGGAGCAATGGGGGGGGACCGAGGTGGCAGAATGGGTGAGGGAGCACCAGCAGGTCTTGGTGAGCAAGGGAGCAGGGGAAGGGGGCCTGAGGGTGAGCCCCAGGTTCAAGCCATGGTTAAAGCCCCCAGCAGCTCCTTCTCTGCATTTGCTGGCCTCTTAATCCATTGGGCCCCGGCTCAAACCACCCTCCCAGACACTGCCCCATTCTCTGCAGGTAAAAAGGGCCCATCCCGGGTCCTCTGCTCCACTGCCTCAGGCCTTGGCCTCACAGCAAAGGTAACTCCCCAAACATTCCCTGGCAGGAGGGCAGCCATCACACACAGAAACACCGAGCCGTCAAATTCACAGTGTCTTTTATTAATATATTATGCTACAAAAATATTTTTGGCAAAATAACATTAATAGCATATTTCTTTGTCTTCTATTATACTCTTAAAGAACTCTTCATGATAATTCACAGAGGTGAGGGGAAGGGGTGATTAAAGAGCAACATTGCGAACACCTTCCAAATACATTAAGATCTGAAGCTCGTGTCACACAGTGAGTCAAATTGGGGACCATCTGCAGTCTCTGGAGGCTCAGGAATGGGGCAGCGGCTCTGGCCTCCCCTCATCTGGGCTAGAACCTCCTTTGGCCAAGAGTCAGCCCCTGCCCACCCCAGCCACCAGGGACCCAAGGTGTCTGAAAGTGTTTGTCCCTGGCAGCTCACAGGAAACATCTCAGACTGGGATCCTGTTCAAAGCCCACTCTCCCTATAGGAGGACTTGGGATGGAGGGGGCCTTCAAGGCAGGCTACTGTCACCTTTCCTGCCTGCCACATGCTTCCAATCCCGTGGCAGCCTGGGGTCTTGGGAGGAAAGTCAAGTGCTGAGCCTGGGAAGGGGCCACACTGCACCTTCATGGAGCCCCAAGATTGTACACGTCACCCCCCTCCCCTGCCCCAGCCCCAGAACAGCCCGGGCAGGAAACAAGGTCTCCATTAGACAGATGAGGAAATGAAGGCTCAGAAAGGGGCAAGGGCTTGCCCAAGGTCACCTAGCAGCATGGACAAGGATGCAGAGTACCTCCTGAAAGGAAGAACCATGCTCCCATGTGGAGCAAGGGTGGGGAGAGCTGACATTTCCTGGAAAGGGCCAGGTGGGGGCTCAATCAGTTCTCTTGAACTCTCTTTTCTTTCCCCCAGGGTCAGAGAAGCAGAGAGGGAGGGAGGTCTGGGGTGGGGCTGGGGGCCTGGGGTCCAATCTGCCCTCTCCTACCTCCCAGAAGTCCCCCTGCCCGGGGACAGCAGGCAAGCCTGCCAACTCACAGCGGGCCAAGCTGGGTTGTAAGAAGCGGGGAGGGGCCGGGAGAGGTGGTGGTGGTGGTGGGGGGAGACTGGACTGATTTCTGAACCTTGCTGGTTTAGACAGCCAGCCGGGGTGATATTTTTTTTTTTGGCTCTTTAAATGAATTTTTGGAAAAATAACAATGTTCAAAGAACCTGAGCAATACAGAGCCGGGAGTGACCCTCGATGTCATCTCCACCAGTCCCCTGCCAACTCTCCCACCACATCTGTAGCCAGGAACACCTCTCCTGACAGGAAACTCAGCACCTTGGGGGCCCTGGTCCATACTCAGACAACTTTGGCTTGGTGAACATTATTCCACTAGCAGAGCCAAGGTCTGCTCTTTCCTCCTTTCCTGCCTTCATTCCTTTCTTCCTCCCTCTCTTTGTGCTTCCTTCCCTCCCTCTTTCCCTCTCTACACACCTTTTGAGCACCACCTTTGGTTCAGATGAAGATACAAACACAAACTCACATGACCCCTCCATCGAGTTGCTCACAGCCCAATAGGGGAGCAGATACACAACTAGACAGCCACACCACTGGGCAATGGGTATCGGGATAGATGCTAAGGAAAAACGGAGGAATCAGGAGGTGCTTCTGGGAGGAGGTGCTATCTGAGTTGATCCTCAAAGGATGAGCAGTTGCAGGGGAAGTTCCCTTTCTGGGAGCTTCCTGGGATAGGGAACATCCTGTTTATTCTAGAAACGACTGAGATTCAGGCTGGCCAGGTACAGAGTAGGAGAGAGAAGACACGTGGCTGGGAGGTCAGCAGGGATAGATCACAGAGGGTCTAGAATGCCAGGCAGTAGACTTGGGCTCTTATCCCACTGTCACTGAAAAACTATCACCAGTCCCAATTCTGTTCTCTGCCACACAGGATACCACCAAAGCTGCAATTCCCAGATAGAAGTTCTCTTGCCCTTCATGCTGTTTTTAACAAACTTTCCTTTTGGTAGAAGGACTTTTCCTTCTCTTTGGGATCCACTGTGACAGTGGCACTGGGCTGGAGATTGGGCAGGTGAGACAAGGGGCCTGAGCCCCTAGGCTTGCTGGAGTCTAGCTGAGGCCAGGAAGTCGTAGAGGACAGAGCATTTGGTATGAGGAAAATATACTCAGGGTCTTTCAGTGCAAGGACAAATCTGCTCACAGTCAGCACAAGGTTCCAAGCTCCAGATCTTTGACTGTCAGGGTTGGGGGGCCCTTGGCATCCCCTGTAGCTCCCTGGCAGCCCAATTCTTATCCCTCACTGTGGATGATGGGCTCCCTGCCTCCATCTGGCTGCTGGTGCATCAGGTGAGCCACTGGAGGAAGACCAGGAGACATGGCCACTCTGACCTCCCCAGAAAACCCCTTGACTGTGCAGTCAGCTTTCCTGAGAGACCTAGGGCCACGCCAACCTTAGGCATGTTGTCCAGCCTTAGGCAAGTCACTTAACCTGTTGGGTCTCAGGCCTTCTATCTTTCCTGCCTGCCTCAAAGTCAAAGATTAAAGTCCTGAGAAGTGTACACAAAGCTCTCAGAGGAACAGGGGCATTTTATGAGGCTGGGCATATACAATATTTCTAGAAGAAATGTCAGCAGCAGTGGACAGATCATTCCAAAGGTCTGAGTGGCCGCTTATGGAATGGTGGTTCTCTGGAGGATGAGAGAATTCAAGCGGCTCAGCCATGTAGATTCCTGTATATGTGCCTCAGATCCTCGGGGACATAAGTCACCGAGTTGAGTTCATTTCAAACCCTGGCCAGCTGGTGGTCTGCAGGGGCCAGTGAACTTTGGCTCCAGATGTCTGACCACACTGGTCTGGCTCTCCTTTTGGCACATGTCTACCCAATCAGTTGGTCCAGCCATCTTTCTTTAAACACCTGAATGTTCGGTTACGGGAGAGTTTAGCATCCCCCAGTCTTCCCAGACGAGGGATCTGGGAAAGACTAGGGCTGAATCTGCTTGAAGTCAGGGGCCAGGATGGGATAACCCAGGACTGGGCTGCTCGTCTTATCTTGATACTGAGTTCCTCTAGGCCGGGAAAGGTGGTTAGATTCAGCTCCAATACAGAGCCTGGCATTGCGTGTGCTCAATAATTACACACTGCATTAATTTACTTTTTTGGCCCCATGCCTGGCACAGATCTGGGCACATGGTCAGGTGCCTGGACTGTTTATCCAAATGCTTCATCTTTAATTAACCTCAAGCTCCATCTCAATACATCTCATGCCATACTCTGCCCCAAACGAGGGAACCTGGCCTGCGTGTTTCTAATTCCTTTATACTTATCCAAATAGCGCTCTGCACGATCCGTTTGATGTCCAACTTCTGAGCCTGCTTTATAAGTCAGCTAAACCCCTTCCTGCTCAGAAACAGGAAGTCACATTTTTGCCAAGGATAAACTGACTCCAGCCCTGGCCGGGGTCAAGTTCGGTTTAGAGCGTGGTGCCCGTGGGGCTGGCTGGACCCTCTGAAGCAGAGCGCCAGGCTCCTGCCGGGTCTCAAGCTCCAACACGTCCACTGGGGCTGAGCTGAAAAGAATTCAACTGCCTGCCAAGATGCCCGGGGGACCCCTGACCATCCCATGAACTGCCAGAATTGTACCGTCTCAGAAGGGAGACAGCTGCCAAACTGGGCACGATGGCACTGGGGCTGATCAGTCATCACTGCGCCTGCCTGGGAAACCCCTGGTGCAGCTGTGCAGCTTTGGAGAAGTGTCTCCCCTTTCTGGGCCCTATTATTAGTCCTGCTGTCATGTGTCAGGTGAGGGGTCCTTTCCGCTCTCCAGTTCCAAGACTCTGTGACCAGTGAGCCACCAGCCCAGCTGGGGTTCAGGCCTAGGAGTCAGCCTCCTGGGTTCTCTGTCTCCTCAGCCACCACCCTAGGGAGCAGAGGGGCTGGGCCAGTCTGTCTGAGGCTAAGTTGCCTGCCTGACCCCATTGGCTGCCCTGCCCCAGGCCCCCACAGCTGTGCCCCACCCCCGTCCTCTGATTTGGCAGGAAAGCCTCTCATGGGCTCCAGGATTTGACAAGTTAGGGCACAGGACACGTGGCACATGCTGCTGCCAGAGCCCTTTGGCCAGAGGGACCAACATGAGCCTATTTGGCTGGAGTGAGAAGCTTGTGCTGGCCCCAGTTTGGGTGGGATCTGCCTCCCTTGTAGCATCCCTGGCAGAGAGAACATGGCAGAATGTGGACCAGGAGGCAAGGACTGCTTTTGTATCACACTGATCTGGGGCTGCATCCTGGCTGAGGGACTTTCAGCAAGTCCCTTCACCTCTTCAGGAGTCTCAGTTTCCTCATCTGTGAAATGGGGATAGTCACATCTCCCAGAGCTGGCGTGAGGATTAGTGTTGAAGTGAGTGTGCAAAGTGCCTGCCACGCTGCAGGCTTTGGACAAATAGCAGCTCTCATTGCTGTTGTTATTACCACAAGACTCCTAGAGGCCCTAGCCCTAATGTTGCCCTTCTGTGCTCACTCTGTCCTTCAGCCCAGTTGACTCCATTCAGCCGGGACCTTGACAACTTCTCCTTCACCCCAAGCTGGATTAATGATACCAGAGCACAGAGGTCTGGATTCATGTCCTCGCTTCCTTACTTGCTGCATGACCTTGGGCAACCCATCTTACTCTCTTTGGATCTCATTTAATCATCTGTTATGTGGGGCTGGGGACCACTTCCCTCAGCACCAATATCCCACCTCCACCCCACCCCAGTGCTTTGGTTGAAACACTTACCAAGAGCTCTGGAGGGCCAGTTCTCAGACACTTGGGGGTTCAACATAGCAGCATTGTCTTTCCTAAAGCATCTTCCCAGGCCCGGGGATGCATCCAGGGGAGGGGAGGACGGTCAGTATTCAGACCTCTGGCTCCCAAATCCAGCTTCACAAAACCTAAGCCTGTCTGCCTGCTCCTCCCTCTGAGGTCCCCATGGTGGGAGAAGCCAAACAAACCCGGACCCAGGAGGTGTGGGTGATCCAGGAGAAGCCAGTTCAGAGCCACAGTCCGCATGAGGTCACAGGTGTCCCGGCAACCTTGGTTCCCTCCTGGCTCGGCACTGGGGCTAATGAAGGGGTTATAACACAGGCCACATAAAAATAGTTTAATTGGTAGAATAAATACATTTTTCTTTTTTAATATGGACACATATTTTACAAAAGAGCCCCATAGCACTATGGGAAATTAAGATCCTTCTACAAAAAAGAAGATGTAACTTGGGTACAATAAAGCTCTAGTGTTCTAGCTGACCCCGTCTGGCCTGCCCTTGAGGTGTCGGGCACCCCTGGGAGTGGTGGCAGGAGCTGGGCTGTGGCCGCAGATCTCGCGTGGCTTGTCTGGCTCCTCTGCCCAGGGTGGCCGAGGTCAGGAGGGCCCGAGGCTGTGCAGCAGGAAGGGGGCGGCAATGGTGGCAGCGACGGCAGGGAGGAGGCCCAGGGCAGGATGTGAGCAGCCAGGCGCCGAGCTGCTGGCGGGCCCTGGTGGGTCCTGCTGTTGGAGCTGGTCCGAGAGCTGGAAGGGAGGCTTGGCAGTCCCGGTGCTGTGGGTGGGCTGGAGGGGCAGTGGGGGTGGCGAGGCAGTGGTGCTGGAAAGGAGGAAACACGGCAGTGTGACCTATGGTAGCCTCGTCCTGGGCAGAAGTCTTGGGGCTCAGATGTCGCTTTATCAGATCCATTTTTTCTCAAAAAATGGAGATGGAAATAAGGCACTCAGTCAGGGAAAGTGAGCAGGCCAGAGCCACACAGCCAGCCAGGCTGAGCTCCAGAGGCTGTGTTGACCCTACAGTGCCAGGCCCTGGGGGCCGCAGGCCTCAAGTGTTATTGCTCAAGAAAATGGGTCCCAGGCAGAAAGAATTACTGTCAGGGGAGAGACAGATCTGAGCCCCTGGGGGCTGTCAGCCTCCACCCCCGCATACCTACGTACATACACAGGCGCCCTGCTCGCCTGCCGCTCTCCCCTCCCAGACTGCTGACAGGCATGGAAAACAAAGCAAGCAACCCCACTGTTTTCACCGCCTTCACCATCATAACTACTATTTATTTAGCATCCGCTACAAGTTCAGCACTTTTCTGGTCCTCCTGACAAAACTTCAAAATGGGTCTCATCACTCCCTTTCCTCAAATGAGAAAACTGAGGCTCAGAGAAGCTACGTGGTGGCCAGGTCACAGGGGAAAGTGGGGGTGGCACCTCCCTGGGGCAGGAGCCCTGGGGTTTGCTTCACTTTGCACAACCACAGATGTGTTTAGTCAAAGTTGCAGTCCTTCATGAATTTACAAAAACAATCCAGTTTTGGAGGTAGCAGGTGAGATTCTTGGCTCAAGAACGCCTATGTGACAGAGAGTGAGACCGAGGGAAATCAAAGGAGATGTAGTGTAGGGATGAGGTGGCAGGCTGACCTGAGCCAGCACGCACAGGCCTTGGGACGCTGGAGGGAGGGGGTGGCCCCGCGGGACTCAGCACGAGGTTGCTGGCTCAAGTCCAGGAAAGAGACAAATAGGAAATGGAAGAACAGAACGAGAGACAGGGCAAGACAGGGACCGAGGAGGAGAGAGGACAAGCCCATGTGGTAACGGAGAGGGGTCACGAGGGCAGGAGTCTGCCAGGAGACCTGTGGACCAGAGGGACAGGCTCGGGGGTAAAGAAAAGGCTGGGCCCAGAGGCAATCCTGTCCTCAGGGAACCCCAGCAGGAGGGAGGCAGATGAAGACACAGATGCAGGCAGAGGAGCCCACAAACCCTATCACACAGGGGCAGCACAGGGGCAGCGGGCACACAGAGGGGCCCCTGTCCAGTGCGGGGCCAGGGAAGCTTCTCAGGAGAGGGGACACTGCAGCCCTGTCCCTGGACTGGGCTCTGTACACAGCACTTCCATAAATTGACCTTGAATCCTCATGACAATACTATGAGGCAGAGATGGCTGCTATCCCTGTTGTACTTAGGAAGAAACTGAGGCACAAAGAGGTTAAGTAACTTGCTCCAGGACACACAGCAGGGCCAGGATCTGATCTGGGCACACAGTAGGTGCTCCCTTTCAGATGGGTGGGCCAGGAGCTTCCCCCTCCCTGGTCAGCCCAAGGGATAGGTTGGTAGAAATGGGGCAGGGCAGGGCAGTCTCCATGGGGTCTGCAGCGTGGGTGCTTGCATGTGGGGCACTGCCCAGCTTTCCAGCACTTGCCCTACTCCCCGACAGGCTGCTCACTCCCTAGGTTTCCCTGGGCTGCACTTCCTCAGGCTGGGCCCTGAGGTCCTAACAGCTGGCCATAACCACAGTGGTTAGAGCCTGCAGTCATCAGCACCAGAGCTCAGCCCATGCCACTGTCCTGGCCAGACACCTCTCACATAGGCCCTGCTCAGCCTCAGCCTGGGAGCACACCCCTGCCTGCAGAGGGGCTCAGGCTGGACCTTGGCTTGGAATTGGGCATCCAAATGGCCTCTGGGCACCCAGTCCTGGCCTGATGTGTCTCAGTAAAGAGAGGGTCCTCACTCACTGCCCCCACCCCTCCCTCTCTCTTCTACTCTGGTGGTGCTCTGACCACAGAACCCGTTGTGTCCTACACAAGGTCCTTTCCACTCTGGAGTCTACAGGTGTCAGGTATCACGATCTCCTGTCTTTAGGAAGTCTCAGAGGAGATATCAGGAGAGGAGAGAGCAAACTCTTATCCCAGCCAGAGGATGCAGGGATGGTGTTCCTGAGCAGAGTGTGTGTGTGTGCAACCTGAGGGGTGGGCCAGGTGGCTGCCAGGACCCTCACTCACCCAGTCGAGCATGCTGTGCCTCCCACCCATGCCAACCTGCTCTGGCCCGGCTGCCCTCCCCTTTCCCAGTTCTCCCAGCACACACCACGCTCTCAGCCACACCTGCGGTCTTGCGGCCACTTTTTCCTGGAGAGGCCTTCTTTGATCTGTCCTCCAAACCTCAATGCCACCTGGGGTAGTTAAGACTCCCCCAAAACCTTGTACATTTCTCACTGGCTTCACTGTGTCACAGATCTCTATTTATTATACACGGTTTGAATGGGTTTCTATATGTAAAGTGTTCAGAATAGTGCCTGGCACACAGAAAGTGCTATATGTGGTTGACTATTTTTAACATCATTAATATTTCTGTGGCTGTGTCTTTCCCACTAATCACATCCTCCATTTAAGGATCACTTACTCTATGCCGGCAGACATTGCTTGGTGCTATCCATGTGTCATTTGATTATTATTTCCACTTCCAAGATGAGGAAGCTGAGCTTGAAGAACATTAGTTTCTTGCAAGAGACAGGATGTGCACTGGGTGGTCTGTCTCCCCAGCCTGAGCCGCGCCAAGGTGCTCTCCCGACACAGCAAACCCTGGATGGAGAGCCCGTGGGTGGAGCCTTGCCAGGGTAGGAGACTGAGGCCTCATCCAGACTCACCCCCTGGAGGGGATCAGGGCCTGCACTGCCTCCCTTTCTTTTCTAATGAAAAGAAAAACAAAAAACAAAAAAAACAAAAGAACCCCCACACAACACGAGAAGTCCATAAAAATTCCTTCCTAGCAGCTGCCCCATTTCAGCCTGAGCAGTTGGGAGGCTTGGAGGCCTGGCTTCAGGGAAGCAGGCTGGTGTGCCCCTTGAGGTGCCCAGAGCTGGGGCCCACACTGGCCTCGGCTGGCCCCTGCCGTCGGAAGGCAAGACCAAGTAAGAGTTATGAAAACTATGTCTCACAAGGCACCCAAGGGCATTTTCTTTGAAAACGAAAGATGAACTCCCCCCTCGGAGCCTGCGCAGGGTTTTTATTGCTTGGAAGGAGTCCCAGGGAAATGGGGTAGGACTGGAGGCACAGAGGACAAGCCCCTCCAAGTGCCTCCACCCCACCCCCTGGCCCACTCTGCTCCCAAAGCTCAGTCCCCAGTCCAGATCACCACCCCCTCCCAGGCTCACACTGGGGAAAATTGTCTTATGGCAAAGCAGCCTTGAAGCCAAACCAAACACTGTGAGTGTTCCCAGGCTCTGCAGATGGCTGGCACCAAGGGGCTGAGTGTGCTCCGAGTTGACAGGGACCCTCACATGGGGAAGGGCCTGGGCAGAGGCACAAACCCTGTTCTAGCCTGTACTACATTCGCTGTGTGACTTCGGGCAAGTGCCATCCTCTAGGCCTCAGTTTCCCCATCTGTACAATGAAGGAACAAGAACAGACCCATGGACTTTAAAATGTTTCTAAGCAGCAGAAGCCAGAGTGAGACCTAAGGTGAAAGCCCAAGGCAGAAAGCGCAGAGAAGCAAGGCTGATCCTGAGACAGTACCGGCTGTCTCTCTGGAGCTCCCTGGAGCAGGGGGGGGATCTTGACACTAGAGGGCTCCGAGAACCATTCACGGCTAGGTTCTGGGGGCCCCAGGCCTTGGCCTTCTGGCCAATACAGGGGGCTGGAGGGCTGTGCCCTGGGTGACATCCTTAGAGAGCTTCAAGGAGATGCAGGGGAGGCCAAGTTTGGGGCACACAGGGCCTGGGTGATGGATGGCCCCACTGCCTGGGGATGGAGCCCTCAATGTGATCGGGCTGGAGGACCCTGTTGTGATTCTGGTTTGGGCCTCAGCCTCTCTGGGCCAAGCAGGTCAGTTACAGAGATCCAAAGCAACCAGTTTGTCTGCAGCTCCACCTATCTAGGGCCCCACCAGCCTCCACACCTCTGTCCACATCGTCTTCTGTGCTGGGAACGCCTTCACCCTTTCCTCCGGCTCACTGGACCATTTCTGACCAATTCCTTTGCAGGCACAGGGCAGACTGTCTGGTGTGTTTTCAAACAGCTTCATAGCAGACCAAAGCTGGAAGGGCCTGTCCATCCCTGAGATGGAAAACTAGGGCCCAGAGAGGAGATGGGACTTGCCAAGGTCATGCAAGAGAGCTGAGGCAGGGTCTGTGGACTGTGGCTCTGGGGCTTTCTCTGTGGCACCATACTGGGAGCCATCTGTCTGTGGCCATGACCTGAGACTCTTCCTGCTCCTGTCCCTCACTAGCACTAAACATGGTACATGCCCCACATGTTCCTATTAAACTTTGGGGAGTTCACAGCACCCACCCAGCAGCTCATTTAAGGCCCTGGAGCAGCTTCTTGCTGGGGCAGGGGGCATCTCAGCCCAGAGACTGAAAGTCACAGGCACCAGCACAAGCCGCACTGTTACCAAGACTTACTGGAGTCTGAGCTGGCTGACAGCTTTACAAGCACCATCTTTCTTAATCTCTAAGCCCCAAGGCAAGTACAAGGAGGGGCTGGGTTTGAACCCTATTCTGCCCAAATTTGTCTGCTTTTATTCTTTGGGTGATTCTGCTTCCCATTTCTCATAGGGCATCTTTTGCCTCTAATCCAATGGGGTCCAGCCTCATATGGAGACTCTGACCAACCTGGACCATCCCAGGAGAAGGCCTGGCCATGCTAGGAGGAACCAGAGCTTGAGAACCTGGGGGCAGGAAAGGCAGGCCAGCAGGAGGTGCACAGAGCCACACCCACCCCCAGGAGCAAGGAACTCTGTGTCTCCTCCCCTCTTTAAGGGCCCTGGCCATCTGGGAAACAGAGGCCCAGAAGGCAATGACCCCTGGTGCATGTGTGTCCTGCAGCCCCACCCCTGCATGGTGGCACCCACCAAGACTCTGTGTCCCACCTCTGTGCCCTGCTTTGGGCCATACCCAGCACTCAGAAGGCACTTTCTTCCTACACCTGCCCATCATGACGGCCCTTCCAATCAGATGGCCCAGCCCTTTGCTCCCTCATTTACACAATACCCCTCCCCTCCCAAGCTAAATGTGGACTTGGAGAAAAAGAGCCGGCCTGACCTCCAGAGACCAGTCAAGGCCATAACTGCACAGAAAGAGAAACTGAAGGCTCGCCATGGGTCCCATGTTGCACAGGAATAGGCTCGGCCCTGGCTTGCCCCTGGTCACGGCACTGCCCTGCCCCCAGCTGGCTCTCAGATAGGGGGCAATGCTCTGCCACTGCACAGACACACGCTCCGCCCTTTCCATGGGTCCCCATAAATCATCCTGCCACGGGCTTCTGCTTCTCTAAACTTCCTCCGGTGTGTGTTTACATCTTGGGTAATGAGGGGCGAGGAAGGCCAGCCTGCTCCAGGTGGTGTCCGGGCCAGGCGTGCGCAGGCCATGTCCCTGGCTCTCTCCCTCCTTCTCCCATTCACTCTGGCTACCTGGAGCAGTCCAACCCAGATCTGGTCCCCAGGGCCTCCCCATCTAGAGATAGGAGTGAGGAGCTGCAGTCTGTACAGGTGTACCAGGACAGAGGCACCCATGGGTGCTTTGGGGAGGCCAGAAAGGGTGGGAAGGGTAGTCTCATGGTGGTGGATGATAATGGGGACCCTTAGCGTTAGGCCTGGATGACTTTCTGCATGGTCTCTCTCAAGAAGTGACCTGATCTGCCGGGTCTGCAGGATGACTGTAAGTGCCTGGTACGGTGGGGAGTTCTACTAACATCTGCTGGCACCCCAGCCGAAGCAGAGAGAGGCACGAGGACACAGGTGAGGAGGTGGCCGGGGCATGGCCTGCTGCAGGCCACACGTAGCCTGGAAAGGACAGAGGGCGCTGGATGAGGAGGGAAGGAGAGGAAGCCCTGCGCGCGGCGGAGCAGCAGCAGGTTTTCCTGGCGGTGGTGGGGGCACTGCAGGATCTCAGGCTGATGCGCGATGCGTGAGGGCAAGACTCAGGGCCAGCAGCCCAGTGAGGACCCCGCTGCAGGGTCACAGGTGCTAGATGAGCTGGGAGAGGTGACGGTGGTGGGGGTGGGGGGTAGGTAGGTGGCTCCAGTAGGGTTTAGGAGGAAGAAAATGAGAAAAGTCAGAATGAAATTAAAGCTCTAAGGAAAATGGTTTTGTTAAAAGAGCTACAAATGGGCCCCAGGTAACCCCCCGAGATGTCTCCTTTGCTCCCTCTCAGAAAACTGGAAACTTGGGGACCCTAGGAGGGTGCAGTGAGTCCCCCAGGAACAATGGAGGCTGTGCCCTATAGCTGAGCCTCTCAGGGAGCTCAGGGCCTCAGGGCCTGATTCCCCAAGAAGCAGAGAGAACCTTTTAACAGCCAGGCTGCCTGTCGGTGGAAATTTTCTTCTCCAGCCCAACCAGATGGAAGAAAGTTCACCAACCACTATTTACCTGTTGGGATGGAGAAGGGGCTCCTCTCTTGCCAAAGAAAAGCTGTTTTCTTCTCCTGAAATCAGGCTCTGTGTTTCAGAGCTACGTGTTGTGAGAAGGAAGCTGTTTGGAGTCATTTACCTTTCAGACATGGTTAGGTGCTGGGGGTCTGTGGCTGGAGCTGACAGCCCTGCCTCCTGTCATCCTATGAGTTGGCCCCAGCATTGGCCAGGTCTCCTGGTCCCCTGGCATGTTGATCAGGGCTCTGAGTGACCGGCCTAATTGGAGCTCTTAATGGGCTGCCAGCTCCTTCATTTGCCCTGAGCCTCTCTGGCAGCCTGCAAGCCCGCCCCACTGCTGAAGGAAGTGGTTCTTGATAACTCTACACCCTCGCTCCCAGTTAAAAGGGGGTGGCCCATGCTGGGTGCATGACCCAAATGTGTCATAGCCAATATAGCTATAGCAACCCCTCTGCTTTGGGCAGGCGGGGCTGGCGAGGGCTCTGCAGAAGTGTATTTCCCAGTAACCCAAGTCAGGTGCTTTGAAACCAACGTCCAAAGAATCAATAGGCTCGCCTCTTACTTGCTGGAAGTCTTTTTAAGATAGTGGACACCATGCATTTTATGATGGTGGGCTGGACTATGTGGACCTTTTGTCAATGGTTCAGAGACCTGGCTGTAGGAGATTCATGAAGTGCAAAGTGCAAGAGGCAGCCCCCAATTCCTTGTGTGACCCAGGGCGAGCCCTCTCCCACTCTGGGCCTTGGTTCACCATCTATAAAGGCAGAATTGAAAGCTGCTCAGAAGAATCTCCAGGTGCACATTCAACATACTGACTCCCAGGCCTCTGCCCTGCAGATTCTCATCCACGAGGTCTGCAGTGGGGCCTGGGAATTTGTTTATTTAGCAAGTACCCAAGGTGATTCTCTCCAGAGTCGCTGAGGAAAGTCCCGGATGGTGATCTTTGAAGGGTCCAGATGCAGACTCTGAGACTCCAAGGGCCCACTGCTGGGAGTGCCATGTCCAGGGCTGGGCTACCCCTTCACCGGCAGTCTCTCCCTAGGACATTCCCACTGCTCTGGCAACACTGTTCACCAAATACGGAGATTCCTGCCCCAAAGTGGAATCTAGGGAGACTGCTCTGTCCTGAGACTGCAGGCAGAGGTTGGAAGACAGCATCCTGCAGGAATTTACCTGCATCCTGGTGACAGCAGGAGCTTTGGTGACAAACAGGCCAAGGGGGGTGGTGCAGGCAGTGGGAGGGGAGTATAGGAAGAGGACAGAGAGGTCTTAGTACATTAGGAGAATTTCGGTGCCTGACCATTTTCAACAAGGTTTATCACAAATCACCCATCCACTTCTGAGACAGAGCCCACAGCATCAAGGGCATTGGTCACCGTCTGTCCCATCTCTCTCATGGAGCAATGTCCTGGCTGCAGCCTCCCTTCCAGGGTCTCAGCCACTCAGACCTGCAAGGCCCAGGGAGCTCATGGCTTTTTGGCATAGCCAGCCTGCTCCATTTCCTCCTAGCTTCACCTCCAGTCCACGGGACAAGTGGAGCCCACTTTGCACACCAGGGACAACCCAGGAAAGCTAAGTGCAAAGCAGACTTGTCTACTGCTCCTGAAGGAAGCTCCTATTTCCTCACCTTTAAAATCCAGAGAATTATACTTTCTCTTGTTTTGAGAATAAACATGAAAGGTCAAATGGGAATGGGCTGTATAAACCCTGAAAGATGACCCTGAGGGTCCTCTGTGACGGGAAGAGCCAGCCCCCTGGCTTCCATGCAGATCCCCACCTGCCATGCTTCCTCAGAGTGGGACTGCCCTGGTGACAATGTGCCTGGCCGTGGGGGGCCCAGGTAGGCTGTCAGGTGCAGATGCCCCAGGCAGACCTGCCCTCCTGCTCACCTGTCCTCGATGCGGACCCAGAGGTCGTTGAACTGCCGTGGCCGCTGGTGTGTGCTCTGCCTCTTGTGCCACTTCCTCTGCCGGCCAAACTCCTCCAGCTGGCTGAGGCTGTCAGGGAGCAGGAGATGTGGGGGCAGGGCTGGATCCTCCTCCTCCTCCGGTGGGGCAGTGGGGGTCGCTGAGGGCACTGTGGGGACGGTGGTAGCTGGGGTTGCTGGGGCTGGGCTCATTGAGGTCCTCTCAGGAGTGGGCGCTGGGCTCCGGGTAGCAGGGCTGGAAGGGGGCAACAGCACACTGAGCACCCGTGTTGGAGCATGTCATTCATTCTCCGTGTGGCGGAGAATACAATTCAGTGGGAAAGTTGTCATGCCAGGAGAAAATGCCAGGGTGCCCCTGCTGGGCCTGGTGACAGTAACCCGGGAAAGCCATTTTCTGGGGCTGAGAGATTGGGCTTTGACTCATCCTTTCATATATTTGGTCCACAAATATCTACTGAGCACCTACCCTGCCCCAGGTACTTTTCTAGGAGGTAGGTATCAGCATGACCAAAACAGACAGTGTCTGCCCTCCAGAGCTCACATTCCAATGCGGAAGACAGAGAGTAAAACAGAGGATGTCAAATGGTGGTAACTGCAGAGGATAAAACAAAGCAGACAGGTGCGAGAGCGTGGGGTGGGGTGTGCTGGTCAGGGAAGGCAGTCTGATCATTGGCAGGTGACATTTGAGCCCAGACTAGGAGGAGGTGAGGGAGCGAGCCCTGGCAGGTGTGTGGGGCATATCTGATCTTGGTTGGGGCCTCATTCATTCAACAACTCTGGCTGAGGGGCTTTAGGCAAGTTCCTAACTTCACTGTGCCTCAGTCTCTTGCTCTGTAAAATGTGGATACTGCAGCAAACACTGCAAAAACACACATTTACTGTGCACCTTCTCAGGGGAGGCAGGACAGTCTTAAGGAGTCAGAGCTTGCACTGGAAGTAGACTGACGTGGGTTCACAGCCTAGCTCTGCAATGTACAGGCTGCAGGGCTAAGGGCAAGTTACTTAATCGGCTCAGTAGCAGTTAGCTGTAGATCAGGAGTAACAATACTACCTACTTCGTAGCCATGACGATGAGAGATGAGGTCTGAGCACAGTGCCTGGCACATAAGCCTCTCTCTGATGTTGGCCAACAAGCAAATGGACCTGGCTGTCAGGCAGGCACGTTCCATACAGGGAGGCACACATGCACCTCTTAGCCTGGGAACATCCTCTACTCTTCTCCCTTTTATTTTTTCTTCTCTGTGGTCCCAACAGAATTCCTTCTGGGGCCATCTGACCCTGGGAGAAGGATGAGTAGGCAGCTTGTAAGGTAAGGCAGTACCCAAGATAGCGAGTGGCCTGTCTTCCCCGTCCACTCTCACACTGCACGATGGGCGAGGGGCTTCTCTCTTGAGGGAAAAAAGGGCATTAGCTCAGCCTCTCCTCCCCCAGCTCCCATGGCAACAACAGATTCCCAGGGTCCAGGCTGCCGGGAGATGCGCAGCTGCTGAAGAGATAATTCAAAACAGTCAGACAAAAAGATAGATCCAGGAAGCACCTGTGGCTGATGACGGCTTTTATTGTTGGAGCCTCCTCAGCATCCCCATCGCCCCCAACACTGCCAGCTCCCCTGCTTCCCTGTGTGGGAGACTAAGCCTGAGAGCCCTCAGAGCAGAGCCTGCAGGGGAGTCATGGGGGCCCCCTCCTCCAATGCCTGGGCTCCGAGATGAATAGGAGGTTCATCAGCCTCCCCAGCCAGCCTGCCTCCCCTGCCCTGGCCTGGACAGACACAATGGGCTTCAAGGGGAAGGTCCTTGGGGCTTCCAGGGTGAGGGTGAGGAGGGGAACTTAAGGAATGCCTTGTCCCTGAGGCAACCTTGGAATCCCCACCCCTCAGGCACACGCTCACCCCTGGCCCCTGACACCAACTGGTTTGTGCTGGGCTCAAATGGTTCAGGCAGGAAGAGCAATCTCGTCATTTTGACTCAGAAGATGAGAAGAAGTGGCAGGCTGGGATGCAGTCCCAGTGCAAGGGTTTATAAGGTCCTCTAGAAGGGCCACGGAGCCAGGGAAGAGCTAGGAGATTGGTGGCTCAGTGCTCTGGAGGACACCACAAGCCCTGCCTTTCTCTAGGTGACCCAGGCCTCGTCTCTGAAGAGCAAGGTTTCTGTCATTTCTGAACCCCCATCCTACCCCCAGAATGGGTATAAGGCGTGGCTAGGAGCCCAGGGGGACCCTAGAGCCACACTGCCACTTACATGAGCTGTGTATCCTTCTGCAAGTGACTTGACCTCTCTGGGCCTTGGGCTCCTCCGTGATAAAGGGGCTACTCAAAGTTCCTACCTCACAAGTTGGTTGTGAGGATCAAATGAATTAAAAGCCCTTAGAGCCCAGTACAGAGCGAGTGGCCAATAAATATTGGCTATGATTATTCAAGCTTCTTTCAAACTCTGGGTTTCGTAACATCAGGGACAGGGGCTGGAATCACATCGTGGCTGCCCCTGTGGGCTGATGAGGAAGGTGCCTGCGTGAAGGCTGGAGCACAGGCTACACTGAACCCTCTGGGGCTGCCCAGGACCCAGAGCCCGGCTCTCACTGACACTTCCGTCCTACCGGCCTGGTGATGGTGCTGGCGCTGTGGACCCGCCGAGGGACTGGGGGGGGGACAGGAAACGCCCACAGGAATAGAGGACGGCTGGCTGCGGCAGCTCTCTGAGCACAGTAGATGTGCCCCGGCAGGAAAGCCAGGGGTGAGGGGCATGGCGGGAGGCAGCAAAGGAGAAGGGGAGGACTGGGTGTGTGGGGCGTGACCCAGGGGAGAGGCCAGGCTACTGCTCGTCCTCCCACGGCTCCATCTCCATTGAGGGCCGGGGCAGCCATCGAGTCCTCCTGGCGTCCCCCGAACCCAAACCCACCAGTCTTAAATCCTAAGTGTCTCTCCAATCCTCCCACTGCCACGCCTTGGCCCCATAGGTGCCTCCAGTCAACATGGCTCACCAGCCTCCTTCCCCATCTCCTGCCTCCAACCCAGCCGCTCCCGTGCAGCCCCACCTCACCAGAGGCTTCTACACTGCTCCCCCTGCAGGCCTGAGCAGGGGGCGCGTGGTCGGGCAGGGCCAGCCAGTCCCAAGACACCCCCAGGGGTCCTGGCTGCTCACCTGTGGATGGCCTGCCCTGCAGGTGTGTGGTCCACCTCCAGCCCTGCCTGCCGCAGGATGTCTATGACTGTGTTGTTTCCCAAAAAGTGACCTGGAACACAAGAGACAATGCAGGCTCAGCCACATGCCAGGCCACCAGCCACTGGGGACAGCCTCGGGTCATCCCGATTTGTGTCCGGGCCAATGACCGGCACCAAAGTTGAGGTCCCAGACTCCATGAGAGGCAGTATGGCATAGTGAGTAAGTGTGGTCCTCGTGCCACCCTGCCTGGGTCCAAATCCTCGCTCTGCTGCTCACTAGTTTTATCTCCCCATGCCTCAGTTTCCTCATCTGTAAAGTGGGAATGGTTGTAATAGTAAGCTCCAAGGTGTTGTGAGTGTTACAAGGAACAGTGGCTGGTGTGTAGTAAGGGCTCGCAGTGCTTCCTGTTGCACTACTGTGCCTCATACCATTAGGCTGACCCCTGATCCTCCAGGCTGATATGCCCCCAGGACATAAGGCCCAGCTCCAAGGAAGCCTCGAGTCCCCAGCAGGTCGACAGCTGATCTTTGTAAGTTCCATTGACAACATGGGCCTCCTTTCCATAGCATGGGAGTCAGGTCCCGTGTGCTCATGTGGGTCTCCTCACCAGGATCCCACAGGGCAGAGACTACATCTCCATCTGCTGCCCTGCACAGGCTCTGCATGCACGTGCTGGCTGGATCCGAGCATTCACGCATTCATCCATCCACCACTTATGGCGCACACCCTATGGCCCAGGTCCTGGGATGGCCACTGAGGACTCAATGAGGGGTAAGATCCCAGTGGGGGAAACTAATAAAACCCAGCTGATTGCAGGGTCCAGCAGACACTGACAGTGGCCTAGAGGGGGTACCAACACAGAACTGAACCCTCCAAGGGTGTGTGTGGGGAGAGGGGGCTGGTGTTCCTCTCCCTCCCCACCCACCCCTCATTCATGCAGCAAACGTTTACGACACACTTGCTCTGTGGCCAGCTCTGTGCTAGGCACCATCAATAAGGAGATGGATAATTCAGTCCAGACCCCAGCTGAGAGTGGAAGTCACCCTCCTTCCTTGGGATGCAGGCTCGAGGTCCGAGGACACAGGTGAAGCCTTTCCTGGGCTCTCGTTAGGAAGACTCCTCAGGTGGCCAAGTGACTGTGGATGCAGTTGCTGCTGTGAGTCAGCACCCACGGATGCCCCTCTGCCTCCTGGGTCTCAATCTCCTCCACCTGCTTGATGCGGGCAGAGTGGGGGTGGCTGGGTGCCTGCCCAGGGCCCCCGGGTGCCCGGGGCCCTCCCTGCTGTGGCTCTGCCCTGCGGCCCCACTCACAAGGGCAGTGCTCTCCCCTCCTGCTCACTGTTCATCCCAGGCCCTGGGGGAAATCCCTGCATTATTCCTCTAATTGCCTGTGACAGGTGGTGACAGGTGGGAGCCAGAAGGTCAGCATGCTGACAGCCCCAGGGAGGTCCAGGAGAACAGAAAGTGGACGAGCTGTCCAGGAATGGAGATGCTCCCAGCAGAGGGAGCCAGGCTGGGATTGCAGTGGCCGGAGCACAGGGGCGGACCTTGCAGCCCGCTGGCCCCGCCAGCCTCGCACACCTCTGGGCTGGTTTCGTGACTCCCCAGGAGGTCCCCCCACCAAAGATCTCCTTCTTGCTGGCCTGCCACAGTCCCTGAAGTCCCACCTGAGCATCACTGGGAAAGATCACTGGACTGGGAATGCCGGGGGCTCCAGTCCGGCATCCACCACACTCACTCTGACACCTTGGGCACACTGATTTCCTGCTCATGCCCTCCATTTCTCGCTATGTAAGAGGGGGGGATTGGGCTGCATAATGCCTATGGGTTCCTCCAGCTCTCAGAGTCTGTGGGGAAGGTTTTTGTTTGACTCCAGAGACCCTATGGGAAGATATTCCCCTTCCCTCCCTCCTTCCCTTCCTTTCCCCATCTATTCGTTTCATTCTTTTGACCATCACTGACCGGGTGCCTATCTTGCGCTGGACAGTGGTAATAGGTAGGGTCCTATTCCAGGCACTCACAGCCTTGAAGATCAGGCTCTTGGGACTCAGGCACTAAGTCTGATGCAGAGGGAAGCACGGGAGGTTGTGGGGGCCCACAGGAGGCATCCACGCCAGCCCGGGGTCTGGGCAGACTTCCTGGAGGTGGCATTGCCAGCTGCAGGGTGGGATGAGAGTTAGCCAAGTGAGGATGGGAGGGGGTGGCCTTGATGGGGAGGATGTTCCAGGTAGGTAACAACATGTGCAAAGGCAAGGAGGTAAGCAGGTATGTTTGCGATGCTAACTGTGGAAGAGACACGGACAACACAGCCATGAATGACCCTTCCAGGGCTCTGGCCCTGACCCAATGCTGTTGAGGACAGAAGACCCAGGCTCCAGCCAAGGCTCTGTGTCTCCCTCTCAACATGTGATCCTGAGCAAGCAGCTTCCCTGCCAACAGCCTCAGTTTTCTTGTATGTCAAATGGGCACACAGCTCTTTGACTGACTCCTTGGGACCGCTCTAAAGCCCTCGTGAGGCAGGAAGAGTGAATGTTCTTTGGAAAAGCCCAGAGTGCAGTCCTGAGTGATGTGCTGAAGACAGTCCCTGGCAGGGCCAGAATCACCTCCACTCTGGCTTGTCCCCGTAGCATGCATGATCTGGCTGGATGGGCACGGGGAGTGGTGGCCTCCAGTGCGCAGGCTGCAGGGATGCTCTGCCAGCAGCTCTTGGACTCCACTCTTGGCAGCAAAGGCAATTCCTTCTCTGCCTCCATGGAGACCTGTTTAAAAACGAGTCCTCGAGGCCCAACAGTGGTCCCTGTGTCTGCCCAGAGGATTTTCCCGCCAGGGAAAACAATCCCGCCTCAGGCTGTACAGGAGCAGCAGCAAATATTTACTGACTGCTGTGCAGCTGCTCCAGAAGGAGCATTTCTGGGGCTGTGTGGATGAGACACTTGAGGGGCCCGGGCCCTGGCACGGCCCCGGTACAGCCTGGCAGCACAGGTCTCATGGGGCACCCACTGGACTCCGAGCACCGTGTGGCAACGTTTCGCGTGTCTGCTCAGTGCTCCCATCCACCACCTCAACCTCACGAATTCCAGACCTTTGCCGCTCTCCTTAAGACTTTAAACAGGACACTTAAGATACTTAGAGAAAATGAAAGAAATCAGGAACAATCATTTCAAATTCCCATTCTCTCCTTCTCTAAGCCACAGCTACCTTCCTCTCCCTCTGTCCAAAGCAGGGAGAGTAGTGTCTGCCCCCTCTCCCAGGCTGCTCCTCGCACAACTCCAGGAGGCACCATTCCCAGGTGGCCTGTGCCCCAGAACTGTCTGGTGCAAGCCGTGCTCCTGAGCCCATGTTCCCCCGCCCGGCCCTCTCGGGGGCCTGGTTCCACAGCACCCCAGAGTTGGGTTGGCAACACCTGCAACTTGCCTGGTGCCTCTCATTGCCCCGTCTGTCCTCTCGCTGGGCTCCTCCCCCTGCCCAGTCAGTGTGGGAGCCCGTGGAAACCTTGCCCTTGGCCCTGTTTTCTTCTCACTTTACTCATACTCCATGGACGAATAACCCACCTTGATGGTTTCAACGACCACACACTCTGACCATTCTGGAATGGCCACCTTAGGCCAGCCCCATCTGCCCAGTGGCCTATCAGACATCTCCACCTAAACATCCTCAGAACCTACAAAGTCCAACACACCATCCTCTCCAAGGATGTCTTGTGTCTCAGCCAAGCTCTGCTATCCAAGCCGAACGAGCTTTGTCTTGACTCTTCTCCCTCCTCATCCCCATACAGTCAGTCCCCAGGGTCCCCCGATATTATCTTCTAAACGTGCTTGGCTCTGGACCAGGTCACATCACCTTCAGCCTGAATCGCTGCAGAAATCATCCTTGTTCTCTCTAGTTCACCCTCCTCCCTGCAGCTGAAATGATCCTCCCACACCCCAGAGCTGAATCTGTCAGAATGTGTTCCCAACCAGCCACCTGAGGAGGAACTGTGAGCTTTTTGAGGGCAGAGGCCATGCCTGATTCATCTGTGCCCCCGGAGCTAAGCCCAAGTCCAGCATGCAGCAGTGGCTCCGTGAACGTTTTTTGCATGAATGAGTGACAAACCTGTTACTCCATATCCTCTCCATGATCTCATCCTATCCCCAGGAGACCTGAGCTCCTGGCTCTCCTCCTCCTGTGACTCAGCCCCACCCCTTGGCGATGCTCCTCCAGCCTCCACCAATCCCAGCTTGGCCCTTGGACCAGCCCTTGAGCGTGGGCCCAGTGCAGGGGCTGCCAGACAGGCTTAGGCTTGCCTCCAAGGTCAGAGATCCTGAAAAAGGCACCACACCCATCCTGGAACCTGCAGGGAAGGTCGTGGAATGTCTCCAAAGGGACCCCTCGGTGTCGGGGCTTAGCCTGCGTGGCTTGCCCAGGCTCCCTGGGTCTCCTGGCCAAGGCTCAGCAGCTCCTTCCAGCACCGACAGCTGTTCTCTGGCCAGCTCTCTGCAGGAAGACACGTTCCCTTTCATCTGCTGAGGCTGTGTGGATGAGGAGAGGAGGAAAGAGGGGGATCACAGGGGTCGGGCACATGAAGCCATGGAGACCGAGACAGAGGCGGGGAGAGGGGCAGAGAGACATGTCGGAGAGGGCCACGGAACAGAAGAGAGCTCCAGGACCAGGGAGGGAGTGCAGAGAGAGGACAGGGAGAGGGGAGGCAGGGGCCCAGAGACAGGCAGTAAGAGACAGAGAGAATGGTAGGGAGGGAAAAGGAGAGACACTGAGACAAAGAGAAAGAGATAGAGACAAGGACAGGGAAAAGAGATACAGAGATAGAGAGAGAGAGGGAAGGAGAGAAAGGTAGAAAGAGAAGAGAGGAGACAGAGAACCCAGAAATGAAAACGGCATGGTGGAGGAGACACGAAATCACTGAGCACAGCAGGGAAGGCTTCCTGGAGGAGGGGGCTCAGGTAGCAAGGATGGGTGGAATTCAGACAGAGATGCAAGAGAAGACAGGCAAAGCAAGGAGGAGCAGGGGCCTGGAGGGGGACTGGGTCTTATAAATGACGGGTCTAGGTTGGTGCTTGTCTCCCCTGAAAACAGCCAGGGTCCCACTTAAAGAACATTTGTATACACACAGGAAAAGCTACCCTTCTCTGAGAAGGCACAGCAGAAAAGGCTCCCTTTCTTCCTGGTGCAAGTAGGCCTGTGCCAGGGCATATGGCTCGGTGAGGAGAGCACAGGCGAGATCCAGCCCCTTCCCATCAGCTGCAGCCCGATGGCCCCCACTGACCCTCTGACACAGGAAGGCAGAGGAGAAAACAGAATCCTGTCCTGGGGTCAGGACAGAAAACTTGGCGCATCAGCTGACCTTGTGACCTTGGGCAGTTTCCTTTCCTGCTTTGTGCCTCAGTTTCCACACATGGTGTTGGGCCACATGGTCTCAAGGGCCCTCCCACTTCTAAGGTTCTTCATTTGATGACACAAACTCATAGCTAGTGGGCCTCCTGGGTACATGATGCTTCTCCAATGCCATTTCATTTCATCCTTGAAGCAGCCCTGAGATGCTGCCAGTTCACAGGTGAAGAAACTGAGGCTCAGTGAGGGGACAGCACGTGCCCAGGGTCACACACCTGGCAGAAAGCAAAGCTTGGCCTTCAATGCAGAGATGTCCCAGTCCACTGCACGTTCCACTACACCCACTCTAAAGTGTTGGCAGCGCGAGGGATCCAGAGTTCACGTTTGGGGGCAGGAAATTGTCAGAAACATGTGTACCTTCCAAGGCTCATCAGATTGGAGAGAAGAGTGTGCAAGTGCTCAGCAAGAACAATACGCCAATTAACAGGGCAATTTCAAGACCGTGTTGGGGGCCTGGGTGGAGGGCGGAGGGGAGAACCAGATGTTCCCACAAAGGCTCCAAAGTAGCACAGGCTCCCCTCGGCCAGCACACATGTTTTCTCTCCAGTGAGTACGCTGGGTTTCCAGTTTTCTCCTCCTGGAAGAGGCATCCCAAGCCCATATTTATGTTCCGTCTAAAATTAATGCAAGGGGAACTTTCAAATGCTAATCTAGCTGCCAGGGCTGGCCTGCCGGATATCAAGCTATGGCAGTGTTTGTTTTCCTGAGGAAGTGTGGCAGCAGAGTTGGACGGGTGGGCCAGCGGGTGGATGGACAACTTGCCTCCCAAGGAGTGTCCGGCGGGGAACTGGCAGACCTGAGCTTCCTTTTTCCTGCTTTTCGGGACCCCTTTTCAGTTCATCGAGGACTGAGATGACACCTCTCTGTGCCCAGCCTTGTGCCAGCAGCTGAGACACACAGTCCCCACCCCTGAGGAGGTCATGGTGCGGAAGGGAGATAGGCAGACAAACACTTGCGGGACAGCTTGAGCCATGCAGTGACAGAGGGATGCCAGGGGTGATAGGCTTGAAGTAGAAGGGGTGGGACCCAGACCAGAGTGTGAGGAGTCAGAGGAAGAGAGGAGGGAGGGCGTTCCCAACAGAGGGCACAGCAAGACCACAGGCACAAAGGGGAGAGATGGTGCAGTGTGTGCTGGTCCCACCAGCAGTTCTCGTTGGAATATAAAGCGAAAGGGGAGGTGGGCAATAGCACAGGCTGGGGCAGGAGGCTGTGCCTCCTCTGTGGAATTCTGATTGCTTTAGGTGAAGGGGGCAGGTTCAAGCTGGGACGAAAGAACACTCTCCCAGGCAACTGATCAGCTGTAAGGGAGTGAGTGCTCTGTCCCTGGAGTTGTGTAAGCAGAGGGTCGATGTGCGCTTGTCAGGCCTGCACAGGGTATTCAGACATCGTACAGGGAGGTGGCCATGTCTGGGTGGAACCAGAGATTCTTCCCACTTTGGCAGCTTTTATCACCTGCTCCTCTTTGGAGGCTGCTACAACTTGGATGTCAGAAATGAAAGGACCCTGGGGCTTCAGCTGGCCAGCTCAGCTCTGCCGTTAATACTGCAAAGATGGCACAAATTCTAAGAACAGCAACCCTGCCTCCTGTTTCTCAAGCACTTAGAGCATACCTAACACTAGATTCCTTTTCTTATTTGCCCTCAGAGCTACTCTGCTGAGGCTAACAGGACCTGCATCTTGTCACACAGGCAGAAAAGGGCAGGTGTGGCAGGGGTGTGTCCATGTCAAGGGCACTTTGTGGAGGCAGCTGCCAAGACTGGGGCTCCACGGGTGCAGGGGAGGCTCCTGACACCTGTCTGACGGTTGTCCAGGCTGAGGGTCCTCTTCAGGACCAGTTGTCAACTCCTCTTAGAAGATGCCCCCCTTCCCAGCCAACCCTCTTGGTTTTTCTAAAGTCCTCTGAGTGTGAGTCTTTTATTTCCTTCGGACCAGATATTCTTTCAATTAATATTTGGTTTAGAGACCAGGAAGTCCCCTCCCCTTGGTGAGGGCATAAGTCCTGGGGGTTCTGACCGGCCTGTGCCCTGAGGGCCTGGAGTCCACTGTGCTTTCTCCACAAACCTTTACTGGGACCTACTACATGTCAGGCACATGCCAGGCCCTGGGGACCCCAGGCAAAGACCATGCAGGGTGATTTCAGGTTAGCTCAGGACAGAGCCTGTGATGGGTTCTGTGAACTGTGGGGGCAGTGCACAGTCGGGCATCCTGTGGCCATGGCAATCACTCTTTACAACATCCAGAGGCTCCTCTCCTAGAATTACAGCACCCCAGGACCCCAGGGAGCTCCCTGCCGGCCAGCCACATGGACAGGGAAAGGGGCCCACCCCTCCTGAGCCTCAGGTCACTTGGAACTGAACCCAGCTCTTGGGGTTTCCCTGCAGTGTCCCAGCCGGGTCCTCAGAGGCCACAGAGCACTCTGTCCCCTCCATTCCAGTGCCCTCCTCTCTCCTGTGTGGGAGTCCTGTCCTTGAGGACTTTGGGCTATGAGGGGCCAGGGACCCTAAACTAAAAGTGGCAACACAAGAGCTCCCATTAATGGAGCGACTGTGCCCGGCTAGGCTTGGGGCTACACATGTGCTGGCCGGCTGGGTCTCAGGCTTGCCAGCAGGGGGAAAACCTGAGGGCTGAGAGCAGCTAAGTGGCTGATCTGCCCAAGGCTGCTCCTCAGAGGGACCACGTTGGGTTCCTAACTCACGCAGCCTGACTCCAAGCCCATCCTTTGGATCTGCGATACTTTCTTCTCCTCTTGCCTGTCCCAGGAGGAGTGCTCTGACTTGCTATCCTTACCTTGATTTATTGATCTGCCAAATGGAATAATAAATACCACCCTGTCTCCCTCCAAGAAGAATTGAAGATGTGGGGACATATGAGTTGATGGATAAGAGTGTTCTTCAAGCAGGATGGTGTCTTCTCTCCAGGGAGCAACTGCTGTTGTTATTAATGAAAAATAATACAGCACTCCAGACCGTCACTGAGATGCATAAATCCTCATTCATGATGGAGCAGCCCTGAGACCCAGACTGGGCTATGGGCACTCTGTTCTTCTTGACTCTCTGTCCCAGAGGGCCAGGGCTGGCTCCAGCTAGGGACAAGCCAGGATGGGATATTCCTCTGGCTGGCTGGCTGCTCTGGGCTGAAACAGGAACGGCAACTCTGGCCAAGGACTGCAGCCCACAGTGGGCGTGCCAGCTGCCAGATGTATATGTGGTGGGGCAGCAGGGCCCTTTGAAGCACTGTCGGAAACTCTGAAACACTTCCGGATGCTGTGGCCTCACGCTGGGTAGCTTGGAAAGTGGGGCAGGCCGTGGGCACTTGCCAGGGAGAGGAGACAGCAGCTGGGTGTGTGCTGCCTCTTGTTTTTCAGGTGAAAAAGGCCCTACATGGACCGTGGCCACTCTTCTGTGCCCAGCCATGAGCTTCAAGGGGCTGCCGTTCCCGAGGCCAGCAAGTGGGGAAATGGGGGAGGAGGTGGGTGTGGGTCCTGTCCTGAGGACCATGGGGATGATGGCAGGAACTGGAAGGCAGCTGGACCTGCACCAGGGAAATTTCAACCACTTCTCACCTCCTCCAGGAAGCCTTTCCTGATATACCCTGCCTCCTTTCTGTGCCAATCGCTCAAACCTCTGCTAGGCACGCATGCAGCTGCTGAATGTTAGGGGTGAAGGGACTTAGACCTCACTCCGTCTAAGCCCCTTGATGTGCACATGGGGGAGGAGAGGCTCTGAGAAGGCCACATGGATGGTCTCAGAAGGCAGGAAGTTTCCAGGACACCAGGCTGTCTCCCTTTTCCACCCTCCTGTCCTTGACTTAACTCTCACCTTGCCCTACTTTCTTTCCCCTATGGCTTTTCCCTCCCTTAAAACCCTCTTGCTTAGCACTAAACTCCTCCCTCCTCCAGCCTCTGACTGCATGGTCTACTCAGCAGTACCTGGGCCTCTCTTTCTAGTTGGTTATCAGGTCTTTTCATTTGTCAGCCTCATCTTCCAAAGGCAGAGGGGACATTGCTGGACCCTAGTTTCCCACCATGCGGGCAGCAGGTGTGGGTTTTGGTTCAGGTTTTGCTGTGGGGTAATGTAGGGGTGGGGGCACTCCTGCTCATGGACCTCAGGGTCAGTGCATTCATTCATTCAACAAGTGGGTAATGTGCGCCTTCTCACCGCTCAGGGAGTGGTCAGCCTAGACTAGGAGATGACAAATATGCTCGGCATGAGCAGGGCTGTGACAGCCAAATCCTGTGGGACCGCAGGAGCCCAGAGAGGAGGGGAAGGGCATTCTCAGCAGCACAGAGGGCCCAAGCAGCGACTGGATGGATTTCTTCCAGAGAGGCTGGCCACCAGGAAGAATGGCTCCCTAGACAGTGCAACCTTCATTTCACTCCAGTGCTAATACTCTGACTTCCTATCCGTACCTTGATTTACTGATCTGCCAAATGGAATAATAAATACCACCCTGTCTCCCTCCAGGGGGCCATATGAGTTGATGGATATGAGTGTTCTTCAAGCAGCATGGGGTATACTCTCCAGGGAGCAACTGCTGTTGTTATTAATGAAAAAGATGTTAATCGTTGTTGGTATGTTGGGCTTGTATCTCTTCCTTCTCTCAAGCCTTGGTCTTCACCACTAATCTGCTTCTGTGTCCCAGATCCACAGGCGTGTTTCTGATTATGGGCCTATAGCACTCCAGCTGGGGTAGGAAACAGAGGCTGGCATGGGCCTGGAGGCCGAATGTGCTGGCTTCAGGACAACAAACAGATCCAGCGTCTGTCTCCGGTGCTCACACTGCCTGCCTTTTAACTATTCAGATCCTGCTTTCTGCCTGGACTTCTGCCTCCTGTGGAGCAGGTGGAAGCAGCCCTGCACGGAGGGATTTCCAGGTCCTGGAAGGCTCTTAGCTCCACACTCCTCCCGAGGAATCTAAGAGTGTTTGGGAAAACTATGCTAGGATGTTAGAATGCTCTGATGATAGAATATTAAGAAGCTAGAACCATGCAATCTTAGAACAACGGGATTTCAGAATGTCAGAAGTTAGACTTATATTCAGATGATAGCACACTAGGATTATAGAATGTGTGATAACCCCTGGTTCTCAAGAAATAAATGGGCCCTAGAGGTTACCCGGTCTACCCCTGAGTCTGGCTCATGCCTCCAACCTAGTTCTTCCAGTTCCTGCATAACTCATTCTATTCCAGAAAAAAAAATGCTAGAGTATTCCTGGGTGGCTGAATAAGTAAACATCCTGAGAAAATCTGTTTCCCTAGAGCTAGGGATAAAATGATCATTTTCTTCTAGTGCCAAGGACTTAACTCACCCTCCTCTGCCCCCGTGAGGCCTGGGGCCCAGGAGATACCATATGACTGAATGGAATGAATTTCATTCTGTATGATTTGGTCCAGAATGTCTTTATAGAACATCTCCTAGGTGTTGGCAATTTTGAGACTTATAGGCCCTGTCCTGGACGATTTTTGAACGGTGGGGGACAGCATCCACATTTACACCCTAGCTGCTCAGCGTTGCTGGAGAAAATCTTACACCCTGCAACTTGGCAGGTTCATGGGTCCCCATTGCTGGGCAGCATCCCCATGTTCCTAGCACAGACACAGCAGATTTGTGGCAGGCTTGTGCCCTGATCCTGGTTTCCAGCAGACATTACAAATCAATCAGGACCTCTTCTCTTCTGAGCTCTGATGTGGTTTTATCATCCTTCACACCATCATGCTCCGGGCAGCCGCTGCCACTCAATCACCATTGGCCCATGGATGAAATCTACTTAACTTCTTGTCCGGTCAGTTCTCGTGGCCAGTCTCTCTTTCATTTATGTCAAATGTTCTCCCCTCTTCAAACCAACAGCTCTCCCTCCTCCCTCCTCTTCCTCTGCGGATGACTTCACCTTCTACTTCAGGCAGTGGAGCTCTGATTAGAAGCCATCAGTTGGGAATCTCCTCCCCTTTCCACCACCCAATTACCTGTCTCCCGCTTCCTCCCTGCTTCCCTGTGGTTACAGGTGAGGGGTGCCTTCCCCTACCCAAGGACAAACCCTGTATCTGAGTGTTGGTCCCACCCTTTCTGCCTTCTTGGAACCTCTGGCTTATAATTTTCCCCCCTTTCTCTTTCGTATATCATCAGCCTCACCCCTCCCAGTGTATTCTTTCCATCATTTTTGAAGCGTGCTCAATTCTTTCCCGTATTATAAAAACAGGTGGTAGGTGGGGAGAACAGTACAGTTGCCAGCTTTTTATTTTGCCAAGTAAGTACTTTAAGACCCCTATCTGCCTTCTGTAACCATCATTTTTTAATGTAGAGGCTATTTTAACTTCAAACACAGTAGAAAGGAGATAATTTCAGAATATAAGCCTATAAATTGAATGAATTTAGCTAATAAAAAATTCACCACCTTATACTTAATATTTTTCTCAGTTATTTGGAGATCAGAGGAAATCCACGCACCTGCACCTGCAAGTGATTGGACTGGAAGATCTTGGGGGGCCCTTCAGGCTCAACTTGTTTAACTGCATGAGCCTAGCAGTTGGGGAACAGGGGTCCTCTGCCCTAGGGCTGACACACCCCTTCATGGCAGCAACCTGCCTCTTTCCAGAATGTCTGGGCTTGCACATTGGCCACAGCCACCTCCCAGAGAGGCAGAGCCTCCATCTGGGCCCAGCAACATCACCCAGGCCTGTGCAGAGCTGTCCTAGCTGCCCTGAACCTGTAGAGTAACCTCTGGAAGAGACCACACAGTGCCACTCTGCAGAAACATCACAGATGCTAAGAGTATTCTTCTGGAAGATGTACCAGCTAAGCAGACACTTGTTTCCACAAACTCATCAATATTTCTGAATGTATACAGCAAGGGCATCATGTGTGGGGGAAATGGCCAGGACCTGGATCCAAGAGGCCAGGGTTCACGTCGAAGGTCTGCCTACATGGCCTTGAGGAAGCAATACATGCCTTAGTTTTCATCTGCAAAATGAGGATAATAAAACCCACCTCGTGGTGTTATTGTGAAGATCAAAGGTAATGTAATCAGAGGCCTGGAATGGTGGCTGGCACATAGTAGGGGTTTTATGATAAGAATCCCTCTAGCATGGTAGAGTGTTTCAACCCTGTGTTCTAAAATGAGCATACAGAGCACAATCCCATGAGGCAGGTGTATTATCCCCATTTTACAGATGCGGGACTGAAGCCCCTAGAGGCGAAATGGCTTTCCCAGGGTCTCAGCTGACAGCAGTAGGACCATGTTTTACTTCCAGGCCTTCTGACTCCACAGATCTTACCCTTAGAGTAGGACAGAGGCAGGGCCAGACTGCCGTCAGCACTGGGAACCCCAGTCTGTCCTCACGGGCTCTCCGGGTGGGATTCTGGGGCTGGGATGGGTGGGGGTGTGTCATCATAAGCACTGGCTGGGCCAGGCAGGCAGAAGTTCACTCTCTCACCTCTGCTTGTGTGGTCCCTGCCAGAGTTCCAGAGCCACAGAGCCTCCAGGGCCATCTGCTGGACAGAACTTCAGCAGTGGCCTGGCTTGGACATCTGGCAAGGCTGGGGTGGGATGTCGTATATGGTGCATCTGTTTCCTAAGATGTTTCTTAGAGATACCCATGGACTTTGGATCTGAGAGAACTCTGCATGAGCAGACACATGCCTGGGGGATGGGCAGGTGTATTCCTGGAAATGCAGACCCTTCCTCCAGCCCACAGCCTTGGGGGTCCTGTGCTTTCCTTGAGGACCTGGCAGGGGATGGGCAACAAGAGTCCAGCTGAGACCCAAGGTCCCCACTGCCCGGAAGTCTGGGAGGACCCTGAGTTGGAACTGCAGAGGCTCCCAAACAGGAGCGTGAGGAGTGGAGCGGGTGTGTCCGCAGGTCACACTCCACCGAGAGAGTGCGTGGCCCCAGCCCTGCACATAAATCTTGTTACTGGATGTGGGGCTCGGGAATTACATGACCATAAGAATGTAACAAGGCTGGAGTGGACTTCTCTCACCACAGATTTCATGTGGACGCGTTCCATGCCAATATGCTGACTCTGTAACAGGCCTGCTTGGCTGGCTCAATGCCCCGTACACAAAAACAGAGCCCTTGGGTCACAGCTCCAGGGCCTGGGGTCCAGTCCTGGCTCTGTCCCAGACTTGCCGTGAGCTTTGCCCACGTCCCTGCCCTCTGTGGACATCAGTTTGCCCACAGCTGTGATGAGGGGGGCAGGCTTGGGCTCAGGGTCTCTGTCCAGCTTTGCCGTTCTCAGGTTGAGAGGAGATTTGCAGCAGAGTGGGCTATTTGTTCCAGGCGTGGCTGAGCCAGAAGTGGCAGCTGCTAGCAAGATTTGCATGTGGCTCCAGACCTGTTGTTTTTGGAGAGTGGGTCTGTGAGAGTGGAGACAGGGCTCACTTTGCCCTGACTTTACTGCTGGCCTATCCTAATAAGTTCACCAGCTGAGAGGAGACCAGGAAAGGAGGCCAGAGCCGATGGAGGCTTGGACCGGGATAGTGGCAGTGGGGATGGATAAACTGGACGGCTATGAGGTCTTTCTGGTGACCTGTCAATAGGACTGACCAGGGACTGACTAAATTTCAGAGATGGGAGAAATGAGTAGAGCAGGATGCTTGCATGCAAGCCTGGCGCTCGAGTGGACATTTGTGCCCCAGCAGACTGGGAGTTTTGGGAAAAGGAGGCCAGTTTCCAGGGCTGCCGTACTGCTGTGATTTTTATCTTTATGCTCGCTTAATTCCTTGCCCATAAGATGAGAGAGAGATGGTGTTAACTACCCCTAGGCCCGGGGTGACCTTGGTCCTGGGCCCTGGGGCAGGCGAGACAGGAAGGCCCAACCACTCAGGTGGGGCATGTGGAGTGCCGGTTCCCTCACCGGCCTCCTTCGGTGACTGCACCCTCCGCGGGTGCCTCCTAGGCCCAGGGAGGATCCTGGGGGTGGCTGACTCAGACTGGCTCCCCATTGGAAGTCAGCTGGGGGCTGTTCCAGGGCAGGATGTGTGGCCCAGATGCCCACAGGAGGGAGGGCTGAGGAGGCTGCTGGACTGTGAGTGAGAGGGACAGAGTGCATTGGGAGCACTTCCCAAGCTGCACAGATCCTCAGGCTATGCTGACTTATGCAGGGCTTCCAGCAGGTGTCCTGCAGTGGAGAGTTGCTTGCTCTCTCCTGTGGTCAGTCAATGTCCTGCTCCTGCTCTAGACACCCCCTATAGGAATCCCTCCCTTCTCTGAAAGGAGCCATTCCTGTGGCTGAATGGCTCCTGAAATCCTAGGTGGCCCAAGCCAGTCCTGGCCCTTCCTGTCCAGATGAGTAAACTGAGTCTATGAGAGGGGAGGAGACTTGCCAGAGGCCACAACAGGCCATAACAGAGCTCCAGTGTGAGCCCGGAACTGTCTGCCAGCTGCTGTGGCCTTAAAGAGGTTGGTCCCAAAGGGCCTGCATCCATTTCTGAGCCCTTCCCATGGGTCTCAACTGTGCCAAGTTTGCAGAGGAGTGAAAAGAGGCCTGGACAGATGAACCCCTGGCTCTTGCCCTTGAGGCGTCTGGGGCTGAGTTGGAGGACAGACTCAAACAGTGGACATACTTCATTATGAAATCAGGACGTCCACAAGGGCCTTTGTGGGTTAGACTGACTGTGCCCCTGGAGGGCAGTGCACAGGTGACGGGCAGGGGAGGGCGGACTGGGGCAGCCGTGAGAGCAGCGCCAGGCACAGTGAGCGATGCCCGAGCCATCTCGCTTAGTTCTCACAAAGCAGGAGGCAAATTCTGTCAACCGATGGCAAGTAACACGAACAAGAAATAAATGTTTCTTGCCTTAAGCTACTGAGCAAAAGCTAACTAATAAAGGAGGCAAATACAATATCCTGGTACCAACATGGACATTGCTGTCCCCAGCAAGGACAGCCATAGAGAAAGGAAGAAAGAGCGAGGGAGAAGAGGGAAAACACAGGAGAGGGAACAGGGAGGCGTGAGGCGAGCCTTGCACCTGAACAGCTGGCCTCCCCGTGCGTGAAGAGGCCAGGTCCCCCAGAAGAAAGCAGCAGGTTGATGGTTCCAGCTGTGGTGATGATCATGATGATCATGATGATCATACCTGCCATTCTGGGTTTCTACTACGAGGCAGGTTATTCAAATGTTATCACTAATCTTTACAACGATTCTACAAGGTAGATATTTTCAATTCATCAAATAGTTACTGCTATCACTGCCCACTTATAGAAGACAGAAGTGAGCCTTCCAGAAGGTGCCAGACAAAGTGATGTGGCTGGACTGGGATCTGCAGCCAGGACCGTGGGATGCCAGAGCCCATCGTCTCCCCACTGGGCCACGCGGTCCTCACAGCCTTGGCCCTGGCTCTGCTGAGCGGGCCAGTGGGGGCTGGCTTCAGTTCTGGGTTCTCATGTGACAGCCTGGGGCAGGAAGGGGCCACAGAAGATATCCTGGCCTTGGCAGGGGTCACTTCCTTTGCCCACAGGGACCATTATGAAAGAACTCTTGACCAGAAGCAGGAGAACGGCTTTGGGTCCCACTTCTGCTGCTAAGCACCGCATGGTTTTTCCTGCCCCTTTCTGGGCCCTGACTTTTCTCTTGGTGAAGTAGAGGGCAGGGAGGGGCCAGCAAATCTCCCAGAATTCTGCAAACCATCCCTTCCCCACTCTGGCCCAAACCTGCTCCGAAGGCAAAGAAGCAGATCTTGTCTTCATTCTCCTGCAGAAGCGCCATGACCCTCTTCCCCATGCGCTCGTTCCTCTTGTAGATGAGCTCCTGGCGGAAGTAGCTGTCGATCTCCTGGGCTGTCACCTGCTCGTGCGGTGGGAGGGTGGTGTTGATGAAGTTGGGCAGCTGCAAAGGCAAGGCAGAAGCTGCCTTCAGATCTTTTTGGAGCAAGGTGGACTTCAAATAAACATGCATAGCACAGCCCAGATGGAGCTGGCAACTTACCTTTAGGAGGCCCCTACAGTGGCCCACATGTTTTGTACATGTTTCTTATCAATCCCCAAAGCCTTTGAGATGACCACTGTTATTCCAGTTTTACAGATGAAGCAAGCAAGAGTGGACAGATCCAGAGACACGTGCAAAGTCACACAACTGGTGAAGTGGCAGAGCCAGGACAAAAGCCCAGCTGCAGATGCCCACACGTACCGCTCTGCCTTGTATCTGCCCTGTTCAACCTCAGCTCCCAGACGCTGAGGTCCGGGGAGGCTAGGACGTTGTTCATCTCACTAAGTGCTCTTACTTCACCACTGGGCCCAGCGCTGGCATGTACAAGGAATTCAGTTCAGCAAGAGGGTGTGCAGGGTCAACTGAGCTGCCTGGTATAGCAGGAAGGCCACGGGGTCTGGGATAGGCTGACCTGGGCTTCAGCCCCTGTTCTGATGCTGTGTGGTGCTGGGCAAGTTACTTAACTCTTGAGCCTCTTTTCTCACTTGTAAGATGGGACTGATGCTGTGGGGATTAAATGAGAGGACAGGTGCTGTCGTGGGCTGCATTCAGTCCTCAACACCCTACAGAGATAAGAAGAGGGGTCATTACCTTTGGTTTTCCCAACGCTTGGGCCACCATCTGCTACCACCACCATCTCCCCATCCCTGGCTCCACCACTTCCCAGGACACAACCCAAACCCCTCCATCCCTTCTTGAGGACCTCAACTCTGGGACCACCACTTCCCCCATGGCGATGGCTTCCTCAACAACCTGGCTTGGAACTGCCCAGCTTTCTGAGCCATGGGCACCTCACCAGCACCCCACGCTCCACACCCAGCCATGTGGCCCAGGAATAGCATCATTACTAAGTTTGTGAACTAGTCAGAGAGCTCCCTGGGTTCAGGGGCAGAGCCTTTGCCATTCCTGGTCCCCAATGCCTGGCACAAAGAAGGTGAAGGTCAACCCAGTGAAGGTTCCTTGAACGCTGAACATAAAGTTGTGCTGCCCCTTCCCGGCCACAGTGGCCCCTCCTGTGTTTTTCTATTCCCAACATTCTGTCTTTCCAACCTGGATGGCATGTCCAGGTGTTCCAGCACCATCTCCTCCAACATGTGCATGAGGTTGTTGAGGAACCTGAGGCAGTGAGTGAGAACATGCCCTCCCTTTCCCCACAACCTGTCAGTGTCATTCCAGCCTCCAAGCTCTTGCTCACAGGATGTTTTCCACCTGCTGTCCCCTATTCCACTTCTCTATCTTCACCTGTCTGGCACAGAGCACATGATACCAGGCCTAGCTGGCTGACGGACAAGGCAGGTGGAGGGCCTGGCATGAGGAGACTAATTTTCTGCAGGTTTTAGCCCCCGAAAGGGTCATGCAGCCCAGCCACGTGGCTTCTAGAGCTGGTACAGAGTTGTCAACACTCTTTCTGAGGACAGTGGAGGCGTCAATAGAGGCTGAACCCTGAGGGACTCTGAAGAGGCTAGGACATCTCTCTGTCCCTGCTATCTGCTGGCCAAGGACCAGTACACTCCCTACAGTGAGAGGGGAGGTGAAGGGACATGCACCATGGGGCTTCTCTGCCAGAAAGACCTGATTCACTGTCCTGGGATGAACAAGACAATAACATGATTGGTGTCCCCTAACCTTGTGCAGTGCACAACCTGCGCAGTTATATGCAGCAGCCATGTTACTGCTCAATCAGGGAAGGCACAGAGTTGGTGCCCAGGTATGGTTTGTTTGGCCGTGGAAGTGACGACTAGCAGCCCTGACAAGACAGGCCACATGCAACGTGTGTGCAGCTATAGGGAGCACCAGCGCTCCTGAGTGGGGAGGAACACAGGGCAACTGTGATTCAGAGGGGTTATTTCTGGAAATGTGACCCTCACAGGCTTCTCCCCATTCCTTGGGCTTGCGAGAGAATGTGAAACTATGTTGTACCAACAAACAAATATTTGCGCAGTCAGTGAATGAATGAATGGATGGATGGACGGATGTGCTGGGAAGCAGCAGAGGCACAGGGGTATGAATATGGGTCCTGAAGTCAGACAGTGAAAATGGTTTGGGTGGAATCCCTCATTGGCTGCTTACTAGCTGAGTGGCCTCCCTATGACTAGAAAGTTGCCTGGCCTCTCTGAGGTGTAGTTTCCAAACTGGTAATATGGGGTAATATCTGTTATTGTAGGGATTAAATAAGATGACTTCTGGAAAGCGCTCAGCACAGCGCATGGCACAAAGGAAGTCTTGAATCAATGTCAGCTATTACACAACTAGCCTGGGGGCGGAGCTTCGTCACCCTTGCCCTGTGGTGTTATGTTAGAGGCTGCCAGTGAAAGGCGGCCTCAGCAGGGGGTAGCAATAGGGATGACAAATAGATGGCCTTCAGAACCATCAGAGAGCCACGAAGGCCGCATTCTGCTTCCCTCCCCCTCCCCAGGTTCCCTGGGACCTGTGGACATGCCCAGCCCTTCCTCCCGTGCTTCCTGATCACAAATGTTCATTTGTGCAAAGATGAATCTCCACTCATTCTTCAGGGAGCAAAAAAAAAAAAAAATTACCAGACAAGAACCCAAAAGTTAAATTTCAAAGCCGTGAAGGAGTTGGGCTAGAGACACTCAGGTTCCCTGGGCCGCCCGGCTGCTGGCTGACATACTCTGCATGTTCCATGCTGATGGGCCTTGGCTCCATGCCAAGGATGAGGCCTGTGCTTGGGCCAGGGCTGGGATGGAAACAAATTAATGATGTCATTAGACTTGTTGGGGGCCTTAAGTCTTCCATGACAAGTTTAAGTGTGGGATGCACAATAACATTTTAAAAAGGACACGTAAAGTCCCCAGGGATAGGGTGATGAGGAGATGGGTCAGACAGGGCTAGGTGGGGCCATGGGGGTGATGTCAGTGTAGACTTTCCCTGACCCACGACCAGGACTGGGTCAGGTTTGACAGTCAAATGCTCAGGTCTGCTGACGCCATGGACATCAATGGCTGCACCCTTCCCTGCACCTCATCCGTCCAACAGACACCCCCTGAAAACTTCCAGAGGTCTGGCCCTGTGTCGGACTGGGGGCCACAGGGAAACCTTAGACTTGGTCTGCTGCCTTGATGAGGCTCACAGCCTGGCGAGAGGGTCAGATGTGCCCAAAAGAACACCATGGGGTACGTACTTTGAGAGGGCAACAAGGGGTATGTGAGCCTCAAGGCAGCACCTAATTGGGTGACCACGTGTCTCGGTTTGTCCAGAACAGTCCAGGTCTGTGGCTGGAGGAGATTGCCTCATGCCTGTTACTTATTTTGACCCTGAATTGCATCTGACCTTTCATTCTCAAAAGTATCTGGGTCTGGATAATACATATATGCGGCTACTCTACACTGAAGGCAGGCTGGGGCTCAGGACAGGCTTCCCAGGGCAGGGCCCTGGATTACCCTGCTGATGCTGGGCACTAACAGTGCCAGTGGCCTGGGGGCTGCAGAGGCCAGGGCCATGGCCATTTGTGAAGGTGGGGACTATGGGGTCAGAGGCAGGTGGGGTAAGGGTGAAGTCCACCAAGGCCCCTGCCCCAACATCATCAACCCTGGCCCTGCACCTGCCCGCTCTGGCCTCCAGAGGCTGCGTCATTACCCTCCACGCCGCAGATAGAGGTATCCCTGACCACATTGCTCTCCGATTTGAGCTCTCCAGGGCTTCCAGCGACCATAGGCACTCTCCCCGCTCCGTGTGGCCTGGCCTGCGCTCTGCTCTGCAAGTCTTTCCTGCACGCCCTCCACCAACACAGCTTGCCGGGCCTGCCCAGCCCTCTTTATCCCCACCTGGTGGACTCCACTGTCAAGCCTGGTTTCCCTATCACCTCCCTGAAGCCTTCCCGACTGCAGACAGAGTGACCGTGGCCCCACAGCCTCCGCATCCTCAGCTCCCTGTGGACTTCGAGCCTCTAGCTGCAGACATAGCTCCACCTCAGCCATGTCCCTGTGGGCACTGGATTTAGCCTTGTTACTCTGACACCAGGCTTTTCTGCGTCTGGAGGCAGGGTTGCCTATCCCTCCCAGAGGGGCTAGATTCTGTCTGTGCACCCCTGGGTGCAGCATGGGTTGCTCTTCTAATCTAGGTGGCCCAATCCACCCAGTCCCCTGTCCCACTTCAATACAAGAAGTATACAAGAACGGTCAGGAGACTCCTGAGGCAGTTCTGCTCACCAGAGAAAAATCAGTGGTCTGAACACAAGTATTTGAGCTTGCCTTCCCCTGAGGTCACTTCCCTTTCTCAGCCTAGGGTCAGCCACAGCCTGGCGGGGACCTTGTCCTGCACACCTCCACCCCCAGCCCGGCCACGTCATAGCTGGGCCATCCTGAGTGGCGACCAGGGTACCCTCTGCCACAGAACTCCAGCTGCTTGGGACCCACAGGTCTCTCCCCCAGCAGATGATGGGTGGGGCCTTGCCACAAAGCAGGTCACCAGCAAGATTTCTAGGAGCCTCTCGGTGTCAGGGTTCTTTTCTCCTCCACCACCAAGTCAGTGCTCTCAGAATTCTGAGCCTCGTGCATTGTGGCAAGGTCTCCAGCCCACTTTTCTTCCATTCTCTACACAGCACCAGGCCCATCACAGGTCTCTGTATGCTCATGCAGCAGTTGATCCCTGACACACGCTCTGTGCCAGACCTGAGCTGGGCAGTGGGGACCAAGAGATGGGCAGCACACCCTGCCCTTAGGAGCTCCTGGTCTGGGGGGTGGCCACAGACAGGACACCGGCCAGCCCCATGGCCTAGCCCGACTCTGGCTCCAGCCTACACTCACCCCTACCCCACCCCTCTCCTGCTGTCTCTTGCCTCTGGCTCATTTGCATGTGGTTTCCTCTGCTGGAACATTCTTCCTCCCCCTGTCTGTGGCCAACTCAGGTTCTTCTGTGACGGTGCATCTCACAGGAATCTTTCCTTCTCTCTCCAGCCCTAGGCCCTACCCCCAAGCCCATCTAAATTAGCTGTTCCTGCCACAGGCTCCAAATGCATCCTCCAGCACCCCCTCACAGCAGGGATCACAGTTTGGGGCAATTACTCCTTGAATCTGCCCATTCCCACCGAGATCGTAAGGCCATCAAGGGCAGCTCTTTCCTGCTCCCCACTAGACTCCTTTTCATAGCACTCTGTCTAGCATTATAAACTATTTCATCCATTCATTCAGCACATATCTACTGAGTCCAGCTCTGAGCCAAGGACTCTTTAGCCAGTTGGGATATATTGACAAATAAAATAGACCAAAACCCCTCATGAAGCTTATGTTCTAGTGGGGAGAAAAAGACAGGAAATAGTCACTAATCAACGGAGCAAGTAGATGGTGAGCTACAGGATGACAGAGGCCATGGGGAAAGTGGAGCATAATAAAGGAGGCGAGTGTGTGGGCGTGGGGCCAGGCTGCAGTTCTGGACAGAGACAACGAGATGTGAGTGTTGGGGGCAGAGAAGGAGTGGGCAACAGCCAGCACAAAGGCAGAGACCTGTGAGGTTGGTTTATGGGCCAGCAAGGAGAGAAGAAGGAGGTGGGCAGGGGTGGGGGCAGGACACAGGGGCCAAGTGGGCCATTGCAGAGACTCCGGCTTTGTCCCTGAGAAGAACGGGGAGCCCGTGCAGTGACTTGAGCAGGGGAGTGGCCTGCTTTGTGTGATCCTACTGCTTCTTGAATGAATAGCTATTCAAGCACCATGACAGAGGAGGCACAGGGGGCCTGGAGGTGCCTGGGAGAATGACTAACTCCATCCAGGGGATCTGGAAGGTTTCTTAGAGAAGGTGACATTTGACCATGGCCAAGTGAAAGGAACCCAGGGGGAGGGAGGAGTCTGAGCAAAGGCACAGAGGTTTGGAAGGACAAACTGCTTAGGACAGCTGCAAGTTCCACGGGTCAGCAGAACAAGGTCTGTGGGGTGGGGGACCTGGGCTGTGACAAGGCCAGCAGAGGGCAGGTCCTGAGTGCCTTGAATGCTGGAGGAAGTATCTTGGAATTTACCCTGAGAGCAATAGGGAGCATGGTGGAGTCTGAGCGGGAGTGAGCCACACTCAGCCCCTTGGGGTCCTACTCCCTGTCTGACCAGCCTAGTGGTCATCTTTCCTGTAGGACTTGAACCAAAGCAGGACCCAAGTCCAAGCTCTGGGTAACTGGGCTTTTCCTCCCCTGGGCCTAAATTTCCCCAGATGGTGAACTGAACGTCTCAGAGGCCTCCCTGGTCTTGCAGACTAAGCTCCCAGGGTCCTAGGCCCCAGAGCCACACAGGCCTGGCTCAAGTAGCTGCTCTTGATAATTCGGTAACTCAACAACTAGTAAGTTGTGTGGCCTTGGGCAAGTCTCTTCCCTACTTGCACCTCCATTTTTCCATCTATAAAACGGGGCTAACAATAGCTCCTGCTTACCATGGCTGGAGAGAAGACTGCCTATGCCTGATACACAGTAGGTATGCAGTAAATGCCAGGTGGGTTCACAGGGACCTGGCTGGAGGTCTTTGGAGCTGGTGACCCAGAGGCTATCCAGGCTGGAGGAGAAAGCCTCACCTGGGACGTGTCATGGTTGAAGATGACTGCGTTGAGGTCCCCGCAGTTGTAGTGCTTGATGAGGTCCTCCGTAGTGTAGGGTGCCTGCAGGCTCCCTGCCCGTACGCTCTCGTGCTGCAGCAAGGTCTGGTTCAGGGCAAACAGCACCTGGGCCAAGGAAAGACAGAGGCATAAGGGCTGTGCTCAGGGACCCTGGCTGGGCTCCAGGACCAGCCCTCCTCCCTCTGGACTTGGGGGCGACAGGCCTGAAACAGAGAAGGTGTGGGGGCCGGCACCAGCTGGCTCGGGCTGCACATTTCCACAGTTCCTGCCCTGACTCACTGGCCTCCGAACACGTTCAGTCTGCTCTCACCTCCAGCCCTCTGCCCACACAGGTCCCCAGTCCCGCTCTGGGTCTCAACAGCTTATTAATGACAAAATGAAAACTCTGTTTGTGTCTGGGTTTTGGATTGACAGGATTTTCTTCTGAGTCCTTTGTGTTCCTGTGCTTAGAGGGGCTCTAGAATGAGCACGGACTAATTTTGCAATCAAGGGCACTCCCAAACACAAAACAAACACATGAACAAAAACAAAAATCCCAGTTAGATGTCAAGGCCCAACCTAAAGGCCATCTCCTCCGGAAGCCTTCTTGGCCCAGGGAAGGGCCTAAGGAGCTAGGACCCTCAGAGTCAGATCCATGCTCGCATCTATTATGGGTATCTTCAGGCTCCTCTGTCCTCTGGGCCACTGTGCCTGGCCCTGGGGACACAGTTGGGCCAGCCAGACCTGCCAGGCATCGGGATCACTTGGAGCGCTATACAAAAAGTCAGACATGCAGACCTCACTCTCTGGGATCAGAATCTTTGTATATTTAACAGGTTCCCTGGGCACTTCTTAAGCAGCTCGACTGCCTTTGGCATTTGAGGATCATGGCTGAAATGGAATACAGCCTGTCCGAGGTATGAGGGCCCTGAGAGATTATCTAGTCCAGTGCCTCCATTGTGGATGGGGAAACTGAGGCACCGTGGGGGGAAGGGACTTGCTCAATCCATGCAGTTGGGACTGGAGCTAGCTTCATGTGACTAACTATCCTAGACTCCTTTGGCCAACAGAAGGGAGGACCCTGACCATTATTTGGGTTATTTAGCAGAGATATAGAGAAAAACTAGTTGCAATTCCTGTGTAAAATGTGAGGAGGCAGTCTCAGGCCACCTGTCCCTGCTGTTTCCCCAGTCTAGCCCTCAGCCCTCAGCCCTCAGGCCCTGCTCATCCTGTTAGGCACAGTGCCTTGGACAACAAGCCCCCAGCCTCTTCACTCACACTGATTCAGGCCCACACATCTCTCACTGGGTGCACTGCAATGGTCCCTTCCATCTCTCTACAGACCCCCGCCCCTCCCAACTACCCCAGCGAGATTATAACGTACTTAATTCACACCCGGTGGCTGCATACTGCTGTCCTGCTGCTTCTGCCATGGTCATCTCGTAAAAGCATAAGTCTGATGATTTCCCCCTCTTTTTTTTTGCTCAAAACTTTCACGAGTGCCTGCAGGTTAAAGGGCTAGCTCTTCAGTGGCCCTCCAAGGCAGTAACCTAGACCCTGTTGCGGTCAGTAACTTCATTTCTTACTTGGCCCCTGTGCCTCCAAATACTAAAAAACTCTGCATTCTTCAAACAAAACAATCTACCACCTCTGTGCCTCTGTATATGCTGTTCCACATGCGTGGAAAATCCTGACCCCTCTGTTTGCAAACTCTGACTTGGCTGTCTAGACTGTACTCAGCTGTCTCCTCCAGGAAGCTTTTCTGACCACCTGGGGGCTGTGTGAGGCCCCTCCCCAGGGCTCCCATGGTCTCTGTGGATGGTAGACTGACAGATTAATGGCCTCAAACCATAACACCTCCCTGTATTCATGACCTTTGCCATAGAACTTTGTAGCTCCTTCCCATTCTGACTCTGGACTTGCTTTGGCCAGTGGGATGCTGGTAGCCATTGTAAGTGAAGGCAGCTCCGCCATTGGCCTTAGAAAACTCAGGCTAGCCTGCTGGAGGGTGAGAGACATGTAAAGCAGAGTTGTCCAGTGATGGCCATCCTGGACCAAGACCTGCCAACAGCTGGCCAAATCCCAGACATGTGGACAAGCCCAGCCAAGATAAGCAGAGCTTACCCCACAGTTGGCCCCAGATGCAAGGTGTGAACATTAGATTGTAGTTGCTATTTAGCCACCAGCCTGCCCCATTAGACTATGAGCATCTTAAAGACAGGAATTTTGTCTTGTTCATTTTTTAATCTGCAACACTCAGCACTGTGCCTGGTAAAGAGAGGGTGTCACCTCAGCGTTTCTTTATTTCTTTGAGCACCTTCACAGGCTGCTCATTAAGCCCTTAAGACTAGCTCCTAAAACTTTGGCACTCTGAATTTTGAGGCATGCCACCACCACATGGCAGAAGTTCCCACCAAGTGGCAACAGTCACTTGGTTCAAGAAATAGGTACACACAGCCTGGCCAAGACAGACAAAGGCAGCACAGCCCAGCCTGTGCTTGTGAGATCAACTCCATCCCCTCCCACTTTTGTTAATGGCTGGGCAGGAGAGCTGGACTGGGCTGGATGCAGCAGCCCAGGCTGCTCCCTTAATGAGCTGGCTGGAGATGAGGTCAGAGCCCCCCCACCCCACCTCTGGGCCTTTTCCAGGCCTCTAGGCTCTGGCCGCCACCACTGAAATCTGATCTGCAGCCATCTGGTGCAGGGTGTCGATGGCAGCATGGTGGCTGGGGATGGATCACAGGAGGCAGTGGCCCTGTTGCTGTGGACATTGCTAAGGCAACAGGCCCTTCCTCCCATACGGCACATGCCTTGGATGAAAGTGTCCGTATCGAGCTGATCCACTCTCCTCCTCTGGGGGCCTGGGACACACAGACTTTCCGTGATCACACATAGCTGCTGCACATACCTGCCCCACTGCTTCTCAGAGTCAGCCTGGACAGGGCACCACCTGACCTGTGGTGACATCATAGGCCGAGGCACCCAGAAGACCTGGCTGGAGGGGAAATGGCTCCTTTGGACCTTGCTTGACTTATGGGGTCACTTCTGCATGTGGCTCTCAGAGAGCTGGGAAGTATTCTAAAGAATTAAGTATGTTACAATCTGTAGGGTGCTACGAATAGTACTGGCACATAGTAAGTGCTGGATAAGTGTTTGTTCAATAAAATGTAGAAGAAAATAGACTCAAACCTTCCCAGATTGGAGCTGGAAGGGTTCCTAGGGGTCATCTGGTCCAGAGGCTTTTCAGGCCTTTTATAGCCATGGAATCCTTTCTTCTTGTTGTTTTCCAAAGGAACCTTACTTGGAACTCAAAATGTGGAGCAGATAAAAATGGAAACTTCCCTGGTTGATGTAAGGGAGACAGGCTGGAGCTTGAACTCCTGCCAGCTCAACGTCCCCCTGTGGCAGGGACTCCTTAGGCCTTTCTGTGGAACCCACAGGTTCCCTGGAGCCCAGTTTGAGAACCACTGATCTTGCACCCTCATCATGTAACAGAGGAGAGGAGACAGGAGTCCAGAGCAGGCAGGATGAGCCTTGCCCAAGGCCACACAGTGAGCTGGGGGCAGAGTGGGCTCAACTTCAAGTCTCCTGACTTCCAGCCCAGGACCCTGTGCAGCATCCTGGACCACAAGCCTGGATTTCTGAATGTCCACAGGCACAGTCTACGTTCATCCACACGCATCGCCACACCCATTTTCTTTTTGAAGCTTTGTGAAATAGCCAGAAAGATCCAAGGAATATTTATTATTAGTCTGTTACTAATAAGTCTGTTATAAATAGTCTATTACTAAGATGTAAAACTGAGTCCAGATCATTTGAGAGGCATTCCCACGTGCCACAGTAGGAGTGTGGTGGGGACAGGACTGAAACCCAAGCCTGTCATCTTCCACTTCCCCCAATCGGGCGGGTTTGGTGCCTCCCACGGACCCCTGTGCTTCATTTGGTCTAGGCACTCATCCCACTGAGTTGTTCCGTTCCCTGCCTCCCCATTTGCCACTGAATCCCAATGTCTCCAATAGCAGACATTCAGGAAACACTGCGATCCTGGATCGTGTGCTCTTCCCCTATACCTCTTGCGCTGTATCCACCCTTTGCAATTTATAAAGAAGTCTTCATCCATTTGTTACTAGGATTACTATGTTTAATTGAGCACTTACTAAGTGTCAGGAACTTCCTATTTCTAAGATCATGTTAATTTATTTAATCTTTATAGCACTTCTGAGTTAAGTCTATTATTAGCTCCATTTAATAGATTAAAAAAAAAAAAACTACAGCAAAGAGACATTAAGTACCTTGCCAAAGGTGATAGAGCTGGCGAGGGGTGGAACAGGCATTTGGGCCAGCCCTGGAATGCACACTCTTAGCTAACCACTGCCCACTGAGGCTTCCCTCCTCTCTTTCCAGGAGACAGCCTGCAGGAATGGTGTCTTATTCACAGATAGGAAGCCAAAGAGGTAGAGCGAAGTGACAAGCACAAGGCCACACAGCTGGTAAAGGACAGAGCTGGGGTTTGAAATTACATCTCTCTGGCACCAGGTTCCCACAACCAGGACTTCAATAGAACATGTGTTCGTGCACAAGCATTCTTAGTGCTTCCAACAGAGGGAAGCTACATTCATTCACTCCATGAACGTTTACGTTCAGCTGCTTCTCTGCAGGGATCTGAGATTGGTGGATTAATTGGGCTTGGTTTCCATCTTTACGGAGCTCATTTTAGAGGCTATGCCATCATAGTAAGGGTGGTAAGCACACAGGCTTTATAATGAAGTGCCTGGTCCTGCCTCTGCCTCCCTCTCATCCACCCTGAATTCCCAAGCCTGGAGCTGCTCAGATTCCTGGGCTGCGATGCTGTCTACTCCCGGCCACCTTAGAATAACAAACCTTTTTTGCACATAGCCTCAGTGGCCCACTCTGGGATAATGTTTATGATAAGGCTTTGACATGCAATAACAAACACTGGGCGAAGGCTAGCGCCGTCTCAGCCCCCTGCCCCATCGCTGTGTGGGGGCCCAGCCACCAAGAACTCCCAAGCATCCCAGGCGGCCCTCCTTGCCAGGGCTTGCAGGGCACGAGGTGGCCCACGGCATCTGCTGAGTGCAGGCCTGGATGGAGTGAGGCAGGCGCCAGGAAGGTGGGGACAGGTTTATTGTTCCATAGTTGTCTAGTAAACAGTCCTGGATGGGCTAGAATGGTGAACACCAAGGCCTGTGTTCACTCAGTGGCCCAGCGATGGCACTGTGGGGAGAAAGCAGCAGGACCCCCTTTGTCAAGAAGATCTAGGTCCAGGGCCCATGGAGACAGGCCTGGCTCTCAGGCTGGAGGTCTGAGGTAGGCCTAAGAGGACTGCTAACCCACCCTGAAGCCCAGGGAATCACAGCAAAGACCCCAATCCACTCAACCATGCTTACTGAGCATCTACCATGTGCCAGGCACTGTTCTAGGTGCTAAGGAGTTAGCCAGGGACAAAACAGAAAAAATCCCTGCTCTCACAGAGGGGCAAACAGAGAATAAAATTGTTAGTAAAAATATTAATATACAGCATGTTGGAGACACAACGGTGATTCCATTGAACTGGAAGTTAGGACTGCCACCTGGCCACGGTGGATGCCTCATGCCTCATGCGTCACAGTCAACAGGCCAAGAAGGGGGTTACTGTGCTGGCTGGGGTGCTTGATCCTGACTATGCTGACATGTGGGGACTGTGAATCCAAGGGAGGTAAGGAAGAATATGTCTGGAATATAGGAGATCTATTAGGGCGTCTTCTGGTATTACCACCCCCTGGGATCGAAGTCAGTGGAAAACTACAACCCAATCCAGGCAGGACTACTAACGGCCCAGACCATTCAGGAACGAAGGTTTGGGTTGCCCCACCAGGTTAAGAACCATGACCAGTTGATGCTGTTGCTGAAGGCAAAGGAAACACAGAATGGGTAGTAGAAAAAGAATGCAGTTATAAATACCAGCTACAACCACATGACCAGTTACAGAAGCAAGGACTGCAATTGTCAGGAGCATCACTCCTTATTTCGTTACAAATATGCTTGTGTATGTGTAGATGCGTGTGTGTGTGTAGATGCGTGTGTGTGTGTGTGTGTGTGTATCTATCTCAAATATCTTTGCTTTCTACCCTCCTTTATCCCCATATCATGTAACTGACTTTGGATCATAGTATTTGAGTATTGTTAACCTTACATCATAGTATTTAGGTTACAGGATATCAAGAAGAAGAATAAATGTTATCCAAGGTCTTTGTATTCTCTTCTGGGGGAAGAATCAGTGCATTTTTGGTTTGTATGCAGTATAGTTGCATCATGTTAGGTGGAACTATGACCATGTTGTTGTCTTTATTTGGAGATTAAATACAGCTTAAGGAGATGTGTATAGGTGCCCAGTTGACAAGGGCTGGACTTGTGATGGTTAATTTTATGTGTCAACTTGGCTAGGCCACAGTACCCAGATATTTGGTCAGGCATTCTTTTAGATGTTTCTGTGAAGGTATTTTTCAGATGAGACTGACATTTAAGTCAGTAGATTTTGAGTAAGGCAGGTTATTCTCCATAATGTGGGTGGGCCTCATCCAATCAGTTGAGGGCCTTAACAGAAAAACTCTGACTCCCTTCAAAGAAGGGGGAATTGCACCAGGAGACTGCCTTCAACTTGGACTTGAACTGCTGCATCAACTCTTTCCTGGATGTCCATCCTGCCAGCCTACTCTACAGATTTTGGACTTACCCACCTACACAACATATGAGGCAGTTCCTTGAAATCTCTCTCTCTCTCTCTCTCTCTCTCTCTTATATATATATATATATGTGTATATATATATAACATAGACAGATACATTCTATTGATTCTGTTTCTCTGGAGAATGCATATAGTGTTCCAGAAAGAAAATAAAGCAGGAAAAGTGGTGGGGAGTGAGGAGGGAAGGAGATCAGTGGTGCAAAGGCCCTGTGCACATGGAGGAGAGGCAGAGACCAGAGTGGCTGGTGCTGGGTCAACAAGGAGGAGAGTGACGGGAGAGGGGGTTCAAGGTAATGAGCATGCCAGATTATACGGGCCATAGTAAAGATGCTGAGAAACCATGCTACACCATAATCCTTTCAGATAAGGACTGTTATTTCCGTATGACAAATGAGGAAACTGAGGCCTTGAGGATTGTGACGTCACTTTGCACAAGGTGTCACACTGAAGAACTGAAGCTGGGATTCAAACTCAGGCCCAGCCGGCAGGTCCTGGATTCTTTTCTGCTATCCCTGGGCCCGACAGGCCACGCCACCTCCACCCAGCCGTTGGTTGGAAGGACAGACATAAACAGACAAATAGGGGTCAGTGTGTGAGGCCCAGATTCCGAGTGGTCAGCTGGGAAGGAGGAGGGGTGTTACAACCTTAGCCTTGGGGCACTGTGAAAGCTGACATGTGGGGAAAAGAAGGAGGTCACCCTTGCCCCGGTAACCCCACCTGGTACATAGCCTCCCCACTCTGTTTTCATTCTGTGCCCTGCCTGATGGAACCTTGTTCTCAGCCCCAGGGCCTTCACCTATGTGTCCCCTCGCCTGGAACCCTCTCTCCAGCCACCAGTTCACACCCCCCTTTGCACCTGGCAGTAGAGGCTCCTTCCTTCAGGAGAACTGCCCCCAGTCATGGGCTGGGCATGTTCCCTGCCAAGTGCCCCCAAAGCACTTGACACTTCCTAGGCCATGGCTTGATGGTGAATGGTCTGAGAGCAGGCAATTGTCTGTCTTGGTCTTGACTGTTTCACCAGAGAGAGCACAATGCCTAACGCATACACAATAGATGCTTGAGAAATACACGTAGAATGAACAAATGAGTGAAGAGCCGAGTGAGTTGCCCATCCCAGGACCCCACCCCGAGCATCTCCTCGGCAGGACGCAGTACCTCCCGTGGCACAGAGCAGGGAGGAGCTGAGCCCCTGGATCCCGGGCCAGATGCATCTGTCAGTACCCTGGGCAGGGCGTGCACGGCAGCTCCGTGGCACAGGAAGCCTTCTCCAGCGTGGGGGCCATTTCCTCAAAGGTTCTGGCTGAGGTTTATTTATTTATTCTCCTTGCCCCTCGGCAGCACCAAAGCAGTGCCGACTACTTCCCTGCTTCCTGTTCAGGATTCTGAGTCTCCCAGCCCTCCTGCACAGAATCCTGTCTCCGGACACTGGGCTACTGAGCAGAGGCATCCAAATAAACACGAGGTTTCCTGGAGCTGGGGACTGGCTGTGAGCTGGGAGGTGGCACTAGAGATCTTGTCACCACCCAACTCTTCACTATGAACCCCTGGGCGAGTCACTTTCTTTCCCCGAGCCTTGGTTTACCCACCTGTGAAAAGAACTAATTTACACATTCACTGGACAAATATTTAATGAGCACTTATGTAGCAGATGTTTTTCCAGGCCCTGGAGGTACAGGAGTAAACACAGCAAGTAAAGGTCCCTGTCCTAGTGGAGCTTTCATTCCAGAAGGAGTAAACTGACAATAAAGGAAACAATAAGTAAACTATCTAGCATGTTGAGAGTGATAGTTGCTAAGGAGAAAATAAGGCAAAGTAGAATATAGGAAGTGTGGGTGTGTTGGGGGTAGACGTTTTAGATAAGACGTCCAGATAAGGCCACAATAAATGACATTTGAGAAAGGGCATGAAGGAGATGAAGGAGGTGGCCATGTGGCTGAGAGAAGCGCTTTCTGGGCAGAAGGAACAGTCAGTGCAAAGGCCCTGAGGCAGAAGCAGGCCTGATGGGTGTGAGGAGCAGGAAGGAGGCCGGTGTGGCTGGGAAGGAGTAGGCAAGGGCAAGCTAGGAGATGAGCTCTGTCTCAGGCAGGGGCCCAACAGGAAGCAGATGGCACGTTGCCAGAGAAGTCAGTTCCATGAAGCAAGTTCAACTGGAAGAGTGATTAGGGAGCACCGAATGAGGGGAATATTCACAAAGGTGTGGACAGGGGATGGTGGAGCAGTGTCGAATAGCAGCAAGGGAAGCTCTACTGCCCCTAAACCTTTAGAGGAAGGGTGGGGAGCAGGGTCCTCAACCAGCCCAGAGCCACAGGCTTTGGGGATGAGGCAGTGCTTGGGGCCCCAGCACTGGGGAGGAGGGGATGCCACTTACTTCTCTGAGCCTTGGGTTCCCTGTCTGTGAAATGGGATCAACACTGCCGCCCTCACAGGGCTGTTATGTAGAATACATGCGCCCCCATATGCAAAGTGCCTGGAGCCACAGACGTAAATCATGAGGTGGTGGCCCAGTGCCTTAGCCCTGCCCGGGCTTCATGCATCACGCCCCCCCACCGCTTCTGCTCCCAGTAACCACCTCTGATAACTGAATACACTCTGCGCATGGAGGAAAAGGAATAAAACATACTGAAAAGTTCCAGAGAATCACCTAGACTGACCTATTCTCAGTTACAAAGCTTTCAGCAACTTCACGGTGATGGAGGAGAGGGGATAGAGGAACAGGTAATTATAACACGGTAAGTTAATGATAAAACACAGGAGGTTAGGGCCTTGGAGGGGGTTCCTGACCCAGTGTGGGAGTCGGTGAAGGAATCACAGGCTGCAGCTGGGCTGTGAAGGATGAGTGGGGTTGGGAGGGAAAGTGTTCAAAGCAGAGGACACGGACCTGCACAGTGTGTTTAAAGATGTGTCAGGAGTCCACCCTGGAGGGGATCCCATGGTGCAGGGTCTCCTGTCTCATGCCACGGGCTCAGGACTCTACCCAACCGGCATGCACCACCCTCTTCCACCTGATCTTCAGCCAGTGGACAAGTCACCTGTGGAGGCTGACATGGATGGGGACCAGAAGTGAGCCGACTGAGACCTGTGGAGGGACAGTGGTCTACACGGGAGGCAGCTGGTCAGGGGCGGCTATGGTTACCACCATCATCATTACTGTTATCAAGTAGCTGCTTCCATTGGCTGGAAGAATGTCATTTTAATTTTTCCCGCTGTCTCAGACCTGCCCTGCTGACACAGCTGCCTAGACTTCAAAAGGCAAGTCTCCATTTTCATTTGCAAAGTCAGTATGAAATTCCTAGAGGGCCCGTCTAATTCCTTGGGCCTGACCACACAGCAATTACCCATTTGGGCGTGGGGGGGGGGTGTCTTACAGGCCCTCCAGCGGTGTGGGGCCCTCCTCTCTGCTTTGGTCCTGGGCAGCGGCCAGGGAGGACCGGTTGGAGCGGGGACCTCCAGGTGGCCCAGTGTGGGAGGAGAGGAGTTGGCTCCGTGAGCACTGAATACTGAGGACAGAAATCGTAACACGCCTCCGCATTTGTCTGCTAGGCCACTGGCTACCAAGCGCTCCAGACAAAAACAGTGGCAGGAAGGGCAAGGCTCCGACCCAGCTTCAAACCCGGGGCCTGCTACAGACAAGGCTGTGTGACGCTCTTGTTCTGGCTCTTTCAGTGATGTGCTAGTAAGAATGTGGGATGGGCCCTTATCCTTGCTGGGCCTCAGCTTACCCATCTACAAGTAGGAGAATAGTATTTGTCCTGACCGCTTGGGATTAACATTCTAAAAACCTTGTAAGGCATTATTCCCCTTCCCTGGGACACACACACACATACACACTTTAAGGGAACGTCTGTTCCCTAAGCACAGGGGTAGGTCCCAGCTGCAGGAGGTGTTCTGAGGAGGGGCCAGAGCTCAGTGTGTGTGGACGGGATTCCCACTCCCTCTTCAGCGTTCTGTCTGGACTAGCGCCAGGCCCTGTGCTGAGTGCTGGGGCCGTGGGACCAAATCAGTGCCCATTCTCTTCCTGAGGAGCTCACAGTCAGGGGTGGGGCAGAGCAAGGGAGGAGGTTCCCGAGTACTTGCGATGAGATCAAGCACACTCGTTAAAGCTGGGGGCAAGGGATGGACAAGGTGCTGCGACAGCCCAGCAGAATTGGGGGGGCACAAACAGGAGATCCCAAAGGAGGTGACTGTAGCAATACCCTGTGGGGCACACACCTGCCACACAGAAAAGAAAGAGAAGGCATTCCAGGTAGTGTCAACAGCCCATGCAAAGGAATGGGGGCTGGTGAAGCGGGCAAGTTTGGAGATACGTCCATGATTGTCCTGGGCTGGAGTGCAGTGCACCTGTGGAGGAGGGCACAGGATGGACCCAGAGCAGGGAACAGAGGTGGGATCCACAGCTCAGACTTTATCCGTGGACTATGGGAAGCACCTCAAGTTTTGAAGCAGGCAGTGCTCAGTCTGGCTTTGGGATTAGAAGCTGCCCCTGGCTGCTGCGTGGAGGAAGGCTTACAGGGGCAGACTAGGGCAGGAGACAGTCCTAGCCCTGGGCCTGAAAGGGTGAGGAGGCCTCTCCTGGGCCTGGGTGCTTTGGGGATGCATGGAGGAAGTGAGGGGTAGGTTAGAATTCCAAATCTTTCCAGGCTTGCACATTCTAGAACCCTTCAACTCAGGGTTCTGAGGCTTTCCCATTGCCCATCACTGCCCCCTCTCCCCTTCCCCAGCTTTTGAAGGTGGGCCCTCACCCCTCCTCCTCCCTTTAGGGATCCTGGAGCCCCCCTTGGGGGAGTGGCTGGACAAAGCAGGAGCAGGCAGAGTGGCAGGAAGGAAAGCAGTCTGCATGGGACCAGCATGGGACCCTGTGGTGCTGACAGTCTAGGGAACGACACTCCTCCTGGGGTGCTTCAAAGGGGACAGCTGCACAGAACTTGGCCTCACAGACAAAACTAAATGCAGTGCCAACTCCTGCTTTTTGCCTGTTTGAAGTCACAGGAGATACTTCCTGGCAACAGGATGGGAGTGTTGGAGACTTTGGCTCTGCCAAGAGACCATCAGGCAAGGAGGGTCCTTAGATCCTGCATGGGGCTTCTCATTGTGCAGGGAAGACACTGAGCCCCAGAGAGGGTAGGAGGGTGCCCAAGGTCACACAGCAAGCCAGGGGATGCAGACAAAAGCAGGAATGAGGCACCATCTGCTTCACTTGGGCAGCTCGGGTCTCCTATGCCCCCTTATACTCTCTTTCCCCCTACCACAGAAAGGGAAAATGTTTTTAGACCCAAGGCAAAAGAATGTGAAACTGAAATCTGAGCCTTGAAAAAATTTGGGAAAAGAACACAGAGGAGTCAGACACATTCTGGATGAGCAAAGATTGGCTTACACTGCAGATGGGAAATACTTGGTGCTATCCAAGGCCTTCTTGTTGCACAGGTCTGACTTGGGAGGGAGGACTAAGTGCAAGGTGATTGGAGCAGAGAAAGACCCCCAAGAGAGCTGGCTAAAGGGGCCACTCTGCTTCCAGGATCCACCATGGGGAAAGGGAGGACCACTCCAGCCTCTTAGCTCTCTGCCCAAATCTCGTGGGCCTCAGGCCCTTGCTGGCATCCCAGAATGGACCTGCTACTGGAGCCCTTCCAGGTCAGGGGCAGGGGTCCTTGCTGGCTCCCACTTGTCAGCCCACGCATCCATCCTGCCCCACCTGGAAGATCACCTCCTCTAAGAAGTCCTCCCCTTCAGCTCCAGTCTGTGTTTGTCTTCCCCTTGTGTAAGCTCCTGCAACTGGGAAACACAGCTGCAGGCCAGAGCTTCTTTCTGCCCTGGGGTGTCTGGGGCTCCACGTGACTGATGGTTGTGTAAGAATGTGTGTGCACGTGTGTGTGTGTGTGCAGGAGAGAGAAAGAGATGGAGACAGATAGACAGACTGAGTCAGGACAGGAGTGTGGACTACACTGTGTGCTATCCTAGCCACCAAGAGGCCTAACCACAGACTTACATTCACACGTGTAACAAATGTGCGTATTTGTTCCTGGTCAGGTGCTGTGCAGGAGTTCTGGGGAGACTGAGGTCAATGGGGCTCAGATGCCCCTTTCCCAACACCAAGGGGCCCCGTGGTTCATTCTCCATGGTCCAGTCCTAAAGGGGCCCGCCAGGCCCTCTGCGACCTGGCCCTAGCCATGTTTGTGTCTCCAACCTCATTCCCCTCCACACGATCCTTTCACTTTTTTCTCCTTGCTGCTGGAGGGCACTGCACACCGTGGTCTCAGGCCCCGGGGCCCAGGGTCCAGGCTGCATCTCCTATCCCGAGCACCCCTGACCTGATGCAGGTCCCACTGGTTCTGGGCCTAACAGGGAGGGGGGATGCTGTGTGTGGGTGCAATATTTAAAAATCATAAACGAGACTGTGGCACTCCCAGACTTAAAGTCTTCACGGCTCCCCTTTGCTCCAGGAATAACGATGAACTTCTTCAGCATGGGCTCTCAGCAATACTAGGCAGGACCATGCCTGTCTTCCAGACCCATCTAGCTCCCTGACCTCCTTACTGCGGGTTTTCACCGCCTTTAGGTGCTGCCTTTACAGTTTTTTTTGAATGTGCTATTTCTTTCCACTTCAGGGCCTTTGCATGTGCTGGTCCTTCTGCCAGGTATGCCCTTCCTACCATCCCTCCCTTTTTCCTCACTAAGTTCTACTCATATTTCAGAGAGGGGCTCCAGGATCACCTCATGAACACTCCTTCTCTGACACCCCAGATCAGCTCAGGGGCCCCCATTCAAAGCTCTCCTACACCCTGTACTCTTTCTTCAGAGTACTCATAATAGTATGGCTTTATATATTTATGTGGTTAATCATTTGTTTAATGTCTGCTTATTCTAATAATATTAACTACCATTGATTGATCATTTGTTCTATGCCAGGCACTGTGCAAAGTTTGTTACATATATTATTTATTGAAGTCCCAACTCCGTGAGATGGTTCCCATTCTTATCCCCATCTTACAGATGAGGCAAGGGAGACACAGAGCGGTTAATCACTTGCCTGAGGTCACACAGCAAGCAAGTGGTAGATGAATGAAGACAGTCTGGTAAAATAAGCCATGTGCCAGACAGTCTCCTACCAACTTCTCTGCAGACATGACCAGGGTGGGGACCACGTCTGCTTTATTCACCGTCATATCCCAGTATCTAATCCAGGACCTGCCACTTGCAGCCTCCCACTAAAGGGAAGAAAGGAACGGAGGAAGGAAATGGGAAGGAAGGAGGGAGAGGAGGGGAGGGGAGGCTGGCGTGCCAGTTGCTAGAAAGGCACCTTTGCGCAGCCAGCCCTGCTGGAGACACCTCCAGAGGCCAGGTTTTCCCTCTCCGCCCCGCCAACCCCACAGCCCCGGCTCCTGGATCAGAGAGAGCCAGTGTTCAAAACCAGTAAGTGTGCTTTTAGGAACATGCTGGGAACCCAGATGTGAGCCAGAGCTGGGCAAAAGCCTACAGATAATCAGAACCTCGGGATTAGAGGGGCCTCAGAAATGGTACAGTCCGGGGGTTCTCAGCTGTGGGATTTGTCGTTTCAAAGTACACTCTTTTCCCTCCACCCCTGGTTCTTGCCATATCTCCTTGGGGGACACACCTCAGTTTCAGGCGGGGAGGTTGTCAGTGTAGAGACAGGGAGCTCCTCTCCTGCCTGGTCGGCCCATGCCATCGCGCAGCATGGACCTTCCTCGTATCGCCCTGAAATCTTTCTCCTGGAGGCTTTGTGCCCACTGGAGGAGCCCACCCCACCCGACCTGCTTCTGAGATTGGCATCTGCTCCTCTGGAGGTGAGGGCCCAGGCCCTTCACCCACCCCTCGACACCTTCTGCCTCGGCCAGGCTCCCGCCATGCCCAGCCGCACCCAGACCCACGCGGCCCTCTGCCGCCCTTGAGGCCGCGGGCCAGCGGCAGGCCTGGGAGGTCAGCGAGCCTGGGAGGCTTCCACCCCTGCTCCTCCGCCCCCCTTTGAAGGGGATCAGGTTCCCCCACAAACATAATTGAACGAAAATATGAGAGAGAAAAGGTCTTTGTTCTCCCATTTACAGCGTCAGAAAATATGTAACAAATTAGCCGTTTATGAGGTAAGAGAACCGGGCTGTGCGCCGCGGCGGGGAGGCAGGGCCGCCGCACAAGGGGGCCTTTCAGCGGGCCGCGCGGGGGGCAGCGGGCGGGCGGCTCTGCCCGGGGCCTGCCCGCCTGCGAGCACGGCCTGGCACCCACAGGACACCGGGCTGAGGCCTGCCGGCCCCCTGGCATGGCCTCTGGGCAAGGCTTGGTGAGCAGGAACAGGGAGCCACCAGCCCGCGGTGAACACCGCTCTTGGAGGAGTCAGGCGACACGAGTGGGGGCTGCAGGCCCGACTTCCAAAACCCACCTCTGACCCGCTCCCCTGAGTAACCCCAGGTCTCGTGTCTCCTTCTTGGGACCTGTTTTTCCATCTCTAACACGATAATCTCTAAGGGCTCATCCAGCACTCTCAGGGCACAAATGTCCAGCTGCAGACAGGCCTCCGTGGCTTCCCTGCTGGTTTCTCTGAACCTTGGGGCGGGGGGTAGTTCTTGGCATCGCACATGATCTTTCCCTCAGACACCTTTGAGTTCTCTCCCAGGGTTTGATGAACAACTCTAGGTGAAGCGGAGAACAGTCATTAAAGCCAAGGGGGAGGGTGGTTGGCCAGGCAGGAAGCAGCCTGGCCTCGGCAGGGAGAGAGGGAAGGGCAGTCCTCTCTCCGGCCTTGTCTTGTTGGGGCCTTTATTTGCTTCTCTGGGGTGTCCAGAATCACAAGGGGGAATGAGAGCAACGTGAAAGACACCCCTTGGCCTATCCAGTTTGGTGATTAAGTGTTGGGATTTAACATCCTCTGACTTGTCCTGCTGTGGCTCTGATGCCTCCTGACACTAACGTTTCACGAGTCCATCACTCACATTCTGTGGCTTTGGCATCTCCAGATTTGGAGTCCAGATTCTGCGGTTAGACCATATGTTTCTAGGGCCTGCGTTTTCCATTCATTTTCTAAAAATTTTTAAATTTGTGATTATTGTCTAGAGACATTAATTTATTTTAAAAAGTATAAACCATCCAAATGCAGACAAGCCTGAGTTTTGGAAAGGGCTCAGTATGATAAGGCATTTAACCTTCAATACAGTCTCCCAGGGCCAGGGCAGGCCAGTAACTGCCCTGCAGGTTCCAAGGGAGGGAATTCTCCCCTGCTGCCAGCCCTGGGGATGGGACTCTCCCGCCCTTTCCCCTCCAGTCGCTCCAGGGATGGGAGGCTCACAGCCCAGGCAAGTCTAAGGAATCCCCGAGAAAAGCAGGGTGCTGGGCTTCTGCATGAATATCCTGAGTGTTTGGTCTGCAGTCACAAACACATTGCTTTCCTGGATCTGATTTTATTTATTTTGGTTGGATCTTTAACAGTTCTTTACAAGGCTGAAACTGAAGCTGCCTGCGGTCCCCGGGAGACTTGCTAAAACTTCAACTGCACCCAGTTTAGCAAAGCAACTTGAAAGTTAATCAGCGGTGAGGGACAATTTGCCTCATTATTTCCAGCCCTGGAATTTGGCAGCAGATGGAATTCCGGGCCTGGTGTGGACGCGGCAATGAACACAGGGGGGCCTGTCGCCCCTTGGTATGTCCTTGCGGGGTCTGGGCCTGATATTCCCTATGAGGGTGGGTGGTGCCCGGAAGGATTTCCCACTCAAAAGGACAAGGGCAACAAGGCTGCCCCATCCCAGGTTCAAGGCCATTGTTCCAGACCCGTGTGGATTAATCCTTTAGATACATGATTCCGAGCACTTATCTGGGCTGAGCCCTGCGCCGGGTTCTGGGGAAGCAGAGGTGGAATTGGGTTTGGTTGTTCTCCTCCAGGATGCAGACCAGAGACACCGGGCCATTCTTACAGAAGACATTCTTACAGGAGGGAACACCTGTGGCTGGCACCTTCTCCATCAAGCTGCGAAAGACAAATCTGTCCCACTTGCCATCACTTTCTCAATGACGTCCACTTGGACCCCCTGACTTTAAGAGGTAATCCCCTCCGCAGGTACGCTCTTCTCCATTTACTCTGCTGTACTTTTCTCCACAGACTCATCAACTTCTAACATATGACCCGAGTTACCTGTTTATCATGTTTGTTTTTATCCTATCACCCCCCACTAGAAGGTAAGACCCTCCCTCCATGAGGGCAGGGATGTTTGTTTTGTTCACTGATACATCTCCAGTCCTGGCACATAAAATGTGCTCAATAAATGTCGTATGAACACAGAAATGAACCATGTGGTATTTGATAACCAATTACCACTCCCGGGCCCTCCTGTGCAATTCCAGTCCCCCCACCCGCTCCCAGCCTCGAGCCTCCACCCTTTCAGCAGCAGGGTGCCGGTGCCTGGGGGGAAGGCAAGGTGGTGCTTACATACCACCAAGTGCAACTGTTCACTTTACAAAGCTCAGAGACAGGCAGGGGCCCGTCCAAGGTCACACAGCATGAGAGCACACATTTAGACAGACCTTGGGATATGGGGAAACCATCTGCTCCCCAGCCAGCCGGGGGGGGGGGGGGGGGCCTGGGCTACTCCAAGCTTGGTGGGGTCCCAGGAAAGTGCCCCTGCAGGGAAGGAGGAGTGGGAGCTGTCAGTGAGGTCAGCAGTGGCGGGCAGGGCTGTGCCCTGGCTGCTGGCTGTCCTTTCCCCAGTCAGCCCAGCCCCTCACTGCTTCTAGCACCCAGTGTCCTTTGCCTCAAGTGCCCATTTTGCCCTGCGGGTCTCATGTCCCATTCTCCCTCAACAGGTAGGAATAACAATCATGTGAAGTCAATGGATACCATTTATTGAATACTGAGAACTTCACATACACACACACACTCATTTAATCTTCCAAATCCTCTGAAGCAATTATTAATATTTCAGTTTCAAAAACAACAAAACTAAGGCTCAGAGAGATCAAACAACTTGCCAAGGTCACTCAGGTAGTGGCAGGAAGTTTTGACTTTAGAGTTCTTTCTTTCCTCCTGGAGCTTTGGACACCCACTGTCCTTGCCTCCCCTGGGCACGTGTGTGTTGTGGTGGTGCTCCTACCTGGGTTCATCCCCCTCCCCTCGCTCCTGTCTTGCAGAATGCCCCCCCCCCCATGAGCACAGGTTCTTACCCTCTGAGCTAGGAGGGGCTCCGGTCTTTCCCATCAGGGCTTCTGAAGCTCCAGGGCATCATTTTCACACAGTGGTGCTAAGCAGGCAGCAAGCCAGTCAGTGGCTACCCACCAAGTGGCTGTTCTGAGCAAGGCTTTCTGCTATGGCGCCTTGAGAGGTGGACAGAGAATCATATTAGCAATCAGAGGCCCTGGGCTCGAGTCCACCCATGCACAGTTACGGCAAATCAGTTTACCTCTCTGAGTCTTCCATGTCCTCACCTAAACAATGGGTATAAGAAATCCCACGACTGTTTGAGGGGCCTGGCTCAGCTCCAGGACCTGGCTGTGGGAGCAGGAGTCACAGTCCCAGATCTCAGGACTGACAGGAAGGGACCCGCCTGTTTCCCAGGGTGGGCGTTGCCTTGGCAATGTCCCTTCAGGCAGGTGCTCAGGGTGGTGCCATCCCTCTGAGGCAGGGCTCAGCGATCCCAAAGCAGCCTGCCACATCCCCAGCCCACTGCCATTACTAGAAAGTGCTTTTCACACTGAGCTGGACCCTGCTCGCCTGTCTCAGTCCAGCCCACTGGCCCCCTAGAACTCATCTGTGCCCTGAGATTCTGGAAAGACCTACAGAGATTTGGGGCAGCAACCATCCCCTGTATCAGTCCTTCTCCAGCATGGATTCCAGGGCACCCCCCAACCCTGGTCGCCCTCTCCGTACACCCTTCAGGCTGTCAACATCCCTCTTCCAAAGCAGCAGATGCAGACATTTGAGGAAAAAAACATTCTACAGGGGTTGGAACAATGAGGCACCGCTGACTAACTCTCAGCCAACCAGAAAATGTAATTAACCTCACTGCCCACCCCTGGAGCACTGGGTAGTGTGTTCTCTCTCCCTCTCTCTCGCTCGCAAACATTCACAAGTAGACGTGCACAAACACGTGCGTGCACACTCAGTCACATTCAGTCTAAATCACACCACTGAGATCTTACACAAAGGTGTGTCTTAAGTACAGATAGACACACCAACCTAGATGCACACAGATCCCCAGGCACGTGTGTGTGCACATACACTGGCATATACACTCATACACGCTCACACACACTCCTCCAGTGGAGATTCTGCTCCCCCTCAGGCCTGAACAGTCCACTGTGCCTTGCTCTGGGCTCTCCCCTCCTCCCACACACCTGTGGGCTCACTCTGGGGAGAGAACTGCTCCCCTCTCTACTCTGGGCATCTACAAATCTCAGAAATTAGGCCACCACTTGGTTTTTAGGTTCTGGTGTGAAGTGCAGGTACCACCTCAGCTGTCTTGGGGCTCAGGCAGGCCCCTTTTAGGACAGCCCCCCTGAGCTCTGAGCTTTGCCGCCACAGGCAGTGGTGGGGGGAAGAGGCAGACAGGGAATCAGACTGTGGAATCAAATCCTGGCTTTGCCACTTACTCAGTGAGTTTGGGCCAGTCCCTTTTGACCTCTTGGAGGGTATTTTCTCATCTGTAAAATGGGGTGTCTTTCTTGCAGGGTTGCTGTGAAAGTCAGAGATAATGTACATACTATGCTTTTCATTTTTAACCCTTTTACATCCTACAGGATAGGTGCTATAATTATCCCCATTTTAAAGATGAGGAAACTGAGGCACATAGATGTTAAACAGCACATGTGGTTGTGATTATCATTTGTAGCATTATCCTTTCCCCAGATGCCTGGTTCCAGCAGCTGGGGGACAGGACATCAGTGATAAGAACATACTTGTGAGCATTACTGACCCCTGATCCAGGCAGTCTTGCAGGAGAAGGCTGTGGCCCCATCTAGCATGTCATACAGAAAAAGTGCCACCTAGGCACTAAGTGACACCCTCAGATGCTGGAGTATTTGAGTATTTCCAAGGTGCCATTTGCCCTAAAGGCCCCTCATGGACATGGTGCTGGCGAGGCATTCAGGGTGTCTGGGTGAGAGATAGGGCTTGCCCAGCAGAGCCATCGGCGTGATAAGGTCTTGCTGTGCTCATGCATCCCCTAAGATGCTGCAGGTTCTCATCTGGTGACCTGGTGCAGGCCAAGGAGGCAGAAATACTGAACGGGTAGCTGCACGGGGGAAGCAGACGGCAGAAAGTCTGCCAAGTCGCTGCAGCGTCAGCACATTCTTGGAGCAAATGCACTGAAAAGCTGGTCCTCCTCCGACTTCACTTCCAAGTGAGAATGGGGGTCATGCTGGGTCACTGACTGGGGCTGGAGGCTTTGGGGAGAGGGCAGAGGCCTCGGAGCTCTGCCAGCCATCGTTCTACTGAGGCAGGCCCCTCCCACCACATCTGGCCTCCCTGACCCACAGTGCCAGCCTCTGCTTGCATTCCCCTAAGTGATGGGGAGCTCACTAGGGCCTGGGGTTTTAGAGAAGGTTGACCTTTGGTAGGCATGCCTGTGTTTGCTGGGGCAGACAGAGCAGAGGGAGGAGCAGATGGACAGGGAGGAGAGAGGCACAGCCCTGCCTCAGACTGAGGATGGGGTGGCGAGAGAGAGGCCTTCAGCCCAGCTGGACAGGAAAGCAGAGACTTTGCTACAGACGAGTAGCGTCAAGGCAGTAGAGATCATCATTCTGGTCTAATGCTCTGGGTTTTCACATGGTGGAACCAAGACCCAGAACTGAAGCCTGTCAGTTCCCAGTTCAGAACTCCTTCTGTGGGGAAGTCTAAGGGATAAGATTTGAGGGGCTCCAGGAATCACCCCCAACCTCAAGAGAGCTCCCCTGGGGCCTGGCTGAAATGGCGCCTTGCTCCCTCTCTGTTGGGAGGGTTGCAGATGCCCACTAACGTGGGTAGCTTCCCAGGTTTCCTGCCTGGGGGAATGGTGTGTCCCGAGTCTGGAGGCCCTCAGAGGACCACAGGGCTCAGGCCCTAGGCAAGGACCCCAGGCTGGGGGTGGGGTGAGGGTATGCGCGGAGGCAGCCCATGTCACACGCCGTCCACAGCCTCTTCCCTCACTCCTCCTCCTTTTGGAGAAGGCGTGTCTGGGCAGGCCTGCTCCTCAGGCAACGCAGATCGGGAAAGCCAGTTGCTGCCAATTCTGCAGAGGCAGGGCTGGAGAGACGCTTTCTGCAATCAGGGTTATCAGCTCCCGCTCAGCGGTCTGCAGTTCAACCCTGAGCTCTGGTGACCACCTGCTGACCACCCACCTTGTGTTGTGTGTGCTCTTTGCCCCACGTTCTCACTGGTATGGGCGGATGGGGTCACCACGCCATCACAGATGAGGAAAATGAGGTCTGAGGCCCAGGGAAGTAGCGATATCCCCAGGCACTTAGCTCCCCTGGGAGGCGGAGGAAGTGCACTCAAACCAATGCCTGCCTAACTGCAAATCCCATGCTCTGTTCATTCTGCATCTCAAACTTACTGGAAGCAGAGGACACCAGTGGAAAAGGACTGTTGGGGGAGAGGTCCCCACCACCAAGAGGCCGAGCGCAGGTGCAGGATGAATTATTGAGGGAGAGATTTGAGGCTCCTGGCCCTTTAATAGTTTCTTTCCTTCCTCCGTGTTCTATTGTTCCCAGGCTCCAGAGCTGCCTGTGGAGCAGCTAATCATGGGCAGTTACCACTGTGGCACATCATAAACAGTCTGTAAAAGGCCCAGGGAGCTCTGCTCACACCCTAACAGAGCCAGGTAGCACCCCTCCCCAACACAGGCACATACACGGCTGCCCACAGGAGGAGGCCAGCCTGGTGGCCTTCCCATGCAAGGAGGATGAACGGCCAGCCCAATTTTACCCATGGAGTATCTCAGGCTCAGAGAGAGGGGCCACTTTCCCAAGGTCACAGAGCTGTGGGAGGAACAGGAACTAGATGTCTTTGTTTCACAGAGCAACATGAGCAGGAATAAAGGCTGGCTCCACTGTAGTTTCCAAAGCACTTCCAAATCTAAGGTCTCACAATAGTCATTTTGTAAATGCCGAAGGTGAGGCTCAGAGAAAGAAAATCAGCCTCACCAGGGAATGACCTTCCACAGCAAAAATGACTTCAGTGCCTTGCACCAAAGCCCACTGTGGCTCCCTGCCACCTCCCTATGCTTCATGGCCTGATACTACTGCCTTCTTTAGATTCACCATCCCCAGCCACCTCATAGTTCTGAGAGGTCAACTGACTATTCATGAGTCCCCCAAGACCCCACTGTCTTTCACACCTCTACACTTGTGCTTTAGCTATGCCCTCTGCTGGGAAGGCTGTCTTGCCATGCCTCCACCTGCCTGATGCCCGCCTGTACCGAGCATCCATTATTTATGGGTTTGCACTGAGAAATTCATGGATCTCTGGGACTGGATGCTGAGCTTGGCAAGGGCAGGAACACAGGGGTCCTGGGCACAGCTCACGACACTCATCCTGTTGCAGAATAGGTACCCAAAAAGACCCTCCCCTTGGGGACCACTGTCTAAATTCATAAGAGGTATCCACCCTCCCAACCCCTAAGGGCTCAGAGAATCCTCAGGGTGGCACTAAGCTGGGAGGAAGCTACTGAATTCCCAGCATGTAGCTCTACTCCTTCAAGGGAAACTGACTCTCTGAGGCTGTAACAGTGTGTCGGTCCTTGGACTGGGAGTCAGGGGCTTGCGTTCACGCTCTGCCTCCACCACTAACTTGCTATGTGCCACTGGGTGAGTCCCTACCCCTTGTTGGATCTTGGTTTCCTCATCTGTTTAATGGGGAGAGGTCAGAAGCTCCAACAGAATGGAGAGCAGGTCGGTCTGCTCACCAACACAGGCCCTGGCGCCTGGCAGATGCTCAGGACACATTTACTAACCTCCTGGCAGTGGTTCTCACTGGGGTGGGTGAGATATTAGGCTTTCACTGGGGGTTGACTGGAAGGTCATGTGCAGTTTGAAAGTCAAGGAGTCCAGCTGGCTGGAAGAGGCCGGAGGTGGGCTCCATCGTCACACGCAGGCCAGGGCAGAAGGGCTGGGCTGGAGCTGAGCCACAGACTCACCTGTGGTCAGAGGAGGAACATGCCTAGCTTTCTAGAGGGAAGGACCATCTAATTTTATCACTGTGTAGGGTTGTGGTTTAACTCATGACATATTTATTTAATATAAAATATATTTAACTCATGACATATAATGTATTTTACACATGCAATTTATTTAAAAATATATATTTATTTCAAATAAATGAAAGAGAGTCTGAGCTGCTCAAGTTGAGTTAGCAGGAGCCATGGTGTTGTTGAGAAACACTGTCCTGGGTGCAGAGATGCTTCTAGAGAGCTGTTCTTGTAGAAGATAATGTTTGGAAAGCCACCAGGAGGTGCTGGGGCAGGGCCCCGAGTTCTGTTTCTGCAGTGGGGATGGGTGTGTGACTTGGGGTGGGGAGGATGAGAGTGCCCAGAATGCCACCCCTAACACCATCCGTCCCAGCAGCCTCCCCAGAGTCAGGCTCTGGAGGCTCAGGTGTGTGACAGGGAGGCGGCCAGGGGATTCCCCAGCCACCAACCCAGGCCTCTGGAAACATGAATGCATCAGGGAAATCTGCAGGTAGCACGGAAGACACACTTGATTTCTCAAATTAAGAGGTGCATTTTCAGCATCTGCATGTGCTCTGCAGTGGGACCAGCTGGGTTCAAATGCCTGTGTCATCACCTCTGTCTGTGTGGCCCCTGGCCAGTCCCTTAGTCTCCCTGCTCTGCACGCGGGACCCATCAATTGCTGGGATGTGAAACCATTGGGGTGGAGACAGCCAAGTAGCTTCTAAAGGATCCAGAGCCCGAAAGAAGCATTTTACTCTCCTTGGATTCTCAAGGGACCTGACTGTCCCTGTTTGTGGTGAGCTCAAGGCCTCAAGTCCTGAGAAAATGAACGGCAAATTGAGAAGGGGCCTATTAGGGAAAATCATCAGAACAGCCACTTGTCACTGCTCTGAGAATGGGAGCTGAGGCCCCAGCAAGGGACAACCACCAACACTTGGACCCAAAATGAGGTTCCCTTGCTTTTTAAATAGGAGGCATTTAAATAAGTGATGTAATCAAGCTGGGCCGTCACCATCTCAGGACAGCCACTCAAGACTCAGGCAAGAGAGCAGGGATACTGGAGCTAAGGGGTGGGAGTCCAGTGAGGTCAGACAGGCTCTGCCACCCTCAGCCCAGTGACTTCAGGCTGGGACCCTCAGTTTCCTCATGTTAATTGGGGACACTGAGCCCCTCCTTGCAGGCTTGCCTGAGGTATTAACAACCCAAATGGGGATTTAAGGGCTCAGCCCAGGACCACACACAGTATATGCAACCTAAATGGTAGATGTTCCCTCCTCTGTAGGCCTCCAAGGTTCAGCTCCCCTCCCCTGTGCCCTCACCCCCTTGGGCAGCACTGTCCCCTTTGCTGGCTGGTCTCTGGAATTTTGAAGTCTTCCAAACTTCCCTCCTTCCTCACAAACAGGCCCCTGAACTGAAAAATCTCCCACCAAGCCCCCAGAAGCCCGCTCCCACCTAGAGTTCTTAATTTGTAATTTGGCCCTCCTAGCTTGGGTGCAGTGCAGGCAGGAGGAGTGAGGGGCAAGCAAACTGCTTGCCGCCCCCCCACCCCTCTCACTGTGCTAGAGAGTCACTGTGAGTGGACAGTGCCCGAGGGCCACTTGGTCAGCAGCTGCAGCAGGCTTTGAGGGACACATGGCCTGCAGTTGGCAGAACAAATAAAGAATAAACACTCAGCAACTGGTTCCCTTTTGTGGCCTGAGTGTGCAGAGGCCAGAGGTGCAGGGCCCCTTGGTCAGCACTCTTTCCAAGTGGTCCCTTTCTAGGATTTGGGCTCCCAGAGGCGCTTCTCCACCCTCAGTCTCTCTCAGAAGCTGTCCCTGGTCTTTCCTAGCCTAGATGAATTTAACCCAATGAGGAACTGAGCCTCAGTGAAGCTCCCATATCCTAGAAAGTGGAGCCCTAAAAGAGCAGGGAGTTTCAGACTCTCACATGAGGGGTGCAGCCCCTTCCTCAGGCTGCCTCTGTTCTGTGCATGCCTACTGTGCGTCTGTGTCAGCAACATGCTGTGGACACATGATGTGGGAACAGTGGCTGGAGCATGGTGCTCTCACTCAATGCCTACTCTAAGCCTGTGATGCGGGCAGAGTGGGGGGGGCGGTCATTACAGCTGGGGAAACTGAGGACGACTGGCCCAAGGTACCCCACAGAGGTTCTGTGCCTGCCTTGTCTCTTATCCTGGGACATCAGGACTGGCCTGGCCTTGGCTTTTCAAATGCTTACAAGAAGCTAATTTTAAATATCCCAGGGGGCAAGACAAAAGGAATGTGCTGGCTTCTCAGAGCATGAGCTGCCCATAGAGTTCCTCTTTCAAGGAGAAGCCTCCCACCAGTTCCAGGAGGAGCTTCCCTCACCCCCACTGCCCTGGGAGAGGGGCTCAGCTGGCCGGCGCTGCTCAGGAGGTGTAGCTGAGGCACCAAGGCTGAAGCTCTGCTCCTGCACTGACTCACAGGGACTGCTGGCACATCACTCTGCTGTGCCGAGATTCCTCACAGTCGATGGGGCACATGAGCCAAATCGACCTGCAGGGGCAGATGCCCTGGTCTGGGGTCAGCCTGGACTCTACCGTCTGTCACCTCCCTGCCCCCCCACCTCCCCACTGGATCACCAACTCCACCTCCTAACCCTTCAATCCACTGCTCCTCTCTGCCCCCTCCCCTGTTCAGGCCACCTCCCTGGTCCTCCCTTCCTCCTCCTTGCCCCCTTCACTTCGTTCTCCATCAGTTCTAAGATCCAAATCGAAACAGCACCTATGGCACATTCAATGAATAGCCCATGAATAAATTCACGCAGGGCACTTAAGACACTCTAAAAAACATACATTACCAACAACAAAAAGTCCTCTGCTATACCCCATTGTTCTCAGGATAAAGTCAATTTTGTCACTGAGCATCAGGGCCACTGGCCCCCATGGCCTCTCACTCCTCATCTCTTGTCACTGCTCACCCCACAGTTATGGGTGGCTGTACTGGGCTTCTTTGTGTCTGGCCCTCTCTGGCCTCTGGGCCTTGCACTTGTTTCTCTCTTCCCTCCCCAGCCTTTTCCATGCCCCTCTGCCTCAATTCTATCCATCCTTAGAAATCCCAGCTAAGCACCACTCCTGAGGCCCTTTCATACCTGGTTAGAAGTCCTCCTGTGCTCTCTGGGGTCTCACCGCCCTGCCCCAGGATGGCGGGACCTCCCTGAAGGCAGTAGCACGTCACTCTGGCCCCGCTCCCAGACCCAAGGATGAGCCTGGCCCAGAGGATACCCTCAAAACATCTTTGATGAACACATGGAAGACAAGTTGCCTGTAATGACATTATATACTACCCCTGGCAAGACAGTTAGGACAGAGGGGGCTCAGGGGCTGCATGGGCTCCGGGCATTTGCTACCAAGAAATGAAGCGACCTCATAACTTCACTTGTATGAGAAAACCCTCCAAGCTGGGAATCAGAAGGAACTGGGTTCTAGTCCCAGCCCTACCTTGAAGCCAAATCACCTCCCTTCTCCAGGGCCTCAGTTTCCCCTCCTGACAAAAAGGACATGCCCCTGCTTGGCACGTTTTTGAGGATCAGACAACATAATAGTGGTGCAAGGGGGCTTTGACAAGTACAGAGCTCTAGCTAGACATACAGGATGACTGATATTCAAGCACAAAGAGAGGTTTCTCTGAGCTCTGTTATCTCTCTTTTATTTTCTTTCAAGGGAACGGCTTAGCCTAGCCCGCCTGCATTATTGTTGGCACTGTGAGCCAGGGAAAGAGGGAGGCAGAGAGGGAGAAGGAATCTTTAAGAGAGACTCTCTAGGGGACACTAATATTTTTAATAGTTTGTGGGTTATGAAGCAAATCTCTGTTCTCCGTATTATATATCTCGGCTGAGTCCGAAGAATGTTTCCAGCATCTTTAATGAAACTGAAGCAGTAATCCGGCAGAGAGACAAAAAGGCAGAAAGAGGAGATTTATTTGCAGAGATGTTTGTTCAGAGAGAGGAGAAAGTGGCCGGAGGCAGGGGGCCGACTCTGCCACATTCCCCCAGCCCTCAAGTGACCTGAGCTGTCCCTGGTCACCACCGGACCACCTGTCCTCACCTTTGAAGAGTATGGGAGGCATAACCTGGCCTCCTCTCCCCATGGCTGGGGGCGCCTGTGCTTTTCCCTCTAATTGTCTGGAGAGGGGGCAAACTCGCCAACAGTTGGGGGGATAGGCTTTTACAGCATGTAAGAAAGCCGGCTGCAGCGCAGAGCCTCGGTGGGAGGGCAGAATTATTAATAGGTCCTAGCGAGGCCTCGGGAAAAATGCAGGACTGCGTGGAGTTTAAAAGGTCAGCGTGAATAACAAAAACAGACATTCTGGGGAGTCAGAATGGATTTAAAATACACTCAGAGGAGCCTGGGGCTCCTTTGCTATGGTGGGCGCAGCATGCATGTCTTTGTGTGTTCACAGGCGTGTGTGTATACCTCTGGGTTCTGGAGACATTTGTCAGCTCCCAGGGAGCTTGCAGCCTCACAGGGTGTGTGCTCCGGGCAACTTTTAGGTGCCAAGAATGGCAGCTCGGCAGCAGAGCTCTGTAAAGACAGGAGAGTGGATTAGCTGGTCCTAAGGACATTTCCAACTCAGAGAGTCAAAGCTGTGGGGGTTGGGAAGAGCTTGGCCGCTGGCACCCCAGAGCCTTAGGGTCAAACCCCCATTGGTCACTGACTAGCCAGGTGACTTTGGGTGAGTTGGTGCATTCCACTGGGCCTTGCTGTGTAGTTCCCGCACATAGGGCTATTGCGGGGATGGAGTGAGCGGGGTCTGCAGGTGCCTGGCACCTTGAACACGTGGCTTTGTCCTCATGCCAGACCCCTTCTTCCAAAGTCTGTCATCACTTGTCCTTTATCTGAACTTTAGAAGATTTGTTCAATTAGATGAGTATTTATTAAACACCTACTGCGTGCCTGGTGCCCTTCCAGGAACTGGGAGACAGTCAAAGACTCCTACCATCTGGAGCTCACATTTTATGATCATTGGTATCCACCTGTCCTGGGGCCAAGTGAGTCCGACTCTTAAAGAAGAGGCTGGATGTGGGAAGTAGAGGTGGGCACCCCAGGTCATGGGTCTGGTCAAAGCAGTCTAGACCACAGGGGAGGCACATCATCTCTCAGAACCTGTTTCCTATTCTGCAGAATGGGGATAACAGTAGCAATCTTCTTTTTGGGGATGATTAAATACATGGCACTAGTAGGGGCTTAATAAATATTTGTTAGTTTAAAAACATATGTAAACTTTAAAGGGCTCTAATTCTTCCTTCCCTCTTTCCCTTCCTAGTCTTCTGCACATTTATTAAGTTCATGCTGAAGGGCTGAAGTGAACCTACCAGGGAACCTTGCAAGTCCCAAGAATTTTATAGTGGGGACTGACATTACTCGAGCACCTGCTGATACAACTCCTGATACTGGGTGCTCCGGGAGTGCAGCTTCCTGGTCCTTTTTATATTCAGTGTGGCTGGGTAGACTCAGCTGCAAGCATTGGGGTGGGAGGCACTGGAGCTTGTGGGAAGCCAGGGAGGCATCTAACTCTGCCTTGAGGAGCTAGGAAGATTTTATGACTCCCTGAAAAAGTGACCACTGCCCAGCTGTCACAGTCATAGGCTCCTAGTCTCAGAGGGTCCTTATTTTTTTTAAATTAGATACTCTCCCTTATTTTGCAGGTATAGAAATTTGGACCATAAAAATTGTGTCCTAGGGCACATGTGGTAAGTGGCAGAATCCACCAGGATTGACACCCAGGCTATTAATCCCTTGCAACTTGCATTTCAGGAAACCTGAATTTAAATACAGATGCTTGGGCAAGGCAATGATGTAGTGATATGGAATGCCAGGCCCTGTGGGGGATGGTGGCAGAGAGGTTCTGAGCCACGGAGTCCTGATCTGAGTCCTGGTTTGCTAAGGAATTTTGAGTCCAGATTTACTTCTGGACTGAGCTCAAGTTAGCAGGAGAAAGTAGTTGTCACAGATGAGGAGAAGATGGTGCTGGGTTTAAGACAAGGTCTCAGGTCCTACCTGGTTGAGCAAGTAAAAAAGTGCAGCCTTGAAGAGAGGTTAAAATTTAAAAACTAAAAATAACTTCCCTGATGGAGCAGTAGCATTTGATTGAGTTGAGGTAACCAAGACCCCGGGATCTGTCTGGGGAATGACCATTGGCAGAAGAGGTTGTCAGGTGACAGAAGATGCTTAGATGGGTAAAGGCACATGCAGCCCTACCCTCTCGGCAGCTAAAGTAATATGGGATCTCACCTCCTCTAGTAACATTTACCTGTATTTCAGTCTACCTTGATCATGCCCTTCTGAGGACTCCTATGATCCTTATTATCAAAACAATACCTGTTGGCACTTAGTAGATCTTCAGGATGTTGCCTTCTGCATTCTCCTACACCCAACTTTCCCTTTCATGCCCATGTATCCTGCCTCCAGGCGAAAGTGGAAGGAGTTGGATATCAGTGAACCACTGGGTAGTGTAAGGAGCTCTGAAAATTCTCTCCTTCATAAAAGCAACAAGAACACTGGCAAGAATGGTCAGAATCAACGTTTTCAGAACTCTAGAAATTAGCCAAAGGCTTGTAGGATTCCACAGAGCATTTAATCAAGAAAAACAGCTAAATCTCAGTAAGAACAGCAAGCTTTGTGGCATGTTAACTGGCCCTATTTCCCACACTCTTTCTGCAGTAGCCTTGAAAACCAACACTTGCAATCACAGTGAAAACCAGCAGCCTGGCAGTCACTGGAGGATGAGATGGGTTGGAGCTCCTCTAAGGTTCCATTCCCAGAGAATTGTTACTACTCGACCTGTCTGGTGGTTCTTTAGAAGGTCCCACTCTCAGTGCTGTCTGTATTTACCCTGACTCAGAGCTTGCATAATGTGAACAGGCTTTTCCCCCAAGGGCATTGCTGAAAACAATCAGAGGCAATTTTTTAATAACACAGCAGTCTGGGGCACTGGCTAACAGTTGAGGTGAGCAAGAGGCTAACCAAAAAGCTTAAAAGGAAAATCTGAGGAACGAGATGCCCATAAGGGGCTTTGAAAAGCTCCAACATATTCCTGGGAGTGTAGAAGCCTGCATGCGTGCAAAGGGCTGTGTGAATGCCCAGAGCTGTGTACATGCTCAGGAAAGTCCTGAGAAGACCCTAAGCTCTCCCCTTTGGCTAACCTTGAGGTTCTGAAAAAGGAAGTGAAGGCTGATGCAGAGTTGTAAACTGTATGAACGGATGTTGAAGATGTGCCCTGACATACACACAAAGCCCTTCAGCAAAGATTGAGAGATTTACTGGTTCCAGACATTTAAGGAAATCTCTGTCTAATCATTAGCTGACCACTAAGCTGAGCAGAAACTTCAGTGGCCACACATGACAAAGAATACCTACTTTGTAAAATTAGTTCAGAAAAGTCACTAACTAAACAGTAACAACAACAAACAGCAACAATAAAAACAAACTCTGAGGAGGGGAGAGAATATGATTTATAGATTTGCCACATTATATTCTTTTAAATGTCTGGTTTTTGACAAAATATTACTAGAAATGCATAGAAACAAGAAAGGATAGCCCATAAATAGTGAGAAAAAAGCAGCTAATAGGGAGTACTCTTGAGGAAGTTCAGAAGTTGGACTTAACTAGGCAAAGACTTTAAATCAACTATTTCAAATATGAGCAGAGAACTAAGGAAACCATGTCTAAAGAACTAAAGGAAGTATGAGAATGATACCTCACCAAATACAGAATATCAATAAAAATATAGAAATTATTTTAAAGAAAGAACCAAATAAACATTCAAATACTGTATAGTTGAAAAGTATAATAACTGAAGTAAAAAATTTGCTAGAGGGACTCAACAAATTTGAGCAGGCAGGAGAATCAACACACTTGAAGATGGGTCAATTGAGATTATTCAGTCTGAGGAACAGAAAGATAAACAAAAGAAGAAAAATGAACAGTGACCTGTGGACTACCATTAAGTGTACCAACATACTTGAACACAGTGGGAGTACAAGAAGGGATACATACAGTAGGGATCCAATAAATGTTAGGAGAGAAAGAGGCATAAAGAATATTGAAGAAAATGGCTGAAAACTTCCCAAATTTGATTAAGAAAAACATTAATCTACACAGGCAAGAAACTCAATGAACTCCAAGGAGGATAAATTCAAAGAAATCCACACCCAGACACATCATAATTAAACTGTCAAAAGACAAAGACAAAGAAAGAACGAACTTTGAAAGCAGCAAAAGAAAAGTGACGCATCACATAGCTCAGTAAGATTAACAGCTGATTTCTCATCAGAAATCATGGAGGCCAGAAGCAGACATATTCAAAAGTGCTAAAGGGAAAATAATGCCAACATAGAATTCTATATCCAGCTAAACTATCCTTCAAAAATTAAGACAGAATTAAGACATTCCAAGATGAACAAAAATTGTGAGATTTTGTCACCAGCAGACCTGCCCCATGAGAAATACTAAAGGGAATCCTTCAGGCTGAAATTAAAGGACACTAGACAGTAACTCAAATCCATAAGAAGAAATAAAGAGCACCAATAAAGATAACTACATAGGTAAATACAAAAATCACTGTAAATTATTTTTTTTCATTTGTAACTCTTTTTTTCCTACTATCTGACTTAAAAGACATAAAACTGTTATAAATCCATGCTGATGAGTTTTATAATGTATAAGGATGTAATTTATACAACAATAATAGCACAAAGGAAGAGGGAGGGAAAGGAGCTCTATAGGAAAAAAGTTTTTGTATACTATTGTAATTAAATTGATATTAATCTGAATTTATAATTCTTGGGCCAACCACTAGAAAAATAACTCAAAATGCAACTAGTCATAGACCTGGGTTCATATGACAGAGCTGTCATTTCATTCTGGGGCAAGTCATTCCCCATTTTTGAGTCTTAGCTTCCTCCTCTGTGAAATAGCTATAATTATGCATGATCCACAAGTTTATCCATCTCCCCAATAAGGTAATGAATGTCCTGTGCATGTTAAAGAGAAGAGACAGATCTCCACTAGATTGTGGTAGGCCACACTAGTGACTTGGCTATGATTCCTGCTCCCCAGCCTTCTTAGCTGTGTGGCCTTGGGCAAGTCATACAACTTCTCAGAGCCTCAGTTCCTTCTTTGGTACAACAAAAGAAAAGAAACAGCAGTCCCTAATCTGCAGATTAAATGGGGTCATGTGTGTTGTCCTTATTCAGCAGAGTGCTTGGTGTACAGTAGGGATCCAATAAATGTTAGTGATTATTCTTAACTGTGAGCAACCCAAGAGACAAGGATGCCCTCTGCTATAGACTGAATGCCTGTATCCCCTCAAAGTTCATATGCTGAAACCTAATTCCCAATGTAATAGTATTAGGAGGTGAGGCCTTTGAGAGGTTATTAGGTCACAAGGGTGGAGCCCTCATGAATGAGATTAGTACTTTTATAAAAGAGATCCCAGAGAGCTCCTTTGCCCTTCCACCATGCGAGGATGCAGCAAGAAGATGGCCATCTATGAACCAGAAAATGGGCCTTGCCAAACACTGCATCTGCTGCATCTCATCTTGTACTTCTCATCTTCCAGATCTGTGAGAAATAAATTTCTATTGTTTATAAGCCACCCAGTCTATACTCTTCTGTTACAGCAGCCTGAATGGACTAAGACACCCTCTTAATCATTTCTAGGTCCCCAGAGCCTGGCATAGAGCAGCTTCCTAGAAAATGGGGTGTTTGTTCAACTCAACTGAAATTTGTCATCCCCTTTGTCATCCAGATGGAAACCTAAGATCCTGTGAAAGTTCACATCACAGGGGAGAGGACTGGGGCTCAGGAGGCCAGGGCTGGGATTAGGAGAGAAAAGCCGCTGGTAGGATCCATCCCTCTCCTTTGCTGGGCTCTGGGAGTCCACAGCCAGGCCCACAGTGCAGTAGACTCCTTAGCAGGAAATGTCATAACCTCAGCACCAAGAGGGAGCAGATCTGCGTTTTTCCCACATTAGGACATCTTGTGAAGAACGGGTTCCTGGCCCTGAAAGATATTTGGGATTCAAGAGTGACCAGTCTTGTTTAAAATCTCTCAAAGGGACCCCCATGTCTCCCCTTGGCCCCAAACTGCCCCCTCCTTCACAGCTGACCTCCACAGTGTCCACTTCCCACGCCCCCTCCCGCCCACTCTGGTCTGATTTCCATCCAGACCCTCCCCTGCTACTGCTCTTGCCAAGGCCTCAGAAAGCCTCCTTGTGACAGCATCCGAGTCCAGAGCCTTGGACCCGCCTCCTGACTGGCAGGATACCTGTACCATCAGGCCTCTGCGGCACTGGGAAAGAGGTGAACTGGGTGTCTGGAGAATGCACCTTCCATGGCCCGAGTCCTCCTGAAAACTCTAAGAGTGATGAGTTGAAAATAGTTCCAGAGGGCAATGATTGCCCTAGGCTTGTACAGTGGGGCAAAGTAGGAATGATGCTGCCTCCTATGGCCAGGACTTTTCCAGGCTTTTTCCATGGGTTTGCTCATTTAATACCCACAGTGGCCCTAGGTGGCAGATACTATTATGGCCCATGATTCATCCCGTGAGGAAACTGAGGCACAGAAAGGTTAAATAATGTGCTCAAGTCCACAGAATTAATGGGGGGGTGGAGCCAGGACTGGCATTCAAGCAATCTCAGAGCAAAGTCCAGCTCTTAACCAGAATCCATAGCCTGGGCAGGCAGCAGAGCCCTGCCTTTGTTTAAGTTAGGGCTAATTCACACAACACCAGAAGGAAGCAGCGAAAGAGAAGAGGAGGGGGTACAATTTGACTTTGCAACCAGACTTTATCACTGTCCTCCCTTCTCACCCTGCCCCCCTTCCAGGGATATTGGTTTCCCTTGTCAGAAACACCCATGGCTGGCTTCTGAGCCAAGCTAACCTTTCTATAAGTCATTTGTCCAGGGACCTGAAAGTGTCTTGGCAAGAAAGCAAATATTAATTGTCCTGTTTGGAAGATGGGGCAGGGAAGGCTGGGGCCTCTGAGGGAATCACTGCCAATACCAGAATGGACTTTCCAAGGAGTAGGTGAGCACCTCATCTCTGGGGGAGGGTCAGTAGAATCTGCACCCCAAGGAAAGAGGCTGCAGATCATTTCTGAGGTTCCTGCTGTCTCTGTGAGGCTCTGATTCTGTCTGCAGCTTGCTGGGTGTTCTTGAATGCATCATTAACTTCTCTGAATCTTCTGTTTCCTGGTCAGTAACACAAGAGTGTTGAACGATGGTCCCTAGCGTCAGTTATGGCTGACAGGTTTAGATATTCACTCCCAAGTCATACACTGGAGGGGACTAAATCCCTTCACGGACACTTGCAAAGAGATGGCATGTAAAGCACAAATGGTCAAGGCTGGAAGGGACTTGGCTATCAGCTGTGAAGCCCCACAACTGACAGGTGGGGAGACTGAGGCCTGGAGGGCAAGGGACTGAGGGCCACACAGCAGATTCGGCACAATGGGGCCTGACTGAGCAGGGAGGAGATGGAGGAGATGGAGGAACGAGTGGCTCAGTCAGAGGGTCAAGGCTGACCCTACATTCTCCTGAGAGAGATGTCCCACTGGGCACTAAAGCTGGAACTCCAGCTGGCCCGCTGCCCCGGGCAGGCTTCTGTCTGCCCTTGTTACTCCCTGCTAACCTCATGCGGTGGGAGGGGCAGGCTGGGCACAGAGACCACTAGCCCTGGCTCACCGTCTGCTGTGAGCAAGCCACCACCCTCGGCGTCAGGCCCCGTGGGGCAGGATGGGAGCCTGCTCACAGGACATTGAAGGTTAAGTGAGAGGATGGATCAGAGTGCCCTGGTGACAGGACATACCACACAAAGGGGCTCCACTGCAGAGTCTATTCTCAAAGAAGAGGCTACTGCAGATAGAGCAGGGGCCCGACAGACACACCCAGGGCACCCGGGGTTGCCTTTAATCCTGTGCCAGGAGCCTGGCCTCTCCCCAGGCCCGTTCCTATACTCCACACCACACACGTGCACACACACTCACACCTAACCAGGCCCCCAGTCAGACTGAGTTGGCCTCTGAAATGTCTCCGGACACACAGCTTCCTCTTTACCAAGCAGACACCACCTGACCGCAGACCTCATGGTCCTCCCCCTGAACTAGTGGGTCAGCCTCCTCGATGGACCCCTGCAACCCCCGCTCCATCCTGCAGCCAGAGGGAATTTTATGAAATGCAAATCATACCTCTGATGGGAAGGAAAGAGAAAGAGAGAGAGAAAAAGAGCTAAGGATGTTCAGACCCCACAGTGTGGAGCAGGCCCAGCTTCCGTGTGGGGTGCTTGGTGACTGTGGGCAGTGCTGGCAGGACCCTCCATCCCCACCACTGTTACTGCAACCGCCAGCCATGGAGTGGAAGGGCCATGTGCTCCACATCTGCACTGTTTAGTCTCTCTCTGGGACTCTTTCACAGCTATAAAGCAGAGCACTTGGCCACCTGGTAGAACCAAGGTGAGGGTGATGTGTGGGCGCGTGGGCAGTGTTGGATGCCGTGTCTGGCAGGGTGCTGCTCCATTGGCGGCTGAGCGTGCTGCCGTCTCTGTTGTCACTCTTCTGTAAGTCCAGGGTAATGTGAACATCTCCCCTGTAGACTGTGAGTTCCTGGAGAGTGTTCACCTTGTCATATTCAGTTCTAGGCCCTGGGTGTAGCTCAGGCCCAGTCAGAGTTGGCCAAGCAAGTGATCTGAGGACCTTGTTTGAGTCTCTGTCAGGTCATAAGAGCTCAAAGGGGCAGAAAAAGACCAGAGCGCAAGGTTGGCAAGTCCATTTTGTAGATGAGGAAAGTGAGGCTGAGATATTTTATGGTGGGCATGTGCTTCCCCCAGCAGCCCTGTCCTTACAGGGAGTGGTTGCTTTATCTTTCTCTATATAGGCACCATCCCATAGGGAACTAGGAAGTCAAGCAAGCCACTCCAGGGCCGTCATTCACTCAGTCAACAATTAATGGATACCCACTCTGTGCTGAGCCCTTCCATGTGCATTGTCTCAAACAGCCCTCCCAAGGCCTCCAGAGGTATGTGTCATCCTCTCCATGCTCAGAAGCAGAGGCTGAGGCTCTAAGAGAGTCAGTAACTTGTTTGAGGTCATGCAGTCCAGCTGGTGGGTGGTGAAGCCGCGATTCAAACCCAGACCCCCAAGTCTTCCTCTAACATTCTTTTCATTGCTCAGACAGACCCTATAGGCTCACCTCCTTGTCCCTCCCTCAAGCAGGACACGGTCTCAAGCAGGCCCCAGCCTCGGTCCCCAGTATCCTTCCAAGTACTCATGTTTGCAACAGTTTGGCAAACCCACTGGGATTAATTAATTACAGGCCTATCTTCAGGGTGGCCCTGTCGGCCAGCAAGGCTACTGCATACCTGTTGATTGCATAATCCATAAATATATTTGACATCTTTAATTGGAATCAGGCCCCCCCAGGGCCTGCGCACAGTTGAGTTATGTGCTCCAAACTCCCTGTTGGCAGCACAGAGCTTCTGCCTGAATTGGGGCCTAGAGAGGAGGAATTGACTTGGGGTGTGATGACATTTCTCACAGATTAGGAAGCAGAGAAAAATTCACTGCTTAAGTGTAAGGATGGAGATCATCCTCAAGCTCTGAGGCTGTGGACCACCTCCCAGGCCCATTTCCCCTGCTCAGAAAGCCTTTCTGGACCTTCTGAACCCTGGGCTGCTGGACCCGTGAGACAGCAGAGCTGTTACCTAGACCCATATTGGGTTTGACACGTGGCCTTTTAGGCTCTCTTGCTGGAGACCCACGTCCAATTTGCCTTACCCATCTCACCTCCCAAGGCAGGCCAGGCCCCTCACCAGGCCAACACACACACCAGATGTTGCCATAGCAACAAGACAAGACTCCCTGCTTCCCCGGATACAAGGTCCTCATCTGTTCCTAAGCCTCCAGGCCAGAGTCTGCATCCCAGAACTGTCACACAACCCACCCCATCTTCATTCACTCACTCATTCACTGTTGTTGGATGCCTATCATTCGCCAGGCTCTCCGAGAGGTGCAGGGTGCACAGATGGATGGGAAGCTCTATCAGCTGAGGAGCTCCCTGTCTAGAGGAGCCCACGGCCCTATGCGAAAAGTGTGGACAGAGGGGTCAGGGGAGGCACAAGCCAGGTGGTAATTAGCTCAGCTTGGGGAGGAGGCAGGGGAAGTTCCCAGAGCTAGGGACATGAGCTGAGCTCTGAGATCTTGCAGAGCCTGCCCAACCTTCTCCTCTGCCTTGTTTGATAACAAAGCTGGTTGCTGTAAACTTTTTTTTTTTTAAACTTGTAAAGAGTGCCTGGCACCATGCAGCTATTTCATATTAGGCTCCCTTTCCCAGTTTTAACTCATCTAGACTCATAATACTGGCAATATTGGCAGGGCACCCTGGGATAACAGACAGAGGCTGCCCATGGTTGGAGGCCACTGGTCCAGGAGCTCTGGCCACCTCAGACCTCACTCCACCAGCCCCAGGGCGCAGGGGGTCATATTTTGGCTCACCTGTTGGGAAGCTCTGCCTCAGGGCACGAGACTCCACCTATCCCCAGGCTTCCTGGCTAGAGCATCTCCCCAACCTCCTGCCTTGCTTTTCACTTAACCTGCTCCCCGTCTGGGCCGTGCCCTCCCAGAGAAAGGCGACTAGTCCTATGGACATCTCCCCTTCCTCTCCCTCAGCCCTAGCCCCTGCAGAAAGCTTCCAAGTGACATGTTTGGAAGTCCAAACTTGAGGAAAGAAAAAGCATGTCCTACAGCAGGGCAAGTGCACAGCCAGAGCTGGATTTAGTCCCCAGGGTGAGCATGTACTAGCTGTGCAGCCTTGGACAAGGCTTTGCTTCTCTGAACCTCATTTTGCTCCTCTACAATGCTTACTAAATGGTTAATTGGATGCTTCATTCATATGAATGTGTCTACTCCATTCAGAAACTGTTTTCAGTTCCACGGATAGGGCAGTGAACAAAATAAACTCTAACATGTTGAAATTTCATTCTAGTGGAAGAGACAGGAATTGACAAACAAGTAAATACGTGGTGTGTTGGGTGGTGCTAACCACTGTGGACCAACATAAGGCAGAGTAAGGGAGATCCAGAGTGCGGGTAGGGCTACCCCACTTAGTGTGGTCGGGGAAGGCTCCACTGAGAAGGGGACATTGGAGCTGAGATCTGAAGGGGCTGAGAGAGCAGCCAGGGAGATACCTGAAGAACATTCTAGACAGAGGGAGCACCATGAGGAAGGGGCACGGCAGGCTGAGGCACAGAAGGAAGCCAGAGTGGCTGCAGTGCAGGGAAAGGCGTGAGGAGGGGGTGGAGGAGGAGAGTGTGTGGTCAGCGGGGGTGGGGTGGGTGGTTATCACGAAGGACCCAACCCATCCGAGCACATTGGCTTTTCCTCAGAGCAAGGAGGGAGCCACCGGAGGGTTTTAAGCCAGGGCTGACAAGACCCGACTCACATTTTAAAAGCTGCCTGGCCTGCTGTGTGGAGGACAGAATGCAGGAGGACCAGGGCGGAAGCAGGAGATGCTAGTGAGGGAGAGGAGGGACGGTGGGGGGCGGGGGCTTCTGGATGCAGCCTCAAGGTAGAGCCAGTAGGACTTGCTGACAAACTGGATGTAGGGTGCGGGAGAAAGAGGGCTCAAGGGTGGGTCCTGTTGTTAGGACGGAGGGTCCATCCACTGAGAAAATGGGAGCAGTGGGTGGGGGGGCAGGGGAAGGATCTGAGCTCAGTTTGGGATCCACACTTCAAGGTGCCTGCTGAGCACCCAGATGGCGTTGTCAGGAGCAACTGAACGTATGCATCTGGCGTTCAGAAGGGAAGTCGAGGATGGAGATACACATTTGGAACACAACTTTAAAACTGGGTAAAGACAGAGAAGAGGTTTGCGGATGGAGACCCCAACGTTGACAGGTTGGGGACATGAGGAGGGACCAGCTGGAACACTGCGCAGAAGTGGTCAGTCAGGCAAGCAGCGACGAGAGACGGGTGCTCCAAAATTCAAGCAAGAACCGTTTCAAGAAGAAAGCTGCCGACTCAGCCAAAGGCTGTGGACAGAAAGACTCCCTCGTAGGAGAAGGCAGAGAGGTGTGTGTGGAACCTGAGAAGTAGAGGAAACCAAACACAGTAGAGGGAATTACCTCTTTCCCAAGATGCCAACTTGGAATGGGTCGTTTTGGAAATTGAATGGCCAGCGCTGCTGAGCCTCTCTAGATGGGCACCCAACCCCAGGCCCATAACCTGTGGAAAAAAGCCCCAATAGAAGCTGACTTTAGCCCTAACTCCTGGAATGTCTTTGAACCCCACAAGGAAAAGCTGGAGCTCGGAAGCAGGTAATTTCAGCCAAGTGCACTGTGTTTGCTTAGAGTTTGGGTGCAGCAACCAGTTAATTACTCAAGTAAATCATGTCACCGTCCCCTGCAGCCCCAGTGTAATAACACCGTGCTTACCACACTTTTAAAAGTGATATAAGCCTCTGAGTGCGAGCTAAGAGGTTTTATAGGCCACCCTTTGAATGGGCCTCTTTCTCCCGGAGCCCACAGAGTCGTGTGTGTCTACGTCTGCCTGGCAGTGGGGAGGGAGGGTGGCTCTTGGGGGCCACCTTCTTAGACAAGGTCCATATGACTTGGGACCTGGCCAGGGATGGCTGGCAGCCCAGCTGGGAGGTGGGAGAAGTCCATCTTTTCTGTGTCCTCAGCTCACATCATTGTGATGTGTTTGTCCCACTGTCAAGCTCTCTGACTCAAGACCACATAATTTCAACAATCATAGACTGTGCCAGGCTCTGGGCCGAGTGCTTAGATCTCAGGTGTGCCAAGGTACAGGCTTTTCACCTTCCAGGCAAATGCAAGAGATGGGCAGACATTCTGCTCCACGGTAAGGCAGAATGAATTAAGCGCATCCCAGGAGTCAAAAGCATAAGGTGGTGTGAGTCTCAAAGGGAACAGTGGATTCAGGAACATCTGTTGGGCCTGCAAGGACAAGATTTCCACAGACAGAATTTGGGGCTGAGGGAATTGCAGGCAGTAGAAGCAGCATGGGCCAAAGCCCAGAGACCTGGGTGTGTTCTCCAGATGAATGTTCACAGAAGCTTAGACACCTTGGCTTAGATGCTCAGAATCAAAGACTCTTAGATTGCTTGAGTCACAGACTGAGGGGATCCTGGAATGCAAGAACTGAGGCTCTTTAAGCAAGACAGAGGCACACCTGGTCACATCTTTCCCCCAGGGAAGGAGATCCCCCCATATCACCCACAGGTGGCACCTTACAAGATGAGTGGAGACGTGGGCCAGGATTCCATCCTGCACAGGCATCCCCTCAGCATCTTTGTCCCCATCCATTAATCTCCAGATGCAAGCCAGGTGCATGCTTGTGACCAGCTTTGCCAGGCTGTGCTCCAATGACCTTGCCCCGCCCCCTTCCACTCCAAGCAAAGCTCACCTTCCCACCTGGGCTGGCTTTTCTGCTGCCCCTCAGGGAAAGTGCGGGTCCATTAGCATGGCAGTGATCGATAGCCATCTAGGATCTCAGTAGGAGCCTGGTCCCCGGTCTAACACTATCCTGACATATTTTACCACCCTAACCCACAATTTCCTCTTCTTTACTATTAGGATAATAACAACAACAATAGCAAGCAATTATTTTGCTCTTACTAAGTGTCTGACACTGGGTTAAGAGCTTTACAGGCATGATCACTGCCAATCTTCAGAACAATCTAAGATATAGGCACTTTTATTCTTCTCTTGCACATTAGGAGACTGAGGCACAGAGAGGTAAAGAAATTTGCTGACGGTCATCCAGCTAGTAAATGGTGAGCTAGGACACAGATCAAGGGAGTCTGACTCCAGAATCTGCTATTAATGACAATGAGAATAATCATCATCATAAGAAACTATTCCTCCCCAGGCATATGTGCAGCAAATTCATTATATCAGTGGGTATGTAAAGTTTGTCTTTAGCGGCTTTGGATATAAGGTAGGTGAACATATGGCCAGAGGCAGTGGCTGCTGAGAAATTGTTATTTTTGTGTACAGAGGAATACATTTTTATAATCTGAGTAATTACCTCCTAATGTGTTTAGTCCTCACTTAACTGTGGGCTTCTTAAGGGAAATCAACATATTTTATTCAACCTGAAATCCCAGAACAATGACTGGCACACAGTAGGTGCTTAGTAAATGCTTGCTGAATGAACTGAGCTACCTTCCAGACTCGCACAGTGGGCTCTCTCTAGGGCTGGCCTGCACACTGGGCCAGTCAAGGGGAAGAGGGAGTGCCCTGGTCTTTACGCGTTTGCAGAGGGGATCTGGGTGAGAGGCCAAGAGAGTGTCCTACGCCTGGCTTAATGGCAATTCTTTAATAGCTGCTGTGGAAAGATTGCTAAAGCTTCTCAATACAGGAGTTAAAAAAAAAAAAAAGAACCAATATATAGCTAAGATGTGGTTAATACATTCAGCATGCTTTCCCCTCCAGTTAATTAGGAAACTTTATTACAGGAAAGTTAAAGTGGCTTTTCTTTTCAAGGGAAATGTACCAAGTTCTGAGAAGTGGGAAAGAGAAGCCAAGAGCCGCCCTGTTGTCATTTCCATCTGCCCCAACTGTCCATCGGCTCATCTGTGAAACAGGCTTGGCTTGCTCCTGGGCAGTGGGAAGGAGCTGACGTGGCAGAAATGACACGTACATGTCTAGGAATCAGAAGGCCTGAGTTCTGATCCTGTTTCTCCAGTTTGCTACATGACCACAGCAGGGGCTGTGCCTGTTCTGGGCTTCATTTCCTCACCTGTTAGAGGGACTTACAGTGGCCTCCACATCCGAGGTCCTGGGGAGGCTGAGTTGGACAGCGAGAGCGAGGGGATGAAAAGTGGGGGCAGGGTCTCAGGGAAGCCAACACATCTGCTCGATTCAGGGAACAGATGGAAAAAATCGCTGTAGGGACTTGTTGGGTCCCACAGACTAAATATCTGGGGGGCTCACTGGGTTTTTCACAGTTTGAACCATCTTTGAGCTGGTACATGGATGATGGGTGCCCATCCATACGTGGCTGCAATGCCCACCTGGACCAGGAGAGACTCACATCCTGTAAGACATTCTGGCTGAACATACTGCAGGCCACACACACAAACACACACACACACAAGCTCACTCGAAAGTGAAGGCTGGGTGCCCTCTGACCCTCTGCTCAACAGCTACCTCCCGGGCAGTGATCTTAGGGAGACAGGAGTGTCCATATCAAAAGATGGAGAGGGGCAGATTTATGGTGTACAGGGGCCCCTCCCAGGTGTTTCTGCTCTGACCCCCTCCCCACTGGAGCATCCGGAGAGGAGCCATTGGCCTTGGGAAGGGAGAAAGAATAAGAGCCGTTCCTGGAATCTGCTCCTTCTCAGGAGTGTTTCAGGGGGGACTTGGAGGTAGTCCTGCACTCTGGGAGGCTGGGCCCGCTGCCAAGACCCCAGCTGGGTTGGAGGGGACAGGACCTCAACTGAAATGGGTCCTTCCCAGCCAGGCAAAACTGACAGACTCATCCTTCGTGGCACTTTTCCACACTGCTCCCTTCACAGGAAGGACACCTCTGTGTCCTCAGCTTGCACCTCCTTTCACAGGCTCTTCCCTCTTGGAGGGAGGGCCCATACTGAATTCATCCTCATGCCTCCAAAGCCCAGCACAGTGCCTGGAATGGGAAGTTGTGTAAGAAATAAGTGTGGGGTTGCAATGAGTTGAATAGTTTGTAACAATGTCATGTTAAAATATAATGTTAAATAGTGCCCTGTTGGTGGACAGATGGGGAAACTGAGGCTGCGGGAGTCAGCAGCAGATGTGAGGCTAAACTCAGTACTCCCTCATGCCCAATCCAGTGCCCTGTAGCTCCTGCACACTGATCTAGGCTTCAGAAGAAAGTTCTCCCACTTCCACCCTGCCTTAATCCACTCAACTAGGCTGTGCACAGCCCTATCAGGAGGGGGAAATGTCCACATTACAAAAATCATACGAAAGAAATTATGGATGGAAAAATCATTACCTTATAAATCAGCTGAGCTGTTCAGAACTTGTAGGAAACAGGGCGTATAAAATTCATATGGCACATTGGGGCTTTGATAGCGCCTCATTACAGCCCTCAGACTCCAGTGAAAAATGTCCTCACCCAGAGAGGGCTAATTTTCCTTTATTAATGACATGGGGTGGGGCTGATGCCATAAATTCCAGCTACCTGAGCACCCTGGGGCTTAGGACAAACTCTTCTGAGAGACATATCTCTCCAGGCTGTATTGCCCCACCTGTTTGACTCTGCTGCACCCGGAGAAAGCAAAACTGCAGAAGATGGCTTGCTGCCCCAGGACCCTAGCCCACCAAACACAAAAACACAGCAAGGAGAGAAGGGGAACAAGGGCTATCTTCGCTGATTAAGGCCCCATCTGAAATGTTAAATAATTTAGCCCCTCAATAGGAGGTAGGGGGCTAAGGAGAAGGAGATCCACATATTACCCCAAATTTTAGGCGTGATTGCTATAATGTAGGTGGCATGCATTACACGTTCCTCATAGCCAGTCCGTGACCGGGGTCAGGGCTCAGGCTGTTACCAGGATTAGGGCCTAGTCTGTGCCCAGCCTCAGGGCTCAGTCAATGGCTAAGGTCAGAGCTCAGGCTATACCAGGTCAGGGCTCAGGCTGTGACCAGGATCAGGGCTTAAGCCGTGACCAAGTCAGGGCTCAGGCTATACCGAGTATGCAGAACTAGACACTGGTCACAGCCCCACAGGGGATTCAAGAATATAGAGTCACAGTCATAATAACAGAAAACGGTCAACCAACCCTGGCCCCTGAAGGCAAACTTGGTGCCCACCTGGTGCTTTTGCCCTTGTGACCGCTGTGGTCAGCACCCTGCCTTACACAACTGCCTAACTGCCTTTTTGCTCAGTCCCTGCCCCTGCAGCCAAAAGCGAAATCCCCTGATGGGACATTTGGCTCAACCGGGGGTTTCACAGGCCTATTCCTTCCAGAAGAAGCTGCAGGCCTGGCCAGCGCTGGCCCACAGACTCACAGGAGAATTGCAACACCGAGGCATTCACTCCAGATCAAATTTCCCCACCTTGGGTCTTCCAGCTACTCGTATATATGAAAGAAAATCTATTTCCCACCCTCAGCTGGGAGGTGGCTAGACCACAGACAACTGTGTCATAGGGGCCTGCATAGGAGATGTGGCTTCTGAGGGACCTTCTACTAGTCACCAATCCTAGAGGATGCTACAGACTTCTCACAGGAGCTGGACGCAGAGTCAGTGACCACGAAGAGGCATGATGGAGGACTTTCTCACAGTCCTCGCTGTCTCATGATGGAGCAGGCTGTCCCTGGCAGTGCTGACCTTGCTAGCAGGGGTGTAAGCAAGCTCCTGCTGGAAGCTGAGGAAAGGCCCCAAACACCACATTGAAGTTGGCCAAAATGACCTCAAAGCCCACTTCCAGCCTTGAAAGAGCAGAGTCATTCATTCAACGCACATTCACCGAGTATCTAGGAGGCCTCGGCTGTGATGGGTGAGACTGCCCTGAAGGAGCTAGTGGAGAGAGAGGGGAGCAAATGATCAGAGCACGGTGTTGGGTGTGCAGTGACAGATGGAAGTACAGGATGTCTCTACAGCAGACACTGTCCATGCCGTGCCCACATCCCTTCCCCTGGAACACTCCTGGCCACCTCCAGCTGTCAGCACCAGTGTTTCTTTGCCTGAGGCTTTCCCTAGCCACCAGGTCCTACTCTGCCTGAGCAGGCCAGTGCTGGGGATTAATGCTACCCTCTGGACCAATATGAGCGACAGCAATTGGGGTATGAATACCCCAGCTCCTGTGCTCTCACACGGATGATTCTGAGGCATGTGTTCTCTGCCATTTCCAGAGTACCCCAGCAGATTGAGCTCTTCCGCCCAAGTGATAGTTGGCTTTGTAGCACATCCTTTGTTGTCTCACTTCCCCATTCCCCTGGGTTCAAGTCCCCCCAAAAAACTACTTCGTGTATTCAAACCCTTCACTCAAGGTCTGCTTCTGGGGAACACAATCTAAGACAAATAGAGGATATCCTAATCCCTCTCATCCCAACTAAAGTGGGGTGGGAGGTTGTAGCCAGGGTTGACACTCCAGAAGAGATCCTTGGGCTAGCTCTTCTACGAGGAGGAGGGAGTTTTCTAGGTGGACAAGGGTGACAGCCCGGCTGGCAGTGTATGGACTGAAACCTCCTGGCCAGTGCAGAAGATGGGGAAGGAGACTGTGGTGGGCCCAGCACAGCCTCCTTACCAGCCAACCATGAGGTGCACTCACTCACTCAACCAGCCTGGAAAAGGCTGCATGCCACCCCTTGGCCCCACCCTCCCACCTGCCAGCGTCCCCCTTCCTTGTCTCTGCCTCCATCCACACACTCCTGACCTACATCTATCCAAATGTCAGCCCAGCTGTCCTTCCCCCTCCTCCGGGAAGTCTTCCTTGGCCACCTCTTCACCCCACACTCTCACCTTGTCCCTCTCCTGCTGCATGCTCTCTGCTCTATGGGCACGCTGCATGGACACCGTGGAGGTGAGCCCTGACCCTATGTCTCTTGGACTCCAGCCTGCGCTCTTGCCTCCAGGCCAAGCTGCCTCCCCACCTCGGTGCCCCAGTGCCTGACTCGGGAATCAGCCCAGACCAGGGGCTGAGTGAGTGTTGCCTGAGCCAGTAGGCAAGAACTGCAGAAGACTGGGAGGGGATGAACGTATCCTGCAGGTGGCCCTGCTCACGTGCCACCGCCTCTGGCTTACTCCACATCCTCTATATGGACACTCTACCTGAGAAAGACAGAAGGGGTCTGAGCTCAGAGCACCGCCTGGTTGACAGTTCTTGTTCTCTCCGTCTCGGGCTGCCTTGGATTCTCCTGTACACTGATTACTCTCTTTCTTCCCACCTCCTGCTGCAGAACTAAAGTAGCTTGTCAGCACCAAAAATATAATGAATAAAAAATAACCAAAATGGGAACCTACCCTCTTAAACATCAAGGCGTCTTAGGGTAATAACCATGTCCCCCAGCCTAAGGAGACTCAGGAATGTATATAAACCTGCAGAGTGGTGTGTGCAGGTTTGAGGCCATAGAGTGGCGCAGGGGTAGGGGAGAGGGATGGAAAGAGACAGAGGCAAAGAAAGAGCAATAAATTGATTTTTGACATTACATTCAGTAAGAAATTGAGATCTCCCTTTGAGTCATACTTGAGTTGGAGAAATACTAGAGAATTTTCTAGAGTCAGAGGCTTCTTTTCAAGTTCTTCTCTGTCACTTGCTTAGATAAGTGATATCAGCGTTCCCAACCGTAACGGGAGTGACAATCCCAACTTCACAGGCCGCTGTGAGAATTAGATGAGCGTGTATGTGTCTAGACCTCACAGAGGCTGACTTACTAAGTACCAGACACGAGCAAATCGCTCCATGTGCATCACTCTCCTGAGTCTTCCCAGTGACCCCCTGAGGCAGGGACTATTAGTGTATCATTTTATTGATGAGGAAGCCAAGGCTTAGAGAAGTTAAGGGAATAGCCCAAGATAACTCAGCTAATATGTGCTGGAGGTGGGATTTGAACTCAGACTGTCTGGCTCCAGAATCTGTGCTCTTAATCAATGTGCCTAACACAGTAGGCCCTTGACAATGGTCTTAGGAATGACAAAAGAGCATGCAGAAGGCAGTGCAAGCAAAACCAGGGAAAGCTGTCAGGAGTCATTCCAGAGCTCTGCGCTAAGGGCCAGGCTGGGAAAGCAAAACACAAAGACAGAAACTGTCCAAAGAATAACCCCAAACCCAAACACCCACAAGCCACAGCTGTGGTCCCCAGGGTGCTGGCCTCCCAAGAAACCTCGGGGGGCTCTAAAACGAGAGCTGGGCCCAGACTGTGGCCTGAGACAGATGAGGCCGGCCGGGAGATCAGGGAAGAGTCTCTGAGTGAGGACTGAGGGGCTCCCTGCCCCAGGCAGCCGCAAGCATAAGGATTCTAGGGCTGCTTTGTTGCTGTTGGAGACTAGGAATTCCAGGCCAAAGTAATCTAACCGACCATGAACAGAATTAAGTTTCGGCCTCTCCCACCTCCCGACCCACTACGGGATTCATTTTCACGATCCCCTTTCAATGGTGTGAGCCGGTTTCAGAGAGCTGGAAACAGGCCCCACGTGGCCACACAGTGCCAAGAATCTGAGCCTTCCCTGCAGCGCACCGGGGCCACCAGTGCTGGTCACGTCTGGCCAGAGCTCTCCCAAACGTTAGCTCTCAGCAGGACCAGCAGACTCCCAAAGCACGCTGTGCCTGCCCTGCGCTCCTCTGAGCCTATCCATTTCTGCTATCTTCCAGGCACTGGTCACATATTCTGTCACTTAACCTCAGAGGAGAACGTAGCATTGTTATCCCCATTCTGCAGATGAAGAGAGAGGCTGGGACAGGGTGTGGAAGTTAAGTAATTTCCCAAGACATTTTCCCAAGTGTCTTGGACTCAAAAGCGCTTAACAACCATAATAATTGCCCCAAAGCTGAGTATTCCAAAGTGTATTTTTTTGGTCATCTTTAAAACGGGGGTGATGGTGACTAATACCTCTTTGAAGGCCCAGTCGCATTCTCATATTCTCTTTGATGTTGAAGAGTTTCACCTCCATGGCTTCCCAAAGGCAGCCAGGGCTGCTGGGGCAGGTGGCGGGGGGGTGGGAAAGCCTCCCCCACATCCTGGAAACATGCCTAGCAGAGAAAAGCCTTTTCTAATGAATGTTGGCTAAGCAGAGCAGCCACTGTGCAAATACCCTGAACGGGGCTTGGTTGATACGGGGCCGAGGGCCACTTGCTGGGGGGTGGTCAAACTCTGGGAGGTGAGCAAACACAGATCCACGGGAGTCCACATTCCTCAGCCTGCAGCCTGGGGCCCAAACCCACCAATGTGCCCCAGCATTGTCCAGCAGTGGCCCGAGTTGGCCAAGGGGCAGGGTCAATATTTGCCAGTACATATTGGGTCCCACCTCCAGCGGCATCTGTGTTTGGACAGCCTGCCTCCCACTGCCCAGAACCTCTCTCCAAGTGCACTCTGGGCCCAGCGGGTCTCCACAGGATGGTGGCCACTGGACTGGGAGGCCGAGGGTTGGGGATAATTCTGGTGGGATTTCTCATGGTGTCTGACCTCAACCTTTCCACATAGTTCAGAACCAGGAAAGTCATGAAAGGAAGAGTCTAAAAGGATCTCTGGGAGCGTAGCTCAGGGCCTGCTTGGAGATCTTGTTGGTTAATATGGGTTTTCCTGGGAGGAGTCATCTTTGATTCCTCTTCTCTCCTTCCAAACCCCACCACCATCCATCCATCCACCCACCCACCCATCCAATATTTATTATATTTTAAATAGCTCTGTATGTTTGTCTTCTCAACTGTCACTGGCCCTGCCTAAGCTTAAGCCCCTCTTGCCTGGACAACCATAACAGCTTCTTAACTGGGCTTCTTGCTTCCTGCCTCTCACCCTGCAGTTTGTTCTCCAGGCTGTGGCCAGAGTGCACATTCTAAATCACAAACATGATCATGTCTCTCCCTGCTTAAACCATGCAATGGCTCCCACTGCCTGCAGGACCAAACCTAACTGCTTAGATCTGCGGTCCCCAGCCCCTGTGCTGCAGACTGGTACTGGTCCATGGCCTGTTACCAACTGGCCACACACGCACAGCAAGAGATGAGTGGTGCGCAAGGGACTGAAGCTTCATCTGTATTTACTGCCCTGTATTTACTGCTGCTCCCCATCACTCGCATCACCGCCTGGGCTCCGCCTCCTATCAGATCAACGGGGGCATTAGATTCTTATAGGAGCACGAACCCTACTGTAAACTGCACCTGCAAGAGATCTAGGTTGCTCATTCCTTATGAGAATCTGATGCCTGATGATCTGAGGTGGAGCTGAGGTGGTGATGCTAGCACTGGGGAGCGGCTGCAAATATAGATTATCATTAGCACAGAGTTGCAATATGGTGAGTTGTATAATTATTTCATTATATATTACAATGTAGTAATAATAGAAATAAAGTGCACAATAAATGTAACATCCTTGAATCATCCTGAAACAATCCCTCCCACCCTACCCCACCCCACCACACCCCTGCCCGTGGAAAAACTGTCTTCCATGAAACTGGTCCCTGGTTCCAAAAAGGTTGGGAACCACTGCCTTAGATGGCTCATGGAGAGACCTTAATGACTTCATTACTGCTTCCTTCTCCCTCTGGCCTCATTCTGACCTCTCTTCCACAATTCATGTGATACAACAATTATAAGCAGAGCTTTGGAGTCAGAAGGACGTGGGTTTCAGCTCTGTCACTTACCAGCTATGTCATTTTGAGCAAGTCACTTCAATTTCTGAACCTCTGTAAAATGGGGATGGTCTCTTGGGATTAAACTAGGAGAATGTATGTCAAATTCTTAGCACAATGCCTACCGCCTGCAGAGTTGGCAGGGTCTGTCACTCTACAACCCAGAGAACCGGGCAGCAGCCACTTGGAGGGTGTCTGAATGCCTTACCCTCCCTGGTCTCTCTCAGGGCTTCACAGCCCCTGTGCTCTTCCTTCTGCTGATCTCTCCAGTCCAGAGATTCTGGTTCTGTTTTGATCAGGGAAGGAAAGTATTGGGGATGGTGCTTCAGGCATGTGAACTAAGACTTCCTTTCTTTGAGGTCTTATAATCAAGATACAACTGGAGCAGAAATGTTTTACCCAATCAGTGAAACTGAATCACTTGCTAACTGCCTGGAATAAGTCATAGTCCTCTGCAGTTTGATGGTGAGGGTCTCAAATCAGAATGTAGGGTGCCACAAGCCACTTTATCAAGTAATAATGACATTGACAAGGTGCTTTAAGCCCTGCTAGGGAAGTGACATCACAACTTGCATTTTGCAGCAAGTGATTGGGAAGAGAGGGAAGGTAGTACAACAAAGGTCACAGACAGGTAGTCACAGAGGAAGAATTTAAGGTCAGGCTCCGGCCTCTCACCCCTGAGCTGGTTTGCGTTTTGTCTGGTGTGTGTTTGTTTTAGTTTATAGTATTTCATTAAGAAAGGCTGCTCATGTATTTTATTAAGAAATGTGAGAGGTAGGGGAGAGAGTGTGGCTTTGGGGTCACATGCACCAGAGTTTGAAGCTCAGATCTCCACCTTAATAGCTGTGTGGCATTGGGCAAGCAACCTCTGAGCCTGTTTCCTCATTTGTGAAATGAGGGTAATAAGCCTTCTACTTGGAATCATTGGAAGATTAAATGTAAAAAGTAGAGTACCTTGCACAGTGCTGGAACTTCACAGGCCCTAATGCTTGTGGTTCATGTGGGTTTTCGAGTCAGACTGTCTGGGATTTGTTTAAACATCTTTATTTGATGTTTAATACACATTGATTTTCTACCATATTTGTTTCATACATTTTTTTTAAAAGAATTAAAATGAGTAGAATCAGAAGCCCCCTTCTCCGTCTTTGATCCCATTCACCTCTCCTCCTCACCAGAGGTAATCACCTCTGAGGTAGTGGTGCATCCTTTTTGTCTGCATTTTTATTCTTTTATTACGTGCATATGTGTGCATAAACAATATGGAATGTTGTTCCGTTTTTAAATTTGCATAAGTAGAAGACTGCATATATTGTTTTATGATTTGCCTTTTTAACCCAGTATTATCTAAGCGAGGTTTACCCATGTTGACGCACATAGGTCATTCATTCTAACCACTGTCTAGTGTTCCATTGCATATAGTATGATTTATTTATCCACTTATCTACTGCTATGGACTGAATGTCTGTGTTTTCCCGAAATTCATATGTTGAAACCCTCATCCCCAGTGTGATGGTAATTGAAGGTGGGGCCTTTGGGAGGTAATTAGGTCATGAGGTTGGAGCCTTCATAATAGGATTGGTGCCCTAATCCTATCCTTAGGCTAGAGAGCTTACTTCTCTCTCTCTCTCCACCATGTGAGGACACAGCAAGAAGACAGCCGTCTACAAACCAGGAAGAGTGGCCTCACCCAGCCTGACCGTGCCAGCACCTGATATGGGGCTTCCCAGCCTCCAGAACTGGGAGGAATCAATGTTTGTTATTCTGTTAGAGCAGCCGGAACAGAGGAAGACGCTTGCTGATGGACAACGCCCCAGGCCTGTGCCTGCCTTGTTCACTCTGCTTTCATGAAGGAGAGAGACAGAAGCCACTTTCCCTGGGAGGATGGATAAGCCGCTTTCTGAGTGTGGACTGGACTCGAAGAAAGGAGGCCCCTGAAATGCTGTTCAGCCTGGATGAGCGGTGCTGAGACAGCCCTACTTCTCCCACCCTGTAAGCAGGGCCACGGCATTCTCCACTGGGGGGGTCGGAGAACATCTGGCAGGACCCCTGCCGGCTTCCAGGCACCCCCTCCACACACGCTGGGGTCTGTCTGCCTCCCTTGCCGCGGACACCGCTGGCGCAGTGCTTGGCACACACAGGTGCTCAGTGGATAGCAGCGGGTGAGCGCGCAAGAGGGTGAAGTGAAGATGAACAACATGGGCGTGAACATGAGACGAATGGGTGGAGGAATGCAGTTAGTTCTTGGATCTAGGCTACCTCTGGCCTTAGAAAACCAACCCCACAACCTTGGAAGGCAGTTTGGGGTAGGCTGAGAGTCCCAATCCTTGGTTCTAGGCCCAGTTCTGCTGCTTCAAGGCACAGCACATCGCGCATAAAGGCTCTGAGAGTCTTTCCAGCCGTGACGTGTTGAGGGTCTGAGTGGACCGCCTCAGCCCTCCCGCACACCCCACCCCCATGCCCTGGTTACACACTGTCCACACACAGCCTCTCATTTTTCAAGAGCACATTCTGGAATGAATTCCTTGCTCACCACCTCTGGTAAAGGAGATTTATTACTCCCACAAACTCTTTTTATGCTCCTCCTTCCCAGAGACTTTGGTGGATTTTATCTTGATAAATGATGCAGCCCGGGCCCCTTGGGTAAAGAGGTGGGCGACAAGATGTAAGCCTGGAAAGGAGAAGGAGAAGGTGGCAGAGGCTCTCAGCCACTGATGAGCAGGAGGAGCTGTCGCTCAGAGCACCTCCACCTCTGGGAAACCTGAATAGGAGATTTTTTGACACCTTTAACAATGTTCCAACAACTTGCCTGGTCACCACCGTAGCACTGCCTTCCTCACCCACCGGTCGGTCCTTGGGCCTGTTGGGAGGTAGCCTTTGCAGCTGAGCAAGCTGTGGCCTCTGCTCAGCTTTATGTTTTGGACTTGACCATGATAAAGGAAACTTCTGCACCTAAGTGGGCAACCTTGGTGCACGGCAAGGGTTTTCCTGAAATGGCTTCTCCTTCTCTCAGCCCCTGGGCCCTTAAGGAACCCTAGTATCCTGGAACCACTCCCCAAGCGTGTTGCCTGGGCTCTTGTCTTCTTAGTCTGCAGACTTAGCAGGTGCCCTGCTCAGGCACAATGAGCCCACAGTCTCCGCTTTGGCCCTGCCCTACGTTGTACTCACCTGGCAACCTCCTACTCATCCTTCCAGGTGCAGAGCCAAGGACCCCCCCTTGGGGAAGCTGTCCACGATCCCACGGACAACAGGGTAAAGGGCCCCATCTCAGTACCTAGCTCTGGGTGTCCCTCCAAATTCCTCCTCACCACTCTGCTTGAGGCCTGACTGCACCTGTCTGCTCCTTCAGGTGACCTCCTGGGGCATCAGTCTGATCCATGTTAGAGTCCCAGGGCCCAGTACAGGATGAGGACAGAGAAGGCGTCTGAGAATGATGAAGGAGTGAGGCAGCGGAGGAACTCTCCCTGGATCCTGCCCTCCCCCTAGGAGGTCAGCTCCCCGGATGTGGTGACTGGTCCTTACTTCTCTTAGCATTATTTTGACACACAGTAAATGCTCAATAAGTGGTAACTTCTGCTGATAATTTCTGAGCGCTAGGCATCATGCCAAGCACTTTGTATCTTATTTAATACAGAAGTTCCACCTTAATACAGAACCACCTTATCCGTGGCTTCGCTTTCAGTGGTTTCAGTCACCCGCAGCCAAGCACGGCCTGAAATGGGTGAGCACAGCACAGTAAGATACTCTGTGAGAGTGAGAAAGAGAGAGACCACATTCACGTAACTTTTTTTACAGTCTACTGCTTTAACTGTTCTATTTTATTATTAGTTATTGTTGTTAATCTCTTACTATGCCTAATTCATAAATTAAACTTTATCGTAAGTATGTATGTATAGAAAAAAATATATATAGATAGATAGGGTCCGGTACTATCTGCAATTTCAGGTATCCACTGGGGGTCTTGGACTGTACACCCCATGGATAAGGGGGAACTACTGGATTCTTAATAGTCCTACAAAGTGAAATTTATTCCCTCCAGTGTCAGATAACGAGGGTAAGCCTCAGCAAAGGGAAGCGACTTCCAAGGTTCACATAGTTATTAAGCGCAGAACAGGATTCAAACATGACTGCCTTGTCCCTGAAGCCATGGCGCCTTCACTCTGCCCCATCCTGACAGTGGTGGACAGCCAGTGCTGCAGCTGGCTGGCAGGAAGAGGCCTTTGCCCTCCTAGAGCGGCTGAGCCTGCAAATACCCCCAGAGAAAGCCCTCAGGCTGGTGGCCTGGCAAGGGACTAGTAGGGTGTCTGGGCACAGCAGAGAGCTCCTGTCTTGGCATGGGGACCGTGGCTTGGTCAGGATGGCCAACTTGTCTGCTCTCTAAACCAAAGGCAGCCACAATTACCACACTCCTCACATATATACACTTGCTCACACCCTGGTCTTTGAGCCTGTAGGGAGGGAGGTGGTCTTTGCAGCCAAGCTAGCTGTGGCCTCTGTTCAGCTGGCAAAGACAGAGGCATGCCTGCTGGGAGTTCACCATCTTCTGGAGACATGAAGCTGCCCCTCTTGAGACCGGCATGGTGTGTCATTCCAGCACACTGCAGCTTTGTGGGCCTGAGCCTTTGGCTTCCTCATCCTTCCTTTGTTTTTCCTTCTTCTGCCCTCTCTAACCTATCTGGCCTGTTCCTCCCACCTCTGCCCTCCCACTGCCAATGCTGCAGTCCTGGTGGTTACCCAGCACCAGCCACACACTGGCTGGGAAATGGATGGGGCTAAGCAGGAGCCTGCCCAGCCCTGCTGGCCCATCTGAGCTCCAGTGAGATCCCAGCCCTGCACCCAGAATCAACCCCACATCCCTACCCACCCCCTACCCTCCACGTATACCTCTTCTCAACGACTGTGTCTGAGACTAGGTTCATGCAGCCCTGGGCATGACCTGCCTTAGTTTTGACTTGTTGAGCTCTGGCCATGGAATTCAGAAGTGTCTCTGCAGCAGCCCCTTTATGGCCTGGCCCTGGGGTCGGGAGAGGCTTCTGCATGCACCAGCAGGCCTGCAGACAGAGCCCAGGTGGAGGCCTGCCTTAGCTGCTGCTCGCTGGGGGGAAAAGCAGTCATCACGCCCCCATTTCTGCCATCTCCACCTGCCCAAAGCAGACCAATCCCACAAGGCTCTGCCCGCTGCCCCCGTGTAGGTGAAGTCCTCAGCACCTTCCAGCCTTGGCACCGCTCTCACAGTGCTGAGCTCATTCCCCTTGGTATGATAATGATCATTCTCACGTGGGGCAACTCTTCATGGTTAACCAAACCTTCGGACTCATGAGCTCACTTAGCCCTCACTACAATCCTGTTAGTCCTGTCGACAGATGTGAAAGGAAGCTCAGTATCGTGCCCGAGGTCACCCAGCTGGGGATGTAGTGTAATTAAGATGTGAATCTGCCTGGTCGGACTGCATTACCTTGAGCGCCTGCCTGGTGCCAGACACAGCGCAGGTGCTGGGGCTGTGAGGGTGGACAGGGCAGGCACTGGTCCTTCATGCACTGAAGCATTCACTCTCCTGGAGAGCTAAATGCTGGTTGATCTGAACAGATTCAAATCTCTACCTCCACTCCTTCACTTTTGCTGTTTCCCTCTCTTAAAACTCTCCTTCAAATTCCCAAAGGTTCAGCTTAAGTCTGCTTTCTCTAAGAAGTCTTTTCCAGACAGTATAATATTACACACTTGCCCTCCTCTAGCTACCACCACTGTGTGAGCCCTCCCTGTGTGTGTGCAGCCAGTACCATGGCCTGTGTGAGTTGGATCTACTTGAACATCCTGTCTCCTCCTTCCTCTTGTCTCCTAATGAGTGCCCCTTGGCACAGGGTTGGGCACCCAGAAAATACGCCTTACAGACTAGCCAGGGGCTTGAGTCCGTTTGGAAAATGGCCCCAGACTAGTCAGGGGCTTGAGTCTGTTTGGAAAATGGCCCCAGCTGCCAAATTCCTGTTACAAATGATATGGAGACCTGAGTGAGTCCTGAATTCCTGAATGACAGCAGGTACCTCACTTTTCTCCTCTGGGCCCCAGTGTCTTAGTAAAATAAGGGTCTACTATGGTTTGCATGTGGTTTGTCTTCACCAAAACTCATGTTGAACTTTAATTGCCAGTGTAGCAGTGTTGTGATATGGGGTTTAGTCAGAGGTGTTTGGATCATGGAGGCAGATCTCTCATAAATAGATTGGTGTCATTCTTAAAGTAGTGAGTTCTTGCTCTCATGGGAATGGATTAGTTCTCATGAGAATGGGTTGCTATAAAGTGAGGTTCTTCCTCCTGTTCAGTCCTTTTTGCACATTCCTGCTCTCCCTTTGACTTTCCACCATGTTATGATGCAGCACAGAAGCCCTTGCCAGAAGCTAGTGCCAAGCCCTTGAACTTCTCAGCCTGCAGAACTGTGAGCCAAATAAACCTCTTTCTTTATAAATTACCCAGTCTCAGGTATTCTGCTATATCAACACCAAATTGACTAAGACAGGGTCTCACAGACCAATGGAATTTTTCCCTTGCTATCCTCCCAAGCTACAAGAGAGGAGATGAGGTCCAGAGATATTTGCTGGTTCCCAGCAGAACCAGGACTATACCTGCTCTGTCTTAGGTGACCTCAATGATCCCTTACAGGTTTTAAATTATTTGATCTACAGCAGAGGTTCTCAATCTGGGGGCAGTTTTGCCATTCCCCACCCCTAGGAGACATTCAGCAATCTCTGAGAAACATGTTTGGTTGTCACAAATCAGGGGGAGTTGTTGTTACTGGCAACTAGTGAGTAGAGGTCAAGAATGATGTAAAACATCCTACAATACACAAGATATCCCCCCCAACAATGAATTATCCATCCTAAAATATCAATAGTGAGAGGACACAGATTATTAATATCAGAAATGAAGGAGGGGACATCACTACAGATCCCATGGATGTTAAAAGGATAATAATGGGATACAATGAACACTCTATGCCCACAAGTTTGATAACCTAGATGAAATGGACCAATTCCTTGAAAGACAAATGGCCAACACTCACACAAGAAAAAATAGACAATCTGAATAGGCCTACCAAAGAAATTGGATCAATAATTAACAACCTTCCAAAACAAAAAGCACCAGGCCCTGATGGTGTGAATTCAACCAAACATTTAGGGAAGAAATTATACCAATTCTCTAAATCTCTTTCAGAAAATAGAAGCAGAGAGAATACTTACTAACTCATTATATGAGGCCAGACTCACTCTAATACTCAAACCAGACAAAGACATTACAAGAAAAGAAAACTACAGACCAATATTGTTCATGAATATAGATGCAAAAATCCTCAACATAGTATTAGTAAATTGAATCCAACAATGTATAAAAAGAATTATATGCTATGACCAAGTGGGATTTATCTCAGGTATGCAAAGTTGGTTCAATACTCAAAAATCAATTAATGCATCACTTCAACAGGCTAAAGAAGAAAAAAAAATCACATGGTCATATCAATAGATATAGAAAAAGTATCTGACAAAATACTGTGACCAATCATGATAAAAGTTCTCAGTAAACTAGGAATACAGGGGAACTTCCTCAAATCAATAAAGAATATCTACAAAAAACCCTACAGCTAACAACATATTTAATAGTAAGAAACTAGAAGCTTTCCTGCCAAGATGAGAAACAAGGCAAGGATGTCCCCTCTCACTGTATCTTTTCAACATAGTACTAGAAGTCCTAGCTAATACAATTAAGACAAGAGAAGAAAATAGAAAGTGTATTCATTGGGAAGTAAAATATAAAACTGTCTTTCTTAGCAGATGACATGATTATGAAAAGCATCTGAAAGAATTGACAAAAAAAAACTCCTGGAACTAATAAGTGATTATAGCAAGTTTGCAGTATACATGATTAATATACAAAAGTCAATCCCTTTCCTATATACCAACAATGAGAAAGTGGCATTTGAAATTAAAAACACAGTACCATTTATATTAACACCAAAAAAAAAAAAGGAAATACTTAGGTATAAATCTAACTAAATAGGCACAAGATATACATGAGAAAACTACAAAACTCTTATGAAGAAATCAAAGCACTAAATAAATGGAGAGATATTCCATGTTCATGGATAAGAAGACTTAATAATGTCAAGATGTCAGTCTTCTCAACTTGATCTATAGATGCAATACAATCTCAATCAAAACCCTAACAAGTTATTTTGTGAATATTGACAAAGTGATTCTAAAGTTTATGTGGAGAGGCAAAAGACAGAACAGTGAACACAATATTGAAGGAGAAAAAAGTTGGAGGAATGACACTAGCCAACTTTAAGACTTACTATAAAGCTACAGTAATCAAAACACTGTGGTATTGGTGAAAGAACAAATAGATGAAATGGAATAGAATAAAGAGCCTAGAAATAAATTCAGATAAATAAAGTCAACTGGTCTTTGACAAAAAAGCCAAGGCAATACAATGGAACAAAGACAGTCTTTTAACACATGGTGCTAGAACAAATGGTCATTCACATGAAAAAAAAAAAAAACCAAAAAAACGGCTAACATAGACCTTCACAAATACTAATTCAAAATGGATCACACACATAAATGTGAAACACAAAACTACAAAACTCCTAGAAGATAACATAGGAGAAAATCTAGATGGTATTTGGTTTAATGATGACTTTTTAAGATAGCACACCAAAGGCATGATCCACGAAAGAAAGAATTGATAAGCTGGACTTCATTAAAATTAAAGATTTCTGTTCTGTGATGGACACTATCAAGAGAATGAAAGATAAGCCACAGACTGGGAGAAAATATTTGCAAAGGATATATCTGATAAAGAACAGTCATCCAAAATATGCCAAAAAAAAAAAAACCCCTTAAAACTCAACAGTAAGAAAACAAACAACCTGATTAAAAAATGGGTCAAAGACCATTAACAGACAACTCACAGATGGCAAATAAGTACATAAAAATATGCTAACATCATATGTCATCAGGGAAATGCAAATTATAATGATATTGAGATACCACTATGTATCCATCAGAAGGGCCAAAATCCAGAATATTGACAACACCAAACACTGGTGAGGATGTGGTGCAACAGGAACTCTCTCATTCATTGCTCGTGGGAATGCAATGTTGTACGGCCAATTTGGAAGACAGTTTGGTGGTTTCTTACAAAAGTAAACATACTCTTACCATATGATCTACCAATTACATTCCTTGTTATTCACTCAAAGGAGTTGAAAACTTAAGTCCACACAAAAACCTGTACATGGATATTTATAGCAGCTTTATTCATAATTACCCAAATTTGGAAGCAACCAAGATGTCCTTCAGTAGGTGAATGGATAAATAAACTGTGGTACCTCCAGACAATGGAATATTACTCAGCACTAAAAAGAAATGGGCCATCAAGCCATGGAAATACCTGGAGGAAACTTAAATGTATATTACCAAATGAAAGAAGCCAATCTAAAGAGGTTACATACAGTATGATTCCATCTATGATGTTCTGGAAAAGGCAAAACTATGGAAACAGTAAAATGATCAGTAGTTGCCAGGGCTGAGGGGAGGGATGAACAGGTAGAGCACAGATGATTTTTAGGGTGGTGAAACTACTCTGTGTAATACTATAATGGTAGATGCATGTCCACCATTTGTCCAAACCCAGAGAATGTACAATACCAAGAGTGACTCTAATGCAAACTAAGGACTTTGGGTGATAATGGCGTGTCAGTATAGGTTCATCAATTGTAACAAATGTACCACTCTAATGTGGGATGTTGATAAGGGGGGAGGATATGCATGTGTGGGGGCAGGGGGTATATGGGAAATTTCTGTACCTTCCTCTCAATTTTGCTGTGAATCTAAAACTGCTCTGAAAAAATAAAGTCTGAAAAAAAAAGTCAATAGTGTTGAGGTTCAGAAACCCTGATCTTTACTAAGGAAAATTACATGATTTTCTCAAAAAGCTCCTCCTTGTTGTCTCTGTGGCCTCTTCCCAGAGTGGTGTGAAGCAGCCTCAGTTTCATGGTAGGAACAGATGGTGCCTCACTGGGTTTCCTCTTGGATTGACTTCTCCTTCCCCTGCATCAGGTCTTCTGGGAGCCTCTCTAAAATCCACATGGCTCTGAGGAGGGGCTGCCCACCAACATGACAAGGTGGTCTAGGGAGGGACACTGCTCCGGCCGTGGGTGGTAGTGGAGAGGGGGCCCTACTGCCTCCAAACCAGCCATCTGCCTGGAACCCCCACCCTTCTCCTCCCTTCCATGGGTTGGGGGGATGATTGAGGCTCAGTGACCCCAACAGCCCTCTGCCCTAGGCATACCACCTAAGGCTGGACCCCTGGCCTTGGCCTCTGCTGCCCTCAGACTGTTGGGGTCAGGGTGGGGCAGGGTGATCTTCCAGGGAGGCAGGTGGGGGTTTGCAAGAAGACCTGACTGCTGGTGGGAGGGGAGGTTGCAAGGCGATCCTCCCCAGAGCTGGGCCTAGGCATCTGCTCACTTCTCTTGAGCAACACTCCTCTGGAGCTCACCGCCCATTCCTGCTCTTAGCATCATGGTTGGGCCCAGGCCTCCTCTCTGAATGGTCACCCCATTGGCCTGCAGCTGGGATCAGGAAGCCAGAGTAGGAAACAACGAAGCCCAGTTTCCTCCTCGCTTGTGGTCTTCCCACCCCTGTCAATGCTTCCTCTGCTCGCTACTTCTTTTTCTACAAGCTGACTTAATGACCAACTTCCACCCAAACTCTGGGATAAGGGATCTGCTGGTAGACTCTTCAATTTACCTGGTCAACTAATGCTTGCGACAAAGTTTCATTGAAGGTTTAACAATTAAGTGAAATTTTGTTAGATGTTTGATGGTTCACCTTTTTGGAAAAGAATAAAACTTCATGGCATGAGCAGTTGTCCCAGAGACTCCAGGAAATATGGTTGTGGAAATTCAGAAGAAAAGTCAAGACACTGGATTCTCCGCCCAGCTCTGGTTCCCATCCTCTCTCTGAGTCTCATTTTCTCACTGGTTTCTAACGGCCTTCCAGCCTTGCATCCTGGGCGCTTGTCACTTCCTTCGAATGCTGGTGATAATTCAAACCAGACCACTGCCCTGAGGCAAACATGCAGACTAGTGAGAGCAGCAGACACTTTTAGGAGGCAGAAGGATGTTACTGTGCACACAGTGGATTTGGAATCAGTTGAGCCTGGGTTCACGTTTCAACTTTCCACTTACTGTTACCCAGGCAGGTGTCTCCATTTCTCTGTGCTTTGGTCTCCTCATCTGTAAAGGGAGATACTAAGGAGTGCTTTAGGACTAACAGTTGAATGAGGTCTGAACACAAAGGGCCTAGTGGAGTACCTAAGTCATTATTCTATTACGGCTATTGCTAATCAACCTCACAGGTCAAAGGGCTCATTTGCACTGACCCTGTGCTCTGTCCTGCGCACAAACAGGAAGGTGAGCCCTGTCCATGTGCTTGGCAGTTCCCAGTCTGGCAGGAGATCAGCCTTGACATACAAAACTTCAGAAACAAGCAGGACAAATGGTGGACATGTATTTACCATTATAGTGCACACCCAAGTTCTAATATCAGTGTCTGAGGTGCTCTGTCCCTTGGAAGTCACAATCCGAGGGAGGCAGACACAGGCCAACCACTTCAGTCAGGGCTGACTAAGACTGTCCAGAGCAAAGAGAACAAATTTCTGTTTAAGTCCCAAAAGGGAGCCTTCAATTCCTAAGAGATTAGAGAAGGCTCAAGAGATATAATTTGACTTGGGGCATCTTGAACATTTCTCTACTTCCAACCTTTCTTCAAGAGAGCACTGTGAGGCCCAAAGGAAGCCTATCCTGCCTGCTTCCCCAGGGTGAGGGCTCACGCTCTGGAAGGAAAGACACTGGCTCAGTTTCCTTGATGCTCTGAACCAGTGAGTGGCCCAGCCAGGACAGCACTCCCTGTTTGCCAACCCTACTATCACCAGCACAGACCTCCCAAACCCTTCCTAGTCTAGGAGAGTCCTGGAAAATTCCCCAGGCACGTGCTGGAATGAGGGTGAAGGATAAGTCAGCGGAGGCCCCTTGGCTGTGTTCCTCCCATGTTGTAGAACTTGGCTGCGCCTGTGGTGCAATTCAGTGGTTGCATTCCCCCCTGGACCCCTCTCCTTCCCACCCGTCCCGTCCAAACCTGTTATTCCCTGACTTTCTAACAAGCGTCCAAATGAAGGCAGGCTAAAAGGCCTCGGGGCCCTCCACGTCCAGGAATGGGCTATTAGTGGATTTCAAAGGCCTAGATTTGACTGCAAAGCTGCAGCCAGCTAGACCCTTGTTCTGAGCCCCTGTCACAGCCAATCTGCCCCTCCCCAGCTGGCAAGGGGAGATTGCCCTACATTCAGCCATACAGTCAGACTTCAGAGCCACCTGCCCGTCTCCTGCGAGGAAGCAAAATGTGTAATGACAACTGCGTTTACAGCACTGCCCTGGATTGTGGACACAGATGCTCTGAAATCATTCTTGGCTGTAATATTTGCAGTGGCACATCTGCTTAGAAATGAGAAAACATGGTCTTTAGCCGAGAGGGAAGGCAAAATTGTTGGTCCTTTTCCAGCTTTTACACCAACCTCCGGGCTTCCATAAGCACATCTTTTTCTACAAAGTGAGGAAAACATGGAGTGGCATCAGGATGTCAAACCAGGAGTTGCTGGTGGTAGGAAGGGGGCAAAGTGATAAAGATGCAAGAAGGTGAAGGCTGCATCAGCCGTTTCCTGGCTGGGCGACCTGGGTCAAGTTAGCTTCTCTGAGCTTCAGAAGGGGCTGTTATGAGGATTAAATAAGATAATGTTTGCAAGTACTTGGCATTACATACGTTGGCTTCCTTCCATTTTTCTGGAAGGAAGGAGAGAAGGACAGAGGGAGTGAAGAAAGAAAATGGTGATCCCTTCCAAGGACAGGCAAACATGCCCGATGGACATCAGAAGTGTAAAATTGTGTTTTTGCAGGCTCCAGAATAACTTTCTTGTGACATTTTGGGTTTTAATGGATTCCAGAAACCTTAAAGTTTCTCTGCAGTCAGAACAGGATGTTTAACTTTCATCCTTTCTGAGAAAAAAAAAAAAAAAAGACATACTCACTAATCTCTTCATTCACTGGAAATATGTGGGAAACAATGAAAAATGGGCTCAAAGGATAAAAAAGCAAATGTGAAGTGTGCTGTTTTTAAATACTAGCAAGCAACAGACTGTTGCAAAACGTGGCTTGAATCAATAACAAAACTTTTGGAGATGAACCATTGAAACTGATGCTTTATCAGGGGTAAAATGCTTGGAAAGCTCCAATTTTGAGATGTAAAATGGAGTTTGGACTTCCTTTAGTACCCCAAGGGCAGGAAGAAGAGATACTTTTGTCAGAAAGGGCTAGGAGGTGAACCAGATTACTAAGATAACACCATCTCCTTGTTTCTTTCTCTTGAATTCCTTCCTAATGTGGAGTGGGGAAAAGGAAACTATTTTTCAGAAAACATCAACGTGGAGCAACTCAGCAACTCCCAAGGACCATTGGCATTTGATATCTAGAGGGATAGTATCATTCGTCCATTTAAAGTAACATGAATTCCTGAACTAGATACTTTATGAAGCCAAAGCCTGTGCTAACATTGGACATCACCATTCCCAAAGCCTACCACAGCACCTGACAGCTGGTGCTCAGTAAACGCTTTTGAATGAAGGAAGAAAGGACAGAGGGAAGAAAAACTGAGGTCATGGGACCCTATAAACTCTAAAGCATGGTCCAGATTGGGAGCACATCACTCTACTCATGTGCAATCAGCCCAGAAGCAGATGGGGATTTTGAACTAGGAGACCTCACCTTCCCCAGCTTGGCAGATGTTCTCAGTCATTTTTGTAAAAATTGAGATGTCCATCCTCATTTGTTGGTGAACTGGAGACTCTTCATTCCAACAGTTCTTTCTTCTTGGGGCCTCACTCTTGCTTCTGCCCCTGAGCATCACATAGGAGTCAGGGAAAGGTTCATGCCTCTGGGAAGGTCCCCTGATTGGTCTCTTCTTCTCTCCTCCCTCCCTCCTTCCCCCAAATGAATTAGGCTCATCCTCTACTTGTGCTTCCCCCACAAGAATCCACATCATGGAATTGTCTCTTAAAGTGTCAATTTCTTCCACCTCAAGGACAGGAACTGTCTTATACATATTCATATACATTTGTATTGAGTTGGTTCTCAATAAAATTTTACTAAATGAATGGACAGATACTGCTATGATTAGCAGGCGAAAGTAAAGGAAAAGTCTCAAGACTTTTTTTTTTTTTCAGAGACAGGGTCTCACTCTGTTGCCCAGGCTGGAGTGCAGTGGCATCATCACAGCTCACTGCAACCTCAAACTCCTGGGCTCAAGTGATCCTCCTACCTCAGCCTCCCGAGTAGCTGGGACTACAGGCACACACCACTATGCCTGGCTAATATATCTATTTTTTGTAGAGATGGGGTCTCGCTCTTGCTCAGGCTGGTCTCGAACTCCTGGTCTCAAGAAATCCCAGAGTGCCAGGATCACAGGCATGAGCCACCACACCTGGCCAAGACTTGTTGAACATAAAACAAATCAAAATATTTTTTTATTTCTAGCAATAGGTCTGTCATACACTGCAAAATAAACTCATCATAACCACCAAATCAGTCAGCCAAGACCAGGTGTGGTCATCTGTTTGAGCAAATGTGTGCCACTGGGGTCCCCAAAAGAAGGTGATGCTGTGGTGGCTTGTACCATCCAGCTCTCCATCCTGGATGTCTGCAGCCTCCTAGGCTTAGAGATCCACCGAAGGGAGGCAAGGCCTGCTTTGCTAAGTCTTGGGGCTGTGGAGTTGACCAAGTCTTGGCCAGAGCTGCTTCCTCTTCGTCAAGGGAGAGGGCAGGGGAAGAAGGCTTCGAGAACATATTTCTGAGGCTCAAAGGCCATCAGATATCACTCAAAATCACTTTGCCTTTGAGCACAGGAGAGCTCAATCAGAAACACATGGCACACATTCTCTCCCAATCACACACAGTTTGGGAAATCAAGGCAAATCACAACCAAAGAACACTTGGAGGCCATGGGGGCAGCCAGAGCTGGGTTCCAGCAGCCACACTAGGGAAGGGGGGTACAGGGGTTGTAGAGGGGGAGGCTTTCTGCAGGCCTAATCCACCAGACCAACAAGGAAGTGAGAGCCCCAGCGTATCAGTCAGCATCCAATCAGGAAACCCCACAGTAATTTGAGCAAGTGGTAACTGGCACACCCAATGTCCCAAGAAATGGGGACAGAAGATCCCCATTTCTCACCTTGAATGATGATTGCCTTTGCCTAACTTTCCTTTGCCAGGAAACCCACAGCTAAACATTTAACATTTCACTAACCAATACACAAGCTGGTGTGTCTAGTATTCCTATCGCACCTGCAACTGCAAGGGAGAAGCAGGCCTTCATCTCAGTGTGGGGGTAGGGATGGGTGCTAGGGAAGGGCCTCGGGGGTCACTGGATGGAGCACTGCCCACTAGAGATTCAGACCTGAACCCAGCTTCGATGACAACACCACAGCATGATGATGTTCTTGCGTTACACAGAGAAAACCAATGGGAATTCTGTACCAGTGGTATTTGCAGAAAGCATTTTCATAACTAGCTGAAAGCTCACAAACTCACCTCATCTTCCTCAATTCCTATTCCCCCCTGCCAACCTCAATCAGAATGAACCCCTCTCCTAGGTATTCACCTAGGTCTGTCTCTCTACTAAGGCACTCATCACCATGCATCAGAAGTACTCATGCTCCTGCTCATGCCCTCCTGTCTTCCAGCACACACTTAAGGAGAGAAACATGCATTGCTCACATCCCCTGCCCCAAGTCTTGTGCTTATGTTAGATTACAAGGTTGAATAAGTTATAGTCCCCGCCCTCAAATTGCTCAGGGCCTAGTGTGGGAGACAGATGTGCAAGGAGATAAATCACGATACAGTGTGACGTATGTTAAACATGAACAAAGTGCAGCAGGAAGCCCATCTGGGACATGATTGACTCTCCCGCTTTGTATGTCAGGGAGGACAGGTCAGCTTGAACTGAACCTTGAAGGATGCATAGGGATTTTCTAGGCAGATCAGACAAGGAAGGGCATTTAGGCAGAGAGAGCAGCATATGAACAACGTGGAGGCATGGAATTTTATAAAGTGTCAGGACTGTAGGGAGATGTTCCTTAGGGTTAGAGCACACAGCTTAAGAATAACCATAACCATAATAATGATGATAGCTACACTTATATATTTTAGATCTTGTTTTCTATGTGCCAGACCATATTCTAAGTGCTTTACATGTGTTAACTCTTCCTCACAAACAAGCCTATGAGGTAGATGATATTATTCCCATTTTACAGGTAAGGAAGCTGAGGCAGAGTTGCTTGCCCAAAGACACACAACTATTATAGTAAGAGGCTGAGAGTTACTAGGGACGAAGCTAGAGAGGTGGCAGGAGGAGGGGAGTGGGGTTGGTGAAATGCAAAGGACCCAGGAAGCTCCAGTAACCTGCCCATCGGAGGGGCCCCTCCCTCTATCCCTGCACTAACCGGGACCAGACCTGGATCCGGGTTTGAAATCTGATAAGAGGCAAGTGGGCTCGGAGCCAGCAGGGAAATTCATTCACTCCCAAGAAAATTACATTGTTGTTTAAAGAAAACACCCCCCACACACACACACCCAACACACACTGGATGCCTGCTGAATAGAATGACTCGGAGTCCTGAATGAATGCCCGGACGCCCAGGGAGCAGGGCCCTCTTGTCCTTGGCAAGTTGGTTCCTGCAAGGCTCACACCTGCTGCTCAGACACCTGGAACAGAGATGGTCAGGACAGGTGGGAAGATGTGTCAGAGGGAGCTGGTCCTACCCACTTTGCAGATAGGAACAGCGAGGCTGGGAGAAGATAGTGGCTCCTCTTCGTCTCAAGCTGGTTAGAGGAAAAGCCTGCTCACGATCCTGGTCCTCTGACCTCCACTTCAATGCTCTTTCTTTATCACGTTCACCCATTCCTCCTGGCCCCCCGAAAGTCACTAGCTCTCTACACCAGTCCTAGGTCCCGGTACAAAGGCCAAATGGCCTCTGCAGTGATCAGGGGCTTCTCTGAGCAGAGGGAGGACCAAGAGGGTCAACAGGCACCTGTGCCTCTGTGCATTGCCATGTTCCCCAGTTATCCTACATCTGCCCCTGGGGGAACACGTGTCTATTCATGGGCCACTGGACTGCAGGCTCCGGGAAGGCAGGCCAGCTCCATGGTCAGGATGGGCCAGGTGTGTGCTATGTCAGTCTGATACACCCACCAGGAGGAGAGCAGCCTGCAGCCCGCAACAGGTCTCAGTAGTGCTACTCCCACCCTCCCTGGGGACCCTATCTCCATTGGCTCATATCTATTTTGCCATCTACTGTCTAACTAGCTCCAGCCCTTCTGGACCTACATCTGGCCCTTTCTGGGGCATGGCTCAGGCTCGTGGTCAGGCTGTTGTGGTTTCAGACGACCTTGACCAGGCCACTGTGTCCCTTGGCCTCACAGACCCCACAGGCTGCCACCCTCCCTGCCACCCCAGGGAGATTGGAAAGAATGAACGGATGGAGGAACGGATGGATGGACGAAGAGATGAATGCCAGGCCCCACAAGGAGCAGGGGCAGCAACAGCGCAGCACCCAAGGGCCCCAGCCCCAGCCCAGGTCCTGCACGTATTCACCTGTCTTGCTTCAACTCCCCCGGGTGTGGGGAGGCAGCGGGCAGAGGCGGGTGGGCAGTCGGTACAGATGGGCCGAGAGAATGGAAGATGGGGTGAGGGAGGGCTGGGGCTGAGGCCAAGCCCAGGGAGAGTCAGGGAGGGCCTGTGCCGTCTGCGAAGTGTAAAGCCATATGGACCAGCTGTTAGTATTGGGCCCAGCCAGACCACCCACATTCACTCACTAGCCAGTGACCAGCAAGTTTCTTGACCTCTCTGCGCCTCCATTTCTTCACCTGTAAATTGGGGATGCTATCACTGCCTGCCTTATCGAGTTTTTATGAGGTTAAAGGTGTTGATATACTTTAAAGAGCTTAAGACAGAGCTTGGCACACAGTGCCTTATAAGCATTAGCTCTCATTATTACCTATAGAAAGCTGAGCATCAAATGCTGTGCCTCTGAGTGTCGCCTCTCAGCCACAGCTGTCATTCTCACATGCTGAGCAGGTCCCACCTGCCACCCAGCCTTGCCTTTCCCAGGAGCCCTCCTTACTAGCTGCTGTCAGGGGGACCCACTTGCCTGTGAGCCATCCCTAGCATGCATCCCAGGGAGCCCTAAAAGTGTCTGCACTCCCCTGGCTGTGGGGGTGCCAGGCTGCCCACAACCTCCTACTCTCCAGCATTCATCCTGTAATACCACAGGCATTTGCACACTTCACTCCATTTGCTTCCCAAAAACTCCAAAGGTGGGGAGGACATAATGTCATTTTATACAAGAAGGAAATGAGGCTCTGAAAAGAAAGACAACTTGCTCAAGGGGCAACAGAGCTGTCAAAGCCCAACAGAGGGTGTAAGTATGTTAGTAAGTTTTGAGGGGTCCAGGAAATCGTCACAGAAGCTGTCCCATGTGAACTAATCCTTATAAGTTATTTAGCTTATCTTAAAGGAACAGGTGAGGCTTGGGGAGAATCTGGTTCTCTCAGGGTTTAGCGAGCCCCTCGGGAAGACTGAAGACAGGCGGGAGGAAGGTGGCGGGAGAGGGCTGGGAGTTTGAGGTCTGACCTGGGGGTGGCTGCTGCCTTTGGGGCCCTCAGGGCACCTGTCCCTGCCAGACAATGATGCCTCCTATCTTATTCCCTTTGGGCTCCCATAACAAAATACCATAGACTGGGTAATTTATAAACTATATAAATCTATTTCTCACAGTTCTAGAGGCTGAGAAGTCAAAGACCAAGGTATTATCAGATTGGTGTTTGGTGAAGGCCTGTTTCTTGGTTCATAAATGGCATCTTCTGGCTGTGTCTCCTATGAGGGAAGGAGTTAGCTCACTCTCTGGGGTCTCTTTTAAAAGGACACTAATCCCATCATGAGGACAGAGGCCTCATGACCTAATCAGTTCCCAAAGGCCCCACTCTCCTAACACTATCACCTTAGCAGTTAGGATTTCCACATATGAATTCTGGGGGGACACAAACATTCAGATCATAGCACCTCCCATGCTTAGAGCCTGGGACCCGGGACAGGCATGAGGTTGGTGTGTGGCCCACCCAAGCCTCATGAAGGGAGCTTTCCTAATGTGTCCACAATGCTGATGCCAGGGACACAGTTTTCATTTGCCACTCTTTTCCAGATTTATGGGGAGGATACATCCATTTCTGGCTCACTGTCTAAAGAGTACCAAACACACACTCTTTACAACCTAAAGTCAGCAAGAGCAGCAGACGGCACGTGGCTAGGGAGAGGCACTCTGCAACACAGAGCAAGCTCCCAGGGCCAGGGTGAGGGAAGCAGGGCGTTGGCTCCTTCATAACACAGCATTAGCTTCCAAAAGTGTCTACACCACCAGATTTTCCTGTCTAGACGGTGCAACTGATTTTCCACTCCTGGTGGAGAAGGTCTGAACATGTGTCAAGCCATGCACAGCCTCAGTGGCCCTGTGGAGCCCAAGAGAGGACCACACCAAGGATCTACTATGGGCTAAGCCCTGGGGACTAGAACACTGCCTAGCACACTATTTTATTAATACTAGTTCAGAACCTTCATGAATTAACACAAAGGGCTAAACATGAAGAGTGAGCTTGGGAGCCATTCTGACACTAAATAAAATAGGTGTTCACTTTTTTCTTTTTTAAAGGTAAAACACTGGATTTCTATTTGAGAACATGGAAACGAGAAGGCACAGATGCCGGGGGAAAATGTGATTGGAGAACTTGCTGTCACACATCTCTGAGCAGACCATGGTCAGGCTGTGCCCCTGTCTTAGAGAAAGCCTGGCCTGTCCAGCAGAGGTCAAGATAGAGTGCACAGCTTGTAAAACTGGAAACTTGCAAAGACAGCCCTTGTCTAGTGCCAGGCAGTGGGTAAGGGGGTGAATTCCCAAAGGGGAAAATGTGCTGATGAGCAAGCAACTTGGCAACTTATTCAGCCAAAGGTCAGAGAAGCTGACTTTTGAACTGCACTTGAAAAGGCAAAAGGAGTTTCCCAGCAGACATGAGGGGGAAGGGGATCCTAGACCAAGGGAATGGCAGAACCAAAGCGGGGGAGGGGCAAGCGTGCTGACCGTTGGAGGAAAGAGACATCACAAGGCTGGCTGGTGTGCCCAGTGCAAAGAGGAGGGAGGCTGGAAATAGTCTAGGGACCTGGTCTGACTTTCCTTCTGTGGGAATGCAGCCCTTGTGGAAGCCTGGACCTCATGCCCATTTGCAAATCAGTGTGCACTTCAATGAAAACACTCACAGGCCTAATGCTTGGCTGGACCGAGACTAAGACACAGATTCTCTCAGTGGGTGCCTGTCTTCTGGATGCTTCACACTGGTGCCGAGGGAGCCTAGCAGAGCATAGAGGGCAGCATGGCCAGCAGCCTAGCACCACACCCGCTGCTGCTCAAGGAGCTGCAAGGTATAGTGTGAAACCAACCTGTTTTTGCAACCAGAAAGTGGGAATAAAAGTTCTTTCCCTTACCCCTACCACCCTACGTGGTAAACATAGCTCATAGCGTATTTCCCAGAAAAAAGGGAGTAGATATAAACATCAAGGAAAATGGGAGACACGTACAACATGTACGCTCCCCCAGCTACTCAGAGTCTAGTGTGACAAGGAGTGGGTGGAAACCAGAGCTGGAAGGGACCCTTAGAGATAAAATAACTCGATCCTTCTCCTTGCCCTCCCATTTTAGAGAAGAGAAGACTGAGGCCCGGAAATGAGAAGTAGGTTATTCTTGTCTCCTTACCCACTGCTTCTGAGCCTGGAAGCTCCTCAACCCAGTCTCTCCTCACATATTTGTTCACAGTGACTTCCAGGTCCTGCTGGGGTTTTGGTGATAGACTCAATGCTTTCACCCAGGGCTCTGTACACTGAGACAAAATCAGTGCTGTAGGGCTCACAGGCTCAGACTGAGAGGTTTGGAATATGTCTCTAGGGCAGGCTGAGCCTTAGGTGTTAAAAGGAGACCAGCCCCTCCCAGATAGGAAACAGTCTGTTCCAAGTTGTTAAAAGCATGTTAGCACTCCATGGAGACTTCTTCCCGAGTACAGGGGAAGCCTGAAAATTGCCTACTACAATGGGGGCTGAGGGAGTTCTTCAATATTTTCTTTCTCTCTCTTCTCTCTCTCTCTCTCTCTCTCTCTCTCTCTCTCTCTCTCTCTCACACACACACACACACACACACACACACACACACACACACACACACACACGGCTCTGGATATGCTGCCGGCAAAGCTTGAAGCTTTCTCTTCAGCTGAGAAGGACAAAGTGACTCATTCTGTCCATGAGAGGTCACTACACTTCCTCAATGTCCCAAGTCCCCTGAGAGATCTGATCCTGTCTCCCAGCTGAGTTCTGAACTCAGTCACAGAGCATAGCTGACTCTGGCCACAGCCTCTCTGTTCATGCACGTCTATTTATATTTATGTTTCCCAGTGACCCTTCCACAGTGCTTTGTGCTGCACCAACACTCAATATATTTACAAAATGAACATGGGAAAGAATAATATCACAAAGAAATGCAAGACAGATGGATATGCTTTCCACAACCAAGAACCAAGCCTTATGGAAAACCAAAAGGAAATGGTGTTCCCTCCCACCCAATCGGGGTCCCAGCCGCCCCAGAAGGTCCCTTCACCACTCCTACAGTATCGGTAATGACCAGGAGTGTCCGGGCTCAGACCAGCCCGACTTGCCACTGAGCTGTAGCCTTGAACAAGCGAGTCACAGTCTCTGAGCCTTAGTTCTGTCAGCTCAAGTGGGGAGAATGAGTCTGAGACCGTGGGGCTGCTGGGAAGAGTCAGAATGCCCCACGGGAAAGCGACATGCAGACCTACCACAGGACGATGTGATGTAGCCGTGGCCGTGACTGTGAGAGAACAAAGTACGGATCCAGTGTGGGGACGTCTGACCCCTGGCCCAGGGCAGACTCTGGCTTAGCCAGCCAGTCCCATCTCTGGAGCATGAATCATGAAGTCAAAGGGTCCGGAGGCCTCCCTCTGGGAGATGGGCTAAGTACATAGAAGTGGTGCGTGTGTGGTGGTGGGGAGGGGCTGGAAAATCCCTGCACCCCCAGGATTCAGAGCTTTCTGGAGAAGGAGCACAGGTTCACAGGGAAGGAAGCCACAGCCCTGCTCCCCAGAAGCAAACATGTAAGAAACCACCCTGGCTCAGCGCTGGCCCATGGCGCCCAGCAGGGCTGGGAGGGGCCCGGGGGCGAATGAGTGCTGCCCCCACCCACACAGTGCGGACAGCAGCACTCACTCATTTCTCTGCTTGCTTGTTAAATGCGCACATACGAAGCACTAACTGTGTGCCAGGCCCTGGGCTGCCTGCTAGGTCATTCATTCTTCATTCACTCGTCACTCCTTCAATAACACGTGTTTGTTGAGTTCTTCCTGTGTGCCAGGCACCGTGCTAGGCCCTGCAGATCTAACAGTGAATAAGTCACCCATGGCCCCGTTCGCATTAAGTTTACAGTCAGCTGGGGAAGAGGAACAAAGAAATATATGTTGCAAATTGTGATAAGTAACATGAAGGGATCAAACTGGGGATAGGAAATAATGTTGGGGACAGGCAAGAGGCCCTGAATTAGAGAGGGACATGTGAAAAGGACTCTGAGTTGGTGAAATATAAGCAGCAGCCCAAAGGACTAGAAGAACTCAGCTACGTGTATATTGTAACAATGGGGGGATGGGGTGATGGCCTGGAGAGTGTTCCAGGCAGAGGAAACAGCCTGCCAAGGCCACTTGGAAGACAGAGCTTCGTGTGTTTAAAGACTCACAGGAGGCCAGTGTGGCTGGAACAGAGGGAAGGGAGAGAGTGGCCAAGCAGGACAGGTGGTCCACTCTGAGAGCATGTCCAGCTTCAAACGACAAAGGCTTTAAGTCCTTTGAAAGAGACAGATACATGTGTCCGTCCTTCCGTCTGTCCTTCCTTCCTTCCCTCCCCTCTCCCTTTAATAAATGATAGTAGACTGTATTGGCAGGTGTTGTGAAAACAGGAATTAGTGGAAACTTTCTGAGAGTATTTTGCCATCCCTATCAAAAGTGTTCACACTTTTTGAACAGCAGTTCCACAGCTCAGAACTTACTCCAAGAAAAACTCACTTTGGAGGCATGCAAAAATTACCTAAAGGGATGTCTGTGGTAGCACCATTTATAAAGTTATAAGTAATCCAAAAGTCAAATCATAGGGAAGTGATTATAAAAAGATATAGTCTTCCTTAAATAAAATATTATGTAGCTATTAAGAACATGTTTGTAAAATGTTCTCAGAGAGTAGGTTATCATGAAACAACGTGATGTGCATAGACATAAGGGATCACACTGTGGTGGATTCACCCATGACAGCATCACACAGCAGCCAAGACAAACTGCTGAAACAGGCAGCGTCAGGGAAGATTTTTAGTGACGTGATAGTGAGTGAAAAAGCAAGTCCTAGAAGTCTACACGTGACATCATTCTCTTCTTAATGAAGCAAAAAAAAGCAGGCACAAACAATATATAGCATTTACATGACACATCTAAATATTTTCTTCAAAAAACTAAAGGAATAAGAAATACAAAATTTAGGACTGAGTTATCTCTAGAGAAGCAGGTGCCAGAGAGAAGGGGAGCACACAGATAGATTGTGAATTACTGGTAAGATTTTAGTTCTTGGGGTGAGTGGTAGGTTCACAGTTGTTTATTAGGTTATTTACAAATAAAACAAATAAGCTAACAAAAAGGTCAAATAAGGTTATACATAGACCAGTGATGATAGCATGTAGGAAGCATTATGATATGCTCAATTGCATGTGGCCTGGTTTCAATTTTATTTAAAAAAATACACATACAAATAAATATACAGTCATGCACCAAAAAGTGACATTTCTGTCAACGATGGACCACATATACAACAGTGGTTCTATAAGATCATAATACTGTATTTTAACTGTACATTTTCTATGTTTAGATAGGTTTAAATACATAAATCCTTACCATTGTGTTACAATTGCCTACAGTATTCAGCACAGTAACATACTGTACAGGTTTGTAGCCTGTGAGACACAGGCTATACCACATAGCCTAAGTGTGCAGGGGGCTACAGCTACAGTCCCTAACTCCTGGGCCACGGACCGATACTGGTACGTAGCCTGTTAGGGACTGGGCCGGCCGTAGAGCTCTGGTGCAGTTCCCCCCCGCCCCTCCCGTCTGTGGAAAAATTGTCTTCCATGAAACTTAGGAAAAGGGGTGGGGGGCGCACAGCAGGAGGTGAGCAGTGGGTGAGTGAGCGTATTTACAGCCTCTGTTACAGCCGCTCTGCTCTCCATTGCTCTCCCGTCACTGCCTGAGCTCTGCCTCCCCCGCTTCCCCCACCAAACTGGTCCCTGGTGCCAAAAAGGTTGGGGACGGCTAGGCTATACCATCTAGGTTGGTATAAGTACACTATGATGTTCGCACAACAACAAAACCACCTAAGACGCATTTCTCAGAGCATACCCCTGCTGTTAAATGCTGTTAAGTGACACATGACTGTACACCTATAGAAAATAGATAAGAAAGCAATACACTGAAATGGTAATAATCATTTCAGAATGATTTTTATATTATTTGTACTTTTCCATTTCTACAACAAATTTATGTTTTACAACCAGAACAAAGAGTTGTTTCAAAAGAGAAGGCTAATTCAAATGCCACCTATAACTTGTTCTAGAGGCCAAGAAGCCAAGAGGGGCCAGAAGTGGGAGCAGGAGACCCCACAGCCCAGAAGGTTGATGCAGGGGTGGGGCTGTTACTGATGCAACCATGGGGAGGCCACAGGCCACTCCATTCCAGGCTGAACTCCTCTCTTGCACTTTCTACCTCCCATTTCCGTCATCTGTGTCCATTACTTGTCCAGAGTAACAACTGCTTCACCCCTTTTCCCACCCTCTGCATCTAGGAGAAAGGAGGCTCCTTAAAGACATAAATAATGAAACTAATGGATCAATCAACCAATTGACCATTCAGTAAATTCCTTTTGGGCAAAGGCTTTTATTTTTACTTTTTGAATCAGGAAACAATTACACAGGGACTGTGAGATAATCAATTTTGTTTGTGGTCATATTGTTACACAGCACAGGACACTGACACAAGGTCAGAATAGGGGCTATGGGAGAACAGAGGAGGGAGAAGCTAGTTTGTGGACATCAAGAAGGGCTTCCAAGGGGAGGTGCCATGGGGAAGCGATATGGAAGCACAGCGTGTGCACAATGCCCCTCTATGAGGGAGGCCTGCCCCCTCCAGCACCGCCTGGGACCTGATTATGTTCACCCAATTCTGGGATCCAGTTAGGAGGCTTCTCTGCCTCTCACAATGAGCTATGAGGGCCAACCTGAACGTTCTTAATAATAAAGATTCTATTTAGGCCCCCACTTGCTATCATTTCTTTTTATTTCTCAATTGTTGAGAAATTGTTGAGGGTACTGTTTATTGGGGGTCCCCTCGGAGCAGTGTGGGAGCAATACAGTAGGGGAGAAATGGGCAGGGAGACAGAGGGCACAGTGTGGAAGTCCATGGGTTCAGGCTCGAGAGGTTAGACATAGGCCATGGAGAGCCACAGAAGAGTCTGTGTGTTTTCGTGGGTAGAAATCACGCCACAGGGCATGTGCCTCCTTGGCCAAAAATGCCTTTGGTTTTCCTTAATTCTGCATGGTTTGGTGGTATGCCTGTGATCAACTTGTGTTGCGGTGGTGCTGGACCAGGGAGCTTGTGTGTAAGCACAGGATTACGCAGGCACAGGTCTATGTAGGCTTGCTGTGAGCCCCTGTATCTACATATCTGTCTTCTCTCCATGTTCCCACATGTCATCTGGTGGTACATAGGTTTCTTTTTGTGTGTGAATATATTTGAGTGTCGTATGTTTTCACGTAAGCCCATAACTTGTGAGGGTGTTAAGAGAGGACAACATCAGCTAACGCTTATAGAGTGCTTAGTATGCACCAGGAGCTCTGCTAAAAACTTCATGTTCATTTTCTCATTTCTATCCTCACAATGACACCTTGAGATTCACACCATTGTTATCCCACTCTACAGTTGAGGAAACTGAGGCTCAAAGAGGTTAAGAAGCAAACCCAAGGTCATACTTCTAGCAAAAAGTATTCAGGAGCAGACTGAGGCTTTCTGATTCTGAACCTGTGTCCACATTTGTCCTTGTGAGTCGGTGGGTGTGTGACCATGTGCCTGCGTGTTCTCATGGGTCCTGAATGCATGTGCACCAGGTTTATCTGAACCCATGTGACCAGGCCATCCCTGTTTCTCTATGCACTCTTGGGCATCATGTGTCTGCATGGCTCGTGGCATCTGTCTTTGTGTCCATACATCCATGCATGACTCTGCGCATCCTGGTGGCCCATGCTTATTTGTGTGAATCAATGTGTCCGTGTGCTTCTGTGTGTCTCTGGCTGCCTGTATGTGCCTGTGCCTCTGCACACACCCGTGGGGAGTTGTGTGGGACTCAGAGCCACATCTGGCTCTGACACACTGCCTATGGGGAAAGGATGACTGCAACATTAATCCCCGCCGTGTGAGCTGTGTGTGCCTCCTGCCCTCAGAAGCTGGGAGAAATCCAACAGACACCCTGCTCCACAGCAAGCAGTCAGGCAGGCGGCACTGCTGGGGGCCTGGCTGGGTTTATTTTCAGCAACCAAGGAGGCCCTGCGGCATTTAATTAATTCCACTCCCTATGTAAACACCAGCAACAGAGGGCTGCAAAGGCAGAAGCATGTCCTGCCGTGTGCCCCCCGCGCTGCCAGGCACGGGGACTTCACTGTGGTAACCACGTGCGTGTACCTAACCGCCCACCACGATGAGCTTCTCCATTCTGCCCCTGTGTCTCCCCCAGAATCTGCTCCCCTCTTCTCAACCCTGTGGCATCTCAACTGGCTCAGGCCTTGCCAGCTGTAGCCTGGACCCCTGCAAAAGTCTCAGAGAGGGAGTCTCTGCTCAGCTCTGTCCAGTGGTACACCCTCCTTTTAGGGTGAAGGACAAGCTTCTAAAATGCAGGTCCATCCAGTGTTTGGTTCAGACAGTCTGTTGACTGCCATGCACGTGGGGGTGTCTGTGTGTGCAATACTCACCTTGTGTCTGACACAGACAGCACCCGCGTGACCCGAAGCAGACAGCCCTGCCACAGCTCCCGAGGGCCTGGGATTCAGTCTGGCTTCACTGACAGAGAGCTCTATGAATGCTGAAATGCCACGCAGCTACCCAGGGGAGCAGGGGTCGCACAGACCTCCACATCAGGCCTTCTGGGGACAGTCATAAGCTGGTAGACCGTGGGGAATAGTTGGCAGTTTGTGGGGAAATTTTTATCTTGAGGAAGAGGAAGGTAAGAGTGAGAAAGAGGCACCTGGAGGGAGTCGGCGGCCTCAGAGATTGAAAGGAGCCCTGGAGAAGCTGCTCATTCCCAGAATGCCCACCTGGCAGGTCCCGGCACCATGTGCTAACAATGTGACCTTGGGCAAGTCACTTAATAACACAGCGATCTTTCTCCAAGTGTGGGCTTTCCTTAAAAACTTGCAAATGACAATCGCCACTCCAGTAGAGACACAGTGCCGAGTGCCTGATATGTCTAACCCACTCATGCTCACAACATCCCTGTCAGCTCTCTGCCTCCACGCCCCCAGGCTGTAGGTGAGGAAATGGAGGTTCAGAGATGTTAAGTGCCTTGTCCAAGGCCACACCTGGGCTAAGCAGCAGAGCCGGGATTTAATCCCCAGTCAGGCTTCTCCCAGAGCCCTGGCTCTTCATATTGTCTCAGGTCTCTAGCTCAAAATACTGGTATTCTGGGCTTGATGTTCAAGCTCACTTTTAGTCATCTTGAGAATTTTAATTCCACTGAAACTCATACCTTTGGCAACAAGACAGAGACATAACTAGGGGAAGGAAGGAGAAAAGGAAGGCTGAGACAAGGCAGAGCTGGGGGAGACTCCGTGCTGGAGGTGAGCACGGCCCTGGATCTGGGAGCCTAACATGGGGTGGCTGTGCCTTGGGGCTGCTTCTCTGAGGTCCTGGAGGGACCAGGAGCCTGAAGCCTGCAGCTGTGTCACACAAACAGGACATCTGGATGGCTAGCCAGACCCAGAATAAATAAATGCCCCAGGGCATATTTAGCATTCTGCACCAAAGCAAAACACATTTACAGTCTTCTTGTTCCAACTACAGGGAGGCAGATGCTCAGAGGATGGCAAACACAAACCCCCTGTTCAGTCTCCATGATGTCTCACTTAGATGTGTAAATGCCACTGGCTTTCTCTTTATTTAGCAAGCTGCTTTTATTGCTCATTTTAGTGAAAGTAAAAAATATGCCCAAAGCATTTGGGAGGTCCATGCCTACTTGACTTTCCCAGAAGCTCTGAAGTTCTTGAGCCACGGGGATTTTAGGAAGCTGAGCCTGGTGGCTTGAAAGGGATGACTGTGCCCGACTCCCAGGGCTGGTGGGAGGATGAAACGTGGCCAGGTACATGGAAATAGTCTGGTTCTCCAATCTTCCCAGAGCCCTGTAGGGTGGCTCTCTCCTACCCTCTTTGAAAACAGTAGTGGCCACGTGATTGGCTTTGGCCAGTGAAATGTGAATGGAAACGGTGCCCGCCACTTCTGGGCAGAAGCTTTATGAGCCCGTGTGAAATCTGCCTGTTCTCTTTCCTCCTCCACACTCTGCACAGTGGCTGCTCCGAGGCCCCCAGCTGATCTGCGATGGTCACGTAGTATAGACAAGACATAAATCTTTCTTGTTTGAAGCTACTGAGAGTTTTAGGGTTACTTGTTCCAGCAGCACACTCTAGTTACCCTGACGATAACCTCCCACAACCTGCTGGTGGTCCCCAGAGGCACGGTGTGAAAGGCATCTGGTTCTCCCAACTCTTCTAATGGTGTCCAGCCTTGGGCCCTATGGTCCATTCTCCACACAGCAGCCAGGGTCATCTTTGTGAGACACAACCTGATCAAGGCACCTACCCCACCCCACTTGGAGCACCCAGCCACTCAAAGCCTGATCACAGCACACCCCTCCCTGGCCACTCAAAACCACGAAATATAAGGTTCGAAGACTTCATGGACCTGACCCAGCTCATTTCTCCAGGCTCTGCTCTCGCCACCTCTTGCTTCATAGTCTCAGCCCCATTCGGACCGAAATTATTTCACTCAAAGGTGCCATGCTTTCTCTCACCTCCAGAACTTTACACATGATGTTCCCTATACCTAAAACACTCTTCTCTGTTCTCTTTACTTAACCAACTCCTACACATCCTTTGGGCCTCAGCTTAGCTTCCACCTCCTCCAGGAAGCCCTCCCTGACTCGCAGGCTAGGCTAGGTGCCCTCCACTCTTACGGTCTGTATGACTGTGTACTTTCTATTTACTTGCAGTCCCTCCTTTTAGACCGTGGACTTGAGAGCAAGGGCTGTGTCTGTTTTGCTCCCCGTGCTGTCTCCTGTGCCCATTGCAGCACCCACCCTGTGGGAACTGTCAAGCACGATGAATGAACGGATGATGAGCCCCTCCATGCACAGTTCCTCTGACAGTGGGTGGGGGCAGCTTCTATATGTGCCCTCCCCCCAAACCTCTGGCTTGAAGAGGGGGCAGGGAGTTCACGGTGATAAACGGAGGCCTTTCAAGTGGCTCAGTGGCCAGGACACTCGGAGGGCAGCAGCCCGGGGCCTCCTGGGGGCTAATGGTTTTCAGGAGCAGTTTGGAAAGGAGTCCTGCAAACAGCCAAAAGAAAACATAACCTCTTCAGGCTTCCTCTGTCCTGAGTGCTCAGCCGAGATAGAGCTCAAAGGAGCTTAATGAATTATTGTGTCCACATTTCTTGCTGATAAATGACGGTCTCATGCTCCATTACCAAATGCTGGTTGTAATATTTAATCAAAGTCTAGTTTTATGCATCAGTTGGTTTTGGAAATAATATTTATGGGTCTGGAATGCCTTCAGCCTTCAGGCATATGGCCGAAGAGAATCTTTGTTTTGTAGCTATTGGACAAGAACATAGGAAGTGAGATAAAGAAACTTTGAGCTTCACTTTTGCTTGCTCAATGCCAGGTCCTCTACCAGATATCAGAGATGCCAGGATAGATATGAACCAGTTCTTTCACACCCAGGACACATCCTCGGGTCCAAACATTTGCCCTAAGGTGCTTCCATCCTCACCCAAACCCATCAGTTCAAACCTGATTCATTATCTAACTCACCTCCTCCAGGGAGCCCTCTGTGACCTACCCAGCCCCCAGGGATCTCCTCTCCTCTAAGCTCTACCTGTTCTCTGCCACCACGTGGAACACACGCACTGTTCTGTACCAGTAGTGAACTTCACCCCTGCAAGTCCTGGCCATTTGACTGGACTGTGGGCTCCCCTGGGGCAGGCAGGGTTTGCTTCTTGTTTCTCTCTACCTCTCCTCATTGCTGCACACCTGGCTGATGTTAGGGAAAGTCCATTTGAAGGACAGAATTGAATTTATAGCCTTTGGACCTTGTGCACAAAGGAAGTTCAAAAGTTATCTGATTCTATTATAAATCACTCCCTGAATTTTGCTCCCGTCCCTGTGCTCTCTGTCTCAGTGAATATGCCAAGCCACACACCTGGAAGTCACCCGTGAGTCCTCCCTCCGCCTCTTTCAATTGTTCCTTCCTTTCTTCTTCTATTCCTTCAACAATGATAACAACAAAAAAATGTATTACCAGCTTACTCACTGCCAGGCCCTGTGCTCGGGGCTGGGGACAAACAATGGCGGATTAGCCAGAAGTGGTCTAGTGGGGATTTTACCTTCCACATGGTTGTTCCCGTTGTTTTCCCCTGTACCTCCCCAAGGCCCTGCCTCCAGCCTTCCCCACCTCCATACCATCATTATCACACCCGGTAAGCAATTTTGAGACCCTAGAAGTGGGAGAGGGAGGGCAGAGAAGGCACCAAGGCCAGGAGGGCTGGGGTCTAGCTCCCTGTGAGAACTTGGACAAGCCTTTCCCTCTCTAAGCCTCAGTTTCTTCAGATGTAAAGTGGGCTAATAATCCACACCTTGAGTGTAGAACCTTGGAGGCAGATCTGGAAGTAATGATGGGAACCATTTGCGAACAGACCAAGCACATTACATGTATTAATACAATCTTCCCAACAATCAGGGGCAGGCAGCAGTTCCTATTACCACTATTCCCATTCTGCAACATGGAAACTGAGGCTCAGAGAGGCTAAGTGGCTTGCCCAAGGTCACACAGCTGTAAGTGTAGAACTGGAACTCCATACACAGGATTGTATACTCTGATTGACCCCAGAACCCCCGATCTTAACCTTGACATTCTGCTAGCTCTGTCAGTCTGTGGGAGGTGTATTTATCATGGCTAATGGCTTTATCTGTGGCTTTGAGTGGGGTGGGGCTAGGGAGTGATGACTCAGTTTCCCCTAAGTAGGGAATAAGAGATATCCCGTCTTTCAAGGTAATCACACTTAAATCTCCAACTTGTCTAAATATTTTCAGGTTCTTCACCAAAAGTGAAGGGTGTAAAGCCCTGGGGGGCTGATTATATGAGAAAGCCAATGAACAGCCTTAACCTGAGCAGAGCATGGACCAGGCCAAGGGCACCTAGTGCAAACAGTATTACTGCAGACGGGGCACCTGGGGAAGCCGGCCTGCTTCCTAACAGCGCTGGAGAGCAGTGAAGAAAGGGAGTAAATCAGGGAGCACGGGGGCCAGGTTCTTGTCTCTCAGAATCGCCTTTAGGCCTCTTCCCCCAGCTCCCTCCAAACCAGTCCTTGGTGCTCCCCACCACTCCCAACAGCTTCCTCTCTCATTAGGATTTCTCTGACAACCCTGAGGATTTACAACGTGAAATGTTTCCATTTCCCTGACACCGCCTCGGGTCTGAAGGCAGGGTTCTCATCTGCAGGTGCCATGCCCTTGGGGCCCCGGGAGCGGAGCGGAGGCTCAGGCTGTTTTCCCACACAGGACTGGGTGCTACCTGGAGAGAGGCTGAGCCTGTGGTTCCCTGGTCAAAAAAGTACCCGTCACTTGCCATTTCTACCTCCTGTCTCTTCTGCAGGTCTCCTCTGAAATGTTGCTTCTTCAGGGAAATTGCTGTTGGCCACCTCCAAACAGGGAGTGACAGTGACTGCCACCCGCTCACCAAACCCACATCCTCTTCTTCCCAGGCACACAGCATGACTGCCTTTCCCAGCCTCCCCTGCAGGTAGATGAGGCCACGTGACCCATTCTGGCCAATGGAACGTGAGGCCACTTCCAGGCCTGGCCCCTCAGACCCTCCTCGGTGCGATTGGTCTACACTGCCCCAGCCCTGCACTGCTTGGTTGTACTCAGCACCCTTGATATCATTTCACTCTCTGGAGTAATTCGTATGACGTCTGTTTCTCCCATGAGACAGTGTCCTCCCGAGGGTAGAGATGGTTTCTCTCCTTCACCACTGAAGATGTGAGCCTAACAGCACCTGGCACACAGAAAGAATCCAAAGAACAGCTATCGGATGACTGGCTGAATGGGTGACAGCAAATCCCCCCGAGACCCAGGACACCTCTTAACCCTGTGGCAGCTGCCCAGAACATGAGGTCAGAAGCCTGGGTCAGAGCCCAGCTCCGCCCAGCCGCATGGCAGCTGAGTATCCCCGGTCATTTCACATCTCTTCTCTAAGCCTTAGTTCTTATTTGTCCACTGAAACAGGATGTTCTCACTTCTTAGAGTTTTGGGAAATAAAGGACAAAGAGCCTATGGAATTGCCAAGTACAGTGTGTGGCTTGTGGGTGCTCACGTAACATTGATGGCAGGTACCTGAATCTTAGAATGGATGAGGTGAGTGAGACCCCAGAAATGACCTGGGCCAGTGTTGACTCTGTCTACAGCAAACTGTGAGGGTGGTAAGGCACATGTCACCAGGAGATGGTTAAAATAAGACCCAGAGAAGGTTAGCTACTAGGTCAAAGAAGCACAGCTGCTGAGAATCCTGGTGATTAAGGATTTGGTAGCAGGACTACTCTCCAGGCCTCCAGAATCCTGGACTAGGGCATTTCCACCTCAACACCCCTCCCCTGACTCCAGAGTCATGGGCTCTGGTGCCAGGCTGACCTGCTGGGCACCGTGGGCTTGGCCTTTACCCTCTCTGGGCCTCAGCTTCCCCATTTTATAAATGAGGAAGACAATATTCACACCTTAAAGCTGCAGTGTAGATTAAGGGTCAGAATTTGTGAATATGCCTAGCACAGCCTCTGCTCTGGAGGCCGCCACAAAGCAAATAATTAGCTTCCTTTGTTCCCTGAGCTTTTTATGACCTGGATGGTAATAAGTTGCTGAATGTCTCTGGTGGAGTCTCCTTTTTCTCATCTGTACAGGACGCCCTGTCTGCCTCACCAACCTGATGTGACCATTGAAGCAAGCATGGATGTCACTCTGCTTTGCAGACTACAGAGTAGGCTACATATGTGAGTTGCTAGTAACAATAACAACAACTAGTAGTTGTAATAGTTATATCAGTAGCAGTGGTCGGAAATGGTAGAAGTGACTATGGCAAAGTCGGGTCATAGGATTGGAGTTAGCTGGCAATAGCAGGGGCTGTGACAGATGTAACAGCAGTGAGGGTGACCCACACCTAACAGTGTCCCAGAAGTGGCAGTGGCAGTGGCTGGTGTGGTCATGGAGATGGCAGTTATGTAGAAGTGGCAGTGGCGATAGGCTGGTGTCAGGAGAGGTAACAGAGGTTGTCCCTGTGCTCAAGCTACACCGGCCTCCTCTCTGGTACCAGGCCCCATGGAACCTGCTCTCCTGGGAGGTGCTGCCACCCAAGCACAGCTTCTATCACAGCTGGATGAAGGGAGAACTTGGACTGCAGATGGAAATGTAGACCTCCTTGGTGTAGCGCAAGAATGGAGAAGTGCAAGAGAAGAGAAGAGGGCTGAGGATGGGGCCTGCGACCCTCCCAAGTTCGGAGGTCAGGAGGTGAGAAGAAACCCGCAAGGGGACTGAGGACAGGAAATGCAGGAGGAAAGCTGGGCGAGGTGGCCACAGGTGTTTCAGGAAGGAGAGTGTGCTGATCAACAGCTGAGGAAGATAAGGTCAGAGAGATGACCGCTGGTTTCCTCCATGTGCGTGACAGCAGGCGGTGATGACAACGCAGGGTGCAGGGTGGAAGCAGGAGGAAATGGAAGCCACCATCAGGATGCAGACCATCGCTGCGGCTCCTGGAGGCCAGCACAAGGGAGCAGCAGGTACAAACCTAGTCTCCAGTTTGAGTGCCTTGGGAAGTGCAGTCTGACTTGTAAAGCTTTTAAAATTTTATGAGCGCATCCAGAGGAATAGGAAGGGGAAAAACGTAAGCTGGTGGGGACTGATTTGTACACGCTACAGAACTGCGTAAATGGCACCGCGGGTTCCCGGGACCCTGCAGAAGCCGTCACGAGGTCATTGGTGGGACAGCTCTACCGTTCAGACGCAATGTCATCTGGCAGATGGCTCCTCAGCCAGTGGGCGGGTCTCGTCTCCCCTGGGTTACCAAGAGGAGTAGATAAAGTTATTGTCTTCTTTATTGTTTTCTGTTTCAGCTGATTATATATAGTTTTCAAATATCTAAAAAATCGGATTTGCTTTAGGAATTGTTATCCTCCTCACCCTGACTCCCCGTGTAACATGACAGACAGAGTGCTGTGGCAGGACGACTGGGGGCAGGTGGAGGGAGCATGAGGGAGAAACACCATCTGACATCGGGCTTGAGGGGAAGCCTCACCCCACCCACACTCATCAGCCAGGGAATGGTGGACAAATAACTTGAGTTTCCTGGCTGTCATCTTCTCAGGAAAACTCTGCTCATGTCCACCCTTACTCCAGGTGTAGGGTCCCCTGTTCAGCTGTGCTCTCAGCACACCTTGCCCTGCATTTCCATGCCTGACAGCTGTTGACAGTTGGCTGGAAGCTCCATGAGGAGAGCACCTGTGTTTGATGACGTGACACTGCATAGAAAGTCACTGAATGCACAGTTGCTGAATATAAGCATAGTTGCTACATTCCTGGGGTTGTTCCAGGGATTAAAGAAGAGGTACGAGAAAGTTCTCCATCTGCAGCTTGCCAGAGGAGGGGCTCAGCCGTGTCTGCAAACTGCCTGATTCATTAGAGGAGCAGACTCTTGGAGTCTATGAGGGCCCAACTTCTCTGGCTGCTCCAGGATCCTGGCTTTGGTGGAGGGGTCTCCAACAAGTGATTTTTTTTGAGACAACAGCCTTCCAGGCTTGGCATCATCTTCATAGTTGAGGACAGGTCTCTCATACCCCAACCCTCCCAAATAACTGCTGGGGATCCACCCTCTGGGAATTAATTGTACTCCTCCTTGAGCACGGTTATATTCTCAGCCTACATTCACTCATGCATATTCTTTCTTCAATAATTTGAATCATATCATTGAGTGCTCAGCACATATGGGCACTGTTCTGTACGCTGGGGATGCAGTGACAAGCAGTGTGGGGTGGGGATGCTGTGGACACGCAGCAAGAATCCCCGGGACTCTGGAGTTCACATCCTGGCCCTGATGCTGAATGGTATGGCCTTGGGCAAGTGACCAACCTCTCTGTGCCTCAATTTCTAGATAAAATGGTATTTGGTCACTGGGTTTTGGAGGATTAAATAAGTTAATCACATAAAATGCTTTGAACAGTGCCGGCATGTAGCACGTGCTCAATAAGTTCTTGCTATTCTTATAGCAGTGAACGTGGCAAAGACCCTGTCCTCACAGGGGCTGCATACCAGACAAACAAGGAGCACCTCAACAAGGAGCTACAGAATAGCTGGTAGCAGTAAGTGCCCAGAGACCAACAGAGCAGGATACAGGGACAGAGTGTGACCAGAGTGTGCTGTTTGAGACAAGGCGGTCAGGAGGCTTCTCTGAGGAGGTGGTAACTGAGCAGAGTGGTGAACGCGGGACCAAACTGTGTGGCTGCCAGGGGCACAAGTGGTCCAGGCAGAGGAACAGCAAGTGCAGGTACCGGGCCTGGGGAGCCCGTCCACAGTGGGAGGCATGCCTCCCTTCTGTTTCCTCCACAATCCTTTTCTCAAACTCCGGAGGGCACTGGTGAAAATGGGTGGGATTTAGGAAAGGTCCGTTGTTCCCAGCCCACTTTGCCCTCCCCACATTCCTATTCTCTGGCCCCCACCTCTCCTCAGCCTTCACCCTTCCCTAAACCTGACCTCTCGTCTTGGGCAGGGGAGGGCGGGGCAGGGTGGTAGAGGGCCAAGAGTCCGGACCCTGGGGCTCCTGCTCAGTCTTGGTTTCCCCATCTGTGAAGTAAGGGGCTTATGTCCTGGCAGCATGAGGACTCTTTGGTTCTGTGATCTCCGGGGTGGTCCTGGAAGCAGCACAGAGTGAATCTCAAGGACAATTAGGGGATTCCATGAACGGCATGCTGCCTGCAGTTTGGTTCCACGCAGCCCTGGGACAGGATGGAACAATGGGAAGAGAACTTCCAGGCTCCCTGTCACCTCCCACATAACCTGGCAGACTCTCACGGAGGGGGAAAGGCTCTGGGCACAAGCTGGACTCCAGACAGCCTCACAGCCAAGGAGCTCAGGGGATGGGCTGGCTGGTGGTTGTAGCTTTGTTCCAAGTGCTTTCTGAGCAGCTCGTGTGTGTCTGCTAAGAGTTCCAGGGGCCTCAGAGGAGCAGGAGAAGAGGGGTCTCTGCCACATCTCCAGAGGGAATGGCAGGACTCCAGGGTCTTGAGTTTGAATCTAAGTTCAACCACTTAGTGTGAGCCACCAGGAGTGACATTTCCCCTCTTTGGGCCTCAGTATTCCCATCTGAAAGGTAGGTGCAATGATAATCCCTGCTCATCCTGCCTCAAGGAATGGAGGGCTGACTAATAATAACAGTGACAATGTTGCTCATATTTGTTGCAAGTGTGAACTTCAAAGACCATCCTGACCAGATACATATTATAATATTATTGCATAAAACGACTCTGGGCTCAGACACCGCAGATTCAGGCGCAGCCCTACCATCTGCTAGCTGTATGTCCTTGGGCAGGTCACATCTTATCTCTGAGCCTGAATTTCAGCATCTGCAATATGGGCTCATGGGGTTGCCATAAAGATTAACTGAGAAATACATGGCGGTACGCACTGTCTGGGGATGAGCACGTTTGTAGCCATGACTTGGTCGGCGCACAAGCAATATATGTAACCTCAACGTATGTACCCCATGATATTCTGGAATAAAAAATAAAAAATTAAAAAAAAAAGAAATGCATGGGAAAGTGCTTCTTTGTGAGCTATGAAAAGCCTCACGTGAGTAGCTATTATTGTTGCTGTAGTGTATCATTTAACGATAACCAACACCACCAGGGTTGAAGGGGCTGCCTCCTTTTTCATGGGATTCTGGGATCCTGAGGTGCTATTAACACAGCACAATGCCTGTGGTATGTAGAAATTCCCTTAGTTAGGAACTAGGCTCCAGGAGGGACTCAAGACTGGGAATATAGGAAGTCCTGTATCATGATGGCTTTACTCAAGACACGTGACCCATTTTGCCCCTGCAGACAGGTAGCGCGCCCTGTGCGTGCAGGAGGAGCACTGAGGCAACAGCTTGCCTTCTCACACAAGAGCTTTGCAGGAAGGGAAGGTAGGGTGTGGAGAGTTGGAAAAGGAGGCACGTTTTTCTAGTCAGTCAACAAATAGTCCTTGGTACCTGTTAAGAGGAGACAACAATGAACAATGTAGACAGAAGTCTAGTCTGCCTTACTTTGGCTTCCCCTCAAAACAGACTCTGAAATAAGGATTTAAGGTCAAAGAACTGATTTGGGAGATAATCCCAGGAACACCCATGAAGAACTGAGGTAGGCAAGGGAAAGAGACAATAAAGAATCTGTTATGGAGCAAGTTGCTGCCACTTGGGTAGCAGTGTAGAACTCGGGGAGCCCACAGAGCAAGTGAGCCTGGGAGTTATCTTACTCTTGGGGGCCACAGAGCTGGGGTACTGGCTCACCAATTCCCCTCGATCATTGCTTGAGGGCTGCTCCCCGGGGCCGCCATTCCCCTGGCACTTTCAGCCTGCAGCAGCGTTCAGCAAAGCAGACTCCGCAGACAGAAAAGCACTCAAGCAAAGAAGTACAGGCTGAGCAGCCGCACTTCAGGCAGGAACACGTGAGGGACACGGATGGGAGAGTGTGGCCAGTGCACCCTGATCACTGGAGGCCCTGAGGCTGCCCCACTGGCCTCAAGGAGAGTGCTGTTTACACAAATTACACAAAACCATAAAATAAAGCTGAGATGGAAGGCTGCTGTGCACTGACCATTGAAATCAACCAGCTTAGTTTCAGGGGAAGACCAAACTCAAATTCCATGTATTTTATAATTTGTGGTTTCTCTCTTAAACCTGTCACTTTTATAAACATTTCATTAATGTGTAACATACATAAGAAATCATAAGTTACAGCTGGATGAAAACATTAAACCAGTGACCAGATCAAGACATAGAACATTATCAGTCCCCAGAAGTAAGCCCCTCTTCCCTCAGGGCAACCACTATCCTGACTTCCGAAGCTATTGATTAGTTCTTCCTGTTTTTAAACTTCAAATGGGCTGGACAGGGTGGCTCATGCCTGTAATCCCTGCACTTGGGGAGGCCAAGGTGGGAGGATCACTTGAGGCCAGAAGTTTGAGACCAGCCTGGGCAACATAGTGAGACCTGGCATTCACAAAAATTAAAAAATTTTAAAAAAATAGCCAGGTGTGGTGGCACACGCCTGTAGTCACAGCTGCTCAAGAGGCTGAGGTGGGAGGACCACCTGAACCCAGGAGTTCCAGGCTGCAGTGAGCTATGATCACACCACTGCATTCCAGCCTGGGCAACAGAGAGAGACTCCATCTCTAAAAATAAAATACAATAAACTTCATAGGAATGGAATCATACAATGTGTATTCTTTTGTATTTGGCTTCTTAAAAAAAAAACAACTCAATATTATGGTAGTGATTCTTTCATATTTTGCACATAACTGTAGCTCATTGTGTTTGTATTCTTATAACTGTGAGAATATACAGAATTTATTTATCCATTCTACACTACTACTGATGAGCATTTGGGTAGTTTCCATTCTCAGCACTATTACAAATAGTGATGCTAAGAACATTCTGGTATGTTCTTTTGGTGAATATATGTCAGGTTTTTCCCACCCAGGAGTGGAACTCTCAGGTTGTAAGGTATCCTGAGGCTCATTTTAGTAGAGCCTGCTGGTTTTCTGAAGCAGTTGTGTCCCTTTGCATCTCACCAGCAGTATTTGAGAGTTCCAGTTGTGAAGGAGGACATTTCCAGTAGGAGAATGGACAAACCAGGAGAAAAGTATGTGGATGTAGAAGTAGGCATGATGTGTCACTCGTTCCGCAAAGAACTTGGGGCACCTCAATGCATGCCCCTCTGCATGTGCTAGGGACAGAGACATGGTTCACGTGATGCTCCTACCCTCAGGAGAATGGCCAGACAGGACCACAAACAACCAGAATGCCAGGTAGGAGGAGCTCAGGAGAAGGAGCTCAGGCAATGGGAGGACAGGATGGAGGCTCCTAGCCTCCTGCCTTCTCATACACCACCATTGTTCTCGCTCAGCTTCCTGCATGAAGCAGTATTTAAAAGTGCTATCTCCAAGGGTGGGAGACACCCAAAACACCCTCAGGACAAAATCAGCTCCTGTAGTCCCTGCCTTATCCCAAGGATGTAGATTTGCCACTCACCAAGGAGAGGGCCACAGGGGAGGCAGACCTGAGTTTCACAGCCTGAGACCCATCGCAGACACAGAGGGTGAGCCTGGGGGGTGCGGATTGCCTCTGGTGGCCCACTCGCCCTACCCCCAGCTGGGAAGCCCAGTACCACCACCCACTTCTCCCCAGAGTCATCATAAAGCACAGCCTGTGTCTGGTCATTCCATGTGAGTGCTGAGCAAGCTGTGGGTTGCTGTGCTGAGCAGAGGGAGGCACACAGGTTTCCAAGTTCAACAACCTTGATGCCTGGCAGTGGGTGCCTTGGGACTGCCCAGCCCTGGACCCCACCGCCCCCTCCCACCACACTTAGAGAAAGGCTCCTTGTTGAGGAGAGGAGCTGGTAAGGCTGCCTCCATGCCTGGCTTACCCAAGGACCAGGTGCTTTGCTCGGCAGCAAACCAGAGTTGTCCTGGAACCAACCCTGTTCAGACTTTGTCACCCCGTCCATCACCCTGGCTTGGCTGCAGGGCCCAAGGTGGTCCGAGACAGAGTTCACTCCTCATTTATTTTCAACATCCCCTCTAGGGAGGATGGATTAAAAGTCTCTTGGAATGACGGTGCCAGAAAGACCTTGGGTGATCCTCTGGCTGATGGGGTGGGGACCCATCGGGCAGAGATTTACTGAGGTCCCACGCTGGGGAGGAGGGGCAAGGATGGAGATGGCGCAGATCCTGTGCCCCTTACAGAGCTTCCAGGCCCGCCTCCTTGTGCCAGTGTTTGCCTTCCTCCCAGGCCTGCTCTAGCCCCCATCACTGGGGCTTGCCCCACCAGTGAAGGGCGGAAAGCTCCTTGTGTGCCTTGGCCCCAGATGGCAGGACTCATTCCAGCAATGGCTTTCGGGGGCACGGTGCCCAGCACTGGCCCGCACAGGCGCGTGTTGTGATCTCCAGCCCCTAAACCACAGGCTGTCCCTGCATCTATCAAATGTGATCTCTCCCGGCCCTACTGGCCCCTCCAAACAAGCTATCTTTATGAAATGCAATGACTGCCCTTCATATATTAAAATAACACCTCCCCAAGAAGGACCTCGTGTCAGGGCTGCTGCACAAAGGGACATTCACAGGCTGGCAGAGGGAAGCCGGTGGAGGCTTGGCCTGGGGCCCAGAGGGAAGAGACGATGGGGAGCTCAGGGCTCTGGGGTTACAGACAGGAGGGTGGGTTAAGGGAGGCAGGGGTGGGGGCTGTGGAGGCTCAAGGCTAACAAAGACACTCTGGGTTCAACCGAGCTGTGCAGCCCACTCCACCCTGAAGGAACAGGCCAGGGCTCCCTCTCAGTGTGACCCTGGGCATGGCTGTTTCCAGCCTGGGCCCTAATGCCATGGTCTACACTTTCTAAACCTCCCTCTGGAATGCAAGCAGGGACCCTGGTAGGGAGGTGGGGATGGAAGAGGTCTCAGATGCTAGGATCTGCTTCCCAAAGATGCTGGAGTGAGAGTGGACTTAGAGGCCCAACCTATAGGTCCATTGAAATCAGGGGGGCTTGGGGACCTGAGCTTGCCAGCCTGTCTGTGTCCTGCCCACTGGCTGAGTTCACCTTCTCTGAGGTGCCTCCACCTCTCAGCCTGGGGAATGCAGTCAAGATTCAGATAGGCCTGGGTTCTGATCCTGGCACTGCCACTTCCTGGGTGAGAAGCTCCATCTCCCTTGGCATTAGTTTCTTCATCTGAAAAGTGGGGATCATGGCAACTCATTTAAAAGACTTGTCATGAGGATTAAACCAGCTAGTGCCCATAAAAGTAGCTGCACATAGTAGGTACTCAGTGCTAGTTTTCTTTCCTTATACTCTACCATGTATTAGGACTTTTAAATAAACTGAGATATTTAACTCAGCTCCCAGAGCTCCTAGTCTAATTAGCAAGATTGAAAAGAAAATTTAAATATATATATAAACATACACACACACACACACACACACACACACACACAGGCACACATACATTACTACGAACACAGAGGAGGAAAGTACTAAGCAAAGTTTCTGAGGCATCAGAACAATATATACTGAGCCCCTATTGTTCTCGGTACTTGTGATATTCGGCATAGAGCAGACCCAAATCCCTGTTCTCCTGGATCTTACAGTGTATTGTATGTGAAGGGGTAAGACAGACAATAAGCAAAAGATACAACAAGTAAATTATATAACATGTTAGACAGTGCAAGGTATTATGGGAAAAGGAGAAAGTGGAGCAGGCACAGGGGACCAGGGACCAGAGCACTGGGGCTGCAGTTTTAAATGGAGTGGTCATTGAAAAGATGACATTGGAATGAGGACATGCAGGAGATGACGGAGTTGGCCAGGCCACTTCCTGAGGAAAGTGCTTTCAAGGCATAAGAAACTGCCAGAGCAAAGGCCCTAAGACAAGACCGTGCCTGGCCCGTCCCAGAAACAGCAAGGAAGACAGTGTGGCTGGAGTGGAGGTAGGAGATGATCAGACTGGGAGAGAGCTGGGGGCAGCACATCATTTTGGGCCATGCAGTCCACTGTGCAGCTGTTCCTTAGGTGGCCACAGAAGGGGTGAACTGAGAATGGCCCTTAATGGATGAGGAGTTCACTGAGCCAAGAAGCAGGCAGGGTCAGAGGTGTGTCTAGAAAATAGGCTCTTCCACAGGTAGAGGCCCCTGGCGGGTGGCTGGCAGGATGGAAGGTTTTTGATGTAAGTTTTTGTAAAAGATGAATTGTGTTTGAGGAAGAAATAGCTCTTCTTTTTTTTTTTTATGACCTTTCAGCGTACAAAAATAGCTCTTCTTTTAGGCAAGGTGGGCCCACCATATCTCAGATCCCACATTCACTACTTTTCTTCCCAAGTACAAACCTGTACTCATCCCAGCTCAATCAGTTTCCTCCCTGCCCTTCACCCGCACAACACACATGCACACACACACGTCTGGCCTGCTTCTCTGCCCAGCGAGAGCAGGAACCCGATGTGCCACCTACTGCTGCCGACTTACTCTGCCTCTCTGAGCTGTCTGTGTTCTTAAGATGGGATTGACCATGTCTTCTTCACAGGGGTGGTTGTTGGTAAGGGTTAAACTAACGCGTGCAAAAGTGCCTTGCAAACCATGGCATCCTATACAAACAGGAGTGTTAGATATTGGCCTGACACAAGAAAAACATAACTGAAGTTTATTTTAATTCTATGGGAGTTTTCTTCGGTATCTACACTGTCCCAATTCACTGGACAATCACTCCAACAACACACAGTAGGGCTGGCACATAGTACATGCTCAGAATGCTTCTGCTGAATGAATGGATGAATTAGCAAATGCAGCAAAGAAACAATCCACGTATAAAAGCAGGCAGTCTCCTACCTCAGATAGGTCACCCTGGTGAGGAATGCAGAGGAGGCAACTTGCCATCAGGGGGCTGTGACAGCACTGGAGCCCTGAGCCCTAATGACGACCAGAAAAACAGCAACAACCTTCCTTATTCCCCAGGTGGCTGTCCCCAATCTTTGAGCCCAGGCTGCTCTGGCTGTCGTCTGATAAAAGTCACTACCTTCTCACTTAGGTGCCATTAGGACTAACGATATGTGACCTTCTCTGAGCCTCCCATTTGACTGACCCCAGGATGGCAGGGGTCCACCCTGGAGGCAGGGAAAGAACAACACACAGAGAAAGGAGAGACCCGGGTAGCTGAGGCCGAGGCTAGGGTCTGAAGGGAAGCCAGGGAGGCACCGGGCAGCACAGTCAGGAGCAAGTTGGGTATTCTGCACCTTCAAGGGGACTTGTTTGAAGCCAGAAAGAATCTTTCTGGTAAAACAGGCTCTCACTCCCTCAACCACAATTCTGAAACCCAGGAAGCTCTCAAGAACCACAGGTCTTTGGTAAGTTGACCTGAACCTAACATGAGGCCATATATAGTCTTGATCTATCCCACGTTTTGTGTATATGCATGTCTTGCTGCACAAATGTTAAAGTATTTAATTACAGATGCTGCTCCAGGCTCCAACTAGGCATTAAATGATATATGGCTATGTACCGCATTTTACCCTCCGACAGCCAAAACATTCTGAATTCTGAAACAAATGTGGCTTCAAGGGTTTAGGGTAAGGGATTGGGGACCTACTTTACTCAGTTGCAGATTTCTTTAAATTGCATGTTCTTTCATTGAGTCACTCATCATTCGTGCAGCAAGTCTTTACTGCCTTCACCACCTACATTTATCCCTCTGCTGTTGGGGAAGGCCCTGGTCATCCACTTATTCATCAGCAAGCGCCCATTGAGCCTTACTGGATTGTGAGACCCTGAACTGGGTCCAGAAGGGCTCATCTTGCACATCCCTCCGTCTCTGCACTTGTCCACGGGGCTATGGTCCTCCATTTCCATCTGACTCCTGCTCCAGGCCAGGGTTCCTATGTGCACAGCAGAACAGAATCTTCTTCTGCTTGCCCCCCAGAGCTTGGCATGCATGTGGGTCTCAGCAAGTCAAGCGCCCTCAAGGACCTCCTACAGACATGGAGAAGGCCCCCTGCTCTCTAAGATGTTCATGCACACCTGGAGTGGCAGGACACCCAGACTGGGGACCTGGCAAATCACAGACCTGTAGGGCAAGAAGGACCTGCCAGCACTTCTGGTTCAGACCCTTCCAAACAACCCTTTGCCCTCAACCGACGCCCTGCCAAGGCCACCTGGACACCTCGGAGACCCACTCCATTACAAACAATGCCCCTGAGGAAATCTGCTATTTGATAAGAGGATATCCGACTTCCTCGAACTCTACCCATGAATGTTGGGAGCAGTGAGAGATGCAATTTGTTCTAATTGGGGGAAACCAGGGAGGGCTTTCTGGAGGAGGTAGTATTAGAATATTTTGACGGAAGAAAAGGATTTTGGTAAGTCTTGTGTGTTTGTGTGGTGGTGGTGGTGAGGGGTGTGGATAGATACAGCATTCCAAGGGAGGTGCCTGGGAATAATGATGAGTCCTGGTGGTGGTGGACAGGGTGATGCAGCCCCCAGATCCCCTGTCAGTGAAGGACTTGTTGTCCCAGCTCCTGGCAGTGCTGTTAGAATGCAGGCTTCAGCTGTCAGTCCCCTCAGGGTTAGCCTCAACTGCAGGGCTTGCTTAAGGTCCAACCCTTCCATGAGTGACCCACATCCAGTGAGACCCACATCCAGTGACAGATCAAGGCAGGCATATACAGGCCTGGCCAGCTATTTCAGATCCACGTTTCCCCGGGGAAAAGTACTCGACCCTGAAGCTCAGCTTGACCTCTCCCTCTGCCCAATCTGCTTCCTCTCCCCACCCCCTAATAAACATGCACACGAAACTGCCTCAGAGTCTGCTTCCAGAGAACTCACCTGTGACACTGGGGAGGCTCAGAAGAGGGTGCATGAGGGGACTGTCAGAAACAAGGCTGGAGAGGCAGACAAAGGCCTCCATGCCCTTCCAATGACAGGACCTAGCAGCCCACAGTGACCCTCCCCAGTCAGGCTTATGGTGCCTCACGCAGGGCCAGCCTGCTCATACAGGAGCCATGGGGACGGTGCTGGAGCTACCAGCTGGCATGAGTCAGCACGTCATGCTTGCAGACACTCTCCTAGGCACTTTGTGCCTGTTACTTAGTGGGACCGTCACAAAGATGCCACCTGTAGGTCTTACAATTCCTTGTTCTTAACAGATGAAGAAACTGAACCCAGGAAAGGTTCAGTAACTGCCCACATCATGTGGCTAGAAGGTGGCAGCACCTGGCATTGAATGCAAGTCTGACACCAAGTGCACATTTCCCCTAAGGCAGCCCCCATGCCTCCACAGAACAAAAGCACTGTGATCTCTGAGGGCCAAACCTGTTTTAAGAATTCTGTGTTCTCTAAAGGGAGGAAGTGAAAACCTAGTTTTCTTTTCTCGGTGCTAGCTAAGAGCTCAGACAGTGGCCAGGGTCAGGGCTTCATGCCTGACCTGTGGCATTTGGGGTTCAGTGTGAGACCATGGGATAGCAGTTTTGTCTTGGTAAAATTAACTAACCACGTCACTCCTGGAGCCATCCTGCTCTCTCAATCCAAACACCATCTTTTAAGAGAGAAAGAAAGCAGAAAGGGGTAGGAGGGGGCGCCAAGGAGTAAGGAGACAGATTTGAAGGGGTTCTATTCAACCTTTTATCCATCATCAAAACCCTCTGTCATTAGGATAGCTGTGCCCGTCTGTCCCATAACATTTACAGACAATCATAAGAGGGAAGGTAATGACTGCAATTACAACTGAAGGACTGGTTTAATGAATATTAAACAGCTTTGAACATCAAAGTATTGGCTAAAGTGGAAACCTAATATCTCTCCTCTCAGCCCCTTCCGCCCTGCGAAAGGGCAAGACAGATGGCCTGCCCTTCTCCAGGGCTGTCAGGAACAATTTGCAAGAGTCACCAAGTGGCACTTTGAGCAAGTCCTTCTGCCTGGAAGCCGGCCCAAGAAATAAAGGGATCTGCCATTATCTTCTCTGCAGCAATCTGCAGGGGGAGAAAAGCCCACCCATCTCATAGAGGAAATATGGAGCCCACGAGAGGCAGACAGGGGCTCCCCTCCTCGGGAGTCTGCTCAGGTAGGACTGAGGGGACAGGATCTTGCTCAACCAGCATGGCTCAGCAGCAGCCCTTCTCCTGATTCTGTCTGTACACAAGCGCTTTGCCTCCGGGCCTGGCTGCTGTACGACAGCCTCCACCTTCCTGACTTCACTCATTTGCCAGATATTTAGAGAGCTGAACAATCATAGCCCCTGCACTCAGGGAGCTCATGGTCTAACAGGAGACAGACACACCAGCAGGTAATGCCAACACAGATGGACCACAGCTGTGGGGCAGCCTCGTGGAGAAGAGTGGTTCAGGCTAGTGGAGCAGCACATTAACAGGAAGGTGTGTGCCCTCAAAGAACCCAGGGGCTGGTTGGGGAGACAGATGTGGTGGCAGTCTGTGGGACAAACGCCATGTGAAAATCCAGGATGAGAGGCATCTGGGGCTCTCTGACCAATCATGGAAAGCTTCACAGAGGAGGTGACCCTGGAACTGAGCATGGAAGAGGGAGACGCTGATCCATGGGGCAAGGAGGCACAGGGTGCCCTAGGAACGGGCAGCCACTCTCCCCGCTAAACCTCCTCTTCCCAATCCTTCCACCCGCTCTTCTGCCCACTCCCCCAGCACAGCATTCACCCAGCCCATTCCCCACGGCTGCTCTGGTGCCTGTTGTTCATGAACTGCTAAACAGCTTCCACCAAGCCTCCCACAAGCTGCATCTTCTCTTGTTGGCCCTGACTGCTCTTTACCAAGAGTTTACTAGGGGACAGGTGCTATGCCTACTGCTTTTTCACAGGATCCTTGCAATCTCTCAGCCTTAGGATTACTGCAGAGGCTTCCAGTCCTTTCTCAGAAACCAGGTTCTTAGGTATGTGCCTGTCATAAACCAGGGTTATGGGGCACAGAATGAGGGTTCATAAAATGGTGTTATGAACGGGCAGCCTCTGTGTTCCCGAGTGACTGCCAAGCAGGTGGGCAAATGAGGGCTAGAGAAGAAGTGAGGCCCCTCCCACAGGAAGGAATCCCGTGGTCCTTAGCGGGCCTTCTGCACCCTCCGCTGCTCTGTACTCCATGGCCAGTGCTGGGACAATTCAACTTCCTGTGATGATGGAAGTTCTATAGTACATCTGTCACATGTGACTGTTGAGCACCTGAAATGTGGCTACTGAGACTGAGGAACAGAGTTTTAATTTTGTTTAGCTTTAATTTAAATTTGAATAGCCAATGTGGCTATTGGCTACCATAATGGACTACACAGGTGTAGCCACATGTTCATCCTGGTCTCTCAAACATGCCAGGTGTTTTCATGCCTCTGGGCTTTGGTATATACCTCAAGATTCACCTCCTTGAAGGTGCCTTCCCCAGGCTGAGTGAGATGCCTCCTCTTGCCTACCCCCACAGCCTTTGTGCTTCCTCTGGTCACAGCGCCCATTGTGTGTAGTGTTGTCTATTTATGTGTCCCTCTCAGCTTCTAGACGGTGATGTCTGTGGGAGGACATCCTCTGAGGGTCTGCATCCAAATGCCTGGGGGGCTTCAGCATATCCCTATGCCCAGGGCTCCTGCACACCCCCATGCCTGGAGGCTCCTGCAGACCCCTATGCCTGAGGCTTCTGCACACCCCTATGCCTGGGGCTTCTGCACACCCCATCCCTGGGGCTCCTGCACACCCCTATGCTGGGGGCTCCTGCACAATCCTATGCCTGGGGTCTTTCGCATACCCCCAGCCCTGCCTTCCACAGAGACCCAGCTGTGCCTCTCCTCCTCCACAGCTGAGCCTCAGGGTCTTGGTGACCCAGCTGTGAAGTAGTAAGAAAAACAGCTGAAATCATTTCTCAGGGCAGGGGGCTCCTTGTGGGGGAGGAGCTTTGTCTGCATCATGTCTGTGTCCCCAGTGCCCAGCACAGAGCCGGGCACAGAGATGGGGTGGGGATTCTGTGAGGAGAGAGGGAAGGAAGCACTGCAAACTGCCTGGGGTGGAGTCAGGAGTTGAGACTCTGGAAAGCAGAGGACAAGCCAAGCTTAAGCTCCACCTTCACAGGGGTCCCTGGCCAGGGGCAGCTGGAGTCTGTGATGGGGGTGGGGTTTGCAGGCAGGTGGAGAGAGCTCCCTCTCCAAATCCACCAGGGTCCCAATGCCTCTCATTACCATAAATGAGAATGGCTGCTAAATCCCGCATTAGGCTGAAAACTTAACACCCAGTAAATATTTATTGATCACATGTAACCCTGATTAACCCCCTGAGTGCCAGAGGCTCAGCCAGGCCAGGCTACAGGATCTGCCTGTCTCCTCTGGTTAGGCTGGGTCAGGTGGCTCCCCTGCCTCTGCCTCCTGCTCTGGGGCACTCTCCCTTGGCCCACACCCACTGAGCACACCTCTGGGCTAGGCCCTGTGTGACAAATCCATGACTCAAACTCCCTTAAGGAGCTCATTCTAGGGGAGAAGAGAGATGGGCACATTCCCCTAAAACCTAACTTGAGCATAAAATTGCATGAGGCCCAAAGAAGAAGCTGTGACAGGATGTTTAGAGGGGAAATGAGGGAAGGCTGCCTCCAGGAGGAGCGATCTGAATCTGACCATGAAAGATGAGTGGGAATGGTACTCAGCATCAAATTGGTACTAACTGATCAACACTTACATCACACAGGGCAATAATATTCATCAGGGGGCGGGCAGGTGGGAGGGGGGTGGAGGGGATGGGAAAACTCTGGATGACCTCGATTGTAGCTCTGACATGGCAGTGCATGGGCAATATATATAGCCAAAGTGTTGTACCCCCATAATAGTCTGAAATAAAAAATAAAAATTAAAAAAAGAAAAGAAAGATGAGTGGGAAGGATGCAGTAATGGGTCAGGGTCTGGGAGGCCATTAAGAGATGAGAACAGGGTGACAACGGCCAGGATGGGGGAAGCACAGGGTGTGGGGGAGCACTGGGCTTAGGAAGCAGACGGGGGAGGAATTTAGGTTTTGTTCTGTAGGTGAAGACACCTATATCATGAGTTCTTTCCCATTCTGGAACAACTCTTACTGGACCAAATCCCTAACCCCTGCCGGAAACCACATTACTACATTACAGCAGTGGAGCAGAAACGTGAAGCTGTGCACAAAGCCCACTAACCAAGTGCCTAGGTCCTCTCTTTTCATCTGAGAGAGTCTCATCTTCGGAAAAGGACTCATATTCCCCAGGGGAGACCATGATGTCTCCTTTCTCTCCTCCGGCACAGCAGGAAGGAAGAGGGTCCTGGAAAGCTGTGTTGACTCACAGCCCAGTTGAGGACTCACTTCCAGCACTCATCCCTGCCCTTCCCTCTGCCAGGGTGCCCCAAGATCCTTCCCCATCATACCTGCCTCCGTGCCAGAAATCCCACCATTAGAGCATTGCCCCGCATATATTATATACTCACTCTGCTTCCAAAATATAGTTTCCTCCATCTTCTCTCCCAATATAGCTGACTTCTAATGCTGCAAATCACTTAAATTATATTCAGTAAGCCTCCCTGTAAATTAATCAGATTCAATTTAACATACTCCAACTCAACAGAAACCAGTCAACATGTTGAGCCCAGAGCCTGGGCTTCGTATGCACAAAGGTAGACAAAAGGCTGAGCCTGCCCTTGCGGAGCCCACAGTCAAAGGGGAAGAGGGAACACTGCACAAATAACTGGGCCGAGGAAGAAATCATGACTGCTAAAGCAGTGACTCAGGGGGCAAGTTGTGCTTGAAAAAAGCAAACTGAATGAGGCAATACGTGTATGAGTGTCTGGCTCACGCCTGGAGGGCAGCAAGTTCTCAATAAACAGTGGTTAAGTTTAAACTCTATTCCTTTCCTTCCTTTTCTCAAAGGATCCAAGACTTGGGGAATACTATGGTGTGGGGGCAATGAGAACCAGCTTCCCAGAGGAGCAGGCCTGGCCAGGGGATTGGCAGCTGGGATGGCGAGGGGAGTGGTAGCTAAATGTCTGAAAAGGGAGGTGTCTGAAGGTTCCCCCAGCTCAGCCTCTATGTGTGGGCTTGTTTCTGGTTGGGGTTCTCAGGGAGTAAGTGTTACCACCTACTCCATCTCAGGCAGGCACCGCCAGCCCCCACCCTCCCACGGCTGCGCCTCCACTTCAGATGGGAAATCCACATTTCACATCCTTTATACCTGATGCCACGTCTCCCACTCTGTTGCTCTATGCAAACCCTCATCTTCCTCTCTTTCTCCCTCCCCCTTGCCCTCAGCCCTTGGTCTCTCTGGCATGTGGCATGAGAGAATACAGACACACACGTTTGTGAGGGATCATCACACAGGCCCCTAACACTGAGCCAGTTGCAGACCAAGCGAGAAGGAGCGCAAGGCAAGGCCTTCATCCTGGGGAAGGGCTACCTGCTGGCGGTCACATCCCTCCTGGGATCTTGCCAGCCCTGCCCCCGCACCTGCCACGCTTAGCCCCAGGCACTCCAAATTACTTAGGGGTATTCACAGCACTCCGCCTGCCATCTCTCAATTTTCTGTGCCCAGGGACAAGGAAACAACAGCTCAGAGAGTGGCACGGACTTGCCCAAAGCCATACCACAGGCCTGTGGCAGAGGTGGGATGAGAAGCCAGGCTTCCTGACGCCTAGCTCTGAGTGCTCGCTGCTGCGATGCCCCTCCTGTAGCACTGACTAAGGCCCTGTGAAAGAAAAACAGTAACTCTACATCGTGTGGGGTACATACCGTGTAGCAGCCACAGGGCTCAGTGCTTTGCATGACTCATCAAAGAAACACATAATTCATTTAATCTGGATAATCCTAAGAGGTGGATACTATTATTTTCCCCATTTCACAGATGAGGAAACTTAGGCTCAGAGACGTTAAGGAACTTGCCAAAAGTCAACAGTGAGTACACACTAGAGCTGGATTCAACCCAGGCCTTCTTGCCCCAGCTCTGTGCTCTTAGCCATGGCGAGATCATGCCTTTCTGAGAACCACGGATTCTGATCCCAGTCTTAAGCTGGGCCTCCTTCCCCTCCACTCAGCTGTCCTCTTCCCTGGCAGGGTGTAAGCATAGCAGGGCTCCATCAAACCTCCCCACAGGGGCGGGACTGATTCCCCAAGCCTGGACCAGCTCTGCCGCAGCCCTGCTCAGTAGCAGCCTGGTTGGGGGCTGTCAGCTGGCTGTCAACCACACCACAGGAAAAGCGGGATTTCTCTACAGCTGCCCCTGTTCAAAGGAACAGGGGCCCAGAATCTTGGCTAGGATGGCCTGTATTATGACAGGTCCAGGAACCTTAAAAGCAAAAGACAGCTTAATAACGCAGCAAAGAGAACACAAGTCCCTTGGCCTGGCTCTTGAGGGCAGCTAGGAGCTTAGTTGGGGGACCTGCCAGTACTAATCCCTTGTGCTGTAGGTCTCTCTCTGGCAACAGGCATGATGTGTCCTAGGAAAACACAGGGCCTGCCCAGTTTCAGCCCCTTCCCCGGACAATGATTTCCTGCCCCCTGGAACAGGCTTGGAAGTCTCCTGCCTACACGACGGGCAGCCCATGCAAGCACCAGCTGGGTAAAGGTGTGTGGGGGGGGCGAGTCTGGCTCCAATAATGCACATGTTCCAGGCACAAAAGTGCAGCTATTCAGGCAGGGATGCTATAACCTCCAGCAGCTGGGGCTGCGGGGCCCACACTGCCTTGGCAAATACACTTTCATGCTTATTAGAAACACTTTCTTTCATGACCGGGGATTTGGTTATTAGTTGGGCTGAGCTACTAACATGGCTTTTTACAAGGAGTCTTATGGTCACTGGATTTGCATTTCTAGCTCTCCTCAAACCACAGAATAAAGAAGATATTAAACCAAGAACAGGTGGGCCCACCTCTCTTAAAGAAAACTTCTGAGAATAGGAATTAATATAATATCAAAAATTATTTGTTAAGTACCTGTTCTGTGTCCTCCTGCACCCACCAAGTACCTTTCACATGCCCTGTATTCCTTCCACTTAATAAATGAGGAAACTGAGGCTCAGACATGAATCAGGGCTTGAGGTCACTGTGTAAATATGGAAGGGAGCCGGGATTCGAACCTGGTTTGTATGACTTTCGGGCCTGGCGCTTTTTCCATTACACCATGTCGGGAGGGAGAAGCTGGTGGCCCAGTGCATACAGTTTGTTCTCATTCTTCATCCACCTAAAGGAGAGGATATCAGGCCCCTGGGCACACGACCAAAGCAGAAGGAGTCCTTATTCTAGAAACAAAGTTGATAGGGAAGCCTTCACGATGTTTCATTTGACCCGCTTCCCTTCTGTGTAATAACTGATTGAAAGAAATGAGTTTAAGGGTCCTTCTAGCAACAAAGTTAAGTAACTGCAGGATTCATTGGAGGCATAATGTCTTAGAACCCACCTGACAAGGAAAATCAAGGCACCTGGGTGTGGGTGGGATGAGGAAAGAGGAACTAATTAAAGGTTTTGCCTCTTCTGTCCCTCCAAAGTTTATGGATTTCTTTTTCTTTCTCATTAATAAGTAACCTGAGAAGTGTTCTCTCCCAGGAAACTATGGAAACTTGGGAATGATCTAAATGCACTCTGTGGCCATTAGAAATGATACCATGGATATGTATTGACTGGAGGGGAAAGATGTTCATGATATATGGAGAATTGAATAAAGGAGGCTTCTGCAGACTATGTGTAGTAACGATCCCATTTTTATAAATATGTATTCATCTATATGCACATATAAAGAGAGACAAAGATTTGCAAGGGGAAATATCTAGAAGGATATACATCAAATGTTAACAGTGGTTATCCCACCAGAGGGTGGAATATTATAATTTTTTGTTTATGCCTTTTATAGTGATTACATACTACATAATAATACATACTAGTATAGTTTGTTTTTTAAGAGAAGAAAAATAGAAAAGACTTTGCAATCAGATCATTGATTGGGCAAACCGAGGCCAATCACAAAGTCCTCTGAGCCTCAGCTTTCTCAACCGTAAGTGGGGCTCCTTCCCCACCTCCAGAGTCAGTGCAAGGGTTACATAAGTCACATGAGAAGACCCAGAGCACGGACCACTCAGTCTGCACTGACTCCTATCTCTGCCTCCTGTGCCGCTCCCTTCTCTTATTTCCCATCTCTTGCTACCTCTGTATCCTCTTTTCCTCCTACATCCTGTCTGCAGCTTTCTCCTCCAAGCCTCACTGGCCTTTTCTTCAGCCCAGGCACACAAGTCCCATCGATGCCCCAGCTAGGCAGCAGCAGGGCCTGTGGGGCCCCGGATCCTCACGTCACGTGTGCAGACTGTCTGGGGAGAGGGCAGGTCCAGCATTCTGGAACACCTGCCCTTTGCGGCCCTTTTCCATGCCCAGCTACTCAAGGAGGCTGTTTCTCGGACAGCTCTGTCTGAACTGCAGCTTCCAGAGACGGAGCAGACTTACTTTACTGAGCTGCGGTGCATGAATCTGGGTCGGCAGAGGGCAGCTGGACGTCGGGAAAGTCTTTCTGACCTCTTTTGCCTCATCTGCTGCCCCTGACTTCCCGCTTTCCAGTCCAGCCTCTGAGGGGCCTGTGCTCCTGCCGTTCCTTCTGCTTGGTGTACTCTTAATAACAGTTGACATCTATTAAATACCTGTGGATACATGTTCTAATGTGAGGTAAGTACGCTTACTACCATCACAGGTGAGGAAACTGAGATTTAGAGAGGTTAAGTAACCTGTCCAAGGTCAAAGGCTAGAGCTGGACAGTAACTCCAATCCATCCTCTAGGACGGACTTCCCTAAAGCATGACCTCCTTGGAAGGCCTTTCCTGACTCCTGAGACTGAATCAGGGACCACCCCCCCAAGCCCCACAGCTCCGTCTGTCTAGGACAGTCTGGTCATTATTTTGCTGGACTGAAACAGCAGTCATTAACCAGCAAGGTTCTGGGATGGCCATGGAGAGTAGTGAATATCCTGTCACTCAGAGAGTATGAGAATGAGCAAGTGACCCTCAGCCACAGAGCCTGCAGTGGACCGGCACTGGGTAGATGTACCCTCCCCCTCCAGGAGTCCAGGACTATTCTTGAAGCCCAAAAACCCAGGTAGTAAAGGGGTGTAGTAGTTAGAAAGGGCAGAGGCCTGCATGCTGTGTGACCCGGGCCAAGTCCTTTCTCTCTCTGAGCCCATCTCCTCATCCATAAAACAGATAAAAATATATATGGCATAGACTACGCTTTTACCCTCATATCCATTCTCTCCTTTTTCCATAGTAAGAAAACCCCTCATTTTTAGCCGGGCACATGGCCGCCCAGAAGAGAGCTCACTTCCCAGTATCCCTCACGGTTAAGTGTGGCCAAGAGATCAGCTGTGGCCAGTGGGATGTGAGCAGAACTGATGGGTCCAATTCCAGGCTCTGCCCTTCTCCTTGCCCAGGCCTGGAATGCCCACCGCAGGAGTGTTGAGCCACCTTGGATCACGGACAATGTGTGACAACAGTGGAGAAGTAAAAGGAGCCTGAGCCCTTACAGCTCCCGGGGCAGAGTGCCAGCCCCAGCCAGGATGTCTACATGAGGGCAAATATAAACATCTAATGTAAAGCCACTCTTCCTTTAGGCTGAATCCATGTTCCTTCTAACAGCTGTATGGGTCATTGTGATGACTAAATGAGATAATGCATGTAAAGGGACACCTTAGTGGGGTGCCATACATGGGGGGCATTCTGTTGGTTAAATTCATTGTCTCCATTGGGGTGATGCTTGCAGACCCCCTCTGCACAGGCCTGGTGGAGACACCACGCCCACCAAGACATGTCTCCTCAGAAACTGCTGGTACTAGTTACAGTTTTTCCCCCAGGCCTTTCTGTGAGAAAGTAAGACATGACAGAAAGACATAGACATTAGGCAGCTAGTGTCTTTTCTTCTTAGAAAAAGAACAAGCCAAAGAATCCCCGAGTCACTGAAGCTGCTGGACTCACTCAATACAACGTGTTGTCAGTTCTACAGGCAAACACTGCCCACACATGGACAAGACCCTGGACATGGGTCCCACGTGGTCCCTGCCCCAGAAGGAGCTCATGGGCTCTTATGAGTGCCCTGTGTCCCCTAAAAGCCACAGCTTCAGAGGGCGGCCCCATCTCCTCTATCCTTGTCCCTGTCCTTCCTGTCCACCAAGACCAGCTACATCATTTGCAGGGCCCAGTGCAAAATGAAAATGAGGAGTCCCTTTGTTCATAAATTATTTAGAATTTCAAAATGGTGACAAAAGAGCATTAAAATAAGCATGGGGCCCAGGAGACAGGCAGGTCTCGCACCCATGAAGCCAGCCCTGCCTCACTCGGGGCCTGGTGCTCTTCACTGCACATCGTAGTCAGACACGGAGCAAACGTTTGCTGGAGTGAGTGGAATCTGTGTGGATCGCACCACACCCAAGTACTCTGGCTTCATCATCAAAGCAGTCGGGCTGGATGCGGTTTTGTTGTTCTTTTTCCCAGGCCCAATTCTTTACATCTCTTGGAGGAGGGGGCTGAGGGAGGCACGGGGGTCAGAGGCCAGAGGTCACACAGAAAACAAACTTCCCTGAATGAGTGGGCAGGGGTGAGCAACAGGCATTTCTGAGCTGTTCTCCTTGTATCTTGCCAGAAGATATAAACTAATCTATTTAGTTAGAAAAACATGGTTTATTGCAATCTAAGTAATTTGTATTTCTTTTTCTACCACAAGATGTAAACTAATCTAGTTAGCTAGAGCAAGTTGGTTTAACTGAATTCAGAGTAATTACCTCCAAAGCAAAGCGATGTGTGTGTTTTTTTGGTTTGCCCGGCTTTCCCCACCCCCCTTTCCAGTATTCAAAGGTTGAGACGTACATGTACTTACGATTAAATAAAACCCAGCCGTCTTTTGGTTTTGGTTTGCCGGGGCCTCGGCCTTTCTGGAGGGTCTTTAGCCTCCATCACCACCACCTGGGATTTCCCGAAAATGTGCTGGAGGTGGCATGGAAAATCCAGTATGTGCTCTGGTGGAAAAACAATTTGTAACAACATTTCCTGGAGCAGTGGAGTTTTAACTCATTGGGAGGGTATTTACCATATGCTGGGAGGGCTTAGAGAGGGCAGACCAAGGGCTGGGGAGGCGCTGGGCCGCGTCTCAGTCACTTCAGGCTGGGGGGGCCCTCCGAGGAGGCCCCTCTGTGCACCCAGCCCTGCACAACTGGAGAAACTCACTTCTCAGGCCCACCATGTCCCAGGAGCTGGCAAGGGAGCATCTCACACTCCCTCACCATGACCATCCCCATGGGACAAGGACGACAGAGGCTCAGAGGGAAGAAATGCTTTGTCCGTGGCCACAGAGCTGGGAAGCAGCACAGGACCACGCCACAGCATTGCTAACCCAGAATCCCCCACACCTTCCCAGCAGAGGCCCTGCTTGTACAGGTTACTGACTGATTGCCAGAGTGTCTGGGCAGCTCTGACTGTGAGAAGGCTCTTCCTCACCTCACCTGTTTCCCCACCAGGACCAGCTATACCCTCTGCTCCCGGACAGCCCTGCAGACATCTGGAGAAAGTGACTTTGTCTTCCCCAAGCTTCTCCCCATACCCAGCCCAGTTCTTGCAGTTGCTTGCAGCTCCCCGGCTTCACGCTCACCCCCCTCCTCTAGGTTGGATCTACTCTCCTGAGCATGCACGAGCACTGCAGAGGGCGCGGCCTCTTACCCAAACTGCCCTGGGGCTGGGAAGGGATTTGGGTAGAGTAAGCCAATATGGTTTCCAGTGGTTATCCTGCTGGGAGAGGGATACTTGGAAGTGACCCAAGTGTGTTCTGCACCCATTAGGAATGAGACAATTTCTCCTGGTAGAGAGTTACCCAATCGGTTCTGGCAAATCCAGTGGGTTGCTTACCTAGCGTCTATTCTGCCCTTTGTCTTTAGATCAGGTGTCTACCTTTTCCCACCTGACTTTCATAGATGATACTGAGTGGCTGCTTTTTTGTCCCTTGAGGCCGTGGCACAGACCCAGGACAGGAACATACACAGTGGTTAGCACCCCACGAATATGAGCCCCTAGTGCAGCAGTCTGGGGCAGTATAGAGTTCCTACTTCCCTTCTCCCTTCCTTTCCTACCTGATCATGCTGCCCTTCACCTGGCTCCAAGAGAAGAGCAGCCATGTTCTTTCTGATTGAAACCATTCAGACAAGAGCAAGAAACAAGAAAATAAAGAAGCTTAAGGAGAGGAGGGGAAAGAGTCTTCTCTGTGCCTTCACAGAAAAATATCATTTCTTTTAATCCTCATATCACCTCTAACAAGGGGTATTATTGCTGCCTTTTTTATAGATGAGGAAACTGAGGCATGGTTAATTTGCCCAAGTTCAGCAACTGTCTGACTCCATATTGTGTGTCATTTACACAGCCCCATGTGGTCACCTGCCTGGCTAAAGCGCTGGAACTGCTGACTCTTTCACAGCTTCTAGGTTCTTTGTAGACTTTTGGTGTTTCCAAACACACCATAGGGCAGGGCCTGGATAATTGGAAAGGGGAGCAAATCATCTACCTTTGAAACAAATTCCAGCACCTGGCAGGTGAGGCTGTGAGCTCCGACCCCTGCCTGTGTCCCAGAAGGCCAAAGATCACAAACACCTTCCTTTGCAGTTGCCTTGGTAAAATGACCCCTGGCCCAGCACTCTGAAGGCCAGAACTAGCCCCAAGAATGCAAGCGTGAGGCACACACCACAGCAGCAGGAAGAGGGGGTCTGACCTGAAACCTCTCACAAACACAAATGTTTTTCTTACGGAGTTTCCTCCCCGCTTAGCTTTTTCTCTCAGGCTCTCGCTCCTATCCTGGTGACCTGGACAGATTCTGTGGTACACGCCGTGGGAGGAGCAGGGGCCTCCTCAGGGACCATGTGGGAGCCGGGTGCAATGTGAGGGGCTGCTGGAATGAATGAAGGAAGGGCCCGGAGCCAGCTCATTTGCCTGTGGGCAGTTTTAGCAGCAGTGTGCAATTGGATAATTGAAATCAGGGGTGAATGCTGGTACACAAGGAGCCGGCTTCCAAAACAAACAGAGAGGACTACTCCGGCACCTGCCGGCCCCCTCTCCCTCCATTGCCAAACCTTCCAGGGTGTCTGAACCCGGCCCCGTCCGTAAAGAGCAAGAGCGCGTCCGTTGGCACCACTAAGAAGGCTGTAGTCAGCAGAATCTGAACTGAGCCTTGGCGGGAGCATGGAGACATGCAGATGGAGTTTCCCTTCCTGTGAGGCCGGCGGGAGCAGAGCTTGCCTGGGCCCTTCATTCAGGCACTGGCTGGGTCTGACCATGCCAGGCTCCAGGCTGAATGCTGGGGGGCCATGGTGAACCAGCACAGTCTTCTGTGCCCAGTGCCATGGTTAGATAAGGTCCTTGCCCTCTGGGAGTCCAGTTATGGGGAAGACAGACACAAAAGCAGCCCACTCCAGTACCGGGAGATAAACACCATGAGGCAGATGTGTGTAGCAGAGAACGGGGCACCTGGGGCAGGCAGGGCTTGTTACCTGGTATATTCCAAGTGCATGGACCAGTGCCTGGCACACAGTAGGTGAACAGTTAGCATGCCTTGTTACTGCAAGGAGTGAGGCAATTGGGGAGAGGTATTCCAGGCAGACGGGACATCACGCACAAAAGTGGGGAGGTGCGTGACAGGGGGTGACCTGTGTAGAAGACGAGAAGCAGCTCCCTAGAACGTGCCCTTAGGAGGCCAGGGAAGGGGAGAGAAGGCTGTAGATTCTTCTCACAGGCCCCTGACGTTGGAAATACCTTGCTCAAGTTCACACAGTCTGTCAGTGATGGATTCTGCAGCCAGAGGCATAGGGGCTTACATTGTACACAGGCCTTGCACTGGGTCCTGCACACTTGTGCACGTATAAGCTGCCTCACCCAGATCCATCCCACAACAGGTTGAGAGAGTCTTTCCTGACCCATTTTTCAGATGAGTAAAGTAAGACTGCAACAGGAAAGATAGATACTTCTAAGGGGCCAGGCACGGATTCAAAGCCAGGTGATTTAGGATATCCCATGCTCTTTCACTCCCAGGAGCAGAGCTTAAGTCGGAGATGGTGGTGTGGGAACAAGGGCCAGGTCTTTGTGTCCAGCTGTTCAGACAGAACCTGAACTGGCTGGCTCCTCTGGAGTGGGGTCAGGTGGGGGGGTGTCCTGTCAGTCACAGTCTCCTGTGATGGGGCATAGGGGGCCGCTGTGCCCTGTGCTAGACCCTGGGAGCTGAACAGGCAGGTTGAGCCCTCTCCGCCCCCACGCCCCACCAGCAGCAAACCCAAGCTGCTGTGTAGCCATGGCTGACAGGTCTCTGCGAGACACCTGTTTTTCATTGCAGGCCCCTGTGGCTCTCTGGCAGCGGCTGTGTTTGTTTTGCGGGGGAGGGTGCAGGGTAGGAGGTGACAGCCGTTTCTGCAAGTCTGCAAGGACCTGGGGTTGCTGAGGAGGCTGCAGACAGCCCTCAAGGAAAGCAGAGGGGAAGGCGCCCCTGGTGTGGCATGGACATGCTTGGCTCTTTGCTCCTTGCCCCTCACTAGTGGGAACTGCAGACTTGAGGGGGAAATGCAGTCAGCCGCAGAGGAAGATGAAGCCCCTGAGGACCCACTCTTGAAGAAGCCTCCCGGCTTTGCTGCCTCCCTTCGAAGTCATTCATTCAGCACCCCAACACCCACTGAGCTTTATAAGGAGCCTACCACTTTTGGGAGCCCTGGAAGCACAAAGGTGGATCAAGCATGCCCCAGCACCAGGGGGCTCCCACTCTGGTGGGGGACAGTGACAAAAGAGGCCAGCCACATGCTCAGCACTGGCCAAGGGCAGCAGCAGAGGGCTGGGGGGCATGCAGGGTCGGGGGCATGCAGGGCGGGGGCAGCTAACTACAGCTAACTACTGGGACCAGCCGGTCAATGACATCTTCAGGAGGAGAGGACACAGGTGGGAGAGGAGGAAATGGCATCTCGCACAGGGCAGGGAACGGAAGCAGTAGACAACTCCACACGCTGGCTAAAGGGCCTGCTGGGGCAGGGTCAGACGGGGGCTTACACCCCTCTCAGTGCCTTCCCACCTGGCCTCTCCTCTCCCCATCCAAACCCACTTCCCTGACATCCTCCCCCCATTCTCCCTGTCTTGTTCCTATCCCAGCTGTGATCATAACAGGCAGAGTCTAGAAAGCTCCTACCATATCTGGGGCACCAGCTGAAGCGTTTACCCAGTTTAACACTTGCACTCAAAACCGTTCTATGAAGCAAGCACAATTTTCCCATTTTGCAGCTGAGGAAACAGGCCCTGAGTAGCTAAGTGATTTGCCCAAGAGCACCCACAGCTCCTGCAGAGCAGAGTCAGGGATGCATCCAGAACACACAGACGGTGCTCAGGTGTCAGTGACTGAGTCCAGCACACAGAGGACCAATCCAAGGACTCTGCTGGAAGACTATGGGCCACAGAGGCAAGAAGAGAGAGTTCCACAGGCCCTGGGCAGGAATTCCAGAAGCCACTAGATAGCCTGAGATGCTAGATGCTTATGTCCAGGATGTTCCTCCCAGATCCTAGCCCATCTTTCCTGCCACAGTGAAAATCCATTTCCTCACATCTGGGTGAAGGTGAGAGAAGCTGCTGTCTCTACCCCTCAGGGAACATGCACTATCCTGTCTCCTTCTTGCGACAGTTATTCCCATTTTGCAGTTAGAAGAGCTGAGGGTCAGATTAAAGTAATTTGGCAGTCAGAGGCACTACTTAGATTTAGAAAAAAAGCCTCCTATTTACTTAGCTTTCAAGGCCGACTCAGAATGTCACCTTCTCTCTAGAGCCTTCTGCGGCTCCCAGAGTGCCCTGTGTGCACCTGAGACCCAGGCTGTACCACATTGCATGGAAAGTACAGGCTCACCTGTCTGAATCCATGGCTGGGCTGTGAATGCTTTATTTTTCTGGGTCCCCAGCACGTTTCAGGCAGTCCTGTACACCACAAGAGCTGGACAACTGTGTAGCAAGTAGATGAATAATAAAGCATTAGCCACAGTATCTGGAGAACCTACTGTCTATTAACAATGGAGACATAAAAGAATGTGATCAACCCTGAAAATTAGATGCTATTAGCCACAGTTTACAGAGAAGAGAACAGGTTTAGAGGGACCTGTCTGTGGTCACATAGCTAGTAAGTGGCAGAGCAGAATCTGAATCCAGGTCTATCTGATTCCAAACACAGTGGCCTTAGCTGCTATCCCACCCAATAAAGAAATTCTTGTTGACTTTATGAATCCTCTCTCCCTCTTCCCGTCTTTTCCTCTGAGGCAGGCACGCAGGGGTGGAGGAGGCCATGTGGAAGTGACACCCAGACAATAATCAGGAAGACTGGCCATAAGCCAAGACAGGGCTGGAAAGAAAGACCAAGCTCTTCACACCCCGCCAGACTCACCCCGTTCTGCACGCCCATGGAGACTGGGGGACACCACTGACCAAGGGCCAGAACCAAGACTGGGGTAAACAAACCCAAGAACTCAGTCTGAGCCACAGTTTGATTCCGTCTGCCCAGGCTGACCCGGCTCAGGGGGATTTGGGAAGCTCAAGTCTCAGCAGCCCCAGAAAACCACATGAGGAGCTAACAAACATTCCTTCCTCTGCTCTCAGCTGGAGAACTGCTGCTTGTCCTTGGAGGTCCTGCTTGGGTGCCACTCCTTGGGGGGTCTCCTCAGAGCCCGGCTGCTCCCTCTGTGGGGCTCCCGCAGCCCCCCAGGCTACCTGCTGTACGGTCACTGTGTGTTGTGGTCACTGTGCACTGTGGTCACTGTGTTGTGATCACTGTGTTGTGTTCACATGTGTTGTGGTCACTGTTGTAGTGTGCTGTGGTCACTATGCATTGTGGTCACTGAGTCTTATGGTCACTGGGTGTTGTGGTCATCAAGGGTTGTGGTCACTGTGTGCTGTGGTCAGTGTGTGTCGTGGTTAGTGTGTGTTGTGGTCACTGTGTTGTGACCACTGTGTTGTGTTCACAGTGTGTTGTGGTCACTGTGTGTTGTGGTCTCTGTGTGTTGTGCTCACTGTGCATTGTGGTCGTGGTGTGTTGTGCTCACCATGTGTTGTGGTCAGTGTGTGTTGTAGTCATCTGCTTTACTATACATTTCCCCAATTAGCACAGGCAGAGTGCTCTGTGTTTGCTTGTTAAATGAACAGGTCAATAAACAAGTGAGTCAGTGAATAAGTGAATGAATAAACAATGAGATGAACAAATGAAAAAGGAAGTAAATAAATAAATGTCTGAGTGGGAGGATGAAAGAGAGAGTGAATGGAGTAAGCGGCTGGCTGGCTGGGCCAGTGAATGCACTGTGGGCGCTCGACCCTCCCCAGAGCGAGCTATCCAAGGAGACTGAAAAATCCCTTAGCCACAGGCAGCTCCAGAAATCAATCTAAGGTGAGCCAAACAGCAAATCTATCTTAAGGCTGCAGTCCTGTCCCAGCCGGAGGTAGCAGGAGGCAGAGAGGAGATCCCTGCCCTGAAATCCCTCCCAGGGAAGTTGGAGAAAGCAGCTTGGCTGCTGGGCTCCACCATCACCTGCTGCTGGGTGACCTGGAGGAAACCAGCCCCTCTCTACGGGCCTCAGTCTCCCCATCTGTGAAACGAGAGAACTGGGCCGGACTAGACAGTTTGTAAGGACCTTCCGAGGGAACAGTGCACAAGGCAAGAGTTCTAAGGAGGACATCGCCAAGGGAAAAGAACTCGCATCTCCGTGTCGGTTCCTGTGCCCAAGCTGGGCCCCTCCTCCAGGCAGCTCCTGTCCCCAGTCCTCCCAACATGACACATGGAACGCACAGTACTGCATACCAAGCGCCCAGAAGCGGGGTCCTAGAGGGTTTCCTGGAGAAGCGGGTGCAGGCGCTGGGCCAGGAAAGATGGGGAGAAGGTAAACAGGAGGAGGAGGGCAGAGAGGGCTTCAGGGTGTGTCACAGAGGTCAGCAAAACCTGAAGGCAGAACACTCCCTTAGGCAACAGGAGATGAAGGGATGGAAAGAGATCTAGCAACAGATAGGCTTCTGTTTCCTGAAGAGCCTTTTCACAGAAAGCTCAAATGCCTTTGGAGACACTGGTCTGCTACTTTCTACTTATGTATGTATCTTTGGTCTTTGTACAGTAAGATGGCACTCACCATGGTACCTGTATCACAGGGTTTTCCTGAGGATTAGGTGATGTAATGCAGGCCCAGCGCCTGGCACGCAGTAGGAGCTCAGCGCCTCTAAGTCAGAGGCAGGTGTTATTGTGCTTCTTGCACAGTGAAGGCAATGAGATTCAGGAAAGGGCAGCAATGTGCCCAAGGTCACACAGCAAGCCAACCCTAGGTTTCTGGACTTCCTGCCCCCTGGCCTAATCCCCAGCAAATCAGAGGTCAAGGGTGCTATAGGTTTAAGACACTAGCTCCCCCGTCCTCAAAATGATGCATGACCTAGACTGTGTGACTGAGTCACATCCAAAGGAGTGCTTCCCCATTCAAGGTGGCCCCTAGGGAAGCTGGGTGTTTGCCCTGGGGACTGCCCCACTGCCCTGCTTTGGGGGCTGCCTCTTTGGAAGCCCCTCTGGAAGCTGAAAAGCATTCCTCAGGATGGCTATGAAGGGGGGAAACCTTGGTTTTCTGAGTTGTTTCTGGAAGCAACCAAGACTCTTGTAGTCAAAGCTTAGATAGTAGAATTTAGCCACTGTACAGAGGTCCCTGGCAGTGGCTGACCCCTGGTAACTCCTTGCAGGACAGGGACCCTCTCTTCCTTATCAGTGTTTCTGCAGTGCTGAGCATAGAACTGCACATAACAGGTGCTTAAGAAGGAAGGAAGGAAGGAAGGAAGGAAGGAAGGAAGGAAGGAAGAGAGGAAGGGAGGGAGGGAGGGAGGGAGGGACACTGTGGGAGATCTGGAGGACTTAGACATCATTTGGTCTGTCTCTTGTATTTTATGGATGGCCTGGCAAGGGGAAGGGGCTTTCCCAAGGTCACACAGAGTCAGTGATGCATCCAGAACTGCAATCCACCCTCTCAGACTCCACATACAATGCTCCCTTCTGCTGCACAACCTCCTTGACTATGGAAACTACCCATTTTATTAAAGGAATTTAGAAACACCTCTGAGGTTTGCCTTCTCAGCTCGCTGCACCACATTTGACCTAGAAACACACTCACTAAATGTAGTTGAACTGGACCACAGAATTTCATCTGTGCCTGGAGCTCACTGAAACCTTCCTCTGTCACATCTGCGCCCTTGGTGGTCTCTCTCCTCATCTTCAGACTCCACAGGTATGGCAGGTCAGGGTAGACCAATTGCTACATCAGTATGACCTGTGAATTTCCAGAAGTGGAGGCATATCCAGGCTGGAGATGGCAATCTCCAAAGACACAAATATGCAAGTTCCCTCTGCAGCCAGGGCCGGCAGTCTAGGAAGACAAGTCCCACAGGGGGGCTGGCGGGCTGAGCAGAAGCTTCCAAAGCCCTTCCTGGACTCTTCACAACACTCCTTAGACTTCCGAAGGGTCTCTGGGCTGTGACACACATAGCATTCACGACAAGAAGGAAATACAAAGTCACTGTCTCTCTCCAGGCATCCCAGACGTCTCTCTCTTCCTGCTCACCTATGCGGTGGTGTCTCTGCTCCATTTTAGAACTGGATTCTTCTACATTTGGATTTTTGTTATATGTTGCAAAGATGCTTCTGAGAACCTGATAGTGTGAGGCTCAGCAAAGCCAACTGTCTCTGAAACTCTCTTTTGCTCCATGACCTTTTATTTGCAAAGCACCTACTATGAGCAATGGAATGTGCTAGAAATTCTGATGCAATGCCAGGAGACTCTGCCTGTCACCCTTGTATCCCCAGCATCTAGTAAAGGACCCCACATCTATATACATGATAGTTGCTCAATAAATGACTGTAAAGAAAATTAGGGGACCTGATATGTATTGAGTACCTAATACATTAAACTAGAGTTGGTACAAGCTCACTAATCCATACCTCAACTAGAAAAGTAGATCCTGGGATCCCCAGTTGACAGGTAAGAAAACATGTTCAGAGAGGGAAAGTAAGCTGCCCATGGCCACACAGCTAATGAGGAGCAGGGCTCGGGTGCAGACTCAGGGCCATCCTTCTGCAAACCCCACACCCTCTCCACCGTCTGTGGTGCTGCAGTTCTCCAGGTCTCTGCTCATCCAGTGGGATGATTAACATCGACACTCTTGCGCCTGGCTCCCTGGAAAAGTAGCAGTGTGAGCTGGCTGGTTGCTGGGGCTTGGCTGCGGCTGATGTGTGTGTACATACCTAGCGCCACACTAGGACAGGGTGGCTGCCCGATATCTCCATAGAAAATGACAGAATCAACAGGTGTGGTCAGGGCTCCACCGGAGGCCAAGAACGGGACTGAGTGGGTGACCAGGGTCAGGGCCTGGTCTGGGGCCAAGTGAGAGTCACTCAGTCCTTGGCCAGGGCTTAATCCCAGGGTCAAGGCTGAACCTACGATCAAGGACTCAGAATGGACAAGGTGAATCACAAAACACGGCCTAAACTTTGGTTTTATTAGCACCAGACAGAAAGAAGCAGAATTAAAGAAAACCAGCCAGAAAGGTATCCACAGGGGAGTCCCATGGGCCTGGGCCACAGCCGGCTTCGCAGGTCACTGGCTGGGTAAGCCTGGGCACATCTCTGGGTCTCTCTGAGCCTCAGCTCCCCATCTACAAAATGGGATAATTGCCATTTTGTAGAATGGAGAGAGGGAGAGGGAATTCTGCCAGCAACCCACCTTGCACACCTTTGATTCCTCCCTTTCCCCACCTCCCAGATCCAATCAAACACAAGGCTCTGTTGACTCTACCCCCTCGACGCGCTCATATCTGTCCCCTCTGTCCATCTCCATTGCACTTCTTGGGCTTAAGCCACATGGTCCTCCTCTGGACATCTAGAATCATTTCCTAAGGTCCCACATCTACTCTGACCTCCTTCCAATCAGTTCTCTGCAGTCCAAAGACGCTGGCTTTTCCAAAAGGACAAACTGCTCATGGGACTCCCTTGTTTAAAACCCTTCAGGGGCTCCCTGGAGCCCTTAGGCTAAAGTTAAATATCCTGAATGGGCTTATAAAGCTCAGGGTCTGGCCTCTGCATCCTCTCAGCCTCAAACAGGACCCCCTCTCTTACACACGGCACAACCGTGCACACAGCCACTTCCCTCCGAGTCTCAAATGTACCAAACCCTGTCCCACTCAGGTCTTCACGCTCATGGTTCCTCAGCCCAAACCCTCATCTCCACCACCTCCCCTGCCCAACCTGTTCAGCCTTAGGTCTCGGCCTGAGCACAACCTCCTCAGAGGGCCCGCCCCTCCGGCCCTGGTCCCCAGCCAGGCCCTGTGCCAGTCATCTGCACGCGCGCTGTCCTACTGCTCCTCTGCAGGACTCACCACCCCAGTGATTAAATAATGACACGTTTGGGCAATTACTCGTTCAAGGTCAGTCACTACTGTATTCTCAAGAGGGAAAGGAATGGGGGAAACTTGTTGGACACAGTTTCTTCAGTACCTAACAATGCCCAGCACCAAGTCAGGGTTCAGTGCAATGAATTTACAGAATGAATCAAATGAATCCTGGCTGTCCCCGACTATTCCACAGGCTGTTAGAGGATCTTGGGAAAAGATAGCTGAGAAGGGGTTTTGTTATCGTGACTGGCTCTTCACAGGTGAAGTGGGGTGATGGTTAATTTTATGCATCAACTTGGCTGGGCCATGGGACCCAGATATTTGGTCAAACATTAGTCTTTCCGTGAAGGTATCTTTTTAGATGAGGATAACATTTAAATCAGTAGACTTTGAGTAAAGCAGATTACTCTCTATCATGTGGATGGGCCTTGTCCAATCAGTTGAAGGCCTTACTAGAAAAAGACCAACCTCCCTGGAGGGAGAGGGAATTCTGCCAGCAGCCCACCTTGCACTCTTCCTCAGGTTTCCAGTCCGCCAGCCTATGCTGCAGATTTTGGACTTGTACCTCTACAATCCTCTCTGTCTCTCTATACATGTATACACACATCCTATTAGTTCTGTTTTTCTGGAGAACCCTGTCTTATACAAGTATTGCCTGGGATTTGTGTTCTAGAATGTTCCTGGCCATTATTCAGTCTTTAGTCCCCAGAGGGGCAGTGGCAGAGCCTGGGGTCTGAGGACTCAAGGTGAAGTTATGACCCCACCACTTACTATGTGGGTGGCCTCCCTGCACCAGAGCCCCCATCTAGGTTCCCCCAGGTAGAAAGGGGGTCCCAATGAAACCTGCCTGCTCAAGGGTCTTGGCTGCTTCCAGGAACCAGATTCAGAAGACCAAGGTTTACCCGCTTCAGAACCACGCTGAGGAATGACGTAGGATCAAAAGCAGATCAAGGGAGAAGATGACACAGCAGTGCGTTGTGAGCTGCAAAGTACAATTTATGGGCTGAAAAGCTCTTCCCCTCAGCTGACACCCAATGCTCAGACATGGACTCCCTGGAACACGGTCCATTAAGGAACTCAAGCCAAGCCTGAGCCCGCTTGCTCTGCGAACAAGAGGAGTGGTGAGCGGTAAGAGCGAAGATGAAAGATAGTCCCACCAGCTGGGACAGATGCGTCCAGCCCTTTCCACCTCTGTCTAGTCCCCACCTTCTCAGACTCGCCCCCAGCTGGGTGGGTGCTGTCCAAACCCGAGGTGGACAGCCAGAATGGTGCGGCATTTTCAAAGCAGTGATTTTTGTCTGCTTTTAGCCTGAAAGAGGAACAGAAGAAACCAAATAGAGGATACATAATTTCGAAACCTCCTCCCACTGTTCCACTTGAATAGTTGCTTCTCCCAGTGAAAGAAGCTTCTTCTGGGGCCGTGGCAGAGGACGGGTGCTCCAGCTGGCCTGCCTGGTGGTGGGATGGGTGCGGGCAGCTGTCCCCACCCTTTCTTAGTCACTGTCCTTTAGTGACTAAGAACCTACTGCTGTGAGAAGGGCAAGGCTCTGCGTGCAGCCAGAGGCAAGGCTCTGCCAGGGTCAAGTGTGAGACTGTGACCCCAGATGGCTTTGATCCCTGTGAAGTCACCTAGCCCAGAAAGTAACTGAACCTTCCCCCTAATATTTCCAGCAACCTGATCAAGCCTTTTTGAAACCCAGTCTGGATCTCAGCTTCTCTACTTACTAAGACAGGACAGGACACTCATGATTCCAGTTTTGATCAGTCCCTACCTGCAGTCCCTTCTTGTTCCTTTCCCCCAAAATATCCCCGTCCCAACCTCTGGTCTCCTTACATGGTTTCATGAGGACAGTATTGAAAATAGACTTGGAAGACATATTAGCACTTATCAGAGCCTTTTATCCTTCACAAACTAAGAAGAATTGAAAAAGTATTACAAATTAAATTGAAAAAAAGAAGGGAAAGAATAGGATCTGAAAGAAGAATTTTTAATTGTATATTGAGAATAATTCTGGTTAATATTCTACTTCATGAGATTCAAGAACTGACCAAGTGAATGGGAAAAATCTCTGTACTGTAACAGCAGTAGCAGCAGCCAGCAAATAACATTTACTGAGAACTAATAACTTACCGTGTTCTGTTTTATATACATCCTTTCATTTAATCCTTACCGAACAGACCCATGAGGTAGTTACCATTATCCCCATTTTAAACAGTGCTGAGGAGGCTGGAGCCTCACGCCCTGGTTTGGTTTAGACTAGACCACAGGGGACACAGTTTGTTCTATGGAGTAAAGTCTTTTCTGGGGCTTTAAGAGATGGAGCTCATCCTTCTCTGAGCACTTACTACATGCCAAGCACAAGCTAAACAGTTTACAAGCATTATTTTGTCTAATTCTTAGATCAACATTTAAGACAAGTATTATTATCCTTTCTTACAAAGAGAAGAAACAAACGCCCCCAAAGTCTGAGCCTGCCACAGTGCGGGAGGAGAAGGATTAAAGAAGAGGCGGGCATCGATCTGCATTTATTTATATCTTTACTTTCTTTCAATACATTTGTAGTTTTAGGATAGAAGAATTATACAGCTTTTGTTCAACTTTTCCTTATATAGTGATGTTGTAAATGTTATACTCATTTAAATTTCATACTCCATTTGTTTCTCATACATAGAAATATAATTGACTTTTATATGTGGATATAACTATCAAATGCCTTGGCTAAATTCACTTGTTTATTCTTATAAGTTGTCTGTACATTATTTTGGATATTTTAGCTAAATCACATGTTATCTGTGAATGATAAAAATGGAATCATTCCCTCTCAAAAAAAAAAAGAAGAAGAAGAAGACAAGGAGGCGGCTGGGTCCCTGCCTTCTCAGCTTCTCATATCACAGAGGAAAAGGCACAGCAGCCCGAGAATGAGACCTGGTAAGTAAAATCTCACCCTGCACAGCAGCACAGCTTCAAGAGTGCATGTGCCCTCCCTTTCTGCATCTACCCTGGCCAAGTCATGGCCCCTGGGGGTTGCTGGAGCCAGGAGGAGGTGCTCTCAGCATCTGGGGTGAAGCAGAGGCTTGCACCTGGAGGCGCTGGCTCCAGGGAAGGAGCACTTGTGCCTCGACCCCACTTGATCTGCCAGGGCCCTCCTACTTGGCAGGACTCTTGGTCTCAGCAGCCTCAGGCCAGGCCTGTCCTTCTGTGACCCCTCCCCCGGTATCCACCCAGATGCCTCCAGATCCTGCCATGAGGCTGCTGGCTGTGGGTGAGATCTGGTGGCAGGTCCCCTTCCTGTAGAGAGGGACAGCATTGCTACCCCATGTTGTGGGTAGAGAGGGGCTGGGGAGCATGTGGGGCATAGCTCCCAAACCTTTTTATAGAGGAAGGAGGGCCAGGGCGACTTCCCTGGGGCACGCAGCTCTACAGGCTGGGGCCAACCTCCCAGCCCTATTCCCTCCCTCTCCAGCACTCCTTCCCCTGCTTCAGAGAGCTCATCCTACAGCCTTGACTAAGTGCTCACTGTGTGTTGGGCTTAGGGATGCAGATACAGTATAAATCCTAGCTCCTAGGTTCCAGAAGTAGATGGAAAACAAGACCCACCCACAAACAAGTCCATGCAGCATACATCTATACACAGGCACGACGGTAGGCAAGTGGTGGACTGTATGACATAGGCCGGGTTCACAAAAAGGACGGACGGGGTGGGGGGGAAGCTCCCTTAAAGGCCCTTGGAGGGTCTGGAAGGACTAAGATTGAGAATGGAAGGAAGATAAGAGGGCACTTTGGGGAGGGGCACCAGCACGGGCACAGGTGAGGACAGAGGCTAAGCTGGCCTTGGTGAAGGCCTGGCACATGCGAACGGTGGCCCTGAGCGCTGGGTGGGCTGGGACCACCAAAGGTGCCAGGTGCAGCCTTCCTGCGCTGGCTGACTCAGTCCTGCAGTCCCGTTTCCCTGACAATACGGTAAATACAGGGCCTGTAAATCCATTTGCAAACATCCACTCTTCTGGTGCCTTCTCCCTTCCAAGTCAACAAGCCCAAAGCCATCCTGTGGAGCGTGAACATGGCAGTGCCAAGAACTATGGAGCCGGCTGCAGGCGTGAGGACAGGCTTCCCAGACAGAAGCTGGCTCCTGCTCCTGAGCACCTCCCTCCAGAGAGCCCAGGCCTTTCTCAGCCTAAACAGGTTGCAAGTGAGGAACATACAGATGCCCCAGCGGCTTCCTGCAGCATAAAAATGCCAAGGCCACAAAGGGCGCTTCATCTTTGTCAAGAGGGACCTCCCCACTAGGAGAAATGTGGAGGCCATCCATGATGGGAGTGTTTTTGAAGAGGGTGACCCCCAGGGGGCAAGGAAGAGGCTGCTGAAGGGAGAAAGACACCCAGCAAGGGATGGGCAATAGGAGGTACAGGGAAGGATGCTGGACCAGGCATCACCAGGACGAGGCAAGCCCTGTCACCTCTGAGCCTCTGATTCTCATCTGCAAAGTAGGAGACCTTCTCCCTGCCCTGACCTTGCACAGAAGCTGAGTGCAGTGGAAAGGAATTGCAAGATTAAGCTCTGCTCTCCTCCCCAATAAGAGTCAGTCTTCTTGGATAAGTGGGCCCCTGGAGAGGGTTTAGCTCTTGGTATTCAAAGTGTGGTCTACGGACCAGAAGCATCAGCATCCCCTGAGAGCTTGTCAGAAATTCTGACTCTTGGGCCCCACCCCAGACTTTCTGAATTGGAATCTGCATTTTTTAACAAGATCCTCGGGTGATTCATGGCCACAGTAACATTTGAGAAGTATTGTCCTAGTTCATGGAATCCAACTCCTTCCTGTTACCAGTGAAGTAACTGAGGTCCAGTGGGAATAAGTCATTTACAGGAGTTCACACAGTTAATAAGTGGTAGACACAGGCCCAAGTAGCGGTATGCTACAAAGGAAGAATCACTTGGGAGTGTAACTCCGTGGCAGAGCGTTTGATTGCACAAAGGAAGAATCACAGGCCCTGAAATCCAAGCAACCCAGGTTCCATCCTGCCTCTGTAGTAATGCGCTCCATGACCTAGGGAGAAAGCTAACTGATTTCTCTGAACTTTAGTTTTGCCATCTGTAAAATGGGTATGATAATTAGGTACCTTCTAGGATTACAGTGAGGATTAAGATGAAATGACATAACAGGTGCCTTGCACAGCATATGCCTCATGCTTACTGTTCACAAGTTTTGCCTTCTACTATACCACACGACCTCTAAATCCCATACCCCATGACCACTGGACACAAGAATCTCAAAAGACTGCTTTTTCTGCCTCCAACATTGCAGACACAATTGCTGAGCTAAGAAAAAGGAAAAGGGCAGGCAGAGGACAGCAAGGCTCTTAAAGTTTAGACAGCCTTATTCTTTAAATTCTGAAAAGTTCCCACTCAAATTCTCTAGCAAAAAGTCAGTCTGCAAACATGACTGGTTAGTACAGTGCATTAGTACAGTTCACAGCCCGTGCTCAGTAAGGTTGGTGGAGGCAGGACTGAAAGGCTCCTCAGGCCCTCACTCTGAGCTTGTGCAAACTTATGTTCCCCATTTTCATGTGCCTGGATCTGGCCATCCTTCCAGGCCCATCCCAAACATCATCTCCTCCAGAAAGTCCAAGACTGATGCCCCTGCTGGAACTGATCTCCCAAATAAAACCCTGACTGCTTTAGCATAACTCACAAGCCCTCCCAGTCTCACATTCTGACCCTCTTTGGCTAGACCAGATGACTTGCACATCCCTGGCACAGGCGCCTCTTGCCTCAAGGCCTTTGCACATGCTGTTCCCTTTGTCTGCAATGCTCTTCCCACAAAGCCCCCTCTTCATTGAATTCCTACCCAGCCTTTATGTCTCAGCCTGTATGTTAACTTAGACATAAATTTCTCCTGCAGGACCAGGACCAGGATGAGGCAAGCAAGTCACCTAAAGCACAAAATTTAAGGAAACTCTGGCTCTCGGGTGCTGCAGACCCCATACTTGTATGACTCAGGGAGAGAGGGTCTCCTAAAATTTTGAGTCCTAGGTGCTTCCTTGGCCTCACCCTGGTCCCCTATCTGTTTCCCTGAATCCTTGGCTATTTTAGAGCACCTGCTCTGTGCCATCTCTCATGATGTCCTCTGCTGAAGAGGACCGTGACTGCTGGTGGCCGATCAGCCCCCTTTGGACTGTAAGCACCAGAGCCAGGGCCACTTCTGTCTCACTGCCCATTCCATTCCCTGAGCCTGACACAGAGCAGGCTTGATTCAGTGTTTGCTGGATGAACATGAACGTCTGATCTCCCTGCTCTGTGCTCTCAAATCTCACTGAAGGCCCCAGTGTCCTAGTACCTATCACCCTCTGCCTTCCACTCCACACAGCTGCCCTCATCCCGCAGGGGCCAGCCTTCACCTTTGTCTGCCCAGTACCCAGCACAGGGCCTGGCAGAGAGGGAGTGCTCATGCACATGTGCTGGGAGGGGTTAGCACTGGAGGACGCTTTCACAGTGGGGCTGCAGGCACCGCATGCTGCTAGGACTGGACCCCGTCTAGACAACTCCAGCAGTGTCCTCACCTCCCCCCTCTCCCTGTCCAGCTCCTCTCCAGCCAGACTGGCCTGTCAGAAACACCGAACTGTCTCCATCCCCCTACTGCTTGGCATTTTGCAACAGTCTTCCAGTTGCTTGAGTCTACACTCCTCAAGCAAGGAATTCAAGGCACTCCATGAGACCCACCTCTCCACACCCCGCTCTGCCACTTCCCGCCAAGTTGCCTTCACCATCACTGGCCAACCCTAAACGACTGGCCCTTTCTGCTCCCTGCCCCACCTTTCTCTGTCTCTCCGTCTCAACACACACCTATGGCATTTCGCACATTGGTACCCTTGCCCCCAGTGATCCCTCTGGCTGGAACACCCTCTCCCCAGGCCTCACTTTAAGACTCCAAGTGGGTACCTTCCCTGGCTTTTACCTTCACCTTTGGGCTCTTGAACATGCTGTTCCCTCTACTTTAATACTCTTCCTGCTGTTCTTCACCTGTCTAATTACTTCTCATCCTTTGGCTGCCCTGAGTCAAATGCCCTTTCCTGGGATCCCACTGCACTGCTCCTGCTCCAGTATGGAAGTAGCTGGTTATTGCGCAGACCTGGCTCCCCACCCTGCCCGCCTGTGCCCCTCCTCATCTACACTGACTCTGTTGAACTGCAATGTGCTGTGAGACCAACCTTCCCTTGTCCTTGATTCCCCAGCACCCGGCAAGGTGGGAGCTCAGGTGCAGGGCCGAACTTCCTGGAATTCACACCACGACCTTTCCCTCCTCCCTCCCAGGAGGTAGATCCTGAGCCATGGCCAGCCATGGTTTAGGGTCCAATTTCCTGAATGCCTTTTGGTGTCTAACAGAGATGCCAAAGAAGAGAAAGACCAGGAGGCCAGGTGATTTATGAGGGAGGTCTTGGCTCTGACAAGGTTTTAGCCCCAGAGATTAGGCAGGCAGGAGCAAAGTTCGCAGCTCCTTCCTGAGGGGTGGTGGGATTTCTCAGGGTATCTGCATCTTGATCCCTCTGGATCGGCACTTACCTCCCAGCTGACTCCAGCTACTCCCCAGCTCTGCATCCTGGGACAGAACCAGGCCACTGGAAGCTTGGGAGGTGGGCAGAAAAGGGAGCCACATCTCCGCGTTGGTCCAGCAGGCTGCTGGACCCACCCTCCTCCTCCCCACTGCCCAGCAGAGGCTTCTGGAGGACAGCAGGAGCCGCAGCACTGACTATGTGACAGGAATGCACACACATCTTGGCTTGTAGTTGGCAACATACAGATGGAGACTAATTTCCCTTTGGATCCCTGGTCCTCCAAGCACCCTTCATCCTGAGAAAGGCTATTTCAAGGCTGCAAGTCCCACAAGCCCTCTCTCCCTCCTAGTGGCCTGCATCTCCAGGATCCCAGGTGGTTAGAATGTGATCATGTCCCTCACTTTACAGACAGGAAAACTGAGGCCCAGAGAGGGAAAGGGACCCACCCAGGGTCCCCCCAGCAGCCTATGAGCAGAGCTGGGACACAGCCGCTGACTCTCCCTGTGGTGCTCCCAAAGACCACACCCCACAGGTCTTCTCAGCACACATGTTCCAGTGGAGGAAGCAAGGTGGGGTGTGGCTGCTGGTGAGGAAAAGAGAAAGATCTGGCCACACCTTCCTGGGGCTGATTTAGAGGCTCTCTAAAGTTCTTCCTACTCTAGAACACTGGAGGACTCACAAAAAGAAGGCAAAGCAAGAATAATCACCTCCATTTTTAAAAACAAGGAATCTAAAGCCTACACAAGTGGCTTGTTCTACACACAATCATTCATTTATTCATTCATTCATCAATTTTTTCTGGTCTATCCTATGTGCGAGGCACTGTTTTAGGTGCTGGGGATAAAGCAGAGACTAAGACAGAAAGGCCTCAGCCCTCACAAAGCCCACAGTCTGGTGAATGACACAGGATACCTAAAAGTAAGCAGATAATGACATCCTGGAAGGGCAGTGTCATGAATTGAAGGTGGCCACAAAGTCTCTGGCATTCCTCCCATCAAGAGGTGGGTCTATGTCCCCACTCCTCCAATGATGGTGGATTCTGTACCTGCTTTGACTAAGATATGAGGTGGGAGTGATGCTGTGCCAGTTTTCTGGCCCAGGACTCAAGAACACTGGCCATTTCCACTTCTTGCCTCTTAGAATACTCACTCTTGGATTCCTGAGCCATCACGTGAAAAGTCCAACTATGCTTCTGGAGACACCATGTGGAGAGCCCCTGAGACTACATGGAGAGGGCGAGCATCCCAGCTGAGCATCTGCAGCTGCACCTGCCTGCTAGAGGGAAGCCTCTAGAACTCTGCACACTGGCCAGCTGCCAGCTGAACCCCCAAGTGATCTCACAGGATGTTACGTGGAGCAGAATGGCCTAGCCACTCCCTGCCCGAACTCTGATTCACCAATCAGGAGTATAATAAAAGGACCATGAAGCCACTAAGTCTGAGATAGTTTGTCATGTGGCAGTAGATAACCCCAGTGATCAAGTGGAAATAAAGCAGAACAAAGGGCTGGAAGGTGCCGGGGGCCTCCTCTCTGAGAACATGACATTTGATTAGAGGCCTTAATAGAGGGCAGGGCCCCCTCGGATGATCCCTAGGAGAGCAGGCCAGGCCAGGGGAGTGGTGAGTGCAAGGGGCCTGGGTTGGGAGACTGGCTCCTTCAAGGAATGGCAAAGCAGCCAGAGAGGCTGGAGTCAGGGGGAGAGAGGTCAGGAATGTGCTGAGGGATGCAGTGGGGTCAGATCGCAGGAGGCCTTGGACACCACAGCACAGGCTCCAGACTTCATGCTAAGCGTGAAGGAAAGAAGCCATGGAAACACTGTGATCTGGATTAATAAGGCTACCTCTGGCTCCTGCAGGAGAAGAAAGTGTGGGGAAACACACACCATCTCAAGGACACTCGCTGGGAGGCTACTGCAACCAACACAGGGGGCTGGGTGAGGGTGGTGGTGATGGGGAGGGTGGCAAGAGGCAGATTTAGAACACAGAGTGAAGTGGAGGACCAGGACCTTCTAATGGTTTGGGTCTGTGGGTGGAGAGGAAGCAAAGGCGGCTCCTGGGTTTCGGCTGAGCCGTTCACTGAGATGAAGCCTTAGGGAGGAACAGGTCGCAAGGTGCAGGAGGGCACTTGAAATCAAGAATTCTTTGATGACTGTGTTAAATTTAAGATGCCTGGTGGACATCCAGGAAAAGCTGCAGAGTAAACAGCTGGCGATACTAGTCTAGAGCTCAGCAGCAGAGATCTAAATTAGGAGTAATTGGCATGTTGCCAGCTAGCACAGACTTAGTGAGTCCTTTCACATCCTGGCCCCAATTCTAAGACCTCTATGTGTACCCATGATATAAATGTCAGCATAAATGGAGTTGCCAATGTGGGATCCAAGGCCACAGAGTTGGACACGATTTCTTGGAGTGTAGACAGAGAAGATCCACCAAGGAGAGGACTAAATGACCAGCAACTGGATTTAACAAGGTGGTGTCAGAGCAGCAGTGAGGATGAAACGGTGACGAGATTGGGTTGAGAAGAAGATGGAAGATAAGTGAACAGACAGTCACTAGTGAGCTCAGCTGTAAGAAGCTGAGAAATAAGGTAGGAGCTGGGGAAGGATGTGGGGTCAAGGGAGTTGTTTCCAGATGGGAGACCCTACAGCATGTGTGCTGAGTGACCAGTAGGGAGTAGGAAGTCCATGCAGGGAGAGAAGGGGTAAGCACAGGAGCAAAAATCCATGCAGAAGGAGAAGGACCTTGTGAACAAGGAACCAAGCAACGAAGCAGGTATAGTTCATCCCCTGGAACAGCCGTACATGGCAGAGCTTCAGATGCTCAGAGAGGAGAGACCACCGGTGACAGTTCTGGCCCCACTATTTAATGGCTGGTTGACTCTGGGTAAGTCCCTGTTTCCTCATCTTAACATGGGGATTAATTATCCCTACCTCACAGGAGGTAGGACTACACTAGCTAACAGTGACTACACTGAGGATTACACTAGCTAACAGTGACTAGCTCAAAGGATGGGTGGCTGTAGCAGCAGTTCATACTGGGGTCCATGATCTCAGAATGCGGGCTCGGGTCGTGTGAACTGCCTTGTCATGCACCAAACCTCTCTGGGTCTGTGCTTTGTGGTTCAGCACCAGCATGGGGTGAGGGTCAAGGGTGGTATTAGCAGACCAGGAGTCAAATCCAGTCTCCCGCCTCCTTGGCGTTCAGCACCCTCTTTGAGGCAGCCCTGGCTCCTGCCATTCCCTACTGTGCACTTTGTACTCTGGCAGCACTGAGCTTCTGCCAGTCTCACACATGCACAAACACACACTGCTGTCATTTGGCTTATATCTCTGGAAATGCTGCCTCTGCTGCTCCACCTGGAATGTCATTCTCCACCTCATATCCTTTATGTAGCAGCTGAGGTTCCCCCTCTGGAGAACCCTTCCTGACTCCCTGTAGTCCCATCAGGGGCCCTTCCTCTGGGCCTAGCACCCGGCACACATCACTCTGTTGGCACACTATGTGCCCCTGGAGGACGGAACAGAGCTCCGACCATCTTTGTAACACCAGGGCCTGGCCCAGTGAGTGTCTGCTGGACCAAACTTTTCCAGGTAGCAGATGAATCAGGGGGCTGGACAGCACTGTCCAGTAGAACTTTCCACAACCACAGAAATGTCCTGTGCCTGTGCTGTCCAATACAGCGACCACTCAACACACGTGTGTGGTTATGGAGCCCTTGAAATGTGCTGGGGCAATTGAGAAACTGAATTTTTATTTTAATTTAGTTTAAATTTAAATAGTCACAGACGGCTAATGAAAGGGTAGAAAGAAGGGGTTGGGAAGAACTGTTATTAAACACTTAGTATGTGCCAGGCTTTTGACAGTTTAACATGTTAATCTTTACAATGATCCTGTGAGATGGGAAATACTATTACTCCCATTTTACAGACAAGGAAATTGAGTCTCAGAGAGAGGCAGTGATTTGCTGTGGTCCCTCAGCTTGAAGACTGCACAGCAGGTTTCTGATTCCCAAATCTCTGGTTCTTCCCACCACATTAGGCTGATCCCACACCACTCCAGAGCCTAGCTCTGGAGGTGCTTTTGTGGAGGACCCCTCCCGACTCCCACGCCTCCCTGTTGCAGGCCTGGCACCACATGGGTCAGGCCCACAGTCAGGTCTTAGCTGGGAAGGCGAGTTCCTCAAGCGACGATGCTGCAGCCACTCGCAGACGTCTGGGGCACAGCCTGAATGTGGTGGGGCAGGAGGCCCCTGGCTGCCCACGGGAGGGGCAGGCGGGGCCCAGAGCCTGCCAGCATTCTGCTCCTTGGGTCCCCCTCGCGTGAGCAGCTTTGGGGAGTTCTCTCGGTGCTGTTGTAATTTATTGTTTCTGCTCTAATGATTGCTCCATGTCTGATTATAAATGCCTTCTGGCTTGGGGCCCAGACTCAGAAAATTCCCATGATCTGCTTCCAAAGCTGATGGAGCCACAAATAGGACTCATGTCTCTGTCTCGTCATCGGCCACATTTCCAAGAGAGGAGGATCCAAAGCCAGACGCAGGGCTCTGAGTGGGGATATAAGAGGAGGAATCTGGTGGCCTGGAATTCCAGTAAGAGTCCCAACAAGGAACTCCTGAATCCCAAAGAACCTTCAAGGTGACACTCAAATGAGCCTGCTCCCCTCCTCTCAAAATACAAGGTAGAATCCAAATCAGAAGCAATAGATGATACAGTTACAGTGAAAGGGGCCTCCAAAGAACACAGCCCAGCCCTGCCAATGCCTTTTCTTTATCCACCTGGCAAATTCCCACTCATCCTTTAGGAGGCAGCTTTGGTGTCACCTTCTGCAAGAAGCCTGCTCTGACACTCCCATCCCCCGCTGCAGATAGGTAGGTTGTCTCTGCTCCCTATAAATCTCTTCTAGCACTGCGCAGGATAACAATAATTACACCTACTATTAATATTTATTGAGGGTCTCCTCTTTGCCGGGGGCTGCGTACCTTATCTAATCTGTGTACCTTATCTATCCGCCCATCCCTGGGAGGGAGGCACTATCATTATCCACATTTGACAGAGGAGGGAACAACAAAAGCTCAGAGAGGTTAAATGACTTGTCTCAGGTCAAACAGCTATCAATTAATGAAGGTGGACTTGAATTCAGAAGATTCCAACTCAAAACGTAAGATTTACCCCTTGTGTGCACACCTGTCATCATGGTACTGCAAGAGGTCATTTCATCTCTTGCTTCACTGGAGTAGAGCTTTTGGGGGCAGCAGGCAGGTCTGACCCCAACAAGGTGGGTGCTCAGGAAATGACCACTGAGCTAACTTCACGTGAAGAAAGTCCTACTGCACAAAGTAGGTAATAAAATTAGGACAGTCACTTATTACTGGCAGGATTTTTAAGTGGACTCAAAAAAGCAGTGGGCAGATGCTTGAATGAGCAAGTAAGATAGGATGGCAGAAACAAATGCTACATCTCAACAGGGACTGAAAGACCTGAGTTTTCTGGGTTAGTCCTAATTTTAAATACCATATCTCATTAGTCTCTTATGGCACTTGAATGGCCTAGAAATCCCAATATTTAGATATCCAAACTATATCTCTTAAATGATATCTCATACCCAAAAGAGGCATCCCAAAGGTCCCACTATGTTTTGTAGTTTGGGATTCAGAAAATAAAGCTATGAAAAAAAGAGCATTGACTTTGGAGGCAGGCAAACCCATGATTAAATTCTAATTTTGTTGCTCATTAACTGTGCAATTTTGGACAAACTGTTTTCCTTCTCTGAGCCTCAAATGTAAAAATAGGGCTAAGGGCTGCTGCCTTGCAGGGTTGTTAAGAGTAGTAAACAGGAGAACATATGGGAAAAGTTCCCAGAATGGCACCGGGCACACAGTAGGGGCTCAGGAACTTTGAGGTTTCTCCCTTGTTCTCAGCCTAGGTCAGAGAAGAAAGCCATTCTTAGCGACAGACTCAGCTGAATGCAGAGGATGCGATGCACTGGTAGACCAATGATCAAAGAGAAAAGATTGGCTTACTTGGGGCTGAGATCATGGATTGGATGCTTTATCATTAACAGACTCACCAAGAGTGTGGATCAAATAATAGGCTGCCCTAAGAGCAGCCGTCTACTAGGGCAGAGGGAGAGAGATGGGTAAAATCCTGCCAGCCTCTCAGCTAGGAGCTCAGAGCATGTTGGAGTGGAAAAACAACAGGGGAGGAGGGGACCCAGCAGGTTGAGGGCAAAGGACAGTCAGACCATGAGGATCCCAGGCCTGGAGGCAGCAGAGGAGGTATGTGGAGGAGCTGAGTTTTAAGGAATGGGCAGAACTTGCATGAAAGGTTTAGCTCTAGTTACAGAGGGGCCCCACATGGACAAAGGAGAAGGCATGAAAAAAGATAAGAAATTTTAGGCTGGGGGCAGTGGCTCATGCCTGTAATCTTAGCACTTTGGGAGGCTGAAGAGGGAGGATCACTTGAGGTCAGGAGTTCGAGACCAGCCTGAGCAACAGCGAGACCCCGTCTCTACCAAAAATAGAAAAAATTAGCCAGGCATGGTGGAACACGCCTGTAGTCCCAGCTACTTGGGAGGCTGAGTCAGGAGGATCCCTTGAGCCCAGGAGTTTGAGGCTGCTGTGGGCGAGGCTGACATCACAGCCAAGTCTGGCAGCCAAGTGAGGCTGACATCACTTGGGCAACAGAGTGAGACTCTGTCTCAAAAAAAAAAAAAAAGGGAATTTTAAAAATTAGATTGCCATTATATTTTATTTTATTTTTTTAAGAGACAAGGTTTCACTCTGTCACCCAGACTGGAGTACACAATATACCTTATTTTTTTTCTTTAAGAGATGGGGTCTTACTATGTTGCCTAGGCTAGTCTCAAACTTCTGGCCTCAAGCAATCCTCTTGCCTCAGCCTCCGAAGTCTCTGGGATTACAAGTGTGAGCCACCTTACCCAGCACCATTGTATTTTAAACTTGGGAGGGAACTTAAAAAACCTACTACGCTCTCCTTGTTGTCAAAGTTGTCCTGATTATGAGCTGTGTGGTCTGGGCCAAGTTAATCATGCAATGCTTCAGTTTTCTCATCTGTAGAATGATGATGATAACAGTACCTACCACACTGGAACGCTGTGAGGAATAAGTACGTGGACAACATTTACAACATATTGAACAATAAATAAGGATCCTCCTCATCATCACCAGCGTTATCATCACCACCATCACCATCATGATCATCACCATCACCATCACCATCACCATCACCATCATCATCACCATCACCATCACCATCATCATCACCATCACCACCATTGTCATCACCATCATCATCATCACCATCTTTGCCATCACCATCATCATCATTATTACAGACAAGAAAACTGAGGCCGAGAACAGGGAAGAGATTGGTCCAGGCTGACTCACAGAGTTAGAGACAGGTCCCAACACTTTTACATATCTAACATGCACAGGATTTTTAAAAACAAAAACAAGCTTCCTGTCTGTCGTAAGTGAGAGCCCAGGGATCCCTGCTAAGGGGTTAGGGATCATGAGACTGGGCCTCCAGTGTTCACACAAATGTATCTTCTCTCGAGGTCCACCTTTCTGCCTCCTGCCCTGCTGGTGCCATCTGTCCTTTAGCTAGGCTGTCACCATCTGCAGTCGATGACAGAGAGTAGCATTCCAAACTCAGATACCCAGGGGGAGGAATCAAATGCCCCCGATTTGGTGAAGGGTTGGGGGGTGCACATCTGTCATGACTTCCTTGTGCCAAGAGGAAACGGGAAAAACTTCTGGCTCCCCACCCCAATCCCACAGCGGTCTCCAACAATATTACCCTTCTCCAGTTCTACTACTCATGATATATTTTGCCAGCCACAAATGGGGCTAGATTACATACTGTAGCCACCAAACCTCAGGCACAGGCCCACAGAACAAGGCTTGAGGGAAATTAGGTGAGACCAAAGGGAACCCAGGCCTGGAAGAGACTAGAAAACAAACAGAAAGGGATGTATGGTCAATTCTCAGGACCCTTCTCTCTTGGAGCTGTTCTATGCGTGAGTGGGGTTCAAGGCTGCAGGAGAGGAGAGGGCAGAGAAGGTGGGACCAATCAAGAGAGAGCAGACTCAGGATTAAAGAGTCAAAACACCTCTGGTCATTTTAGTCCCAGCTCTGTCTGTCTCTGGAATATGGGTGTGGTGGGCAGTGGTGGAAGGCACCTGCTCCAACCTGTCTTCTTTTTGGAAGCACTGGGCACTTGGAAAAGACACATCTCTCCCCTGCTTTGAGAAATATTGTGCATTCTATGACTTTAGCTTACTAACAGCTAGGGGAACCCAGAGGAATTCTGCTGTCTGGGATTGAGGTTGGGGAAGGGAGTAGAGGGATCTCACATCTTCCTTTCACTGGAATCCTGTGTCCCTATCTGTAAAATGATGCAGTTGGACTGGACTCAGTGCAACTTAAGCAGGAAGCACACAGATTTGAGACCTGTGGGTGAAGATAATACACACATCTGGAGAGAAGGTCCTGGCTGAGTGCCAGGGGGATGGCGTTTCTTCTAGAAGGAGGGATCTGAGATGGCTTCTTGGAAGAAGTAGGATAAGAGGTTGATTTTAATGGATTCCAAATCCCACAGATAGAAAAGTAAGAGTGTGTGCATAAGACAGAGAAAGAGAGAGACAGAGAAACAGACAGAGACAGGCAGACAGACACAGGGTGTTAGTTAGGAGGAAGAAACAGTTTAGAGAAAGATCTGGAGGCAGGAAAGAGCTTTCCAGCCTTAGATGCCTGGGATAAAAATGTTCAGGAAGAGAACAGGATGACTGAGATCACACTGTGAGGAGACGTGAGTTCCTAAAGACCCCCAGGATTCTCTAATTATTGTTGATTAATCAATTCCACTTTGGATAGGGTTTGGAGGCAGAAAGAGAAGGCAGAGAGTTTTCTGGAGTCAAAATCCAATCAAACCCAACCTGACAATGAAGAGAAGACACTCGGTGAGCAGCCTGGTGCATGCAGACAAGGATATGGGGTGGATGTTGGGATTTTATTTAGAGAAGCTCCATTTAAAAATTCTGTTATTATGAAATGGTAAGAAAAGATTTTAAATGATAGTAGTAGTAGTAGTAGTAGTAATAAAATAAGATAGCAATCAATAGTGACAATGAGGGCTTACGGTTGTGCAGGATTGCTATTTGCCAGGTGCTGTGTTCTACGTTCTGTCTCGAGTCTCTCCTTAATCCTCTCAACAGCCCTATGAAACAGGGACTCCTGAGATCCCCTTTACAGATCAAAATCACAGTGGCTCTGAGGGGTGAAGTCACTCGCCCAAAGTCACCCAGCTGGTAAGAAGCTGGGCTGGGAGTCTAACTCCGGCATTAACCAAGAGGCCATTTCAGTGTCACTGTTACAGATGGGAAAACTGAAGCCCCAAGAGGACAAGTGGCTTACTCAAGATCACATGGTGGTATGTCTCCTTTCAAAGTCCTTCATTCAAACGTCTACTCCAGGCTTTCTCAGTATCAGACCCTGCCCTAGCTCAGACCTTTGGCACCTGCCTTCTGGACTATTCCACAGCCTCCTCACTGGCCTTCCTGCCTTCAGCCCCTCCTCTCTAGCCCATCACCCACACTGCACCCAGAGTGGTCCTTCTGACATCCAAGCAAAGGTCAAAACCTTGTGGGACTTCTGATGCCCCAGGAAAAAAACTCTGTCATTGAGGGCCCTTCACTATCTGGCCCCGACCTAATTTTCCTGCCTTTTGTCCCACACCATCCCTGATGTACCCTTTATTCCAGAACATCAGGCTTCTCCCTGGCCCAAATCAGCATGCGGTTTCCCACAGGGACTCTGCTCGCACCAGTCGCTCCTGTTTACAATGCCCTTAGACCTCTTTTCTACCCTATAAATTCTGACTCTTTAAGACATAGCCTCACCAAACACCCCCAGGCCCCCAGGTAGAATGAATGATGCTTGCTTGCACCCAGCACCCGGCGGGACTCTAGTGCAGCAGCATCACTCTCTTTGTCTCACAGGTAGCCTGGTAGTTACCTGTCTCCCCTATCAGATTGTGAGCATCTCAAAAACAAGCAACTGTGACAATGACAATGAGAAAAAGGGTGATGGAATTTATTGGGGGTATACTATGGACAGTCACTATTATTATCTCATTTGATACTTGAGAAAACTTAAGTGCAGAGACAGAAGGACCTGCCCAGGTCCGAGCACTCTGGAGAGGACCAAGCTGGGGCTGGTGGAAAGGCCACGTGCCTAACCACCCTGTCCCCTCTGCCTCCCAGAGTGCTTTGGACATGGTGGGCTGTCACTACATGTTGCCTCTCATGAACTGAAGAGCAGCTGCCACAGTGCCAGGACACGGCAGGCTTCCTGAGCCCCACTGCAGCACTCTGTCCCCATCTGCCAGGCAGGCTTCCTGGGCAGGACCCTGCTGCCCAGCTGTGAACCAAATCATCTCCCAAAGTCCAACACGGACAGCAAGACCAAGGGACAGAGGCAGGAATAAAAACAGACAGGCTTCAGTCAGAGAGAAATAAAGCAAGCAGCGTGGGGGGGAATTTGGGGGTATGGCAGCCCAGGAATTTGGAAGGGAAAGTGGCCATGATGGCATATTTTCCAGCAGTGAAAAACATTAAGACCCACTTTAAAAATGTAGTTCTCACCACAGCTATTCCTGGACTCCAGCCCAGAAGAGCAGTCGGGTATATGAATGGCACTCTCCGCCCACACTTACCCACTCCTGGCTGTCTGTTGTCTCTGTCCCAAGGCATGTTGTGCTCAGTAAGCCTCCTTCATGCAGCCTTCCCAGACTCACCCCTCCTCCCTGCTCACTGTTGCCCCTCAGTGGCAGAGAATACCAGAGAAGGGCAAGACCCCTGAGACTTTCACCCTGCTCACCCTTGACCTAACTCAGAGAGACTGACGAGAGGAGAGAGGACCTATTCAAGGTCCCAGAACCTCAGTGGCAGAGCCAGGATGAACACCAAGGTCTTTAGGGTAGAAGTCCCCAAGCTTCCGCCAGCCACACCGTGTCTCATTACCCCCCCACCTGACCCCACCCTAATAAATGCACACACACACAGTGTGCACAGATGAATATGCACACAGACACGTGGGCATGTAAACACAAACATGCACGTACACACATGGAGATGCGATGCCTTCACACGCACACATACTCCTGTGCACACACATACACAGGTGTGTGTACACTTACACACATAAATGCAGCCTGGTGCAGGAAGAACTGAACTTTATCAAGAGCCAGGAAACCTGAGTTCCAATTTAGCTGGGCACTGACTGGCTGCGTGAACCTGGCCACGTCATTTCACAGCTCCAGTTCTCCCACTTACAAACCAGGCTGGGAATCCTTGCCTACCTCCCCAGGCTGTTGTGAGGCTGAAGGGAGAGAAGGCATGAGAAGGTGCTAACAAACTGTGCTGTGCTGACCTGCCTCCATCTCCCAAGAGCTGATGGTTTGGCAGCTCTGCAGCCCAGCTACTTGTATCTGAGTCCCTTATCTGCCACACACCACCTGTGTGACCTGGGCGGGTAACTTCACCCCTCTGTGCCTCAGTTTCCTCATCTGTAAAGTAGGGATAATCATAGAACTTGCCCAGTAGGTTTTAGTGTGAGGATTAAATGAATTAACAGTTGTGAAGTTCTTAGAACAATGCCTGGACTAGTATAAGTGCCCAATAAATGTTAGTCAATAGAATACCATTGTCAAATTAATACGTATTACCTTTGCTTTGCCAGGTACAACACAGGAGCTCAGTAAATGTTTGTCTAATGAATGAACAAACACTATCTGGAAGGAGGATGATGCAATCAGATTTACTCCCTCCTGGTACTAGAGAACTTGTCTGAAATGGCTTCTTCTCCCTTCTTTGTTCTCATACTCCCTTATACACCCGGGACATCAAGAACCCCTGCTGTTCCATTCAGGTTGTCATATTCTCCACCCACAGGTGAGCAAAAGCCTCCTGCTCTCTTTGGAGAATAACAGGGTAGTTCCTTGGCCATCAGCCCAGAGCACCGGAGCACTTCAGAGCATAGCAGGGTCAGGAATGGGAGGGGCTGGAAGGGGCTGGGGTGGGGTGAAGGACCTGAGCGGGGGAGGCAGTGGCTCCATTGCTGTGGTATTTACACATCTGTAGCGTCCTGCTCCAGCAATCTGCAAGCACTACTCTGTGTTGTTCCTCTGCATGAATCAAGGAGCTGGGGCTGCGGTTATGATGACACTCCCGGAAGGACATCCCTTGCCACCCACCTAGTGCCCTCCAGCTCAGGATATCTCCAGGATCCCAGGCTTGGATCAAAATGATGACAACGAGGACAACAACAATAACGTTAATGATAATAATTGCTAACACTTAAATTGCATATTTATTAGGTGTCAGACACTGCATTAAGCTTTTTATGCATATTAACTTATTTGATGCTTATAACAACCCAGGAGGCAGATACTGTTATTACACTTATTTTACAAATGAATTAATGGAACATGGCACATGCTTACTGTTTAATAAATGTTAGTTTTCTTCTCTCAGTTTCAGAAAGAAATTTCACATGTGGTTGAAAGATATCTATGTTGCCCCACAGGTAAACTCTAAAATGTAATTACTATCAAGTTATAAAGTATTTATTGAGTGCCTAATTTCTATTATTACAAGTCATTATTACAGACTCTCAGCCTTCATGGAGAAAGGAAGTTAAAAAAAAAGCACAAATAATTTCAAGCAAAAAGCAAATGCAAATTCATTTCTGTTGGTTCTAGATCATATTGCAGGATCTTAGTTCTGTAAGGATCCTAGAAATCAGAGCCCAATTCTTTATTACAGATGGGGAAACTGAGGCCCAGAGGACAGAGTCACATATTAAGATATTGGCAGAGACCCCCCCACCCCCGGGCTGGAACTTAGGTCTCTTGACTCTAGCCTGGTGTGTTGCCACCCATAAGGCATGCACATTTGCATCCTCTGTCTCAGGAAAGAAATTACACAATGTAGAAGATTTCACTGTCTCTCTCCTTTCCAACTATACATGAGCTGCATCAAGGAAACACACACACACACACACACACACACACAGAACACAATGGAAGGAAATATCAGCTCCAATCTATGAGCGAGGCCATCAAATGGAATTTACTGGAAATCAGCCATCAGCATTTACCATACACCTACTGCCTGCCAGGCCCCATGCTTGTTGCTTTACACACATTATCTCTTCTAATCAATCCTGATAATGGTCATGTGAGGGTCAGTCAGACACTCAACTAGCAACTTCTGCAATCTGATACACACTATGCACTGCTGTGTGCAATAACTGGGGCCAGGTGCCATCAAGGCTGGCTTCCCAGACCTGGGACTTGTAAAAGCCTTAAAGAAGGAAGCTACCTGGGGAATAAGGGATGGCACTGCAGGACACAGGAGCACATGAGCCCAGGAATGGAGGGGCCACAGCACATGGAATTCCTAAGGGTGTGTGGGAGGGGAGGGGGGAAATGGCAGGTAGATCAGATGCAGCTGGGTTTCCTGGGATGAGAGCAACCTTAGCACTGAATAGTGGGCACTCCGGATAGTGGGTCTCAAGAAATATTTGTTGAGTGAATGAATAAATGCATGAATTAAGAGCCAGTGGAGGAAGAAGTAAAGACCTACAGAAGAAAAAGAAATAACCAATAGGAAGTCCTTCAGGAAACAGAAGCCAAGACAGAGTCCAAGGTGCAAGCGATTTACTGGGAGTAACGCTTGTGCAAGGTAGAGGGGAGAGGAAGCACGAGCAGGCAAGACAAACCTTCAGGCCAGGCATGGTGAAGAGAGAGGGTGGAGGAAGGGAGGAGGACCAGGCAGGAAGAGCTGCAGACTGAAGCCCTCCGAGAAAATCTCAGCAGGCCCAAGAAGCACCAGTGCAAAGATCGCCCACAGGGGACTCTGGGGAGAAATGGCTCCGCTTGGTTGACAGTTAGGAGTCCGCCAATTCTCTGCACTCCCTGGCATCAGGCTCTGAAGGCAGGTATGAGTGGTGTTCAGCCACGGCTACCACAGTAGGAGATGTGATGAGCAGGCTGATTCGGGAACTCTGAGAAGGAAATACCCAACATCTCAGGGGAGCCTTGGAGGTTGAGAAGGAACTCATCGGCTAGAAAAACGGGGGCTAGAATTCTTGGAGCAGGGAACAGCCCCCCAAAGGCACTGATGTGGGAACAAGTCTGACTTGTGCAGCAATACAAAGTTTCTGGAGCTTAGGAAGGGCTTGAAGTTGGGGGTGGGTGGGAAACAGATTGCAGAGGGCCGTGTGGGCTATGGGATGGATTCATACTTCACAGCGCAAGCAATGGGGAACCTCCGAAAGGCAGGGCTGTGTGTGTGTTTCTGTCTGAGATCTTTGTAGCAGCACTTGCAGTGAACTAAAGGGCAGGAGGCAGGGAAGTGACAGAGAGACGACATGCCTCCTGGGTACACCTCAGATGGGACAGGAATGTAGCAGTAGCTCTGAAACTGATCTGAGAGAAAGAGGCTTCAGGAAGGATTTTACCAGGCCCAACAAACATTTTCATGCCCTCTGCCTATGCTACAGACCTTAAAGCTTTACTAACCTGCTCTTACAGCTTTTATTTTTTTCAATATAATAACACAATTTACATACAATATATGCACCCTTTTTAGTGTATAGTTCTGCAGGTTCTGACAAACACATAGTCATGTAACCCCCTAAAGTAATATATAGATCAGTTTCAACACCCCAAAGAATTCCCGTGTCCCTTTGTAGTAAACCCTCCTCCCCTCTCTAGCCCCTGACAACCACTAACGTTTTCTGTCTCTATAGTTTTTCCTTTTCCAGAATGTCATATAAATGAATCACACAGTTTATAGTTTTTGAGTCTGACTTCTTTTCACTTAGCATTATGCATTTGAGATTCATCAATGTCGCTGTATCAGGAGTTCCCTCCTTTTTACTGCTGAGCAATATTCCATTATTTGGATATGCCACACTGTGTTTATCAATTCCCCAGTTTAGGAACATTTGGGTTGGTTCCAATTTGGGGTGATTAGAAATAAAGCCACTATAAACATTTGTGTACAGGTTTCTGTGTGAACATAGGCTTTGATTTCACTTGGGTAAATATCTGCAGGTGGGATTTCTGGGTGTGGTAAGTGTATGTACAACTTCATACAAACTGCAAAACTGTTTTACAGAGTGGTTGTACCATTGTGCATTCCCAGGAGCAACGTATGCGATTTGTAGTTTGTTTGCTCCATAATCTCTTCAACACTTGGTATTACCAGTTTTAATTGTAGCCATTGGAATTGTATGGAGCAGTATCCCACTGTAATTTTAATTTGCATTTTCCTAATGACTAAATATGTTAAGTATTTTTATTGTGCTTATTTTTCATCTGTATATCTTCTTTTGAGAAATGTTCAAATCTTTTGCTTTTTTTATTGTTTGTTTTCTTATCATTTAGTTTTGAGCATTCTTTCCTTATATATTCTTTATATATTCTGGATCCAAGTTCTTTATCAGACATGTAATTTGCCTTGTTCCTGATCTTAAGGGAAAGTATTCAATTTTCACCATTATGTATGATGTTAGTTGCAGGATTTTTGTAAAGGTTCTTTATCAGATAAACAAAGTTCACTTCTAGTCCTGGTTTATGGAGAGTTTTTATCATGAACAATATTGAATTTTGTCAAAAGATTTTTCTGCATCTAATGAGATGATCATATGGGTTTTTCTTCTTTAGTCTGTTGATTTAGTGAATTATATTGACTGATTTTTTTGAACATTAAACCAGTCTTGTATTCCCAGGATAATTCCTGGGTTATAATGTATTATCCTTTTTATATTTTGTTGGATTTGAATGGCTAACAATTTTGTTGAGACTTTTTGCATCCATGTTCATGCCACAAGGGGTACTGGTCTATATTTTCCTTTTCTTGTAATGTCTTGGTCTTGTTTTGGTGTCAGGGTAATGCTGGCCTCATAAAGTCGGGAACTAAGTTAGGAAATGTTTCCTCCTCTACCCTCTCAAAACTTTGTATTTTCTCTTTTCACTACTCTTTGTAGTCTCTTTCATCTGAGTTATCAGCTTTGCTAATTCAATTCACTTCAGAGACTCAGTTGTGCTATACACAACAGCCCAAGGGGATGGAAAAAGATAAAACTAGATTTTTCTCCATAAGGAGGTAAAGAGAAACAGTAATAATGGGTACCACTTATTGAGTACCTGTTCTCTTCCATGCATTTTACTAACATTAACCCCAAATCCTTGCTGCAACCCTGTCATGCCAGTTTTAAGGATTTTAAGGATGAGAAAATTGAGGCTTGGAAGAGTAAAGTAACCTGTCTAAAGCCACACAACTCTCAAAAGGAAGAGCAGTGGTTTGAAGCTTATGTTCTTCCCACTTTATTTTGTCATCTCTACTAATATTTTTGAGCACCTACTAAGTGCCAGCCATTTTTAATGCTTTATTTTTGTCACTGTTCATCCCTGTGACTTTGTGAGGTGTGTGTTACTTTCCCCATGTTAACAGTAAGGAAATTAAGATTCAGAAAGGCCAAGGGCCTGGTCTCAGGTCAGCCAATGCTGTTAGACCCAAACATCCAGGAGTGACAGGGGCAGGAGGTAATCAGCATAATGACATCATTAACACATACATATATAACTATACACAAAGCAGCTTTGCAGAGTGCTGTAACAGAGGGTCTGAAAGCAAGGGAGGGATTAATTATGCATTCCCTGTGCATTTGGGCACTCCTGGAAATTGCACAGGGAAGAGGGCAAGCAGCAAGACCAGAAGAGAAGGCTGGAGGAACTGGGGTGTCAACCGAGTTAAAAGTCTCTATAAACAGCAAAAGGTGGACACGGCCCATAGAGCAAAGGAAAGCCAAAACAGACAGGTCATGCAGCTGGCTTTTCCAGCGTCATGACACTGATGCTAAGCAGGGCCAACGTGCACTAACACAGGAATAGCTCACACCTGCAGGTCACTTTCCTTCCAATGTGTCGTCTCCAGATCCTCACGGGGTGGCCGTTTGTTATCCACATGTTATAGGTGAGGAAACCGAGGCTCAGCCGGATGAACTGCTTGCTGGTAACTATACTCAACCTACCGGAAACACCAGGCCCGGACCTGACTCCTAGACCAGACTCCTTAGACAGAAAGGCAAACCATGGAGCAGACCCAGTGTCATGGATGCGAAGGCAGATATACACCCCAAAAGGCTCTGGGACTTTGGTGACATGGGCTGTTAAAGCCATGGCAACAAAAATTCTGGAATTTGGGAGCCATGTGCTTTGGAATCTTGAAGTCAAAAGTTCTGAAATCCTAATGACACAGGCTCTAAAATATTGGGGCCAAAGACTTTTAAATAGTGATGATGGGCACTGGGACAGTGGGGACAAAGTGACTCCGGCACGCATGTGGGGCAAAGGTGCTATTATCCTTAGAGCACTTCCTGGGTGATGGCTTGCCAGGGACATCCTTTAGGGGGAGCAGACAGACCACTAAAGGCCAATAAGCAAAATGGCTTTGCAAAAGGTAAAAGGGGTCTAGTCAAACATTAAACTACCCAATCAGTCCAAACTGTCACCTCAGACAACCTGCTGTGCCTGGAGCACCTGGTGGTAAATACACCTCTCTCAGGCCATTAACTTTCTACCTCCTGATGCTCTGGCCAAAGGGCCAGAGACAGAAGTTGGGGGTAGAGTACACCCTTCAGATTTAAACCCAAATGTGTAGACCTCCTTGCTTCTTCTCTCCACCCCTTGGATTTAAAAAAACCACCACATTTTCATTTTCAGGAGAGTGAGAGAGAGGAAGTCCCCCTCCAAGACCTCACCCCAAATTCTTTTCTTTGTACTTCATTTGTTGGGAAGAGGAATGCAAACTTCTTACCATTCCATAAGCTTTTAAGACCCTCCCAAGTGACAGAACAAGATGACCTTTCTCGCTCCTTAATCTCTGTATTCCTCTCTCAAAATTCCAAGATGTTTCCCTTCCTCTTGGGTACTTACACTCGCCACTGCTCTGCCCTGAATCACCTCCTGTCAGTGGGCCCCAGCTCCTCCAGCCAAGCCTCCTCATCACCCCTGTTACCCCAACCTCCTCCTTCTGTCCCTAAGTCCCCAGCTCCCATGACTTTGCTAAGCACTTGATATGCAGTTTTTCTTTTTGTTTTGTTTTGTTTTGTTTTTTTGAGACAGTCTCACTCTGTCGCCCAGGGTAGAGTGCAGTGGCATCATCACAGCTCACTGTAAACTCAAACTCCTGGGCTCAGGCGATCCTCCTGCCTCAGCCTCCGGAGTAGCCAGGACTACAGGTGCATACCACCACACCTGGCTAATTTTTTCTATTTTTGGTAGGGACAGGTCTCACTCTTGCTCAGGCTGGTCTTGAACTCCTGAGGTCAAGCAAGGCTCCCGCCTCGGCCTCCCAGAGTGCTAGAATTACAAGCCACCACGCCTGGCCAGGATGTGTAGTTTTTCATGACATCCTCATGACAAATCCACAAGGCTAACATACTACTATTGACCATATTTTATAAGTGAGAAAGCTGAGGTTCAGGGAGGTTACGTGACTAACATAAGGACACATGGGTTGTCAGAGCTGAGTTCAAATAATAATTTCAATACTATTACTAATAATAATTGTAAAAACTGCTAATAGATAATGTTAAGAGTCATTGTAATTAATGTTAATAGAATACTTACTATGGGCCAGTCATTATTCTAAGTGCTTTTTACCTATTTCCTCATTTACTCAAAGCAATCCTTGAAAGCAGTATGATTATCATTATTCTCACTTTACAAATAAGGAAACTGAGGCCCAGAGGGCTAAGGAAACTGTCCAAGGTCTCAAAGGTCTGTTTGGCTCTGAAGCCTCCCTTCCCTGTCCAACTCTGCTGGCCTCTCCCCATCAGTCCACTCTGATTATACTTTCTAGGTGATGGTTCCTCAGATCTGTGTCCCCACGGTCCCAGAAACTTTTTAGAGGAAACAATGAAATATTATGAGAAAAAGTCCCCCAAAATCAAGACACGACTTTTCAGATTTCATTCATTCATTCATTCACTCATTTACAAAATGCACGTTGGCTAGGTGCAGAGGCTCATGCCTGTAATCCCCGCACTTTGGGAGGCTGAGACGGGAGGATCACTTGAGGTCAGAAGTTTAAGACCAGCCTGGGCAGCATAGTGAGATCCCGTCTCTACAAAAAATAAAAAAATTAGCCAGGTGTGGTGGTGCCCACCTGTAGTCCCAGCTACTCAAGAGGCTGAGGCAGGAGGAGCGCTTCAGCCCTCAAGCTTGAGGTTGTAGTGAGCTATGATCACACCACTGCACTCTAGCCCAGGCAACAGAGCAAGGTCCTATCTTTTAACAATAAAAAAAAAATGCATGTTTATCAAGCTTCTAGAATATGCCAGGCATGGAGCTACATTTTAGTGGGGGAGACAGAAATATAACAACTAGGCAAATAAGTATTATAATTTCAGGAAGTGACAAATCATACAAACTAAAGAAAGAAGAGAAAGGTAAGGAGTTAAGGAGTATGGGCAGTGGAGATCCCTTAAGTCAAATGGGCCCCTTCTCTGTCAAGGACCAGACACACAACGGGCAGGAGAAGAAAGCTCCAGGCAGATGAGGTCAAGTGCAAAGGCCTGAGGCAGAAGTGAGTGTGGTGAGCTGAAAAACTGCAAAGAAGGAATGAGACCAGAGGAGGGAACGCCAAGGAGACGGTGAAGCTGGAGAGGCAGACAGGGAGCAGATCACGAAGGGGCCAGGGTGTGGCTCTGGGTTCTATTCTGTGTGTGATGAGCGGCTTCAGCCAGGCTACCGTGAAAGAGATGGCTGCAGACAAGCAGGCAGGGAGCGTTGAGGTCACCTACAGAGGCTGCCTCGGTCGCCCTCAGCCTCTGCCAATCCACCCATCTTTGCCTCTACCAGAGTGGTAGAAAGATGTACCCCCAAAATCTCAGCCACCAACACCCTGCTGTGTGAACTTGGCATGTCATTCACCCCCTTAGAGTCTCCATTTTTCCATCTGTAAAAGGCAACGGAAAGTCAGCTGACAGTGGTGGGAGGAGCACTGGGGCTCACCTGGGGCCTGAACCCTGGCCCTGGCTCTAGGAGGGAGGGGGCTTCACTTCTGCAGGCACAGTGCTGGCACACAGTAGGCCTTCAATGTGTTTTTATGGACCAACAGGCTCCAAACTGAGAGATCTGGAGGTCACAGGGGCATGGCAGCCCCAGAAGACCTACAGGGCCTGGTAGGCCAGGCTGGACAGATGGGCCAAGGCCTCAGGCACCTCCTCTCCCTTCCTTCCCAGCAGCAAGCCAAGCGGGCAGCAGCAGGCCCACTGGACCAGGGGCAGACAGGCGGGGGCGAGCTGTCGGGCACAGGGAGAAAGGAGGGCATTGTCTGCTGAAACCCAACCAAGGGGCCAGGGCCACAGTGTAGGGGATTCTTTTGGGAGAAACAGACATGCCTTTCTTTCCACCAACTGCTACTAAAACAGCCCGTTGGATCTGATTCTCTCCCATTTCACCCCAAACAAATGATAAATAAATAAACCTCGGTGAGCTCAGAGCGCCGGAGCCAGGATGCTGGCCCGGAGCAGACTGGATGCCGTCCTCCAGGGCCAGGGAGCTGCTGTGCCAGGTGGGCCCGCCTGTGCTCCTGTTGCCAGGCATGTGGGAGAGTCTGCACAGGGCCAGGCTCGGGGCTGGGCTACCATGGCCTGAGGAAGTTACTGCAGATGTGGATGCAGCTGGCTAGGCTGTGCTGTCCTCAACCCAGGGGAATGTGCTAGAGAGGGTGGGGTACCATATCAGAGAAGAAGACAGGGCCTGGCCACAGGGCAGCAGGCTGGGCAGTCCCTGGTGGCTCAGCATCCCCTGGCTTGTTCTGGGGAGACCAACTGCACAATCCCCCCAAATACTCAGTGAGGTGAAGAGCAGTGGTGCACCCTTCTCCCCACTTTATAAACTAGGCAGCGAGTCCCAAAGTGATGTGCCTTGCTCCAGGTCAGAAAGTGAGGTAATCACAGAATGCCAGAGATCTCTTCCAATGTCCTTGTTTCCTAGGCAGTCAAACCAAGGCATGGGGTGATCAAACACATTGCCTGATGCCATAGGGGCTGGGTCTTCTGACCCCTGATTCGCTCAGCATCCTCAGTGCCCTGCCTAGAGAGTGGCCACTCCTATTGTAGGAGCCTTCTCCTGACCCAAGGATGCCTCCCCAGTGTTCACTGAGGATTAGAGAAGTGGACATTGTACCATGTGCCACTGCCAGGCGCCCTGAAGTCTGAGGCCCCCTCCATGGTGTGTTCCCATTCTGCCGCTGGTTCTTTGCAGGGTAAAAGGTTGGGCTCCTACCCTGCTTTCCTTCCTACTTGTCCAAACCCTCTTTCATTGAGGTCCCAGGTACATCTCCTCCTCTAGGAAGCCACCCCTGTTCCTTCTTGCCTCTGCTAATCTAGCCCTCCTTATGGCCTCTGATGTCCATCCTGACAGCTGGGCTCCCCTGAGACCCCAGCAAAGACATCTAGCAGTTTTTAAATAGGGTACAAAGGGCAGCCAAGCCAGCACTGGCCCCAAACTGGAGCATGCCAGGCCGCTTCAGGCCACTGGCTGCTGCTCCCTATATCTGAGATACTTTCTCCTCTTCTTAAGTCAGCTCCTCCTCCTCCTCTAGGGCCCCTTCTCTAACACCCAGGGCCTCAAGCATGCCCCTCTATCTTAGCACCATCACCCACTCCTGGATTCACATTTGCATGCCTGTCTTTCCCACTAGACTGTGCAGAATGCACAGTGCAGAGACCAGGGCCACCACAGGGCTCCCGTGACCTGGGCCCTCCTCCACTCATTCGGTATCTGCCAACCACCAAATGAGTAAGACACACTGCACTCACGTTCATAGAACTGCTCTCCCACGTGACCTTTCTCCTGGAGGACACCATGCCCTCCCCAAGGGCAGGTCCAGTCTCTTTCTCTTCTGGCTCTTCTCGACTATTAGCTCTCACAAAGAAGGCCTGGGTCTCCTCTCGCTCTGTCTCCTATGACAGCCTCATTCTGCTGTGACAGAAGAGGAACTCTGCCTGGCCGACACTTCTGGCCCCAGGTTCTAGCTTAATCCACAGACAACTCAGCACTCCCCTGCCTTCATTCAGGGTTGGGGGAACATTTGCTTTGTTTTAATCTTCTTAGCTCCCGACAGTGCATGATTGAAAAATGCCACAGAGGACCGCCTGACCAGCCCAGGAAAACGGGGCAAGAAGAGCCAGACGTGCAGCACTGGTCCCCACACAGATGGAGCACAGAGGGGCCTGGACCAACTCTGAGTGAGAACCAGCAGCTTTTTGAGAGAAATGAGGACAGCCAAAATTGAACACATACATACGTGCAAAAGCCTAATTCCTTCCTTGGAGCTTTGAAGAGAAAATTTCATAGCTTTTCATGACATCATGTCAAATATTTCCAGGCATCCAAGACAGAGAGTTTGGCCCTAAATACTGTGTATTCAAGTTACACAGTCCTTTGCTCTTAAAATCACAGGGCTCTACCGGACACAGGAAGCTCCCCCCACCCTATCCTTTCCTGAAAGCTCACTCCTGCCCCTTCTCAGACAAAGGAAAACCTCTCCTACTTACAGAGGCCTCCAGGGCAGTGGGATGGCCGGACATAGATGGCCAATGTGGCTCTGGACTCAGGAGAGAATCAGTCTTAGTGACATGCAAGAGACATACAGTCAGGGAACCTGGAACTGACCAGCTCTGGGAACTAAGCGAGTCACTTCACCTCTTTGAGTCTCCCTATGCTCTTAAATAAAATGGAGATAATCAATCAGTTCATGAGCCAGTATCCCAAGGTTGCTATGTGGATTAATGAAGTAAAACGAGTGCTGACCTTTATGTTTGGCTTCAGAAGATACTTAGAATATGTGAGTTTCTTCTTCCTTTACCTAGCCTGGGAGCTGGTGATTGAGTTGGGGCTGAATGCACTCCAGCGCTCCAGTGCTCTCTCCAGCAAATGTCTCAGCCTCTCTCCCAGGTGTTCAAAGGACTTCAGAGAATCAGACAATATGAGCTCCACTCTCTCCCTGGGTGGCAGGCAGTTTCTCCACTTTTGACAGTTCTCATTTTACGAATGGATACAATTTCATTCAAATAAGCGTTTTCCGAGGGCCTACTACGTGCCCAGTTACAGGAGAATTTCGAGCCACAGCTTCAAAGGATTGCAGAGACAAGAGATTCTAAGTAACAAGGAAAGGCCAGTGAGGGTCACAACAGATTGAAACCGTGGTATAGGCGGTCAGTAGGTGACTAGCAACTTGGAGACGAGTGATTGATTCCTGGCAGCTAGAACTGTGGGGTGTGTTCTCTCGATGGACTTCCTCTCCCACCACCTTGCACTCTGACTGCAGTCTCAAAGGGCACAGCTGAACACTCAAGGGCTTTTTCAGGCCTCTATTTGCCCAATCTCCCTCCCTTCCCCTGCAAACTCTCTCAACCGGGTGACATCTGCTGAGGGGTCCCAGCTGCAGCAAGTGCTATCCAGGGCTGCGGCACCGCAGAGAGGGATCAACCTGCAAAGATCACAGTCCAGTGGGGACATCCTGAATAAAGCAGGCAACTGCAAAACAGTCTGACAGGAGCTGAGAAGAGGGTGGGGAAGGGGTGTGGGCACACAAAGGAGGGAATAACTAAAATGGTGCTTGGGGCAGGGAGCTGCTGAGAGCTTTCCAGAGGAGATAACATTGGAGATCCAGGGCAGATAACACCGGAGCTGACACTTGAAGAAGGTTGTGGGGTTGAGCTGCGGTGCGTGTCTGTGTGTGTATCTGTGCATGCATGTGTGTGCATGTCTGTGTGTGCATGTGTGGGTCTGTCTGTGTCTGTGTGTGTTGTGTGTGCATGTATCTGTTTATGTGTGTACATGTATGTCTCTGTGTGTCTGTGTATGCATGTGCATGTCTGTGTGTGCATGTGTGTATGTATGTGCATGTGTCTCTGTGTGTCTGTGCATGTGTGTGTATGTGTACATGTGTGCACCTGTGTGTCTGTGTGTGTGCATGTATGCACACATATGTGTTGGGGGGCATGGATTCCAGCAGAGGGGCCAGCCTGGGCAACGTCACAGAAGCTCTTGGAGGCTGGGCACAACAAGAACACACACTCTCCTTTTGCCTCTCATGTCTCTGGCCACCATGACCCCTGCCTTTTGAGGCTGCTACATCTCCTATCCCTCCTTGGCCCTGAGGACAGCTGTGGTCCCAACTTCTGTCACTGGTCTCTTTCTCTCTGTTCCCATCCCTCCATGCCCACAGCTTCAGCTCTGCCCAGGGGCCCCCGAGTCTCCAACCCTAGACCAGCTCCCACTGCCTGGGGCCCAGCTGCCTGACAGCCTGTCCATTCGGGCCCTTCACATCCACCTCGAGTCCTGCAGGATGGAAACGGAATTCTTTTCTAGCCACAGCTGGCCTCCCCCACCCCCATCCACATATGTCTTCTGTAGCTCATCAGCCACCAAGCCCTAGGGCTTTTTCCTTCCCAATATTTCTCCCATCTCTCCTTTCCTCACAGTTCCTACTGCCTCCGCCTAGGCCTTTTCACTGTCCAGGCTACAATTACAGCTATTAAGTTACAAGTCTGCTCCAAATGCTTCTAGTCATCTCCTCCCCAAGCCCTTTCTCCCCCCACCGCCTCTCCCGAATCCCGCCTCTCCGTTAGGATCCAGTTGTCTATAGCCCAGGCAGGGAGAGTAGTGTAGGCTCTAAGCCACATCTCACTGGCTTTCCCAATGCTCGACTCTGACTTCAACTGCCTGCTCAAAGAACGGCCAGCTCTCCTGAGTCCAACCCCAGGCTTCTCCCCTGCAAGCACAGTCCGTCACTTTGACCCAAGCACACAACCTGATGCCCATTTCTCGATCTCATTGTGCCAAAGTCCACCTGAACCTTCACTGGATTTCCTCCCTCCACCCGGAGTCCCTCAGCTCTGGTCATCCACGTCCTAACCCTCCTCCTAAGGCCCTCATGAAACCCCTCCCACCCCAACTCAGTGGCCCCAGATGTGTCCAGGCCCCCCACCTCCCTCCTGTGCAGGCTGTGGGTCCCTGCTGACTCCGCTCATGTGCTCAGGCCAAGCCTACCAGGCCCAAAGCAGCTCCAGGAGAGGGGACTGGTGGTCTGGCTACCACAGACCTGATCTTAGTCAGGCCTGTGAGGAGCTCTGGGAAGCCTGTATCTACAGAGCTTCTGCCTCAGTTTCCCTGCTAGCACTTAGATGAATCCCTATACTGTGGCCTACCCATTTGGCGCCTGACCACCTGCCCAATCTGGCAGTTTCCTGATGCTGTTTGCTAAACTCCCTGCTATTCAGTAAGAGTAGGGGGCAAGGGGCTCAGGGGTGTTTCTTGGTCAGAACTAGAACCAGGAAAAGCTGCTGGCCACCCAATTTCACCTATGATGTCCTGCCTCTACCACCATAGAAACCCACCCATCAGGTAAGACCTAAAGGCTACAGAGAGCTACAGCTTCAGAAACCCAATTCACATTGACCACAGCCCACCAAACAAGGTATTTCCGACCACAGGGCCCCCTCCTCCCACCCCTTCACCCAAAACCTTGGCGAATCTGCAATTTCAGGAGTGGAAGAGTCCAAAAACATCACCCATAGACAGCTCAGAAACTAAGCTGTCCTACAGTTCGCTCTGTCCCTCAAATCCTGACACCTGCCCCAACCCCCTTTAATTATAATAAACAGCATGAAAAAGAGCTAACACTTAATTTGTCCTTACCATGTTCCAGGCACTGCTGTAAACACTTTACATACATTGATTGATTCATTTAGGCTTCACAGCAACCCTTTGAAGTAGGTATTCCCTCATTTTATAGATGAGGAAACTGAGAAACTGGTACAAAGTGGTAAAACTAGCACATGAACCCAAGTACTACAGCTTCAGCATGTGTGTTCTTCACCTATCCATTTCTCCCCATAACCTATCCACCCAGTAGGGCCACCATGCACACTGGTGCAGTCTGACCCCCACCCAAGGGCTCCTGATGACAAGCCATGCATCCAGTGTGGGGCTGCATCCACTCAGAGGAAGGGGTGTCTCCTTCCACAAAGGTGCCATGCAGTCAGGCTGCTGCCCAGCTGTGAAACAAGGTAAGCCAGACTGATTTACCTCTGAGTTGGAATTGACTCTCCATAATTCTGGTATTCATTCATTCACTAAAAATTAATTGTGTGCCTGCCACTGCTAGGTACTAACTGTGTCTGTGCCAGGGCAGTGAGCATAAACTGACTTAAACACACATCTGCATTTATCTGATGGGTCCTCTCCCAAACCAAGCTTAACAAGTTCCTGAGAGCAGGGACCATCTCACAAACAGGTGTCTTGCAATATGCATTCCCTGTGTGCTCAAGACATGTTTGTTGAAGATAGTGACAGATGGCAGGTGACATCTGGACGAGGCTTGAACATCCTCTACTAGCTCCACCCCCAGGTTACAGGTGGTGCACAGAGAGACCAGCAGGGCTGGGCACCAGAACCCATCCCTCCTGACTTGCAGGCCAAAGCATTTTCCACTGCCTAGAGCTGCCTCTTAGGGACCAAAGCACTTCCAAGAGAAAGAGCAGACCATTCCTTTAAACCAGGCCATGAAGAAATGTGAGAGCAGATTCAGTTAATCCTGAATGTGGGAAGAATTCTGAAGGTCAGAGGAATGGAAAAGGTAAGTCAAGAAATAAGTTGGCATTCAGCAGTGGAGATAAACTGAGCTGATAAACGGCCTTTGAACACTTGGGTTATTTATTTATTTGCTTCCAGTTCTTGTGTGGTTGTTAATTCCAGCTAAAATTCCCCAGTGCCTTGCTCACATGTGTGGTACATTATGTACCCATCTGGCAGCAAGACTGACACCCTCCCCTGGCAACTGCCCTGTGAAGTTTCAAACACACTTACATGTTTGTGTCCCAACAACAACAACACAGAAAGGAAACAGAAAAAGAACACCCCAGAGTTTACTGCACTGATCCTCTGGCAGAGTTAACAATGTCTTGTCTGCAATATAAGCTCAGCAAACATGTGAGGAAGTGAACGTGGGCCAGGCCCAAAGGCTGCACTGAGACACTTCATGAAGCAAAGGAAAGATTTGGGCCGTGGTGACCATAAGGCTACAATCTGAGGTCCACTTGGCAGAAATAAAGATAGTTTGTTCTAGAGAGTCTTTTATTTCTTTTTTTCTCTTTCCCTCTGCTTAAACAAACCCTGGTGAAAAGAACTTCTGCTCTGATTGTCCATGGAAAGGTTCCCTGGAATGTTGGACCAAGTCTCTGGAATGTATAGATTTAACGAGCCAATTCAGAAATTAACGGAGACGAAAAGGGAGCGTTATGGTCACATTACACACAGAAATCACGACCTGAGTCTAGTGCAGGAGGCCAAGGAGGTCCCTTCCTGCGAGCGGGCTTAGCACGTTCCAGACCCAAAACCTTGGCCAATCTGCAATTTTAGGAGTGGAAAAGTCCACAAACGTCACCCATAGACTTTTTGAGTGAAGGACACATCTTCACAAAGAATTCTGAAACACTGAAAACATGGTTTACAAACTTTTTACTGAAAAAAGACCTCCCCACCCTTAGTCTTTTGAGTGTCGTGTTTTGAAATATTTTCCTTATTAACCAAACTACGTCCCTGTCCCAAATGATTTTGTTGAAATGCCAGTTCAGGCTTCTGATCAAGAAAAAGATAAGAGTCTGAGCCATAGATATTCATATATTTGGGGGGTAAAAACTTGAAATTTTTGTTATCTTTGCAGTTTTGCTTCCAATAGTTTTGGGGGTTTTGTTGTTGTTGTTCATTTGTTTGCTTGCTTTTAATATTGAACAGCCTTGGGATTTCAACTGCAGTATTTCAGTAATACAGTACTACAGTATTCCTCCATGACCAGGAGCTCAGGGTCCAGGCTGGGCTCAGTCCCTGCATCCAGCCTCTCTCGCGTTGCAGACAAGACAGTGGAACCAGCAGGGGAAGCAACGCCCCCATGAGGGCTGCATAGGTCAGGGGCCCCTTGGAAGCCCTGCCCTGGGAGGGTGCTGTCCCTTCACTCCACGCAGACTCCACTTCTCCTCATCCCAGGGTTTTACCTAACTCTTTAGAACTTTCTTCCCTCCATTCATGGCACTGAGCCATCTGACTCAATCTTCAAAGAATAAGTCTTTTTTGTTTAGAAATGTATTCTGGGGTTTTAAGCGCTGCACATGATTCTCCCTCAATAGCCTTTGATTTTTCTTCCAGGACTTGATCAAGAAAGTTCAACTCAAGCATCAAGACCAGGTTGCAGTTTCAACCCAAACTCCCTGGGGAAGAGGGAATAGCCCCATCAGATGGGAGGGGTGGAAAAAGTTTCAATGAGAGCAGAACTCTGACTTGTCTGGGAACTTGGGGCTACATCTCTGCATTACAGAGTGATGGGGTATACGGCAAGGTCCAGGACGAAGTTACAGATCTGGACTTGCAATTGAGCATCCCCCTCCCCACAAAAAAAAAAAAATCCCTTTTGAGGTCAGAGAGTCTAGTGAACTCCTGTGGAGGAAGTTGAGCCAGAGGGAGGGCAACCCCAATGCCCCTTGGCTGGCCTTGGCAACATCTGACTGCCCCTTCCTCCCTCATCCTGAGGATAGTTGCCCAGCTGACCCCGGCCCCCTCCCCCAACCCCAGCAGACTCGGGGGGGCATCTGTTCCTGTCAGGTCTCTAATAAGGTGCCTGATATCTAACTGTGACACCTCCTTCCCATTTTAATACAGGGGGAAATGGAACTGCACTTTCCTTCCAGGCACCATGTGATCTGGGGTTGTCTCAAGTCAACGTGTGGTCCCTCCCACTTGGAACTGCTCGGGATTTGAAGTCATGAAAAGCCAGGGTACTCAGAGAAGGGCTTTGGAGACTTGAGGCTGCCCCTGAGCCATGAAGAAGAGAGCAGGGAAGGAAGAACCCCCTCTCCCCTCTCTATCCCGTCAAGAAGGATATTTTGCAACAGACACTCCTCACTGCTTATAAAGCCGGGAAACAACCCAAGCAAACAAGAAGCCCCAGCCACACTCGGCAGCACTGCCATGCAAAGCCATACACGTTGTTTGAAGGACTGTTTGGTGCTGTTTACAAAGATGCCTATTAAGTCCTTTCGAATGTCAGCACAGGGTCTGAGGGCTTGAGTTCCATGTAGCTACTCGAGCACAGATGGTGGGGCAGTGGCAGGGCTGCATATTAGGACACCTGGAAGCACCAAGGCAGTAGGGTTGTGGCCTGGCTGTGGGAACCCTGGCAGCTGCTCCCCAATGCTGCCTGATGCAGCCCAAAGCCTCCGACATCCTTCTGGAAGGCGGCCTGGCAGCACTTGTCAGTATTTGTGGCCTTACAGCTGGCTCTTGACTTGCCAGCTGTCAGCTGACACCAAAGGAAATGTCATCCATCTCTAGTCCTATAAGATGAAGAGCTCACTGTAGGAGGCAAGGAGGGACATATCTCCATTCAACTTTCAATGAGAATGACTGACGGAGGTGCCTACAGACTACCTGGTGAATACCCGACAGAAACCTCGGTAATTCTGGCCCACCTGGGAAGAGGGTGCTACCCTGGGCTGCATGTGCACAGCAGGTATGTAGATTTATATTTGGATAACATAGCTTTGCCCAATCACAAGAAGAGATTTTAAAAATCACTCAGGTCAACCCTTCAAATATATAGTTTGGTGTACTTTGACTATACTTCAGTAAAGTTGGAAAAAATCTTAAAAAATAAAAAACCAGGCCAATCACTTGACAGGTGTTTAAATCCCCTCAACCATGTGCTTGGATGACTAGTGACCCGGCCGCCTCTGGCACAGCTCCTGTGACAGGAACTCACAGTCCCCAAGGCAGCTGTTCCAAAACTGGACTTCTCTGATTATTAGCAAATTCTTCCTTTACTGAGCTGAAATTGGCCTCCTGCAAGCTTTTATTCACTAAGCAGGGCCATAAAGTACATGTTGGACCCCTGTGTCTAGAGAGAGCCCTTCAGAAACTGAATTAACTGAATGACCACACCTCTCCATGTATCATGAGTACATGTGAACAAGCACACAGGCACATGCACACACACGTGCGTGCGCGCACACACACACAACATGGTGACACTTCCCTTATCCAGAAGTCCTCCATCTATGAACTTCCTACATCACATGTTCCAGGACACATGTTCAAACAACAAAATTAACAGCACACCACACTCATGCACTTGACTCCTAGAAGAATGCCTCAGTATCTCCATCTGACATTAGTTAGTTTAGCTTCAGATTCTCTTTTAGTAAGTCTGGTTTTCTGGCTTCCTACTTCACAAAAGATTAAAAGCAACCAATATGTGGCATAGGATGCTGGCTCCAGTAAGAAGTCAAAATGTTCTGCCTAACTCTGATAAGGGAAATAGGTAAATGGTCAGAAATACCCCCAGGAACTAGGAAATAATAGCAGCCTAGTGCTGTCCAGAGAAAAGGCAGTACTATTATACATTTCATCATGTGATGTCCAAGACAATTATAGCTGACCCTGAGTCTCCAAGAAAAAGGTGAACCGATTGAAGAGTTGGCTGCTGTACGTGACAAACACTTTCACAAGCTTTCCATCCAATGTGGTTATGTCAGCTAACATCATGATACTTAGGGGTTATGATTTTGTTATCTAGATAATTTATTTTTGGTGGAAGAGCTCACTCTACCCTGATGTTGCCTAAATGAGGTGTCACTGTGTGTTATCTCACAGTGCATGGTTTTCAAGGACAAATGAAACTAATGATTGTAACGCACAGTGCTACAGTGATAGGCAGGTGGTGGGCACCACCCTGGTTGATTGGTTCCCATGGTAACTAGAACAGGGCAAGAAAGTATCACCTACTAGAGACACTTATATTACCTGCTTTCATAGAGATAAGAACTTTAAATTAGCATATTAATATTTGATTCAAAATAAATAATATCCTTGCCTTGTGATAACTACGTGTTCATAACCCAGGTGCAAGCTTCCTCATGAATATGTATTTTCCATTCTAATTTGCTCAGCAAATCCTTTTTCTAGAGAGCCCAAGAAGGTAAACTGCAGGCTGCTCCTCTGACAATAATTGTGGTTTTACTCCCTCCACAACCCAAGTCCCCAAACCAGCTGACAAAAGGCCAGGACCTTAGACATGAGCTGCCACAAAGGGACAATAACTCTTAGTTGTCTGGGCAGCTGGTGAAAGTACAGGTAATGTCCAACAGTGGTTAATCCAAAGGCATTCATCTCGGGTTCAGGAACATAGGATTACACCCAGGTGTGCACATGCACATGCACACACACGCACACTCTGAGACAACACAGTCCTTTGAATCACTTCACCCACTCACCATGTATGAGCCCCCTGGGACGGAAGCTCCAGCAACAGTTAGGGCTGTCAGCAGTCGTAGGCTGCCCTGACTACATCAGACAAGACTAGCTTTGGGGGTGGGGGGTATGAGGACTTCAGAACCACTTTACCTGTTTCACTCCTGTTTCCATGGCACACATTACTTTCCAACCTACTGTTTTATTTACTTGTTATGTTTATTTTCTACCTGTCTGTCCTCACTAGAATGTAAGCCACACGAGGGCCCTGAACATAGTTTTGTTCTGGAGTTTCCACCTCAGTACCCAGGACACTCCCCACCACAGAGCAAGTGCTCGGTAAAATTTGTTGAATGAATGATAAACATATGGGTGGCTGATCCTGTAGCCTAAAGAAGGATATCAGTCCTGGCAAGCACATGCCACCTGAGATTTCTCCTGTGCTGTCATTAGTTCATTACAGCCCTGTGTCTCAATAAGTCTGGAATCACTTCCAACCCCAGATTTCAAGCAGTCACTACCATTATCCCCTCATTAACATAGGAAATGGGCTTTGCTCACCCGTTCCAGGTCCTGGCTACTATCACGGAAGTCTGGAGGTTTTGTTTGCTTGTTTGTTTTTCTTTCCCAGGTGAATCCACAGGCACTGGGGCCAGTGCAAATAAATGCTCACTGGGTGTGTCTGCTCATATAGACAGGCACTCCTATGCATCCATCCCATACCAGATAGGGCCTGGACTTGGGGCTTGATCTTCATCTCTCCCAGTCCTGGGTACTCTTTGACGATGTTCTCTGAGAGTTCACACTCAGCCTCTCTCCCACATGCCATCTCCCAGGACCTTCACAACTTGCAGGGGGTGATGAAACCACCTTTCACAGGGGCTCAGTCGAGCAGTGGCTCACTCAAGGTCACAAGACAGCAAGGGGCAGAGTTGGGATTTGAACCTATGCCTTTCAGTGGCTATTTCACAGGTGAGGAAACAGGCTGGGAGAGGTCTGTGATGTGCCGAAGGGACTTACTGACCAGGAGACCACGCACTCCTCTAGGAGTCATCAGTGTTTCCCCACCCCCAGCCCAGGGACTGGCCCAGAGCAGAGGAATGAATGAAGGCATGGACACAAAGCCTAAAAAGACTGGACAGTTTGGCCAAAAAGGAAAGGTCAAACAATCACAATTCGCAAACCTAGTGGCCCTTGCAGAATCAGCCTTGGGGTTCAGTGGGAGGACAAGTGACACTGTCCTGGTCCCAGGTGAAGCCAGCAAAGATGATGGTCTCCCTGCCACATCTTCATGACTAAGAGAGGAGAGTGGGCCCTCCCTTGCCCCTTCCCAGCTCCCAACTTCCACCTCCCCCAGCATTCCTCACTCTCCCATTCCAGCCTTACCTCCTTGTTGGATGGCCCCTTTTGCAAAATGCATGCAGAAGGATCCTGCAGATCGCTCTTTAGACTCTGTCTAGGCCCAATCCCAGATTCAAGCACTTATTCGTTTTAAGAGCTTAGCAAAAACACTGGTGAATGAATGAATGGGTAAACAGATGAATTATCAAGTCCTCATCATTAAGCACCCAGACAATGTTGTTATACATTTATTCATTCAACAAATATTTATGAAGTACCTATTATACAAGGCAGGGTGCTAGGCTCTGGAATATGGCAGAAAGCAAAAAACAGCAGCTTTCCAACAGGTCTTTTGACCTTTCATCCCCTCTCCATTTTAACCATTTTGCACTTATTTGCAAATTTTCCCTTAAGCTGGGTTTGGATCTCATCCCTCCTGTACTCAGCAACTTTCAATGCCTCCCACTCCCACTCCCATGTTGATTGGAAAACGGCTAAATTCCTCACACTGACATTTATGACCTTCTAAGATGTAGCTGAAACCTATACTCCCAGCCTCATCTCCCATCCCTCACTCCCTCTTTCCCCCAGTACATATTTTAGGGTCCAGCCCCTGCTGAGACACCCTTCTCATCTGTACCAGTCAGCTATTGCTGTATTACAAACCACCCCAAGCCTCTGTGGCTTAAAGCAATGATCATTTATTCTCACTTGTATATCTGTGGGTCAGCTGGGGGTTGGCTGATCTGGGCTGGGCTTGGCTGGGCTCAAGCTGTGTGTCCATCTGGGCTTGGCTCTTCACAGTGGGTTGAGCTCAGGTCTGCTGTGTTCATTCTGGGACTCAGGCTGAAGGGGAAGCAGCTCCATGAGGGAATCTTTTCTCATGGTGATGGCAGAGACACAAGAAGGGGAGCCCAACTAAGCAAGCACATCTAAGGCTCTACTGGTTCATGTCTGCTAATGTCTCATTGGCCAAAGCAAGTCACGTGACAGAGCCCAAAGTCAAGGAACAAGAGGTACACTTTGCTCACCATGAAGCCACAGCAAGTCACATGGTCAAACCCTACATCACTGGAGGCTGGGGGAAAGGAGAGGTAGAGAGTGAATATTTTTGAACAATAATCTAATCTAATAAAATTCGGTAGTATGGTAGGAGAAGTCAGGTTTGGAAATGGAAGGCCTGGGTTTGTATCATGGCTATACATCCTACTTTCCAAGAGGCCCAGATACAGTATACTCCCCAAATACCTCACTCATTCAATATGCATGCACTAAGAACCTACTACATGTAGGAATACCATGCCAGACCCTGAGCCAACCTTGTCTGGTGAATAAGACAGACACGCCCCTGCTCTCCTGGTGGTATGAATGAAGCTCTTAGCCCTCTGAGAGTCAGCTCTCTCAGTACATGAGAAACCTTACAAAACATGAGAAAAGCCATGTGAAGCTGGCCTTGGGTACAGTTATAAGTGGGGAAAGGCTTATTTCCTAGGAAATGATCTCTCACCAATCTGAATCATTAAAACAATTACCAAGCAATTAAAGGCCCAACCAATCAATAAGAATTTATCCAGGGCCACCTTGTGCCAGGTAGGCCTGCCCAGCCCAAACTCCCTCCTGGCCCCAGACATTCCCTTCTAGCAGGAAGACAGGTATGTTCTTCCTGCCTTCCCTGAAACAGCACCCAGCCCAGCGCCATGCCCACAGTAGGTGCTCCGTACACATTGCTGACCCAGACTCCAGAACCTTCCCGATCACTTTCTCACTCTTTCCTGGAAACAGCCTCAAACACTGAGATTTCCACCAAACCCTTCCCATTCACCCAGAAAGAAAAATGCAGTTAATCAAAGCAATCTGGACTTTTCTTTCCATTCCCACCACCCGTCCCACCCCAACCCCAGAGTGAAACCTCCCTAAGTGATTAAATGTTATAATAAGGATTTGGCATATTTACCTTGTCAAAGATTGTGCTTTTGTGGTATCTCATGGAGCACAAACAGATTAAAGAACCGACAGTGAGACAGATTATCAGCAGAAATCAACGAGGAAAGGAAGCAGCAAAGCCTCAAGATAAGCCCATAACCTCTAATCACACAAAGACGGGTGCCAAGCATGGAACTAACTGGGCTTTCCGGCAAAAATAATGCCAATTAAGTAGCAACAAAAATTATGGTGATTATTAGCAGTATCATTATTATTATAATAAATTAAATACTGGCTAAAAATTCAAAAGTCTTTCTTCAGTTTCTGGTTTCTTCCAGTTTTCTTCTGCATGAGCTATATCCGGCGGTGGTTCCCCACTGCCCATGGGAGCCACCAAACTCCTCATTTTTGGCATTGGCGGCTCTCCAGACAGAGGTATCTGCCTACTTTTCAATCACTCACTCATTCAACAACTTGTTTTTCAGCGCTGTTACGGACTCAATGTTTGTGCCCCCCACCCAAATTCATATGCTGAAGTCCTAACCCCACAGGTGATGGTATTAGGAGGTAGGGCCTTTGGGAGGCAATTAGGTCATGAGGGTGCAGCCCTCGTGAATGGGATTAGTGCCCTTATAAAAGGGACTCCAGAGAGCTAACTAGCCCTCTTTCCTCCATGTGGGGACACAACCAGAAGACAGCAGTCTGCAACCTGGAAGAAGGCCCTCACCAGAACCCGACCATGCTGGCACCCTGTTCTTAGACTTACAGCCTCTAGAACTGTGGGAAAAATTTTTGTCGTTTATAAGCCACCCAGGCTATGGTACTTTGTTACAGCAACCCAAACTAAGACAAGCATCTATTTTTGACCCCCATTTTAGTCAACGGTCCATAATTTTACCTCTTCAACCCTTTTTCTCGCTAATCCCCTAACAGAAACCCTGGCCACCTGGCCCCGTTCCCTCAACACCTTCAGATTCACAGTTCTGTTTCCTTCTCCTCCAGGAACATATGGAAGCCCTCCCTGACATTGTAGTGACATGGGGAGGAGCAATAAGTAAGCAAACTCTATAGAATCCCAACTGGCAGCAGGTGCCCTGGAAGAAAAAGGCAGGCAAGAAGGACAATAAATTCAAGGGAGAGATTTGCAATTTTAAATAGGGTGGTCAGGGGAAACCACCTTTGAGTACCTGAAGGAGGTAGGGGCAGAAATTTTTTCCTTTGTGTTCACAGCCATATGCTTAGTACCTAGAGCAGTATCTGGTATATGGCAAGCACAGAAAAACGCATGAATGAGTGAGTGAGTGAGGGTGTGAGGAAGCTTAATCCATTGCTTTAATTAAACTTTTTATTTTAAGATAATCATAGATTCACATGCAGTTATGAGAAATAATACCCTTCACCCAGTTCCCCCAAATGGTGACATCTTACATAACTATAGTACAATATCAAAACCAGAAAATTGATGTTGATAACAATCTACTGATGTGATTCAGCTTTCACCAGTTTTACACACACTCACTGATGTGTGTATGTGCATGGTGTATTTAGTTCCATGCAATTTTAAGGGTTAATCTATTTTTAATGGGCAAGCTAGGAGGCCACTTGAAGGGTCTAGGGCTGAAGGAAAGTGGGGTGAAGGAAACCACCAGCCATGGAGCAGGCTGGACATTTTCACATGCTTGAGCTCCATTTACCCTCACAACCATCCTAAGAAGACAGGTATTCTTATCCCCACTTTACATATGTGAAAACTGAGGTGCCCAAAGAAGGAACTTGCTGGAAGTCATACAGTTGGCAGGCAGAGAAACCAGAACCCCAAACCCAGGACTGCCTAGCTCCTTCCCTGGGGTTCTTTCCTGAAGACAAGAATGGCCTGGATGAAGAACACAGGAAGCAGAGACCAAGAAGGATGGGCTCCAGGAGATACTGAAAGGCAGAGGAAATGAGGGGTAAGTTGCTAAGGATGCCTCCGGGACTCTGAGTTAGGGGGAGCAGAAGTATCATTCATGGGAAGAGGAAATGAGAGCCAGAGGATTCTAAAGTAGAAGAGAAGGGAGATGTCTTGGTTTGGTCCTGATTGCATGTGTGATCTTGGGCAAACCGATTTACATCTCTGGGCTTCATGTTCCCCATCTGTACAAGGGTGGGAATGGCCACCTCATTCCATTCACCATCACTATGGTCTGCATGTCTATAATTTGTGGACATTCACAGAATTGCCTCCAAATTTGTGTCCCCCTCCAAAATCCCAATGGGATGGTAACAGGAGGTGGGACTTTGGGGAGATGATTAGGTCATGAGGGTGGAGCCCTCATGAATGGGATTAGTCTTCTTATAAGAACTGAAAACACCAGAGTTCTCTCCTTCCACCATGTGAATACACAGTGAAAAGGCACCACCTGTGAACCAGAAAGCTGGTCTTCACCAGACACTGAATCTGCTGGTGCCTTGATCTTGGACTTCCCAGCCTCCAGAACTGTGAGAAATAAATTTCTGTTATTTATAAGCTACCCAGTTTATGGTATTTTGTTATGGCAGCATGAACAGACTAAGACAACCACCTAGGATTGCTCTAAGACCAAGGAGAGATGAGCAGATAGCCCTTTGCAAAGCAAAAGTACTAGACCAGCTGCCAAAACCAGAAACAAGGCAACCCAACAAAGGCCCAGACTGCCTGCGGTATCCTGACTCGAATGACTGGCTGGCTTTCCCAAAGATGAAAATGCAGAATTTAGGTCAGCACACACAGAGAATCTCGCTTTGTTTACATGAGACAGAGAGCGTGTGTTCCTATTAAATGCCTTTGAATCCCCGCGATGATGAGAGACCCAAGGCTGTTTATGGCTTTGAATATTTACTTTTCTCATATACAAATCAGCTCGGGTGCCGTCAGAGCTGATGCCACCTCACTCTGCGGCCCTCTGACGTCCAGGCTCCTCCCCAGTGCCCCACATGGTTTGAATTTATTGGTTTTAGCAGCTTTCATTTACATTGTGTGAGGATCGCGGAATGACCAGCAAACAGAAGCTCTGATTTGTACCCTGGAAAAAACACAGAAGCGTAAGGAAGAAAGTCATGGGGAAGAGCTGGGAAGATTCCTCCAATCCAAGGAGAAGCAGCTCCCACCCACAGGGTGGCCCAGTCAAAGCCCTCAGGACCCCTCTGGGAATGAAGGATCAGCGAGATACCATGGCCCCCCAAGGAGGTGATCAGAGCACAAGGGAGAGAAGGGTCTCAGTCGTCACAGCCAACCAAAGCCAGAACACCTGGGGGATGCAGTGGGAAATGCAGGTGGCTGCCTAGATCCTTGACCTCCTGAATCCAAACATCTAGAAATCTGGGAACAATGGGGGCAGGCTTTGAAGACTGTCTGTGTTCCACCCGGACACTCAGGCGATGGATGACGGGAAGGTGTGGCTAATAATTTTACAGCCACACACAGAATCCCTGAGTGTGTGCTTGGAGCCAGGCCCTAGGGAAACCCAGATTTGTTAGATGAGGTTGCTGCCCTCAAAGAACTTTAGTCTAATGGAGGAGGCAGATGTGTAAACATATAAAAAACAATAAAATTTAAAATGCCACTTTCTGGTGAGGTCAGAGCCAGCTTAGAAAGTGGCTTTCCAACAGCAGGGCTGTGGTTTATGGTTTACCAAACAGTCTCACACCCACGAAGGGGGCTCAGTGAGGGGAGGGGCCTGCCCTGGCTCATGCTACTGGACTCCCAACCCAGTGCTCTCACTACTTACAGACCAAAGATCCTCCTGTCCCCCACTTCTGCTCGGGGAAAATTCGGGAACCACCTGTCTCACTCCACCCCCACTTTGAACAGGTGGGATCCTCCATCTGTTCTGTCACCTGCCATCAAATAAGTCACACAAAATGCAGTTATGTTAGAAATGGTGGTCAGGGTCTCAGGCTCCTGCACAAAATGCCTTGTAACATATATTATAACTACTCTGGTCTCATTTGGCCACCAGACCACTTTTCCAATGTAGTTTCTAAGAGAAAACACACCCCCGAGTTCCTGTTCCAGAGCTGGGAACCCTTTTCCTCTGGCTCAGCAGTGGGAGCATTCTGGACCCAACAAGGGGAAAGACTCTCACAGGGCAGCTCCTGTCCCAAGACAAGAAGCTTGGGAAGGTACAGGCATGCCTGGGTGAGGGGTTCCAGTCTGACAATGAAGGAATGAATGAGCAAGCCAATTATTAACCAGAAGAAATTTTGAATTGCAGAACATAGGCGTGGGGGACAATGGCCCCCCAATGCACCCAGGAACAAGCCCAAACTTCTTAACATGACTTGTGAGGCTTCCGTGATGTGGCCCTATGTGTCCCTATGGTCAATTCCCTAGTCACCCCACACCTCCCGCCAGTGTTCTCCATGTGTGAGTAGTGTGAATAACGATGTTTTCTCAGTCTGGATCGCTCTCACCATCAACATACCCCCACATGTGGTGCCCCTCCTGAACCTGAAGAACACCCCATTTGTTCTTGAATACTGAGCTCAGATGGTGTTACACTAAAGCCAAGCCAGGTACTCATAAGGAGGGGAGACTCATACTGTCTACTGTATACAATTGAGCATCTGCAACAGCAAAGAGAACTCCTGGACAGCAAGGATGCAGGCTCACCCATCCGGCAGCATCCACAGGACCTCCAGATGACCCGAGCCCCTGCAAAGCCCCAGCCGTCAGGTGGGTGGGGCCTCAGCAGTCAGTGCTCAGCAGTACCACTGGGATTGGATGATGGGAACTGACATTCTGTCCAGCAACTATGGCAAATTGAGCAGAGATTCCTCAGGGCTGGGGACTGGGGGTGGCCCTCCATCACGTTTCCCCACTCTTGCTCTCACACTGGAGAGCTTTGCCAAGAAGCATCCCAGCCATCCAGACTGGTGCTGCTAACAAATTTGCCACCTGTACGTCTGTTGGACCCTCCTGCAACTCTGCCATCCCTTCACCTGCCAAGGGCAGCTTCTGCTCTCAATTCCCAGCACAGTCTCTCTCCTTACACACCCTCCTCACCCTAGCTCCCGACAAACGGGCTGCCTCACTCTCTGCTTCCTCAGAAGGGAACCTCAGAATTCTTTCAACTCCCTGCCCCTGTCCTCTCCCAACTTGTTACATTTCACACCTCCAGTGTCCCCCTAGCTTCTCCATCTCCTCTTGGTCACATCTCCTCTTTTCATCAGATGCAGAGAGGTTGAGGGCACAGCCTCTGCAGCCAGACTTTCCTGGTTTAAACTTCAGATCCTCTACCCATTGGCTGTGTGACCCCAGGTAAGTGAATTACCTCTCTGTGCCTCAGTTTATTCACCCGAGAAATGGGGCTGAATGTACCTGAGAGATGGTTGTGAGGATTATGTGGGGCAGTGCCTGTAAAGGACTCAGAATCATTCTTGGCACTGCAGTGAGGTACCTCTCTCGGGTCTCCTCAACCCCTCTCTTCCCCACCAGCTTCCCCCCAGAACTTGGAACTGAGCCTGGCACAATGTAGTTCCCAGCAGCGCTTGGCAAACAAATGAATGAATAAATGAATAGATGAACAGTTTAATAATAACTAATTCAATTCACTAAGTATTTACAGGGTATTTCTCTTTGGGAGAAAGAGAAGAGGAAGACCACATGCACATCTAATACTACTAAGAGCACAGAGCACTTGATAGCTAATAAAGTCCTTCCCAGGCTTTATCTCACTCGATTCTCCCAATACATCTGAGTTTCTGCTACTAACATCCAACCTGTCTGAGCAGTAGAGGAAATGAGCCCCAGGTCATGCATCTCACCCATAGCAGAGCTGGGCCTCAAGGCGGGGTCTCCAGCCTAAACTTTTCAATTGCTCCTTTTGGTGTGTTGCCCACTCCAGGGAACAGTGGGAGACCACAGGGAAGCAGAGCCAATTATGAATACGGTCAGACATTATATTCTGCAGATAGATGGTCAGAAAAAAATGATCATGCTCTGGGTGGTCAGACCACACAGTTCTAATCAAGACAACCAGCAATTCATCCCTACTCTGGATGGTGCTCAGTGTGTGGGGGAAACTAAGGGATCAAGAACCATCTTTTGTATGGGATGGGCTTCACCTCAAGACACAGATATTATAGAAATGGGCCAACAATAATAATTAAAATGACCGCTACTTAGGCCACCACAGTTAACATTCATTATCTCTTAACAGTGTGCCAGGCACTCAGCTATGTGGCTTATGTGCATTACCTCATCTACACCTCACAACAACCCCAGGGGCTAAATACTACTGTAAGCCCCATTTTTTGAGATGTGGAAACAGATGCCCAGTCATCCAGCCAAAGTGGAGGAGCTGGATTTCCAACTCCAGTTCAGTTTTTCTTAAGGTATCAAAAGATCTAAGTAAAAATCCCGGCTCCATCATTTTGCACAAAGTGCTTAGTCTTAATTTCCCCAAAATAGGGAAAATAATGCTTACCTTTCAGGATTGTTTTAGAAATTTACTGTGACAAACCCAAGGCATAGCACGTAATAGGCACTAAATAACAATGGCTCTCTTGGGGGCTGGAAAGCAAAGGGAAAGAATAAAGCCAAAGGAAGAAGGGGTAGAAAGGCTTTTTTTTTGCATGCCCTCCACATTTTCCCATCCTGGCACTCCTGGGGGAGGAACTGCCCTTTCCACTCCCATCCCCAGGGGCCCAAATCCTATTCAACCTGCAAGGTCTCTTTCAAAGCCATCTCCATCAAAAAGCCCACATTCCTTTCTCACCACCTGCCCCACAAAACTATGGGGAGGTAAGCAGAACAAAATAAAATTACCTGCAAGACCACCAGCAGGCCTCAGCATGAGGGTTCTCTAGTGCTGGGTCAACTAAACCTCACAGTCAAGGTCAGGCACAATGACCAAGCATTGTTAACCATAGGATGTCTCAAAGAGCCTCAGTTTACCCATCCACAGCATATCAGCCCCAATACAGAGCCTGGTGCTGTGTATAATCCAACGGATGCTACAGCCACCCAGCTGGAGATTGGGGACCAATGGGAGTCTGAACACCTGGCAGTCTGAGTGACCAGAAGCAAATCCAGTCCCCTTCAGAGCTCAGTAACCATACTCGCAAAACAAAACAAACAAACAAAAAAACTCGAGGGGCCAGGAAACAAGTCTAGCCCCCTTCTTGGCGTCCTCCTGGAGGACAGGGAGAAAAAGCCTCTGGAAATTGCAAAGCTTGATGCAAATGGTTGGAATTATCATTGCCAATTAGGCTTTTGTGTTTTCTCAAACTCAAGGCCAAGAAGCTCAAGAAAGGGAAACCGTGTGAACCAAAGCTAAAAGATGAGCTATACAGATTTCCAAAAGGCTTTCTCTGCCTGTATCTTTCTCTCTAAAAGAGGCTTTCAAATGGGACCCAAGGCGTAAATTACTAATGGCCTCGAAGGCGCATTAAGTCCCCCAGTGATACCACTGGCCAGGAAACTTTAAATAACCTTAATAGGGAGGAAGGAAGTAAATCCTTTAAACAGAAAACGACGAAAGGGAAAAAAAAAAAAAAAAGGCCTGGCCTTTTATCTCTGCACGGTGGCTCCCCGGGCAGGGCAGGGGAGAGCTGGCCGGGCGGCACGGCCGCGTCTCCTCCGGAGGTGCCTGCCCACCGGCCCGCCCGTGTCGCCACCGCCGCCCGGCAAGGAGCGGGCGGAGACGCGCGCGCTGCGGCCCCTACGCCGCGGCCGCCCAGCCGAGCTCTTTCAGGAAACGTGCGCTTGTGCCCGTGGAAGCCGGTCCGGAGAGGCGGACTGTCGGCCCCGCGGCCGAACGCGGCGCACCGAGCGACAAGCGAGACCCGCACGACGGGCACGGCCGCGCGCGCCGCCCCGAGGAGCGCCGCGCTGAGCCGTAGCTGGACAGACACGAGCACGCGGTGTCTCACTCAGCCTGGTCTCTCTCTAGCCGCAGTCCACGCAGAGGGGCCAAGCCGAACCGCGGACAGCCCCCAGAGGCTCCACCTGCGCTCTGGCCGCCGGTGTGGGACCTCCAGTCTCCTGAGCCTAGAACTCCGCAGCCTTTCTAGCTTTGTACTCCTTCCGATCTCGGCTTCACCCGGGCTTCCTCCAGGAAGCCTTCCTGGATCTCCCCAGGGCTGAGGAAACTGTACTCCCACAACACACCACATGACTTGCCACTGCCTCCCTCATCCCGCTGCACAGTAAGACGTATGCCCGTCCCCCTCCCTCCCCAGAAGGAAGCACCTGGGCAAGGGCATCGTCCTTCTCGCTCACTTTGCTATCTCCAGCACATATCCTGTGTCTGGCACACAGCAGGAACTAAAAAACATTTCTTGAAAAATTATATAATGTATTTTTAAAATGAAGTAACTATGAGCTAGTATTTACTGAGCACTCTCTGTGTGTCTGGCATTGTACTATAGTGCATTACATTAATCAATTAATCCTCACAACAATCCCATGAAGTTGACAGATGAGGAAACTGAAGCACAGGCAGGTTTGTAACCATCTCGAGGTTACCTACACTCCTAATAAGTGCATTGATTCTGGACACTGAGGGAGCACTGGGCTACCACAGTCCAATGCCTGGAGGCTTTCCAGTGGAGCAGATTCCTCAGCTGAGTCCACATGATGATATGTCAATTTATATGAAGATTGACTTTTTGTTCTGAAGGTCGAATCAGACCAGGATGGTCCTCTGAATAAGGGAGGTGGGAGCAAGCTTTATGCAGAGAACACAGGCTCAAAAGGTAAGAGCAAATGAAAAATAAATTGTAATGCTTCCTGCTGCCCTTCCTGACCCAATGGGAAGAAGAGGGAGAATCTCAGCACCCATGGCAGGGAATACATGTGCTGCCTGCAGTGGAGGGGATGGTGGTCAGGTGCTGGGCTGAAAGCCCTAGGTTCCCCCAAGGAAACCATCTTGCCTAAGTCAGTCAGGGGAACCCAGCAGCAGGTGCAAATGCAGGGACTGCACAGGTCCTAAGGCCCTCGGCTGTCCCTCAGAGATGGCCCCAAGGCCCAGACCTTTTTGGGCCTAGTCTGATGATCTCCTGGCTCTTGTCCAGGGTAGCCAGGCATTCAGTGCAACCCAAGTACAATTCACACACCAGTCCCTTCAAAACACAGTGCTAAAAGCCAATCACATTGTGGCATCTAAACTCAAACCACTGAGTTATGATCAAGTGGCATCAGCCCACAGGGGACAGTCCAATCTGATGACCATGGACAAAACTCTTGCTGCAAAGCGGCATTTGTTTGAAAAGCCCAAGCTTTTAACATGGTCAGTCTTCAGGGACCCTTACCAATTCAGAGGAGTAAGAATTAGCCAGACAATAAAAACTGGGAAGGGGCTCTCAGGTAGAGGTAAACAGCACAAGCAAATGCATGGAGGCATGACCAAGAACTGCATGTGAGAGAGAGGGAGGGAGAAATCGTACAGCCCAGCATCACTGGAGCCCAAAAACCAAGATAGCAAGTGAAGGATAAAATTAAGCATCTTAAGATGAAAATAGTGGGGGTTGGAGTGCCTAGAGAGGATCACGTGTGCTGAGTAGTAAAGAAGAGAAAAAAAGAGACTTTTGTTTGCAAGTAACAGATGAAAAAGAGAAAACAACGAAATATCCCAGGATGGAGAGTAATAAATCCAACAGTGACCCGTGGATGTTACAAAGTCCTCACCAGACGGGCCAGCAACAGTACTGAACATGTCTCAGGTGGAAAGTCTAAGAAGTTTCTGTGAATACAGAGGCCAAGACATAGTCCCTTTCTAGCATCCAGAGCTGCCAACACCCCAACCACAGAATACACCACAAAGCCCCAACTTCAGAACTGGAGCACATTCAGCCTAATTTTGTAATCAACTGTGAGCACATTTGGAGCTAGGTTTGAATCAGGAAAGAAAAGACTGCCTAAGTCATAACGATAAAGTAAAATAATACAAGTGCTGAAAGAATGTCATAAAATGCCATAAAGAATTCCACGGAGGGAAAAAATATAAGTGGCTGGGTCATTAATAAAAGTTTTGGACCAAGTCTTCCCAAGCAGATTGGAGCTGGGAGCATTCTAGGAAGACTTCCTGGAGGAGGTACAGCTTTCAGCTGAGCCTTGAAAAATCTCAGGATTCAGAAATAGAATAGAAAAGAAGGAAATTCCTGGAGAGGGAGGGGGGCCTAGCACAAGCAACAGTGTTTCCAAGCTTGGGGCAAGAGTTTTGTGTTCCAGCGGATATACTGCACAGATTTAACAGCCTGCGGATCCTGGAGGAGCTCGGCGAGACGGCTTGGCAGCCGCTGAGCAGAACCAAAGGCTGGGCCACCGGCTGCCTGTGGATTAAGTGGGCGGACAGAGAGCCAGTGATGGGAGATAAAAGGGAGTGAAGTGGATAATATTTAGAAGCAAACTCGAGGGGAAACGAACGTCAGCAGCCCGGCTGGCAGGCTGCGGTACTTGCCGGCATTCTTCAGTTTCCTCCCTAGGAAAGCTGCATTACCAGGCGACCTCTTCCTGGCTTTGAGAGATGTCCAAATGGGAACTATTAACAAAGGCACGCTCCCATTTTTATCTCCGTCAGAAAGTGCTTTGCCGGGCAGGCTTTCTTTCTTTGGCCTGGGATTGGAGGGCGGGTTGAGGGAAGATCAGATACCATGTTTGCAGATGGGGCTTCTTAAGAGTTCTTGAGAATTGGCCCCTTCCAACTCTAAGATTTTAAAAGTTTGTGTCTATGAGCTGAAAATTCTTCAAAGCTAAGAGGCTAGGGTTTCATGACGTGAAGATTCTTCGAGTCCAAAAATGCCTCTGAGCCCAATGTTCTAAGATTTTGCCATTCTTAGATTCCTTGAGCCTCAGAGTTTGGGCTTACAGTTGGAGAGTCTCTGAACCTAGAATTTTTCTTGGTGTGAACTTCTGATTTTGAGACTAGAATATTTCATGGCATCTTGGTCACCTCTGGCTTTAGGGTGTCACTCTCCTGTGACGGAGGTGCCTAAGCCATCCTGTGCTCCTGCTTCTGAGTTTTTCCCCCTACACCCAGATAATATATTAAATGTTAAGATCTGAATGAACCAGGTCATAGAGAGGGGATGGACAGGGCTTGCCATGCCTACAGGGGCTCTTCACAAACAGCCATCTGGGCACAGAAAGAATCTGAGTAAACACATGCCTAGGGATCACTGCTAGAGGGTTACCTGAGTGACATCCATACCATATGACAGACATTTGCTGAGCAACTCCCAAACAGAGGGCTCTGTGTGGGCGATACACTGGGTGTGGCAGGTGGCAGAAGCAGAGGGGGAAGGTGAGGCCTGTTTCTCAGTCCAGGCTCTGGAGTTAACGGTGCAGATGAGGCCAGTCTATGTTTAATCAAACACTGACTGAGGAGCTCTTGCTCTGTGAGTGACCTCTGAGGTTTCAGTATAGTCTGAGGTCCTCCAGGGGTGCCCAGCTGCCCTGGGGGAGTGCTTGCTTCCTCCACTCTGACAGGAAGCCACAAGGAAGGGTCTAACACTGTGGGCTCACAGGCTGCCACAGAGGCTCAGACAGGGCTGGAGGAATCAAGAATGGCCATTCTTGGAAGACAGGAAATTAGAGAATGGTTCTGAAAGGTGAGAGAGTACAAGAGGAAGAGAAAGGAAGAACACTTCTGTATGAAGTGTGGAGAAGCAGGACACAGGACAGACTAATATTCAGGTGCTCTGTGCCTCAGTTTCCACAGCTGCAAGATAGGACTAACAATATCCACCTCTCAAAACAAGGCACACTCTCGGGTAATGAACTCTCCACAGGCAAAAACTAGGCCATTGCCAGGTCTGTTCCCAGATCCTGCACTGGCATGACACCATAAGGCGCTCTGGTTAAATGCATGAGGAAATGAGTGAGGGAGAGGACCCAGAGCTGGGCTGGGGCTCTCTGCTCTACACACTGGCAGCAGGATCACCCACCAGAACCAACAGGCTTCCAGACAAGCAAGTATCAGCAGTAGCTGCCAAAGACAAGCCTGCCAGCACCTCCCAAATGCAGATAACTCAGGCTCAAAATCTCAGGGTGGGCCCAAGCCCTCCAAGATATGGGGGCCAAAGATAAGCATCATAGAAGTCAGAACTGGGCCAACACTGGAAATCGCCATGCCCAGTGCTCTCACGGGACAGAGGGGACAACTTAGGCCAGGAGAGGATCAGCCCAAAGTCACAGGCAAGGTAGTAAATGGGGTCAGGATTAGAGCCTGCTTTCAATATGAACTACCCGTGCTATGGTCTGAATGTATGTGTCCCTCCAGACTTCATCTGTTGAAACCTAACTGCCAACGTGATAGTATAAAGAGGTGGGGCCCCTGGGAGTTGATTAAGTCATGAGGGCTCTGCCTGCATGAATGGGATTAGGGCCCTTATAAATGAGGCCTAAGGGAGCTTGCTCGCCCCTTCTGTCATGTGAAGACACATAGAAGGCACCATCTATGAAGAACAGGCTCTCATCAGACACCAGATCTGCTGGCACCTTGATCTTGGACTTCCCAGCCTCCATAACAGCGAGCTATAAATTTTTGCTGCTTATAAATTACCCAGTGTAAGGTATTTTGTTGTAGCAGCTGGAATGGACGATTTTGACATTTGATTACATGACGATTTTGACGTCTGGTGTCCTTGTAGGAAAGCACTGAGCTAGTCAAGTTCAGCAAAGGGGCTCCTCACCGTGGCTTATGCAACCTTTCTTCATATGTTCGTTCCTTCAATACTGCTAGACGGTGGAAGGGAATTAGGGATGGTCATATCATGGTTTCTGACTATTTGCTCATTAATTCATTCACTCTCCAAATACTTACTGAGCACTTGCTAATACCTGCTGGACCCCCAGGGTGAAGATACAGGAGTTCTGACTAAGAAGCAAGGAGACCTTTCTTTATTCAATTGTGCAGGCTTAACGTGTACTGGGGGTGGGAGGGTATTTTACAGTGATCCCTCAGAAAGCTGGGGACACATTCCAAGGAGGCAGCTGGTACCCAGAATGTCTTTGAGGACCCCTATTTTAGAATCTGCTTCAGATCCAATTTATAAGGCAGGGAGAAAATCTGTTTCTGCACTTTTTAATTCATTCTCGCTCTCTCTCTCTTATTTTCTCAGCAAGAAATGATGATCTACTCCCACTTCAACACTCACACACACACCCTTCACCAGAAATGTCACCTCACTATTAAAATCAATTCATCTTTCAGATGCTTGAAAAGCACAGGCTTTGGCAATGGACACAACTGAGTTTGAATCCTGAGTCCACTTGCTCTGTCTGCGTAATTGCAGCCAAATGACTTAACCTTTTCAAATCTCAATTTATTATCTTTAAAATAGACACAATAATAAACCTTGTAGCATCCCCGTGAGGATTAGAGGTAATGTACTTATAAGATCTAATGCAGCACCCTGTACAGAGACAAAGCTCAATAAATGGTTTTTGTGGTTTCTAACTCCCTGGTAAGGGGCTTGTAGAATTTGGCAGGCATGCCCCAGTGTTCAGGAGATATACACATTGGATGGGTAATGCCAGCATGTTTACTTTGTTAAAACACAGCAAAGTATAGAACGGCAGGATCCTTGTTCACAGAACTTCAAGGTCTTCTCCTCCAGCGCCTCCACCATATGGGGGGTGGGTGGGGGAAAACTTAGGCCCCCTAGAGGAAGAAGTAGCACCAGCCGGTACCAGTCCCTGGAGGCAGCAGGCAGAGCTGATAGAAATCTGCAGGTCCCAAGCTTGTCATAAGATCTGGACTCAAAGCTCAGGCATCCCCAGGCCCCCAAGGGCAGGGGCTCACCACCACCTCCTAATACTCCAGCTTTACGGTGTTTGACAAAGGATGAATAGTGGATACAGCTGCTAGGAAAAGGGCATGGCTGCTTCCCATGTAGCCTTCCTCTTCCTCTGCCTTGGAGCTGGCCTAGACTCTTTGGCAAGCACAGAACCACACAGGTACTCACTTTACCCTCTCAACAACCTCCCACAGGTAGTATCTTCTCATGTCCTCACAAAACAGCTCAACTTTGAAAGGCTGGTAACTACTGCCCCATTGGATAGATGGGGACACCAAGTCTCACCTAAGATTATATACAAGTTGTTGGTTTTAGTCTCAGTGCTGGGACTCAAATCTGGAAGCAAGTCTCCTATCTCCAGCCCACTATGCTGAGTTCTCCACAACACGTCTCCACCTTCGGAGGAATTGCCTTCTCCACTCCCACTCCAGTCTCACAGCCAAAGGAAATAATTTCTCTACAAGTATAAATTCTCCAAGAAATATATTTTTAAGCCCTCAAGTCCTAGAGAGGAGACAGAAACAAAAGAAAGAACCCAAGGAAGAATTACAGGAGGATAAGAAATACAGGACAGGAGGAAGTCTAGAGAAACAGTGTGGGGCGGCAGAGAGAGCACGTTCTTCGTATAGAGTCGGGCAGGCTGGCTCTGCTCCTTCTCAGCCATGTGACCTCGGGCAAGTCATTTAACCTTTCTGGGTGCCCACCTTAGAAAGCCATGAGGTTGCTATGAGAATTCAACAGAGTGGGAAAGCACAGGGAGCCGCCTGTAGGGTGCCTGGCACGTGGGATTGATTAGAATCGTCCTATGGAGTGTCAGGGCTGGAAGGGGCTTGACAGATGACCTAATCCCAGGGTCTCACTTCACAGACAGAGAAAACAGGGCCCAGAGAGAGGAACTGACTTGCCCAAGGTCACACAGCAAAGTCAGGCTGATGTTGGGTCTAGCACCCTCAGTTTATGTTGAAATCAAAGACCAAAACCTAACAATAGAGCTGATCTTCTAAGCTGTGCAACGGGGAGAGAAGCTTTTTCAGGGGTTCCTTCAGCCCATGGAGTCCCAAAACTTAAGCTTTCTTTCTACACTTAACAAGCAAAAAATGTGATATTTCTGCCCAGAAAAAAAATATATAAAATTTTTTAAAACACCAACATTAAAACTAAAATCCTAGGCCTTAACAAAAAGGCACTCTTTCAAGCCTCATTTTTCCCGCCTTCTTTTCTCACTGCCCCCCCACCCAAATATTTTGCAATAACAGTAATGCTGCGAGGAAAGAAAAAATAAAAATCTGATGCACTTAACAGATATTTCGGTACAATAATGCATCACAGATGTTCATATCAAACTGTGCACGCGTGCATGCAATTTCACTGAGAAGGCTATTGCATTTCTGACTTTGGGTTTTGGGATCCTTAACAACCCCATCTGCCCAGGCTCCAGAAGCCTACCTTTCCCAGTTAGTCCAAGGCTGCCCAAGAGGATGGAGGAGAGATTTCATCACCTCCCTCCAAAATGATAACAGGACAAATTGGCATGGTCGGACACTCTGGCAGGTGGTGAAGGGTGAGCAGATTAGGGAACTGAGAGCAGTCCTGTTCTCTTTTGTTCGGGACTTGCTTTCTGCAGCCTGTTTGAGGAGCTGGACCCAAGAACAATTTTAAGAGCGGGCCTGGGCTGGTGACGGGGTGGATGCATTTTTGAAATAGAGATTGGAGTCTGTTTGATCTTCAGACATGGGCTTTGGGGACTGTCAGCAGCCTCCTTGCCGGCCGATGAATGGCTCTCAGGAACTTTTCCTAAAACATAACCTCGCACACTTTCCAGCAAATGTTTTCAACCTACCAAAGCCGTCATTTGGTTGAACAGCAGTGTTTCCAGACCCTGAAGAAAGATAGTTCTGTTGTTTTAAGGGAGACAGATTAAAGCCGGGGGCTGTTTAACCAGAGAGTTTGTGTGCTCCCTTCAGCCCTTGTTGGATTCCTCTGTGGTTGGTACAAAGAGGGTGTTGAGAGTAATAGTGGTTTCCCCACCTCCCCAACCTAAAAAAGATATCGAGGCCAGACACAGGCCTCTGAGCAGAGAGGCCTCCCACAAACCTGCCTCCAAAATGAGATGGGCGGTGAGCACGGGGGCGCCCGACACAGATAATATCAGCTCCCAAGACTGGCAAGGGAAAAGTCACTTCAGAGGGAGAAAGCCGCTATGTTCAGAGAAATCAACACTGGGCCAGAGAATACACAGGATTTTCCCCCATGGAGAAGGAGTCAGGCGTAGTCAGAACCCTGCGGGGCGTGACTAACTGCCCCAATATTCCTGCCACCGGGGCCCTCTGGGTAAGGACTCCACAATTATGGGAGAGCCAGCAGGAGAACCGACAAACCCGCCTTTCATTTGGCCGGCAAATCAATCTGGCTTCTTACCTCCCTGGGGACGATATTGCATTTCCCCTGGAAAAACAAAGGCCAGAGATTTCGGAAGGGGGATCGGTTTCTGCTGCTGTTTCCCTGGTGAAGAGCTTGCAACATCTCAGGAACAGCAAGCAGGTCTGATTCCAGTGGTAGATTTTCTGGCCCAGCCATTTTATGGGGCTCTCTCCCTAACAGGGAGCACATCTCTTGGCCACGCCTCACTTGGGGTATCAGCCCAAGTCCCATCTTGGGGTCTCTTGCAAGAGCCCCCATCCCAGGACTGACAGCCTTGTTTTCAAGGCACAGATGTGAACTCATTTTTCCCATGGCCTCAGAGTTAGGTTTGGGGCCAGTGAGTAGCGAGTGACCTCTGCCCATGGAGATGGGGCTTTTAATGCCATTTTGCTGGATCAGATCTCTGACAGCCAGAGACTTTAAACCTCTTAAGCCCCTCCCTTCTCCCTGCCCTGACTCCGAGGTTCAGAAATCAGAACTGTCAGCCTTTAAGCAAACACACTTCTCTGAAATTATTAACCCCCAAACTCTCCTGGCTGACTTTCTCCCAGACTTAGGGAGGCAGTCTGAGGGTTGCCTAGAGCTTTGCACAGCACAGACCCAGGGAATCCGGCAGTGCTTAACCTCAAACAGCAAACCAGTGCTCCGTGGATGCCAGTCCCCCAGCACCTCCCTGTCAGCCCAGCCCAAGAAGCCAGGCCTGCCTCTTGCTTCCTCCACACACGCACACTGCAGCAGCACTGTCCATACGCCAGCTTCAAGACAGCCTCCGGGGCCTCGGGAAGGTCTGATGCAAACCAGCGGCCCCCTCTTTTTGTTTTTGATCACTCTGATGCTCTGAGAGAAATTCTTTCTGCTCAGGCAAGCACAGCAGGTGGGGAGTGTATATCCCCAACACATAACACCACTGAAATAAAAGCAAACACCCAAACTCTTACCCCAAATGCTAGTATGCACTGGTTTTCCCACCAAAGCAGCCAGAGTGCTGCCCTACAGCCTGAAAGAACCTCTTCCTCTGGGGAAAGGACCTGGCTCTGGCTGCCCACTAGAGGAGGAAAACAGAGAAGAGGATCGAGGTGCCTAGGGGCTGGCGCTCCAGGCTGGGCTGCCACGTGCCTACCTGGGAGAAGTTGAGCCCGTTGAGTGGATGGCACTGCTCCTCCACACGCTCCACAGCCCCAGTGCTCTTCTTCATCTTCTCAGCCTGCTGGGCCAGGTAGAGGTCCAGCACGGGCACACCACGGGAGCGCACGTCCGTCTCTGTGAGCGAGTTCACCATAAGCATCACCCATACCGGCCTCTTGCGCTCCCAGTTGCCCGCGATGGCGTTGAATAAGTAATCAGCGTAGAGCCCCTTGCCCCGCTGGGCAGGCGTCATCCACGAGGGCATCATCAGCTTCACGTAGTCCAGGTGGCGTTTGAGGCGCCAGTAGAGCTCGCGGGGCAGCACGTCCTGCAGGTTTTCTCCATGCGGCAGCAGCTGGCAGCTGGCCAGTGCCGAGATGGTGTAGGGGTCTGTCAGGTCCAGCTCAAAATAGACGCGGGCACTGGCCTGGAAGGCCGCCTTGGAGTTGTCTGGGATGAAGTCCCAGACGCGGGTGTAGGGGACGTGGATGGTGCCAAATAGGTAGGCCGGGGGGTCACGCCGGATAGTCCACAGGAAGGAGTTCAGGTCCCTCTGCTGCAGGGGGAGAGAAGAGGCAAGGCAGTGAGGCTGAAGGCAACAGGGTCAAGCCAGGGTTGGCACAGAGGAGTTACAGAGAGAGGGAGGTAAGCATGGGAGGCAGAGACCTACACAGGCCATGGAAGCTCAAAGACCCACATTTAAATCCTGGCTTTGCCCTGTCTTAAATGTATGATCTTGAGCAAATGACTTCACTTCCCACAGACTCAGTTTCCTCATCTGTAAAATGAGGGTGAAAGCAGCTACCTCAGGGGTTGTTGGGAGGATTAAAAGACACGAGATATGTATATTAAGCCCTCAGAGCAGTGCCAGGCATAGAGGAAGTCTGCAATGAAGGGAAGCTCTCATTATGATTAGCTTTCGCTGTGAGTGCCAAGGACTGCCACACCACCTGAGAATATTCATGCTTGGCCAAGCCAAACCTTCACCAGTGGTGTTTCATGTGGAGGGTGGGAAAAGGGGGACCAAGAGTCCTGCTCTGGCAAGAAGGGAGGAAGTCATATAACTTTTAAATCCAACCATTAGAAGATACATGCCAAGAGCACTTTGAAAGCAGAACACCTATTAAAAATAGCACACCTATTTAAACAGCTACTTCCTATTCATCAGGGTGGATACAATTTTCCTTTTTGGAGGGCAGGTCTGAGGTATCAGCTATTTTGCTCCACCAGCAGAGACCATAAATGAGAAAGTGCTTTAAAGCCTTGCAAGGCCAAGTCAAGTCTCAGTATCTGGTTTGGGAGGAGAGGATTCCATTATAACTAGTCCCAAGAAATGCACATATTCTGGGTGCTTTCCAGGCTCCTGCCCTAAAAGTGTATCCCTGGTCTCCAACACCAGTTCTCTGTCATTTTGTATGACCTAAGTTCTGACTACGTGTGTGTGTGTGTGTGTGTGTGTGTGTGTAGAGGCAAAGGAGGGGCGTAGACAGGGTCATTTCTCCAGATCCAGGGGGCAAGGGCATGAGAAGAGAACTATCATTTCTCTCAGGCAAAGCCATTTTCCATCCAGAAAAACCCCTGGAGTGCCCCCTCACCACTTGCAAGTTTTAGATCAACTCATAACATTTTCTGCCTGATTTTGGCACAAATGAAAAGTATGTGTTGGGGTGGGTGGGTATGGGGGAATAGTACCTCACTTTACTAACAACCAAAAACTGTAAGTCCCGGTATATTGGAGATAGACTGAGCACCCAGCCAGCTAACTAGCTCCCTGTTTCTGCACAAGGCAGGCCTGCCGCAGGTACACCTTGCCCAAGGTCAACTAATTCCCTGCTAACAGGGCGGCACACCTACAACAGCAGGCCCCTGTAACACTGTTTCCTGGCCTCCTGGCCTCCAATTCAGGGTTATCATCAATGCATTAATTTTCACTTAGAGGGAAGGATACTCAGGAAATCAAGGGATTCTTAGTACTGGAAGGAAAATAAGGAGAACCAGTTATTAATTACTCTGCCCCCAAGGAAATATTAGGCCAGCATATCCTGGCATTGCCTTTTCCTCTCCTCTGAAATCTTCCCCCTTCTCACGAAATAGGGGCACTTGGGGGAGTAGGCGCTGGGGCCGGGGTTGCACAGGGAGAGAGGAGCGGGAACCAGTACCAGGTGGAAAGTTTGCCTCAGGTCAGAGGGGAAGGGCAGGGAGACAGGGGAGCCTGGGAGGGGGCAGAGGTGTGAACCGGAGAGCAAGAGGGCGGGATGGAAGTCGGAGAAGAGAAGGGCAAGGAATAGTGGGCAGAGTGACCAGAAGGGTAAAGATGGGATAAAAGTGAAAAAGAAGAGAGTCAAGAAGGGGCACAGGGCGAGGAAACGTCCAAGCAGGACCAAAAGTCAAGAGGAGATTGCCAGAGCGGCAGCGTGTGCAGAAGGGACAGGAGAGACGGAGTGCCCCACCTCGCTGCGGGCTCCGGGCTGGAGCCGGGCGGGCAGAAGCCAGGGAAGGGCGCCCGAGGCTGAGCCCAGCGGGCGTAGGCGGAGCGGGTGGGCCGAGGTGCGCGCGGAAGGCAGGACCCAACCGTGGTCCCCACGGGGCTGGAGTGCCCAGGCGGGCGGGAGAGTGGCGGGGCAGGCGCTCGCTCACCGATCCGGGCGGCCGGCACTGTCCTCCGTCCGGGGGCTGCGGGCGGGCGCGGGCGGCGGCGAGGAGGGCGGCGAGTAGCGGCCCCGCCAGGGCGGCGTGCATCCTGCCGGGGCCCGCGGGGCGCGGGGGACCCTCCTGGGCGGCGCCCCCTCAGCGGGGCGGGGAGCCCCCAGCTGGGCGCGGGGTTTCCTCTGGAGCGCAGAGCTCCAGCCGCGGGATGCTGGAAGCCCTCTGGGGCGTGGCTGAACGTCCCAGCCGGACCTGGGGGTTTCTCTGGGGCGGGGCTCGGTCTGCTGGAAGAGGGGGACCCTCTGGGGCGGGGCGCCTCACCAGGGCGCTCAGCCCGGTTGGCCGAGCCCCGGGGTTCTGGGAGCGTGAGGAGGTCCTGGGGCGCGCGGGGTTCCTGAGGCGGAACCGAGATCCCGGGGTGCGCGGGGGTCCCGGGATTATGCTGGGCGCCCGGGGCGCGCAAGGGTCCCAGGGGTGCGCGGCGCTCCAGGGGGAGCGCAGTGGGACAAGTGCGGCGGAGGGCGCGGCAGGGGTGGGGGTCGGGTCTGGGGCGCCCGGCTGCCCCCGAGCCCGGCTCAGAGGGGCGGCGGGCGGCCGCGCGGCCGCTGCCCGGGCTCCGCCATGCTGCTCCGCGGCCGGGAAGGAGGGAGAGAGGAGGGCGGGAGAGCGGCGCGGAGCCGGGCCGGGCGGCGGGGGGCGGGGGGCCGGGGCCGCGCCGGGCCGCGCCGGGCCGGGCCGGGCCGCAGGGAGTCGGGGCGAGCTCCGCGCCCGGGCGCGGCGAGGCGGGGTCTGATGGGCATGGCAGACGCTCGCTCGCTCCTCTCTCGCTCCCTCGCTCGCTCCCTCACACACGCGCGGAGGGAGGCGAAGCCCGCAGCAGCCACTTCCCAACTTTCCAAACTTCCCAGCGCAACTTTTTCCTCTCCTCCCCTGCCCGCGCCTCCTCCCCCATCCCTCCCCCTTCGCCTCGCCAGCGGCGGCCGGGCCGTGGCTTCCGCTTGCGGCCGCCAGAGGGCGCCCGGGCTGAGGCCCCGCTTGGCCAACCTCCGCCGGCTCAGCCGCGGACCGTGGGCTGGGCGGGCAGTGACAAATTTGGGGATGTGGATCAGCCTCACCAAAGCATCGGTCCCTGGGATCCCGGCGGGAGTGAGCAGCGAGAGGCCAGGAGATGAGCAGGCACTTCTAGACTGGCAGGGAAGGCAACAGTCACACAAAATTCAGGGAAGCTGGTATTTATTAATATAACCTTGTATCATGCCTGCCACTGGCATGCATTTAGTAGGTGCTCTGCAAACACCAGTGGATTAAAAAAAAAAAATGAAATAAAACAAACAAAAAACCCAAACTAATCATCCTCAAAATTCCACGGAATCTTCCATTTAAGCAATCCTCTCCCATCTATTTCCTTGGACCCACGTAGAATCCCTGTGCCTAGCTGTGGAAGGGTGAGGATTCATATCCCAGTTTCTTAGACCACAGGAATTGAAAGACCCCTTAAACCTACCTCCTTCTGTTCATAAGAGGCAAATGAGGCTTAGAGAAGGACAAGGGACAAGATCTAAGCTTCTGAACCATTTCCAGCAAATGGGGAGACTGAGTCTCAGGCACCTTGGTGCTGTTCTGTTCTTCTTGCTTGGTTCAGTTAAACAAGAGTTTGCTGATTCTCCCTATCCTGGAAACAGAGAGGAAGGATGGATTAGGTGATATTTTCAGGAGCCCACAGTCTAGAGAGGAGACAGACAGGGACAGATATGCAAAGATGCAATTAAAACACAGATGATGGAACAAAGGATACTAGAGGCTGGGAAAGGTGGGGGAAGGGAAGAATAGGGAGAGATTTGTTAAAGGATAAAAATTATGGCTAGATAGGAGGAATAAGTTCTAGTGTTCTATACCACTGCAGGATGACTATAGTTAACAATAATACAGTATAGAGTTTCAAATAGCTGGAAGGAGGATACTGAATGTTCCCAACACAAAGGAATGATAAATGTTTGAGATGATGGATATGTTAATTATCCTGATCTATACATTACACGTATCAAAACATCACTATATACCCCATGAATATGTACAATTATTATTTGTCAATTTAAAAATAAAATTAAAATAAATAACAAATAAAATATAAATGGCAACTGCCAGGAGGGACAGAAGCATGGGAGCAGAGAGGAAGAGCTCCTAAAATAGTCCAGAAGCCCAGGGACGATTCCTGGAAGGGGGTCTTAAAAGATAAGTCAGAGGTAGCTGAGTGAAGGAGATGCACAAGTCTTCCAGGTGGAAGAAGAGCAAATGTGAGCACAGATGCTTTGCAGGGACTGCAAGAAGTTAGGCGTGGCTGGAGCAAAAATCAAGTGGCAGAAGCTGAAGTGTGTCTTCTGGCCAGGCTGGGGAGTCTGTCCCTTCTATGTACTAGGTGATGGGAACTCATTGCAAGATTTGAAGTTGAGAGTGGTTGGAGCAGATCTGCGCTCACAGGGGGCATGGATTGGAGGGGGCAAATTAGAGGCAGGGAGACCAGTGGGGAAACAGGCAGTGAGCAGGGAGCCAGGGCCCAAGCCTAGGTCTCCTGACTCCCAAACTAGTGCTCTCCCCCTTCTCCAGAAAGTTGAGTGAGGAAGACCAGCTGGGCTAGAGGGGCAGAACAGCTTCCCAGAGCACAGGATCTGGGCCATTGTTAGGAACACAAGAAGAAAAGAAAGGGACATCAGAGACTGGCAGGTTGAACATCATGAGCCACATGAAATTGCCGCTTTTGTAGGTCAAAAATTAATGAACGTTGGCAATTTCATATGGTCCAACCTACTAGGTGTCCAGAGCAATCTCAGCCTCCCAGCCTCACACACACACCTGGTGACAGATGCTGAGCAGGCCAGAGTGCCCAGGTAGTATGAAAGCTCAGGGTAGCTCCATGCTGCCCACACACAGAACTCTGAGAGCTGCAGCAGTGACAAGAAATATCCTTTAAAGAGCCTCCACTTTCTGAAGCTCCAAAACTCACAAAGTCACTACTCTCTTTGGTGAGGGTAAAGGGACGTGAGAATTTAATTCTGCTGGAGGGAGGGGCATGGTCCTCATTGGAAAATTAGAAGACATGGGGCAGATAGTAGCTAAGAAAGAGCCCAGTCAAGTTAAAAGTGATGATGCATGTGGATATGTGTGTGTGATTTTTAAATCTTCCTCTCCTGTATTGCAAGCAAAAGTTCCCTGATATCTTTCCTTCTAAAATTATAAAAATTTTGTTGGCGAATCATCATGAACGCCAGCTATGACTTCCTCCTTCATAGCTGCACATGAGGGCTGTGACCGGGGCAGAACAATTAGCTTCTCTGTGCCTCTTTCTTCAGTCAGCTTCCTGTCTTCCTCACTATTTTTCTGTGAGTCAATGTGTGAAATAATGCTTAAAGATCTTCACCAGAATCGTTACTGATACTCTTAATGAGATGCAAGAACAAATAGTATATACCCCAGAGAATTAAAAACACATCCACACAAAAACTTCTACATAAAGGTTGACAGCAGCATTATTCATAATAGCCAAAGGTGGAAACAACCCAAGTGTCCATCAACTTATGAATAAGTTAACAAAATGTGGTATACCAAGACATCGTGCTGTATGCCTTAAATATATATAATTTTTAAAATATGGTATATTCACATGATGGAATATTATTTGGCCATAAAAAGGAATAAAGTACTGACAAATGCTATAACATGGATCAATCTTGAAAACATTATGCCAAATTAAAGAAGCCAGTCCTGACAGGACATTTATCATGTGATTCCATTTATACGAAATGTCCAGAATAGGCAAATACGTAGAGGCAGAAGGTAGATTATTGGTTGCCTAGGGCTAGGAGGAATGGGGAGACTAAAGACCATGGCTGAAGGGCACTGGGTTTCTTTCTGGAGTAATGAAAATATTCTAAAATGGTGATGGCTGTATAACTCTGTGAGTATTAACTAAAAACCATTGAATTATACACTTTAAATGGATGAATTATATGGTATGTGAATTATGTCTCCGTAAAGCTGCTACAAAAGAAAAGAACAAACAGGTTTGGGGCCCCAGGAGAGACTGCTCCTCCAGAACAAGGGTCTCAGTTTCTTCAAGGAATTTTTTCTCCCACCTGGTACAATGAGACAAGTCCTGGAGGACGCTAGGTCCTAAGTCCTAGAGACTTATCCTGCTTCTGCTAATGTCTCACTGGGTAGCTGTGGGTAGCTCAGTTGTTCTCTCCAGACCTGAATGTGAACTGCGGTTCCACATCATCGACATGAACAAGCTTAAGGAGCAGACAACCTTCAAGAGCCTCTGTACCCAACACTAGAGCTCCAGGTTCCCTGGCCACAGCTTGTCCCTGGCCTTTAGGCAGGATAGGAAAGGGCACAGGGCTCCAGAGGGAAGCGGTGGACTCAGACGCCTGCCTCCTCTCTCCTGGGGCACATCTGGCCCACTTTCCTTTTATTGCATCTTAATTAAGTTGTTCAATCAGATTGGTACCAAGAATCTGTAGGCTGTAACAGCCAGGGCAGGACAGAAGCCTTGTAGCGTAACTAAACCAACACAGTCCTCCTGGACTGGCGCTGCTGATGGTATCTCTCTGAGGAAGGGAGATGGCTGCGGGGAGGCGCTGTGCTCTGGCCCAAGAACTGCCCTCCTGGCAGGCCACTGCCCTGGCCCTTGGCCACACTGGCATTTTCAGATAGGCCTGTCCTGGTCTGACCTCCTGCTCTGACTCCTACCCCCATCGTGCCTCTTCTTACCCACCTTCTGCCTCTGTCTTCTCTACCCCCAGCCTGGGTTGGAAGTTAATCCTTGGTGATAGAAGGACACGATTGCCTTAGGGGTGCGGGAGAAGGGAAACAGTCAACAGGACCATACGGAGGTTGGCAGTGCCTAAAACAGTCTAGAGTGATGGAAAGAATCAGAAAAAATGCAGACAATGGGCTGATTCAGAAAAGGGTATTTCTTATGGCAGTGGGAAAGTAGGCATATTGTCACAGAGGCACAACAAAGGATTAGAATTGCTAGGTAAAAAATAGCATTCATTAAAAATGAAAACCCCACTGTGGTCCAGCCCTGTCGGGGAATGGGAAGTGCCCAAGAATCAGCCCAGGGTTTTGTCCATAGAGAGCTTGCCATTGGGGACAGAGATGCAAACAACAGGGGGCTTTGGGAAACAAACAGAGGGGACAAAAGGGGCAACCAAGTCAGCCTTACGAGAGAGGAGATCAGCAAAGTTCTCTGCTGAGAAGGTGATGTGTGAGTTCATCTTTAAGGATGAGCAGGAATTGGGCAGGGAGAATGAGGAATATCAGGCAGGGGGAATGGTATGTGCCAAGGCATGGCAGTGCAAGCGTTTGCCACATTTGGGGACTGTAAACAGTGATGGGGAGTGGGAGAATTCAGGAGGACTACTGGGGAGAGTCAGAAATAATACTGCGCCAGGAAGGGCTATGCAACCTCTTGGAAAGCCCTGCATCCTGCCACTCAGAGGAGACAGTCTTCTTAGCTTGCTCTGCATAAATTGTGGGTGATGGTTGAGGGTGGCCAACATGCCAGGTTCCAGACGGGCTGTGTGCAGCCCTCAGGGATATAACAGTAATTAGAGGCATTATCTCTGTTAGCTCATAAATATTTATTGGGTTCCTGTTTGTGGTTCAGTGTCTTAGGCAGGAAAGAATATAGTCCTGTCCTCTGGATACTTGCCATTTTTGAACAAGACAAAAATGAAGTATGTGGCAAGTTAAAATGCATGTAAGTAAATAATGCTGCAATGAACGTGGTTGAGGGAAGGTGCAGCTATCTCTCCGACATACTGATTTCATTTCCTTTAGATATATACCCAGAAGTGGGATTGCTGGATCATATGGTAGTTCTATTTTTAATTTTTTGAGGAAACTTCATACTGTTTTTCATAATGGCTGTACCAATTTACAGTCCCACCAACAGTGTACAAGGATTGGTCAAAAGTACAAACTTTCAGTTATAAGATGAACAAGTTCTGGGGATCTAATGAACAACAGGGGCGGTGATGGATGTGTTAATTAATTTGGTTATAATAATCATTACATGATGTATACATATATTAAATCATGTTGTATATCTTGAACATATACAATCTTTATTTGTCAATTAAATATTTCAAAAGAAAAAAAGATTTATAACCCGCCCCCCCGCCCCCGCCATGCATGTAAGGGCCAGGTGAATGATGCAGTGTTGTAAATGTCCAGGCAAAGTCTGTGAGAGCATCTTCCTGCAGGAGGCAAGATTTGAATTAGGCTGTAAAGGAGAAGTAGGATTTAAACAGATGGAAAGAGTCTTCCTTGCATTCCAGGTAAGGAGAATGAAGAACATGAAGGGGCCAAGGAGGGCCAGGGAAAAAAACATTCTGGCTGGAGAAGAAGGGGTGATTTTGAGAGAGTGGCCTGGAGTGGGGGCTGGGCTGGGCGGCATGGGGGTAGTTTGGCCAGGGAAGGAGGAATAGGAGCTGCAGGTTGTTGCAGACTGATTCTGTGCCAGACCCTTTATTTAAAGGGTCTCAAGGATGTTGTGAGACAGATATTTTTAGCCCCATTTTATAGATGAGGAAACTGAGTCCCAGAGAGGAGACATGACATATCCATGTCACACAGCTGATAATTATAAGGACTGGGCTGTCTAGTTATTTCTGCTAAAGTACTTGCTTCCTTCAAGACATGGGTGGGAAGGTAGCACAGGCAGCACAGGCCAGACTAGGTGTGGCTTGTGAACACACATGCACACACACACAAAATCACTGGGGGGCACACACACACAATCACTGGGGGGCATGCTCGTACCATACATGGCGACTCCTCGGCTGTATCTTCCAGTCTAATTAGTGGGCTGATTGTCATTTAGGAGGCTTTTGCCTTTCACTTTAGCCCAAGCTGTGCGAGGCTCCGTTTCTCTATCCAGGATTCTATAGAAGTATGGAAAGGGAAAAAAGAGATGTGATGCTGGAAACAAAATACCCCATCGAGCTGACCACTAAGTAGCACTTAGACCCCAAGTATACACACAGCTGCTTTATGTAATGAAAGCTGTGGACCATGTTCCTGGATATAAAATAACAAACCACATATAAAGTTTTACGTTGCTGTGTAATTAGCACGGATCTGTGAGTGTGCGAGCCGGCCAGGGGGAGAGGAGGGGGGCTTGGGCCTCAGGCGCAGTGAGAGCACACACCATGGGGCCGAGAAGATGGGAGTTTGAGTCCCTGCTCCACTGCTTTGTAGCCCTTTGACCTTGGGCAAGTGATGTAAACACTGTAAACTTCTAATTTCGCACCTGCCAAAAGGGGTACTAGTACATGTCACAGCAGTGGTTTTTCCCTCCTCCCTGCTCCCAGGGACACTGGACTATGTCTGAAGACATATTTGGTTGTCAAAACCGGGAAGGTGCTCCTGGCATCTAGTGGGTGGAGGCCAGGATGCTGCTCAATGTCTTACAATGCACAGGACAGACCCCCACCCTCACAACAAAGAATTCTCCCACCTAAAATGCCAATCTTGCCAAGATTAAGAAACTCTGCCCTACAGGATTGCTGTGTGGTGATGTAATCATTACTAGCTTTTACTGAGCATTTACTGCATGTCAGGCACTGTTCTATCACTTTATTTAAGTGCATCAACTCTTACCTGTTCATAGTAAACCCATGAGGGAGGTACTACCATTATGCTCATCCTACAGATGAGGAAACTGAAGCACAGGGAGAAAACTTGCCCAAAGTCACACACCTAGTATGTGGCGGGGCCAGGGTTTGAATCAAGGCAGTGTGGCTCCAGAGCCTGCCATCCACTAGTGTGAACTCATGCTCAACAGGTGCCTGCCTCAGTGCCTGGCGCATGATGGTGATGGTGGCTTCTGTAAGAGAGTGAGAAGATCCATTCATACAGTAACAAACGCACGAATGCGTTGAGAGCCTAATCAGTGCTTGGCACTAAAGGATTGGTGAACACGATAGGCAAGGTCCTTGCTCACACAACTTACTTTCTAGTTGAGAAGAAAAATCATAAATAAATAAAGCAAAAAAAATGGAGGCAACATAAAAGATAGAGAAAGTCTTGTGAGTGATGAGAAGGAGTCTGCCATGCGAAGACCTGTGGGAAGAACATTTCCCGCAGAGGGAACAGCTGGGCAAAGGCCCCCAGGTAGGAGCCACCTTGGTGAGTTCAGGAAATAGGGATAAGTCCCATGAAGCCCAGCCTAGGTGAGGGAGGAAACGTAAGAGATGACATTAGAGAGAAGGAGGGGCCAGGTGAGGTAAGACCTTGGAGGTCAAGGTGAGGAGTTTGAATTCCAGCTTCACCGAGAAGCTGTAGGAGGGTTTTAAAGAAGAGTAACATGATCTGATTTATGTTTGTAGGTCATTCTGACTTGGGTGTGGAGCATGGGGAGGTGGCAAGTGGGGAATTCAGGGAGTAACTCAGTAAGGACACTGCGGCAGTGGTCAGGTGGGGATGATGGTGTCTCCACCAGGGTGATTGTCGTGGAACTGGAGGAAAGTGAGCAGATTTGGTTCATGCAGAGTTTGAGTGATGAGAAGGAGCCAGCAGGGACCGTGTTGTCACAGATACGATGTGGGGGTGAAAGGAAGAGAGGAATGAAGGATGGTGGTGAGGTTTGTGTCTTGAGCAACTGGCTCTATTAACTGAGCTAGGGAAGCCTGAGGCAGGAGCGGAGGTTTGAGGGAGTGGAGGGGGTACCCAGAGTCAGTTTTAGGTCATGTTTAGCATGAGCTGCCTGCTAGAATCCAAGCGGAGGCGTTAGGGAAGCAGTTTATAAATGAGCCTGGGGCTAAGGATAAATTTAGTATCCACTTAGTTATCTATTGCACAGAGATGATATTTAAAACCAAGGACCTATGAGAGAGAGAGAGAGAGAGAGAAAATGAATGAATGAACTGAAGAAGACCTAGGTCTAAGTCAGAAGTCAGGGGACTCACTCATTTCAAGTTTGGAAGAGAAGCATCCACCAAAAGAGACAGAAGTAGGAGAAAAACCAGAGCAGAGAGTGTCAAGACATCCAATAAAATACATGAAAACAGGGAAGTGACCGTTAGATTTGACCACAAGAGGTTGACATGAGACATTTCAATGGACTGTTAGGGACAGAAGCTCAAGTGAAATGTGTTGAAGATAGAGAGGGAGGTGAGGAAGTGGAGACAGCCACTACAGGCAACTTTCTCTAGGAGTTTTGTGGTGAAACCTAAAGAAATGGAGTGGAGTAAGAACATGGGGTCAAGGGAGAGACTTTTAAAAACATGGGTCGTATAGTGCATTTGTGGGCTGACATGAAGGAGCTAGCAGAGAGGGAGGAACTTCCGATCCCAGAGAGAGAGAGGGGTTCGCTGGAGAAGCCCTTGGTAAGTACTATGGAGGGAAGAGGTTGAGACCCAGAGGCAATGGAGGGGCTCACCCTTGTTAGGACATTTCAGCTATGATTGCAGGCGGGAAGGCAGTAAGCATGCAAATGATGTGGGTAGTCAGGTGGGTAGATAAAGCTGTTGTAAATAATTATTTCCCCTTTCTCAGAGAGGAAGGTTGGAGCCCTGACCTGAGCCACTGGCCAGCCCCTAGCCCTGACCATTGATACAGACTAAGCCTTAATCCTGACCCCAGACTGAGCTCTGCCCCACAGACTGAACATCTAATCCTTTGTTGATAAGGGAGATCCTGGCAAAGAGTATGGATGACTCAGCATAACCATCTCTACAGCTGAAAAGAAAACTTGAAGCAAAGTAAGGCCCAGCAACACCTGGACGGGCCCACAGTTGAGGGCTGCCTTCCAGACAGGGTCAAGAAGGGGAGTGCCCAGGACTTGCCAGAGGAGGGGTTGGTAAGAGTAGAACCTCATGTGGGGAGTGTCATGATAGCAGACAGCCAAGACCAGGAGGCTATCAACATGGACCAAAAGTCGGGCTTCATTAGAAGGAAAGGCCCAGGCCAAGGTGGGAACAGAGAAATAACTGCGCCTGGCACTAGGGGCACGCAAGCAGAGCTGAATGAAGTGTAAGTGGGTTGGGCAGGGTTATTGGTGGTTCAACTAAATCTAGGAATGCTGAGTCTCTTCAGCTTTTTCCTTTTTAATGGACTCTTGTGGGGCCAATGTGGCCTGTGCCAATAGTGTTTTACATTTATCTGGTGATCAAGAGTTTATAACTGCAAAATTGTGCTGTATAAGAAAAGCCTTCACAACTTCCCAGCTTAATCCCTCCAGATCTCAATTTTCCCATCTGTAAAGCAAGAACAATAGCAATATGTAGCTCACAGGTTTGTTGTAGGGATCAAGTTAGATGATGGATGTGAAAGCTCTTTGTGTACTGTGAAGGGCCAGGAATATTGCTTTTGTGGTCATTACTACTAATGCTAATAACAAGAGGCCTCAAAAGTATCTCCTGTACTAGGATAAATACTTTCATGCTCTTCTGAAAAGTTATGAAAGGGCATGCATGATCTGCAACATGGATGCCTTACAGAAGAAGTCGTGGAGGGTGTGCATTATGGCGACTCTCAGGACCACAGCATTGAGCAGTTGGGCAGGTTGCGCCTTGGAGGAGGGCGCTCTGCTGAGGAAGTGAATGGGCAGTGACATCCGGCCATCACTCCACTCGTTAAGCCATATGCCCTGGCAAGGGGCAGCATCTATGTGCGATTCCACTGGGCACCATGTAGGCTAGTAGCACCCACCAGCATGCTTCCTTAAATATTTAGGTTTGCTTGATCTGTAATTGTCAAATCCAGTAATGCGGAATCAGATGACTTTCTGTCTTCAGCTACCAGCATTTTTATGATGACTTTCCAATCTATATCTCCTGCCTGGTCTCACCTCTACTGGAACAACCTGCTTTCCCTTCACATACATTATGTCCAAATTCACACCTCCATTTTTGTCAGTTCAGAATTTGGGCTGGATTCTCTACTCCTGTTTTATGTTTGAAACCCCTTTTCATCAATCTTATCAAGTAGTTGTCTGGATACTGCTTATGATATTTAGTTACAAGAAGCTCACTACCTCCTGAGGTAGCCAATTCCACTTTGAAGCAAATCTTAACATTTAGAAACTTCTATATATTGACTGTGCATCTGCCTACCTGTAACTTATACCCATGAGTCCCTGGTCTCCCCTTGGGACGACATAGAGCAAATCTCTATTTTCTTCATGAAAGCCATTCATAGATTTGGGTACAGGAACCAAATTTCCCTGTGTCTTATTGCTCTTGATTCCACTCCTTATATAAAAGGTTTTGCTTCCTTTCACTCTCCTGACCATCCTTTTTAAAAATTCCTTGTGTCTAGAAATGGCACCAACATTTTATGGTTTTTTCATTCATTGATTTACTAACTCATTCATTCAACATTCGTATGCCCAGGGGCCCAAGGCTAAGAGAGACAAAGTGATTAGTCCAGGGTCGTACATCTCCTGAGCTTTTTTCTGACTCTAGATCCGTGTTATTTCACTGCATAACAGCTGCCTTTTTGTAGAAGCAGTGGCCTTGGACTCCAGGCAACTTCTAAAGTGGCAGAAGCTTTTGTAGATTCACCAACTTTGTCAAGTATTTTTATTGTTGTTGTTTTTCGTTTGTTTTGTTTGGGTTTTTTGGTTTTGGGGTTTTTTCCCCCTCTGAGCTTTTTCTTAATCTATCCATAGTGTTTAGCATTCCCATCTTTTTCTTCCTCCCTTCTCAAAACGGCAGCTCATGGTCTAATCTATTCAATGTCAACTGTTAGTTCACAGTTCTAGATTTCTTTTCCTCAAGACTTTCCAGTAATGCCACAGCTGAAATCATCACCATTTCTAGGTACAACATACAGCATTAGCCCAGGACTAGGGAAACATGAGTCCTTAAGGGAGTGAATTCAAAGGATTATCATATATACAAGGAAAGAGTGGTTAGAGAGAAGCTTCATGAGGGTGGAGACCACGTTAGGGTTTTGCATTTTGCACAGCTCGTATTCATAATAGCTGCTACTGCTAGCTGCTATGACTAAAAGATAATATATTGGTGCACTAATTATGTGTCAGGCATTTAATAATACATGTGAGTTCCAGTTGTCACCTCTTCACCAACACTTGGTCTTATCAGTTTTTGTAATTACAGCCATCCTAGGAATGTGAAATGGTACCTCATTGTGGTTTTAATTTGCATTTGTCTAATTATTAATGATGTTTAGCATCTTTCATATGCTTATTTGCCATTCTTGTATCTCCTTTGGTGAAACCTTTGTTCAAATCTTTTGCTCATTAATATTGGGCTGTTTGGCTTTTTTATGACTGCATTGTGATAGTTCTTCATATATTTTGTAAACAAGTCCTTTGTCCTTTGTTTTGTAAATATTTTCTCCCAGTATAAGGCTTGTATTTTTATTTTATTAATAGTGTTTTTTGAACAGCCAATATTTTAATTTTGAAGAACTTCATTTATCAATCATTTTTCTTTTATGGTTTATGCTTTTTGTGTCCTATTTAAAAAATTTTAGTCTAACCCAAGGTCACTAAGATTTTTCTTTCCTTTGTTTTATTCTAGAAGTTTTATAGTTTTAGGTTTTACTTAGGTCAGTGACGCACTTTTAGTTGGATTTTGTATGAGTTGTGAGATAAGGATCAAGGACAAGTGTGTTTTTCCTCCTCTTCCTCACTTCCTTTTTCCTCCTCCTTCTCCTCCTCCCTTCCTCCTTTCTTCCTCTTTCTCCTCCTCCTCCTCCTTTTCTTCTTTTTGCAAATGGATATCCATTGTCCTAGCACCTTTGTTGAAAGAGTATCTTTTCTGTATAGAATTGTGTTAGAACCTTTACAAAAAATCAGTTGGTCATTTCTGTGTGAGTCTGTTTTTGTTCTTTATTTTCCAGATTTGTTTAGCTATCAAGTCATTTGCCTTTTCAGACAAATTTTAGAATCAGCTTACCAACTTCTGCAAAAAAAGTCTGCTGGGATTTTGATTGAAGTTGCAATGAATCCCTAGATCAGTCAGGGAGAATTCACATCTTAATATTTTTAAAATTTTATTTCAGAGTATTATGGGGGTACAGACATCTTGGTTACATAAATTGCTTTTGTACAGTTTCAGTCAAAGTTGTAAGTGTGCCCATCACCCAGATCATGGGCATTGTACCCATTAGGTGTGAATTTATTCATCCCCTCCTCCCCCCAACTTGTTTGATTTCCGATGAGTTTTGTTTCCGTATGTGCACATAAGTGTTGTTTGATTAGTTCCAATTTAATGGTGAGTACAAGTGGTGTTTGTTTCTCCATTCTTGTGATACTTCACTTAGAAGAATGGTCTCCAGTCCCATCCAGGTTAATACAAGAGGTATTAGTTCATTTCTTTTATGGCTCAGTAGTATTCCATGGTATACATATACCACATTTTATCAAAAAATCCCAAAACAACAGATACTGATGTGGATGTGGAGAGATAGGAGCACTCATACAGTCTTGGTGGGACTGCAAACTAGTACAACCTCTATGGAAAGTAGTATGGAGATATCTCAAAGAACTAAAAGTAGACCTACCATTTGATCCAGGAATCCCACTACTGGGTATTTACCCAAAGGAAAAAAGGACATTTATAAAAAAGACACCTGCACCCAAATGTTTATAGCAGCACAATTCACAATTGCAAAGATGTGGAAACAACCCAAGAGCCCATCAATATGTGAGTGGATTAATAAAATGTGGTATATGTCTTAATAATATTGAGTCTTATGATCCATAAGTGTGGTTTATCTCTTAGGTTTTCTTTAACTTTTCTCAGCAATATTTTGACGTATTCAGTGTATATATCTGCACACCTTTTGTAAAATTTTTCCCAAAATATTTCATGATTTTTCGTGCTCTTATAAATAGCATTTAAAGATTTTCAATTTATGACTACTCCTTGAAAGCATATACAATTAAATTATGTATATTATTCTTGTATCCTACAGCCTTGCATTTTCTCTATCCATTGAGATGATTAAATGGATCCATAAAGATATCCCCTCTCTCATTCTTGTAACTAGCAATTTGTATCTTCTTTCTTTTTTTTCTTGATTAATTGGGTTAGAAGTTTATCAAATTTATTGATCTTTTCATATAACCAGCTTGGGTTTTACTGATGTTCTTCATCATTTTTCTGTTTTCTATTTCCTTGTCTTCTATTCTTATTTTTGTGATTTCCTTCCTTTTATGCTTACTTTGGTTTTAGTTTTCTCTTCTTGTCCTCATGACTTAAGATGTAAACTTGGGTAATTGATTTTAAAACTTTCTTTATTTCTAATACAATCATTTAATTCTATATGTTTTTCTTTATCTGTACTTCATATGTTTTGATTTTTTATTTTGATTGAACTAAAAATATTTTATAATTTCCCTTTTGATTTCTTCTTTGACCCATGGGTTATTTAGAAATGTGTTGTTTAATTTCCAAATTACTAGATATTTTCCAAATATCTTTCTGTTACTGAGTTCTAATTTAATTCTCTTGTAGTCAGAGAACATACTTTGTTTTATTTCAATCCGTTTAAATTTATTGAGACATCTTATGGCATAAAATAAGATTTATCTTAATAAATGTTCTGTAGACCCTTGAAAACAGTGTTTGTTTATTGTGTCAGTTACACTAAGTTGATTGTGATATTTCTCAAGTCCTCTTAATCTTTACCTATTATTATTATTATTATTGGTCTACTTATTCTATCAATTATTGAAAGAGTAGTGTTGAAGTCTCCAAATGTAATTTTGGAGTTATTTTTTTTCCTTCCAATTCTGCCACTTTTCATTTCATGTACTTAGAAACTTTATTATAAGCTGCATATGCATTTTGGTCATGTCCTCTTGGTTTACTGATCCCTTTAGCATTACAAAATGACATATTTTTTATCCATGGTAGTATTTCTTGTTCTGAAGTCTACTTTGTCTTATGTTGATAGATCTACTCCCACTTTATTTAGATTAGTATTAGCATGGTGTATCTTTTTCACACTTTGTTTGTAATCTACTTGGGTCTCTATATTTAAAGTGGATTTCTTGTAAGCACTGTGTAGTTGGGTTTGCTTTTTGTTCCAATCTGACAATTTTTTACATTTAAGGTGATTATGGATCTGGTTGAGCTGAAATCTACCCTTTCGCTGTCTGTTTTCTATTTTTTCCATTTATTCCAATCTTCTTTTGGATTAATTGACTACTTATTATTCCATTTTATTTTTTACTACCTTCTTAGCTTTCCTCCTTCTCCTCCTCCTCCTCCCCATCCTCCCACCCTTCTTCTCCTTCTCTGCTTTCTTCCCCGCCCCCCTTATCCATATCCTTCTCCTTTTCCTTTTTCGTTTTTCTTTTTCGTTTTTAGACAGGGTCTCGCTCTGTTGCCCAGGCTGGAGTGCAGTGGTGTCATCATAGCTCAAGCGATCCTCCTGCCTCAGCCTCCCGAGTAGCTGGGACTACAGGCACATGTCACCACACCCGGCTAATTTTTCTATTTATTTGTTGTAGAGATGGGTCTCACTCTTGCTCAGGCTGGTCTGGAACTCCTGACCTCCAAGCAATCCTCCCGCCTTGGCCTCCCAAAGTGCTGGGATTACAGGCATGAGCCACTGCGCCTGGCCTCCTTTTCTTCTAAAATGAATTGTTGCTTTCTGGTCTACAGTATACATGCCTAGGTTAGTGGTAGAAGTCAGACTATCTATCTATCTATCTGTCTGTCTATCATCTCTTTGTTTACCTTCTTTTATTCTCATGCCTCATTCCCTTTCTCCTTCCCACTACACAGGCAACAATTATGACATATTTAATGTGTATTTTTTGTTTATATATGTTCTTGCAAATATATATTGCTATATTGTGTGCATGCTTTCATAGTTTATATAAATGATGTTGTGTAATTTATCTGATTCTGTTCTTACTTCTTACACCAAAGAGTATGCTCTTAAAATCAATTCATATTTTTTCTGAGGAGCTCAACAGCTCAACAGCTGAACTATAGAGTACGTATACACTTAATTTGACTAAGTGGTGGGGAATGCTCTCCAGAATGGCTCCACCACTCAATAATCCTGCCAGCCTAAGAGTTTCTGTATCCCTATACCCCTGCAAATTTTGCCATTATCCAGCTTTCTAATTTTTAACTTGCATTTCACTGACTACTAACAATTTTGATCAACTCTCTTGATACTTTTTCTCTTTTTGGGTTTCCTCTTCTGACAATTGCTTGTGTATACATACCTTTTGCTCACTTTTCTCATGAATTTTCTCTTTCTTCTTGTTGATTTGGAGGAGTTCCTTGTATCTTCTAGATATTAATCCTGTATCAGTTTTAGACATTATGAATATCTTTTATACTGTTTTTTATTTACTCATTTTCTCTATAGTGCCCATCATTGAATAGAAATCTTTTTTTAATATAATGAAATAATATTCATCTTTTTTCTTTATTGTTTATACTTTTAATGTTTTGTATGAGAAACTCTTCTTTATGTCTGCCATAAGATATACTTCTACATAGTCTATTAAACTTGTATTTTTCTATTCTTCTATTAACTTAATTATTCTTATATTAACTTTATATTTTTGTCTTTCACATTTGTGTTTTTAATCTACTTAATACCACCTTTGTATATACTATTAAGTAAGGGATCCAGTTTTCCTCTTCTATATATAATGAGCTAGTTTTCCCAACAAGGCATACTGAGCAATCTGTCATGAATTGATTTGTAATATTACTTCCATTGTCTGTGAAATTTTTTTATGTATGCGTCTATAAGGGTCCTAGCAGGAAACAGAATGCCAGCCCAAATGAGGTAACTGAGGAGAGCTTAATGAAGGACTCCCAGGTTAAGGATACCAAAAAGGGTAGTTGGGGTACTCAGTAGCAACACTGGGGGGGCTCTTATCCCCAGCCCCCCACCTGGAGGTATGAACAACCAAGGGCAGGGAGTGGCTATCAAAATTTAGAAAGAGCTGTAGCTGGTGTTCTGGCCTTGGGAATAGGAATGCAGCCGAGGCCTACCTACCTGCATCTTGGCAGGGGGAGAGATAGGACATAACTACTGTCTATCTCCTTTTTGTCTCCAGGCTCCCTCCAGTGACTCTCCTCGGCCAAACTTAACAGGGAATCAGAGGGCAAATGAGTATGGTTAAGGCCATGCAGGGAGGCCAGCCTCTCAGAGCAAGGTAGGGGAGGGAAGAGTGGAGAAAGGATCTGGAGGGGCCAACAGAGAATAGCCAGTGCAACTTGTGAGCTTGTGAGAATGTATCTCTGTGCTCTCTGTTCTGTAGCAATGTGCCTATCTGTTATCCTGCCAGTATTACAATGTGTTTATTACCTCAGTGTTGTAGCATGTCAATATCTAGAAAGGTGAGTTCTCCCCTCTTATTTTTTCTTTTTTAAGGTTTAAAATTTTTAGGTTAACTGTAATTGTAGTCCTCCATGGACATTTTAGATTAAGCCTATTGAGTTCTGAAAAAATCAGCTGGAATTCTGATTGGCCTCATATTCAATGTTTATATCGATTTTGGAGAAGAGATGTGTTTTCAATATTAACGCAGCCTGTTCATGTGCAGGAATGTCTCCCTAGTTATTCACGTCATTTTCTACATCCCGTATTAATGTTATACTCTTGTACATAGAGGTCTGTTGTATTCTTGGTTAAATTATTAATAATTCCTAGATAATCACTTAAATTAACCAATTATCTTTTGTCTTATATTCTTGGTTTAATTAATTCCTAGATAAATTAATGCCTAGATTTCTATGTTGTGGCTATTATGAATGGTGGAAATATTTAGTGAGTGCCTTCTATGTGCAGACCCTGTGTCAGGTGCTATGGATACAGTAGTGAGCATGACATGGTCCCTGGTTTCATAGAGCTGACACTGCAAAGACAGACAGCACACATGTAAGCAGACAAATATATGAGCACACTTTGTGGTGAGTGCTCTGAAGCAAAGGCCCCACTTTCCACTCTGGCCTTCTGCCTTCCCTACGTCATTTCTCAGTGCTCTGTGTCACTGCTCTTATGAAGATCCAGGCCAGACATCAGGAGGCAGGATTTCCAGTCCCAGATCTGACTCTATCTGGCTAGTTTGTTCATCTTCAGAATGAAGGCTTGGACTAGACAGTGTTTCAGGGTTCTTAAGCAGCACCCATCTCCTTCCCTCCCTCCCTCCCTCTCTTCCTTCCTTCTTCCCTGATTGAGTGTGAAAGAAAGAACAGTATTACCTGGGGAAAGGAATCTGTTCTGTCTAGTTTTAAGTGCTGTTGTGATACTCAGCTGTCAAAGTGCCCACAGTAGAACACGCAGGTGTGGATCTTAGGGGAAGAATCCATGCTGGAGATGTGCAATTGAGAGATACCGCTTGGAGTCGTGATATGAATGACTTCACTTAGAAAGAGTGTACAGATGAAGAAAAGAGAAGGACTAAGAATAGAACCTGAGGGACTGAGCCGTTTAAAGTAGAGCAAGAGAGGGCAAAAGGCTTTTCAAAGGAAACCCACTGCAGGTTTAATATTGTAGGGCAAAAGGTTTTTAATCTCTTATGAAGGCACTTTGAAAGGAAGCTTAATTTATGACTCATAATCAGTCTTTTAGACTCCTTTTTACATCCTCCTCACTTTGGAAAAAAACTGGTCAAGTTGATGACCTTTTCTAATTTCAAAAGTATAGCACTGACTTTTAATGATTTTATTAACAAGATATTGGAGCAAGCAACCTTATTGTTAGTTGCCTCAGTTTCCCCATTTATAAAATAGGCATAATGAGTTTATTTGATGAAGCTGTGGTGAGGGTGAAACCAGATTCTGGGGAAGTAAGAAATTTCTACAGAATTAGAAAATCCTAGTGTTATTCTTTTTGATAATACCAAAGGTTAAATTTGTTTTCTGTCTGTGACCTTTTTTTCCCCATTCAGTGACTGTTTTGTAAACTGGTGTTCGTTCCCTCTCACACATCTCTTCCTTCTGTCCCAGTTTCCCTGGGTTCCCCACACCCGGTAGTTGGAAGATCAGAAAGACACCATCTGCTGATTAATAAACAGACATGTCTTCCGTCGTAAGTTGATTGGATCAGGGTGTCTCTTGGCATTCTTATTCTGAATGTTCATACATTCCGCCACATATTCCCTTATCTGAGGTCACAGCCAGAGGCTCTGTGGCTGGGATGAATCACATCTGAGCTGACCATCCTTCCCGGAATCCATGGGCTGCAACGTGTGTGAGTTTAGCTGAAGCAGACACCTTCCACCTGCTCAGAACAGGGCTGGCTCCTGGTGATCACAGTCTGCATGGGCCCCTGGGCAGCAAGGGCTGACCATCATGGATGGAACTTCTACTGAGCACTCTCTGCACGCTCAGTACTAGGGTGGAGGGAGTGTGTGGTGGGATAAAAATAAACCAAGAGACTGGGTCCTAGCTCCCAGAAGGAAAGAAGATAGTAGGCTATGGTGGCAGGTTTAGGGTAAAAACTTAAGGCACTTCATGGGCAGATTTTAATTTATGTAGACAGATTTGGGATCTAGCAGCCCACAACACCCCCAAATGAATTAATACTGTGCCTTAAAGATCCAAAAATCTTTCAAGTCTTTCTGAGCTTACTGACTTCCGTTGGCTCCTCTCTCACTCTGAAGCATGTTTACTTCTCTGGGAGTTGCAGGCTCTCGTGTTCTCAGGGCTTGGCGAGGGCCTGGGTCTGTCCTCCTCCAAACGGGGATGAAGAGCTGCAGATTTATCTGGGCTCCACAGCCATCTTCCCTGCATTTTTTAACCCCCAGCTTGGTGTCCCAGAGACATTAATAAATGAAGAGGAGATTGTTTGCTTTTTCGTTCTTTCTTTTTTTTTTTTTAAAGAGATGTTGAAAAAACAGAATGAAGAACAAAGTCAAGAGCAGTCAGTCATCCCACTGCCTAAAACTTTACAGGAGCAAAAAATCCTATTGTGAGAAGCACACCCACATTGATGAGTTTGCATGGCACCTCCATTTGACACAAGGTACACTCAGGCCCAAAAAGTTAAAAGTGCTTCTCCAAGTCTTGTAGAAAGTCAGTGACAGAACTGAGATTAAAATTCATGTGTTCTTTCTGCCAGTCTGAGCCTCTACCTGTACAGCAGGGAGGATTTAGACTAAGAAGGGGGATGTGTGGCCCTGTAGGGCTAGGCATGCACCTGGGGCAGGTCTCAACAGAGCCCAGGGCCTGTGGTCCTTCCCTTCAGGGCCTGCATGTGACTCACTGGGGTCTCAGGACGGTGCTTCCTTGCCTGGTTTTAGTCTCTTCTCCTGGAAGGTTGGCCTTTTCAGAAGTTCTGCCATCAACATAACAGGGCTGATCTGGGGTGGCAACTGAGAGCTGTGTCTGCTGGTATGTCTGGCCCCCCCTGGCCAGCTCTAAGCTGCATACCCACCACCAAAAGCAGGATCTGAACACCAGTGGGTGGTGAGTGGATATTGCTATCAGAGATGGACCATGGACTTTAGGGTGAGACAGATCTAAATTCAGAACCCAAACCCACCAATTCTTAGTTGTATCAACTTATACAAGCTACTTTTTGAGCCTGAGTTTCCAAATTTGATTTTCATACTGACCCTTATGAAGAAGGCATATTAGAAATCTAAGAGTCAGAGAGGTGGAATGGCTACCCCAATGTGTAATACTAATCACATGAAGGGGATGGGTAATGGCCAATTTAGCTCTCATTCCACGCCAGGCACTGTGTGTTAATCTACACCTAAACTCACACCAGCTCTGTGAGGGAAGTGCCATGCTTGTCCCATTTTATGGATGAGGGTTAAAGCGGGTAGGCCCTTTTTGGGTATCTTGTATGTCCTTTATATGTCTCCTGAGGCAGGCAAAGGAATCCTTTCCACTTGACAGGTAAGAAGCTGAGGTGTAGAGAGGATGATAAACAGTGTGCCCAGGGTCACCCAATAAGGAGTTGTTGGTGGAGCTGGGTCTGAGTCCAGATCTCTTGGCTCACAGCTCAGGATTCTCTCACTGCCTATACTTGCTGGGCCCAGCCAAGCCCAGGGAGGGCATCCTGCCCTGGGGTGGTGCTCTCCTAGACCAGCCTCAGCCCTCTTGCCAGGGAAGCATTGTCCCATCCCCTGCCAGACAGCCTTGTTGCCCAACTTATGGGCAGGAGCCAAGCCTGGCAGCCTTTGGTGGGCATCCAAGTCAAGTTGCTCTTTCCTCGGCAGAGTTTAGCATACGGCATGGCTTCATCATCCAAATATGTCCTGCCAGACAGGCCTCAGCTGCTGGCCAGCGGGGCACTTGGCGGCCCGAGAGAGCTTGGCACTAATTGGGGCCAGCTGACATAAATCATGGCTCTGGTTAAGAGGAGGTCCAGCCATTCTCTGGCAGGCAAGGGGTAAGGGGTGGGGAAAGGAAAGAGCCTCCCACTGTAAAGGGTTGAGTCCTGCAAGCACCCAGTGGTCTTATGCAAGTGTCCATCTGAAAAGTAAAGAAGAGGCTGCACCCAGTGATCTCTGATGGTTCATGACAAACTATAGAGCTATCCTGTTGCTTGTGTGTGTGTGTGATTCTTTTTTTTTCTTGCTTTCTGCTTGGAGCACCATCAGGGACAGGTCTTGTTATATTCTGTGATGCAGTTGGCTAAGAATCACCTAACTTGGGAGAGGTAAGATAAAGTCCTCCCCATGAACAAAAGAACTCCCCAAGGGCTGCTTTGATGTCTAGAACCTTTGTGGCAGAAGGCTTGGCTTCCCCTTGAAACTGAGGAAGGCTCTCTAGGAGGGAAGGGATTCCCAGCTAAGCTGGGTCACTCATTGACAGATGGGTAGGAGGGGTCTTCTTAGGGTCTGTCCTGTCCTAAGAGCAGATTTGAACAGAAAACAAAGGTTAGCTATGCTCAGATGAAACTGGAAAATATTGGGTCAGTTTGAAGACAAAGCATACCAACCTTACAACTTCTGACTTTGCTAAGCATGTATTCACCTGACTACCCACGCATTCATTAACACATGCATTCGCGCTCTCAGCTTAGCAAGCACCAGCCATGTGCCAAGTATTTTAGGTCATTAAATATGGAATGTCTGATTTCAAATCAAAAGTGTAGTTTATTATATATCAAACAAGGAGTACAATTAATCAAAGTATGTGCCTAAACTATCAACAGTTTTGCCATCTTAATGGTAGCTTGTTTATGCCAGCAGCGAAGAAGCCTGGAAAGTGGCGATGAAATTGTAAAAGGTGTTTTCCATAGCTTGTTCAGAATTGAATATTTTTCCTTGCAAGAAGTGGTCCAAAACCTGGGAGAAGTGGTAGTCAGTTGGGGCAAGGTCTGGTGAATACGGTGGTTGACAGAGAGTTTCTAAGTCCAGCTGCCGTAGTTCGAGCAGTGTGGTTCATGCAACGTGTGGTCAAGCATTGTCTTGCAAGAGGATTGGCCTGTCTCTATTGACCAATCTCAGCTGCTTAATTGCAAGCATCCTTATCATTTCATCCAATTGGTTGCAGTAGACAGCCACTGTAATTGATTGACCAGGTTTCATGAAGCTGTAGTGGATAATAACAGCGCTGGACCACCAAACAGACACCATTAGCTTTTTTCGATGAATATTCAGTTTTGGACTGTGTTTCGGCACTTCATCTTTATCCAACCATTGTGCCAAACACTTGCATGTAACAATATGGTGTAGAAATGGTTCGTCTTTATGTCATGACAGCAAAGAAAGGCAAGCTTCGAGACAATTTCTCTTCTGACACTCGTTTAATTAATGTGGAACCCATCAATCCAGCTTCTTTACCTGCCAATTTGTTTCAAATGGTCCAATATTTTTGGAATAGTAACGTCAAACCTTGCTGCTAATTCACGCATAGGTTGAGATGGATTCGCTTCCACTACAGCTTTCAGCTCATCATTATCCACTTTGGTCTCAGGTCGCCCACATGGCTCATTTTCAAGATTAAAATCACCAGAATAAAACTTCTCAAACTATCGACGTACTGTGTGCTCATTAGCCACATCCTTCCCAAACACTTTGTTGATATTCTGAGCTGTCTGCGCTGCCTTGGTTCCATGATAGAACTCATATTCGAAAATAACACGATTTTTTGACTTATCCATGGTTTCATAAAAACTGCTCTAAAAAATTGTGAAAGATAATCACAAGCCAACAAGTGTGTTTGAAAGACAGGATGTACCTTCACAATAAAAATAAAACAAGAAGTGTCAAAGTGAAATGTCAGAGACATCAATCATCAAACTTAGTACTTAAGGAAATCAGACCTTTCATACTTAATAACCTAATGCTATGCTAGGCACTGGGAATATCAATGAATCTGACTCAATCATTGCCTTACTCAGAGCCATGGTCTACTGAGAAGGACAAGCATCTGAAAAATTGATTATAAAATAGTGAGATAAATCCTGCACCAAAGATATGTGCAAGATCCTCTGAGTACAGAGGAAGAAGTTAGGGACCCTGAATTAGGCATGGCAAAGGGGGCAGACAGGCTTCCCGGAGAAGGTAGCATCTCAGCAGTGCTTTGGAGAATAAGTTGAGAGGACTGGAGAGGACAGTCAGAGTAGAAGAGAGAGCAAGAACAAAAGCTGAACAGATCTAAAAGGGATGCTACAGTCAGGGAACAGCAAGTAGTTCCATACAGCATGAGCAGCATGAAGGGTGGATGGGACAAAAGCCAGCATTGAGGCTGAAGTTTGGTCAACTCAAACTATGTCCCACCTAGGAGGGACCTTCATTTGTTCCAGTGGTTTTCTACAGTTCCCAACCCTGTCTGTGCATCAGAATCACCTAGAGAGTGTTTATAAAATACAAATAGCCAGGCTTCATCCCTGAGATCCTGATGTAGCTGGTTTTGTGGGAGTCATGAATTTGCATTTTAAAACAAGCTCCCCAGGTAATTCTGAGATAGCTAGCTAACAGCCTAGCAGTTGTTTTAAAATGTAAGGTGATGAGAAATGCAATGGGGAGAAAGAAAGCAGAGGAGGGACACAGATAATGCTAGGGGAGGTGGGTGGCACAGTTTTAAATAGTGTGGTCAGGAAAGGAAGACCTGAAGGAGGAAGAGAGGTAGCTATAGGGATATCTGGGGAATGATCACTCCGGGTGGAGAAAATAGCAGATGCAAAGGTCCTGAGGCAGGGCTGACTGATGTCCTGAAGGAAGAACAAGGAGACCAGTGTTGCGGGAGCATAGGAAATGACGTCGGAAAGGTAAAGGGGGCGGGCCAGTTGTAGGGCTTATACCTGGCCTTTTGAATTGTTGATTTAGTCTAACTCACCATCTAGTGAGGAAACAGGCCTGGGGGAGGGACACTTTAATAGATGCATCTTCTCTGTGTCCCTCTTTTGCACAAGGCTGTGTGGCCGGTGGCGTAGAGAAGCACAGAGATGAGTAGAACACAGGCTCTGTCTCCCCAGGGACCCCAATCTAGAGGGAGGCACACAGGCTCGTGTAATCTTTCCCGTAGAAGGCAGACTGAAATGCAGGCTGCTATGCCCATTCCAACTAAACAGGAACAGCAGTTGCAGTTAGAGGTGGTTGCGGAGAGAGGTAGGCGTGTGATTGAGCAGACTGGGACTGAGTAGCTCCCTGAAAGGTGGGTAGGACTTGAACAGGCACAGCAGGAAGGATTTGCTCACGGAAACAGAACAAGTGCATGGCTGAGATAGAGCCAGAACGGATGTCCATGGTTTGGGGCAGGCAGCTGGAGAGTGTGGGGTCAGAAAATCCCGGGTTTTGAGCCTGGCTTAGCCTTGACATTTGAGACCAATGGTGGTAGGGGGAAGGGGGCATGGCTTTAACTCTTTAAGTCTCTCTGGTCTCAATTTCCCATCTTTTCCATGCGGTTAATCCCTACTCTGAACATTGGTTGTGAAAACTAATGAAGTAATGCATGGTCCTGTGTCTACCAGCCCAGGGCTTGGTGTGGAGTACGGGCTCAGGAAGTGAATTTCTTGTCACCCCGAGCATGATTTGGTCTGTTTTTCTCTCCACATATGACACCACTTTCTGTCTTTATGGAAGCTATTGTGGGCAAGATGCCACCTGACGGTCCCCCATGACAATGCACAAAGCCCCACCCCATTGGCCGTTGTGCTCCATGTCTTAACCACACCCTGAAGGTGGCATTATTGTTGTTGCCCCATTTCATGGGTTGGGAGGAAGGAGAGGGAGCCAGGGCTTCTCTGCGTGTTACCTTCTCCACCATGTTGACCTTCGTGGCTAGACCAAGGACACAGACCTCTGAGGAACCGTGCATACCAAAGGGAGCTGTGAGCTGCTGAGTCAGTCCTGGAGCTGGGGACCTTACCCCCAGTCTGTGTGGAGGGTGCTAGGTGTCAGTGGGCATTTGGCCTGGCCCCCTCTGCCTGCCTGGGCTCCCAGCTTGGCTGTACCTCAGCCCTACCTTCTGGGCTTAGCCTTGTGTGTTCTGCCTGTTCTAGAATAACCAACTAGAATAACCAAACAGGGAACTCCTTCTAACTCCTTCTAATTTGATTTAGGTTGCCAAGAAGGGGGGCTGAGGTGGGTGGGGGTAGGCTCGCACATACAGGTTAACACTTTCTCTGCCCAGGAAGGAACATTTCTGAGGCAAGTTCTTTATTCTTTGATCATTCACTCTTTCAATAAGCCCTTCCTCGTAGGTCTCTTTGGCACCGTCCCCTGGGTTGACATGGGGGATGGAGAGGCAGGTTAGACCTAATCCCTGCCCTGGATGCACTCACCACCTTTGAGGAGGCAGACAGACGTGGACACCCATAATCACCAGCTGTGCTGAAGGACTGTGAGAAAGCAACAAAGCCCAGGGTGGTGCAGAGATGGATTCTAGGCTAAGAAACGTTCCCTCTCCACAGTCAGAACGGTCATTCATTTGTTCATTCAGGTGACACTCACTGAAGCCTGCCAGGCTCTGCAGGCCTGGGCCCTGGGAGGCAGAGATAACTTAGACTGGTTCTTTCTAAGAATCTCAGAACTGGAGGCGGTGGGGCATGGGCAGGTTCATGTTCAACTCTGAAATAGGTCATTAAAAGAGAGTGGTAGGGAATTGGGGATTGAAACGACTTTCAGGGGGAGGAGGGTTGGAGTGAGGGGGCCATGGGGCAGCTCCCAGGACTTAGGCCTTGAAGAAGGGAAGGCCTTTGACTACTTGGGGCTGTGAAGGTGGGCTCCCCAGGAACCACATTTATCACCTGCCGGGTGTCCTGGGGTAGTTCTTATTCAAACAATCTGGGTTCTATTTGGACAGATATATTAATTATTGGCTGATTTTTGTATTTATTTTTAGGTGATATTCTTTTCACTAAAGGTGATAAGTGTTCAAACTTTCTAAGATTTAATTGTTTTGGTGAAACTTTTCAGAGAAAGAAGTTCATTAAATTAAAATAGGCCATTTTTCAGAGCACATGCTCTGAGTTCTGATTCAGAAATACATCTCTGTACTTACATTCACACAGCTAAGGTCTAGTTTGATCCCTTCACCCAACCACAATGTGTTCTCAGGAAAGATCCTGTCTTCAGTCACTTCCCCTGAAGCAGAGTGGTGGTGGGGAGAAGGATAAGAAAGGATAAGAGGTCCCAGTTTCCTTTACCAGGTGGAAGGATGGGTGGAGTAAGCATTCTCAGCTTGAAATGACCTGGGCCCCAAGAAAGGAAGTTCAAGGATCAGGCAGGCTTGGTTATATTAGTGGTTAAGAACAAGGGATTTTGAAGCACCTATAGCTGGGTTTAGTCTCTTGCTCAGATGCATATGTCTTTGGGCAAGCAGTTAACTAACTACCTATGCCTTGTGCATTTTCTGTAGGATCATTGACAGCATTATATGAGGTCATGTAAAACACTCAGCTCTGTATCTGGCACTTAGTTAAGACTTGAGGAAAGGTGACTGATAAATTAGTAGTAGTAGCTGGAGCACCTTGAGCCTGCAGTGGATGTGACTTTTGGGACCAGAACCTTCATAGCCTCTGAGATCCTGTTATCACCAGGACTCTCACCCAATCCTCCCTCCCCTCTTACAATTCACACCCACCAGAGGAGCAGGTGTAATCAGGGGCAAGAAGCTGAAATGTTCAAAAATCCTACTAACAGTAAGAATGATGATGTCAGCCATGGAGTTGCCATGTGGGAACTTGAGCCTGGCCTGACCCCGCGCCACCCCAAAGCCAGCAGCACCTCTTTGGTTGCATACTTCAGAAGAGACCTAGAGCTCTGCTTCCCGCCCAGGGGTCTTGCCTCTTTAAAAGGCCCCTTCTTCTCATCTTCATTCTGCTGTTCTATCCATTACCCCTGAATGGAAATTGAAGCTTAATTTTTCTGCCTTGAAGCCATTAACACTCCGGGCCCTCGACAGGAAACACCGCTCAGCTTTAATTAGCCACGGCAAGCTCCCTGCATGAGCTTCTAGCACAGCCCAGGGACTTCAAAGATAAAGGCTTCTCCATTCTTGCTAATCACAGCTATTAATGAGCCAATTAAGGCCCACTGGGGCTAAGGCAGGCAGCTCTCTAGTACTAGGCAGACAGCTCTGTCCTGCTGCTGGGAAGCTCCTCCCCCAAAGGAGATGGAATCTGGTGTCCTTGGGAGCAGAATGACTGGTGTTTAGAGTCCCAACTAGGTTAGAGCTCCAGCTCTGCAGCTTTTCTGCTGTGAGTCCTAGGACTGAATAAATATCCTCTCAGAGATGCTTTTCACAAGGGATAATAACACTATTTTCATGAACAGCAATTATTATAACAAGAATATAGGTCAGTGGTGCCTCAGAATCACTCAAGGCCTCATTAAAACTCTTGAATGGCCTCCAGCCTGAGTTCCTGACTCAGTTGTTCTGGGAGGAGTGGTGTGCAAGAATTTGCATTTCAAACTTGTCCCCAGGTGATGTTGGTGCTGCTGGCTCGGGGACCGCACTTTGAGAAGCACTATTCCAGACTACATAAGGGCCGGTACGAATGTGAGCTATTACTTAAAGGTTTTGATTACATTTCCATCTATGAGCGTCCCCCCACTTCTTTCCTTTGCCCGTGTCCCACATGACAGTCTCCAGGATGTTCCCATCTGGGCCATCAATGCTTGGACAGCCCAGCATTTGTCACTGTGTGGTGCCCTGACAGTGTGTGAGATGCCAGGTGTGCTCAGTCCTAGGCAGAGCTTGGCAGGACCACTTCTTTGCCTAATGTGTATACCAAGATTCCAGGTCCCGATGCTGACATCTTAAATCTCCAGCATGTTCTTTGAGAGGGGAAATGGATTGGGGTTTCCTGATTCCAGAGAAAGTAGAGAGCAGGGAATCTTGAGAAGTCTTCTTCACAAATGAGCTGCATAGTGGGGGTTGGGAAGACGGACATGTGCAGAAAGGAGGGCATTCCAGTGTGGCGAACATAAGCAAAGAGATGGTGGGAGCATAGAGCATGTGGTTTATGGGCAACTGGTTAGATGGCCTAACTGAAGTCTAACTAAAGTCCCTCATGCTGCATTCTGCCTGTTTCCTTAGGCAACAGGGACTACTGCCTCTCGCTTGCAACGCCTGATAGCATGACTCAGTCACATGCTTGTAGCTTTAAAGGCAGGTTTTTGTGGTCAAAGAACATAACAGTTCATGTACTTAGGAAGTGGGGTTTCAGCTGGGTCTGTCTTCTTCCTGTCTGACCCCTCGTCATGCTCACTCCCACATCTGTGCCTTTCCTCACTCTGTTCCACCACCTCATAAGCCCTCCTTCCACTCCCTCCTACTCACGCCCATTCAGCCTTCACTGCCCACCTTAAGTTTCTCAGAGAGCTTGTTCTTGAATACTGTCATTTTGGTGATCTTTGCTCTATAGATAGCATATTTTGAAGTGTGTGCCCAGGGGTTTGGGGGATGTTAGAAGTTGTAATGAGACTGAGGTGACTCTCCAAGTCTCCTTGGGGAGTGCTGGGCTAAGTAAAGTAAGTTAGGTGTCTTCTCTGCAGGACTTCTCAGAGCCTTGAATATGCATGCTACTGTGGATTGGGAAACTGAAGAAAAATGCTTAACAAGCAGCATTTTCCAGACTTATTTCACTGCAGTATGCAGAATGTACTCTTTTTCCCACAGAGGACCTTGCTTCCACATGGAGGAGCTCGGCCTTGAAGGACAAGCTCCAGAGTCCAGCAGACTTTGGTTCTAATTCTGGAACTTATGCCTCTTCAAGCCTGTCCCTCCATCTGTAAAATGGAGATAGTGGTGTTCACCTTGGAGGGCTGTTGCAAGATTTGTGTGCAATGACATATGAGAACTGCTCAGCCCAAGGTGACGTATACAGTAGGAGCTCAATAAATGCGTATTTTTTCTCCCCCTCTTGCCTTTCCTGGTGGAAACATATGATCTGAATCAAGAATAAACTATACAAAACAGGGTGTGTTGTAAGCACTGTGCATAAGAGGGCAAAGCCATACTCAAGTCCATGGGGCTGGAGGAGTAACAGCTTATAGGCAACTCGTGTCATCCAAGCAGGCTTCCTGGAGGAAGCAGGTCTTTGCTGGGGAAGATTCTGAAGCTCAGTTGTCCTTCAAAATCTAGAGGTGGGGGAGGGGCAGGCTTTGAGAGCTGCATCCCTCTGTGAGCAAGCTACAGCAAGAATCTTTCTCTTTATTTTCCTTTTCCACCCTGGAGGCCCATTTCCCCACCGAATCCAGCCGACGCAGCACTCGCCTTCCCCTCCCACGGCCTGAACTTGGCCAACATCTCAAGTTCCTAAGGTGTGAGCCTCAGAATGGGGCCCTCCTGGCTTGTGGAAATTCACTCCGAGCCTCTCTGGCTGCCTGCAGAAGCCTCCTGCACTGATGCCCTCAGCAAGCTCTGGGCAAACAGGTCACCAAGACTTAAACAATCTGGGGTGCTGCCCTGGGCCCTACCTGCCCCAACCCTAGCCACAGGTGGGGAGGAAGGGACAGTGCCATAGATTTTCTCCCCCGGATTCTACCACCTCCAGCTCCCTGCCCCCCACCAACCAAATGTTTCAGTAAACCCCCCTTTGAACCAAGCACATTTTCTCCTAAACTCATTTAATCTCCATAACATTCCTAAAACAAGCATTATATTCCCCATTTTACTGATGAGAAAACAAAGACTCAGAGAGTCAACTCGAAACCAAGCCCATTTGGTCCAAAGCCCAGGCTTTCTCCACTGGTGCCATGGAGCTGTTTATTTCCCTTTGTGCCTGTTCTAGCTTGTCTGACACGTCACTGCCTCCAGAAAGCCTTCCCAGTCATCACCTGAGGCTACGCTCATATTCCTTTCTCCAGAGCGTCTACAGTTGGAACCACATTGCTCAGCTTCCTTCAGTCCATATTTCTGGGAAAGAAAGGAGTGGGTCAACATCCTACCATTGTATCCCTAGTGCCCGGCACAGCACACATATATTAATCTCCACTGAGGGAAGGAACAAAGAAGTATGGTTTTCAAGACTACATGGACATATCATGTGCTTTGCATCCCCCATCAGTCCTGAGTCACTCAGCATCTCCTAAGCCCTCCACAATTCTTCAGCCTTCCCTTACGCTATTCAGGGGTGTTTCCAGCACCTGGCTGGGGTCACAGGTACTTGCTGACTCGGCTTTCCCTAGGGTCATCTGGTTTACCCGTCTGTGCCTCAGCTGGCTTCCTGGATTTTGTCAGGGCCCCCAAATATTCATGAGCAGACCCCTATGGCCAGACACACTCAGGAGGGGCCCTGAAAGATCTTGGCTCCAGTTTTCTCTCTGTGAACAAGCTGTGGTCCAGCACGTCCACGTCAGACCTGGAGTTTGCCCCACTGCCCGCCAAAACCCACTTCAATGATTAGTGAAGTTGCCGGGGAAATTATGAAAACCATGTGACAGGTAAATAGCTGTTCCTGCAGCTTTCTTAGGTTTCAAAGTGAGGATGGCTTGCTCCAGCATGAGGGCTGGGAAATTAGGCTTTGCAAGTACTTTCCAGAATACACAGGGCAGACCAGATCCTAGCAGGATTCTGCTTTTCCCTTCAGTGGAATCTGACTGGGCCTCTTGGCCTGTGGGACTGAGACCCCCCCATAGAATGGGCTCATCCAAACACTGTGGCTTTGCTCCCCTTCATGAAGAGCAGACATGCAAGTGGGTTCTGAGCAGAAAGGGAGCAAAGTAAACAGGTCAGACAGCTCCAGAGCTGGAAAACATCTTAGGTCACTAAGTCTAATCTTTTCCCTTTCCAGACAGGGAAACTGAGGCCCAGAGCAAGATGTTTGCCTACAGTCAAAGAACTTTTTGGAAACTGAGCCATGGCTAGAGTGAACACATTATATCTCTTTAAAATCTTGGACAAGCTTGAGCAACAAATGTCCATGAGGAATTGTGCCCAGAAGCTTCTCTTTGTATTGGCTGGTAAAAATACCACCGGCACATGGGATCAGGCTTATCTGTGGACATGGCTAGGCATGGCTTGGTAAGGGATACTGGGCAGTGAAGGCTGGTCTGGGGCCCACGGCCAGACGCTTGCCTTCCACCCTCTGGCTGCCTGGCTCTGTCCCTAAGGTATCTGGATGTCCAGAGAACTTATAGGCAGAACACATCCCGGAACAGGGCTCAACCTGGGCACCAAGCTGCCCTTGGCATGGGGAGAGGAGAATCTACAATTGCTAAACAGGCAAAGGTCCCATGAAATACCCGTGAAAGTATCTTCCATACCCCAATACTGGGGCTTCTATGGGAAGTCCTTCTGTAAATATGTATGGAGCAACTCTGATGTGCTAGCACCTTTAATGCCTCTCTATCATCATAAGAAATAGAAAATGGGCTCTTCCTATGATGGCCAGGACCCTTATGTACTTATCTGTTCTATCTCTCGCTTGTCACCTCCAAAAACCCATGCCATTCATGCCATCACAGCTATCATGCCCAAAGCGTCATCCACTTTCATGCCTCTGAATCTTTTAAAAAACTGCCTGGAATATTCTTTTCTCTTTTTCTATCTAGAGGACTCCTTATCCTTGTCTACCACCCAACAACACAGACAAGTGTCACCTTCTGTGTCAGGTCTTCTCCCAACACCCAGGGTAAGTACATTCAAAGTATATCCTAAATCTGACCCTTTTCACCTTTTACATTGCTACCTCCGGGGTCTGAGCCACTGCCATCTCTTGCCTAATCTGCCGCAGTAGGCTCCTAACTGGTGTCCCTGCTTCCAACCTTTTCCCACTACAAGCCATTCTCTAGGCAGCAGCCAGGGTGATTTTTTTTGCCCATCAAAAATCAGATCGTGTCCCTCCTGTGCTTAAAACCCTCAAAGGGCTTCCCATTGCAATGCTTACCATGCTTTCCATCAATTCTCCTACTTGTTTCCCTATTGTCACGTCATCCACTCTGCCTTGTTCTCCATGTTCCCTGAACAAACTCCATGCTCCTTCATGGAGCCACAGTGGCCACCTTCCTGTTCCCTGAACAAACCAAGCTTATTCAGGGACTTTTGCCTTTGTACTTCCCTGAAAGGCTCCCCCCAGATCCTCTCATGGCTGACTCTTTTTATAATTCAAGTCTTGGCTCAAATATTTTCTTGGAGAGGTCTTCCCTGACCATTCTACAGCGTAGCCTCTGTTATAGCCCCTGTTTTATTGTTTTTGCCCTATCATCCCTATATCAAGAGATTTTATGTATTTGTTTCTGTGTTTTGTTTTGTTTTGTTTTTCTGTGTCTCTGGCTGCAATACAAGCTCAGTGATAGCAGAGATGTTGCCTGTCTTCACTGATGTGTCCCCAGTGTCTGGAGCAGTCCTGGTGTTGAGTGCACACTTGACAAATATCTGTGACTATACATACCTATAAAAGGCATTAAGTGGCGTCCCAGTGTACAAAGGCTATGGAAGGAGATCTTTGTGGGCTTTCTGGGTAAGCCAGTAAAATGATGGGTGGAATTTGTGTAGATGGAAGGATCAGAGAAGGTGTCCCAGGAATTGGGCCTGGCCAGGAGCATGAGCTGACTGGTTGGAAGAGAAGAGTGCAGCAGAGAGAATGGTTGGGGCAGGGAGGCTGAGTGCAGAGCAGAGACAGAGATAAGGTTAGCTCTGTGCCTGGCGGGGCAGAGGGGCAGACTCTGGAGGCCCTTGAAGGCCAGAAGGGAGAGTTCTTTTTCCCCCTGCCCCCACTCCCACCTTTGCACTGTTTCCAAATCCGCTCCCTGCAGGCTTCCTTTGCACGCACATGGTATTATTTCCAATTGCAAGGGTAGACAGGAACCATAGGAGAGTCACATAATATCCACATCAGCAAATGGAAATGAAGCTCACCCCTGCTGGGCTGAGTGATGTCCATGCCAATAAAGAGTTTCAGAGAAGCAGGGGCATATTTGTCTGGATAGATGGGAATAGCAATTTATAGAATCTTTGCCTACAAATGGGCTTAAATGGAGTCCAGCCACAGAATCTTTGCATCACATACTTTCAAAACACACTGCCCTACAGGCTCATAGAGGCTATCCAGTCCAACCTCCTATGCCTTTTAGCCTCGAGTTCAAGAGGACATGGGTCACTCCTTGCACACCTCCAGTGATGGAGAGCTCTGCCCTCATGTCGCTGGGCAGCTCTGACTCTCAAAAAGCCCTCCTTTTCCTTATACTAAGATGGATCCAGTCTCCCTGGAATCCCCCTCCCTGGACTTCTCTTTGACTCTGGGGCTGCCTGCTCTGCCCCCAGGCAGCATGGTGGACACACAAAAGCAGCTGTCAACCCTCAAGGGCCTGTGGCCAGACCCCTAACCCTGGGCCCTTCCGCTCCCTCTGCAGTGTGGCTTCCAGGCTGTCCCCACGTGGAGCACCTCCTCCAGGCTTGCCCCTTTCCTCACCACTCTGTTTCTATTGCTTTGGGGGACATCTCCACAGGAGGGTGCCACACCCTCTCAACCCCTACTTCAAGACCACACACAACACATTGCTGGTGGGAATGTAAAGTAGTGCAGCTGCTGTGGAAAACAGTATGGTGGTTACTCAAACAAGTAAACACAGATCCAGCAATTCCACTTTTCGGCATGTACTCCAAAGCATTGAAAGTGAGGACTCGGACACTTGTACACTAATGCTCATTGCAGCGCTATTCACAGTAGCCAAAAGGCAGAAACAACTCAAATGTCCATCTCTACATGAATGGGTAAAGAATATGTGGCACATACACACAAATGGGGTATTACTCAGCCTTACAAAGGAAGGAAATCCGTCATGTGCTGCTACATGGATGAACCATGAAAACAGTATGCTAAGGGAAATAAACCAAACACAAAAGGACAAATATTCCAAGATTTCACTTATATGAGGTACCTACAACAGGCAAATTCATAGAGACAGAAAGTAGGATAGTGGTTACCAGGGACTTGGGGTGGGGAGAGTAGACAGGGAGTTATTGTTTCATGGGTACAGAGTTTCTGTTTGGAGTGATGAAAAAGTTCTGGAGATGAATGAATGGTGGTGATAGTTGTACAACATTGTAAATATAATTAATGCCACTTAGTTGTACACTCAAAAATGGTTAAAATGGTAAATTTTATGTTATCTATATATTAATTACCACAATAAAAAATGGTGAATTTTATGTTATGTATATTTATATATTAAAAATAAAAGTCTTTAAAAAGCCCACACATATCCACCCTCCATCCTTTGCCAAAAATCAGGCAAGCACCAGGCACTTATGAAGCACCTACTAAGTACAGGGCCTGTCTTATGCACTTTGGGCTGTTGAGACTAGCAGCAGAGACTGCTCCTGTTCATACTGACAACAATAACTAAGCACTAGGTTAAGTGATTAACGTGGATTTCCTTATTTAATCTGCACAACCCTCTCAAGTAACTATAGTTGTACCAATTTGATAAATGGAACCAAGGCGAAGTAGTTTGCTTAACATTCCCCAGAGAGGGGCTCAGGATTCAAATGTGAATGTCTAATTCCAGAGGGTAGGTTCTTAACCATTATATTATACTTGAATACTTCTTGAAACAAACTGGGGGAATATTTAATAGCAAACACACACACATGCACACACACACATACACACACACACACACCACTGAGGTGGTTCAATGGGTGGAACGTGTGCAAAGGGACACCCTTACAGAAGGGAGTGGCCATAAACCGCACGAGTGGGCAGCTTGTCTCTCTTGTCCACTGCTCTTTCCTCAGTCAATATTTGTTGAGTGGATAAGTGGAGAATGACCATTAGTGTGTCCCGAAGAAGTCAGATTCTCCCAAGGGAGGTGGCACTTCAGCTGGGCCCATGGTGTGAGGGGAAGAAAGGAAAGAAGGACTCCCCCTGGACTTTGCCTGGAAGGCTTTGCTGACCTCCAGGCTGGGCTCTGGGGAGCCTGTGCCCCTTTGCCCTCCTCCATCCCCAGACTTCCTTGCTAATGGCACCTATGACACTGTGGGCTGAGCTTGGCGGTTCACTGCCAAACCAGACGGGCAGTGCTGGCGGGCAGGGCCCCTGCCTAATCCTCTCGGTGCCCGGAGCTCAGCCAGGAGCTGGCACAGAGTCGGTGCTCTGTGGTTTCTCACGGAAGAGATGAACAAAGGGAGCCTGCTGGAGAAACCTACAGAAGAGTTCAGCCTTGAGGAGCTCTAGTTCAATTCTCCTTATTTCCCTGTAATTAGAACAAATTCCCTGTTAGTTCAGTTTCCATTCCCGAAGGTGGGAGGAATTCAGGAAACTTCTCCCAAGATGGAGTCCTATTCTCAGTCTGACTGTCTAGACATATGACCCCCTGGCTGCCCTTGGCATGATCTTGCGTGGAACTGGTGGGGGCTGCCGCAGCAGCTGGGGCACATTACCTCTGGGGCTGGCAAGGCCCCTGCTCTGGGCTAAGTCCTCATCTCAGAGAACAGCAGCCCCAACCACAGGGCTGAGGCACACACCTGGCCAGCAGTCGCTTGTACAGGCTGGGCTGCTGCTGCAATGCACGACCCCAGGGGGCACAATTCACATTGAATGCAGAGTGGGTGGTGTTCCCTGGAGTTGTGCATTGTTGCCATGCTGGGGGCAGGCCTGTCACTGGGGCCATCTCCCCAGCTGTGCTGAGCCTGACACCCTCAGTGCTCCACTGCCTACTGAGGACCTCTCTGCTCTGTGGCCTGGATCCCCCACTGTTAGCACTGCATGTTACTTGGACTTAACTTCTCTCGCCTGTAACTGAATGATCCGGAGTGGATCAAAGAGTACAGGACAGACCTGGGTCCAAACCTAGAGGAGCTACTTATTAACTGTATGACTCTGGAAAAGTTATTTTCTCTCTTGGAGTTTCAACCTTCTCACTTGTCAATTGGGACAGTAGAACCTACCTTTAGAGTTCTTAGAAGGAGTAAATGAGATAATATTTATACAGTGCTTAGAACAGTATCTGGCACATAGTAAGTTTTACGTAAAGGTTAAAAATGAATACATATTTATCTCAGTATGCCAAGTGGGAGGTGGTAATAAAATGGTTGTGGGATAATTGAATAACTGAAACCTGGATCTGAGTCCTAAACTCACCACAAGCATGTGGTGAGGCTTTGGGTAAGTCCTATACCCTCTCTGAGCCTCACTTTTCCATTTGTACAGTGGCAGGGGGGTGACAAAATAATCCTGAAGGTCTCTTCCAGCTTGAACATGCTGGGACTGAAAAGCTTTTAGCACTAGACCCACCGTCCTTTCTCGGTTAGCCCTGGCCTTGGCCTAGTTCCTCCCCAGCTGGAGGATCTGGGCCTTCTGTGCTGCAGAGCTCAGGCCCCATGGAAGTGATTGGTCCGGGGACTGTCAACGCAGATTAGTTCTGGGAAAGAGGACGGCCAGCACAGTGTCCTGGGAGAAGGTACTTATCCAGCCCTGCCACTGAAGTGGCCTCAGGGGAGAATTTAGAGAAAAGGGCAGTGGAAAGCTGCTGTGGGAGGTTTCTTAATTCTGGGGAATTTAGAGCCACTGCAAAGCAAACTCCTTAATGAGTAGGGATTTGCTTCTCCTCCCGGCCTCAACAGACTGTTTCTGCAGGGGGTGGGGGGTTTCACTAATAAAGGTGACCTGGCTTACTTTGACAAGCTCACAGCTGGACAAATTCCTCTTTTGGTTCCCAGGGCTCAGAAATACTCTGGTCGGGGGTGGGGGGGTGGGGGGGTGGAGGTGCCCTGGGAGAAATAAGATGACGGTCTCCTCAGGTGTCCCCTACAGGGACCTAGAATGTGCCAAATGCATGTGGAAGGGACCTCCTTGACCGTCATGGGGTATTTATGGCTTACTAGGCCTCGGAGTTGTCTTGTATGGTCCTTTTAGATGGAGAAACAGAATCCCATGGAGGAAAAAAGACCAGCTCAAGATCACCCTGGAGCAAACTAAGTCAATGGCAGAGCCAGGGCTAAGACCAGGGTCTCCTGACCCTAAAGTTCGCTGACCTCTACTCTTTAGAAACACAGCTGCTGCACTAGCCACAACCAGCATAAACCAGCGCAATGAACAATTTCACATGCTGATATATATTCAACACTCATTTATCAAGTCTTTGCTATGTGCAGGTCACGGGCAAGGAACAGGGAGGGGTGGGGCTGAGATGGGACAGAGATGAACCAGGTACCACCTTTCACCTCTAGCTGCCAAGCCAGGAACATTGGCAGCCTGAGGATAGATGCTTTAAAGGGAATTGCGGGGGTGGGGGGGGTGTGCACATCTGGCTGGAAGGGGAAGGGGCGGAGGGCTGGGAGTTGGAGAGCAGCTCCTGTTTTCTGCTTTCTCCTGCTCATTGTTCTTATCTCCATGCTTAGCCCAACAGAGGGATTAAGGCTCCCTCATTAGCCTGGGAGCTCCCTCTGACCGGGCCTCTGCATCAGCCTCTCCTCTGCTGACTTTCAGCGTACCCTCCCCTTGAGTCCCCCAAAGCATGACCTCCCACTCAGTGGCCCTCTGTTTGTCCCAGCCCACTCCTGCCTGTCTCAAGCCATATCACCTCTCACCTGGTACGTTACTGAGCTCCTCATTTCCAGCCCACACCTGTCATAGCTTCCTGCTCACTGTGGCTAGAGTGGTCTTTCTGAAGCAAAATGATCTTTAGAAACTGGGTTTTGTGGGAGTCTAACATTGCCTCCAATTCTCTCAGGGCTGTTCTGGGACAGGTGCAGCCAGGGAGGCTCTGTGCAGCCACAGAGGTCAGAGTTAGGTCCAGTGGGAGGAGTGCAGGGGAAGGGTTCAGCCCTGAGGGGCAGCAGTGGTTTCCACCTTCTTGGGAGGTGTGTGAGCAGGGGTTTGAGACCCTTTGCTTGCTTGGGCATTGTAAAGAGTATTTAGGCATCAAATTCCAAACCGGGACCTAAGTTTATAAGCACTCTATAGCACTGTCTCTATTTTCATGTCTGCATCCGTCTTGGGCTGGGAGCAATTTGAGAGCTCTTGTGGTTGCAAATAAGCATGTGGGTCTGATTCATCTCCAGAGCCTAGCACTTGCTAGGTTCAGTAAGCACTTGCTGAGTGAATGAATAACGTGTGAGCTTCTGGGATTCCAGAATTACTCGGGGCTGGGCCCAGCCTCTGCAGCTGAGGCATGGCGAGGACTTGGCTGTGGAGAAAAGGCTCCCCTCTGGCTGCCAGTCTCTGAGAACTTCCCACTTCAAAGGACTTGTAGATAAGAAGGGCTTTCTGGGCTAAGTGAGATCCTGCCCCACCCCCATCCTCCCCCCTCCACATACACACCAAATGTGCACATGAAAATCTGGCTTCCTTATCTGCCTAGGCTCAGATTTGGCACCCTGGGGCTTGAAAGGCTGACAGAGAGGGCTGATGGTGCATCCAGATGTCCTTAAAGGCCTCCAGCTGTGGACCACAGGACACCGTTCCTCCTGAGGTGCTAGCCCCGACTTCCACCTGTGCAGAGGTGTGAGACCCTGCTTGGATAGGAATGGGAGAGGCTGTCTGGAAATAGGGAAGGCAGAGAGTTTCAGTGAGGGCAGACCTGGCTGGAAAGATTCCAGGGGAAGAAGAATGCAATAGGACAAGTAAGGCAGAAGTTCTCACCTTTGGAGGGGGAATTCCTTATATAGGATGTAGAGTCCTTAATTCACGTGTGTTGAATGAATGGTTGGACAGATGACTGGAATGGATGGTGGTCCTTTCAAGGACTTATTGGATGCTTCCTTAGATTCTGTGCAACGAGTCATACCCAACCTCTGTCCCCAAGGAGCTCACAGTAAACAGACGGTGACAGTTGTATTTTAACTTGGGGATGGGCCTTAAAAGATGGAGAAGGTGTGGCTATAGGCTGAAGACAAGGTTGAGTGGAATTATCAGGGGGTCCAGGGGTCACTCCCCTGGGATTTGAGATGCTCTGAACATTTCATGAAACACTTTGAGATGAAATTCAAAATGACCGAATACCTTGATTGGTGTTAAGTTTATGCCTTCTTAAATTGGATTTTGGTATGATTGAGATAGAGTGGGCATAAAAATTCATGAAAAGCTTATGAAAGAAAATTAAGAATTGAGGAAATCCTGTCTCTTAATGTAATTTGTGAGTATGAATTGGAAACTTGAAGAGGAACTGTACTGTCTGTACAGTCTTTCATTTAACACACTCTCTATGAAGATTATTACACACATTTTTCATATAAGAATGCTTGGGTTCGGGGAGGTTAAATAACTTCTCAAAGGTCACACAACCAGAGTGGCAGAGCTGGGACATGGTGCCATAGTTCTGACTTGAAAGCCAGTGGATCTTTACTATATCACAGGGATCTCAAGATCTATCTCAGCAGAAGGACCCCTGGGTACAACTCCTAGAATTCCAGAGCCCACAGAAACAGAGATTGAAAGCTTTGAGTCTGAACAAAGATCCGAAGGCAGGAGAATCAGGGGTGAGTTTGGTGGAGAAGTAGTTATTGTTCATCATGACCGAGGAGAGTGTTTGCTTAAGGGAGGAGAGGGAGCTGACACTGGGGAGATCAGCCTGTTCATAGGGGGTTTTGAACACCAGACCAAGAGCTGCTCATACTTTCCAATGCTCTTGTACCAATAGCTATTTGTTGAAAATATTTATAAACCGACAAAATACAAAAGAAGCTTGGGACTGTAGGGGGAAGATGAGATTTGAGCTATTTGGATTCAGTGTCTGCTCTATCTATGAACAGAATTTACAACAAGGACTTCAACTATTAGCTAACATTTATTGACTACTTACTTTGTGCCAGGCACCGTTTTAATAACTCTACATGAATTAACTCATTTATCCTCACAACAATCCTATGATGTAGTTACTGCTATGAACCCATTTTACCTACAAGTAAACGGAGGTAGCCTTGGTCAAATGACAGATGTCCTCTGGGTCCCAGTTTTTATATCTATAACATAGAGAATTGAACTGAGCAAAATAGCTCATGTGAACATAGCCAACACACAGTTGGTGTGCAAGAAATGTGTGTTGACTCTTAGTCTGACATGAGTAATGAAGTGACAAGGCTATGGTTTTCTGACTCCAAACTTTGGTTCCTCTGCCACCCCATCCCTCATCCCAAGGGTCTCATACATAGTAGGTGAGCATTAAATGTCTGTTAAATGGTTGATGACATCCTTGTGAATTCTAGGGTCTGCTTTGGTCTGGTTGCCTCCCTGCACTCCACCCATAAGAGGGATGGGGTGGGTTTTCTTGAGCTGGGAAGTCCCCTCCTGCAGACAGACACTGCTTCCCTGACTCACAGGGCCTGATCTCCAAATGGAAAGTCTCCAGGCAGCCTCTGGGGACGGGTGGCGGGCATCCCCTGACAAGGTTGTGCTTCCCTTTGTGTTGGTGTCAGCCCTTGGGCAGGGTGGATCCCCAGCTCTCTGGGTGGTATGTGCAAGACTGTGTCAGCTTGTCTGAGAGCCAAGTGTGGATGAGGAACGTATGTGCCTCACATTGCTGGGTGGGCGTATAGAAGCTTGTGTTTGTGTTAATGTGAACAAATCAGTCTTCGTGCCCATTTCCTCCTAGATGTGGATTATCTGGTCCTTCAGAAAAAAAAAATCATTCAACTAAGGAATCTTAGGCTGGGAAGTTCTATGGAAACCCAGGCTGCGATGCTCTGATTGTGAGTACTGAGCAGTGGGTATCCTGCATGTGCTTTTTCCAGGGAGGTCTTTTTTGTAGCACCCACTCCCTGCCAGGATGGCTATAGAACTGCTGACAGGATCTGGAGGTCACAATATCTGGCCCTGCATGGGCCCGGCAGGGAGGAGAAGGAGTTGAAGCTAGTAGAATGGGAGGTAGGACTCTAGGGCAGAGAGAAGACGGAGAGGAAGGGTGCAATCGGGCAGAGGGAGTAAGCCAGTGGGGTTTCCCAGGCCTCTGTCCCTCCCGGGAACCCAGCAGCATGGTGACGCAGAGGGAGGTGCATGAGCGCAGATGTGACACATAGTTAGCTGCAAGACGCACAGATTCACACTAAGTCAGGTCAGGGTAGCCAGGCAGGGGCCCTGCTACTCTGGGAACAGGGGCAGGGGATGGGGCAGCACAGGGTTATACTTAGAGTCTGACCACTGGCTGACACCTCAGCCAGGCTCTCAGCCCCTCTCCTGAGCCTGCAGAAGGATGGAGTCTAGGCAACCTTGGGTGGGAGCTATTCTCAGGAAAGCCCAGCTCACTCGGACCTGTGAGACCCACCAGGCTTTCCACCAGCTTTGGAACCACCCAGCTAGAGCTGTTTGCACAGCTGGTGTTGGAGGAGGGCAGTGGGTGGAGAAGGCTGCCCTCTGGGTCCTGAGGTTCTGGCCGGATCCCCTCACGGAGATTGGAAATAGCCCAGAGTGATGAAAATGGCCTTGCAGATCCGTGAATGGGACATGGAATCACAGGGATGCTACTTTCCAGCTGCCTGGTCTCTGGCATGTCGTGGAGCCTCCGTGAGCCTCCATGTCCTTATCTGTGAAGTGGAGAGAATGCTATATGTAGCAGCCTTTGGGAGAGCTGAACCTGATCACATACGTAAGTAACCAGCCTGACACCAACACACTCAGTGCCCTTCTGCTGCTTCTCTTTCTAGTCCGTTTGTCCTGTTTTTCGCTCTGCAGAACCATTTCTTAATTATTCCTCTGTTTGCTGAGGACCATTGGCAGCAGGCACTGTGGACGCTCTGGTGAATGAGACGGGCCCAGCCCTTTCAGCAGCTCACAGACCAGTGGCAGAGATAGGTAGATGAGGACACTCCACACATGGAGTAGGAACCGGGACAGCTTCTCAGGAGAGGCATTGCCTGGACCGAGGCTAAAGTCTCCTTAGCTAGTATTCCTAAGTGGTCAGACACTCTCCTATTGCCTAAGCGCTGGGTAGCTCCCATTCGCCCTCTAAGCACTGCCACCTCCATGAAGCCGTCCAGGCTTCCACCTGATTCCCTACAAGGCATCGTACTAAACACCTTACTGTCACAATCCTCTGAACAATGCTGTGAGGTGGGTAATATTGTCACCCCAATTTACAGACAAGGCACTGGGACTCAGGGAAGTTGGTGAATGATGGCAGGATGCCATCTGAATTCAGCTCTGAGCGCAGGCTCCGAGTTCTTTCCACAAGGCTCATCTGCCTCTTCCTTAGGCCTTCCTTCTTCCCTGGCCTTCCTCAGCCCTCTCAGAGCAATTACCACCCTGGGTCCTAATTGTTTGTTTGCTGAACTTTTGTGCCCATCAGTCCAAAGTCCTGCAGGAGCTGGGACTGTATCTGATCATATCTGTGACCAGGGGCCCAGCATAGGGTCCGGCACAGAGCAGGCATCGATGCATGTTTGTTGAATGGAACCAGCACAGAAGCACAACACGGCGGTCTCCCCATGGGAGCAAAGGGCAGAGTTTGTAAGTGCAAGTCACTCTTCTCTCAGGATTCGACCTCAGCAGCATGAACCTACCCTGTTGGCCTAGGTCCCTCCCTCCCTCCTTTCTTCTGGGTCCCAAGTGCTCTTGGATCTACAGGATGTGGCAGGACAGGATGTGTGGTGGCCATGCATGTCCAGCCATGCAGGCCAGCCCAGCAGGCAAGGGCATGGGCTCCTGACTCACACCAAGGGGAGGGTGGAGGCCAGGGAGGGAGAAAGGCCTGACAAGAAGTCACATCTCATAAACCCAGTGAAACCCAGTAAGATTTTGCAAAGGAGCTTATGGGACCAAGTGCTCAGAGGATTAGCTCAAAAAGCAGGAGGTCGATTTGGCCAATTCTTCCAATTCAGACTTGGGTCTGCCTGTTATAGGCGTCTGAGTGGAGGTCCCAGTAGGCCCCGAGGCCGAGGGAGCCTGGGACAGGGCTCGCCTGGGGGAGTGATTGATAGGTTGTCAGGAGGGGCAGACTTTTGGGGCGGAACTTGGTTGTTGTGCAGATCAGAAAGCAGCTAAGCTCCCAGGGATAACTGGCCCCGGTGAGGGATGCCCTGAGACCTTGCCTGCCTCTGCCTTGTCTCTTCTGCCCACCCCCCAATCTCCATCTTGCCTTCTTGTCCTCTCTTTGGTCACTGGCCAGTGGTGCTGGGGGTGGAAGAGCCAGTAAATTCATCAGGCAGGGAGGTTGCAGCCATCAGTTCATGAATCAGCTCAGCTCTGGGCTCCTGTCAGTTGGACACAGCACAGTGATGTCTGGAGTATGTGCACTGGGCTGTTGCCCTGAGGAGGAAGAAGCTGCTTCCAGGACCAGACAGACCAGGTTCAAATCCTGGCACCTCCACTCTCCACCTCGGTGACCTTAGGCAAGCCGCTTGACTTCTCCAAGCCTCTGTGTCCTTCTCTGTCAAATGGGTGTAGAAACTACCATGTCTAACTCAGAAGTTGAGAGGGTCAAATGAGAGAAAGAGTTTCCAAATTGCGGCTGATGGACGCTAGCATTATTGCTAACAATGCAGTGGGCTAATCAGGCAATCCAGTTCAAATCTAGGTCTCCTGACTCCCAGACTTTTGTTCTTACCATGTACCAGACCCTCATATTGATCTAGCCTTGGTTATATCCTGGTCTGGAGACAGAGGGATAGATTTGATGACCTCAGGTTGACTCCTTCTGGGTCTGCCTGATTCAGTTGCAGGGCTTGAGTGTACACAAGAATTGGGCTGTGGTTGTGCTAAACTGCTTAAATGACTGGTCAGCGAATGTAGCTGATGAAATTGTATCTACCAGTGACTCCCAAAACAGATCACTGGAGACTCAGCGTGAAGGGTGTGTGTTTGTTGTGGGGCGGTGGGGCAGAAGGGCATTGGTGACTGAGGAGGAGGCAGATATAAGCTCCAACCCTCAGGGAACTTGCAAATTCTTCAGGAGGTGAGACATCCATTTAAGAGATATCAGCTAAAAATATCAGGCAGAACATCTCAGATATCAAGTCTGGTCTGTTCATAATAGCACCCCAGTGCCTAATGCAGGTATTTGGCATTCAATAAATATCTGTCTCATGAAGGAACAATGAGATGAGCGAATGGCACAGACAATCTTTGTATGTTATCTGTCTGCCCTTTGGGACTTCTATGCCCCTGGAAGATCTGGGTTAAGCATGGTCTGAACCTCAGACTGCTCGGCTGTTCCGTAGGTGCTTGTCATGCTCCTCTGTTCCATCTCCTGGGTGTCTGCAACCCCCTCCATGCCATGTCAAACCACCAGACTCAGACGCAAAGCTTTACCCTTCTCCTTTTCCACAAAAATTTAATTGCACTGGGAATTCTGCTGTGCTTTGGCACTTTACTGAAGATTTGAAGAGGTCATAGGGGAAGGATCACAAGTTTTGCCAACTTTACAGATTGCCCCATAGGAAGTACTCCCTACCTCCCAAACCCCAGGTTCCTGGCCCTCTCCATGGCCCTCTGATAAATGCAGGCTGGGGGATACCCGCCAGCTCCCCTGCCACTCCAACCCATGGTTTTTCTTGCAGGGAGGAGGACTGCAGGTCTGCCTTCCCCAGTCCCACAGAACTCCAAGGAATAGAATACAATACCCTCCATTTTTTTCTTCCACAGTAGTCTCCCCAGAAGGGGTCTAGGCCCTGTGGGTTTCCAGGCAGTTCACAGAGGGTAGTGAGGCAGATTCAGACTCAGGGTGGAGAAGCGCCTTCTGACGCTGAGGACTATCCAGATTGCTTAGATGTGCTGAGCTCCCCGTCATGGGAGCTGAGCCCGCAGGGTGAGGTTGCAGAGGAGAATTCTCAGATACATACTCAGCTTGGGGGTTGGAAGTGTATGAAGAAGCAGGAGAGCTGGGTTGATGGCCCCAGCTCTCTTGCTGACTCTCACTGTGGGCCTGACCAAGTTTTCACCCATGTCCATGCCTCGGTTTCCCCATTTTCACAACAGATGGAAACAGGAGACAGGCAGGTCCGAATGGGTGCTCTCTTAGGGTCCCTGCAGCTCTGAGACTGTCATTTCCTGGTATCTCAAGAGTGGAAGGTGATTTGTTTTTTTCTGCAACAGGCGCTGGGTGTCAAGTTTGTGAGAAATTGAAAGTGAGTGACTGGATCTTCTTATCTCTCTGGCTCTAGGCCCAGCTGGGGCTCTGTCTGGCTCCAGTAGATGGGGGGGCGGGCCTTGGGTGAGGGGAGCTGGCCCCAGACCCTCCTCTGGTCTGTGGAGAAAAGGAAGCAGGCTCTCAGCATCCCCATGGAGTGGGCCCAGCCAGGCAGGGCTGACCATCCCTTCACAGGAGAAGTGTGGCTTCTGTGTTGGGGGCGAGGGAGAGAGAGCCTTCTGCATCTCTATGCTGCACGGGGTCAGGAAAGCCTCGTTGTTGGGACAGGACTGGGATATGGATGGAGCCTTCCTCTTGCAATGCAGACTTCATGGACCCTTAAATTAACACCCAAACTTAACTAGGCCAAGTATGATCTGGCCCCTGCCTACCTGTGGTGGAGTTGTAGTGTGTCAAGTTAGCTATGTTGGAACTACACTTCCCAGAGTTCCATTCACTGAAAAGTTCCAGGTGTACACATTTTTTGGGAGATTTGGAAAGAGAAAGTGAAACAGCAACCGTCTTTTTTTATACTCAGAAGGGCCTCCGGGTACTGGTGCAGTCACACCCGTTGGCACCTCTTCTCCTCCTGGCCCAGGGATGTGTTTAGCTCCATGACGAAGGGCCCCTGCTTCTCCTGCAGGCCACCTGCACAGACCAGATTGGTGCTTTGGAGGTAGTCAGACCTTCAGGATTGCATCTTCACATCCACCTTTCCTCTGACTGTCTGCCCTGGTGACTTCAGGCCCCAGTTGCAGACCCAAGACAACAGCCTCAGATAGACTGTTAAACCACCTCCCACAGCTGGATAAGGTCAAATCCCTGGAATAAATCCCGTGTTATTCTGATCACTCCTAGCAGTTCCGCTTCCCTGATTGAAGCTTGGCCGGTACTTGGCCTCTCCAGGATCATCTTGTGCTATTCTCCCTGGTACTCACTGCATGCCAGCTGCCCTGGCCTTCTGTATGTTTATTTGTTTGGGTTTTTTTTTTTTCTTAAACATGTAAAGCCCCTTCCCACTTCAGGCCTTCATATGCACAATGCCTTCTCCCTGGATGCAATCCTTCATGCTCTGCGCATCCAGTGGCTCACAGGTCTGTTTCTCACGCTGCTAAATGTTTCTCTCTCTCTCTTTTTATTTTTTTGATAGACCGTTGCAGGTTTGTGGTTCTCTGTGTATATGTGCATACGGTGTGACCATGTCTCCCCAGCAGACCGTGCAGGCGGGGGCCACATCTGGTTCATTCACCTCGCGTGGTCCTGCCGAGGACAGTGGCTGGCACACAGTGTTCTTTAGTGATGATTTGTTTAATAATTGAATGAAAGAAGGAGCAAACAAGGGGAAAAGAGAGAGAAAAGAGGAAGGAAATGAGAAGAGAAAAATGGGAGGAAAAAAGGAAGAGAGAAAAATAAGGAAGGAAGAAAGGAGACCCATTTATCATCCAAATTCCAGCAGCGAGCCCTTCCCGGGACAGCCTTCCTGGCTAGGCTGGGCGGAGCCCCCGGCAGCTCCCCTTTGCAGGCTGGATCCCGCGTGTCTCGTGGTTCCTTCTCCCCCGGTGGGACCGCAAGCTCTCGCAGGTGGGCACCGGGTCCGGCGCCGGGCAGGACAGCGATGGCTGCGTGAGCCCATGGTGAGCCTGAGGTCTTTGGCGTGGCATTCCTTCCAAGTCTTCTGCCATCAGACCCCAGCTTACCCTCAGGCTCATCTCTTCCTGTCCCCAAACCCTCCACTGTTGCCTGAACAAGCCACACGCCCTCCAGGCCTTTGCATACGCAGTGCCTCCTGCCCTGGACGGCCTCCCCACCTCTCCGTCTGGCAAACTCCAGACCGCCCTTCAAGCCCAGTTTACAGAGTAGCTTCTCGGGGCTGGCCGGAGGACGGGAATGCCTGACGGGGAAGGCGTGCTCAGCCTGAGGTGAAGACTGAATTTTTCCAAGGGTTTTCTTCCTCCCAAATGCTTTCTTAGTGACTCAAAGGTGTTCTAGAAATAAGAAAGGTCACTGGACCCAGCAAAAGAAAGGGGGCTCCGGTAGGACGGCTGGATCTCATTCCAGGGCTGCGTGGAACACCACTCCCTCCTGCCCGTGTTTTCTCAGCTCTGCCTCCCCCGCTTGTCCTGACACACGCCCTTCCCTCTGCCTCTTCCCCTGGCACAGGGCTTCGAGTTAATTTGGATCAACAGCGTCTCCGTCCGTGGTCTAGGGGCCCGGTCCTTCCGCTTCATTCATTTGTCCATACTTACCCTTTCCGGCCTTACGCCGGGCACCAGGATATGAGACTAACAGTCTCTGCCTTGGTGAACTCTCAGTCTGACTGGAGGGAGGGACAGCTGCAGCCCGGCTGATAGATGGGACCATGTGGGGCTGTGGAACAAAGACAAAGGGACAAGGGGGGACAAGGATGTGACAGCCAAGCTTACACCTGAGGGCTTGTCCCATTTGGCCAGGCAAAGGAACAGTGAGTTCCAGCAGGGAGCACAGGTGCTGGAGCAGTGCAGTGCAGCCTGAGATGGAGGAGGACGAGGGACCACAACACGAAGAGATTTAGGGAGTCAGGATAACAAATCTGAACTTCATCCAGAGGGCCATGGAGAGCCGTGAAGCATCTTGGTTTATCCGACTGTAAAGTGAAAGTAACAACCCTGGATTTTCTCCTGCTGTGGATGACTGCACCTAAGTGTCCCTCTGCTGTTCCCTCATTGTGCAACCTTGGCCCTGTCCTTCTCTACCTCTCCCCTGTCCCAGCCCTCCCCCAGTCCCCAGTTCCTGGCCTCTTCATCTGCAAAATAAGGCACTTGAACTAGGTGATCCTTAAGAATCTTCTAGCTCTGAGATGCTCTGATGCCAGGATATTCTGCTTGATTAGTTAATTAATTGATTAAACAACATTTACAAATTTTGTACCAGGCATTTTATAAGAAGATGGGGATCCCAGTCTGTTGTGGGGGGGCAGATACACAGATCTATACCCATAACACAAAGCAGAATGAGCTCAGACCTGTGGGAGCACAGTGGAGCGAGTGATTCATTCTCCCTCAGGGATCTGGAGGCGGCTTCAGAGAGGAGGCAGCAGATGATCTGAGCCTTGAAGGATGTACTGGGGGACAAAGATAGGTCCTGCTTTGTTCAGGGAGAATGAGCCGGAGCCAGGGAGCCAGGTACCCCTGGAGGCCCTGAATGCCAGGCTGAGGGGTGTGTTCCACTCTCTGCAGGGCGTAGGGAACACAGTGGGGGGAATCACGGGGGGTTGAGCTCACTCACTCTGTCTTTGGGAGACTGGAGTGGAGTTTGTTTCATTGACTAGAGTCAAATTCGTGTGGTGCATACAGGAAAGAGGGGTTGTTTCAGAGCCCCAACTATAGGCTGGACTGTGAGCTGGGTGACTGAACACATGATCTTTCTTGTTTTAACCTGGACAACAACTCTCCAAGGTAGGAATGATCATTCAGCTAGTTTTTCACAGGAGGAAACTGAGGCTCGGAGGGATGAAGAACCATGTCCAAGGTCACACAGTTAGAAGATGGTAGAGCCACGAAGGGACCCCCCCCCCACCATGAGCCTGACTCCAGAGCCGGATCTTCCCACCCACCACCCTGACTGCTTAGTACCCAGCCCTGTGCTCCAGGCCACATCCGAGGGCTTGGTCCAAGATGTTTCCTGTTGGCCTCTGCTGATGGTGGGGTGTGGAGAGGAGCGAGTGTTGGAGGGGAAGCAGAGCAAGTGTTCCCCCATCTGTCCTGTCACTGGACACCCTCCAAGAATGGGTGCCAGGCTCCCCACTGCTTCGGGTGGGAATAAACTCTTGAACTCTCCACGGAGATAAAAAGTGCTATCTCCTCCCAGCCCTGAGTGTCGGTAGACAGGGCCTCTGGGGAGTTGTGAGGAAAAGCTGTCTGAGGAGGGTGGAGGGACTGGCCTCTCAGCTCCTGCCCCCCGCCCGGCCGCCCCACACAGCTGTGCAGGATCTGAGCCAGGCGTGCGTTCACATCCCAGTTCTGTCACGTCTCTGAAAGGAGACTGTGAGCAAGTCAACTCTTTGAACTTTAGCTTCTCGTCTGTAAAATGGGACTGATAACCCCTTCTAGGTGTAAAGCGATATTATTCTTATAAAAGTGCTTAAGTTGGTGTCTGGTGTATAGCAAGCCCTTTGCAAATGGGTGATCTCCATGCAGTGGTAAAATGAAGCCAGACTGCCTAGGTCCAAGTGCCAGGTCTGCCTTCTCTAGCTGTGTGACTTTGGGAAAGTTAATTCAGTGCTTTGGTCTCTTCTATACAATGAGGGTTGTTGAGAGGATGACACTGGTTAATTCCCATCAAGCACCGAGGATAATGTCGGGCATGGTGGCAAGCACCATGTAAGAACCAGTTATGCATTCTTAGTGCTGGCCGCTGATTCGCCTTCTGGTTGCTGATGTGGGTATCCCAGCCTCCCTCTCCTGGTCCCTCCCTGCTCTGGGAAGCCCCAGGGTGTCTCACTGTCGTTCTCTTCCCCTGGGTAAACCTCCTTTCTCACACCCACATCCTCTTTCACGTCTCAGGAGGAGGGATGCTCTGTGGATCCCTTTGCAGCCTGTGTGGAGGGACGTGAAGCTGATGAGGACGCAGCCTTTCTGGCCCAGCTCAGATGAGACCATGTAGGCTACACTCACTTTGCCTCCCACTCCCTCTGCCCAGTGCTGGAGAATGGACCATTCCAACAGACCAAATGTCATTTTGGCGATGCATGGACTCAGGATTCCAGAAAGTATGGGCTGAAAGGGGTCTCCGGGGGCACCCTGCCTACTCTACACCCTGCGTCTTACCCCCTACCCCTCGCTAGAAGGCACCAGACCTCAATATAAGACTCAGGATGGCAGGCTGATGCAGTCTCCCCCTGCTGCTGGGAACAATGTCCAGGGACCAGTAGGTCTGGGTCTCATGGCTCCAGGCCTGGAGAGGAGCCCGCTTGTCCTGCCACAGGTCCCAGCTGGGCAGGCCGGCTCTGAGCCCTTGCTATTTGGAGGGATGTTTTGATAACCTCTTACCGCTCCTCCCCCAGCCTGCAAAGCCTCACCTGATCACCCCACACTCTGGGCCTCCTCTTATCTTCTCACTCTAAGCTCCCCATCCATTACTGTCGCTGGCAACACTGGTTTTATCTGAGCCTCCGCAGAACGAAATTGATTTCTATGAATAATTGGAATAGCTGGCTGGTGACCCAGTATTGCTGCCACCAGGGTGGTTGGGGACTTCAAAGCTCACATCCAACTCTCCCTCTCTCTCCATTCCCGTGGCTGTTGTCTGGTGCAGACCACCCTGACCTTCTGCCTGGGTCATGGTTGCAGCTTTCTAACTGCTCTCCCCGCCGGGCTCCCCTGCCCCTTCCCCACTCCCCCTCCCCCGGTTATCTGCTCCAATCCATCCTCCATGTAGCAGCTAAATTGATCTTTAAAAGCTCAAACCTTCCTAGAGTGTAACCCTTCCTTCCCATGGCCTGTCATTCAGGAGTCTTTCTGATCAAATTCCAACTTAACTTTCTATCCTTGTAGGTAAAGATTCATCTTCGTGTTTCCTAAGCACAAGTCAAGCTGCTCCCTGGGTGCGTGCTCATTCATTTGTTAACTGCTGTTGAGCACCTACCTTGTCCAGGCCCTCTGTGGGGCACTAAGAATACAAACAGGGATAAGGTGCAGACCTTGTCCTTATGGAGCACATGGATGGGTGGGTGAGGCAGATTCATAAACACATCATTTGAGATGGAGTGAAATTTGTTTCTAGAGAAGCACAGGACTGGAGGGGGTGGGGAGTGGGCTATGAGAGCCCAGAGGGTCCTCACCCAGCCTGAGGTTAGTGGGGAAGGTTTCCTGGAGGAGGGGGCATAGAGTAGGGCCTCGAAGGATGAGAAAACTGGCCAGGTAGGAAAGGAGACTTTACTTATAAATAATACTGACCTTTTGGACCACACCAATTCAAATGTGGCTTCCTCCAAGAATTCTTCCCTAATTGGCAAGACCCACACTGCCCTCCCTCCAGGGCTGGCTTCAGGGGTGTGCAGCTTGTGTAGTTGCACAGGGCTCTGCACTTGGTTTAATCCTCTGCTGTAGATGTCTTCAAATTTTTAGTAATTTTTGAACAAAGGCCTCACATTTTCATTTTTCCCTAGGCTCTTCTTAATCAGGCCTCCCTTCCTTAGCTCTTGTCACTTTTGACCTTGTATTCCATTTGTCCACCCAAATGCCTTATCTTTTCCCTTGGGAGCACCTGCAGTTCCAGGTGGGTCTGACTCATCTCTGTCCTCAGGGTCCACCCAGCACAGAGGCAGGCACCAGAAAGGCATCTGTGACCGTGTTGACGAGTGCAGTGAGACTCTGCTGGAACACAGCCGTTTAATCAAAGCCAGGATAGGTCCCGTGGGAAGGGGCGTGGCCTAGCCTGCACATGCTCCAGGAATTCAGGGAGGCAGCAGGAAGTGCTCCCAGAGGACCCTCCACTGCTCCTCTCCTGTCAAATGGCCCTGTCAGCCCAAAGCCCTTTCTGATGTCTACTCTCAATTCCTCTTGCTGCAGGGATCCCCTCCCCCTCCTGTTGGGCCCCTCCCCAGGCCTCTGGGCATAGTGGAGAGAAGCTGGGAGGTAGGATGACAGCATCTTAATTTCCCTGCTAATTACAAGTGCTGGGAAGAGGGGTGCTAAATGCCAGATAATTACCCAGGAGGAGACACGTGCCAGACTCCTGGCTGCTCCCAGCCCCAGGAATTCCACTTTAATGGTTTTCTTTTCTTCTTTCTTAAAAAAACATATATAAAAGAAGTAAAAAAAAGTTAAGACCCCTGGCCTTCTCTTTCCTTAGACTTAGAAGGTAAAGAAAGTGTCCTTTGCCTAAACTTCTTCCTGCCCTTTCCTTATCAGGGAACTAGGTCCAGACCCTCAGCACTGGGTCTGGGGAGAGAGTCTGAACAGTGGCAACCTCTTTATACTTGAGTTAGGCTGAGGGTGTGGAATGGGGCAGGAATGGGTGAAGGGGCAGCCGCAGGCCTCTGCTCTGCTCACCATTCCTAGACACATGTGCACGCACCCGTGCAGACACACACCACCCTCCACCCCGCGATGGCTCCACTTCTGAGAATGGGAAACTGAGCTGTCTTGTTCAGAACTGCAGGGCAAGAGGAGGCAGGGAGGGGTCCCCTCAGTGGGCTCTGCTACTCATCCTGAGGGGCAGGGGCAGGGAGGGGACAATGTCACCCAGTTGCTTGGCCTCACTCCCGAACCCTGATGCCTGCCAGCTTCAGGCACAGCTTGAAAGGCTCCCAACAGGAAGCTATTAAGTTGATGAGCATTCTTGTGGTCCCGGATTGATACAGCCACGCTGTGTTTCGTAAAGCTGTTGTAATTTCCATAATAACATTTTCCTCTTCTTAAATAAACTTGGACTCCAGCCTGAAGAATGTGGCTGGCTTTGCCTGGGGAATTCAGGACCTGAGACTACGGAGGGAACACCCCCTGGAAAGGTGGGCGGAGGAGGGAGAGTTGCAGCTCTGCCAGCCCCAGGGCTGGGGCTCGTATGGGCCAGTGGAGTCTGGCTGAGCAAGAGCCCAAGTGGGCTCTGTGACTTAGCTCTAGGCCTGGCCAGGGCACCTCCATCCTCCTGGATATAACCCTTTCATGCACAGGTGGGCAGCCCAGCACAGTGGTTGAGATTATGGACTCTAGGTTTCGATTACAGGACCACTGTGAGCTACTTGTGTGATCTTAGGTAAGTCACTTTACCTCTCTGTGGCTCAGTTTCCTCATCTGAGAAATGGGGATAATAATAGTGCATAACTTACAGGTACACTGTGAGGACTAAATGAGATAATATATGTAGCTCATGCAAAGCATGTGTTTAACACATCTTTGAAAGAAATATACACAGATGACCATGTTTTGGAGAATTTTACAATTCTAAGCGTCTCGGTTTCCAGAGTCAGAGAATAATAAAATCTTAGTGTTTTTGAATCACTGAGTTAAAAAAGTCTTAATATCATGGAGTAATGGAATCAGGTAATAATTAACAACATGGAATCTTAGACTATGAAACAAAACGATGTTCACATGTTAAGGTCTTAAAGGTCAGCCCAACACTGGCCGTCCACCATCTGTTCCCACATCTCCATGACCGAGAATTCTCTACCTCCTAAGGTGGTCCCTGGGAAATTCCTGAACATGGAGCCCAGATCTGCCTCCCTAGTCAGCCCCTGTTGGTCCTGTTTCTCTCTGGGCCACCAGAGAACATCTGCTGCCTCCTCCCTTGAGAGACTAGGGAGAGATGGGGACAGCACCTGGAGCCCCCTCTTCTCCAAGCTGTATTCTCTCAGAACCAGGCTTTCCATTGTGTCCCTGAGAGCTGCCTTAGTTTGGTCAAGCCTACCTATGAATGTCCCAGAGTGAACACCACATGAATCTGCAGGGCCTCATGGCAGGGCCCAGAGGGATTTCTGTCACTCTCCATGTCTTTTAACCTGATCCGAGACCGTGCTCTTCCTGGCAGGTCAGCTTCTCTGGAGCTCAACTCCTAGAGCCCATTTCAGCAAATTGTTCCGGGAGTGTGCATGCGCGTACATGCGTGAGTATGTGCGTGCACCTTTGTGTAGAAGGTTGGAAAGGGAGCGTTGAGGCAGAATCTCAGAAGTTAAGAATACCACGACTAAAGACGGAACAGGAAGGAAGTGAAATGGCTGAAGTTCTCCCATTGGGAGACCGGCCCCGCCCTCACCGTGAGGGCACCTGCTGAAGTGGTGAGGTGGGCAGCAGGCTGGCAAGGCCCCTCTCCTACATACCGCCCCAACTGGTCTGCAGATCATCTACAATTCCCCAGTACTGTTTCCTCATTTTCCCACACCATTTCCTTTCAGAAGAAGCAAACAGCCTGCAGCTGGGAGGCCTATTAACGCCTGATGTGAGTGTACCTGGGAGTTGAAGCCATTTCTTCCACATATAGCTGGCTGGGCATCTGGGTGGGGGTTGGGAAGGATCCCTATAGCTGTGTGGGTGTGTCCTGCACAAAGGTGCCTGGCTAAGGGACAAATTGGGGCCAGATCCAGCCAGAGCTCTGCTCACAAGACATACTCCCAGCCAGGGGCTGCCTCTAACCAGTGAAAGGGGCATTTTTTTATAATGCACACATAGGTGACCCAAGGTCTAGTTGCAGGCAAGGAGGGTGGAGTGGGTGACAAAATAAGGGAAAACATCAGCTCAGGGATATAGGAACTGGGAAGGGAGACATCTAGATGGCCTTTTCCTGGAGGATTCTATGCTTCAGGACTCTTCTGGGCTGACAGAGGCACAGGACTGACTCAGACTCAGCACCTTCCCCTCCAGAGCTCTGGTCTGATCCAGGAAACAGACACCTGACAGCCCATGATGAGAGGCTGTGGGGGCCCAGGATGGGTGGCTGCCGCAGAGGCTCCCCAACTCTGGGTTGTGAAGGATGAGTAGGAGTACATCAGGCAGGAGGCTGGGAGGGGAGACCTAGGCAGCACGGTGGTGCTAGGAGGTGGGGAGCAATTCTCAGCACCCTGCGCAGGGCTTGGGGTGAAGCAGGCCTCAACACACACTTGATGAGCGTGCAGGGGCCTGGGTGATTGTGGGGAACTGGAGGGAGGTGGGCAGGGCCCTGGGCTATATGTGGAGACACTCGAATGGTTCTCTGTTGGTGCTGGGGAGCTACCGAGCGACTGATCAGATTGCTAGAATGACCACTCTGGCACAGGCGTGGAGATGGCTCCGGGGAGTGAGACAGCAGCGTGGCTTCTGCCACATGTGTTGTCATGGCTCTGTGGTGAGCCATGACCCTGAGCAGGGCGAGTGGGCCTGGGCAGAGGGAGGCAGAGCTATATGGATGCAGAGGTACCCTGGGCGTTCCTCACGCCTGGCTCATGTGGGTGTGGGTTTGCTGCCCAGCCCCTGAGCCTGCAGGGCAGAAGTACCATCTGAAGTCTCTCCCAGGATGAACATGAGCTTGGAATCCGGGGGCTGTCCGCGTCTCCAATCCGAGACAGAGTGTAACGTCACGCTTACTGGGTTCTGTGGAGGAGGAGCTGGAGGCCATGGGGTCACCTGGAACAGAGTTCAGACAGCAGAGCCAGCAGTGGGGCAAGGCAGGGATGGGCACTGGAGTCCGGGGAACAAGAAAGCCTGTGACAAGAGGATGTTGTATGAGCCCAGCTCTGTGGCGTGACTGTGGCCAGGGCAGCACCCCCATCCCCCACAGTGGGAGAACTCATAGAACATCAGCCCAAGGAAGGGGCACAAGAAGCCCTGCAGCCCTTTCATTTGTCTGATGGGGTCTCTGAGGCCCAGGGGTTTCTAGCCTGCTTTGGAAAAAACATGTTTGGAAAAGGAGAGTGTCTGACGCCCACAGAGGGCTGTGTGCACAGTAAGTGAGGAGGGGGCATGCAGTGTGCAAAGGGGGCAGGGGCCAAAGCCCAACATGTGTTCTCTCCTCCATCTTTCCTGCAGCCTGGCATTCAAGACCCTCTGGGATTCGCCTTCACCTGTGTCTGTGGCCGCCTTTCCACCTTATGCTCCCCTCCCCACCCCACCTAGACTGCAGCTCCTGCTCTTCTCTGAGCAACTTCCTCCCTCTTCTGCTGCCACCTGCTGTGCATCTGGTGTCCCCTCCTGCATCCTTTCCCACCTGCCTCCAGCTCAGGTGCCTCTGCCCTGGCCAGCATCCCTTGCCCCTTTGCCACCCCCTTCCTGCTTCAACTTCCAGCCCGAAGCCATGTCTCTCCCTTCTTCTTTTAGAAAACATTGCTTCACCTTGAATCTTACTTATTTGTGCCCGTATGATTGGAGTCAGAGGGCCTGGTCTGAAGCCTTGCTCTGAAGAGTGCTGTAAATTTGGGTGTGATCCCTAACTTCCCAATGCCTCCATTTCCTCATTTCTAAAATAAGAACATACACCTTCTAGACAAGGCCTCCATTTGTCCTGGCTTGCCTGGGACATCCAGGTTTATGCCTGCTGTTACTGTATAATTGTTAATAGTGCCCCCTTCCACTCCCAGAAGTGTCTCGGTTTGTATGATAAATTATATGTTCACTCTACTCCTAAAGCTCTTATGAAGATCAAATTAGATGATCCCGTGAGATAATCCACATCAAGTTACCCAGCAGAGTGCCTGGCAGAGAGTAAGTGCTCATTAAATAGTGACTCTCGTTATTTCTTCCCCCCGCAAACAGAGCTCCTTAAGAGAGGGCCCGTGTCTGATTCAGTTACAATTACCAGATGAGAATGGGCAATTATGAGACAATTGAGAGTACAATCAAGGGCAGTAAGTGCCGCAGCGATATTGACGGGTGACTTGATCTCTCCCGACTCAAAAGCATGACAAAAATGTTATTGCTCACCTCCTTTTTGCCCTGTGCTTTGGCTAGGAACGATGAGCAAGGCAGCCACATTTCTGTGTACCTACTATGTGCCACTGAGTCCTCACACTCATCGAGGGAGTCAGGGCTGATGCTAAAGGACTGTGGCCATTGAAGAGTAGTTCTGCTTTAGGATTATTAGAAACAGGGCTGGGAGTAGTGAGAGACGAGGCTAAGGAGTCAGCAAGGAGCAGATGGCACAGGGCTCGAGGGCCACAGGGAAGGAGAGTGTGCTGTACTCCGGGGCAAAAGCCAGGTGGTGACACGGGCGTAGTCAGATCTGTGTTGTAGGACAATCTCTGGCAATGGCATGGGGGACGGATGAATTGGTGGGGTATGAGAGGAGATGGAAGATGACCACAGCAGTGATCCAGGTGGGAGATGATGGGGGTAGGGCCAGTGAAGCAGAGAATTGTCTAAGATAGTGTTCTCATAGAGCAGCGGTCACCAACCTTTTTGGCACCAGGGACCAATTTCATGGAAGACAATTTTTCCACGGAATGGGGGCGCGGGGGGGATGGTGAGCAAGGGGAAGCAGTTGTAAATACAGAGGAAGCTTCGCTTGCTCGCCACTGTTCACCTCCTGCTGTGTGGCTCAGCTCCTAACAGGCCATGGACTGGTACCTGTCATCAGCCTGGAGGTTGGGGATCTCAGTCATGCAGCTTAGCATAATGCCTGACACATACTCGTTACTGATATTGATTAATAGTAACATTCACCATGAAGATAATAACAGCAAGAGTAATATAGTGCCTGTTTGCCAAGCATTATGACGTGTGGTGTAAAACACCTTGCCCACACTATTTCATTTTATCCTCATAACTATCCTATCATGTAGGTGCTATTACTATCCCCACTTTACAAATGAGGAAACTGAGGCCCAGAGGAGATAGGTGTTATGCTCAAGGTCACACACCACTAGAGAGAGACAAGCTTACAAGGCACAACAGTCCAACTCAGAGCCTATGCTGTAATTAAGCCACCACACTAAGTGCCTTGGAGGAATTTCTCAACTGTCCTGGGCACGCAGGAGAGACCCAGCAGGAGAAGCCCGTGTCGGGCTGGCCTGGAGGAGAGAAGGGAGGTGGGTTTATTGTGTCAAGGGGTCTCTGAGTGACAAGAGCTCCCATGGAGACTCCACGACAGTCTTTGTCCCTGGAAGTTCCACCTACTGGTATGAGCCAAAGCTGACTGGGGGAGGCAGAAGCAGGTAGGGGAGGGCATCTGGCACCCCCACCCCACGTTTCAGTTCCCTGGTGCTTCTAGGATCATCTCTTTTCCGGGCACAGCTCCTTGTGGTGGAGCCATCCTGTTTCCTCTAGAGACCACCATCTCTCTTCTAATTGGTGGGAAATTGGTTGCTAACTGTCAGGAAATTGCCGATTTTCCATCCATTACTGGGGGACCAGGGCTGTGTAGCTGTGGGGGACTCTGGGTGGGAAGCAGATGTTGATTACGCCTTGCAGTTAACGATCAGGTTCATGGACCTCCTCAGGCAGTCCTCCCAGACTGCTTATTAACTCCCTGTGAAGACCCATTGGGTAGGAGATATTGGTTAAATGGCACGCAGAGCCACAAGAGTTACTATTCATCAGGCCTTGGTTGTGGGGAGGGGGGAAACGGGGAACAAACTGTGGCCTCAATCCAGGAATGTTAAACAGCCCCATAAGTTGGCAGAGAACTTTATAATTGCTGCTATTAAAATATATGTATTTATGTAGGTGATTTGTTGGAGGAAAGAATTTCAGCATTCGGGTGAGATCCTTGCTATGATTTTGCCCAGGATTAACTTGTTAGGGTCTAGATATTAATTAAGGCTGAGGGCCCCAATCCCTTCCTAATTAGCTCATGGAGTATAATTTGCCTGCAAATGCTACTGTTACGATCACCTTGGATCTGTCTGGAGCTGTCCTCCAGCTGGATTGGGTGGGCAGAGGGGAGGGAGGAGCAGGAGGCCTGGGTTCCAGTACCAGCCCTACTCCTGACTCTAGAGGAAGGGTCTGTCTTTCTCTGGTTCCTCACCTGCAATGGAGAAGTAGTTAAGGGAAAGGGACAGGATATATCTCAGAAGCCCTTCTCAGCAGGGACGTTCTGAGACCCACAGAGCTGGTGAACAGTCAGCACAGGCCTGAAGATGGAAGTATATTGGTGCCCAGGTTCCTCTGGGTTCTCCACAACCTGAGAAATTCAAAAGCCTTGCCTAAGGGATATCAAAGAGTCCTCCTCCGGGGCCCAAACTCCAATTGTCAACAGGGCTCCTTTCTGAAGAGCAACAAAGGAGGGTATTTGTCAGTCTCTGTGACAGGCAGAACTGTGTACCCAGTAGTTTTCACCTGCTAGTGGACCGTACAGGTGGGTCCCTCGTTCCTCTGACCAGTCCATCTCTATTCCCTAAACATTATGTGGCCATCAGGATTTGTTCATGCTCTACCTGCTCCAGAAATTTTTCTCTTCTGCTTACCACCTTCTCTGCCTAGCAAACTCCCACCCATCCTTTAGCACTTGGTTCAAATGCCCCTTCTTTATTGATCCTTTCCAGATTGTCCCAGGCAGGGCTAGTTAGGCCTTTCCCTGAGCTGCTTTTCATGAATCCTCTATTCTAGCCTTTAGCTAACCTTGCTTTGCAAGATGGCTGTTTATGCCTTGGTCTCTCCTAGCAGACAGTGAACTTCTTGAAGGCAGGGACCAGACTTTGTCAAATTCAACTTGAAATCTGCAGGGCCAGACCAGAGTAGGTGTCAAAATTGGTTGAATTTAGTTTATGTTTTTGGCTTGTGCAGTGTCTTTGGGAAAGGGCCCCTGGTCCTTTGCCCTTGGTGTGAAGAGGAAAATTGGCTTTGAGAACAGATAGATGGTGCCTGGTCCTCAGGTGCTCTCTGGGGCTGTGGGGTCTGGAATCTGTTTTCAGCTCTAGCACAGGTAGCTAAGAGCAGGTCCTACATCCCCACCCCACCTTGGGCTTCTGGGCTTGAGGAGGGGAGCAGGTTGAGGAGGCAAGGCTTATATCATCTGCTGTTTCTTCCTGAGATCCCTGACACAGACCTGGGCATACAAATGGGTTTGGGGGGAGGAAGTGAGGCCATGTTGCATTGCACCAAATTGGTCATGATGGAACCCACACAGGAGACTGAGGAAGGCTGTTCAAACCCAGGCCCCTAGGCTGCCAAGGAGTTTGCCTGCAGCTCCCTGGGCCGGGGACTCGGGATCAAAAGCAAGGGAGGCACTGCTGACTGGGAATATAAACAGGTTCAAGAAGGGCTTAAAGAAATTCCTAGTTGACAGATCCCTACCAGGTAACAGGTCATTAATAACCATGAAAGATGATGATGATGATAATAATAATAATTAATAATAATACCTCTAAAGGATCTTTTATACTTTTAAAAGCTTTTTTCCTGCCAGTGTCTCATTAGATGCTCACCACCACTCTGGGGAGGATGTGGATGCTCAGAAAAATGAAGGGACTTGCCACACAGCTTGTTCAGGGCAGAGCTGGCACCAGATCCAAGGGGCAATCCTGACTCTCTCCCTAGGACTTTCTTAGAGGGTGGGGTGCTCTATTCAAAGGAGGTGTTGGGTGTGTCCTGAGCCTGGAGCCCCATTCCTGTCCTCATTGCATTTAAACGGCCCCAGTCCTGCATCATCACAGCTTTGGTTAAACCCTTCATCCTAAGGTGTGAGGACTGGATGGTGGAGACGAGGGTCCTAGCCCCCGTCTGCCAGTGATTTGCCATGTGACGCTGAGCAAGAGTCTTCCGCTCTCTTCGGTTTTCCCATTTGTGCAAGGTGGTGGTTAGATATTCTGGGAAGTTAGCCTCTCAGATGCACTGTTTCCCCTTGGTAAAGTGGGGTGGTAGGAAGCTGCCACAAGGAGTGATTGACACAATGCATGTAACCAGCCTAGTGATGCGCCTGGCACAGAGTGAGCACACAGCAAATGTAAATTTTGGTCTACGGAGAAAAGTAGACCCTGAGATGCAACACGCCTGGCTGATGCAGAACAGGCTGCGGTAGAATCATGTTGTCTTTGGGTTGTTAGTCTGCTGTTCTCCTGCTCCAGGTTTCTTGAGCTGCGTTCTGTGGGCCCCGGTGGACTTCTGGGGAGTCTTCCTTGAGTTTCATGGATTCTTTGCAATGGTTCCTTAGGAAATTTTTGCTGATGTGTAGTATCTTGCTAGAATCCCGAGGGGGCTATTTTACAAGTGGAGTGAGGCTATGGAAGTTTGGTGAATTCACCAGATGTGTCACATTCTAAATGTGTGAGGATATTTTCTCTGAAGCTAGTTTGGCATCGTCTGTCCTTGCAGTACCCTGTTCTTTGCTCTTAAGAGCACTTGCTCTTAAGTGAAAATCAGTGTCCCCTTGGGGAGTGAAAGGGACCAGTGCTGCCACCTACAGACAGAAAAGTGATTAGATTCATGTCATGAAGAGCCTGGTTAAAGGGCAACAGAAAGAGTGGACAGATCGAGTTGCCAACTCCAAATGTCTTCCTCACCTTATAACCCTAATATCTTTTCTTTTTCTTTTTTTTTTGAGATGGAGTCTTGCTCTGTCACCTGGGGTAAAGTGCCGTGGCGTCAGCCTAGCTCAGAGCAACCTCAGACTCCTGGGCTTAAGTGATCCTCCTGCCTCAGACTCCCAAGCAGCTGGGACTACAGGTGCGCACCACCATGCCTGATAATTTTTTCTATTTTTAGTGGAGATGGGATCTTGCTCTTGCTCAGGCTGGTCTTGAACTCCTGACCTCAAGCAATCCTACTGCCTCGGCCTCCCTGAGTGCTAGGATTACAGGCGTGAGCCACTGCGCCCAGCCAACCCTAATATCTTAAAGCCTATCGTTGTTTACCACTATTGTCTTCAGACATCCCACCTTAACAGAAAGCGCTGGTTGCGAACCAGGATGCATATGGTGCCATTTCCATTTGGAGCCACCACTGGAGACCTGACACCATCACGGTGCCTTGTATAAGGTACAAGATGATTCAGTATCCGTTTATTGATTGGTTCATTATATATTGCATCATTGCTTTGGTATCAGATCCAGATTTGTGAAGGTCCTGTATCTTCACAGAGTTTCCAAAGTTTTGGCTTAACAGATCCCATTGAGATGGAATGATCCAAAGGGAGTTACAGGAATTGACCAAACGGGGAATTTTTATTCTTTTGGGTCAGTGAGCTCGGAGGAGCTTCCTCCAGATTTGGCTTAGGCCAGTGCCCAGACACAATCTGCCCAGTGTGGGAGCCAGGAGGAGCAATGTGAATAGCTGCATTCCAGGACTCATGGTAGAGTTGTGATTTATTGCCAACTTTCCATGGCCACAGAGATTGTGAACAGTAAGTGAAACTTGCCCTGGACAATGTGGGAGAACAGTGCTAGTATAGACTGAGAAGGGAAAGCATGTATAGACTGTTCTTGGGGCAACACCTGCTAGAGCATCACAACCCAATGGAGCTTTCTCCATTTTTCAAAGGAGGAAATGGAAGCTCAGAATGGGGAACTACCCTGCCCAAGATCCCCCAGCGGGTGGAGAGTGGAGCCAGGACTAGACCCCAGGCCTCCTGTCTCCTCACCCCAGGCTCTCCAGGAAGACTCACACAGAAGGTGACCTCCTGGAACAGCACCTGGCCCCCTACCCAAAGCTCCCTTTCCCTGAGGGCTATGGAGATGAAGCTTAATCTTTAATGAACTGGCTTTCAGTTTAACTGCTCCCTTGGCAATGATTAATACCCAGTGACCTAGTCTGGCATCTTGTGAACCTGACCAGGACTGACTCATGGGAGTGTTGATGGCCTCTAGGCCCAGGTGTGGGCTCATAAGCAGGTGAGTGAGGTTCCATAGGTGCTGGAAAGGCCTCCTACCTAAAAGGATCTCTGTACCTATAACCCTGTCATGATATTGTCATTCCTCAGAAGTAGGACATCACAAGTGCCCCTAGTCAGGGGAGCTTGTAATATCAGTTTTGTTTAAAAGACTCCCTGGGCTCTTGCTTTGACAGCTCCGGTGTCCAGTAGCTCAGAGGAATTGGAATTACAGAACTTATGATTTTTAGTCAAGGGTTAGCAAGCTGATGTGATGTCACTGGGTCTGCAGTACAACCAGACTGTAAGCTTCTCATGGACAAGGACAAGGGTCTGGGTGGCAGAAATGTGTGGGGAGACAACACAGATTTGGAGCTGGAAAGGCCTCAGTGCAAAGTCCAGCTCCATAGTCACTAGCTGGGAGGCGGTGGGCAAGCCTCCTAGCCTCAGTATCTTTGTCTATTAAGTGGAGAAAATAATACCTCTCTCTCAAGACTCTTCTGAGAATGAAATGAGAAAGTATATGCAAAGTTTCTGATTATTACCGAGGCACAGACTAGATGGTGCTTCTTCCCCCATTTTCTCCCCTCTTAACCCTACCTTAGCTGACCCTTTGTAATGAGGAAGAGAAGATCTCTTGTTTGTCTGGGGTGGAGAATGTTTCTCACGTACTCTGGGATTCTTACGAGGATGGTCTCTCCCTGTGAGACCAGATGGTCAGCCAGGCATCAGGGCTTCATCCTTTCCTGCCCCCAGAGGTAGCTGCAACCATTGAGCAGGGCTGGACCCACTGCCCTCGGCATCTTCCTGCATCTTCTGATGATTGTAAACATTGTAAACTGCGGAAGTGCCTCGGTGTGAGCCCATCACAGTTTCCTGCCTCTGTTTTGGTCTTGGCACCAGCAATGGGTCTGGCAGCAGTTCCGTCCCTGTCCTGCCTAATGGATACTCTTGCATGCTGGCTTGCTGTGGAGCTGCAGTATCTCATTTCCCCGCCTAGGCTTCTGTAGTGCTTGTACCCTTCATTCCAAGAGGCATGGCCAGGGGGACCACCAAAAGGAATGGTGCTATTCCTCTCTCTATGCTCCAGCCGTGTGGGACTGCCTGTGATTGCCTGAACGTGCTGTCCTCTTCCATGTTTCCGTGTCTTCCTCTTCCTCTTCCCTCTGCCTGGAATGCCTTTCCCAGAAGTTCTGTCTGGAGAATGGCTCATCATTCAGGGGTTGCTTCCCTGGATCCCTAGACTCTGGGCCCCCTCGGGCTTGGCTTCCCCATTCCAGCTTCCATCGATCTGCATATTGTCTACTTACCTGCCCGTCTCTCTTATTGTCTGGAGGCTCCACAAGGAGTTCCCAATTCCTGGTCAGGGGCTCGGTGCCCAGGATGTTTTCCTAGAACTGCTGAGAGGATGTCCTGTGTGGAGGCAGGAGAGTAGCTTCTGAGCGAGAATAAATCGGGAGGCCTGGGTTGGAGGTCAGGCAGGCTGAAGCAGAGGACCCTGAAGCCCCCAGCGGAAACCACGGCTCCTTCTCTGTTTTGGTTTTGGTTTTGTGGGCTTTTCATTTCAGAAGTTAATCTAGTTAATGCCAACAATGTCATTTCAGCAAGCCAGCAATTTCCTTTTGCCCTTTATTTAATGAGTCCCCACCCCACCCCACCCCAATCTCTATAATAAAAGGCATGCAGGTGGGTAATTACAGAGGTGTGAAATGGGGGTGCTGGGCTGGGGCCAGCTGAGCATTCTGGAGCATCCATTGGGGTGGGTCCCAGGGAACCCCAGCCCCACTGCTCAATTTTAGGTAGGGAAATGGAAACTTAGATTGGGTGACAAGGCTACAAAGCAAGTAGAAGGCAGAGCCAGGATAGGAATCCAGGTCCTTAATCCCCAGCTGAAGTCCTTTCCACTGCTCGGTGACAACTTTGTCTCCTTACGTGTATCCTGCAGAGTGTCTCACAGACATGCCTGCTGTCCATCTGTCCATCCATCCGTTTGTCCATCCATCCATCCATCCATCCATCCCTGTATTTGGTAGGTACTTATTAAGGGCCTAGGCACTGTGAATAGGGCAGTGACCAAGACTGTCACACTCTGTCCTCACAGAGATGATCATCTCAGATCACAGTCTCACACTCCACTGGATGGAGGCACAATGTGTGCACAGATGATTTCAATATAGAGCGGCAGGTGCTGTGTCAAATGCAAGCACTGGGCCTCTGTGAGGCACAGAGAACTTCTCAGAGGAGGGAACATGGCAGTGTCAATGGGTGTTGAAGGATGGGTGTGAGTGTTCAAAAGGTGGTGTGTGAGGGTGGAGGAAGTTTTTAAAAGAATCTGGAAGGATATTTACCCAAACGTTAGCAGTGCTCATCTCTGGGGACTGGGATGTGCAGTGTGGTGAGTGGGAGGGGGTGGAGGACAAATTTTACTTCCTACTTTGCATCCTCGGTATTGTTTGAATTACAGGGTGTATACATTAGCATTTTAATAAAAAGGTATTTCTATTTTGAAAAAAAAACTGTATGGGGTATTTAGAGAACAATAAATGCCTCAGTGTGACAAGTACAGAGTGTTGGAGGGAGAGGAGAATGTGAGGCTGGGGAGGTTGGCTGGGGTCTGGCCAAGAAGGCCCTGCAATGCCAGGCCGAGGGGTTTGGATTTTAACCTATAGGGCCCCGTGGAGGTGAGGGCAGAGGCCACACCCACAGAGCCTAGAAATGCCTGGCACATAGCAGATGCTCAGTTAATCCATATCTAATGTTGAAGAAAAGGGGAAGGCTGCCCAATGCGGAGCCATCTAAGGTTTAAAGCAGAGGGTCGTGAGGGTGTGGCGCTTTGCCCCATGTGTTGGTGGCTGACGGGACCCTGCTATGGGAAAATACATACCCTCGCAAGTGGGTAAAGTGGGATGGAGAATTCTATAATATGAAGAGAGAAAAGAATGCTGTGATTTCTTCTCAGATCAGAGGAATGTGGAACAAGTCCAGATCTGGGGACCTTAGCATAAATGGACAACCATGGAACATACTTTTTTATAATAAGAAAATTCCCAGGACATAGGCTTTTCCAGACCAGATAAGAGTTTTTGGTGTCTTTTGTGGCTACAAACTGATCAAAGCAGATCACCCCCATTTTTTGCCTCCTGGATAGCGTCATCTTCAATCCCTCCCCCCGATCTACCTTCAATACATCTTCAATGCTGCAGTGGGAGAGAGCTTCCTAAGACACGATTCTAACCGTGTCGCCTCCATTGCTTGAATCCTTCAGGATAACCTCAGTCCCCTTAACCCGGCTTAGGAGACCTCATTGTTCTCTTCCTTGCTTATTTCTCCAGCCCTGTCTCCCATGGTCTCTCACCTCCAGCCCTACTCTGCAGCCAACCCAATTGCTCTAAGTTAACTCAGTGGCTTTGTGCCTTTCCCTCTCTTTGCCGAGATCAACTCTTTCCTTCTCCTTGGAACATCCCATCCTTCTATTTTCTACCTCCCATTTGCCCTATGAACACCTCTCCCTGCTCTAAGGTTCCATTTTGGGGTTATCTTACTTCTTTAGCCTTTTCTGACCATGTCCTCACTACTACCCATACCTCACTACGTGGGTGGGCTTGATCATTCCCTCCTTGAGACTCTGTGTCCACAGTGCTCTGTACTACTAAATATACGTGCTATTAAATACATAAACATATTTGCTCCCTAAAGCACCGTGACACCTCACTGAACTCAGTATTTGTATATCTGTCTCTTCCCTGCCATACTACCCACTTCCCCTCGTCCCTGCCTGTAAGGATGTCAGAGACTTTGTTTTGTTATTCCCAGCACCTGGCACAGCAGCTGGAACATGCTAGGTGTTCAGGTGGCACACATCTGTAGTCCTAGCTACTCAGGAGGATTGCTTGAGCCCAAGCGTTTGAGGTTGCAGTGAGCTATGATGACGCCACTGCACTCTACCCTGGGCAACAGAGCGAGACCCTGTCTCACAAAAAAAAAAAATCCTATCACACCTCTACCTTCTCTCCCCTCAAGGTGCCAGGAGAGTCTAACACCCCCGAGAGAGACAGCCTCCTGCACTGGAAAGACGCCAGAGAGGGAAGCAGGAGACTCGAGTTCTAATCCTGATCCCTCTGCCCTTGTACAATCCTCTGCCTTTCTCTTGACCTCAGTTTCCCCATCTGTACATTGAGGATAATAATCCTAGTGCAACTTCCCCATAAAAAATGTTGCAAAGTTCAAAGGTGAGACCAAAACTGCTCACTGTACAAACTCCAGGCAGGATTGGAGTGCTGGCCGAGTAGACATGGTTGTCTGCCAAGGCCATGCCCAGGCTTTGGGGGCTCTTCTCCCACTGCCAGGGGGTCCTGCTCAGAGACTCTCTCCCCTCCTCCAGCTCATTCATGTTGTGAGGCTCAGAGAATGTTAATTATTAGGCCCCAGCCCACCTGGGACCCTCAGATGAAAGCAAGCTCAGAGAGTAAAGTCTAATCAATGCCTCACGCCTGGCGTCAGGGCTTTGGCTCACTCTGCCTAGAGATGGATCATTAATCCAGACACTCCGACCTGAAACACTGGACCCAGGAAGTCCTGAAGCATTCCTGACCACCCACAGCTCAGCTCATCAGCCCCACGAGGCAGCCAGGCCTGCTGCTGACTCGCAGAATTTTATAATCTTAAAGTTAGCTGAGACTCAGAGAGCAGCCAGTGCAGACTCCCAGCCAGGGTAGAAACCCAGGCTCAGTTTGTACACTCGCTGCTGACCAAGAGCTCATTATCTGGAGAGGTGTGCTTGAGGAACAGCAGTGGACTTGGAGAGGACAGGTCTCCAAGGTGTGACTTCAGGCCTTGCCTCCCCCTTCTGTAAAAGTGGGATACTGTTATCTACCCCACAGGACTGATGTTAGGAATAAATTAATTTACTTGGAAGTTTTTTATTTTGAGATCTATAAGAATGACACTCACATATGAGCTGTTATTATCACTGTTAACATTATAAGCTCCTATCCCTGGAATGTATTAATTTCTTCATCCCCAGAGTCATCTTCAATGGACAAAGTGCTGCTTCTCTGGTCGAACACTTTTATGATCCCTGGGGCCTTGCACCCAAATCTCTTCAGCCTGTACCCCTGTCTCCTCGTTCAGCTGAATCTCCCCACCCATCGACTGCCTCTGGACACAGCAAACAGGTCTTGTAGAGCCTGTTAGCTCGGCACATCGGAGATCCTCTGCCTTTTCTCTGGGTGAATTTCCGCTCATCTTTTAAGGCTCTGCTCAAATACTCTCTCTATGAGAAGCCTTCCCAATTCCCATTACAAACCCTGGTGAAGTTAGGTGTTGCTTCCCCTGGCTTCTCATGCCATGTTGTAGCTCTTACTACTATGGTACCAGAGCATATTGTTTGGGTTTTAGCTATTTTTCTTCTTGAATGAATAAATAATATTAAAATGCAACTTCTCTGGGAAGACTGGTATTCTTATTATGGTTACTTACGACAACAATATTGGTCATTGGTTCCTTGGCATGATTTTTTTTTAACAGTTGAGTACCTGGATTCTAGGCGAAATGACTCTAGAATCAAACAGATCCATGTATGAATCTATACTCAACCACTTCAAAGCTGTGTGACCTGCAATGTTTCTTTCATTTTTCTCAGTCAGTAACCTTGTTTGAACAATGGGGAATTTAACAAAGCCTACCTCTCAGGGTTCTTGTGAGGATTATAAGAGATATCTACAGTGAATAGTAGAGTGTCTTGCCCTGAGGCTCAGGACTATTAATCTTGCTATCTGGGTCCCAGCTCTGCCTCTCTGGCTCCCTGTAAAATAACCAGGTTATACTATCAGAGTTTTTCGACCTGTGATACTTGCTCACAGGGCTCCATCATAGAGGGCATGGCCTTCTAATGGAGGCGATTCTTCACTTATATCACACAGCTCCATTCTTGCTGATTTTGTAGGTTGTCTGGTTTCTAGGGCCCTTCTGCTCTGATCTCCTATGATGCCGTGATTCCATGAGTGACTTAAGAGAGTTGTGTTGAGGCCACGTGGTACAAAAGGCCGAGAGCCTTAGGCCATGGCTCGAGGATCCCAGGCACCTAGGGGAGGTGGAGAGGGCAGGTCTTTGTCTGTCTTTGCATGTCCCCTCACTCATGCCTTGCACAGTGTCTCGCACAGATTAGGTCTTAAGTGAGTATCTGTTGAATAGAGAAAAGGAGAGTCCACAAGAATAGTTCTTCAAACCAGATGAACTGAGATGAAGCGTAGGCCCAACCAGGCTTGTCCTGATTACTTTCTGGGGGAAGCTAGAAGCCTCCCAAGTTCCAATTTCTCAGTGGCCACTGCAGGCACCAGATATGGATACTTCCTAGAGAAGTGCAAGTCTGAGGAGAGAGAAAGGCTGGGGGAGCTCCCTGCTCAGGGAAACTGAGGTAGGCAAGAGGTCCTGAGATGACATTGAGCAGCTCAAAAGAAGGCATCAGGAGCTCCTGGGTGGACACAACGTTTGAGAGAACTCTGGGCTTCCTGAACCTTTGTCCTGTGTCTGTATCCATGACTGTTTCTTCAGGTGGGTCTTCAAAGGGACTAGCTGTAAACTCTGAAATGGACAAGGACCTTCGAGGTCAGGTTGTCCACAGGAAATGAGAGGTTGGGAGGCCAAAAGTCCTCCCGGAGAGGAGCCCCAGATGATCACGGATGGGGATGGAATTCCAGGGCCGAGGAGGGCAGCAGGCAGAGGCCCTGGGGTGTATGGGAAAGAAGAGATTCGAGGAGCAATTTAGTAGTAAAATGAGCCTTGTGGGCTGCCCTCACCACTGCCTTTGTAAGCTCTTAGGGGACAGGACCAGGGCTCAGTGTGGCTTAGAGAACAGGACATGGGGCACTTCACTGCCACTGTGGGCTTGGCATTGAGCTTTGCAAATATTGGACGCATGATAAACACAGCTTGAACTCAATTTCCCCTCTTCCATTTTACCCTTTTATTTTAAACTCAGATCTTCCTCCCCCAGATGGAGTTCTCCCATCTGGTTACAGAAACTGGATCAGTGGAAAGAGAAATCCTAGGATGCTGGAATTTCAGGAACGTTCCAGGATGCCAAGAAAAATAGCTCTGTGATGAACCAATGGCATCATGATGGCAGATCTGGAAAATACATTTGACTCTGTCTGAGCCACAATTGCATAGGATCACAGAGACCTTGAGGTCCTCCAGGCTACTCCATGATGTTACAGAGGGAGCAGCTGCAGCCCCAGGAGGGGCAGGCCTTGCTGGTAGCAGAGACAGAACTGAAACTGAAGGCCGTGGCCATTCGCCCCCCTCTGATCAGATGCCAGGCTTCGGCTGCCGGGCTCTTCTAAGAGCTGTCTGACATGTGTAGCTTTGCCTTATCAGCAGGAAGAAAAGATGACAGCGGGCAGTCTTTCCTGGCCAAGCATCCATCAAGACCCACATAAATATTTTCCCAGCGTCTGCATGTCCGGCATGTAGTTGGCTAGGTTCCAGGGGACAGTAAATAATACAGACGACTGGTTGCTTCCTGACCACTTTCTTGGGTGTGTTTTCTGACAACTATGCTTTTTTGGAGGGAACGTTGAGGAGACCTTGATGAGGGCAGTGGGCCAAGCCCTTCCTGGACTCTCTGATGACATTTCTGGTCGGGAAGGAAATGCCCATGGGGTCTTGATGTCAGTGCACTTGGGGCAGGAGATCACTTTCACTCAGTCTGAAAGGCCTTTCAAGTGAGGCCAGGAATTAGTTTCAGGGATTAGGGTGGGGTGAGGTTAGAGACTCTGGGACTAAAAAGTCAGAAGAAATCAGCTCGAGTGTGGTGAATTGGGTAAGCTTGACCAAAGGCATGCTGAGGTCTTGGCAGATAAGCTGGTGGGGAAGACAAGGATGGTGTTGGAGCTGGCATGGCCCCAGGCTATCAGAGTGACCAGAGTAGGAAGGTCAGGAGGGGGTGGGGTTTTCAGGCCCCATCCATGCTGATGCCACATCCGGGGCTTCTGACGGGCGGGCTGGCAGTGGGAATCTCAGGGACGTGTGCGGCAGTCCTGGAAGTCAGGGTCTGGACGTCCTGCCTGGTCTATAGTGGGACTTCAGTTGGCAATTTGAGGACATGAGAACGGAAGAGAGGGCAAGGAACACCCAGAAAGAGTGGCAGGGCTCGAGAGTGCCCATGCGGTGGCACCTGAGACAGGGCTGAGGAAAATAAAACAAATTCCAGATCCCGCCCTCTGGTGGGAGGGGCTTGTCATCCTGCCTGCGTTAGGCCGGGCTCAGGGTCCGAGAGGCTGGGTCCCAGCTGCAGCCTGAAGGCCTCCTGTGCCTGCACCGTCCAGGCTGAGGGAAACCCGGCTGGCGCTGACGCAGAGGCCCGGCCTCCTGTCGCTGAAGGGAAAGCACACTGTCTCTGAGGGGATGAGGGCGTAGGATCCCAGATGGCTGGCGCTGGAAGGACCCATACCCACGCGGTCTTGCTGAGACTCACATGAGGCTCCCCACGTCCCGCTTGTCTCCATTTCCAGCGCCCAGCCCCACGTGGTTGTTCTTGGGAACACAGTAGAGACCACAGTCGCTCTACCTTTGAAAAGGGCAGGGACTGGGATTTAGGAGGCCCAATGTGACTTTCTTTATGCGATATTTGATGATGAGGTGTGAGACCTTTAAGCCCAGCGTGGGCTTGTCACCCAGGCATTGGAAAAAAAGTTTCTGAACCAGCCTATACTCTAAGCCTGCACATTCTCTAGGGATGGGAATTTATAAATTCACTTCATCCTAAACATCCTAAATGGGCAAACACATTTGTTCTGATTTTGGAAGGAAGGAAACAAAGAATTGTTGAAAGACTGTGGGCGCTGGAATCAGATGACTTGGGTTCAGGTGCATGTGGAACCAGCTGTGTACCCTTGGCCACACCATTGAATCTCATTGTCCTTATCTGAAAAATGGAGAAATGGTCATTGGAAGACTGAAATGAAATAATGTGCATAAAGTGTCAAGCACAGTTCCTGGCACAAAGTAGATGCTTAATAAGTGATTATTGACTTATTCAATATTCAGTTTGAATCAAGTAAGACCTGTGTTCTCATCTTAGATCTACCAAGGTCAGGCTGCATGTCTTTGGGCAGCTATGTTCCACTCTGAGCCACAGTTGTCTCGTCAGTACCATGGAGGAAAATAAAGCCCGCCTCATAGGGTGTTGTGAGGTTTTATTGAGATGCTTATAGAAACTCCCAGACTCCTACTAGTTCCCAGGTTTAGGGGAAACTGCCTCATCGTGTAAAAGATTAAAAAATGTGAGCCCATCCTCCACATCCTAATGGATGCAAAAGCCTCCAGTTGTAGGCTAGAAACTTCCTTCTGTCCATTCCCTCCTTTCTTCACCCCTCCCCATTGGGGCCTCAGCCCCTCTCACCTGGACTGTAACACCCGCCATTCCCAGATCTCTCACTTGCAGTGTCTCTTGCTCCAGTTGATTTTCTCACAGCAGAACGACACATATAAAGCAGAAAGCAGATCACTGTACTCTCCTGCTCAAATCCTCCTGTTGTCATGGCATGCAGGGCCCTCCATACTCGAGCCAGGCCCTCCCTTCCAACCCATCTCCCAGGTTCTCCCCTGTAGACCCTTAACTTACATTTGCGTTTTCTCACATCTTCATTAGGAAAGACCCTTAGGCCCAGAAGCAGCTGATGTGCCTTCGGTCTCTGTGTGGTGCCGGCTCACCATTTATACAATGTTTCAGGGGTGGGGAGCCTGCGGCCTTCTGATTTCAAGATTGTTCTTTTTTAAGCACCAAAGAAAGCAAGAAAAGCTTCCTCTTTCTCTGCTGAACCCCTTTTAATAAAAGGATTTGTTCTGTAAAATTTGGATTCGGTCAAAAGGTTGCACTTAAGGACAGGGCCTGGTATGATTTGCATGATGGTGTCCCCTCCAAAATTCCTGTTGCAACTTAATCCCCAATGCAACAGTACTAAGAGGGATGGCTTTGGGGGGTGATTAAATCAGGAGGGTTCCACCCTCATGAATGGGATTAGATTGGACGGAGTGTTATCTTGCCCAGCCACCTTCCAACTGCCATGTGGGGACACAATATTCCTCCCCTCTGGAGGCCTCAGCAACAAGGTACCATCTGGGAAGCAGAGAGCAGCCCTCACCAGACATCAGTGCCTTGATCTTAGGTTCCCCAGCCTCCAGAACTGTAAGGAATAAATTTCTGTTCTTTGTAAATTACCCAGTCTGTGGTATTGTGTTATAGTAGCACAAACAGACTAAGACAGGATCTTTCAGCTCTAAGACATTTTAACAAAATTTTATGCTCTCTAGGGTGACAGGAATTCTTTCTCTCTTTTTTCCTCTTGCCACACACACGCACATAACACAAACACACAGATTCTCAAACATTCTCATGCAAACTCTAACACAAGTACATGCTTCCTCATATACACGGGCATGTATTTTCATGCACACATCCTCACATACACATGTAAATTCTCCTTCATTCACTTAAGAATTCATGCTTTCTCATACACACTCTCACATACATGCAAACACTAGTCTGTCTTGTTCACCACTAATCCCTAGCATCTAGAGAGCAGAGTAAATCCTCAAAACTCATTTGTGGAATGAAGGAAGAAATGAATCCTAGCCTCAATATTGATGCTGGCATTCACACACGCCACACCTGTATACACAAGCCATCAGATGTGCACACTCAAGGGTACAAGTGCATGTGACATACATTAAGTATGCCCAGCACACTTGCTCCTACCCACATTCCCACATATTAGATCTCCTTCAGGGTCCCTTCCAGGAGCTGAGCTAAGAGAGATTCTTTCTCAATATTGCCCTGAAGGCTCACTTGTTATTGTCAGCCTTGGCTCCGGGGACACCCAAGGACCTTGGTGTGGGTGTCAGAGATAACTCCACAAGCTTATATTTGGACAGTGTTTTGTAAAAGTCAAATCACTTTATCAGATGACATCCCACTTGATCCTCTCAGCAGACCTGAGTGGAGCCTCTGAGCAGTGGTTATTCCCTCCATGTTGCAGACAGGGGAAACAGAGACCTGAGAGGTTAGGCCATCTGTCCAAAGTCAGAAACCAGCTAGTAAGTGACTCACCCAGCCGGAACCCACACCACCCCCATCCAGGACTCTCTCGGCTTGCCTCGCCCAGTGACTGTTTTAAGAGGATTATTTATTCTTCAGTTGTTTTCTCCCCCTAATTTCTTTCTTTATCTTTTTTTTATCCCCTGTTTCCGCCTGCAAAGCATAGGGTTTCAGCAGGGAGTAAGGGAGGCCAAGTTCACTGTCAGAAGAAAAATCTAAAAGTAAGTTTTCCTTGTAAACCCCAGCCAAGATTCCTGCCAAATAAAATGAGAACTTACCACACTCATGTGCATCCACCTTTACAAAGAACCAACTTAACTTGCAAAAGGGAAAAAAGGTTGATAAAGTTAACATCTACTTCAGAGAACAGAGAAAGGCCCCTCTGGCTGTATAATTTGCCAAGTAATTTAAAAATTATTCACAGTTTTATAATTTAAAAAATTTGTATCACTTTTTGTTTCCTGGAAGGAACTGGTAACATGCAAGCCTATTCCAGTCATCTTGGCTTTGCGATGGCTGGTGCATGAGTGGGTCAGTCTGGACTGGTTCTTTTCCACAAAGATGGCACTGCAGGAAGGCTGGGGGTTCCCTTTGGGGCTCTGAGGACCCAGACCTGCCCATAGCCCTGCTGGCACCTCTCTTTCCTGACTCCAGAAGCCTTGGGAGAGATGGAGAGGTAGTGCAACAAGACCACTGGCTTTGGAGTCAGACTGACTAGTTCGAATCCCTTCTCTACCCCTTCCTTAGTGGCCATATGACTAGGGACACATCACTTAACCTCGTGGGTCTCAGTTTCCTCATCTGTGAAAAAGCTATTGATACCACTACCTTGTCAAGCTATTGTTAAAATTAGGATTAGCATACACAAGGAACCTGTCACATAGTAGGTGCTAAATAAGTGGTACATCAGTTAGCCAGCCCAGCACTTGATTCTACCCTGTCTTAGATTTCTAGGAGGAGAGGGTATGGCACAATGAGTTAGGTAGGGAAGAGGGAAAGAAGAGAGCCAACTTCCATATCTGGCTGTACAGTGGATTTGGGAAACTCTTACCCCTTTCTGGGTCTCTGTCACCCCATCTGGCTATCTCTAAGGGGCTTTCCAATCCTGTGAACTGTGTGTTGGCAAAGGGTTAAAATTAGGTCTTCTCCTCCTGTCTCTACCCCTGGACTAGAGTATACGTCAGATATACAATAGCTGCTCAAAGACAACTTAGCTGTTTGACCTTGCCCACTGCTAGTCTATCAAGCCCAGAGACGTGGCAGAAACAAACTCAGACATACTCAGGGCCAGCTCTGTGCAAGGCATGACATATGTTATCTCATGTAACTGTTGCATTGAATAAGCTAGACTCATGGGGGTATAATCAAGAAATAACATTCATCAGTCATTCTGCAGGGCTGAGTCTCTTTTGTCCCCTTCAGTGAAAACTGGGACTTGTTCCACAGCTCTTTTCTGTTTTCTCTTAGGTAATACAAAGTTCCTCATGTGTTTTAAATCACAAAACATTGTTTCTGCTCAATAATTAACATGTCTTGTCCAGTATGCTATTATTACTACTTGTCTTAGTTCATTTTGTGCTGCTATAATGGATTACCTGAGACTGGGTAATTTAGAAAGAACAGAAATTTATTTCTTATAGTTTTGGAGGCTGGGAAGTCCAAGATTGAGGGGCTGGTATCTGGCGAGGGCCTTCTTGCTGCATCATCCCGTAGTGGAAGGGCAAAGAGAGAGCTAGAGATTGAACTAGCAGCCTCAAGCCCTTTTATAATTGGCACTAATTCATTCGTGAGGGTGGAACCCTCATGGCCTAATCACTTCTCATTTAGCCCTACCTCCCAACACTGTTGCATTGGGGATTAAGTTTCCAACACATGCTTTTTGGGGAACATTTTCAAACCATAGCACTACTGTTAGCAATAATAGCAGTAATAAACTTCAAACTTCATTTAAAAGCAATACTTTTCCTCACTGCCTGCTTGGACCTGAAACTGCTGCTGGCCAGTCTCCTGCAGAGAGAGGGGCTCAGTTTCTTCTTTCTACTTCTCCTACAGCTTGATAAGCATTGTAGATTTTTGATCTCTCTGTTGTCAGGGATGGGAAGAGGGAGAGAAGGAAAGAAGAACAAAAGAGTTCTTATTGGACTAGTATAGAATTGAAGATCCAGGGTCTCTCTAAGATTGGTAGGCATTTAACCTTACTTGTTCTTTTATTGGGTGCTTTTGTAGGTTCTTTAAAACCCTCTCTCCTGACCCATACAGGTGATCCCTTGATGTGAGTAAGTGGATTTCTATTCCAGCTGGCTTCTTCAGACTCCTTCCCAGGCCTTAGGCATGAGGTATTTCATCCCTCTAGATGGTCCTCTGATATGGTCTAGGCTGACTTAGACCATCTTCCTTTTGTGGGGTCCATACCTGGTTTGAGAAAACCCTTCTGCATTCTTTACCTTGATAAACTCTGAGAGTGCAGGTTGTTCCCAGTGTAGCAACCTCCCTTTATTCTGCTGTTAGAACAGCTAGTCAGCCAGCCTCTAACCCTTTACACTTAACAGTGGGAGTCAGATTCCAGTTTACTGTATCCCCTAAACACAGGGAAAACATCAAGCTCTCCAACGATCCAATTAAAGCCACTTTTCCCAGGCTTGAGTTAAGGGAGGGAGTGGACAAAGACACACAATGTACTTACAGCTCTTTCCAGAAATCCCCTATCTAATCCCCCACTTTGTTCTTGACCTCTCCCACCTCTTTTATATGCCAGAGTTGGGTCAGCAAAGAACCACAAGAGCAGTTTGCAACGCCATCTTTTGCAGTTCTTGCGTGGTGGTCTTGCATTTCACTTGGGGATATGTTGTCCATTATCTTGGGCCTCACATGAACTCTGGACTAATGGAGTTAAATTTTGAGATTCTTGGTAGATATTGTGATCTCAATTTAATGGTTGAGAAAACAGTTCAGAGGATAACCAGATTAATCAGATTCCAAAACCTGAATTCTTTTTCATCCTCCTGTGAGGCTTTACCTCCATAGCAGCTGGATAGCATAACATTTGAGGGTCTGTCACGTAGATAGTTTGGGCATCAGCATCAAAATCTGGTGTCTGTCAGCTACTTATTAATTTTAAAGCATATTCCTATCCTCAAACTCATTTGATGGGACGTCGTCCAGGACAACAGCCTTCCCAATGCCCAGTGAGTTGCTTTGGAAGCACGTAGCCAATGAACAGTCTCTCCTGTGCTTGACTCCAGCATTGATTCTCCTTCCCATTTTCTCTGCAAAGCTTTTATTTAATTTTTTGCTTTTTTAGCTCTGCTGATTATTATATTGGAGAGAGACCCTTGATTAACATGATCTTTATCATCACCAGCAACACATATTTTAAAAGGGTTAATTTGTAAAGATAAATCTACCTTTATCTTGCTCTTCTCTGTGTTTGCAACAATCTTAGTCCATACTATTGCTCAATAGAGGCTAGTTGAATTAATTCATTGGCAGAACAAAGTTAATTTAAAGGTAAGTTAGGAGTGGAGGAAGGAGAATGAGCAGGAGGGAAACGTGTACCTACGGGGGCTGTACCATCAACCAACAATGGCTTGTCCTCCCGGTCCCCTGGACAGTACTGAAGGAGTCACCCTGTGTTGGTTACAGCTTTCTCATCTGACCAATGGGGTAAGGGTCCCTGTCCTGTCAGCATCACCAGGAGTATAAGATGACCCTCCAACAAGATCACAGATGTGGAAAGGAATTTAAAAGTATCCAACATGTGGGTTTGGGCTGGAGAAATAAAACTTCTGACTCAGCCTGGGTGTCCTCAGACAGTGGGCTGGGAGGACCCAGAGAACCACCCTGGCTGGCCTGTGTGAGTTGCAAACGGAGGCCTCTACATTCTGGGATAAATTATCCACAGGCAGAGGCGTCAGGGCTGTCTGCTCCCTGTCTGGCCTCCTTGGCCATCTCACTTCATGAGGCATAAATCCCCAAGACTCCCTAGTCATTTCTAATCTGCATCAGTGTTTATTTTTTAATTTTGTCCCCCCTTTTTTTGTCTGCTTGCTATTTTATAGGGCCATGGGCCAGGAGGGCAGAATCCAGCTACAAATCTCACAGCTCTCGCTGCGGAGACGGCGGGACAGAGGGAGGAGGTGCGGTGGCCTGAAACAAGGATGCCCCAAGAAGCTCCAGCCAGGGCCAGAGGTGCTGCCTTGGGTCCCCTTTGGGAGAAAGTGCGGTTCTGGGATTTGCTCTCCTGCTGTGCCCAGGCCTCCGAGTTCAGAACTGAGAGAGAATGAGGAGTGTGCTCATGTGAAGGATACCAGGTGACTCATCTCTATCATGTCTAGCTGGGCGACACTGACCAACCTACTGAATGTCTCAGCCTCATTTTCCTCTTCTTTAACGGGAGTGACAGTAACTACTTCCTAAGGTGATTGTGAGGATCAACTGGCATGACCTCAGCCAGCGTGTCTGGCACACTGCCTACCATGGGGCTTGCAGGACCCGTGGTTTTCTCCTCTCTTAAGCCGTCCGTGATTGCAAAGTAATGAATTTGTCATCTCATCTTCCTCGAGAGCGTCTCGAATGTGAGCTCCTTGAGGGCAAGGACTTTGTCTAGCTTGTTTACCCCAGGATCCCCCAGCACCTAGTAGAATGCCTGACATTTTCTCTGTGCTTGATAAATATTGGCTGAATGATGAATGAAACCAAGTTCTCTGCAGGAATTCTGCGGGTACAGAGGAGTTTCCATAAAAGAGAATGTTGCCACAAAGACTTACAGACATTCAGAATCAGAAAGGGCTTGAGAGCAACATGCGGCTCTAGGTCTTCGTTGCTGAGAGGAAGACACTTAGGATCAGGGAGGGAAGAAACTTGGCCAGGATCACACCAGAAATCAAGGGCAAAGCTAGGTCTGGAACCCAGGTGTTCTGATCCCTATCTGATGTTCTTTATACTACGTTATGCTGTTAGCCATGTTTTTAAGGTAGATAAGAGAGGTGGGGAACTAAGAAAAATGGCAGGCAGATATGGGCAGAGACAGAGAGACCCAGGACTGGGACCTACAGAACATACTGCGTTCCGTGACAGCCCGAGTGTTTCTTCAGAACACTGAGAACTCTGCCCTCATTGTGGGGCTCAGCGGTGCACTTGACCTTTATCCACACAGGTCACGGAAGGGAGTGACATTGGTAAAAATGGGGAAGCCTCAACTTCCACTAGAAGCCAACCTACACTGCCTACTTCAACCTGGCTGGCAAGACTTTGTTTTCCTCACAACCTGCACATTGATGCTATCACTGCCAGCACTACTCTTTATGGTACTTCTGTTACTACTACAAAAGTTAATTTCTTCTGAATGCTTATTATGTGCCAGTCACTGTCCTAAGTATTTCACATGATTGAACTCAGTTATCCTCACAGCCACCTTCATTTTACAGATGAGGAGAACAAGGTGAAGTAATCTGCCTGTGATCACCTCACTTGTGAAGGGAGAAACCAGCAACACAAAGCCCAGATGTCTCCCCGAGGTCAAAGCCCAGCACAATCCATCCTCATGTCTCCCTCTGGCCTTTCTCCTGCTATTTCCGATACCACCTTGCTCCCACTGAATCTGAACAGACCCTTCCACTTGATTCAGACGTGCTTTAACCACACTTGCCACTCCTCCACGTCTGCAAATATCCTAAATAACATCCTGTTCCAGGCCCTGTGCTAGGGGCTGGGGATACAGATATGAGAAAAGGTGCAGTCAATGGGGAGGCTGACATTTAAGTGGAACCTTGTAAAATGGTGTTTTAAGGCCTAAAGAGAAGCACGACCCCAGCACATGGGGAGTTAGAACAGGATTAGTAGAGGAGGAGGAGACATTCGAGCTGCGTCTAAGTGAGTGAACAGCAGAGGTGGGAGAGGGCATTCCAGCTGAGCGAGCAGAGTGCAGATGGAGACGTGTTGGTGTGGTGTGGGATACTGGGGGACCCAGGGGGTCACATGGAGAGGGCCAGATGTGAGACTGGAGAGGGGCTTGGGTCAGGCTGTAGAAGATTTGAGGACCAGGCTAATGACTGGTTTTATACAAGATACTAGCCTATATGAGGCCTTCATGAATGACAGACCTGGCTGAACCTCATGTGGACCAACACATAGTAGATGCTTAGTAAAACCAGCTGATAGGCTGATAAAGGTATGTGTCAAAACTTCTCTGTAACACCTGGAGTATATTGGAGTTACTTCTGTTGAAGACCTAGCCCTGCTACAACAGAGTCTTTTTGCCCTCAGTTTCCTCCAAGCTGGGCTTCCTTGCTCTGGCTGCAGATGGTGCTCCTGGCTCTGGGATGTGTTGGGCCAAGAATTTCTGCCAGCCTCCTGGGCTTCTTATGAAATTGGAGATTTGGGCTGAGCCCCAGTCAGTTTCCTGACACATGCCTAGACCACTTCCACTGCTCTGAAGCCTATTCCACCTACCCACCACTCACCATAGCCAGCTGGGAAGGATCAAACCTCCAAAACTCCAACCCCTGGGAGATGTAGAGGCCAGGGGTCCACCCTCAGTCCCGGAAAGAGAACTTCCCAAATGTAACGAGCAGCTTTAATAACTCTGGGGCCTGCTCATGGACATAAACTCTCTGTTTGATTTTGCTATTTATACTCACTTGTAAAATAAATAACACACTTGATTGGCGGCTGTTAAGTTGGTGCTCACCTTCCCTTGCCAAAGGCCTGGGAAGCCCACTGGGGTGTGACCACTCTGGGCATTCTACAAAGAAGCTCGATTGCTCATCCTTCCACCCTGGGTCTACAACACTCTTTCCACACAGTTGTGTTCACACTGAGGCCTATTACTCCCTCTTGCAGCCTCTCTCAGAGTGGCTAAAGCCTCTTGGCCTTCCTTTATCCCAGAGCCTCTGAGAGGCATCTTCCATTGTCTTAGAATCATAGTATTTCAGAATCTAAAACATCTTTCAAGCCTAGATTATTAATGTTCAAGAATAGTCAGATTATAAATTGTGAGGAACTTGGAATTCTAAACTATCTGAAACTTAGGAATTAAGAGTAATAAAATCCCAAATGGTAAGAATATTAAAAGCGAGGAGCTCAGCTAGAGTCTAGGCCTCTGTCCTCCACAGAGTGTAGATAAGGCTGACATAGCTAGCTAACTGGTGTGTGTGTGTGTGTGTGTGTGTGTGTGTGGTGGGATGGGGGTGGGGAGTGGCCAGGTGATGCTTGGCAGTAGGCAGGTGCACCTGGCTGAGGAGCGGGGAACGGCAGAAACAGCAGAGAGGAAAGGGAGGTGCTGCCTTCTTGGGGACCAAATGTGTTCATGAGGACATGAAAGATACCCATCAGGAATTTGGGGCCCTTGGGGATAGAAGCCAGTGAAAATTTGAGTTATTACTATTATATAACCTGATTTAACTAAAGTTATACTTAGAATTCTAGACTCTTATGGCTTTAGAATTTAGGACTGAAATACCTCTATAATTTTAGGCTACCAGATATTTAGACTAGAATCTAGACTTTTCAAGATGTAGATTATCAGAATCTTAGAATCCTAGAATTCTGGGATATTATTACTTGAGGGACCTAGGAATGTATCTAGTTTGGTCTCTTCTCTAGTGGAATAGATTGGGGTCTGGGGAAAGTCTGGGCCAAAGGACCTGTGGGAAGCTATTGCAGCTTTTTTTGAAATTCACAACATCCAAAGTGTGAGCCGGCCCTGGACAGTGATGAGGGCGGGAAGCAGCAGCACGTGGTTGCCATTAATGGTTGATGTAGAGACAGGATTGTGATTTAACGCTTCTCAGTGAGTCAATGTAAAATTAAATTAGATGCCCAACCTAGTTCCTACTTTATGTTGGGGAAGCAGAGGTCCAGAGGTGGAAAGTGATTCATCCCGTGTGGAATAATCAGTTAGTGACAGATCAGATTTGGACGCGGACCCATGGAGCTTGACTTCCAGCCAGCTATTTCCTCTCCACGGGTCTGCTTCTCCTGGACGGAGGTCGCTCATTTCATTGTCTTGACAGCTTCATGGGAAGCAGTTAGTATATCACTGACCCGTTTGGTAAATGAAAATACAAAGGACAATGAAGAGAGGAAATGGACTGTGTGATGGGAGCTCTGGACGAAATTCACAAGTTAATTCAGGGTAAGGCTGTGGGTTTTACCTTTCTTTAGCCCAATTCTGTTTTTCTGTCACAGACCAACTGCTGTCTTTGATGGGCTGAATCTGGACCTTGGTCACAAACTGAGGCCTCAGTCTAGTTACAGACCAACCCCTGGCCTTGGCCAAAGATTGTGCCTTGACTTCAATAACAAAATAAGATAAAGCATTTACTTAATGAGAAAATGAGAACACAGGCCATGCTTTGTACTGAGAGGAATACAGGCCATTTTCTATACTGGGCCAGATCTTCTGTACAGAAGAGAAGATCTGCACAGAAAAAAATGTGTAGGAAAAATGTATAGGAAAAAGGGAGCAGGATCTGGAGTCTCCAGAGCAGAGCCTCCTCATTTCATGAGGAGGTGGTTTCCGAGAAGAAGACTTTTCCACTAAGCACATTGCAGATTTCTCTGCCCTATTGATGAGAAGTGACTGATCTGATTGGTGAATTTGGCCAGAATTTCTGGGCATTTAGAGCTTGGCTCTACTCCTTCCTTTCTCTTCAGAGCTGTCTGCCCACAAGAAGCACACTTTCTGCTGTTGTTCCTGGGGCTTGTCCTTGCAGACAAGGGTGGCCCTGGTATAGTGCTGCTCTGCCTGGTTGGGTGAGTCTGTTTGTTTATGGGGATGATTTAGCAGTACTTGTCCATTCATGATAGGCTACATTTTGAACAAACAGCTCCCAAATTGCAGTAAAAGTTAGTTTCTTGCTCACGTCACTGACAGATGTGGGAAGGGTGCTCTGCTCCATGCAGTCACTCAGGACTCAAGTTTATTTTGTTGTGTGGCTCTGGGGTCTTCTTAGGGCACTGGTTCTCAGGCAGGGATGATTTTGCCCCTTGAGAGCATTTGGAGATATCTGGAGACATTTTGTTTGTCACAACTGGGGAGTGGGAAAGATATTGGCATCTACTAGGTAGAGACCAGAGATGCTGCCAAATCTCCTATAATGCACTGTACAACCTCCAACAAAGAATTGTCTGGCCAAAAATGCCAGTAGTGCTGAGGTTGAAAGATTCTGTTCTAGGGCCTTCTTGGATCATTCAAGCAATAGATGAAGAAAAAGATGGGGAGTAAAGAATTACATGCGGGAGGATTTTATTGGTCTTGCTGGGAAGTGATGTATAACACTTTTGCCCACGTTCCACTGGCTGGAACTAAGTCACATGACCACACCTAACAGGGAACAAGGCTGGGAAGTGTAGTCCAGCTGATGGTCAGGAAGAAGAGGAAGCAGGTTTGCAGAGAATTATCCAGTCTGTGCCCCAAGACCCATCTGTCTCCACCTCTAACCTGTAAAGGTACTCTTTTGGCCTCCATCTGCATTTTCTTTTTTTCTTAAATCATTCAGATTTAATCAGCCAGGGATTCAAATACCAACTGGGGAAAACAGCTTTAACGCTTTGGTCTTCTGTTTGCTAACCTACAACATCGAGTTAATAAAACTGACCTCACAGAGATTGTTGTAAGGATTTCTCCTGCTCTGTCTTTACCTACATTCTGAAAAGGGACCCCTCCTTCTTCCAGCCAAAATAAGACTCTGAAATACCTCATTCCAGAAAAGGAAATTTCACCTTGATCATTGAACTAACTCAGTTCTCCAAGAGAGGAAAAGGAACAAGTCTGCAACAAGTTTCCACACCCGAGCTTACTAGAAGCAGGATTCTGAGAAATCCCTCAGTAACTCAGAAATTTTCTCTGAAAATAAAAATGGCTGCAGAAAAGGACCCTTGACTGAGAGGTGGGCAGTAGACTTCTAATTCCAGTCCTGCCTCTCCATGGTATGTACAGCTGTGGACATGTCCCCTCTCTCGATCTTAGGGCCCTTGTTACAAAGTGGGCAATGTGACTTTTCTTCTAGCTGTAAGAGTCGGTGTAAGCTTATCTGCTGCTTGTACTTCCCTCTTTTGGTCCCTCTCCCCCACCAAGCTAACCTCTTTCTTGGCATCAGTATCCACTTAAAGAATGGGATCTTGTTTGAAAGGGAAGGGCACAGTGGAGTGAGTGGTTTAATGACCACCTCCTCTCCTGGGGAACCCAGTTGGCAGAGAGAAGCCCTCAGGAGGGTGTCATAAATAACCTTTATCCTCACTTCCTCCGAAGGAAGTCTGAACAGTGATTGATGTGGCCCATTTGGGCAAGGTTGGAGCCCAGAAGAATGCTCACCGGCAGGTCTGCTTGTAAAGTTTCTCATTCACCCCAGCCTCGTTGGGAGCCGGCGCCTCCAACATCCTCGCAAGGCTTGCTCAAGGGTCTCAAAGATGAGGCAGAGAATTTCACACCAGGTGAGAAGTGAGAGGTCAGCCTGCGGGGATGGAGAGTAAGGAATAAACTCTGGATAATGGTTCAGAAAAAGAACTTTCTAGAGTTTCCTATGGGATCCTTACAAGGATTTTTTTCCCTCTTTTTCTCATCCCTCTCAGAATATCCAGAACAGGACCCAGCATACAGCAGGAGGCATCATTAAAACCTACTTGAGTCGACATGATTTGAATATTTAGATTGTTTTTGGTCAAGTCTAAACAATTGTGTGTTAAAGATTATATTCCTAGTGGAAAAGCATTAGATATAAAAGAGTTTCCTATGTCTCCCTGGTGGGCAACATTGTATGCTGAGAGCAGGAGCAAAAGAGGGAGGGAGAATGTGGGGGAAGAGCCTGAGACAGAGCTCCGCTGACTTCGAGATCTGGCTGACCCCACTTTTAATTCCCCCAAGAGAGAAGCCATTAAAGATTTGTTGACTTAGCTCAATGTGCAGCTTGAAGCTTTCTGGGCCCATGGCTGCCCCTACCCACTCCCCACTTAGAAAGCTTCCTCCTCCACGCAAGGCCTGAGCCAGTTAGCAAGACTCCTTCCCTCCAGCTCGGCCTCCTGACTTTTCTATCTGAGCAGGAGGTTACCCTGCTGCTGCCAACAATTGGGGTCAGATACCTCCTCCGGAGGTAAATAAACGTCCTAGCCACACCTAATCTTCGCTGCAGCTCTGAAGAACCCCACCCTGTCTGCGCAAGAGGATAGGTCAGGAGAGAGAGAGAAATTGGTCATCATCGTTGCGGGAAGTGCAGTGTTCACAGAGAGGATACTCCCTCCCCTCTACTTTTCTCATCACTTAATCTAAGTAGGAGAGGTGTTTCCAAGGGAGAGACCCTTAGAGACTGGGAACGCCTACAGGAAGGGGGGACAGGGAGAGGTTCCTTCCCCGGTTGGGTACTTGCTGAGGTGCTGAATCTGCAGGCCCTTCCCAGACCTGATACTACAGCATAGCAGGTAAAAGGAAAAGTTCCAGGAAGAGCTTGGCCTCTTCCAAATTCACTGGAATTTAAGGGCATGCACGAAGCAGAGATTGGCACTTGCTGCTGCTTTTTTTTTTTTTAACTTATTGAGGTAAAATTGACATGCTGCACATATCTAAGGTGTGCAATTTTATAAGTATTGACATATGTATATGCTCCTGAAGCCATCACCACAATGAAGATAGCAAATAGACCCATCATCCCCAAGTTGCTTTTGTAAAAGTTTTCCTTGTTGTGATTACTCCCCCATCCTATCCCCACCCACCCTTCCCAGGAAACCACTGATCTTTCTGTTGTTATAGATTAGTTTGTGTTTTCTAGAGTTTTATATAAATAGAATCATACAGTATGTAAGCTTTTTTCCTGACTTTTTTCACTTAGCAGACATATTTCAAGATTCATTTATATTGCTGCTGTATCGCTAGTTCATTCCTTTTGATTGCTGAGTAATAAAATTTTATTCCATGGTATGTATATTCAACAATTTATTTATCCATTCACCTGTTGATGGACCTTTGGGTTGTTTCTACCTTGGGGCTATTACAAATAAAGCTGCTGTGATCATTCATGTATAAGTGTTTGTTATGGATTCTGGATACAAGTCCTTTATCAAATACACACTCTGCAAATATTCCCACCTAGTCTGTAGCTTGTCTTTTCATTCCCTTAATAGTATCTTTTGAAGTGCGGAAGTTTTAAATTTTGATAAAGTCAAATTTATCAAAATGTTCTTTTATAGATTGTACTTTGATGTTGAATCTAAACAACTTTGTCTACCCTAAGATCGCAAAGATTTTCTTCTAAAAAGTGTTATGAATTTATAATTTCCATTCAGGTCTACAACCCACTTTCAGTTAACTTTTTTATATATGGCATGAATTATGGATTGAATTCCCTCCTTTTTTGTTTGTTTGTTTGTTTTTTTTGCTTATGCATATCCGGTTGTTCTAACAATATTTGTTGAAAAGACTGTCCTTTCTCCCCTAAATCGTCTTTACATCTTTGTCAAAAATCAGTTGTCCACATGTGTAGATCTATTTCTGAATTCTGTATTCTGTTCCGTTGATCTATTTATCTATTTTGAGTCTAATGTCACACTTTTGATTACTGTAGCTTTATAATAAGTCTTGAAATCAGGTGGAGTTATTCCATCTGTATTGTTCTTTTTCAAAATTGTTTTTGTTATTCTAAGTCCTTTATATTTATATTTTTATATTTATATATTTATATATATAAATATATTTTTATATATATTTATATTTATATAAATATTTATATTTATATTATATTTATATTTTTATTTCAGAGTAAGCTTATCAATTTATGCAAAAAGCCTGCTGGGATTTTGATGGGAACTGCATGAATCTACGCATCAATTTGGGGAGACAATCGTGGTGCGTCTTCGGACCCATGAACTAGGCACATCTCCATTTATTTAGGTCTCTTTACTTTCTCCCAGGGATGGTTTGTAGTTCTCAGGGTACAGGTTGTTCTTATCTTTTGTCAGATTTACCCCTAATTGTTTAGTATTTTTGGGTGGATACTATTGTTAATATATTTTTTAAAATTTTATTTCTAGCACATAGAAATATAATTGACTTTTGTATATTGACCTTATTGTTCAACTTACTTATTAGCTGTAGTTGATTTTTTGCACACCCCAATATTTTCTACCTAGACAGTCATATTGCCTGGGAATAAGAACAATTTTATTCATTTCTTTCCAACCTGGATTTCCTTTGATTCTTCACTGCTTGCACTAGCTAAAACATCCAGAACAATGTTGAAAAAAAGTGGTGAAAATGGACATCCTTTTCTTATTCCTGATATTAGAGGGAAAACATTTAGTCTTTACTATTAAATAAAATGTTAGCCATAGATTTTTTGGGTTTTGTAGTTACTCCTTTTTAATTGAGGAAGTTCTCTTCTATTCCTAGTTTGTTAAGAACTTTTATCTGGATGGATTGGACTTTATAAGGATGTTGGATTTTGTTAAATGCTTTTTCTTGAATCTATTGATAGATCATGTGGGTTTTTTTCGGTGTGATAATATGGTAAATTGCACTGATTTTTAAAAACTTTTTAATTGTGGTAAAAAAACCACACAACACAAAATTTGCCATCTTAACCATTTTTAAGTGTACAGTTTATTAGTGTTAAGTATATTCACATTATTTTGCAACAGATCTCCAGAACTGGCATTGATTTCTGAATGTTGAACTCACCCCGCATTCCTTGGAAAAACTCCACTTGGCCATGGTTTATTATCCTTTTTATGTATTGGACTTGATTTGTTAAATTTTAATATGGATTTGATTAGCTAAATTTTTGTTTAGAATTTTGTATCTATGTTTTTGAAAGATATTGGCTTATAGTTTTCTTTTCTGGTAATGTCATTATCTGGTTTCAGTATCAGGGTAATGCTGGCATCAAATAATAAGTTGGGAAGCATTCTTCTTCCAATTTTCTGGAAAAGTTTGTGTAGAATTGGTATTGTTTCTTCCTTTAATGTTTGGTAGAATTCACTAGTGAGGAAACCAGAGTTTTCTTCATTAGTGGGAAAGTTTTTTGACTATAAATTCTATTTCATTAATAGATACAAAGATAGTAAGTTTATCTATTTCTTCTTGACTGAGCTTTGGTAGTTTGTGCCTTTTAAAGAATTGGTCCATTTCAGTCGAATTGTCAAATTTATAGGTTAAAAGTTGCTCATAATATTCTCTTATTACTTTTTAATATTTGTGAAATCTGTGGGGATGTCACCTGTCTCATTCTTAATTTTGTAATTTGTATCTTATTTCTTTTCTTCCTGATCAACCTGGCTAGATATTGACCAATTTTATTGATCTTAAAAAATCAGCTCTTGGTTTCATTGATTTTTTTTTCTATTGTACTATTTTCTACTTCAGGGGTCCCCAATCTATGGTGAGTTGTATAATTATTTCATTATATATTACAATGTAATAATAATAGAAATAAAGTGCACAATAAATGTAATGTGCTTGACTCATTCTGAAACCATCCCTCCCCTCTCTGGTCCTTGGAAAAATTGTCTTCCATGAAAACGGTCCCTGGTGCCAAAAAGGTTAGGGACCGCTGCACCAAACTTTATTTTATTTCTTATTATTTTATGTTTAACTTGCTCTTATTTTTTATTGGTATGTCTTCAAGTTAACTAATCTTTTCTTCTGCCATGTTTAATATATCCTTAAACCTATTCAGAGTATTTTTCTTCTAAGACATTGTAGTTTTCATCTCTAGGTTCTATTTGAGTTTCTTTGAAATCTTCCACATCTTTACTTAACTTTTGAACGTACAGAATACAGTTATAACAATTATTTTTACATCTGATCCTGTTAATTTTAAATCTGTCTCATTTCTTGGACTATTTTGATTGATTGGTTATTCTCCCTGTGTTTTCTTGCTTCTTTGCTTGCCTGGTAATCTTTGATTAGGTGCCAGAAATTGTGACTTTTCCCTTGATGGGTGGTGAATCTTTTTTATGCCTATAAATCTTCTTGAGCTTTGTTCTGGGATGTATTAAGTTAGTTTGAAACAGTTTGATCTTCTTGCTTTTATGACTTGTTTGGCATATCTGAGTAGTCTGGGGCTAATTATTCCCCACTACTGAGTGAGACCTTCTTAAGTACTCCACCCAATGCTCATGAATTATGATTTCTTTCAGCTGGCTGGGGAAGAAGCAATATTCCAAGCCCTGTGTGAGAGTATCAGACAATGTTCCTAATCTTTTCAAGTTATTTTTTTCCTCATCAAATGTTTTCTTACATGCATGTGCTAATAAGTACTCTGCTGAATCAGAGGGGGTCCTCTGCAGATCTCTGGGGTTCTTTCTCTGCATGGCTCTTTCCTTTTATTACTCTGTTCCGTGAACTCTCGGTGAATTCACTAGAGTGCCTCTCGGCACTAGCCCACTTGGTCTCCCCGAGCTTCATCGCCTCAGTTCAAGGACCCTGCTGGGCTCCACTCAGATTTCTCCTCCTTGTCCCAAGCCTGGGAACTCCCTGAAGGCAGAAAGCTGAGGCAATCATGGGGTTTACCTGGTTGTTTCTTGTCTCTCAAGGATCACTATCCTTTGTTGTCTTATGTCTAGTGTCTTGAAATCACTGTTTCTGACATTTTATGTTTATGGTTTGTTTGTTTTAGGCAGGAGGGTAAATCCAGTCCCTGTAACTTCATCTCGGTCAAAGGTGCAAACCTCCTGGCGTCCACTTCTTACCATAGATTTCTGATATCTGGGAGCTTGGTAGAGCAACCCACTTCTGAAGGGAGAGAGGCACTCTAGTGAATTCTTCCAGGGAAGAAGAAAGTGCTCTGTGTCCACCTCACTAACTTCCCTTCAGCCCTTGGAGAGTGAAGAAGAAGACCTCCGTGTTTATCGGGGCTCCACTATAAGGAGAGAAGAGAAATGACAGGAGAGGATGGAAGCTCTGACGACTAGGGACCAGATAGGGGGACATCCAGCCAGAGGGGAAGCCAGGAGCATGGACTGCTACTAGGATGGACAGAGACAGAGCTATCCCTCTGTGGGGTCCCCAGTGATGGAAGGGACTGGCATAAAGATGAGCATTTGCCTCCAAAGACATATAACTCTATATGCCACTTTCTCTAATAGGAGACCAACACATTGGCAGAGGCTGCCAGCAACAGAGGGAAGCAGATCAAGCCAGGGGAGGGGCCTCTTTCTGCAATGACAAGTGGCTACTTATTTAGGGTGACCTCTACTATCTCTCTTAATTCCCTTTCTCCCTCAACATGAGAGACACTAGAGACAGAAAAGAAAGGAGGAAGAGTAAAAGTCAAGACCATACCCCTTCCCACTCTTGTATTGTGAGGTACAAGTCTGGTCAATATTGAAGCAAGGAGAGGAGATGCTACTGAAATTAGATACAAGACTGCAGTTGTGAACTGGACTGGGCAGGACTTTTAGTAACTGATATTGACAGGAGAACAAGGGGATCTGCCTGGAGTTATCATTAGGAGATGAGACTGAGAGATAGAACAAGTTATGGTTAACTGCAGTGGCTGGAGGAAATAAATTGAACTGTTTATACTTATACCCCAACACATTGAGGCTTCTTAGTAAACTGGTTATATCTGATCTGCTAACAACAGCTTGAGACAGGCACTGTGCTGAGTGCTGTACATACACTATCTCATTAGCTCTTCACAACCTATAAGATATGCACTAATTTATAATGTTTTCCCCATTTTAGATGAGGCAAACTGAGGTACAGTCGATTTGCCTAAACATAGAGTATAGAAATTTCACATGTATCTCTCCAATTCATGGAAAACCCCATTCTCCTTAACTCCTTTGCTCTTACTCTTGCTTATGTAAACATTTTTTTCTATGTTCAGAGTGTTTTCCATTTCCCTAAGCTATTTTCTGTCAACCCATCTCCTAATGAGGCAAGGACAGTTTAGCTGCTGGGATGGAGGAGGATGAGGAAGGGGGACATTACGGGAAAACATTCCTTTTACACAGATGAAATAAATGTTGGATCAGTGTGCACAGAACCATGTCCAGGTGAGAGGCATCAAATTAATCACTTAACCTCCTTGTGCTTTAGTTTCCTTATAGGTAAAATGAGCATCATACTAGTATCTATTTTATTGGGTTGAAGTAAGGAACAAAGTATTATGGTAGATGAAGCCCTTGATCAGCATCTGGCACACGTTCTGCTCTATCTAGGGTTAGCCATGTTATTATCTGCCCTTTATTACTCAGTAAGTTCTCTTCTCCACTGAAAGAAAAAGTCCAAACGAACCCAAACATAGGCTTTTCTCCTCCACGTCTTTACTGCCCCCTCCATCATTACTCTGTCTCCGTAACTACCCCAAGAAATGTATCTTTATTTAGCAAAAAACACTTTCCCCATTCACGAGAAAGAAGAGGAATTTTTTTGCTATTCCTGGAGAGAACCCCCACTTGACACTGGATTTCCGCCCAGCTTTTTTCTAAGTACACCTCTGGATACACTGCTGGAGGCGTCAGAGTGAGGATTTAAGTCCGGCTCTGTCTTACGGCCGGTACCCAGATGAGAAATCCCGCAGTCCTCTTCCACCCTGTGCAGTGAGGTCCCTGCAGTGCCTTCTGTGTGCGCCAGGTGGCAGGTGCCGCTTCGGAAACGCAGGTGAGGCAGCTGCACGACCGGTTCTACCAGCGGCTCCGAGCGCCAGGCTCACCTGGGTGAGTTCTGACAACACAAATGCCCAGGCTCCGCCTCCGAGATTCTGATGCTGTGGGCTTTGTGCGGGGCCCAGGCGTACGCACTTTTATAAAGCGCTGCAGGTTATGATGATTCCGCTTGTAGCAGGGATCTGCCTTGGGAAGCCGCAGCCTTGGGGGGTGCCGGAGAATGGCAGCCACACGGGCATGATGCGCGTAACTGTGCAGCACAGATCCCCCCCACCACACGCGCCCCGCGCCTGGCCTCCTGGAAATCAGAGAGTGAGGGATTTTTACGCGGTGTCAGAGTTGAGAGTGACCTTAGGGCTTGCTCACTGCTTGAGCATTAACGATAAGGAGCCTGAGGCCACAGAGGACTTGCTCACAACAGAGCCCAAGCTCAGCCCCGCTGACCACAGCTCTCTGTGGTTATAACGCTGTCATTTCCCCACTAGCCCAGGGGTCTGAAAATACTTTTGGGGAAACTACGGGAACTTTCTCTGAGTCAGTGCCTTTAGCTGCTGTTGGAGCAACTCCAAGCCCCAAATAATTCAAAACTGTGAAACGTGTTTTTGCCTGAATGAGGATTCACGCTCGGGTGGCCTATTGTCTTCAGAGGCTGGGTCTTAACTGCCCGGCAAAGCTGCCTCCCTGCCATCCTATGACCGTGACAGTGACGACGCTGGCCCCTGCCTCCCAGCTCTGGTGCATCCCTGCGCCCCGTGCTCCTGTCTTCTCACAGTCCTTGGACAAATCAAAACTCTGAGCCTCAGTTTCTCTTCTGTGAGACAGGGATAATGATTACATGAGAAAATGTACAGCGTTTCTGTGTGTAATGGTTGGGAAGAATTAGAGCTTATCTTTTCCCTGTACCCTCTCTGTACTTTAATGCTTTTAAGTTGGACTCTGGCTTCAACAGAGGAAAATCTATAGCCTAAACCCCTTACTTTATAGAAGGGCAAATTGGGCCAAGAAAGCTGAGTGTTTACACAGGGCGTCACTGTGAAAGGAGGACTAGCATCTAGGTGTCCCAGCTCCCAGCCCCCTGTTCTTTCCTTCCTGTCTCAACCACGCAGTCCTGCGGCCCTGTCCACAGAGACTCTCGCTGTTGTTGTTCTAAATAGTCCTGACTGCTAGCTGGTGTCTCCCCCTTCCTCCTTTCCCTTTATCAACATTTAGTGAGCAGCTGTTTTATTTTGGGCCCTGTATTAGGTTTCTGTTAGAGAATCTTACCCATAATAGGTTACTAAATAAATGTTTGATGGTAGTTTAATTATTCACAGTTATTCACATATTTGGCAATAAGCACTTGCTTTGTGCTAAACTCTTTCCAGGGAGGCTGTGAGGAAGCCAAGAGGAACAGACAATGACATGATCCACAATGCCCTCAAGGAGCCGGCAGAGTTTGGGTGGAGGGAGAGTCCACACACATGCTTGCAAACACACACACACCCCCACACCCCATGGCGGATAATCAGCATCCAGGAGAAGGCACAGTGGACGTCAGTGTTGCCGTGTGCACTATAGTGGCAAGAGGTTACTTTGGTTTGAGGTTGGAAGTCTGAGAAATTAGACCTTGCTGCTGCTTCTGATTTTCTGCCCAGCCCTGTGACTGCACTTTCTCAGTCTAATCCTTTGACTCCTCTTCTCTTTTAACCTCTCATGTGACAGGTTCCTCAGGCTTCTGTCTTGGACCGTCTTCCCTTCTCACTCCATGTGGTCTTTCTGGAGTATTGTCCATTTTCCTGCTTTGATGATCATCTATGTCTCAATGGCTTCTAAATCTATATCTCCAGAGGAAAGTGTTTCTATGAGTTGTAGACCCTTACATCCTACTGCCTCCTGAATATCTCTGATCAGACAGCTCAAATGCCACTCGTCCCCAGTGGACCCCATTTCCCATCCAACCTGCTTGTCTTCCTTGAGCTCAGTTGCTCAGTCAGAAACCTGAAGTTGGCCAGCCACGGTGGCTCACACCTGTAATCCTAGCACTTTGGGAGGCCGAGGCAGGAGGATCCCTTGAGCCCAGGAGTTCGAGGCTGCAGTGAGCTATGACGATGCCACTGTAAAGCCTGGGCAACAGAGCAAGACCCTGTCTCAAAAAAAAAAAAAAAAAAAAGAAACCTGAAGACATTCCTGACCCCCCCATCTCCCTCACTCCAACATCTCACAATTCTTCGAATCATAGGCTCTTGGCCCTCTCGCAACCCGCCACAGATCCCTTTCTCTCCACCTCACATTTCCTGTTGCTGTCAAACTTCAGGTATGACCAAGACTCACCTGGATTATTATAACAACGTTTTACCCAACTGGGCTTCCTATTTTGTTTGGGTCATGCTCACCAATCAGTTCTCCATTGGACCCAGAGGAGTCTTCTCAAACAAAACAAACAAACCAAACCACTCTACCACTTGCAGCCCTTCAGCATCTTCCCTCAGCTCTCAGAGTAAAGGTCATACTCCTCTGGGTGGCCTCTGTAACTTGTTATGAACTGAATGCTGTCCCCCAGAAAGGTATGTTGAAATCCTAACCCTTGATACCTCAAAATGTGACCCTATTTGAGAATGGAGTTGTTGAAATCAGATAAGATGACCTCAAACTGGATTAGGGTGGGTCTTCAATCCATTATGACCAGAATCTGTATAAGAAGAGGGAAATCTGGACACAGACATAGGCATAAAGTGAAGGTGGCCATGTGAAGTGGTGGCAGAGATTGGTGTTATGTTGCCACAAGCCAAGGCATGCCTGGGGCTGTTTCCAGAAGCTGGAATAGGCAAGGAAAGGATTCTCCCCTTGAAACTTTGGAGGGAGCATGTCCCTGCCAATACCTCGATTTTGGATTTCCAGCCTCCAGAACTGTGAGACAATAAATTTCTGTTGTCTTAAGTTTGTGGTAGTTTGTTACGGCAGCCCTAGGAAACAAATATGACCTGTCATGATCCAAACACCCAGTATCTTTGCAGCCCCATCTGAAGTTGCGTGCCACCTCCATGCACCCTGCTATCTCAGCCACTCTGGGTTACATACAGCTCTCGAAACACACCATACGTCTGCACACCACTGCTCACGCGGGTCCTCTGCGTGGAAGGCTCTTCATCTTCTCCGCCTGCCCGCCTCTTCTCCTTGGCTTTTTCCTTCTGCTCCTGAAGCACCTGACACATAAGCAACTATTACCTGTCATGACCTCCTTAAGGGTAGGGACTCTGCTTCTCTCTTCTTTATCCCCTGTGCCTTGGCACGGACACTGACCGAACATAGTGCTACAAGAACCTATGTGAGTTTGGTCACATGTTCTCCTATAGTTTATGATGTTGGTGGGTGATGGGATTCAAAATACTCCTTCCTTTCCCCTTACTGGGGTGCCAAAGAGGATGATGCCCTGATTTCACCACCCACTAAAAGGTAATCAACCACAGGGCATGACTTCTTCTCAGAAACCTCCAAACTGCCAAATGCTTCTTCCCCATGCTGTTGCTGAGGTTCTCAAGCAGGCTCGAAGGAGGGGGACGCAGAGAAAGGGATTTTACATGTTCCTTTGAGGCCAATGCCTAATCACTGTCCCTCTTCAAATGAAAAATGGGGAAAACACTAGCCAACTGTTGTTTAGTGACCCCGACCCCCACCCCTTTAAAATAAACACTCTTTTCAATTAGGAAGATTTGTCACCGGGGACAGTAATTCCGTGTCCTACCAAAACAAACACAGTTGTAATTAGTTTTATCCAGGAAGAAAATTAACTCTGTTTATCTTAGCATAATTAATCATTGACCTCTTTCTGTCCGGGCAGCCTGGGGGAGGGTACAGGAGTGGGGGCTTGTGATCTACAGCAAAGGGGCATTCCGGGATCCATCTATCTCGCCTCTTGGTTACACAGCTGTCTGTATGAATTATTTGAAATAATATTCCTAGCTAAGAGTTGTGAAGATGCCTCAGAGTTGGACTTGGAGAGACACTAAATGAGGCTGTGATTTTATGGCTTCGGTCTCTGGAGAGTTTTAGATGAGTACGTATCAGATGGGCATTAAGGCACACTGCAGACCCTCCTGCTGTGCCTTTCACCCTGACCTCCATGAGTTCTGGGAATGGGGAAGGGTCTGCAGGCAGAGGGGTTAGTTCTTGGTTGTGGAGGAGAGGCTGTTGCTGTGGTGAGGAGGGACAGTGCCAGTCCTGACTCTGACATCCTCCAGCTGCATGACCTTTGGCAAGATACCTTGTCTTTCTGAATCATGGTCACCTAAGTGAAAAAAAAGCTTTTTTTTTCACTGTGTGTGTGTGTGTGTGGCAGGTGGGGGTGTCAGAGTTAGCAATCTATATCCACAGGGATGGAATGAGGATTAGCAGTGAGGCGTGCCAGGCCCCTAGCACAGGGCTGGTGCTAAGTAGTTATTCAGTGAACACTGGTAGGTTTTGTTATTCTTGCACGAACTGACTGAGGCTCCAGGAATGGAAGGACACTCTGAATGTCTTCCCTCTTTATTTCAATAGTCCCACAACTCATGGAGACCCTACTGTGTGCTGGGCTCTGCATTAGGCCCTGGAAATAGAAAGAGGGATGAATCATGACCCCATCCTCATGGCGCTCACAGCCTACTGAGAGAGAGATTCTCAGTGTGTCCCAAAAAATGCTAAGCCAAAGACACGGGCATGAGATCTCCCTGGTAGAGACGCAAGCAGGGACTGAGGGAGTCTGATTTCACATGCTTTAGGCCATTCAGAGGATGTGTTATACCTCACATAATACTTATGATAACCTAAAAATAGGCACTAGGGAGGGGTCTCAGGGAAGGGCATTGAGGCTCGTGGATGGTAAGTCACTAGACCCCAACCGCATGGCTACAAAATGGTGCAGCTGGGATGTGAACCAGCTTTGTCTCATGCGGAAGCCTGTGCTTTGTCAGTTTCACCTCGGAGGTCCTGGCTGGGTTTTAATGGCTGGTGTCCCACCCCAAGACCCTGAGTCAGGGGCATTAAAGCAGCCTGGCCCCCAGCACCGGCGTCTGGAGTCCCCAGAGTTAACATTGCAGCTTCTTGGGCCTCACCTTAGGCTCTTCCGAATCAAAATCTCATGCAGGGGGATCATTTTAAACAACTACCTAAGGTGATTCTTAGGTTCTTACCATCTGTTAGAGTCATAAAAATCTGCCTTTTGCTCATGATGATGAGATGGCTACTACCAGACAAGTTCTTAGGGTGGAGCTGGGGGCGCTTGTCCTCTAGAAAGGGGAGAGGAAAGCTGTGGAATCAAGGAGCCATGTCCCAAGCCGAGAGGGATGGAGAGGGAAGGTGAGGTGGGTTGGGCCCCTGGAGAGCACCCAAAGAGGTCACTGCCATGAGTGTCTTCGGCTGCCAGAGGCAGAGCGATGGACCTGGCACCTGCTTTGAGCACAGGCTGCTCACTGCCCACAGGCCTGGAACAGTGGGTTTCTGCAGCAGGAGAGAGCTGCACAGGTCATTTCCAGGAGAGAGCTTCAGGCTGGGAGGCAGCACCTTCTGCCCACTCCAGACAAGGAGCAAGGCAGTCTTTACTGATGTACATGTTGCTGGCAGGATGTGGGGCTTTTGTCCTCCCCACACCTATTAGGAAACTGAGCCAGGAAAAGTCAGTTTTTGGTGCTGCGAAGGACTCCAGGGAAGGGAGCAAACACAGATTCTGAAGGCACTGAGGCCGGTTTTTCCGGCCATGGTGATGCCTGGCGCTGCAAGGGTGGGCACCCAGATGGCAGGGAACCCCACACACCCTGAGAAGTAGCAGAGTCTGACAGTTCAGACAGAATTGTATCTGGTGTCCCCCTCTGCCAGTGGCATGCTGTGCAAACTTGGAAACCTCCCTTCCCTCTCAGCACCTCAGTTGCCTCATCTGTAAAATGGGGATAATAATATCTATCTTGTAAGACTTTCGTGAGGGCTAAATAAATATGATCTACACATCACCTCATTTAGTCTTCACAACAGCCTTTAAGATAGGATATAATCATTTTCAAATTTACAGTTGAGTGAGAGGGAGGCAGTTCAGGTGACTTGCCCAAGGTCACATAGCTTTTTGGTGACAGAGCTGAGACTTAAACCCAGTTTCTGTCTGATTCCAGACCCTTTGCTTTGACCATATTCTGTAATGCCTCTTTTCTAGAAGGAATGAATGAGTGCATGTCCTGACATGTAGTCATCCAGTTCTGAGGTGTTCCTGACAGCCACAGTTGTTCTCTTGAAACTGAGCTCCTGTGACTCTTCCTGCCACAGCACATGGACCTACTGTTCTGGCTGGGGAACACTGTGCTCATAGTGCCTGGGGCCCTCTCACTGCTGGCACTGCTGGATGCTGTGGGCTCAGTGGTTTCATGCACAGGCTCTGGAGTCAGGCAAACCTGGGTTACAGCATTGCTCAGGGGACCCTCGGGCAGAAGGACTCTCAGTGAGGCAGGCACTGCCTGATGACGGAGTTCCTGAGGATCCCAGGTGTCTTGGGGGCATGCAGGTAGGCCAAAGAAGGAGCAGGAAATCTCCTGAAGAATTGCCTGATACTCTGCCCTCCCCCTGCCCAGAGGCTGCAGCCAAGAGATGAGGGGCCACATCACTGGGCTCAAGATGGAGTCTCAGCTTTATGGGAAATGAAGGCAGGAGGGTCTCAGAAATGGTTTTACAATGTAAAACCTTCCACTTAGAACTTTCCGTGCAGGATTTAATCAGCAGGAAACTCAGGACTCAATTTTGTCATCGCTGCTCTAAGTAGCTGTGATGGCTGGACTGGCTCCCCTGTGGCTCTGCTCAGGTCAGCATTTATTGAGCACATACTGGGTGCCAGGCACTTTGCTGGGGATACAGGAGTGAAATAGGGACAGTGTCAATGCCTGAGGAGATTGTTAGCTGGGTGAGAAGGCAGTCCGTGCGTGTGTGTTTGTGTGGGTATGTCTGTGTGATGTCTGTGGGTGTGTGTGTCTGTGTGAGGGTGTATGTATGTGTCTGCACGTGTGTCTGTATATATGTGTTTCTGTGTGTCTCTTTGTGTCTGTGTGTGTCTGTGTATGTGTTTGTATGTATGTATATCTGTGTATCTCTCTTTGTATGTGTTTGGTATGTGTATCTATATATATGTATATCTTTGTGTGTCTCTGTATCTGTATGTGTCTTTGTGTATGTGTGTCTGTATGCATGTCTGTGTGTGTGTGTCTACGTATGTGTCTCTGGGTGTGTCTGTTTCTGTTTGTGTGTGTTTGTGGATGTGTGTGTTTCTGTCTGTGTGTCTTTGTGTGTATTTTGTATGTGTGTCTATGTATGCGTATCTCTGTGTGTCTGTATGTGTCTTTGTGTGTCTGTGTGTTTTTAGTGTGTGTCTGTATGTATGTGTCTCTATATGTGTGTGTCTGTGTGCACTGGGAGGGAGGGAGAAAGAAAGGGAGGGACAGATGGGTCAGTGTGAAAGGTGTATCCTCATTCACAGCCCTGGGAGGAATCAGTCACTTCACCTACTGGTCAAGACCAACTCTGGTGGTGTCGGGCTGAGAGTAGGAACACGGCTTTTCATTTGAGAGATGATTTGCATTTCCTGAAAAAGCATCTAGAAGTTGGAATCTCAATGAGTGGTTTTTGTGAGCTGAGCCCTGTGTGACACCAGCCTGCGTGCTGGGGAGAGGGATGGGGAAGAGGCAAAGGGAATAGGACAGTTGGGGGTTGTGCTGAGGGAACCAATTTGCCTTTATGCCCAAACCCCCATCTATAAACACCTAATTTCAGGCAGCTCAGTTTTTTGCACCATTCACGGGAAAAGGATCTGGGAACCAGAGAAAGCCACCAGGTGGACGGGAAGGAGCAGGCAGACCTGCTGCCCTCAGGCTGACGCTGTCTCGGCCAGCGGCAACAAGTATGCTGTGGTTCCGACCAAAGCACGTGAGAGTCCCCTAGCCCTCAGCCCTTGTCACCGTGCTGAACCAGGCATCTTCAGGTGTAGGGGCCACAAACTGGGGGAGATCTCACCAGGGTGGGCAGGGATTAATTGGTTAAAATCTGAAGGAGAGAAGACTCGGGGCATCTCTCTGGCTCCAAATCTCTGAAGGGCCAAGGGCAATAGCATTGGGGGACAGCCAAGTTTCAGCTTAAAACAGGGCCAGCCTGCCTAACAGACATAGGTTCCAGACCTGGGAGCACTCAGCAGAGGCCCGAGGTCTGGGAGAGGGGAGGGCAAAGTGGGGACACCGCAGGTCCGCGGTGCTCCTGCTTCAGATGCCCTGACCAAGGGCTTATCTGGGGAAGGGCTGGTGACAAACAGGGCCATTTGAGCCAGTGTCCATCTCATAACTGGAGCTTGGACAGATTACAGTTTGACGTTGACAGGGTGGTCCCTGCAGTCAAGGCTACACAATGAATTGCTTCCCATGGTGGAGGTGTGGCTGCTCTGTGGCTCAGGTGCTCCCTGCACTGTAGCTTGTACATATAAAAGGAAAGAGACTAGGATGAGCATGAAAACAAGCGGGGCGAGGAGGAAGGGGAGGGGCCGTCAGGAGATGGAATCCACCACTGTCGATTGGACACCTGCTCCAGTCCAGGCACACTACATATTTGGCCTCATGGGACCGCACACCACCCTCTGTGGTTGTTTCACAGCTGATGGTCAGAGGTGAACGCTCAGCCAGCGCGGCCCCAGGTGTGCCTGCCTGGAAAGCCTGCTCTACCCCATGGCCTTCCTCAGGTGGGCAGCCCAGCGTCTCAGGCCTGCAAGGTCACTCAGAGGCCATTTCTTATAGCCCTCAGCCTCTCCCTGGAGGGCCTCCTCCTGCATTCTGCTGGCCTTCTGCTCGAGTTGTCCAATGTATGGATTTATACAGAAAAGAGGGGGGCTCTTGGCTCCCTCTTGTGGTCAGGTTAGTCAGAAGCTCGAGGGAGGCAAGGCCTTTTAGGAACGCCAAGAAAATCACCACAGTGGAAAAGGTTTGGCTGCCCTAAGAGGTATGAGGATATTCCAGGAATGGGGTTTCCTGGCACATAGTAGGTGCTCTGTACAAGTCTGGTGAGCTAGTGAAAGAAGTAGAGAACTGGAGGCAGGGGTTGGCCGTTGGGGGAAAAGGGAGCCAAGGCAAAGAAGTACTAAGGCACCCGCAGCCAGGCCGGAAGGGGCCTGCTGGGGCAGACCCGGGCACTCCAGGCCCGGGGTACTCCAGCAGCCTCAGGAACCCTGCACCAGCTACCCTCTGCTGTGGGGCTCAAAGCCTCTGCCTGTGCAATCATGGGGTTGATGTATACCAGTGGTGCTCATTCCGTGCTGCACTTATTAATCACCTGGGAAGTCTTAAAAAATACTGACAACTGGGCCTTATCCCTAGAGATTCTGACTTAATAGTCTGAAGTGGAGCCTGTGCATTGCGTTTTTAAAAAGCTTCCCAGGTGATTCCAGAGTGCTTCTGAGGCTGAGAATCAGGCATGGGTTATTTTTCTGGACTCTTCCAGCTCCTATTGCCTGTGATTCAGAGATTGTTTATGAGGAATTTTGCTAAATTTAATTTGTATCCTATGGTAGGAGATGATGTTATTTCACCATTAGAACAATGGTCTGATATTTGTCACCAATAAACCTAAAGATAGATCTTGATGTTTGCATCCATAAAGTGATCCCAACCATAGGCAAGAGGAATATGATTTATTCCCCATGCATCTAATGTAATTAAGTGTGCATTATAAAGAAAGCTGCACTATTGAGATGCAAATTAGTAATGGCAGTTTACCTTCAAATTGCCATTTTGTTACGGTTACCATTGTGTTGTTTCAGCACTTAAGAGCGCATTATTCATGTAGCAAACACAACAAGTCCACTGGGAGAGAAAGTGCAACACACACAAGAGATGATTTGAGACCTCTGGATTTTGTCACATCCCTACGAACTATTATTTCATTCCCTTCTCTGTTCATTCTCCCTGTATTCTGTGCAAGAAATTTCACATTGGTGTGGGGAAAAATAAAAGTAAAAATAACTTACAGTTTGAGTAGCTACTCCTTAGACATGCCACTTATAGCGAGTTGCTCCAATTAGAAATGTCCAAAAGGCAAGCATCACTTTGAGGCATTTCTCTAATGTCTCCCTGCTGGGGAAAACCAAGCACTGAAAGGGAGGGTATGTGAAGGATATTTTAGAACCATAAGTGTGTCTGCTGGCAGCCTGGCCTGGCCACTCTGCCCTGCAGTCTCTCCCTCCATCCTAACCAGCTCTGGCTTAGCCACTGAGTGAGCATTCACAGAGAGGTTGCTAACTGAGCCCAGATGAGACTGCTGCCAGATGACATGAGCTCTGGATTGGATTAGCAAGAAACCACGTGGAACAGTAATACCAGTAATAAGAACCACTGCTGACTGAGTGCTACCATGTATCACAGGCGATGCTGCACATGCATAGCTTGAATGACCCCCATACGAGTCCGAGGCATAAAAATAGGTTACATAGTTTTTACTTTTCATTTAATTGCTCAAGGCCTACCTGCCTATAGTACCTACCTTCCTTGACTTTTTCATGAACATTGTGTAGTGTAAAGGCACTTGGTAATGATTCCAAATGTGCCTCCATCTATCAGAGAAAATCTAAACTCAATGATTTGTCAGAAGGGAAGAGATTGACCCTGTGCAAATTTAGCCCTTTCTCCTAAGTAGCCAAATCTTGGGACAGTTTTCAAAGGACAACCTTTGTAAGCATTAAAGAATCCTGTTACAGCTATTCCACATCTCAGTGTGTACCTTGTGGTCTTTTGTTTGCAATAATCAAGAGATGCAACTAAAGTGTTCAAGGAAAAATCAAACATCTATTAAATATTTCAAGGTGATAAAACCTACAATGTTTGTCAGATAGAAGCCACTGGTGGGTTCTCTTGATGAAAAAAAAAAAAAGTTCTGTCTTGCCTGGCACTCTATCACACATATGCACATAATTTAATCTTCACAACAATTTTGCACAGTAGGTGACTTAATCTCATAGTTAGAATTTTTATTAGTATCATAATGATAATAAAAGCATACATTTTCTTAGCATTTTCTTTGTTCTGGGAATTGTGCTAGGTTATATATAAATAATAAGTACTATTGCTAATCCTTACCATGATATCATAGGTAGATATTATCATTTCATTTAAGAAAATAGGAAATCAAGTCTCAGAGAAATTAAGTAATTTACCCAAGTTTCAGTAGTTTGCACATTTCATAAATGACAGAGCTGGGATTCAATAGTACATTTCATTGACTTCCAAACCCATGATTTCCACTGCATAAAGTCTTGTGCTTGCAAATGTTCACCAGTCCTAGAGATGGTGGGATGTGCTTTTCCGGAGAATCTGGTTCTAAAAACGGTAGGGAGCACATTTCAGGGACGTTGTACAGGGTGGTCCTGTCGTGGAGAGGGAGGGAAGGGACAATGTCCCTTCCAGTCTAGGGACTAACTTGTGAATCAGCAGACAGTCCCATTGCTGAGCACAAAGTCTGGCACAGAGAATATATCAAGGAAAATATTTGTTGAAGAGAGAAAGTGCTCTGACTTGGCACTGATTAAATGATAAAGAAAATACACTAGGATCTGTCAGAGAGGGGAGGTTATTGTGGTCTGCAGTGGTCAGGGAAGAGGGAGGCAGACTTTGACTCAGGATGTGAAAAACTTGTTTACCACCAATCATTGACTATAGGGTGAAATCCATCAGGCTGTGATAAGGTTTCTCATAACTTAGGGTTTCCAAGAGCAGATTTCCTGTTGTAAGAGCAGCCTTTAACAACGCTGTAGTACTGGTTTTGTCTCTAGGTGGCACTCATGCACTTTTATAGCTTAAACTGCTTAGCTTTCAAAGGAACACAGCTGGTGGTTCTGTCCAGCGTTCAACTTTTCTTCATTGTGTTTCTCTAGGTCAGGGTATCCACTCATGGTTAATAAAATACCAGAGGTCAAACAAATTTCTATTCTGTTTATTATTAATTCATTCATGTATACCTTCTCTCAGCCTAAAAAGGATTTGAGGCTGAACTACCAGTCCAGCATCCTGTATTACACGCATTTGAGTCAGACAGTACAGATGCCTTTGAAACGGAACTTCTGATGTCAGAGAAACTGCCATCCTGTCTGGATCCTTGCACAGAGGGTCAGGATTTGGACTATGAATCTATGAAGGGACAAGGTCCTGGCACAGTCCTGCCCTGGGGTAAAGAACAAGTTTGTCTCAAGTGACAGGTAGAGGAAATTTGTCTTCAATTTCATATTTATTACTCTTAGTGTAGACTCTTACCTATTCTATTTTTCTGAAACACAGGTAGACAGGATGAAGGTAAGGCAGCGTCAAGACCACAGTCATACGCATTGCATTTGGAGAGGTCATGAGAAACAGTGAATCTGAAAGGTACCAAAGAGATACAGCAATTAACAAACTAGGAACATAGGAACTGGAGTTGAGGCTAGGCTTGGTGATAGAGAGATCATATCATTCTGTATTTTCTGGGCTTGTATAGGGACGAATGAATTTGAGTTTTGAATAAGGAGAAGTTCTGGGAATGGGGCCGATCTTGCGCTAGTTGAATTTTGAGTTGGGGCTAAATCGTGCCTCCCCATCTTGCCCAGTGTCTTATGATTATGTCTTTATTCAATCAATATCTGAGCACCTCTCATGTTACAGGTGTTGGTAGAAGCACTGAAGAAATAGCTATGAAGAGACAAACAAAATTTCCCATGAGCTTACATTTTAGTAGGGGAAATAAATAATAAGCCAATAACAAAATCATTCAGATGATGATAAATGCTATGAGGATGACAAAATAGAAAAATATAATAGTGAGATGGAAATGGGGTTTCTTTAGATACGGTGGCCATGGTAGACTTTTCTAGGGTGACATTGGAGCTGAAACCTGAACAATGAGAAGGAACCAGCTCTCTATTAGCGTTCTCAGTTCCAAGGAAACCACAACTAAAGGCAGTCAACTTCCCTGGTTAAATTCTAGAAAGGTTTGAGACTCTATGCATAACAAAGAATGGGAATTAAAAGTGGGATAGATGACAGGGGGATGAGCTGAAGATGTGTACATGTAACAGTCGGCTTGCACCCTCACCCTCACGTGCAGAATGGCCTTTAGCCAGTATTTATACCTTGGCAAAAGCCAACCAATCAAACAGACAACAAACAAACAAAATAAAACAGAGTGTCTTTTAAAAGATATTAAACAAGCCAAATGTGGAAATCTAGGATAGCAAGTGTAGCTATTTCCTACCTATGCAAAGCTTCCATATCCTGTGCCTTTTTAAAAAAATTTTTTTATTTCAGAATATCATGGGGGTACAACACTTTGGCTATACGCATTGCCCATGCACTGCCCGTGTCGGAGCTACAATCGTGGTCATCCCCCAAACTGTGCTCCCCACATCCATTCAGTGAGAGTTTTCCCATCCCCTCCACGCCCCTCCCACCTGCCCGCCCCCTGATGAATATTATTGCCCTGTGTGATGTAAGTGTTGATCTGTTATTACCAATTGATGGTGAGTACCAGTGGTGCTTGTTTTTCCACTCTTGTGACACTTCACTTCGAAGAATGGGCTCCAGCTCCAACCAGGATAATACCAGATGTATTAATTCACTGTTGTTTTTTATTGCTGAGTAATATTCCATGGTATACATATACCACATCTTATTAATCCACTCACGTATTGATGGACACCTGGGTTGTTTCCACATCTTTGCAATTGTGAACTGTGCTGCTATAAACATTCGCGTGCAGATGTCTTTATTATAGAATGTCTTTTTTTCCTTTGGGTAAATACCCAGTAGTGGGATTGCTGGATCAAATGGTAATTCTACTTTTAATTCTTTGAGGTATCTCCATTTACTTTCCATAGAGGTTGCACTAATTTGCAGTCCCACCAGCAGTGTATGAGTGTTCCTATCTGTCCACATCCCCGCCAACATTTGTTGTTTGGGGCTTTTTTGATATGAGCCAATCTCACTGGAGTTAAGTGATACCTCATTGTGGTTTTGATTTGCATTTCCCTGATGATTAGAGAAGTTGAGCAATTTTTTATATGCTTCTTGGCCATTATTCTGTCTTCTTTTGAAAAGTTTCTGTTCATGTCCTTTGCCCATTTTTTAATAGGGTTGTTTGATTTTTTCTTGTTGATTTTCCTAAGTTCTGTATAGATTCTGGTTATCAGCCCTTTATCAGATGTGTAGCATGCAAATATTTTCTCCCATTCTGTAGGTTGTCTGTTCACTCTAGTGATAGTTTCCTTGGCTGTGCAGAAGCTTTTTAATTTGATCAGGTCCCATGTATTTATTTTTGTTGCTGCTGTGATTGCTTTGGGGGTCTTCTTCATAAATTCTTTGCCCAGGCCAATGTCCATAAGAGTTTTTCCAAAGTTTTCTTCAAGAATTCTTATGGTTTCACGTCTTAGGTTTAAATCCGTTATCCATTGTGAGTTGATTTTTGTGAGAGGTGAGAGGTGTGGGTCTAGTTTCAGTCTTCTACATATGGCCATCCAGTTTTCCCAGCACCATTTATTGAATAGGGAATCTTTTCCCCGGTGTACATTTTTCTGGAATTTGTCAAAGATCAGGTGACTGTATGAGGTTGGTTTTATATTTGGGTTCTCAGTCCTGTTCCATTGGTCTACATCTCTGTTCTTGCACCAGTACCATGCTGTTTTGATTACTATAGCCTTGTAGTATAGTTTGAAGTCTGGTAGATAGATGCCTCCCAATTTGTTCTTTTTGCTTAAGATTGCTTTGGCTGGATGGGGTCTTCTCTGGTTCCACACGAAGCATAGAATTATTTTTTCTAGATCAGCAAAAAATGATGTTGGTATTTTGATAGGGACTGCATTGATTGTGTAAATCACTTTAGGTAGCAAAGCCATTTTTACAATGTTGATTCTGCCTATCCAAGAGCATGGTAGGGTTTTCCATCTGTTTACATCCTCTGCAATTTCTTTTCTCAGTGTTTTGTAATTCTCTCTATATAGGTCTTTGACCTCCCTAGTTAGATATGTTCCTAAATATTTAATTTTCTTTGGTGCTATTGTGAAAGGTATTGCATCTTTAATTTGTTTCTCAGCTTGATTGTTATTAGCATATATGAAGGCTATGGATTTGTGTGCATTAATTTTTGTATCCTGAGACTTTGATGAATTCATTTATCAATTCCAGTAATCTCTTGGTTGAATCTTTGGGGTTTTCTATATATAATATCATATCGTCTGCAAATAGTGAAAGTTTGACCTCTTCTGCCCCCATTTGGACACCCCTGATTCCTTTCTCTTGTCTGATTGCTTTGGCCAGGACTTCCAGCACTATGTTGAATAGAAGTGGAGATAGTGGGCAACCTTGCCTGGTTCCAGTTTTAAGGGGGAATGCTTTCAGTTTTTCCCCATTCAGTATGATATTGGCTGTGGGTTTATCGTGTATGGCTTTAATGGTTTTGAGGTATGAGCCATCTATGCCTATATTGTTAAGAGTTCTTATCATAAAAGGATGCTGGATTTTGTCAATAGCCTTTTCTGCATCTACTGAAAGGAATATCCTGTGCCTTTTTGAGGGAGAGGTGCTGCAGAAAAATGGCTGGTTTCCTGGGAGCTGACAAAGTTTGGTTGTCCAGAAGTCTCACTCAACTCACAGAGCTCTGACATCACCTTTCTTTTCCTTCAGTATTAAATATAAATTAGTAAAAATCATTACAAGATACTTGAGAAAAGTCTGCAACATAAAGAAGAAAAACCAAGATTAAAAGACAGAAAACAAAAGGAAGATAAAGATAAATTTAGAGGAGGTCAAAATCAAATGGAAACAAATACAAAATATCCTCCCCCGGCTAATAGCATTAAGAAAGGCAACATATTAATAAAGATGAAAGAATTAGAACAAATGACTGGAAATTGAAATTTGGATTATAAAAAGTTTAATATGAAATTGAGAAGATAGAATCAAAAAGTCTCCTACATGCCATGAAAAGGCAGCGGTCTACAAGCCTGTAAGAGAGCCCCCCCTAGAGCTCGATTACGCTGGCACCCTGATCTCCTACTTCTAACTTCCAGAGCTGTGAGAAGATAAGTTTCTGTTGTTGCGGCACCCGGTCTGTGGTGTTCTGTTACAGCGTCCCCAGCTAAGACAGATGAGTGGATGGAAGATTTAACAGAAAATTGGAATTTATAAAAAGAATTAAGTGGGGATTTTAAAATTGAAAATAAAATCTGAAATCAACAGTCAATTGAGGACAAGAAAACACCAGAAAGACAAGTAAATAGAAAGTATCCAAACTGAAGCAAAGGGAGAGAAAGAATGCAAAACACATAATAGAATGTAAAAGACACGCAGGTCAGTGTCAAAGGTGCTAAAATAAATGTAATAGTAAACACAAGCAGAGAATGGGAGAGCAGCAATATGTGGAGAGAGAATGGCTGAGAATTCCCAAAACCTTATATAAATCGAATCATACAATATATACTCTTTCGTTGTTGTTGTTTGGCTTCTTTCATGAGTGATAATTGCTTTGAGATTTATCCATGTTGTTTTGTGTGCCAATTGTTCATTTCTTTTTATTGCTGAGTAGTGTACCACTGTGTGTATATGCCACAGTTTCATTCACCCATTGATGAACTTTTAGTTTGTTTCTGCTTTATGACTGTTACAAATAAAACTGATATAAACATTTGGTTTTTTCTAATTTTTATTTTAATAGATTTAGGGGGTACAAATGGTTTTTTGTTACCTGGATGAATTGTATAGTGAAGGTCTAGGCTTTTAGTGTACTTGTCATGTGAACCTTTGCATAAATATATCCTTTCTTTTCTTTTGGTTAAAAACATAGGGGTGGCATGGCTAGATCACATGGTAAGTGTATATTTAACTTTTTAAGAAACTGCTAAACTGTTTTACAGAGTAGTTGTACGATTTTATGTTACCTTCAGTGGTGTGGGAATCCTCCACTTTCTTGCCTAACCTTGGTATGGTCTTTTTAATTTCAGCCATTTTAATAGGCTTGTGGTGGTATCTCATTGTGGTTTTAATTGACATTTCTGTAAAGGCTAATGATGCTGAACATTCTTCATTGCTTATTTGGTAAAGTGTCTGTTTAAATCTTTTGTACTTTTTTATTGGGTTTTCTTATTAAGTTTTGAGAGGTTCTTTACATGTTCTGTCCTTTATGAGCTATATTCTTTGCAAATATTTTCTCCCAGTCTATAGTCTGTCTTTTCACTTGTTAAACAGTATCTTTTGAAGAGAAATTTTTAGTTTTTATAAAGTCCAAATTATCAGTTTGTTCTTTTATGGATTATACTTTTGGTTTCATGTCTAAGAAATCTTTGCCTAATCCAAGGTTACAAAGGTTTTCTTCTAAGTTTTCAAGAGATTTTATTGTTTTACATTTTTATTTTAGTAAAAAACACCTAAATTAATACTCTTAACAAATTTTTACCTGAAACACCTGAAATAAATCCTCTTAACACATTTTTAAGTGCATAGTACAGTATTGTCAACTATAAGCACAATGTTGTACAATAGATCTCTAGAACTTTTCCATCTTGCATAACTGAAATTCTATATGCATTGAACTGCAACACCCTATTCCCTCTGGCAACAACCATTCTACTTCCTGCTTCTATGCGTTTGACTACATTAGATACCTCATATAAGTGGAATCATGCACTATCTGTCCTTCTACGATAGCTTCTTTCACTTAGCATAATGCCCTCAAGATTCATCCATATTGTTACATATGACAGGATTTCCCTTTTCTTAAAGGATGAATAATATTCCATTGTATTTATATACCACATTTTCTTTACTCATTTATCAGTTGGTGAACATTTAGGTTGTTTCCACATTTTGGTTACTGCAAATAATGCTGCAATGAATATGGGAATGCAAATATCTCTTTGAAATCCTATTTTCAATTCTTGTGGATAAATACCCAGAAGTGGGATTGCTGGATCATATGGTAGTTCTATTTTTTAACTTTTTGAGGGACCTCCATACTGTTTTCCATATGGCTGCACTATTTGACATTCTCACCAACAGTGCACAGGGGTTTCGATTTTTCCACATCCTTTCCAACTCTTTTTGTTTTTTGATAGTGGCCATTCTAACAGGTGTGAGACAGTATTTCATTGTGGTTTGGGGATAAACCAGGACTTGGGAGTTTTTCTCCTGCTTGTTCCCTGCTTAGCTGGGGAGAAGAACTATGGTGAGTGAATAAGTGCTAGTCCAAACTGTTGCCTTTGTTCTTGGTGGCTGCTAACCTGGTGTCCTTTCCTGTCAGAGCTTAAATTTAAGCAGGACAGAAACAAGTCCCTCAGGAAGATCCCCAAGTCTATATGTTGAATATGTATTTCATTCTTTTTTTCTCTCCCTAGGGAGAATCCAGGAGCTAGGAGTTTTCCTCCAATCATGCCATGCTGAGCCAGGATGAGGGACTATGGCAAATAAGTGCTACAAATTTTCCTACTGGCTTTGATGCAGCTGATTCCATGCTTGCCTGGGGTGCAGAAGCCTCTTAACTGGCTTTTGGATTTCTTACAAAATGAATTGGTCCATATACTGTTGTTGAGTCAGTGTTTTCATGAGATGAAGGTGAGTTTGGGGCTTCCTATTCTGCCATCTTGCTGACATCACTCCTGTTGGTTTACATTTTGTATTGAAGTCTATGACCCATTAAGTTCATACTTTTTTCAAATTTCCTTAGTTTTTACCTGATGTTCTTTTTCTGTTTCATAATCCCATCTAGGAGAGCACATTGCATTTAGTGTTATGTCTCCTGAGGCTTCTCTTGGTTGTGACAATTTCTTGGGCTTTCTGTGTTTTTGATGATCTTAACAGTTTTGAGAAGTACTGGTGTGGTATTTTGTGGAATGTCCCTCAGGTGTGATTTGTCTGATATTTCCCTCATGATTAGATTGGGGTGATACGTTCTGGAATAAAAACCATAGACATGATGTGCCATTCTCATCACATCATATCAAGGGTACATACTATCATCATGACTTATCACTGCTGATGTTGACCTTGATAATCTCTATGATCTCATGGACTCATACATATTTATTTTATAATTTGGGTTATAATACAGTACTGTTTTATTTATTTATTTATTTTTTGCTACATTAATCTAGTTTTGGCCATTGGAAGTTCATTTTGTTAGTCTCTGTACTCCTTTAACATAGCCCATCAATATAGATCTCCTTTTTTTAAAAAAATCACTTAATTTTTTAGCACTACAAGATGCCCCAGGACCATTTTGTATATTTCCAGACTCAGTCCCAGAATCAGCCATTTCTCCAAGGATTCCTGGTTCTCTTTATTGGAGAATGGCACTAGAAACCAAGATATGGGAACTAGCTGTGCTCATGCCACTGGGATGTTGTTTCTTTTAGGCCATCTCAACTAACAGAGCAGTGAAATATATATGTACACTAACCCATGTATATACACATATTTATTAATATTTCTATATGTAACCATGTGTATCAACATGAATTCATAATGATGCCTTCAAATTTAATTTATTACCAAATAGATCATTATAATCTCCCCCATTTGTTTATATGTAAATTCCCACTTCAACAGTGAGACACCTGGTTCCCACCATCCTACACACTTTTATTTATTTGTTCAATTACAGTATACATGTATAGCAGTATTCAGAATTGTTAACTCATATCCTTATGGGAGACAACTTTATCAACTATAGTGCAGTACTTATGTGCAGTTCCTTTTGCATCTGAGCTTATAGATTCCACTCACCTCTAATATTACCTAGCTGAGTAGCTTTTCCACCCATCCAATTCAGTGAGGTTGTTTCATATATTTTTTAATACAATTAGATTCCCTTGTCACAGTCTTTATTCCTTCCTGGGATTGCCTGACCACCTAAATTTTTTTTTAATTTGTGTACATTAAAGTTTACTCTTTGTGTAGTAAATTTCTATGGGTTTTGAAAAATGCATAGTGTCATTTATGTACCATCAAAGCATCATACCAAATAGTTTTACTCCTCTAAAAGTCCTGTGCTTCACCTACACATCTCTCCTCTCTTCCCCCTAATCTTCTGGTAACTACTGACTACTTTACTGTCAGTGTAGTTTTGCCCTTTTGAGAATGTCATATGATCAAAATCATGCAGTGTGTGGCCTTTCCAGGCTGGTTTCTTTCACTTAGAGACACATATTTAAGGTTCTTCCATGTGTTTTTGTGGCACGATAGCTCATTTATTTTTGTCACTGAATAATTTTCTATTTTATGGGTATACCCACCATTTGTTTATCTATTCACCTATTGAAGAATATTTTGGTTGCTCTAGTTTTTGGCAATTATGAATGAAGCTGCTACAAAAATGTAGGTTTTAAATTTTCAATTCAATTCAATTCAATTTTCAAATGTAGTTATAAATTTTCAAATTACGTAGAACACACACTTGCTGGATCCTATGTTAATAGTGTGTTAGGTTAGTAAGAAACTGTCAGACTGTCTTCCAAAGTGATTTATACAATTATGCATTCCTGCTAGAAATGAATGAGATTTCCTGTTGCTCCATATCTTTGACAGCATGCAATGTAGTCAATTTTTTGGATTTTAGCCATTCTAATAGGTATGTAATAGTATTCTAATATTTTAATTTTCACTTTCTTAATGACAAAGGAGCCTCTTTTTATATGCTTACTTGCCATCTTTATATCTTCTTTGGTGAGGTGTCTGTTCACATTTTTTACCTATGTTTAAGTTGGGTGTTTGTGTCCTTATTTTAGAATGTTAATATTTAGATACAGGTCATTTATCAAATATGTTTCAGGAGGATTGGTACCAGTTCTTATTTGTATGTTTGGTAGAATTTGGCTGTGAATCCATCCAGCCTTGTGCTTTTCTCTGTTGGGAGATTTTTTATTACTGATTCCATCTTGCTACTTGTTATTGGTCTGTTCAGGTTTTTTATTTCTTCTTTGTTCAATCTTGAGAAAGTGTATGTTTCCAGGAATTTATGCATTTCCTCTAGGTTTTCTAGTTTGTGAATGTGTAATTGTTCACAATCTTCTCTGGTGATCTTTTGTATTTCTGTGGTATCAGTAGTAATGTCAACTTTTTCATTTCTGATTTTGTTTATTTGGATTTTCTCTCTTATTTTCTTGGTTATTCTAGCTACAGATTTATCAATTTTGTTTATCTTTCTGAGGAACTAACTTTTAATTTCATTGATCCCTTGTATTACTCTTTTGGTCTCCATTTCATTTAGCTCTGCTCTGATCTTTGTTGTTTCTTTTCTTCTGCTGACTTTGGGTTGGTTTGTTTTGCTTTTCTAGCTCCTTGAGGTGTGACATTAGGTTGTTAATTTTTAAACTTTATAGTTTTTTGATGTAGGCATTTAATGCTATAAACTTCCCTCTTAGCACTGCTTTTCTAGTATCCCTCAGGTTTTGGTATGTTGTGTTTTCATTTTCATTTGTTTGAAAAAATTTTTAATTTCTGTCTTAATTTCTTCATTGGTCCAGTGATCATTCAAAATCATATTGTTTAGTTTCCATGTATTTGTATAGTGTCTGAAGTTCCTCTTGGTATTGATTCCCAGTTTTATTCCACTATAGTCTGAGAAGATACTTGATGTGATTTTGATTTTTAAAAATATGTTGAGACTTGTTTTGTGGCCTAATATATGGTCTATCTTGGAGATTGTTATGTATGCTGATGAAAGGAATGTATATTCTGAATTTGTGTAGAATGTTCTGTAAATGTGTGTTAGGTCCATTTGGTCTAAAGTCCAATTTAAGTCCAATGTTTTTTCATTGATTTTCTTTTTTTTAAAAGAAACATCAAATTTTAGGTAGGAAATGGTGAAATGGAGATGATGCTCAATAAAGGATGTAATTCAGCATTACATTCCAGGGATATAGAGATGTTAATTATTTAAGGGATTTCAGAAGTCATTTCTGCATTTATTAAGTTAGTAAATGCTTTCTAAAAATGAGTTCATTCTGAGCAGAAGCAAAAGGATGTCCTGCATTCATTACAGCTATGACATGGATGATGAAGCCATCAGTTATGAAGCCTTTCTCAGTTATGAAGCCTCATATGTTGAGAAAGTTGTGAATGACATCTAAAGTATTTACCACATTGGACACACAAATAGGGTTTCTCACCAGTATGGATAATTTGATGTAGAGTAAGTTATGAGCCATGACTAAAGGCCTTCCCACATTTCATACATTCACAGGGTTTCTCTCCAGTATGAGTTCTCAGATATTCAGGACAGTGTAAGCCTTTTCACATTGCTTACGTTCATAAGGTTTTTCACCTTTATGAATTCTCTGGTATTCACTAAATAGTAAGCCATAAAGGCCTTGTCACATTCCTTACATTTTTAGGGTTTTCTACTTGTATGAATTCTCTGATGATATGTAAGTTGTGTGGCAAAAAAGGTCTTCCCACATTCCTCACATTCATAATGTTTCTAAACATGAATTTTCTCATATTGAGTAATATATGCACCATAAATAAAGACCATTTCACAGTCCTTACCTTCAAAGGGTTTTTCACCTGTATGAATTCTCTGATGTTCACTAAGTTGTTTGCCACAAATAAAGGCCATTCCACATTCTTTACATTTGTAGGGTTTCTTACCTGTGTGAATTCTCTGATGTTGAGTAAGATTAGAATTAGAAATAAAGGCTTTCCCACATTCTTTGCATTTATAGAGTGTCTCACCTGTATGAACCCTCAAGTGGAAGTAAGTTGTGAGCCATGAAAAAAGGCCTTCCCACATTCTTTACATCTGTAAGGTTTTTCTCCAGTATGAACCCTCTGATGATAAGTAAGGTGTGAACCAAGAATAAAGGTCTTTTCACATTCCTTGCATTCATAGGGTTTGTAACCACTGTGAATTCTCTGATGGTAAGTAAGTTGAAAGCCAAGAATAAGGGCATTCCCACATTCCTTGCATTCATAGGGTTTTTCATCACTATGAATTCTCTGATGGAGAATATATTGTGAACAATAACTAAAGGCTTTTCCACATTTTTCACATTCATATGGTTTCTCTCCTGTATGAACTCTATGATGTTCAGTGAGCTGTGAACCATGAATAAAGGCCTTCCCACGTGCTTTACATTGAATAGGTTCTTCATTAGTATGAATTTTTCTGATGTTGAATCAGATCAGACCTACAACCAAAGGCCTTCCCACATTCCATACACTCATAAGGTTTCTCACCAGTCTGAATATGGCTTGGCTTTTTGCTAAAAGTTTTCCTATGTTTCTTAACTTCAGAGCATTTTTCTATGTTATGAGTTTTCTCATATTGAATAAGGCATGACAAGTAGCTGAAAGCTTGTCTACATTCCTTTCATTTGTATAATTTTTCCTTTGTAGGAATTATCTGATGAAGAGTAGAGGACATTGAATGGCTTCAAGTCACTTTTTCTTCACAGGTAATTTTCACATGCATGTAAAGTCCTTCCTGACTTCTCAGTTGGCCCTCAAACTTGCCTTTGCACAGCATGTTGTCTCCCAGACTATTATATTTAAGGTTATAGTTGATAAATTTCCTTATATTCTCCCACTGGAGTGATTCCATTTCATATATTCTCTTTTATGGAGATGACTTTCTGGTCTCACAACTGGATTCCAAATCTGAGCTCTGTCTTCTTGTCATGGTTCTTACCACCATCTAGGGCTCCTTCCCTTGCTCCAATAAAGAAAACACATTTCACATAGGGATTGGACATCCAGCCAATAAGATCAGGTTGCTGTAGTTCTCCAAAATCCCATCCCTATACAAGCCTCTCTGATTAGGGTCCAGGCATTCCCACTCCCTCCTGAGAGAAGTCAATGGCTACATCTCTGAAAGTCACCAACAAGTGGGGCATGGTTTTAATAACTGTCAGAACTGATCAATTTTCTGGGTTCCTCTCCTGGAGATGTGCAAAGTCTAGAGAAGCCAGTGCAATACAAACGAAAGAATGAAAAATACCTATGTAATTCAACAAGCCAGGAAATGAACAATGCACATCAAAAGTAAGTAGAGGGTCTGGGCACAATGGCTCACACCTATAATCCCAGCACTTTGGGAGGCTGAGGTGGGAAGATCACCTGAGACTGAGAGTTCAAGATCAGCCTGGGCAACACAGTGAGACCCTGTCCCTACAAAAAATAAAGAAATCAGCCAGACATGGTGGCAAGTGCCTTTAGTCCCAACCTACTTGGGAGGCTAAGACTGATTGCTTGAGCCAGGAGTTCAAGGCTGCAGTAAACCATGATAATGCCACAGCTCTCCAGCCTAGGCAAGAGAGGGAGACTCTGTCTCACAAAAATAATTAAGCAGAGGAAGACTATAGTAAATATAAAAAGAGAAGTTAATTGGTTAGAGAGATAAAATATTAGAATAAATAATTTTGAAAAATCTAGTTCTTAGAAAAACTTAGCACCAAAGAAAAAATTACTATTTGGTTTAATTTTTAAAGGAAGAGAAAAATACACAAAATAATATATATCAGGAGGAAATTAACCATCAAAGAATAATATTTTTAAATTCATAAGAAACTAATTAGCATAAACCCATGCAAATACATTTGAAAAACTAGATGAAATGGGTAATTTTCTGGAAAAATATAAAAATTTTAAAATAGGCCCCAGTAGAACTAAAAAGTTGAAACAGATCAATTGCTATAATAAAATAAAAAAACTATTTCCCCCCAAAAGCATCATTCTCAAATAGTGTTACAGGGAAATGCTACCAATCTTTCAACATGAGATAATGTTATTTTAAACCACTCAAGTGTATAGAAAAAAGGAAAACTTGCAAATTCCTTTTATGAAATAAATGTAATATTGATTCCCAAACTGAAAATATTCCAACTCTAAACCACTCTCATTTATTAATACTCCTGTAATCTGTTTCTACCCTCACAACACTTTTGACACCATATGTGTAGGGATTTTCCTCATACCAACAACAAAGTCTATGACTCTTTGGATACCAATGGGTGTTCAATAATTCAATTTGGCACTACTCAAAGTTAGTGTAGACCTCACATCTTAAGTGCTCGGTCCAACAAGATTGCCCCTGGCTTCAGATGCCATTCATTGATTTTCTGTCTGAGTGATGTCTTGCTGTGATTGGTGTGTTGAAGTCCCCCACTATTATTGTATTGCTGTCTCTCTCTTTCTTTAGGTCTCTTAACATTTGTTTTATGAAATTGCATGCTCCAGTGTTGGTTGCATATATATTTCAAATTATTATATCCTCTTGCTGGATTGATCCCTCTGTCATTATATAATGACCTTCTTTTTCTCATTTTTTAAAACTATTTTTGATTTATAGTCTTTTATCTGAAATATGTATAGCTGCTCCTGCTCACTTTTAGTTTCTGTTTGTGTGGAATATCTTTTTCTACCCCTTTACTTTCAGTCTATATATGTCATTATATGTAAGGTGAGTTTGTTGTAAGCAGCATATAGTTGGATAATGTTTTTTAATCTATTCTGCCAATCTATCTTTTAAGTGGAGTATTTAATCCATTTATATTGAAAGTTAATATTAGTATGTGAGGTTTTGTTCCTGTCATATTATTAATTGTTTTGTAGTTGTTTTGTAAATTCTTTCTTTCTTTTTTCTTTCTTTCTTTTCTGTTTGTCTTTATAGTTTGGTGGAATACTGTTGTGCTGTCATTTGATTCCTTTCTCTTCTTCCTTTATGTGATTATTTTATGAGACTTTTCAGTTTTATAGTTTCACCTGTTTTCATGATGCTGTTTATTGACCTTCATTTCCATGTTTGGGACTTCTTTGAGCATTTCTTTTAGGACTAGTCTAGTGGTGATGAATTCCCTCAGCCTTTGCTTGTCTGGGAAAAACTTTGTTTCTCCTTCATTTAGGAAGCTTAATCTTGCTGGATATAAAATTCTTGGCTGGCTGTTCTTTTCTTTCAGCAGTTTGAAAATTCCATCCGATTTTCTTTTGGCCTGTAATGTTTCTGCTGAGAAGTCTACTGTTAGTCTGATGGGACTTCCTTCATGGGTGACTAGACACTTTTCTCTTGCTGATTTTAAAATTTTTTCCTTCATTTTGACTTTAGAGAGTCTGATGATAATATGCCTTTTAAGTGAAATCCTTTTTGCAATGTATTTTCCTGGGAGTCACTGGGCATCCTGTGTCTAGATGTCTAAATCTCTTGTTAGACTTGCAAAATTTTCATCAATTGTTTTCTTAAATAGGTTTTGTAAACTTTTTGATCTTTCTTCCCCTTCAGGAATACTGATAATTTTAAAGTTTGGCTGTTTATATAGTACCAAAAGTCTTGAAGGTTTTGTTCATTCTTTTTAATTCTTTTTGCTTTATTTTGTCTGACTGAATTATCTCCAAAGACCTGTCTTTAAGTTCTGAGATTCATTATTCTCCTTGGTCTAGTCTATTGTGGAAGCCTTTGAATGTATTTTATAATTCCTTCAACAAATTTTTCAATTCTAGAATTTCTGTTTGGTTTTTAAAAATATATCTGTCTCCTTGGTAAATTTCTCATTCATATCCTGTATTGATTTTCACATTTCTCTTATATCTCATCGAGCTTCTTTATTTATTTATTTATTTATTTATTTTTATAGAGACGGGGTCTCGCTCTTGCTCAGGCTGGTCTTGAACTCTTGAGCTTAAGTGATCCTCCCGCCTCGGCCTCCCAGAGTGCTAGGATTACAGGCGTGAGCCACTGCACCCGGCCACACTGAGCTTCTTTAAAATCAATATTTTGAAATCTTTATCTGGCATGCATTTTAGGGATTTATTTTTGGTTAGAATCTGTTGCTGGAGAATTATTGTGTTCCTTTGCAGGTGTCATAGTACTTTGGTTTTTCATGGTTCTTGTATCTTTACATTGATTTCTGCATATCTGGAATAAGAGTCTCTTCTCATTTTTGAATCTACTTTTCCTGGGGAAGGGGCTTTTTTGTTGAAAATGTGATTATGATATTGGTTGGATAAGGCCATCTGGCTTTGCTCTGGGTATGTGCAGTGGCAAAGATTCTGCTATGATTTCCTTGAGTATAAATAGCCTTAGCTAATTCTCTGTGTGTTAGGGTGTGGTTATTGGTAGAGACTGTGGTGAAGTTTTGCTGGGGACTGGAATGCCTGATGGGTTCTTCTTCAGGTTTCAGTGGTATTAGTGGTAGGCTAATCATGTCTATCCTTGTTATCTGGGGCAGTGTATGCTGGAACTTGTGTTGGCAGGTCCAGGCAGGTTGATTCTTAGGCTTCTGTGTGGCTTTCTCAAATGCCAGCTGTAGTATTAGCATACCATGCAGGTGAGCAGGCTCACAACTTCATGGGCAGCCAGGGTGGTGTGGACAATGGGGGTGACAGTGGTCTTGAGAAGCCCTTCTCATTCCCAAGTGCTGTGCTGTTATGTTAGGAATTGTTGCAGTGGGCTGTGTGGGTCAGACTCCAGGCCAGTAGCTGGCACTTGCAGGGAAGAGCCAACTGCAGTGGTAGTGGTAGGATTTATGCCCAACCTCTGTTTCCTGGGAGAAGTGTTCAAGTGTACCAGGTGGTGGATTGGGTTGTGGAACCCCCAGGAGCCTGGATCCTACATTGTGCTTTGGGAGGGAGAGGGAGGTGAAGCTGGGTGGAACTGGACTGGGCAACTTGCACTCAGGGCCCCCAGTGGCAGGTGCATGCATGTTCCTTGACAGGGGTGGCAGGGCAGTCCTCAGGCCTCTGGCTAAATGCCTGGGTGAAGGACATCGAAGCTGCACTGAGGTCTTAGCATCAGGAGTGAGAAGAGGCCCCAGCAGCCACAGCTTTGGCTGATGGGAGTGGAATTTTCTTCCCTCTCATGTCCCAGTCTCTGCAGGTCTTCCTCCCCATTCTGACTGTGGCAGCAGATAGGACTATTCAGTCAGACTCAGCAGATTGCATCTAGTCCATAATGCAGCCCTGAGCTATGGGAGATGCTACCTGGCTTAATATCAAGCCTCTGGGAAAAATCTCCTCCTGTTCAGGTCCCAGGGAGCTGAGGGAGAGCCCAGTTCCAGTGGCAATGGCTGGAGCCCGCAACATATTCATTTCCCAGTTCTGAATGCAGGAGCCTATCCCCAGACTGATTCTCTCTAATGCCAAAGACTGGCACTGCCACTAGATCCAGGGACCATACATAGGTCGTTAAGAGCTAGGATTAGGATTGGTATCTTACTGTATCCAGGTAGTTCTGGGGGAGTGCATGGGACAATTCCTGGAGCAATTCCTTGTCACAGTCTCCTGGCCACTCCCTAAGTTAGATTCAGGGCTTGGGAGAATGAAGGTGGTCTCCCATGGCCTGGATTGTACAATTCCCCAGTGGGAAAGTGAACCGCAGAAAGGACTCACTCATCCTCTTCTGTAATGGGGATTCACTCCTGGTGTTTGGCTGGTCCCAGTCACATGGGCTGCCTGTTTTCCTCCTCCTTCCCAGAATTTGGAGTTTTCTTTCACTTTTCTGTTGAACTCCTGTGTTCTCTCTTGGATAATATATTCAAAGTGTAATTGTCTACACAGTATTTTGGCTCTTCTAAGTGGATGGGGCATGGTGGAAATGCTTCTAGTAGCCATCCTGGAAAAAAAGATATGTGTTTTTAAAATTTTTGCCAAAACCCACTTTAAATAAAAATACACAATTAGGTCAAGTAATAGGGTAGAGAAAAATATACCTGCCTATCACTAATCAAAGAAAAGCTCAAATGGCTATATTAATAGCAGACAAAGTAGATTTTAGAACAAAGAATATTACCTAGGACAAAGAGAGTCATTACATAATTGTGAAAGGAACATTCATCTAAGAGACAGAGAATTTTAAATATTTATGTACCTAGTAACAAAGTTTAAAAATATACAAAGCAAATACTAATAAAACTAAAATAATAAATAGGCAAATTCACATATTTATTTGGATATTACAAAACTACCTCTCTCAATAATTGATTGAGTAAGTAGTAAAAAAATTAGTAGAAGACTTTATCAACACTGTGAATTGATCTAACCTGGTTGATATTTATAGAAGACTCCACTCAACAACAGTAGCAGCCGTGTGATGAGCTCCAGCTGTATATGTAGATCATAGGCTTTCTACGAGCAGCCATTTCTGAGAAACTCCATCCTGTTCACACTCTGGCAATGGCAAGCCACTTCTATAGAACAGTTTTGTCCATCACACCCTTGCATCTTTAGCCTTCGTGTATCCTCGGCAGTATCAGATCCCTTCAAAAGACCAGTACTGACCAACTCCTCTGCCGCATTTGCTTGCCTCTGGCAGAGTGCATGTATTTGCGGTAGCCGTGCCCTATTCAAAGAGGTCTGAATCTTAGCCTCAGAGCAGGGTACTGTCTGACTCCTTAGTTCCTTTATTTTCCATTATTCTTTAGCCCAGAGATAAAAACTGCTCTTTTCACCCACTACTTCCAAACCCCAAAGAGTTCACTGAGTAATTAACCACCTTCTATGTTTCTAGGAAACAATAGTTTTATGTTAAAATTTCTCTGTTTGAACATCTGGAGTGGTTTCTGCCTCCGGACTTGCCCCGACTGATACACCCTAACATGTTGCGGTGGCGATCATACTCATGGAAAATACTATGATCCATGGTAGCATCTCTTGCAGAAAAGGGGTGGCAAATGGGATGCAGGGTAAGCTTAGAGGAACCTTTTAAAGTGGCCTGAGTTGGCTGTCAAGTGCTATTTAACCTTTCCCTTATTTTTCATTCTTTGTGCCTGGAAAGAGAACATAATGGCTCGAGCTCTAGAAGCCATCATATGAACATGAGGTGACCTTGAGGATGAAAGCCAAATGCTTCCAGGATAGCAAACAGAAGGAGTAAAAGGTTTTCATCACTAATTTTCCCAAAACACACTGGCCTTTTTCCCCACCACTTTACCTTTCCCATCAAAAGGGGAAAAGATATTGTGGTTATCTGGTAACATCACTAGCCACATTTCTCAATTTGCATGGAGATCGTTTATCAAAAGCTAATACCACAGAGACTCAATCTTGTTCCTAATCACTCAGAGCCATGTAAAATCCTAGATAACGTACTTGTTCTCCAAACACGAATTTCCTTTCAGGTGGTCCCAGGTGATGGGGTAGGGTAGGGAGTGCTATCAAGCCCGTTTTGTTCTTACATTAAGCCAGCAATTTTATCACTAATGAAGAATTGTAATTTATAATTCTCCCTGTACCTTGATCATCATCCTTACAAACTGCTCTACCTATTTGAAATATTAAGCTACAAAGTATCAATCGCTGACTGTAACTTTATACTCTCAGGTTTTCTCACACATTTTCCTATATAACTACTCTCTTATCTCAATAAGGCCTTGCCCTAAACTCTTTCTGTACTTTGTCATGATAATTATCAATGCTGTGTTGATCTCAGCCCTAACAGAGTTCTCTGGAGCAGAAGCCGATGGAGACTGTTGTCCAGAGTCTGAAGGGCTCATGCACTAGAAATCTCTGATAAGTCACTGTTTGGACTTGGAGGTCTCTGATGGACATGAGCAAGATCCTTATCCAAGTTCCAAAGCGGGAAAATAGAGAAGTCCTTGGTTTGGGTGTACTATATTATGTTATGCACTGAGATGCTCTAAAGCATGAGTTACGGGAGTCCCTGGTGGGCAAGCATAGTACCCACTCTCAAAGGCTGATGAGAAGTTACATCCTTACTCTGGGCTCCAACTTGTGAAATACCTAATCTCTCCCACCCCCTTAGCTTATAGGTAGAGCCAGAGGATCAGAATCCTGACTCTTCTTTGAGTAACTTCTTTTTACCTAAAATATGAGGATTGTTTTAACCTCATAAACACTTCAGAAAACAATGGTAATTGATGGTTCAAACTTCTTGTTCCAGAAGAAAGAGATTTATCAGAGACAAGTAAAATGAAATATCCAATTTCACATATGGCATTTATTGTGTGGAGGTAAGTTCTTTCTTTACCTATTTTGTTGAGAATTTTTATCATGAACAGAGATTGAATGCTTTTCCTGCATCTATCAAGATAATTATGTGGTTTTTATCTTTCATTGTGTTCATGTGGTGCCTCACATTTATTGATTTGCAGATGTTGAACCATCCTTGCATCCCATCTGGTCATGGTGTGTAATCCTTTTAATATGCTGTTGAATTTCATTTGCTAGTATTTTATTGAGGATTTTTGCGTCTATATTCTTTAGAGAAATTGGCATGTACTTTTTTTTTTATTGTGGTGTCATGTCTTTGGCTTTGATATCAGGGTGATGCTGGCCTCATAAAATGAGTTTGGAAGTGTTCCCTCTGCTTCTATTTTTTGGAATATTTTAAGAAATGTTGGTATTAATTCTTATTTGAATGTTTACTAGAATTCACCTGTGAAGGCACCTGGTCCTAGGCTTTTCTTTGTTGGGAAGTTTTTGATTAATGATCAATCTCCTTTTGTTGTCTGTTCAGGCTTTCTACTTCATCTTAATTCAGTTTTGGTAAGTTATATATTGCTAGGACTTTATCCATTTATTCTAGGTTATTCAATTTGTTGGTGTATAATTGTTCATAATAGTCCCTTATGATCCTTTTTATTTCTGAGGTATTTATTGTAACGTTTCATCTTTCATTTCTAATTTTATTTATTTAACTATTCTCTCTCTCTCTCTCTCTTTTTAGTTAGTCTAAGGGTTTGTTATTTTGTTTAACTTTTCAAAAAAACCAACTCTTACTTTTGTTAACTTTTTCCACTGTTTTTCTATTCTCTATTTAACTTATTTCTGTTTGAATCTTTATTATTTTCTTCCTTCTGCTAACTTTGGGCTTAGTTCATTCTTTTTCTAGTTCCTTGAGGTGTAAATTTAGGTTTCTTATTTGAGATCTTTCTTCTTTCTAATGCAGTTGTTCATCACCATAAATTTCTTCTTTAGTACTGCTTTTGCTGCATTCCTTAAGTTTTGGTATATTGTGTTTACATTTTTGTTTGCCTTGAGATATTTTTAAAATTCTCTTTTGATTTCCTTTTTGACACAATGGTTGCCCAATAGTGTGTTTATTGGCTTCCATATGTTTGTAAATTTTCCTGTTTTCTTGGTGTTATTGATTTCTAGCTTCATTACATTGTGGCTGGAAATGATATTTGGAGTGATTTCAACCTTATTAAGTTTGTTAAGACTTGTTTTGTGACCTAAAATGTGATCTATCCTAGAGAATGTTCCATGTACACTTGAAAAGAATGTATATTCTTCTGCTGTTGAGTGGAAAGTTCTGTATGTGTTTGTTAGGTCCATTTGGTCTGTAGTGATGTTCAAGTCAGCTATTTCTTTATGGTTTTTCTGTCTGGATGTTCTATTCATTTTATCTCCACACAATAAAGACAATATATGAAGATCCCACAGCTAACATCATAATCAATGGGGAAAAACTGAAAGTTTTTCTTCTATGATCTGGTAGAGGGCAAGGATGTCCACTCTTGCAACTTCCATTTAACATATTGCTAAAAGTCCTAGCCATAGCAATTAGGCAGGAAAAAGAAATAAAAATCATCCAGATTGGAAAGAAAGAAGTAAAATTATCCTCTTTGGAGGTGACATGATCATATATGTAGAAAATCTTAAAAACCTAATAAAAAGCTTTTAGAACTAATAAGGAAATTTAGTAAAGTTGCAGGATACAAGTTTGACATACAAAAATCACTTTTGCTTGTATATGCTAACAACAAACAACCCAGAAAATAAATTAAGAAAAGAACTCATTTACAGTAACATCAAAAAGAACAAAATACTTAGGAATAAATGTAACCAAGGAGATGAAACCTTGATTAGAATTATAAAACATTGATGAGAAAAATTGAAGAAGAGATGAATAAATGAAAAGACATCCCATGTTTATAAACTGGAAGAATTAATATTGTTAAAATGTCCATACTATGCAAAGTGTTCTACAGATTGAATGCAACATTTATCAAAATCCCAATGGCATTCTTTACAGAAATATAAAAAACAATCCTAAAATTTGTATGGAGCCACGAAAGACCCTGAATAGCCAAAACAATCTTGAGCAGAAAGACCAAAGCTGGAGACATCACATTTCCACTTTCAAAATATATTACAGAGCTATAATAATCATAATAGTATGGTATTGCCATAAAAACAGACATGTAGACAAATGGAATGGAATAGAGACTCCAGAAATGAATTCATACATTTACTGTCAACTGATCTTTGTAATGGTGCCAAGAACCAACAATAGGGAAAGTATAGTTTCTTCAATAAATGATGTTGGGAAACTGTATATATACATGCAGAAGAAAGAAACTGAAACTTTATCTCACACCGTATACAAAAATCAACTCAAAATGGATTAAAGACTTAAATGTAAGACCTGAAACCATAAAACTCCTAGAAGAAAACATAGGGAAAAAGCTTTTTGACATTCATCTGGGCAATGATTTTTTGGATATGACACCCAAAACAAAGGCAACAAAAGCAAAATAAACAAGTGAGGTTATATCAAACTAAGAAGCTTCTGCTCAGCAAAGAAAACAATCAACAGAGTGAAAAGGCAACCTATGGAATGGGAGAAAATATGTGCAAACCACACATATGATAAGTCATTAATATCCATAATATATAAGGAACCCATACAACTTAATAGCAGATTAACAAATAACTCAATTAAAAAGTGAGCAAAGAATCTAAGTATACATTTCTTGAAGGAAGACATAAAAATGGCCTATAGGCATATGAAAAGGTGCTCAGCATCACTAATCATCAGGCGAATGCAAGTCAAAACCACAATATCACCTCACACCTGTTGGAATGGCTATTACCAAAAAGAGAAAACAAGTGTTGGAGCGGATGTGGAGTGGAGGGAATGCTTGTGCACTGTTGGTGGGACTGTAAATTGGTACAGCCGCCTTGGAAAACAGTGTGGCGGTTCCTCAAACAATTTAAAGTACAACTATCATAAGATCTAGCAATCCCACTTCTAGCTATAAATCCAAAGGAAACAAAATGAGTATGTTGAAGAGATGTCTGCACCCCCATGTTTATTGCAGCATTATTCACAGTAGCCAAGATTTGGAACGAAAGGTTTAAGAAAATATGGTGTGGATATACAATGGAGTATTACTCAGCTTTTAAAAAGAAAAAACCCTGCCATTTGTGACAACATGGGTGAACCTGGAGGACATTATGCTCAGTGAAATAAGCCAGACAGAGTAAGACAAATACTGTATAATCACACTTATGTAGAACTTAAAATATTTGAACTTACAGAAGCCGAGAGTAGAGCAGTGGTTGCCAGGGGCTGGGAAAAGGAGGAAACGAGGTGACGTTGGTCAAAGGATAGCAAGTTTCAGTTTTGGAAGATGAATACGTTTTAGAGTTTTCATGTGCAGAAATGGGACTGTCGTTAACAAACTGCTTTGTATATTTAAAATTTTATTAGAGGGTAGTTCTTACATGTTCTTGCCTCCAGAAAAGAAAAAGGTAACCATGTGAGGTCACGGATATGTTAATTAGCTTGATTGTGGTGATTATTTCACAGTGTTATATGTATCCAGAATATCAAGTTGTATATCTTAAATAGTTACAGTTTTTATTTGTCAATTATACCTCAATAAATGTGTACCAGAAAAACGAATTGAATTTTGTCAGGGGGTATTTGAGAGCGAATTTCCTTCACTCAGGAGTTTGGCGTTGATGCCACTGTTTATTGCTGGTAGTGGCTTGCCTTGGCTTGACTGGCTGCCGCTGATCTGAGTCACTCACTGTGAGTGAGCTGGTTGCTAGTTCAGTTCTGCCCTGCACTTTTCTCACCACATAGCAACATTGGTTACCAAGGTGATGTTTCTGGGAATGCCGAGGGAGCAAGGACGTGTTAAAATTTTGGACTGATTAAGTGATATCCAGGTAAGTAGTCTAATGCTTATCTTTCAATCTGGCAGTGGCCATCTCAGGTTCCATTCCATAATTAAAAAAAAAAAATCTAATTTCCATACTGTATTGGCTTCTCCTCTGCTTCAAGAAGGGAAGTTTGCTAATGGCCAATTTGGGGAAGGGTCACAAAGATAAATACTTTGAGTCTCAGGATCAGTTTAGAGGCAAATAGATGCTGGAAAAGGCAGAATGCAGAAAGCAAGTTTGCCTTCTCTTTTGTCGGGTTAGTTATAGACACTAATAAAAAAAGGAAATTCAGGGGAAGTGTGTCCAGGTTAAGGATAAGAGCAAGGGATACTCATTCCTTTTTAAGACAATAATTCATCCTGATTTTTCCTCATGACCAGCATCATTTAAAATGGTTTCCCTCAGATTTAAAGAGCTGCCTTCTTCTTAAGCAGCTGGGTGTCAATGCACCACAGTGTGATGATTTGGAGGCAGGCTTTAATGGAAAGGACACGTGTACACTTTCCTAGTGGACATATATTTATTGTATATTATAAATAGGAGCATGCTTCTTAGAATAGCAAACTTTCTGATCAGCTCTGACCACCAGTGTTTCAACTATAATTTTTTTTACCTAGCCCCCCAAGAAGATTATGTGGAATATGCTTGTAATTCCTCTCTAACAAGAGAAAAATAGGCATAACTGGTACAGTCCTCTTTTCAGTAACTAGTAACAAAGTTATAAATAATATTTATAATATTTGCCACTACCTGATCCAGATTCCCTTTTCTTTCAGCCAGCACCTCAGCAGATTGGGTTCTTTATCTGGCGGGAAGAACTAAATTGTCATTTCTAAAGCATCTGAGTCTTTAGTGGCCCTGTCTTTATTGTATTACTGTGGTCTTTAGTTAACATCTACTGCTGAACTTGTAGTAATTCGGTGGAGAATTCCCTGGATTCCAGGCACAGTTCTCTCTGCCTTGATGGTGTCTATTTCCCCTCAATGGCTGGAAATAACCCCTTTTTATTTCCCTGTTGATTCAGTGACACTGGAAGCACAAATTGGCCAGGTGGCAATCACGATTTCCATGTCACCAGGACAGATGTTGGCTACTCGTGAGGTCATTCCTCCCCTGGGAAGCCATTTAGACTGACAGATCTCAAAGTTGTGAGAGTAATAAGCAAGAATATAATGAGTAGATTACTGGGTATGATAGTGAGAGAAACTGCTTCCGCTTTTGCTCCCTAGTCTTGAAACTATGCATTTTGGCAGTAGAATTAAAAAGTGCCACATACAAGTCCTTGATTCAAAGAAAGGACTGCATCTCATGGTGGTGTTGCAGCCTTGCAGATGCTACTTTCCAGCTAGAAACATAACTGAGTCTTCAATAGGCCATTCCAATGGTCTATAAGAGCAGCTGCTTCTGTGTGAAGAAGTATTTGGTGAGATTGGTCAATTCCACAAGTGGGAGCTGATTGCTGTACTTGTTTTGTGGTAAAATTAGTCCCTTGATCAGAAACTATTTTGTGTGGAATACTGCAATGACAAGAAGATGTCTAAGTCTGTGCTTGATGATGCTGGCAGAAACATTGCAGCCAAGGAAGGAAAACACATATACAGGATAATTGTCTGATTATGGGCAAACTGCTATTCTGTCTATGGTGGAAGAAGTCCAATATAATCAATCAGTGGACAATGGTTGCAAATCTGGAACTTAATATTCAATCCGTGCCGTTGATATTTGGGCAACCAGTAGTTTTAGTAGGCAGAGAAGCCATGCGGAAGGACAGTCCATTTTGATGAGCTCATGCATAACCTTCATCCTACCACCATGGCTGTTTCATACACGAGCACATTAAACAAGCACCAGAGTTGCTCAGAAAATAGGCTGATTGGCTTTTGGCACCTTGTTCACTTGATTATTGAAGGCTTCCTTGGATGACTGTGCAAATAGTCCACAAATATGTTCATACTTTGTGCTCATTCCGAGAGGTCCATTCACACATGATTTGCAGACTGCCTGTCACAATCTTTCAACTTAGTTTATTCCAAGATTCTGGCCTGCCGACCAACACATCAGCTGATGTTCATTAGCCACTGTAGATCTGTATGGTTGCTTAGTGGCTCATTATCAGGCATTCAATCTCTACCACAATCCAGTAGGGAGCCAGAAACTGATTCTCCAAAGAAGAAGAAGGTTTTGCCTGTCCTCCAAATCCCTGGATATTTGCGTGATGGTTCTTGAAAAAGAAGAATTCAGTTGTAGAATCTGATCTTGAAGCTCAATATAAAATGACACTAATCAAGACAGTGTGCTATTGCTGTAAAGGTATACAAATAGATCAGTGAAACAAAATAGAGAGTCCAGAAGTAGACCCAAACATCCCGCACATTGCACCTTTGTCAAAAGTCAGTTGTCAGTACAACACTGTTCTTCTGACAATATGACACTGTTTTGATTATTGTATTGATTAGTGTTAGGTTTCCAACTCTGTTCTTGTTTTTAAAAGTTGTTTTCATATTATATACCTGAAGTTTTCCATATAATTTTATATGCATAATGTCAATTTCCTCAAAAAACCTGCTTGGATTTTGGAATTAAGTTTAATCTACTGATAAATTTTAAAAGTAGATTTGTGAACAATGTAGAGCCTTTCAATCTGTGAACATCCATTCATCTGGCTCCTCTTTAATTTCTCTAAACAATATTTTGTAGTTTTCCTTGTACAAACTCTATACTTACTAGATTTATTTCTATACATTTATTTTTTGATGTTATTGTAAATTTTATTTTTAAAATTTAATTTTCTAATTGTAGTTTGTAGTATCTGAAATGAAATTTATTTTGTTTATTGACCTTTGTTCCAGCAGTGTTCTTAAATTCATTCATTAGTTTTAGGGTTTTTAAAAAATATCAGAATATAACGTGGTACAAATGTTTTGATTACATGTTTTGCTTTTGTGCAGTTTGAGTCAAAGTTATAAGTGTGCCCATCACCAAGGTAGTGTGCACTGTACCCTTTAGGTGTAAATTTACCTGTCCGCTCCTTACCCGTCCGGCCTACTTGGTTTCCGTTGAGTTTTATTACCATATGTGCACATGGGTGTTGATCGATTAGTTCCGATTTAATAGTGAGTACATGTGGTGTTTGTACAGCCAAGGAAACAATCAGTAGAGTGAATAGACAACCTACAGAATGGGAGAAAATATTTGCGTGCTACACATCTGATAAAGGTTTTCTTTTTGTTGTTGTTGTTGGTTCCATGGGGTTTTCTACGTATACATTTATGCCATCAGTAAATAGAATTAACTTTACTTCTTTTTTTCTGATCTTTATACCTTTTCTCTTGCCTTCTTACGTTGGATAGGAAAAGTGCATTGCTAAGTAATGTTGTGAACAGACATCCTCGGCTTGGTCTCTATCTTAAGGGAAAAGTGTTTAATATTTCACTGTTAAGTATGACATTAGCTGTAGACTTTTTGTAGACATGCTTATCAGATTGAGAGAGTTTTTTTTTCTATTCAGATCTTGAAAGTTTTTGTTATAAATGTTGAATTTTGTCAAATAATTTTTTCTGCATCTGTTGAGATGATCATATAATTTTTCTCCTTTTTGTTAATGTCATAAATGTTCTCTTTTTTTCATTTTTTTCTTCTAAGTTTAGTTTAAATAATTTCTATTGATCTCTCTTTACATTTACTGCTCCTTTCTCAGTTGTGTCCTGTCTGCTGTTAATCCCCTCAAATTAACTCTTTATATCCAATATCATTTTTCATATAGAGCATTTCATTTTGTTTTTTTATAGTACGTATCTGCCTGAAGAAATTTTCCATTTCTTCATGCAAGTTGTCACTTTTCTAACTATATCTTTTATTATATTTATCATAGTTATTTTAAAGTTTCTGAGTGGTGAACTCAACATGTGGGCCATCTCTGGGTTTGCTTCTATTGACCTTTTCCTCTCTTAACAATGTGTCACATTTTATTACTTCTTCACAGATCTTGTAAACTTTGTGTGTTAGACATTGATATGCTAATGAACAGTAGGTATTGAATGCTAATTCTACTCATAAAAGGATATGCTCCTTCTTTTGTCAGGCTGCTAATATGGGAAGCTGAGTCAGTCTAATTTGTATTTGGGTTGTCTGGGTAGTTTCAGCTTTAGTTGGATTTAGTTTCACTACTTGCTTCAAGTGCTTTGAGTGTGGGATCAGGACTTTCCCTTAAAATGAGCCAGAGACTTGAGCACCAGCAAGTTGGAAAACATGTTTTTGTGCTTTACAATCCAGTTGCCATCTTCCTGAACTTTGAGAGATCTTTCTCTGCTTTACAGTCCAATTGCCAGCTTTTTGGTTCATTGAGGAATTCGTTTTGCTCTCCTGTCACACTTTAGCTCTTCTGTTCCTTAGGAGGTATTTCTCTGCCTCCTTTCCCTGCCCCCATCATTAAATACAATTGGTGAGGGAGTCTCTAGGAAGGGTTTCTCTCACTTTCCCTGCCTTTCTCTCAGTCTTCAGCAGCCACTGCCCTGCACTTGGGGAAGTCCCTGAATGCCTCAAGAGATCTCTCTCTCTCACCTTTTATGCCCTGTCCCTGGCCTTTGGTCTACTACTCCCATGCACTAATTGAGTTCCCATGGGAAAGAACTGGTAGTGCATATAGACTTTCTCTTTAGCAAGGGCTCCTCTAATCTGTCAGCCAAGACCACATATGACTGTTAAAAATTTAGCTTATTTTGCCCTACTGTTATCTATGGTAGATTTCTCTTTCTCCCATAATTTACTACAGGTGAAAGAAGCTGTAAGTCTCTTCTCACCTAGGAAGATTTCCTTACTTTCTGGAATTTGGTTCATTAAATTTCTTTGTATTGTTAGCTCTTTCATGGGTTTGAAAAAGCTATAATTCTGTAGCTTACCAACATTCTTATTTCTAGAGTAGGAGTAACAGTCTCTTATTACTTAAACTTTGAAACAATTTCAAACTTTCATTAATATTTCAAGAATTGGCCAGAGAACTCCAGCATGCCCAGAGATTCCATTTAGGTTGTACTATTTATCCAAACAATTGTCTCATAGTAAAAGAATCCAATACAGCATTATACAAAGTACCTAGTTTTCAGGTCTTTCCAGTCTTCAGTCTGGAAAATTGTCTCAGTCTTCCCTTCACTTTAATGACCTGGGCATTTTTGATGATTATAGGATAATCATTTCGTAGAGTGCTCATCAATTTGGGTTTGTGTGATGTGTCTTCTTGGTTAGACTCAGGTTAGTCACTTTAGGCTAAAATATCAAATAATTAATGCTATGTTCTTCTCATTGTTTTATGTCTGGTAGAACATGATGCTGGTTTATTCTGTTTCTGGTAGGAAATTTTGATCAATTGATTAAAATGGTTCATATAGTTTGGATATTTGTCCCCTTAAAATCTCATGTTGAAATTTGATCCTCAGTGTTGGAGGTGGGGCCTAATGGGAGGTGTTTGGGTCATGAGGGTGGATCCCTCATGAATGGCTTGGTGACACTGAATGAGTTCTCACTCTTAGTTCCTTTGAGATCTGGATGTTAAAAATAACCTGGAATCTTCTTCACCTCTCTCTTGCTCCCTTCCTCTTGCCATGTGACATGCCTGCTTCCCCTTTGCTTTCTGCCATGATTGGAAGCTTCCTGAAGCCGTCACCGGAAGGAGATGCTGGTACCATGCTTCTTGTACAGCCTGCAGAACCATGAGCCAAATAAATCTCTTTTTTTTATAAATTACCCAGCCTCAGGTATTCCTTTGTAGCAATGTAAAATGGACTAAGACAGAAAATTGATACCTGGAGTGGGGCATTGCTATAAAGAATATCTATAAAGAACCTGAAAATGTGGAAGAGCCTTTGGAATTGGGTAATGGGCAGAGGCTGGAAGAGTTTGGAGGCCTCAGAAGAAGGTAGAAAGATGAGAAGAAGTTTGGAACGTCTTAGAGACTGGTTAAGTTGTGACAAAAATGCTGATAGCAATATACGCAGTAAAGGCTAGGCTGATGAGGTCTCTGATGGAAATGAGGAGCTTACTGGGAACTGGAGCAAAGGTCATCATTGTTATGCCTTAGCAAAGAAATTGGCTGCATTGACTTCATGCCCTAGGGCTTTGTGGAAGGCTTAACTTAAGAGTGATGACCTAAGGTATCTGGTGGAAGAAATTTCTAAGCAGCAAAGCATTCAAAAAGTGGCATGGCTGCTTCTAAAAGTCAACAATCAGATATGGGAGCAAAAAAATGACCTGAAGTTGAAACTTATAATTAAAGGGGAATCAGAATGTAAAAATTTGAAAATTTTGCAGCCTGGCCATGTGGTAAAGAAGGATAAAGCATTTTCCCCCTTTTTAAAAATTTCAAAATATTAAGGGGGTACAAATGTTTTTGGTTACATGGACTGCTTTTATAATGCTTGAGTCACGGCTATAAGTGTGTCCATTACCCACATAGTGTTCATTGTACCCATTAGGTAGATTTTTACCCATCCCCTCCTGCCCCCTCCCCCCTGTTTGATTTCCACTGTGTTTTACTTCCCTCTGTGCACTTGTGTGCCCATCAATTAGTTCAAATTTATTACAGAGTACATGTGGTGTTTGTTTTTCCATTCTTGAGATAATTCATTAGGATAATGGTCTCCGGTTCCATCCGAATTGTTGCAAAAGGCATTAATTCATCCTTTTTTATGGCTGAGTAGAATTCCATGGCATAAAAATACTACATTTTGTTAATCCACTCATGAATTTATGGGCACTTGAATTGATTCCACATCTTTGCAATTATGAATTGTGCTGCAATAAACATTCAAGTGCAGGTGTCTTTTTGATAAAATGAGTTCTTTTCCTTTGGGTAGATACCCATAGTGGGATTGCTGGATTGAATAGTAGGTCTACTTTTAGTTCTTTGAGGAATCTCAATACTGATTTCCATAGAGGTTGTACTAATTTGCAGTCCCACCAACAGTGTATAAGTGTTCCTTTCTCTCTGCATCCATGCCAGCATCTATTGTTGTTGGACTTTATAATAAAAGCCATTCTAACTGGGGTAAGGTAATATCTCATTGTGGTTTAAATTTGCATTTCCCTGATGATTAGTGACATTGAGCATTTTTTCATATATTTGTTGGCCATTTGTCTATCTTCTTTTGAAAAGCTTCTGCTCACGTCTTTTGCCCACTTTTTAATGGAGTTGTTTGTTTTATTCTGGCTGATTTTCTTGAGTTCTTTGTAGATTCTGGTTATTAGCTCTTTATCAGATGTATAGCTTGTGAATATTTTGTCCCATTCTGTAGATTGTCTATTTGCTCTGTTGATTATTTCCTTAGCTGTGCAGAAGCTTTTTAATTTGATCAAGCCCCATTTATTTATATTTGTTGTTGCTGTAATTGCCATTGGGGTCTTAGTCAAGTCATAAATTCTTTGACTAGGTCGATATCTAGAAGAGTTTTTCCTAAATTTTATTTGAGAATTTTTATGGTTTCATGCCTTACATTTAAGTATTTTAATCATCTTGAATTAATTTTTGTGAGTGGTGAGAGATAGGGGTCCAATTTTGTTCTTCTGTATGTGGCTATCCAATCTTCCCATCACCATTTATTGAATAGGGCTTTTCCCCCCGTTGTATAGAGTTGTCTGCTTTGTCAAAGATCACTTGGCTGAATGTGGATGATTTTATATCTGGGTTCTCTCTTGTGTTCTATTGGTCTATGCCTCTATTTTTGTGCCAGTACCATGCCGTTTTGGTTACTATAGCTTTGTAGTACAGTTTGAAGTCTGGTAATGTGATGCCTCCAGATTTGTTCTTTTTGCTTAAGATTGCTTTGGCTATATAGGCTCTTTTCTGGTTCCAAACAAAGCATAGAATTCTTTTTTCTAGATCTGTGAAATATGACATTGGTATTTTGATGGGGATTGCATTGAATCTATAAATCACTTTGGGTAGTGTGGACATTTTTAACAATGTTGATTCTACTGATCCATGAGCAGGATGTTTTTCCATTTGTTTGTGTCATCTGTGATTTCTTTACTCAGTGTTTCATAGTTCTCTTTTTAGAGATCTTTCACCTCCTTGGTTGAGTATATTCCTAGGAATTTTATTTTCTTTGTAGCTGTTGTGAATGGTATTGAGTCTTTGATTTGACTCTCAGCTTGACTGTTATTGGTGTATAGAAATGCTACTGATTTCTGTATATTGATTATGTAACCTGAGACTTTGATGAATTTATTTATCAATTCCAGGAGTCTCTTGGTGGAGTCTTTGAGGTTTTCTAGATATAAGATCATATCATCAGCAAAAAACAATAGTTTGACCTCCTCTGTCTTGATTTGATATACTTTATTTTTTTCTCTTGCCTGATTGCTCTGGCTAGGACTTCCAGTACTGTTAAATAGAAGTGGTGACAGTGGACACCCTTGTCTTGTTCCAGTTTTGGTGGGAATGCTTTCAGCTTTTCCTCCTTTCAGTATGATGTTGGCTGTGGGTTTGTCATATATGGCTTGTATAATTTTGAGATATGTTCTTTCTATGCCTTATTTGTTGAGGGTTTTTATCATGAAAGAGTCCTGGATTTTGTCAAATGTTTTTTCTGCAGCTATTGAAAGGGATATATGGTCTTTGTTTTTGCTTCTCTTTATGTGGTGAATCACATTTATTGATTTATGCATATTGAACCATCCTTGCATCCCTGGGATGAATCTTGCTTGGTCATGGTGGATTATTTTTTTGGTGTGCAGCTGAATTCTGTTTGCTAGTATTTTATTGAGGGTTTTTGCATATATATTCATAAGGGATATTTGTCTGCAGTTTTCTTTTTTTATTGTGTCCTTTCCTGGCTTTGTTATCAAGGTGACAGTGGCTTCATAGAATGAGTTGGGGATGATTCCCTCCTTCTCTATGTTATGGAATAATTTCTGCAGTATGGGTACCAGCTCTCCTTTGTAGGTCTGGTAGAATTCAGTTGTGAATCCATCTGGTCTGGGGCTTTTTTGTTGGAAGATTTTTTTTATTACTGCTTCGATCTTGCTGCTCATTATTGGTCTGTTCAGATTTCTATTTCTTCCTGATTGAGTCTTGGGAGATTGTGTGTTTCTAGGAATTTGTCCATTTCCTCAACATTTTCTAGTTTATGTGCATAGGGATTTTCATGTTATTTACAGATGATATTTTGTAGTTCTGTGGTATCAGTTTTAATATCTCCTTTTTCATTTCTGATTGAGCTTATTTGGGTCCTTTCTCTTCTTTTCTTAGTCTATCAATTTTGTTCATCTTTTCAAAGAACCAACTTTTTGTTTTGTTGATCCTTTGTATTTGTTTGTTTGTTTGTTTCCATGTCATTTAGTTTTGCTCTGACCTTATTTATTTCTTTTCTCCTGCTGGTTTTGGGTTTGGTTTGCTCTTCCTTTTCCAAGTCCTTGAGATGTGTCATTATTGTTAATTTGTGTCTTTTTGATGTAGGCATTTATGGATAGCTGGTGTCACCTTTGTCTTTCAGTTTGAGGAATCTTTTGATTTCCCTCTTAATTTCATTATTGACCCAATAATCATTCCACAACTGGATGTTTAATTTCCATGACTTTGTGTAGACTTGAGTGTTTCTCTTGGAATTGATTTATATTTTTTTTCCCACTGTGGTCTGAGAAGATATATGGTATGATTTGTATATTAATGAATTTGTTGAAATATGTTTTGTGGCCTAAGATATGATGGACCTTGGAGAATGTTTGATGTGCTGATGAGAAGAATGTATATTCAGTAGTTTTGGGGTAAAATGTTCTGTAAATGCCTGTTAGGCCCATTTGTTCTAGAGTCCCATTTAACTCCAATATTTCTTTATTTATTTTCTGCTTGGATGATCTGTTCAGCACTGTAAGTGGGGTGTTGAATTCTCTGGCATTTACAATGCTGTAATTTATCTCTGTTTAAATCTCACAGAGTTTGCTTTATGAATCTGGGTGCTCCTTTGTTAGGTGCATAAACATTTATGATTATTATGTCATCTTGTTGAATTGCTCCCTTTACCATTATATAATGACCATCTTTGTTTTTCTTTACCATTGTCAATTTAAAGTCAATTTTATCTGATATGAAAATGGTTACACCTGGTTCCTTTTGGTTTCCATTTGCTTGCAATATTTTTTTCCATCCCTTCTCCTTGAGTCTGTTTGAGTCTTTATGGGTTAGATGTGTTTCCTGGAGACAGCAGATCTTTGCATTGTATTTTTTCATCCATTCAGCCCACCTATGTCTCTTGAGTGGGGTATTCAGATCATTCACGTTGATTGATAGGATTGATATTTGGGATGCTGTTCTGTTCATCATGTTGGGTAGTACCTTATTGCTTTGTTTTCCCTCTTGTTTTATATGAGCTCTGAGCTTTAGCTTTTGGGTGGTTTTACACTTGTGTCTATTGCGCCGATCTGTGTATAATGCAGTTCTGAGTATTTCCTGCAGGGCCAGTTTGGTCTTGACAAATTCCCTCAGTGTCTGCTTGTCTGAAAAAGTTTTTATTTCTCCTTCATATATGAAACTTACTTTTTCAGGATACAAAATTCTATGCTGGTATTTGTTCTGTTTAAGCAGACTGAAGATGGGGCCCCAATCCCTTCTGGTATAAGGTCTCCATTGAGAAGTCTGCAGTTTGCCTGCTGGGTTTTCCTTCTAAGTTACTTGATGTTTTTGCCTCATGACTCACAGGAGAGCCTCCTTCATGTTGACTTTGGCCAGTCTGATGACTGTATGTCTTGGTTATTGCCTCTTTGCAGTGAATCTCCCAGGTGTTCATTGACCTTCTTGTACCTGGATGTCTGTATCTCTAGGGAGACCAGGGAAATTTTCCTCAATTATTCCCTCAAATAGGTTTTCCAGCCCTTGTGCATTTTTTTCTTTACCCTCAGGGATGCCTATGACTCTTATATTTGGCCATTTTACATAATCCCATATTTCTTGTGGCCTTTCTTTGTTCCTCTTGATTCTTTGTTCTTTATTTTTGACTAACTAAGTTAATTTGAAAGAGTTGTCTTCAAGCTCTGAAATTCTTTCTTCTGCCTGGTCTAGTCTGTTCTTAAAGCTTTCCACTATGTTTTGTATTTCCTTAAATGAAGTTTTCATTTCCAGAAGTTCTATTTGGTTTTTTTAAATAAGTCTATCTCTTTAGTAAATTTTTCATTCATTTCCTGGATTGATTTTCTGGTTTCTTTCAGTTGGTTTTCCATTTTCTCTTGGAGTTCATTGAGCTTCCTTACAATCCATATTTGGAATTCTTTATCTGTCATTTCAGTAGTTTCATTTTGGTTGGAATCTATTTCTAGAGAGCTGGTGTGCCCCTTTGGGCATGTCTTTTCTCTATGATTTTTTATACTTCTGGAGTTCTTGTGCTGATTCCTTCTCATCTGGAGCAGCTATTGCTTCTTATTTTTGGGTTTTCTTGTGTTGTGGTGGGACTTTCCCGCCCTCACTCTCAAGGGTGTGTGTGTAGCATATGTTGAATAAGAAACTTTGGCTTTACTTGTGGGTGCTTTGATGTTGGTCTAGGTTTTGAATTGATGCCTTGGTTATAGATATCCCTAGCGTGGTGGTTTTCTCAGTTGCTGGTTGTTTGTAAGCTGTAGCAGTGGTGAGCTATGTGTGCGGGCAGATTCCCTGTCTCTTGTTGATGGGGAAGGACAGGTCTTTGAAGTCCTTTCTCTTTCCCCAGCCCTGTGGTCTTCTTAACAGTGTGAATTATATTGGCATGCCCAGTTTAATCTCTGAGACAGTAGTTGATGCTTCTGGGCAAGAATTAATGACACCTTATATGATTGAGTCAGTAAATGTTGTAAAGGGCTGTACAAATGGACCTCCCTGCCAGTAGGAGGTGCTTGCTGGAAAGAACAGCTGCAGTGTTGTTTTTGAGACCTGTGACCAGCTCTAGCCCTTCAGGAGAAGCACTTGAATGCCCCAGGCAGTAGGCAGGGCCCTGGAACTTCGGGTGAATCCTTATTCTCTACCGCAGCAGAGGTGGGTGGGGGAGTGAAGCTGGGTGGGGCTGGGTTGGGTGAGCCTGCCCTCATGCTCCACAAAAGCAGGTAAGGTAGCTGTTTTGGCAGGGGTTGAAGGTCCCTCCCAGGCTTCTGGGAATAGCCACCAGGGAGGGGCTGAAGTGGCCCCACTAAGCCAGAAAGTCTGCTTGTGGGGGTAGGGCCATCTGAGATTCACAATCTGGCTGTCAGGGATAGGTTTTGCTCTTCTCCCCCTCCCCTGCTCTGTGGTCTCCCTTTGGCATCTGCCAACAGGCAGGAGCCTAAACTAGCCAAGCTCCTCAGCAATGGTACTGCAGGCTGGGAGCTTCTCTGCCCAGAATCCCAGCCTAGGCCAAGAGTGGGGCCTTTCTGTGGGGGGAGGGGTGCTCCACAAGTGTGCTGCAGCTCAGATGCACACTGCACTCTCCTCTCAGTTCTGCCTCGGTGGGCTCCTTTGCCTCCTGATGTTAGTTCACAAATCTTCCCTCTGTGCCCCTGAGCAGCATGGTCGAGTGCTGAAGGTACAGGATCTGGCCTGCAGGCCTGTCCTCAGGTCCCCAGAGATCAATCCCTGACCATGCCAGGGAGAAGTGTGCTGGTCCCAAGTTGCCTATGGGATGCTTAAGCAGCTTCAATGTCCCTGCACTTTGGGGTGTGCCCTGCTCTGATGCAGCAGCCAGGCAATAGCACTGGGGATGGCCAGTGAGCAGGGAGCTTACAGTCTGAGTACCCTTTAGTCTGCTGTAGTTCTTTAACAGGAAAGTTTTTCCCCCCTTTTCACCTAAAATTTTTCCATCTTTCTGAGAAAATCTGGCAGTGGCTGAGAGGAAGCAGCCACTCCTAAGAGCCCCAATTTAATCACCTCTCTTGGCAGCCATGGATGGGGGAGGGGCAGGGAAGGAAAAGAGTCTGAATGGAGGACAGCTAGCACTCTGGTTGTCTCTGTCTCTCTCTCTCTCTGGAACTCAGCCCACCTGGAATGTCCAGGCTCTGGGGTCACACAGATCCCCTTGGACCCACTGGCCCCTGTGGTTCCCACAGTCTGGCCTGGAGTTTGGGAATGTTTGTGTGGGCATGAGTGAGACCATAACTGAGGGGCTGAAGCTCCCTGGGGAGGACAAAGGTGCACAGGGGGTAGAGAAGCAATATGGTGCCTGCTGTCTGGGCTTGGGTCTGTGGGGCAGGAGGCACCCTGGGGGAGGCTGGGAGCCTGGTGTCCTATCTGCAAGGAGCTCCCAGCTCACTGGCAGCAGCAATCTCTGGCCTTGTGTGGGCAGAAGGGCTCTCCAGTAGCTCGGGCCTACTAACTCTCAGGGATGTGAGGGAGGGAGAAACTAACTGCTCCACCTACCCTTCTTGCTGGTCTCCAAACCTTTTGGGGACTGATCTCCACTGATACCTTTCTCCTTCCAGTTCTGCTCCGCAACCTCTTCCCGTGGAGTCTCCTGAAGGTTCTGGCACCCTTCCTTCAGACCTTTATCCCATCTATGTTTGTCTGTCTGTTTTTTCTCTTTCATCTAGAACTCCTCCTTCTTACTGAGATGCTATGGCTGGTGGTGTCTTTGGTCCACCCTCTTGGAGCTCCTGACAATGAGACCTTAGGCAGAGTCTCTCCATAATTAACTTTTTCAATAAACACTTCGGGCACAGAAACAGATGGCACTCAAGTGGAGTTATAAGAAGGAAATTGGATATAGGAACCTGAACCTGAGGATAAATATTTGGCAATATCAGTGTGTAATATACATTGGCCAGGCTTACTGGAAGAAAATTTTATCAGGGCCAAAGACACAGCAAAAAATATATAATATTAAGATATTAATAACTAGGCTAAGTAACTGTGGTGCAGCAATATATCTCTTGTATAGTAATCTCACATACACTCACTTTTGGCTAAAACAACATAAAAGTTCTGGATTCTTAGGACTGGTATATTTCCTAGTCCATGCAGGCTGCTAAAACCACTGAACTTTGAGTTACATCTCTGTAGGGAATAAGGGGAACATGAGGGAGACATACACACTTGCATGTTTGATTTTTTTTGTGTTATTTGCTCTGTTTGCTTGTTCTATGCTAACTCGAAGTAAAGTTAACTTAAACTAAGTCCAGGTGTTAACCTCACCAATCATCAAACCTGGTCCACCATCCATAGGCTGGCTAATTTACAGGATGTATAAACTTTTTTAAAACAATTAAGTGGTTTTTAGTATACAGTAAGTCCTCACTTAACCTCAACAATAGGTTCTTGCAAACTACAACTTTAAGTGAAACAATGTGTAACAAAACCAATTTTACCGTAGGCTAATTAATATACACAAGAGTTTAATTTTCTATGACGTGTTTCTGGTCACAAAATCATCACTGAACTTCTAAATAAAGACCCAAAATACTTTTAATATTAAACTCTGAAATTAATGTGAGCTATACACACATTTAAGAAAGATTAATAAAAATAAGTAAGATAACTATTAATATTTACCCAATTTTTGGTGAGTCAGTGAGTCACAGCGGTCATAGTGGTGGTGGGTTAGGTCAAGGAATAAATGTTTGCAAAGTGAGAATTGTAAAGTGCTCCTCCTGCCGCACCATGCAGTGCAAACACAAACAAGAGCAAATATGGCATGCTCTCTGAATGCTTTCATATCACATTGTTTACTATTGTGCACTTGTATGATTATGGTATACTTTACAAATTTTTATTGGACAATAATTTGTATGTATTCATTCATTCATTTTCCAACTGCCTTATTCCAGTTCAGGGTCACAGGTGGCCAGAGCCTATCCCAGCAGCTTGGGCACAAGGCAGGAACCAACCCTGGACAGGACGCCATTCCATCACAGGGCACGCTCACACACACCCCCACACACCCACAGTCACTCATAGTGAGACCATGTAGACATGCCAATTCACCTAATGGGAAAATTTGGGCGATGTAAAAGGAAACCGGAGTACCCAGAGAAAACCCACACAGACGTGGGGAGAATGTGCAGACTCCATGGGAAACATATGACCCCAGCGGGAAACAATTTTTTTTCTCATAAAATGAAACAAATGAAAATAAATAAAATGTTTCTCGAAGACCTGCTGTATTCACAAAGTTATACAACCACTCCCACTAATGTTTTAGAACATTTCACCACTCCAAAACAAGCCCCATTTCCGTTAGCAGTCACTCTCTCTCCCCTTCTACTTTTATCCCCTGGCAGCAACTAATCTACTTTCTGTCCCTATGGATTTGTCTATTCTGGATATTTTACATAAATGGAATTAAACAACATGTAGCCTCTTGTGTCCAGCTTCTTTCACTGAGCGATATTTTTAAGGTTCATTCATGTTGTAGTACATATCAGTACTTTAACTTTTTGTGTGTATCTGAATAATATTTCATTGTAAGGATAAAGTACATTTTATTTATCCATTCATCATGTCAACTGAAGAATGACAAGGTTCATAAATTTGGAAAGGAGAGCTTTATTTACCATAAAGGGTTGCAGCCTGCGGGTGGCTGTTCTGACAGGCTGGCTAGTGTCAGGCTTAGGGAGGGGTAAAAGGAACAGGAATTTATGCTGAGTGAGGTGGTTAAGTATACATATTTAATAAGCTATAGGAGGAGTCATGAATATTTATGAAAGGAGAAACATGCACATGTGCAATTGAGTTTCATGCCTCTTTATGGGTCACATGTTCAGAAAATGGTGGCCAAATGTGGAGTTTTTGGCCCTCTGATGGTAAAAGGTAAAGCAGAGCACACAAAAGCCCTCTGCATGCAGCCTCTGGAGACTAGTCAGAACTACTCTGGTCATGGTCAATAGTCTCTTACTCTATGGACCTGATATAGATTTTCTTCCAGTAAGCCTGGCTAATGTATATTACACCCTGATATTGCCAAATATTTATCCTCAGGTTCAGGTTCATATATCCAATTTCCTTCTCATAACTCCACTTGAGTGGCATCTGTTTCTGTGCCTGAATTATTTATTTAAAAAGTGAATTATAAGAAATTAAATTTTTTCAAAAGAGGGTTTTCTTCAAAAATATGGAAGTTGGACAGGAAAAGAAAAAAATGGTAAACACAGAAGCCCTCTACATGTAGCCTCTGTAGACTAGTCAGAACTACTTTGTGGTCATGGCCGATGATCTCTTACCAGGAAAGAATGTTGGTCATTTGTTGTATTGAGACCCCAAAAGGGAGGGGCAGCATTAGGCAATTGGTTGAAATCAGCAATGGAGCAAGTTTTTCCAAAGGCTGGTTTCTGTTTAACCCTTAGGGAAGGAAGCCTAATCGCTGTTAGCAGGGAGAGAGTATAACGAGGCATGTCTGACTTCCTGTCCCCTCATGGCCAGGAACTCAGTTTTTAAGATTTCTCCGGGGTCCCCTTGGCCAAGAGGGGGTCTGTTCTGTCAGTTGAGGGGGTTAAGTCAGCTGGGAGGGGCTTCAGTCAGTTAGGGGGGACTTAGGATTTTATTTTTATTTCTTAATCAGTTGATGGACTTTTGGGTTGTTACCACTTTTTGACCATTATGAATAATGCTGTTATAGACATCTGAGTACAAGTTATTGTGTGAACGTATGCTTTAAATTTTCTTGGGAATTCCTAAAAGTAGAATTGCTAGGTCATATGGTAACTCTATACTTAATTTTTTTAGGAACTGCCAAACTGTTTTCCACAGCAGCTGCACTTATTTTACATTCCCACCAGTGAGGAACGGGGGTTCCAGTTTCTCTACGTCCTTACCAATACTTGTTATTGTCTGTCTTTTTATTATAGCCATCCTGGTGGGTGTGAAGAGGTATCTGATTTTAGTTTTCATTTGCATTTCCCATATGATTATTGACAGGCATCTTTTTGCATGATTGTTTGTCATTTGAATATCTTCTTTGGATATGTCTATTTAGATCCTTTGCCCATTTTTAATTGGGTTATTTGTCTTTTTATTATGGCATTTTAAGTATTGTATATTGTAAATACAAATCCCTTTATCAGATATATGTTTTGCAAATATTTTATCCTATTCTATGGGTTTTATCTTTTTACTCTCTTGATAGTATCCTTTGAAACACAAAATTTTTAATTTTGATGAAGTCAAATTTATCTGACTTCTGACATGGGATCACTTGAGCTCCCTTTCCAATCTGGGTGCCTTTTACTTCATTTTCTGGCCTAATTTTGTTGTTTGTGCCTTTGGGGTCATATCTAAGAAAGCTCTGCCTAACCTACGGTAATAAAAATTTACTCCTATCTTTTCTTCTGAGAGTTTTATCATTTTAGATCTCACATTAAGGCCTTTGGTCAAATGTGAGTTAATTTGTGTATATGGTGTGAGGTTGGGGTCCAAATTTTTTATTTTGCATATGGATATCCAGCACCATTTATTGAAAGACTATTATTTTCCCATTGAATAGTCTTGGCACCCTTGTTGAGAATCAGTTGACCAGAGACACATGAATTTATTTTTGGATTCTCAATTCTATTCCATCAATCTATATGTATTTCCATGTGTTAGTAACACACCATCTTGACTACTGTAGCCTTGTAGTAAGTTTTAAAATCAACTACTAAGCCCTCCAATTTGCTATTCTTTTTAAAGATTGTGTTGATTATTATGGGTCCCATGAATTTTTACAAGAATTTTAGGGTCTGCCTTTCCATTTTTACAAAAAATGGGGGAGGGGGAGAAGTTGGAATTTTGATAGGGATTGCATTGAATCTGCAGATCATTTTAGGGGGCATTACTATTTATCATGTTAAGTCTTCCAATGTATGAACATGGGATACCTTTACCTTTATTTATGCCTTCTTTAATTTCTTGCAACAATGTTTTATAGTTTTCAGTATACAAGTCTTTCACCATTTGCTAAATTTATCCCTAAGAATTTTATTCTTTTTGATGCTATTATAATGAAATGGTCTTCTTAATTAAATTTCCATATTGTTCCTTGCTACTGTATAGAAGTATTACTGATTTTTTAATATCAATCTTTATCCTACAACCCTATTATACATGTTTATTAGTACTAATAGATATTTGTGGAATCCTTAGGATTTTCTAAATACAAGATCATGTCATTTGAAAATATAGATGAGTTTACTTCTCCCTTTCCAATCTGGGTGCCTTTTACTTCATTTTCTGGCCTAATTGCCCTGCCTAGAACTTTCAGTAGAATGTTGAATGCAGAAGTGGTAAGAGAGGACGTCCTTGTCTTGCTCCTGATATTAGGAGAAAGGGTTTTGGTCTTTAACCATTAATTAGTCTGATGATAGTTGCGTGGTTTTTGTAGGATGTAATTACTCAGGAGAGGAGTTTCCCTTCTATTTTATTGATTGTTTTTAATCACAAAAGGCTTTTGGATTTTTTCAAATGCTTTACTTGTGTCTCTTGAGATGATCATGTAGTTTCTATCCTTTATTCTATTAATATAGTATAGTATATTTGATTGATTTTTGTATGTTAATTCAATTTTGCATTGCTAGGATTAGTCCCACATGGTCATAGGGTATAGTTCTCCTCACACGCTGCTGGATTTGATTTGCTAGTATATTTTGAGAATTTTGTGTCTATATCCATAAGAGATATTGGTCTGTAGTTTTCTTTTCTTGTAATGTGTTTGATGTGGGTATAACTATCACACTGGTCTCATAAAATGAGTAAGGAAGTGTTCCCTCCTCTTCTGTGCTTTGGGAAAGTTTGTAAAAGAAAAACTGGTGTCAATTTTTCTTTAAGTGTTTGGTAGAAGTCACCAGGAAGACATCTAGTCCTGGGCTTCCTTTATGGGAAGTTTCTTCTTTTTAACTACTAATTCAATGCCTTCACGATAGGTCTATAGGTCTATTCAGATTGTCTGTTTGTTTTGAGTGAGTTTATTTGTGCGCTTCTAGCAATTTGTCTATTTTACCTATGTTATCTAATTTGTTGGTATACACTTTTTAAAAACAGTATATATTGTATGCCTCCATTTATGTAAAATTCTAGAAAATGTAAACTAATATATAGTAAAAAAGAAGGCCAGTTGTTGCCTGGGATGGAGGTGTGGGGAGAAACAGCAGGATGGGATTACCATGGAGCTGGAGTAAATTTAGGTGATGGATGTGTTCATTATCTTGATTGTGGTGATGGTTCACAGCTATATATATATGTATGTCAAAACTTAACAAATTGTATACTTTAACTCTATGCAAATTATTGATTGTTAATTTATCTTAATAAAGTTGTATTTTTTAAAAAGATGGGATGGCTGGGTGTAATGGCTCACACCTGTAATCCCAGCACTTTGGGAGGCCAAAGTAGGAGGATCGCTTGAGCCTAGGAGTTTGAAGTTGCAGTGAGCTGTGATCACACCACTGCACTCCAGGCTGGACAACAGAGTGAGACCCTGTCTCAAAAAAATTTTTTTTCGATAAAAACAAAATAAAGGGTAGAATGATAACCAGATGGGTTATATGTTAGAATAGGGATTTTCTGTTTGACTGTCAAATCAAACATGCTTAAAGTGAAAGAGTCAATAGAAAAGAAAAGATCTGAAATATGAGAAAGATGGGAGAATTAATGGAGTAAGGTTGCTAAGTAGCAAAAGGGGATAGAGTACAGATGGACTGATAAGGCTGGGGCCACATGAAGCATGGACAAATATACAGATTTGACTTGAAAGGGCTGCAGTGGCAGGATGCCTCTGGGAGGATCTGATTTCATTTAGGGGAAGAGATAGAGATTTAAAGTGAAGAATTAAGGGAATGGGGGGAGTTTATTTTTATTGTAGGGCAATAGGTTATAAAGAGCACAAAGAAATAGTTCAGGAAGAAAGGCAGAGGACAAAAGTGGAGGCACAAAGCAGTGTGAGAAAAAGTTCTTAAGAGGACTATCTACCTTCTTGGCAGGCGACAAAGGGGACAGTGATGAGTGTGTGCTGGCAGCACCTATTCTCCAGGCTTGGGGTAGCACTCTGATGTGGAGGGTCTCCGTGAAGCCACGGGCTCAAGTCCCTGACATCTGCCAAAAGCCATTCTACTTTCTGTTAGTGACTGGAACTTCAATGAAAGTTGCCTTATTTCTCCTGCAATGCCCAGACCTTGGTGGCAGGGGGCAAAATAGAAAAGCTTTCAGCTGCATATTGTGCTAATGTAAATTAAGGCCTGTCCCTGAGTTCCTGGGGCTAGAAGCAGGGAAAGGACTAAATTAAAAATATACTCAGAACATTGAAGAGGATATTCTGGATCAAATATACGTGTATGTAGATGACTTATAAAAATCATCTAAGCCTATGGTTTTATAAATGACTCTGACCCTGAACATAGCTAGACACAGTCTCCCACTCAGCCTCTGTGACTACCAATCTTGACAGAATCTATGCCCTTGTATGACTTAATGCCAAAACAAACTAAATTTTTGGACATCAAACAATACTCTCTCTGTATTCTGGGCAATTTCACTAATTAATAGTCTCTGATTCTCATTTTCCTTACCTGCAAATGGAAATAACAACAATTACTGTTGTCTGATTCACCTGTGTATTCCAGGGGAATAATAGGTGCTTGTGAATAGTAAGTCTGATAGAGAGCTGTAAAGAAAAGCTATAAGGGAGTGATCTTGTAATAGAACAACCTGGCAGCCAAATCGTAGCATGTTTCTATACAGGAAACTCCAAGTGAAATATCCACTTGAGAGCACAAGACCCTAGGACTACCAGAGTAAAGCACTGAAGGACTGAGGATTTATGAGAAGACTTATTTCCTGGGTTGGGTAAATGAATTGAGACAGACCCATGGAAGAACATACTCTCAAGTTCCAGAGAGCTTGGCGTTGTGAAATAGGTCATGGTTCTGAAAACAGTAGCTGATCCTCTAAGGCTTGAGAATGGGTGTAAGGGAAGGTGAGAGATGACAGAAGAGAGAGTTAAGAAAAGAATCTGAGAATAGTGGAAAGAACCCATGTCTAGACAGGGAAAGGGTCACTGTAGGAAGAACTGACAGCAAGATCAGGGCCTAGACTCTGGGTGTGAGGTTCGTTGTAGTTAGGGACAAAGACAAGGTCAGGGAAAAGAAAACAAACTAGGAATCCAATTAACATAGTGTCCTGTCTCCTGAGGCTCCGTTTTTTTTTTTCCCTTTATTTTTTTCCTTTTATTTCAGAATATTATGGGGGTACAATACTTTGGTTATATATATTGCCTATGCGCTGCCCAAGTCAGAGCTACAATCGTGGTCATCCCCCAGACAGTGATCCCCGCATCCATTCAGTGAGAGTTTTCCCCGTCCCCTCCACCCGCCTCCCGCCTGCCCGCCCCCTGATGAATATTATTGCCCTGTGTGATGTAAGTGTTCATCAGTTAGTACCAGTTTGATGGTGAGTACCAGTGGTGCTTGTTTTTCCATTCCTGTGACACTTCGTTTTGAAGAATGGGTTCTAGCTCCAACCAGGATAATACCAGATGTGTTAATTCACCATTGTTTTTTATTGCTGAGTAATACTCCATGGTATACATATACCACATTTTATTAATCCACTCGCATATTGATGGGCACCTGGGTTGTTTCCACATCTTTGTGATTGTGAATTGTGCTGATATAAACATTTGAGTGCAGGTGTCTTTATTGTAGAATGTCTTTTTTTCCTTTGGGTAAATACCCAGTAGTGGGATTGCTGGATCAAATGGTAGTTCTACTTTTAGTTCTTTGAGGTATCTCCATATTACTTTCCATAGAGGTTGTACTAATTTTCAGTCCCACCAGCAGTGTATGAGTGTTCCTATCTGTCCACATCCCTGCCAACATTTGTTGTGTTGGGACTTTTTGATATGAGCCAATCTCACTGCAGTTAAGTGATATCTCATTGTGGTTTTGATTTGCATTTCCCTGATGATTAGAGAAGTTGAGCAACTTTTTATATGTTTGTTGGCCATTATTCTGTCTTCTTTTGAAAAGTTTCTGTTCTGTCACACCTTTCACCTCTCACAAAAATCAACTCACAATGGATAACAGACTTAAACCTAAGACGTGAAACCATAAGAATTCTAGAAGAAAACTTTGGAAAAACTCTTATAGACATTGGCCTAGGCAAAGAATTTATGAAGAAGACCCCCAAAGCAATCACAGCAGCAACAAAAATAAATAAATGGGACCTGATCAAATTAAAAAGCTCCTGCACAGCCAAGGAAACTATCACTGCAGTGAACAGACAACCTACAGAATGGGAGAAAATATTTGCATGCTACACATCTGATAAAGGTCTGATAACCAGAATCTATACAGAACTTAGGAAAATCAACAAGAAAGTATCAAACAACCCCATTAAAAAGTGGGCAAAGGACATGAACCGATGCTCCTTTGATCTGTAGAGGGAAAGAGGAACACTTTCCTTTTTGTCAGGATGCATCTTCATATTTTCTTCCTGATCAACATTTTGTTTTGTGTTGTTTATCATAATCTCAGGACTGGGTCAAAACACAGTGACTAGTATTAAATATAATTTTTTTAAAAAAAGAATCAATCAATGTTCCAACTTCTGATTTTAAAACTAAGTTTTAAATTGGGTCATAAAAACAGTACCGAGCAGAACCATGATTAGAATGCAAGTCCCCTGATGTCAGTATCAGGGATAACTTCACTCATACACATTGACTCTTGGAACAGGTATAGCTGTTACGGGCCTACGGGTGCTAACCCATCCCAGCAGGGTAGGTCTCATTACAGTGGGTTCCATGTTTCAAGCTTTACTATCTTTGCTTCTGGGGACAAGCCATATAGAGTTGATGCATGTTGGTGGGCCGGGATGACTTGCTGACTCATTCTGAGGTTGAAATAGGATGGTAGAAGCAGGAAACCCCACCGCCCCTCAGGACACCTCAGGAATCTCAGTCTTTAGCCCAGCAATACACTTCTACTTGCCTTGCTTCCCAAACTAGAAGCCAGAAATCCTCTCTTTAATCCTTCCATCCCAACCCTACACCACATCCAAGAATGAGTAAATCATCAATTATACCTCTTAAATATCTCAGATAAACTCTAGTTTTTCCAGTCCTGCTGCCCCTGCTCTAGTCCAGGCCACCATCATATCTCTCCTGGAATACTGATAAAAAAGCCTCTTTACACTTTGCAGTTAACCTGTCTATAACCTTCTTTCTTCTAATACATTTTTTGCCAGGCAACCAGATAGTTTTTCTAATGTCATTTCCCCCAATTAGCCCATTCTTGCAGCCCTCTTCTGATAAAGATTTGACTGCCTAGTATGATGTACAAGAACATCCTGCTTTGATCCTACCCTGCTTGTTTGATGTTATCCCCTCCAATCCTCCCTTGAAGGAATATATTCCCCTAAAAGCCCCTGTCCTCACTGACCTCAGCAGAGTAACTTGACAAGTTACGTTTCTCTCTGGAAAGGAAGACATTAGAGTGATAAAGAGTTGCATAGCCCCATCACTCCATCCAGTGTGAGATTTGCTGATGTAACTGAAACCAGGCTTAACTGAATACTTTTCTCCTAAGACTGGGAACAAGGCAAGGACGTCTACTCTCTCCACTCCAGGAGGTACTAGACAGTGAAATATGGCAAGAAAAGGTAATAAAGGCAAACAGATTAAGAACAAAGTAAAAATATTATTATTCACAGACAGCATGGCTGTGTACAAATTTCTGAGAAAATTTCAAAAATCAACCAGAACTAATGAGTGAATTAGGAAGTTTGTAGGATAAAAAGTCAATATACAAATATACATAATATTTCTATAATATTTCTATACACTAGCAATAAACAATTTGAAAATTAAAATTTTAAATGAATTTGTAATAGCATCGTAGAACAAAATAGTTAAGAATTTAACAAAATACGTAAAGGACATATACTCCAAAAATATAAAATATTGTTGACAGAATTTTTAATAGACTTAAATAGTGGAAAAACATACCGCTGTCATGAGTTGGAAGAATCAATATTGTCAGGAGGTCAATTCTCCCCAAATTGATCAATAGATTCAATGCAATTCCAGTAAAAAATTCAAGCAGGTGCTATTTTGTAATTCTAAATGGATTCTAAAATTTATATGGAAATGCAAAAGACCTAGAATATTCAAAGCTATCTAAGAACAAAGTTGCACTTGATCTTAGCCAAAAGGCCAAGAAGTGATAAGGAGAACAAAGTTGAAGGACGTATACGAGCTGCTTTCAATCCATAAAAGACTAATGAACGTGGTTTGGTATTACAGTGAGGCTAGATAAACAAACCAGTGGAAAAGATTACAGAGTCTCAAAATAGACACACATACACATACACACACACTCTACACAACCTTATAATTTCCTTGACAATTGCCAAAGCCCAGTCCCAAGGTCTGAGTGAGAGAGACACAAAGAGTAAAGAGGAAAATATTGTCTAGGGGAAACACTAGAGTTTTAGTTTTGATTATTGGCCAGAAGCATCAGTAAAGCCTGACAGGTAAGACTGTGAGCTTGTAAGGCTTAAAGAAATGCACCACGAAATGCAGGACCCTCAGAAGGGCATGGAGATATAAGATGGTTAAGGAATCAGAACTGAGGCCAAGACTTAAGGTCCAAAAAAATATGTCTTTCCTATCTTAACTCAAACATCCATTCAGAAAACATTTATTTATTGAGTGTCATTATATTCCAGGCACATTCTATTGCAGTTATGTCCAACAGAAATATAAAGTGTATACCAAAGATACAAGCAGAACTTGATGAAAATGGAAAACAGAATATTGAAGAAACCACAAGGTCAATAAAATTAATTGATCTCTTTAAAAAGATCAATAAAATTAATAAATCTCCAGCCAGACTGATGAAGAAAAAAGGAGAGAATACACAGATTATTAATATTAGAAATGAAAGGTGGGACATTATTAGTGAACTCACAGACTTTACAAAGAAACGTAAGGGAATACTACGAACAACTCTATACCCATAAATTTGACAACTTAGATGAAAGAGAAAAATTCCTTGCAAGACACAAACTACCAAAGCTCACTCAAAAAAAAAAAAAAACCCAGATAATGCAAATAGTCATATATACATTATATAAAATAAATCTATAGTTTAAAATCTTCCAATAAAGGAAAAAACTTAAGTTCCACATGGCTTCACTGGTGAATCCTATCAAGCATTTAAGAAAAAAGTTATATCAGTTCTACATAATCTCTTCCATAATATAAAAGAGGAAAGAACACTTCATAACTTATTACTAGAATTATCCTGATATGAAACTCAGACGAAGATGTTACCAAAAAAAAAAAAAATGCAGACCAATATACCTCATGAACATAGATGCAAAAATTCTCAACAAAATGTTAGTGAATCTAATCTAACAACATGTAGAAAGAATAATACATCATAACCAAGGGGTGTTAATCCCAGGAATCCAAGGCTGGTTCAACATTAAAATTCAATCAATGTGTAATCCATCATTGAATTAAAGGATAAAAACTATATGATGGTCTCAAGAGATGTAGAAAAATACTCCACAAAATTAAACATCAATTGATGATTAAAAAAAAAACACCTCTCAGCACACTTGGAGTTAAAGGGAACTTCCTCAACCTAATAAAGGGCATTTACAAAAACCTACAAATAACATCATTCTTAATAGTGACAGACTGAATGCTTTCTCCCTAAGATCAGGAAAAGGGTAAGAATGTCCTTTCTCACAACTTCTGTTCAGTGTCATACTGGAAGTCCTAGAAAGCGAAATAAGACTAAAGAAAGAAAGGCGAGCCATTCAGAAAAGAAATGAAATAGTCTCTATTTACACATATGATTTTCTACATAAAAAATTCCCATATAATCTACAAAAAAGATCTTAGAACTAATAAGTGAGTATAGGAAAGTCACAGGATATAAGGATATACACAAATCTACTGTACTTCTATATATTAGCAATGAACAATTTTAATTCAAAATTTTAAAATAGCACTATAAACTATGAAATCTTTTGATATAAATGTGACAAAAGACATACAGGATCTCTATGCTGAAAACTACAAAACAGTGCTGAAAAAATAAAAGAAGGTCTAAATAAATGGGGAATTATACTGTGTTCGTAGATTGGAAGACTCGATATTGTTAGGATATTTTTCTCCTAAAGTTGATCGGTAAATTTAATAAAATCCTAATCAAAATCTCTGCAGGATTTTCATAGATATTAACAGGCTGATTCTAAAATTTTTATGAAAACCAAAGGGATTAAAATAGCCAACAATTTAAGAACAAAGTTGACACTACCTCATAGTAAGAGTTACTGTATAGGTAGAGTAATCAAGACAGTGTGGTATCGGCTAAAGCATAGATACATAGGTCAAAGGAACACACATTAGATATTCCAAAAACAGGCCCACATGAATATAGTCAACTGAATTTTGACAAAGTTACAAGGTAAGTCCATGAAGAAAGGGTAGTCTTTTCAACAAATGGTACTGGAAAAATTGGATGTCCACATAAAGCCAAACAAAACAAAAACAAAAACCTCAGACCATATACAAAAGTTAACACAAAATAGATCATAAACCTGAATGTAAAACTATAACACATCTAAAACAAGGCACAAGAGAAAAATCTTCATGACCTTAGGTTAGCAAAAGAGTTTTTAGCTATGACCCCAAAATCACAGTCTATATATTTTTTAAATTGACAAATTGGACTTTATCACAATTTTAAGCTTTTTCTCTGCAAAAGACACTTTTAAGAGAATGAAAAGCAAGTAATAGATTTGGAGAGAATATTTGCAAAATGCATATCTCACAAAAGACTTATATCCAGATTACATAAAGAATTCTTAAAAATCCAAAAATAAAGAGAAATCAAGCAATCCAAGTTTTTTAAATGGGTGAAATATTTGAATATACACTTCACAAAGATGCATAGATGGTAGACAAGCACATGCAATGACACTCAACATGATCAGTCATTAGGAAAGAGCAAATGAAAATCATAATGAGATACTACCACACACCTATGGGAATGGCTGCTGTAAAGGAAAATAAAAATCTCTGGGCACCCCCCACACACACACAAACTCCTTGTGCAAAAGGGAAGGTCAAGCCTGGAGGCTGAGTCATGCAACAACCCCTTCCAAATGAATAGCTGCTTCTAACGTTATGCATCAGCCGGATCCCCACAGAAAGGTACAAGGCCCAGTGCATCTCCAGAGGACTTCCCCCACAGATCACTCATAAGGAAATTTTTCACTGGACTCCCATAAACAAGGACATGCAAATTGTAACTTTAGGTCTGCGGTCTAAGTCTAGCTCCGAAAACTAAGGTCTCTTCGATTCCACACTGATAATATTGATTCCAAGCTTATCTTCCCAGGCGCAGAACAGAGACAAGATGAGATCAATCACTCCTCCACCTACCCAGAGACACTTGCATAATTGATTCTTCCTTTATTTCCTTTGTCTTTTCAAATACTCACTTTATCTTATGTAAAATATAGATTTCCTGGGCACTAAGTCTCACAAAAATGTAGCCATTTTACCTTATGTCCCTTTTCATACATGCCTTCCCCCCCTTCAAGGAAATGTATAAATACTAAACCTCTTGAAAACCTCTTCAGAAAAAAGTCACAGATATGTCTGTGGCTTGCAATTTTCCCCAGGTGCACCCTAAAGCCTGCTTAATAAACCTTGATTGATTGAGATCCTTGCCTCACTAACTCAGTTTGGTTGTCACTACAATATTTATAAAAAATAAAAAGCTGACAATACCAAGTGTTAACAAGAATGAAGAGCAACTGATAATGTCATACATTTTGTCATGAAAATACTAAATGGTGCTTCAGTCACTTCAGAAAACCCTCTGGCTATTTTTGTAAAGTTAAACATTTTTTTACCAAATGATCCGGCACCTCCACTTCTATGTATTTATTCAAGAGAAATCAAAGCTTATGTTTTTATACCCATTAACCATCTCCACTTTATCCCCCCTTCCCACTACCCTTCCAAGTTTCTGGTAACCATCATTCTACTCTCGTCTCAAAATCCAAATTCCTGTCCATAAGCAGAAATACAGAGCTTTTAAAGGGAGGGCCCTCTGTTCTAGGCTATTGTCTTTAATGATTCTAATCGTGGGCTGTGGGCTGGTGCCGGGCCTGGGATGGAGCCACGGTTCAGCTGAGCTATCTTCTGTATCACAAAGAACAAAAGACATTCCCCTGCCCCTCCCAACCACCTGCCCGAGGAGGAGGCAGGGATTGCAGGCCTTAGTTCCCAAAAACAGTGGGGGAAGTTTTAAAGAGACAGAAAACATCTTTGCTGTTTTTTCCTCAAGCCATTCCCTCTGGTACGTAGTCCCCACTCTCGATTTTAGGCTTCCATATCTATGGGAGGAGGGGTGACTACTCTGTTACATTCAGGAATTTTGTCTTTATTCTAACAGCATTGGGAAACCATTGAAAGGTTTAAAGCAGAGTGTAAGATTTGGGAGTGACACACACAAATACACATTTGCAAAGGTGTCTTTGGCTTTAGAAGGGAGAAAGGCCTGGAGGAGGAAGGAAAGCCAGGTCAGTGAAGCGGCCATCCCTGAAGTCAGTTACCAAGCGCTCCATCTGGTGTGCTCCACACCATGCCCCCACCAGGGCAGAGCAGAGTAAGGAGACTGAGCCCCTCCAGCAGCTCAGTTTTTTCTTCTGCCCGTATTTCGCCCCGTCCAGTGCTGCTTCAGGGAGACCCATTCTCTGCTTTCTTCTGATTCCGTCAGGGCTGAAGCCTGAAAAATAAACTCTGGCTTTCTAAGCAGGGATCTGTATTTAGGGGGGGAACAATAACACACAACCTCCCCACCCCCAGTTTTAGCTTATGTAACTAAAAAATTCTAAACCAATTTTAAAAAGAAACATTCTCTTTTTCCCAGCAGAATAGCGAGGCTATCACTGGGTTTATTCACAGCCAGGCCCCCCCACCCCACCGTCACACTGTTAAGTCACCACAGTGTTTGCACTCCCCATTTAAGTGGCAAATGTCAAAGTTATCCCACCTGGCTCTAAAGATATTTTTACATGAGGAATGTTAGACCTGTGAGAGCAGTGGTTCATCCACCACAGTATCCACACAGCCAGAGCTAAAAAAAAAAAAAAGGCTAAGAGACTGACATTACCAAATCAGACATTCCTTCCCTTTTAAAGTTGGTTTTCCTGAGGCTAAATGCTAAACTTTACAGTTTTTACAATTAAATATAATCTTGATAGAGATAAATCAATTATAACAGATAATAACTTCTTGGCTTTTGATTCTCTGAATAATAAATTAGTTCTCTTTACCAAATCTGATAACCTTTTAGGCAAAATCTTCATTTGCATCACTCAATGCATTTGTCAAGAACATGACCGAGAATAGAGCTGAACAGTTAAGTTGCTGGAGAGCTGCCTCTAGTTGTCATGGTAGCACAAACCACCACAAGTTCATCAAACATACATTTCTACACATTTCCCCAAGAGATTTTGGAAAATATCTTTTTGAAACACCAATATGAAAAACTCTGACTGCTGCACCTATCACATAATTGCTGTCTAAAAACTACTTAATTGATTGTTTGATCAACAGATTTTCTTTTTTTTTTATTTCAGAATATTATGGGGGTACAACACTTTGGCTATATATATTGCCTATGCACTGCCCAAGTCAGAGCTACAATCGTGGACATCCCCCAAACTGTGTGCCCCGCATCCATTCAGTGAGAGTTTTCCCATCCCCTCCATGCCCTCCCGCCTGCCCACCCCCGATGGATATTATTGCCCTGTGTGATGTAAGTGTTCATCAGTTAGTACCAATTTGATGGTGAGTACCAGTGATGCTTGTTTTTCCATTCTTGTGATACTTCGCTTCGAAGAATGGGCTCTAGCTTCAACCAGGATAATACCAGATGTGTTAATTCACTGTTGTTTTTTATTGCTGAGTAATACTCCATGGTATACATATACCACATTTTATTAATCCACTCATATATTGATGGGCACTTGGGTTGTTTCCACATCTTTGCAATTGTGAACTGTGCTGATATAAACATTCGTGTGCAGGTGTCTTTATTATAGAATGTCTTTTTTTCCTTTGGGTAAATACCCAGTAGTGGGATTGCTGGATCAAATGGTAGTTCTACTTTTAGCTCTTGGAGGTATCTCCATATTACTTTCCAGAGAGGTTGTACTAATTTGCAGTCCCACCAGCAGTGTATGAGTGTTCCTATCTGTCCGCATCCCCACCAACATTTGTTGTTTTGGGACTTTTTGTTATGAGCCAATCTCACTGGAGTTAAGTGATATCTCATTGTGGTTTTGATTTGCATTTCCCTGATGATTAGAGAAGTTGATCAATTTTTTATATGCTTCTTGGCCAATTTTAAAAAGAAACATTCTCTTTTTCCCAGCCTGTCTGTCTGTCTTCTTTTGAAAAGTGTTTATTCATGTCCTTTGCCCATTTTTTAATGGGGTTGTTTGATATTTTCTTGTTGATTTTCCTAAGTTCTGTATAGATTCTGGTTATCAGCCCTTTATCAGATGTGTAGCATGCAAATATTTTCTCCCATTCTGTAGGTTGTCTGTTCACTTTAGTGATAGTTTCCTTGGCTGTGCAGAAGCTTTTTAATTTGATCAGGTCTCATTTATTTATTTTTGTTGCTGCTGTGATTGCTTTGGGGGTCTTCCTCATAAATTCTTTGCCTAGGCCAATGTCCATAAGAGTTTTTCCAATGTTTTCTTCGAGAATTCTTATGGTTTCACATCTTAGGTTTAAATCTGTTATCCATCGTGAGTTGATTTTTGTGAAAGGTGAGAGGTGTGGGTCTAGTTTCAGTCTTCTACATATGGCCGTCCACTCTTCCCAGCACCATTTATTGAATAGGGAATCTTTTCCCCAGTGTATGTTTTTGTGGAATTTGTCAAAGATCAGATGACCATATGAGGTTGATTTTATATTTGGGTTCTCAATCCTGTTCCATTGGTCTATGTCTCTGTTCTTGTGCCAGTACCATGCTGTTTTGGTCACTATAGCCTTGTAGTATAGTTTGAAATCTGGTAGATAGATGCCTCCCAATTTGTTCCTTTTGCTTAAGATTGCTTTGGCTAGATGGGTTGTTCTCTGGTTCCACACGAAGCGTAGAATTATTTTTTCTAGATCAGCAAAAAATGATGTTGGTATTTTGATAGGGTCTGCATTGATTGCTACCTAAACCACTTTAGGTAGCAAAGACAATTTTACAATGTTGATTCTACCTATCCAAGAGCATGGTAGGGTTTTCCATCTGTTTACATCCTCTGCTATTTCTTTTCTCAGTGTTTCATAATTCTCTCTATATAGGTCTTTCACCTCCTTAGTTAGATATGTTCCTAAATATTTAATTTTCTTTGGTGCTATTGTGAAAGGTATTGCGTCTTTAATTTGTTCCTTGGCTTGATTGTTATTAGCATATATGAAGGCTATGGATTTGTGTGCATTGATTTTGTATCCTGAGACTTTGCTGAATTCATTTATCAAATCCAGTAATCTCTTGGTTGAATCTTTGGGGTTTTCTAGATATAATATCATATCATCTGCAAATAGTGAAAGTTTGACCTCTTCTACCCCCATTTGGACACCCCTGATTCCTCTCTCTTGTCTGATTGCTCTGGCCAGGACTTCCAGCACTATGTTGAATAGAAGTGGAGATAGTGGGCAACCTTGTCTGGTTGCAGTTTCAAGGAGGAATGCTTTCAATTTTTCCCCATTCAATATGATATTGGCTGTGGGTTTATCGTATATGGCTTCAATAGTTTTGAGGTATGAGCCATCTATGCCTATATTGTTAAGAGTTCTTATCATAAAAGGGTGCTGGATTTTGTCAACAGCCTTTTCTGCATCTATTGAAAGGATCATATAATCTTTGTTCTTGCTTTTATTTATGTGGTGAATTACATTTATAGATTTGCGTATGTTGAACCATCCCTGCATCTCAGGGATGAAGCCCACCTGATCGTGATGAATTATTTTTTTGATGTACATTTGAATTTGGTTTCTTTTGGCTGCAGCATGAGAGCTGAATTGGAAAAATTCTATGCAGCTCAGAGGTTGCTTATCACGCTGTGTGTGTCTGTCCCTCTGATGTGCATCTCCGCGTGATACTAGCTGATGGGGGATCTCCAATTGTGCACCCCTTTTCCACCACTAGACCCCAAGGCGAGGCGGGTGGGCGTCTCTATCCCCAGAAGTCTCCGCCAGGGGTATGTTCCCACAGGGGGGCGGGGAATAGTGGCCACCGGAGGCGCTCTTGGATGGCATGAAATTCCCTAATGAAGTGGGTAGGGTTACGGGGAGCTGCTGTGGTTCAGCCTGTGGCTTTTGAGGCATTCAGTTGCCATGAGAACCAGTACTTATACAAAATGAGTCACTATAACCAGCAACCTTCAAAATGACCGATCTCTGGGGTACAGGAGGGCTGGGACCTGAAGAGCGGGCACTAGGACCAGCACATAGCGGACTTGCAGGAGGCCAGAGCTGGGGTAGCAGAACCGGATGGACAGGCTGCAAACTGTTTCCAATACACAAAGGTCCTGCCACTACAGTTCCGGGATCTCGTCCTGCCTGGAAGCCACAGATGCAGCTGTCCCTGGCCACCAAGGGCGAAGCCTGTGGCGCCCCGGCGGGAGAGCCCCGGGCCGGGGCGGGGCGGAGCTGGAGACGCGGCTCACAGCTCCGGGCCGGCGGCTTTAAAGATGGCGGCCGCCGCCAGCCTGGCGCTCAGCAGGAACACAGGATCCCGCCAGGAACGCAGCTTTTCTCAACCGGCCTGGGTCCCATGGAGGCAATTGCCAGCAGCCCCTAAGGGCATGTCCCGCTCTCCGTTCAACTCCTGGGCCAGTCCTGCTGACTTCCAGTGGCAGGTGCCGGCCCGCAGGTTCCCGCGCACTGTCCCGGGAAGCTGTGTCTCCGCCCAGTCCCTACCTGGTCCTGAGCGGTCTCTGTATAGTGCAGCTGAGAGTTCTGTTTGGCTCTCGCAATTGCTTCCTCTCCACAGAGCCTGCTGTCTCCAGCAACAGCTTTGCCCCAACTCTGGGCTTGTCCGTGACTGAGTGGATGGGAAGTCTATGGGGAAGGTGCGTAACCGCTTGTAGGTCAGGTCGTGCTGCGCTGACCTGGCAAGCGCATCCTTCCCGCGCTCTGGGCTCTATTGCACTCCCTGCACTCTCCGATCTTTGTGAATGATTTTGTCACCTGTTTTCTTGGGCTGAGCATCCCACAATGTTTGTAATTCACAATGCTGTTTTCGGAGTGAGCGGTCCACGCAAGCAGGCAGCCGATGGCGTTTTTCACCTCCTTCCCTGGGAGCAGGGAGGTGGGAGGACTCTATCAGACCACCATTTTTTGATCAATAGATTTTCTTAGATCAGTCGATCAATTAATCTTGAAAATACAGGCAAAGCAGTAAGTCTAACATGGCTTGATCTCAGTGAGACCATGGGCTCCCATCATTCCCCACTTCTCACTGCAAGTAGTCACCGTGGAACCTTTCATAAGCTGTAAGTCTTCCATGAGTTTCCACTCCATCCACTCACCCACATTGCAGGGAGCCCCATTCCTTCTGGCCTCTCCTCCCTGGGCTCCGCAGCCCTCCAGCTCCTATGAGGGCATTATAGTCTCTCTTCCAGACTAATGGTTTGAGGCGATGCTCTTCCATGTCCAGCCTCTCTCTGTTTTCCTACAAGTACTGATTTCCTCTAGTCAGGGACCAATCCCCTCTTCTTGGACCCAGCCAAACCTGTTACAAAGGAGAGAAGTGTTGTTCCCCAAATGTTGGGTAATTACGATGTTAATGTGTTGAAACATCCCAAGTATTTCTTACTCATTGGCTTACACTATCCCCCTGCTTGGACCCTGTCTTCTCTCCTTTTCTTAGGAAAAAACCCTACTTATTCTTCCTGTTCAGCTCAAATCTAACCTTCTTTAGAAAGCTTTCAATAAGATCCCCAATGTGACGTATTCCTCCTTTAAACCTCACATCTTCTTATAAAGATAGTAGAGTCAGGGGCTCACGTACATTGGTACCTAAATTCTCTGCCATAAATAACAAACCATTTAATCACTCTGAGCCTGGTTTCCTCAGATGCAAAATCTCATAGGAATTCCATGAGAATTAAACTGCATTATAAAATGCTTTGCACCTGGTTAACTCACAAAAAATAAAAAGCAACTATTAGTATTATTTATGTCTCTTGCCATAATTAGGCTTCCTTGTATTCTGGTGTTTATGAATTCATCTTTGCTCCCTCCCCCACTTCCCACCCCGCTTCTACTGTGAGAAACCTGGGAGACAACCTGACTAATTCATCTTTAGAAGCCCAACCTCAAAAAGGGGCTGGGATGAAGAGTGTTCATTTATTACTAGTAAAATTGACATTTTCTAGAAATCTGTGCTGCCCAATCCAGAAGCCATTACCCATATGTGGTTATATATAGTTAACATTAAAATTAAATTAAATTAAAAATCATGTTCCTCAATGGCACTAGTCACATTTCAAGTGCTCAATAGGCACATGTGATTAATGGCTACCACTTTGGATAGCACAGGTATAGAACATTTCCTTCATCACAGAAAGTTCTATTGGATCACACTGGCCTAAATGCTAAATACAGTGATGTACTGTCCTGTGACAGCTCAGACTTCCAGCTGCGTAACCGATCCCCATCTGATGCAAACACTGCAGGCAGATGGGTCACACATAAGATAATACCTGAAAATACCACTAATGCTTTACTCCTCATCGCTGAATGGGAACAGCAGTGGAAAATGCTGAAACCTGCCCCATTGCTCCACCTCGTGCCCAAATGTTGATATTGCACATTCAAAGTGAGAATTATTCTTGCAGATCCACAGTCGCACTGAAATCTGCTGGGCCCATCACATGGGCCCAGAGGAGGGAATGTTGTGGGCTTAAATGCAACATCTTAAATGCAATGGACTCTCTGAGTTACTGTTTCTCCACGTCAAGGGCTTATGAAACACACACACAGGTCTCTCCATGCTCTGAACTCCTGTCTCACTGAAAATAATGAGAGTTGTGGGTGTTCACCCAGGCATTTTACACCTGATTGTCTCTTACTGATGATAACTACATAGCTGTGGCATGTGAACTATTGCCCCAAATCCTCACACAGTCACACAAATAGTAAAACAAGGAGTGGAGAATCAAACCTAGGTCTGACTCCCCAGATGCCCAGCTTTTCTGTTTCCAATTCTAGCTGGAACTTCTCTTGAGGGAAGGGATCTGATCTCCTCCTTCTTTTGAACCAAGAAAGGTGTAGCCCAGAGCTAGGAGGTGAGTAAATTCCTAAGAGTGATGAGTTAGTGAGTGGGAAGAGAGTGTTTGCCACAAACAGCACCTTTCTTTACCCGACATGCATTTGCTCAATGGTAATGAGCTGTGGTGGATGGATGGACTGAGTCTCCAAGATTCAGAAAGAATGTATGGTTTCAAAAAGAAACCACAGCATCAGAGAAAGACATCCACATAGAGATTCAGAATTTGAGAGATTCACAGAAAGCCAGTGTTTCAGAGCGTTTCACAATGTTTCAGAGAGATCATTACAGTGCTCCCGAGAAAGTTTCCAAATGTTTCAGAGCTGTAGATATTTGTGGATTTTCAGAGAGAGAGAGAGAGAGAGAGAGATTAGAATTACACAGACAACTTGAGAAAATTCAGAACATGGTTGAGAGTAGAGAAAAGGTCAGATGGGGTCAGAGATTTTTCTGATAACACTAGCTCCTAAATGCCAGAAATGTCTCTGAGAACGTTTGACATCTTGCTGCAAAATGAAGAGCCACTGTAGATAGTCTTTTGGCTTTCTCTGTTTCTAACTGTAAGTTCTCCAGCTAAATTTCCTCAAGGGAAGTAATCCAGTTTCCACTTTATTTTCCCCAATCAGAGGCCAACTACAAGGTTGGATACACAGTAGAAGGTTGGTGAATGCTGACTGTTAAAAACTAATTGATGATTGATTAATTGATCATTTATTAATCAGTTTCAGTGCCTGATTAGAGTCAGTGACTGGCTAGAAAGCCATCCCAGGACATGCCAGATGGTTTTCCTTAAACCTAAGAGGCTTGGTGAGGCCACCTATATTCACTGCATGCTACAAGGGCGATTTTTCCCATCACATTTGCCACCTCAGAATACAGGGGAGCCAGGTGCCCTAAAGAAGTGAAAAAACTTCCAGAGATAATTCCTGCAGAAGGGAAAGGACAGTTGCATGTCACAGTCTAACCAGAGCTCAGAGTCTTGGTTTCATGCAATGGAATCTAACGGAGCAATTTGCAAATCTCTCCCTTAGTAAAATTTCCTCTTTCCAGTTGATGTGACATGGTTCTGACAGCTCCTCACATACAATCAGGCTTCTAGCTGCAGAATAAAGTCCAGGTGATGGGCCTGGTCTGGCCCAGCAGGCAGTGGGCACCAGCCAGGGGTCAGAACAGTGGGAATGGGCTGGAGAACCACCAAACAAAGGGTGGGAGGGAAGAGATGGGTCTGGAAGTTGGAGACCTGTGCTCAAGTCTTACCCTGCAACTCGCTTGCCATTTGACCTTGGACAAGTGACTGGAACTCTCTGAGCCTCAGTTCTGTCACAAGAAAAATGGGGATCATAACTCACCTTCCATGAGAAGAGAACCAAAGCTTTCTGATTTCAAAGTCTAGAATATCACGCTATAATACCACACCAAATATAAGCAGTAATGTTCTTCATTTAAGGTCTGAACTCAGCCCCAATTCTCCAGCCCCATCTCCTGTCCCAGATGGAACACTAGAGTTGGAAGGAACCTGAAATTGTATCTTACACACCTTGAAGGATTAGTTGCCTATCCTCTGGGCTCCGAAAGCCACCAGTGCTTACACTGCTCACATCATTGATTACACTATATTCTAAGGGGTTGCTTAAGGATCAGCCACCTCCTCAGTCAGATCACGAGGTCCTTGAGAGATATTAGGCATGGATTCGCTGAGTCCCCAGTGCCTACTGCACACACACAGTGGGTATCCACTGCGTGCTTGTTGAGGGAACTGCGAAGAAGGGGCCCAACCTCTACCATTTCCAAGAAGCCCTGGTACAGGATGACGAAGAGGGAAGAGCACTAACCCTGTAGCAAGGAGCTTGAGACTTCATCTCAGTCCTGCCATAAACTCACTCTCAGAGCTTGGGAAACTTGCTAACTCCTTCTTGGATCCTTCAACTGTAAAGTGGGCATAATGCCCCTTATCCCTAAGTACCTAGTACACAGGGCTAGCAGGTGACAATAAGAGAATGGGGTGCCATTTAGACTACAAAGTGAAGTATGGCTCCTACTATCCTCTAGCATTCATTTTTATCTGTTTGTGAGTAAAAATAGTTCATATTCTTGACAGGGTTCAAGGCCACCCAAAATAATGACAGCATTTCCCATCCCTCCTTGAAGCTAGATAGGACCAAATGACTGAGTTCTGAGCATCAGAATATTAGTGGAAGTGTTGTGTGCAATTTCTAGGAAGTGTACACTGGAATATAGAGGCAATGGCTGGAGTTTGAGTAGCTGTGTTAGGCAATGAGATGGAAGATGGTAGAGCAGCAGGATAAGAGGAGATGAGGTCCCTTAAAATATTGTAAACCACCCTAGCAGTTCTGTTCTGTCCATCTCCAGACTTTTACATTAAAAAAAAATCTTCCTTGTTTAAGCTACTTTTATCTTGGGCATGTATTACAGCCAGACTTAATACTGAAACTAACGTAATATTCATTCACTCATCTATTTGATGAAATAATGAGCATCATTGTGTGCCAGGCCCTGTGCCTTGTGCTAGGGACAGAAATGAATCTGATAAAGTCATTCTAGCGGGTGTGAAGTGATATCTCATTGTGGGTTGTTTTCTTTTTTTTCCCCAATAGATTTAGGGGGTACAAGTGGAGTTTTGTTACATGGATATATTGTATAGTGATGAAGTCTGGGCTTTTAGTGTACCCATCACCCGAATGGTGTACATTGTGCCCGTACGTAATCTTTCAACCCTCACCCTCTCCCACCCTCCCTCCTTCGGAGTCTCCAAGTGCTCATGGAAATGGCTATAATCAATAAGACAGATAATAACAAGTGTTGGAGAGGATGTGGAGAAATCAAAACCCTCATACATCACTGGCGGGAATGTAACATGGGGCAGCCACTTTTTTGGAAAATAGTATGACAGTTTCTCAAAATGTTAAATATAGAATTAACAGAAACCCAGCAACTTCAATTCCAGGTACCTACCCAGGGAAAATGAAAACATATGTCCACACAAGGACTTGTGTGTGAATGTTCATAGCAGCACTATTCACAGGAACCAAAAGGTGGAGACAATCCAAATAATTATCAGCTGGTGAATGGATAAACAAAGTGTGGTTAATCTACACAATGGAATACCATTCAGCAGTGAAAAGGAAGTTCTGATACATGCTACAACATTTTGATGAACCTCAAAAACATAATGCCTCATTAAAGAAGCCAGACACAAAAGAACACATATTGCATGATTCCATTTATATGAAATGTCCAGAATGGGCAGATTTAGAGAGACAGAAAGTAGAATAGTGGTTGCCTAGGGCTGGGGATGAGAATAAAGAGTGAGTCTAATGGGCACAAGATTTCTTTCTGGGATGATAGAAACGTTCTACAAGTAGATTTTGGTCATGGTTGCACAACTCTCTAAATATACTAAATATACTAAAAATCATTAAATTGTACACTTAAAATGGGTGAATTTTATGGTATATAAATTATACCTCAATAAGGCTAATATAAAAAGAAAAAGAAAAAAGAAATGAATCTGATAAAGCCCCTGCCTTCCATGAGTCCACCACTAGCAAGGGAAACAGACAAGCAATTATAGCACAATTGAGAGGTGTTATAATGGGGAAAGCATGGAAACCCCCATTATAGCAGCACATGGGGAGGGAGCTCACCTGCCAGGACCTCACGGAAGGTAGCAAGTGAGCAGCCAGAGGAGAGGAGGGAAGGGAAGAAACCATCTGTGTCAGAGGACCCCCGTGGGGTGCCATATGACATAGAATCTGAAAGGACATGATGTCAGAGAGGGATAGGAATAGTGGGCCAGGGCTAATCCCAGGCTACTCAGTATCCTCTTGGCCCAATTCCTGTGAGAGGAGGCAGGGAACTCAGGGCCTGTTCATTTTCTTCCCAGCGAGGCCCAGATGCTCCTTGGAGAGCTCTCCAGAGCTTTGTTGGAACAGCCACAGTCTCTGCTTTCCGAGGAGGGTGTGACAAGGTGGGGTGGCATAGACTCAGGCATGAAGCCATCCCAGCCCCACTTGGGGCCTCTTGGGGCTCTGGAATTTTCCAGGACCAAGTGGCTTGACTGCTCCAGGGTGAACACTGGTGTGGAGCCATGAGAGGCTGTCTCACCCATGTTTGATCACGGTCAGAACAGCACCAGCTCCTGTTCACTGAGCATTGCTGTGCCAGACCAAGGCTCAGTGCTTTACACACGCACTTTATACCTCAAGTGAGGTAATCCTTGCTATGCCCGTTTCACACACAGAGAAGCTGAGGCCGAGGAGGGAGAGTGAGTTGCCCAGCTTCACGCCCTGATGAGCGCGGGGCCAAGCTCAGATCCAGGGCGCCTGACTTTAAGGCCTAGGGACTTGAGCCTTCTCTCTTACCGCAGCTGGGTCCCACTTCCCGCACAACTCTCAGCGCCCAAAGGCAAGAGGGAACCTTGTGGGTAATTTGGTCTATCACACTTGAGAGCTCCAAGGCCATTAGAAACAACTCCAGACATCTCATTGCAGATAAGGAAAAGGGGCCCACGATGACATGGAAGCTTGTCCAGGATCACAAATGCGCTGGTGGCAGAGCTCAATCCCTGCTCCTCTGGCTCCTTGGCCAGACCTGTTTCCCTGCACCTCTGCTGTCTCCTGCCACTTGGGCTCAACTGTTCCCTCCTGGAATGAGCTCTGTTTTCTCATAAAAATGATGTCTGCAGTCACCACCCTCCCATCCATCCTTTTGCTGAGTCCTCAGGGAGTCTTCAGCTGCTAAGGTCTCAGGTTGCAGGGACCTGTCAGAGCAGCTACTGCCTGGAGGAGCTCCCTGCCTAGTGAGGGGACAGCTGGGAACAGCCTAGCATGCCCAGTGCTGCGATGGGGAGCACAGGGCCTGTAAGCACACAGGGGAGGGAACTCACCCTCCAGGACCTCAGGGAAGGCAGCAAGTGAGCAGCCAGAGGAGAGGAAGGAAGGGAAGAAACCCTCTGTCAGAGGACCCCAGTTCCTGGGTAGGTGGGGGAAGGGAGAAGAGCAGGGTGGCAGGGCAGGGCCTTAAACACCCCTGGCCCTGTCTGCTCAGAGCAGGAGCCCCCTCTGGGGTCTTTTGTGCACCAGACCCTGGACTTCCAGAGTCTATCGCTCTGCTGGGTCACTCCCCTTTCAAAATGCCTCCAGCCTAGACCTTCTTCTTCCTGTAAATCGCCAGGCCCTTGGGACATATCCGAAGCTCTGCTGTAGGCCCTCTGAAGCTCTTCTCTCCTGCCTTGATGTGAGGCTGAAAGAGCCCACCTCTTCCCCGACTGAGTGGGGGCCTGGAGGGGCGGCCACATCACTCCAGCAACTGTTTCCACAGCGCCTGCCACTCCCCGACTCTCGAGCGCCCACACCAGGCTGGAGGCCAAAGACCAAGGATGGTGGCAAAACGGTTCCCCTGAGAAGCTGCGCAGAGACAGGATCTCCTGCGGACATGTGAGAGATGTACTGGGGGGACAACTGAAAAGCAAAAGAGGGAAGCAGGGGACTGAGGAAAAGGAGGGGAGCGGGGAGGACTGGGCAGGAGTCTCGGATTCTGGCTCAATTTCCCCGTCCTGCAGGAATGGGCACGTCAGCTGCTCAGTCACAGGCCTAGAGCGGGTGGGGAAAGTGACTTCAGGGCGAACCCAGGGTTCAATCCTGAGGCAGGAGCCGGCCATCTGAGCCGGGTAAGTTTCAGTGGCGCCACAGTGGGGACCCCCGGGCGTTCTGTCTCCTTTCTAGAGTGGGGGGGAAGGGTCCCTAGGCACATGTTATGCTGGTCTCAATCTTTGGACCCAAGTCAAAACCCTGATGGAAAGAATCCCGTTTCAACATCAAATTACACACACATTATCTCATTTAATCTTTCCAGCCCTTAAGAGGTACATGCGTCTCATTTTGGAGATGCAGAATCTTAGGCTTAGTGGGTGACGTAATTCTCCCATGCCTGTCTGGCTGGCCAGGAGCAGAACCAGGACTCGCGTTCTGACCCCGACGCTGCCGCCTGGGCTCGGGAAACAGCAACGCCTGCCAGGGTCAATGCACTTTGCAGCTTATAAAATGTTCCACGGCCACTGTGTTATTTTATCCTCCAACAACCTGTGAGGTAGTTATTATCTCGGAGTGTGAAATGTGAAGGGCTTCGTCCCCACCACCCGGCTGGTGAGTGAAGGGGCCTGAGTGAACCAGGGCTTGTCTGACTGGAAACTCTGCGCGCTGCTCCGTAGCGTTTTCCTGGACAGGCTAGCGACAGCGTGGGACGTGTGCGCGCGCGGGTCGCCTGTGCCTGAGCCTAAACCCAGCGCCAAGACCTTCTTCCTAAGCGCCAAACAATGCCCCTGTTTCCGGTACCGGCCACCCCCTTCTCCTGTCTTTGTGTGTCTGTGTTTTATTTTATCTTTATTTTTTAATTTTTCAGCTTTATTGGGGTATAATTGACAAATAAAAATTGTATATACTGAAGGTGTGCAGCGTGATGATTTGATATATGTAAACATTGTGAGATGATTACCATGATCGACTTAATTAATACATCTATCATTTCACGTATTACCGTTTTGTGTGTGTGTGGTGTGAGCACTTCTAATCTATTCTTTTAGCAGATTTCAAGTATAAAATACAGTATTAGAGCCCCAGAACTTATTGTTTTCTAACTGCAAATCTGAACCCTGCTCCTGTCTTGAGAAACCTGTTTGCCCAGGTATGTGGCAACAGCGGTAAAGGCTCTGAGCTGTGGCCTTCCTTCCGCATATGACCCCGGGGGCCTGGAGCGCTCTGAGCCCAGAGTGAGTTTTCTTTTCTCCAGGACCACATCTGGCAGCAAGGACTGTGCTGGCCCTCAGAGCCCAACGCCCAGTGGACTGGTGTGAGATTTTGGGGCCTTTCCAGCCACCTCACCTCGGGGTGGAGCTGGAGCTCAACCGCAGCCTTCCCTCCGCTGTCCGAGCGGCTGCCAGAGGCCAGGCCAGAGCCGCTCCACACCTGGGGAGAGCTGCCAGGAGCCTGGTAGAGAGCCGGCTCCCCGGGAGGTTTGGGCCAGGCCAGGCTGCACAGGTAGGGGTCGGCTGGGTGGGGCAGGGATAAGATTTTAGTGACTGGAGCATACAGCTCTCCTCATCTGCCTTCCTCTCTTTTCTCCATCCCTGGGTCTTTGTCCCCATTCTTCTCAGCCTTACACTCCTACCTGACAATCCTTTTGTCTTGGAACCGAGCATCCAGCCTGTCCATGTGGGGGCTCCCTCCTTCCCACAGTGTGATCTGACATGGGAGCGCTCCTGAGACCTTGGCCCTGGCAGCTGAGGACGGAGGGGAGGGAGGTCAGCCAGCACCCTCCTGGCCTGCATGGACCACGCCTTGCTTCCCCCTCCACGGCCAGTGCTGAGAGCAGAGACACTGCTCCCACAGTGCCGGGGCACCACTGGCATTGTACTCTTGGGGAATGGTGCCCCTGGAGTTGACAGCTGGACAGCTTGGTGCAGGGCCCGGCACAGAGTATGCCCAGTGGGTGGCTGGGATGAATTAAATGGAATTGTGCTGGGATTTGAACGGAGCTGAGCACAGGCACGGGAAAAAATAACATCACCAGGCCCGGTGGACTGAGGGCTACAGGGGGCTGGGGCAAGGCAGAGGCGGGAGGGAGCTCTGAGGGAAGGAGGGGTGAGTGAGGGCCGGCTGGTAGGGGAGGGGCTGGCCCAGGGCCCAGACCCAGGGGAGGTCCCTGTCCCCGGTCTAGCCATCTTTGTGCCCTGCTCAGAGCTCCCACTGGAAGGAGAAAACAGAGGGGATTTGTACCCCACCACCAGGAGGGCTACCCCTTCCACGTTCTCTCCCTCAGGAGGGAAGGGAGGGGGTGTATCACAGCTTTCAGAGTCAGATGAGCTAGAATTCAAAACCCAAACAAGCCACAGAAACTAGCCAATGAGCCTCATTTTCTCACCTAAAAATGGGAATATTAAAGCTAACTCATACAGTTAATATGACAATAGAGATCACATTTTGATGTCACCTGCGCAATACTTCTGGCACAAACTGGTAAACATTAGTCTCCTCACCCCTCATTGCTCTGGAAGAGGTGGTCATCAGCAGAAAGGCTGGCCGAGAGTGGTTTTTCAGGAAGAACTTGCAGTAGCCAGGGTGGAGGCCAGCCAGAGGGACATCGAACACGCCCAGGATTCTTCTCGGGGAGAGGAACGCCAGAGGAGACAGAGGAACACCCAGGTAGCAGCATGAAAGGGACTTTCCTTCTATATGGAAAACTCTGATTCTGTGGTGTGGACTTGAGGTTCCAGGCTGACGAACACTCTGTGTCATCAGCATGTGATGCCCTGTGCTCCAGAGCTCATGTGCTGTGTGTCCTTAACCAGAGGCTTCCCACACTACCCAACCTAGTGACAGTGTCAGTCCCTTTGGGGTTGGAACAAACCCAACGCAGCAAATGAACACTTGTGGGCACTGAGTGAAGGGAAGGACCACGAAGGGGTGGGGGAGTGACGCGGGGGTGGAGGGAGCCATCCTCGTCACGTGGTTCCAGTTCGGGAGAATAGCTGGGACCGCCTTTCCACCCCCTCACCTGGGTGCCCATCTCTGCCTGAACTATTGCACCAGCTGCCTCCTTCTGGTCCATCCTATGCTGGCCCCAGGAGGGATTTTCTAAAATGCCAGGCTCTCCACCCCCACTCACTGACTTTGCTCCAGGCACTGGGGGCATGAAGATACCAAGGTCCCCACCCTTGAGGGTGCACATCTAAGGCCGATGCACCCACATCAACAATCTCATTTGAGAGATGAATGGGGAGCGCATTGGGATGGGGGATGTTCCAAGCTAGGAGTCGGAGGCGGCTTCTGAGGAAGTACCACGGTGGGGGACACAGTGTACACAAAGCCCTGGAGGTAAGGGGGAGTGTGTAGCACAGTTCAGCAGCAAGGCAGTGCAAGGAGCATTCTGACCCAAGCTCTGAGGGTGTGGGAGAGGGAGAAGCCTCCACCACGTGAAGGCTGCGGAGGAGGAAGGCGCCCACAGGAGAGCCTGGCCGCTCTGGCGGCTGGTAGATATCTGCCAATGGAGGGTGTGGGAATAAAGAAGCATCTGTTTACCTGGGCCTTGCAGAAAGGCTGATGGGGAGAGGGCAATGGGACACTGGGCAGGGCAGAGCAAACACAGCACCATGAGGCAGGAAGATGGCAGAGGCCAGCGTGCAAAGGGGCTGACATTTAGGGTGGTGACCTCAGAAGACCAGGCTGCGAGGCTGGGGGACTAGCCAACCCCAGGATTCCAAGCAGTACTCTGGTTTCCAGAGTCTTGAGTGAGGGCACAGCTTAAAGCCTAAGGGAGACCCAGCTTGCGGCTGCAGAAGTAGGGGCCTGGGCCTCTGTCAACTGAGAACTGTAAGAAGGATTAAACTGGACTCAGGGCATGTGATCCTAAAAGCAATTTTCTTAAGCGACTGACTTAAGCGACTTGTTCAATGGGGTATAACTCTAACTTTGTTTTCTGGTTACAATTAAGCCATAGAAATCCCTTTACCACTTTAAGTCTGAAAACACAGTCTCAATTCAGATGTTATTTAGAAATTATAGTGCCCAGTGTCATAGATTATTCAACACTTCACGGTTATGTTTCTCACTCGCCTCCTCCCCACTTGAGAACTGCCCCACGTCTGACTGCTGGGAGCTGTGGTGCAAGGAGGGAGAAGTTCTGGGGGGCAAGAAAGCTTTGACTTGAGTAGGACTCTCCGAAGAAGGCTCTGGCTCCAGCCTGTGGATGCCCCCCGGGGGGTATTCAGGCCTCCCTGGCCTGGGCAGCCTCCCTGTGCACCACTCACTCAGCACTGCATCCCTAATCTGCCGGTCACTTCAGTTCCTCTGCAGCCTCCTCAAATCAGGTGGTTCACTTCCAGATCCTGTCAGCTGTGGTCCCAGCCCCCCAGGTAGGCTATTGGACAGGATCGAAGAAGAGCCCCACACTGCATTTTTCATGCATGTGGCCCACATGCAGTTCGCATACACACACACTAAAAAAATTCACTTGGTCTCTGCCCAACCCCAGGGTGCAGGCCAGTCCCAAACTGACAACTCCCAACCACCCCACAGTGGAAACCGCGAGGAAGCCACAGGCTCTTGCCCTTTACATATTTCACGCTTGAGTCAGACCCTGGTCCAAGGTGACCCCAACTGAGAGGGATGTACCCAGCTCTCCAAGCCTCCCTGCCAAAGCTTCTGGACCTGAAATGACACTTGGGGCAAGGGGCGAGCAGCCCACACCCTTTCCCTCTTGGGAAAACACAACTAAGATATTATCTAAAGAAATACCTACAAAATCCTTTTGCACCCCCCCTTATAGAGTCTTTAGAGTTGTAAATTCAGTTCTTAGTGTTTCCTTTACATTTATCTGCCCTTCGTTTTGTAATTTTTGTGTATATTGTGTCTTTTTTTCCTATACTATTTTTACTGTGGTTAAATATACATAATGTGAAATTTGCCACTTTAAAGTATATAGCTCAATGGTATTAAATACACTCATTATGTTGTGCAACCATCACCACCCGCTGTCTCCATAGCTCTTTTCATCTTCTCAAACTGAAACTCTGTTTCCATTAAACACTAACTCCTAATCCTCCCTCCCCCAGCTCTGACAGCCACCATTCTACTTTCTGCCCCTATGATTTTGGTTAGTCTAGGCATCTCCTATGAATGGGATCATACAGTATTTGTCCTTTTGGGCCTAGTTTATTTCATTTAGTGTGATGTCTTCCAGGTTCATCCATGTTGTAGCGTGTGTCAGAACTGCGTTCCTTTTTAAGGCTAAATGATATTCCATTGTATGTAGGTGCCACATTTTTTTTATTCGTTCATCCGTTGATGGACATTTGGGTTGTTTCCAACTTTTGGCCCTTGTGGATAATGCCACTATGAACCTGGGTCTACAAATATCTGTTTGAGTCCCTGCTTTCAATTCTTTTGGGTATATAGCCAGAAGTTGAATTGCTGGGTCACAGTAATTTTATTTTTAATTTTTGGAGGAGCTGTCATACTGTTCTCCGTAGGGTCTGCACCATTTTATATTTCTACCAGTGAGGCACAAGGGTTCCAAATTCTCCACATCCTCACCAACACTTGTTATGTTCTGTTTTTTTCAATAACAACCTTCCTAACAGGTGTGAAGTGGTATCTCATTGTGGTTTTGCTTTGCATTTCCCTAATGATTAGTGATGTTGCATATCTTTCATGTGCTTTTTGGCTATCTGTATAACTTCTTTGGAGAATTGTCTATTTAAGTCCTTTGCCCATTTTTAAAAAAGGTTGTTTATTTTCTTTGTGTTAATTTATTGCAGTCCTTTATATATTCTGGATATTAATCTGTTATCAAATGTATGATTTGCAAAAATTTTCTCCAGTTCTGTGGATTGCCCTTTCACTCTGCTGATAGTATCCTTTGATGCTCAGAAATTTTCAATTTTGATGAAGTCCAATTTATCTATTTTTTCTTTTGTTGCCTGTGCTTTTGGTATCGCAGCCAAGAAATCATTGCCAAATCCAATGTCATAAAGCTTTTCCTCTGTGTTTTCTTCTAACAGTTTTATATTTTTAGCCCTTGCATTTTGGTCTTCAATCTCTTTGAGTTGATTTTTGTATAGGGTATAGTACAAGGGTCCAACTTCTTTGTTTTGTGTGTAGATATTCAGTTTTCTCAGCACAATTTGTTGAAAAGACTGTTCTTTCCCCCATCGAATGGTCTTGTCAAAAATCATTTGATCACGTATGTAAGTGTTTATTTCTGGGCTCTCTATTCTATTCCATTGGTTTATGTGGCTGTCTTTATGCCAGTACCACACCATTTTGATTACTGTAGCTTTGTAGTAGGTTTTGAAATCAGGAAATAGGAGACCCCCAATTTTGTTTTTCTTTTGTGTATTGTGTCTTGGTGCCTCAGCAGAAACTTTCGTTTTATCGGCCTATTATACTTCTGTATTTTTTATGCATGGTTCAAACCACACCCCTCCCCATGAAGCTTTCCCAATCTCCCCAACAAAGGACTTTGTTGCTCTTTCCTCTGAGCTCTTCAGCCAAGAGGCAAGAAGGAGTGGGTGAACGTTGACCTACTTTGTGCCAAAGGCGCTTGTCCTGTGTGACCATGTGTCTTCCCTGCCAGGCTGTGAACAAGGGATGACACATGTGCTTGTTTCCCAGCACCATGCACAGTGCCAGGTGCATGACAGGCACTTCCTTTGTGTAAGAATGACAGCATGAGGACACCCTCTGCTCTTGAGAGTTCTCTAGGAGGATTTCCTATATAATTGAGGCTTCAGCCTTTAATGCCAAAACCTGCCTAAAACCTTTAACCATTTTGAACAAAACTCTCTTGCCTGGATTTCATAATCCATGCCTTCTAAAGATAAAATCATAATGGCCACTCTCGTCTTTCCTTGATGACTCTGGGTCTTCAATATGTGTGTGAATTCTTGGCTGCTATTTAAGAATGCCCCTGGTTGAGAGTTGATCTACCCTATTTTACATGTCTGTTTGCCCCAATTTGGCCATCTTTTGCACTGTCTTTTCTGATTTCCCTGGTTTTAATGACATGTGTAGCATCAACTCATTAGCTACCATTCTCCTTGCTGTCCCCGTGCAGACTTGCCTGCCTTTCTTCTAATTTGTTCTGAGTTGGGGCAAAAATAACAAAGCTCTGGGTAAAACAAAAATAAACAGGGCTTGAGTGGGAGATTACAGGGGCTCACTGATAAGTCAAAGGTTTAGGTTTTGTGCATGGGCTTTAGAATATCTATTCTGGCTATTTCAAAGCCATCTTTGCTCCCTTCCTGGTGCTCTGCTGGGCTCTGGGTTGTTCCCTGGTTAGCTAACAGATGAGTCTTAGACACATTTGAGAAGTGTCTACTCTAAGCCCAAAGCAGCTAGTTTAGGGTTAGGTCAATGTGCAGGGATTGGGGCTCAGTCCCAGGCATCTGTGAGGGGGTGGTTGGGGAGACAGAGCATGTAGGCTGTAGAACCCTGTCTTAGTCCCTTCCTGATGCTATAACAAAATACCCCCATCTGGGTAATTAATAAAGAGCAGAAATTTCTTTCTTACAGTTCTGGAGGCTGGAAATACAAGATCAGGGTGCCAGCAGATTCAGTGTCTGGTGGGGGCTCAGTCTCTGCTCCCAACATGACACCATGTTGCTGCATCCTCACATGGTGAAAGGGAAAAGGGCAAAATGGCCTAGCTAGTCCCCTCAGCCCTTTTACAAAGCACAGATCCCATCCATGAGGTGGGAGCCCGGAGCCCTCATGGCCTAATCTCCTCCTGAGGTCCCCCCCTTAATACCATTGCACTGGGGATTAAGTTTCCACATATGAATTTTGGAGGGGACACAAACATTCAAACTATAGCAAAGCCAAAGGGCTTGGGGGGGTTTCCCAGTGGGGAGCATAAGAGGAAGTGCAAGACTCAGCTGCCTTCTCCCTGCTACAGTACTCTTCCCTTCCTTGGAAGAGTGATCCAGATGGATCCAGAGACCTCACGTGGTGCTCTTGGTGATCTGAGCTCAGACCTTTCTTTCTCCCCTTCTTGATTAACACCCAGAGATCTGCCAGCCACATCTCCCACTGCCCCTGCAGCAGCTCACCCCAGGGACTGTCAAGCATGTGGTCCTTCACGTTTTCCTGATGTTGCTAATGTTAGTCTCTATCCTGTTGTTTAACCGACAAACTCACCTTTCCATATACATGTGAAGGACTCTTCCTCCGGCATCTAATCCTAATGGGTGCCAGATCCCACAGAGCCATGACCAGCTGGGTCCACCCTGACCTTCCACCCAGATCAGTGCTCCACTCCTCGGGCTCAGCATGGCCTGTGTCTGATGTTCTGGGCTGGGGGCCTGGGGAGAGGAGGCCCAGGACCCTGCCTCTCACTTTCCTTTTCCCTAGAAGGGAAGGAAAGAAGGTCTAGCTCCCACACCCAGACCTGAGATCCTCAGAGGATGCTGGGGAGGGGGTGGGGACCGGGCCAGGGGCCCATTTACCTGCTGCCCTGGCCTGTGTGTGCAGCAGGTGCATGCAGAGTGACACTTGCAAGACTGAGCTGTCCCAAATTTAGCTACTTTGGAAGGATCATGTGAGCAGGCATGCCTGTGTGCCTGGGGTCTGGGCCCCTTGGCTAGATGGTGGTCAGAAGTCAGCATCTCTGTGTTAACCCCAAGAGCATGCAGTAACTCGGGGTTTCAGAAGCTCTCAGGAGCACATCCTAACCTCACAGGCGTTGTCAGGCAGGCAGGGCACAGGTCACACTGATGAGGACACCAAGGCGCAGAGACATTTAGCAACCTGCCCAGGGGCATCTGCAGTTCAGTGAGAGGCGCAACTGCGACCAGAAGCCAGGCTACCTGGGTCCCAGCAGAGGGTCTTCCTTGGACCCAGGGAATACTGTGTCCTTTTTAGGGAAGGTTCCTAACACCAACCATTTCATCTGTCCTGGCACAGACAGGAAGTGTGGACCGGGCATTAGCAAATGTAAATTCTGGCCCTGTCTTGTCACAGATGGCCCTGATCTGTTCCTTAGAATAAACCATTGTCTCTTCCTAGGCTTCAGTTTCCTACACTGTAAAAAAAGGGAACACAACACCTCAGTAGGTTGGAGGGGGAGTACCTGAGGTGGTGGGTGCTTTGCAAGGGTAAAGTAGACTCCTCGCTAATCTTCTCATGTCTCCCTCCCACTGGGTGAAAGAAAATTGCATGGTACTGACTATTAAGAAAGCTGGATTTCAGTCTCAGCTCTGCCTTTACATTCCTGGGCCTCAGTTTCCCCCTCACACAAGCAGGAGCTTGAACATCTTGATTTCTGAAGTCCCTCCCAGCTCTGGGATCCCAAGACTTTGCTCCTTTCCTCCTCCTCCTCCTGCTCCTGCTCCTGTTGTGTGTGTATGTGTGTGCTTGTGTGTACATGTTTGTGTGTACGTGTGTGTGTGCATGTGTGGGGTGTGTGCGTGTGTCTGCGTGTAGTGGCAGCAGGGGAGGGGAGGGAAGGAGTCCTGCACGGGATGGGGGTGGCAGTTAGGAGAGAAGGTAGGCAGGACCTTACGTGGCAGTGGCAGCAGGGCTCAGAGCTTTCTCAATGGCTAATGGTGCTCGGGGCTGTTTAATCATTAAAGGAAAGGAATGAAGCCAGGAGCACCTCAAAGTCCAACCTGTGGGTGACTGACACTAACAGAAGAGCAAGGAGCTGGCAGCAATGGGGCCTGCAGCCTCTGGGGACGGCGTCAGGACTGGGACAACTCCGCGCTCAGCGCTGGGCACTGCAGTCAGCCTGCACGCCTACGACATCGGGGTGGTGGTCATCTACTTCATCTTTGTCATTGCCGTGGGGATCTGGGTGAGTGGGCCCTGAGGCTGGGGCTGGCTGGGGAGGCAGAAGCAGCCTCTCATCTTGGGCTGAGCTGTGGAGCTGGGGCCGGGGTGGGAAGAAGGAAGCAGATAGCAGAACCACGGGGGTGAGAAGGACAGGCCTTCAGGAATCATGCTCCCCAGGTCCCTCTTTTGATAGAAGAGCAGCCTGAGGCCCAGAGAGGGCTGTGGCCAGCCTGAGGGCACACAGTGGGCCTGGGGCAGGCCAGGCCTACAGTCCCTAGCTCCTGCCCGCTTTGGCCCCAACAGTCCCTGGCCTCCCCAAGCCTCACTCTGGCTCTCTTCCCCACCACAAGACCCCCAACTCTGCAAACGCTTGACCCCTGACCCCACACCAGTCTCACACTAGTTAGTGTCTTGGCCAGCAAGAGGCACTTTCTAAAAGAGCCGGGGCTCTCGTGCTCTCAGGGAAGGGCGCCAGGCAGAGTACGGGCGCCTTCTGTTCTCCATTGTTCATAGAGCCTCCGTGCCATGGGCAGGGGCCAGGCTTTGAGGTCTGGGGGCCCCGAGTTCAGATCTCAGCCCCAACAGTTAGAGCCACGTGGCCCTGGGGACATATGAAGCCTCTCTGAGCCTCAGTTTTCTCACGTGGACAGTGAGAGTAAGGACCACTCTGTGGAACTGCTGTGACCATTCAGCAACAGGACACACTGAAGCACCTGGCGCTGTGCCTGGAGCACAACTGTCAGGCACTAAATGGCTGCTATCATCACCGCAGAAGTGCCAGCACCTTTAGACTCGGTAGACACTGTGATTTGTGTCCCAGCTGGTCACGTCCTAGGCTGTGGCAAGGTCAGGAACCTTCTCCGGGCCTCAGTTTCCTCCTCTGTGAAGGGAGGTGCATAGTTCCTGCCTCCCCGCGCTGGTGCGAGGAAGAAATGGGTAAGCAGATGGTCGCTGGCTGCCGAGGGGGCCAGCCGTGAAAAGCGCCAACTCCTCTGTGACTTTGGACAAGTTGCTCCCCGTGCTGGACCTCCCCTTCCTCATCTGTAGAATGAATTTGTTTTCCTCCTATGGCCTCCAAGAGGATCGGAGGTGACATGGGAAAGTTCAAGCACAAGCTTAACAAACGCAGGCCCGGCACACACTCATCACTCCCTGGTGACTGATTTCCCCAGAGAAAGGCAGACACCTGCTGGCTTCGGCCTCTGGGTAACCGCTTCACGTCCAGCCTTCCCCACCCGCTGCCCTGCCCTATCCCATGTCCCCAGAGGACATTCAGCAGGCCTCAAACTGACCACCGACTGGTGCGGGACACGGGTTTCTTCCAGGGGCCTGGGTGGGGCTCAGTGGTACGGTCTGGCAAGGGAAGCCCCAAAACAGAGCCCCTAACTCTGCCCGAGGCCCAAAGTCCCACAGTGAGAACGGCAGTCCCTCTGTCCTCCCAGCCTCCAGGGTAGGGACAGGAGGTCAGTGGGGAGAGGGCAGCCCTCCACACCGAGCAGGAGATTCCAAACCACCTCTGGAAAGCACGCTTTGGAGGAGGGAAGGACAGGGCCAGAGCCCCGATGATCGTGGTCTCACACAGGGCTTTGCTCTTTACACCGGCGCTGGGAGATGGGCCGAGAGGCCCACGGAGAAGAAGTGCCTCTCCCAAAGATGCCGCAGAGCTTCAAAACAGGACACCACCAGCCCTCAGGCAGTGCGGTCCCACCACGCCTCACGCGGGGCAGGGAAGGTGGGGGCGGGGGGGGACAGGCTCGGGAGCCCTCATCTTATCCATTTCCTTTCCAGTCGTCCATCCGGGCCAACCGAGGGACCATTGGCGGCTATTTCCTGGCGGGGAGGTCCATGAGCTGGTGGCCAGTGAGTTGACCTTCCTTACCCCTCAGTGCGAGGCTCCCAGCCCTCCTCCCCCGACAATCCAAGGCCTCGTCTTGTCTCCTCCTGCCTGGACGAGGCGACAGCCTCCCCACTGGGTTTCCTGACTCTGGACTCCTCCTCTCCTGCCCAAATCCACCGCCCGGCCTGAGAGGCTTTGCCGACACACGCTTCGGACCAGCGTCCCACGTGTGGGCCCTATGCCCGGCACTGGACCTGCAGAGAGGAGTCTGGATGTCCCTGTCCTGGAGAAGCCCAGATTTGAGCTGGGAAGACTCACAAACAGCCTGCTGGGCGCTGAGCCAGCGGGAAGCACAGGGCTTGTGGGCGCTTGGAGGGAGCCCCCGGCCCCAGACAGTGGGGTGGGGCGGGGCGGGGCTAGGGAAGATTTTCTTGGGAGGGTGACACAGAAGCTTAATGCTGAAGAGAAGTTCAGTGAGGGGAGTCACAGAGGTTAATCCCCAGAAACCTCAAGGAATCAACCCCAAAACCCTTGTGAACCCCAATTTCTCCTGTGAGGTCACCCCACATTTCTATTGGTCCTCAAAACTAACTTCCTCCTCCTGGAATGGGATGGAGGGAGGAAAGCCCTGCCTCGAAAACTGATAGTAGAGTCATCAGGACCTGTGGTAGCTGAAGCAGTATACACACCCAGACACGAAAACTCACACACGTGTGCCTGCACTCATACGTGTGCATTCACACACACTCACACCCACACATTAACATGCTCACACACATATCCATACACGCCCACACTCACACATTCTTGCACGCTCACACACACACTCACACTCACACTAACACATCTCACACACACCACCAGCTGCCTTCCTACCTCTTCCCACCCTTCTCTTGGTTCTCACCACCTTCTCCACTCCCCACTGGCCACAGATTCTCCAAAGAGCAGAGGAAACCCAGGAGGCCTCCAGGGCTCTCTGGGAGGTTTGGGGATCTGGGACCAGGCAGAAGTAGGGACAGGAGCTCTCGTGCCGTCCAACATGATGGTGTCCCCAGGGATGCGGAGGCCTGAGGGCCTGGCAGTTCAGGAACAGTGACAGGGTCACTGATGCCCCCAGCCACCCCCTCATCAGATGAAAGAAAAACCCTTGAAAATGGTTCTGCTCAGCCAGGGTCCTCAAATCACAGCCCTGGAAATGGGTGAGGGGAGGAGGAATAGCAGGACAGAGAAAGTTCCTCTGGCCACTCCAGGAGCGCCCGGAGGCCCTGCTGACTGCCCGCTCCACCCCGCAGAGAGCAGAGCTCTGGGGCCCACTGTTGGTGTGTGGAAATCTGAGGCTTCCGAGCAGGAGGAGGGGCCTCGGCAGATGCTCCCAAGTCCCCGCTGTGCCCCAAACATGAATGTACATGTGAGGGTGTAGGTGTGAATGTATGTGTGAGTGCATGTGTGAGTGTGACAGCATGTTCGAGTGTGCATGTGTGTGTAAATGTGTGTGAGTGTGTGTGTGAATGTATGAGTGTGCATGTTGTAAGTGCATGTGTATGCATGTGTGAGCATGTTTGAGTGTGTGTGCGTGTGTGAGTGTGCATATGCACATGTCAGAGCAATGGTAGCTCAAGGGCCTCAGCAGCGCCAGGCCACTTGCTAACTCTGTGCCTTTACACTGCTCAGCTGTCTCTTCCCTGAATTTCTTGATACTTCTCCTTCTCACTTTCTATCTCACGGTACCTCTAGAAGAACAGGAAGTTGGGAGGAGGTGAGTCCCCACATTTTACAGGTGAAGAAGCAGAGGTTTTGAAAGAGGAAGTGATTTTGTTAAGGTGACACAGGGTACAAAACTGGAGCATAGCTCTTCCCCTCTGGCCCCCAGTCTTGTCCCCAAGGTCTCCCAAGGCCTCCTCCTAGGCCCCAGAGCTCCACCCTCTGCCCCATCTCCCCTCCCATCAAGGATCCCATTTAGTAATAAAAGATAGCATGACCAAGTGTGTATAAGTGCCAAGCACCATTGGTGTCATGTTACAGGAGCCAGACAGCCAGGGTCACATATTAGTTCTGGGGCTTGGGCAAACTACTTCTCTGTGCCTCAGTTCACTTATCAGTAAAATGGGGATAACAGCGTCTACCTCATACAGTTGTTGTGAGGATTAAATGAGTCAATATAGCTAGAACACCACCTGGTGCCCGGCAGTGCTGTATAAGGACTAAATGCCATCATTAGTACCTTCTCCTGCCTCTGAGTAGTTGTCTGCACTCCTGGGGAAAAACTGACTCAACTCGGAGGCTGGCCAGGCCTGTACTCAGCCCCTTGGCCCTCCCTCTGCCTGACCTTGCCCCGGAGCCTGCAGGAGGCTTCCCAACCCTTCAGCTTCCTTCTGCCTGGAGCCCCTCAGACTGCTGGCTTCCTTCTTTCCCACTCTGCCACTTACTCACTGGGCAACCTGGAGCTGGTGACTTCATTTTTCCTAACATTAGTTTCTTCCTCTGTACATTGGGAAGACTAATACAGTCAGTCCCTTGTCCCTCCCGCCAGATATCTGTGGAAACATATTTATTAGAGCATATAAAGTGAATAGCACGGTGCCTGGCATACAGTGGGTACCTAATAAATGTCAGCTCCATGCATCCTCCTCCTTACTCATGGTCCAGACCCTGGATTGATTCAGATTAACGCTGACTCTTGAACCTTGACTCCACTTGTGCCTTGCAGATTGGAGCATCTCTGATGTCCAGCAACGTGGGCAGTGGCTTATTCATCGGCCTGGCTGGGACAGGGGCTGCCGGAGGCCTTGCTGTGGGTGGCTTTGAGTGGAACGTAAGGAAGCTGGCCTGGCTGCTCCAGGACAATGGGGGCCTGACCCACCCCTACCCCTGGCCATAGTGCTGAGAGGAGCCTTAGAGGTGCTTGGGAGGCTGCATGGTGAATTGAGAACCCATTTTACAGATGAGGAAATCAAGGCCTGGAGGAGGCAGAGGGACTCATCCGAGGTCACACTGAACTGGGATCAGGTCCCGGGTCACTTACCTCCCTGCTCAGGGCCCTCCCACAGCATGGAGCTGCCTCTGGCTAAGAGGCCACCCTCCGTCTGCATCTAGGACCTGGATACTTTCTTATCTCCACTCTCCCAGGCAACCTGGCTGCTCCTGGCCCTGGGCTGGATCTTTGTCCCTGTGTACATCGCAGCCGGTGTGGTCACAATGCCACAGTACCTGAAGAAGCGATTCGGGGGCCAGAGGATCCAGGTGTACATGTCTGTCCTGTCTCTCATCCTCTACATCTTCACCAAGATATCGGTGGGTACCACTCCAGTGTGGCCATCATGCGTCTGAATATGCTCACTATGCAACTGCTGAGTGCATTACCATGTGCTTGCTGCTGAGCGGCAGCTGACAATCACAGATCGGTTGGAAGGATGGAAGGATGGGAGAATAGAAGGAAAGAAGGAGAGAAAGAAGAAGGGAGGGAAGGAAGGAAGAAAACAGAGAGGGCGGGAAGGAAGGAAGGAAGGAGGGAAGGAGGGAGGGAAGGAACAAAGGACACACATACCCTCAGTGTATGCGCCTCCTCAGCAGTAATCAAAGATGAATGTTAAATGTTTATTGAATGAACGACAGTCCCTACATTCAAAGAACTCATAACCTAGAGTTCATTCATTCATTCATTCGTATCTTTTCCTTAATTGATTCTTCATTCAGCAACTGTGCATTAATTGCCTAAAATGTTAGAGTTAGAAAGATCCTTATTCTTCCCCTATTGACCTAAACTCAGAATACAAACCTAGACAGGCCGGATGACTGGCCCAGGTCCACACAGATGACGGGCTCTGGGACTGGAACTACAGATCGGATGCCAAGACCCAGCCCAGGTCTCCTTCTGCTCCGCTATGTTGCAGACCCTGTAACAGGCCCATGAAGCAGTCATGGAATGGGATCAACACACTAAAGAGACAGGATCATTCAGTTGCCAGTTGCCAGGTCTAGGGCTGAAAACTTTAAGGCCCTTGTTCCACCAGTGCTCGAGAACAACCCTAAGTCAGCTCAGGCAAAGGTCGAGCCCCCACATGCTGTAATAAACCCACGCACATGGACTATCCAGAACCCATGGTTGTCAGCACGCAGACTCCTGAGCATCAGGTCAGCCGTGAGCGCTCAGCCAGCCTCTGGGGTCCTCTTCTCTCCTCCCAGATGGCCTCTTCTTCCCCAGCCCCAGCTCCTCCCTTCACTCCCTCGGTTTTCCGCTCCATGCCTCACTACTCCCTTCACCTCCCACAGACCAGCTATCCGATTAATTTGTCTCACTTTCAGAGCTTCATGCGGTACTCCTCTGCTTTAAAGTCTCCATGCCTCCTGGATGTCTGTCCTTAGCATAGCACTTAAGGTTCGTCTTGCTCATGGGCTGAGGGCTGAGGGTACCTGGTACTGCTGCGTGGGCAGGTGATGCGCCACCGCGGCCACACGGAGGGTCTCGGGTGGCCTGGACTCAGGGTCCCGGCTCTCTGCAGACTGACATCTTCTCTGGAGCCCTCTTCATCCAGATGGCCCTGGGCTGGAATCTCTATCTCTCCACGGGGATGCTGCTGGCGGTGACAGCCGTCTACACCGTCGCAGGTGGGCCCAGGGGAAGTCGCGTCGGGGCGCAGACACTGGCAGAGACACAGAGAGAAAGACTGAAGGAGACAACCAGAGAGAAGGGCAGAGACACAGAGAACACTGACGCTGAGAGAGATTGAGAAACAGGGAGAGGCAGAGACAGAGAGAGGCCAAGACAGAGATGTGGGAAAAGAGAAAAACCCAGAGAAATACACTGAAAGACACGTGTGACAGAGAAAAGGGATTAAAAGGGGCAACAGAACCAGGCAGAGATGGGAAGGAGAGATGCTAAGAGATACTGAAAAGACCAACTGCGCAGGGAGCAGGGTGGAGACAGGGACTGTTACATGGGCCAGAGTCACCAACCACCTTCTCCCGTTTCCTCTAAAGCACCTGGCACAGGCCTGGGCACCCTGGGAGACTACTGCAGGACAGGTTTACTTACGTTAAGTTGGCCTCAAAAGAGGGGGGACATTTAGGTGGGCATTGGGAGGGGAAGGAGGGAGTGTTCCTGGTGGAGCTACAAGCTGAGGAACGGACGGGGAAATTAACAACACAGCTATGGCATGACAGCTGCAGTCAGATGCTGTTGGCGACAGGAAGAGCAGGCCTGAGCCCCTCTCATGGTGATTCGCCTGCATCCTGCCAGGCTGGACAGAGGGGCAGGAGGTGTGGGGTGTGTTTCCTGGTCTTCCCAGTGTGGCCGAGCACAGGGCGGACACCCAGGGAGGAGCCCCTGTAGGTGCTGACCGATGGGTCTTCTCCTTGGGTCCCCAGGGGGCCTCACAGCTGTGATCTACACAGATGCTCTGCAGACGGTGATCATGGTGGGCGGAGCCCTGGTCCTCATGTTTCTGGGTAAGGAAAAGGCCCCAATACACCCCACCCTCCCCCCTAAATTTCTCTCTGACCTCTGACCTGTTTATGTCACCTCCATGGCTTGACTGGGACCTTCCAGAGCATAGAGGCATGTCCCCTCTCCAGGCTGGGGCTCCCAAAGAGCAGGATTCTCTCCACTTCAACCCGGGGTCTTGAACCCAAGCCCCATCTCCCTCCCCATGACAGGTTCAGTGGGGCCTCAGGACTTCTTTGCTCACTGTGTCTCTCCTCACAGGCTTTCAGGAGGTGGGCTGGTACCCAGGCCTGGAGCAGCGGTACAGGCAGGCCATTCCTAATGCCACAGTCCCCAACACCACCTGCCACCTCCCACGGCCCGATGCCTTCCACATGCTCCGGGATCCTGTGAGCGGGGACATCCCTTGGCCAGGTCTCATTTTTGGGCTCACAGTGCTGGCCACATGGTGCTGGTGCACAGACCAGGTAATGTCCTGAGCCAGGCTTGGCCTAGCCCACCAGGAATGGGGTGGCTTACTGCAGATAAACCAGGTGCCTGGATGCAGGGAGGGCTGGACCTCATTCTGGGACTGGGGTAGGGGCACAGTCAGTGACAAATGTCAGGGCTCACCTGCAGCTGAATTGGCCCCTTCCCGACCCAAACAGCACCCTCCATTGCTGCCATTTCAGGTCATTGTGCAGAGGTCTCTCTCTGCCAAGAGCCTGTCCCATGCCAAGGGAGGCTCAGTGCTGGGGGGTTACCTGAAAATCCTCCCCATGTTCTTCATCGTCATGCCTGGCATGATAAGCCGGGCCCTGTTCCCAGGTAAGAGCTAGGCTTGCTTTTTGGGCATTGGGATGTGGGGCTTGTGAGGGGTGTCCAGAGAAGGTGGGCTTGGGAAATGTTGGACCGGAGCAGGGGTTGGCAAGCTTCATCTATTAAGAACACATAGTAATCAAGACCAACCTGGGCAACATAGCAAGACCTTGTCCCTATTTTTAAAAAACTAAAAAAATTAGCCAGGCGTGGTGGTATGCACCTGTAGTCCCAGCTACTCAGGAAGCTGAGGCAGGAGGATCACTTGAGCCTGGGAGCTCGAGGCTGCAGTGAGCTACGATCACACCACTGCACTCTAGCCTGGGCAAGAGAGTAAACTCCCCCCTTTAAAAAAAAAAAAGAGAGAACACGTAGTAAGTATTTTAGGCTTTGTGGGCCAAACATATAATAAGTATTTCAGTAGAAGAAATGTGTATCTGAATGCCATTTTTAAATACTGCTTCTCCTTTATACGGGAAAAACAATTAAGGCATTCTTGGCACCTTCCAAAGATATTGCCTTTATCGAGACATAAGGCCTAAAACCCAAAGGAGACTATTAAGACTATCGAGCTTTGCAGGGTGGTATATGGGCAAGAAATTTAGCAAAGACCCAGGACCTTCTAGGCCCTGCCAGAGACTCCAGTGAACACCTTCCTATAGTGTCGGAAAGCAAATATTGGGCCTACCTGAGAAGGCACAGGGTCACACGGCTCTAACTGCCATCACTTCTGCAGATGAGGTAGGCTGTGTGGACCCTGACATCTGCCAAAGGATCTGCGGGGCCCGAGTGGGATGCTCCAACATCGCCTACCCCAAGCTGGTCATGGCTCTCATGCCTGTTGGTGAGTCCCGTCCCCCCAACCCTCCATTCCCACCTTGCCGCCTCCAATCCCCACTGCCCAGAAAGGATGGCACTAGAATGGATGGGAAGAGGGAAGAAAAATATTCACCTCTGCACCCCTCACCCCAACACACACACACACACAACCACAATTTTCACAAGCGTTTGTAAGGCACCTTCTCTGTGCACAGGTCCTGGAGATGCAGAGATAAAAGGCAGGCCCCTGCTCTTGGGCTTCATGTGGTCTCTGGTGTACCTGGACTCACCAGGGGCACAATACAGTGTGACCAGTGTGGTGACACAGTGGCAGCTAAGGAAGCCCTAAGGAGGCACCTGACCCAGTCTGGGGGATGTTGGGAAGGCCTCCCAGAGGACAGGAACCTCCCAGGCAGACAGATCTGGAGGGGCATGGGGAACATTCTGGGGATGAGAAGCCACGTGTGCAAAGGCCGAGGGTGGAGAGAGGGCGTGAAGGCTGAACTGAAAGCAGTCCAGTGTGAATGAAGTGGCAGGGAGGAATGCAGACAACCTTCCTGCAGAGGATGTCACAGCCACGCCTCGTTCTGGAGCGTGGCCCTTAGTCTGAGGGCACCGGAGGGCACTGGGGGGTTAGACTAAAGAGCACGTGATTGGATCTGCACCTTATCAGGACTGCTCCACATGGAAGACTAGGCAGGCTTAGGGGAAGGCAGGGAGACAACCAATGAGGTATTAGCAGTGGTCCAGGTAAGTGGCGACAGTGGCTTAGACCAAGTCAGTGGCTTTAGAGATGGAGAAACAGGATTTAAAGATGTTTGTGAGGTAGAATTGGCAGGACCTGATTGCTGATTGTATCTGAGAAACAAGAAAGACAGAGAAATCAAAGAGGGCTCCCAGGTCTCGGTCTTTAGAAGGTGGGTTTACAATGACATTGAGGTTGGGGACGTAGGAAGAAAGACAGGCTTATGGAGGGCAGGCGATGAGCAGCGTTATCCGTCCCTCCAGCAGAATGAGGACTGAATCAGAGAAGTAGAGGAGACGGCCCAGCTAGGACAGGGCAGCCACTGAGGGACTGGTAGGGGGAGCCAAGGAAGGGGTCTGAGCTAGCTCTGAGGTCTGTGTGGGCCTGGAAAGATATTATTAACCAAAGAGGGAAACAGAAGGCCCCGAGGAAGATAGTATACCTAAGTTTGGAACACTTGAGTCCAAGGCATCTGTGAGGGAGACATCCAGGAAGTGGTCAGACAAATGGATTTGGGGAAAAGAAGACTGAAGTGGGACCAGGGCTGGAAGTCATCTTCCCAGGGACGAGCAGTTATATTTCTAGAAACTTGGTCATTAGAGTCAGAAAGACTTCAGATATCAGCGGGTCCCATTTTCCCTTGTCCAGGTGGAAAAATAAGCCCAAAAAGTATAAGGAACTATTCCAGATTATACACACAGCTGGTTGCTTGCAGAGCCAGGAAACAAGCCAAAGCTTCTGCCTCCCAGGTGGGGCCGTAGCCCAATACCACAATGTTAATGAAGAAGGTACAAAACACTAAAAAACACTCAATTATTAACAATCACTTCCTCTTCTGCCCCCGGGAACCACTAACCAAGCGTCTGCAAGCTGTGAAACCTACACTGAGATGCGGAAGCTGCAGAGTGCCTCAAAGATCACCTAGTCGCACTGCCTTAATGGCAGAGATGAGGAAACTGAGGCTTGGGGAGGGCACAGAGCAAGGCAGGCTCAGAGCCTGGCCAGAGCCCGCCTCCAGCTCTGTGGGTCTCCAGGATTCGTTGGCGGTGCTGGATGGGAGCCTCATCCAATGCCTTCCCCAACCCACCCCCACCCCCACGCCCCACTCCGTGAGCTGGCCCATGGCCAGCCGTCCACTCAGCCTCGTCTCTCCCCAGGTCTGCGGGGCCTGATGATCGCCACGATCATGGCTGCCCTCATGAGCTCACTCACCTCCATCTTCAACAGCAGCAGCACCCTGTTCGCCATCGATGTGTGGCAGCGCTTCCGCAGGAAGGCAACAGAGCAGGAGCTGATGGTGGTGGGCAGGTGTGCGGGCCCCTCCTCCCATCCTTCCGGGGCACCCCTATCTCTACCCCCTCCGCCCTTTCCTCCCCTTCCTCCCTCTCCCCTCCCCTCTGTCCCCTTCCTTACCCTCCCCCTGCCCAGGATTACCCTGAGCAGATGTGGCTGGGTCTGGGCCCCGGACTGGCAGTCTGAGCACTGGGCTCTAAGTCCTTCCCCACTTCCGGATGACTCCTCCAGAATAATGGGGAGCAAAATCTCTTTCCTGTCTGTTGAACTTTCTCTTGGAATTGATCCACAGGGTAATTCAGAGATGACAAAACACTTAAGAAATGAGAGGTGAACTATTAATATATAAGTGGGAGGAAAGTTAGCAAATAGCTCACCCCAACCTCTTCTGGACCAACTCTGGCCATTAGTCCAAAATAACAGAAATGCTATTAATTTAATCTGTCAGACTAACCCTGAACATCCACCACCCGCCACACCTCATGTGCTGGGGACCAAGGGTGAGTCATACGGCCCTGCCCTCAGGGTGCTCACAGCTTGGTGAGAAGGCTGGAAACACAGGGTACAGTGAGGTACCTGCATCAGTGGAGACATTCATAGGAAGCTTGTGTCTAAACGGTGCAGAGCCTTGAACACCACGCTCAGGATTTTAAACTTTATCTTGTAGGTGTCAGTTTTATGCTTTAAAAAATATACCCTGGTGGCTAATTTTTCTTGTTCTCCGTAGCTGGGGATTTTAGTTTACAGAGGGTTAAGGGGCCCTTTCTGAAATCTTTGCATCAAAATTTAAGGCTCCCTAACTCAGGTTTCTGGACTAAAGTGCTTATTCTCCCCCTTTGGGCGATAGGTACTTGAGCTTAGGTATCTTGCCTGTGCTCTTGCTGTTCTTTCCACGGGGCGCCTTCCGCCCACGGCTGCCCCAGGGGCTCCTACTGCCTGCATCCGTGCCCTCCTCACCCCAGGCACAGGCGCCGACCCTCGCTGGGTCCGAGCGTAGGACAGATTGTGCAAAGAGGAGGGTGATGAGCAGCAGGGAGGCCACTTGGGTAGCTGCTGCTCTGGTGGGGCCTGAGAGAGGGAAAATGGGAGGAAAAGGAGAGGAGAGGCCAGACACGCAGAGGCGTCCCTTACCTCCGCACAGTAACTGCCTGGTTTGGCGGCCCCCGGTTTGTCTATCAGTGGGGTTTAGGCGCTATCTGCTGGCCACATGCTTTATTGCACCCAACACATCCAAGAAAAGTTTTTCATCAACTTGTTCACACACCTGCAAAATCATACACCCAGAATGCTTTGGGGACTTAGGCCTGAGCCAGGATCAGTTGATGGGGAGTCAGAAGAAGAAGATGGGGTTCTTTCCATAACTCAGTGCCAATGTAAGGGAGAGAAGGTCAGAGCCTGGAGAAGGGAGGAGTTCCCGCACAACGCAGGAAGCAAAAGAGGAAGAAAGGCATCCCCAGCAGAGACCAGAGGCCTTTACTGGGGTGGGTGGTGGGGTGGAAGGTATAGATTCTTTCTTGAATGGCAGGTGGGTGACATGACCTTGAAGGCATCCAATATATAAATGCCAAAGTTTTAGAATTACGGGCTTCTTGGATTCTGAAATTCTGATATTCTGGGATTTTAAATTCTAAATTTCTTAATCTAACTATTTGGGATTCTGACTGCTAACCTTCTCTGATTCAGTGACTGTGCGTTCCCCTCCCTCCTCCCCTCCTGGTTCCTGTGCATCGCCTTCCCACCTGCGTGTGCTTCACAGTGCCCTGTGCTCTCCCTGGCAGGGTGTTTGTGGTGTTCCTGGTTGTCATCAGCATCCTCTGGATCCCCATCATCCAAAGCTCCAACAGTGGGCAGCTCTTCGACTATATCCAGTCTGTTACCAGCTACCTGGCCCCGCCCATCACCGCCCTCTTCCTGCTGGCCATCTTCTGCAAGAGGGTCACAGAGCCTGTGAGTGCAGCGCACCCATCTCCCTCCCCATACAGCAGAGGGGCTGGAGACCTGGTGTGTCAATCACCTGGTCTCTGTGACCTTGGGCAAACCCACTGCCCCTCTAGGCTTCCATCTCCCTGCCCACAGTATTAGGTCTAGATTCATTCATTCATTTAACATTTATCAATCCTATTATGGCGGCTCCAGGGTTGTAATGGTTTACACGGTTCACATAGGTCTGCCATCACTGGGAGGGCAGGGAGAAGAGTTGATTAAATAAGCACTAATAATAAAGTACAATGGCTGCTGGAAGAGTAAAGAACACAAGCGCCTAACCTGTGGGGCTCCCAGGAGGGGCTCAGGGAACACTTTCTGGATGAAGTGACATCTGAGCTGAGACTTGTAAGATTAATGGGAGGGGGTTCCAGATACAAGCAGTAATGTGCGTGAGAGCACAAGACAGACTGGAAGATCTCTAGGGTCTGTTCCAGCTCTAACACTAGAAGGTTCTATATGTAAGTAAAACAACAGCAATGACAATGAAGATGACAAAGTGTGAACTTTCAGGCATGCCTGCACATGCATCGTTCATGTAACAGCACTGAAACCTGACAAAAGTCTGGGAGGAAGTGAGAGGTACCAGGACTGGAATCTTGGGTGCTCCCCAGGAAAGCCTAGGAGAGACAGGCCCAAATCTGCTGACTGTACCTTGGGAAGTTGGGGATGCCATGGACACAACTCCACAAGAACAATGTGAGAGCTCAAGTCATCACCAAGGTGTCATAGAAACCCCTCCCTTGATGGAGCACCTAAGCAAGGTGTCTGCACCTGCAGAGGTGTCATCTTGTCGCTGATAACCACGCCACACAGCAGGACCCAGTTGAATTCTGGGTGTTTCTGCTCATTCTAGAATTTTTGAAATATGGATCAGCATATCATTTTTTAAAATAGGTCATCTGACTCTTACATATCAGGAACAGGTACAGGTTAGGGCCAAATAAAGAAACAAAGAAGAAAGATATGGAAGGTACTAGAGCCTTTCTTTAAAAAAAAAAAGCAACAAAATGAAAATCTTTATTCTGATTCCTGATCCCTGCTTATTACAAATCTTATTCCATTCTAGTTGAATATTAAGCCTCTATTACTTAGTACTTCTTAATTTCTCTTATCATTACACATGAGAAAACTGAGTCAGCAAGGTCAAGTTTCAGAGTCATTCGAAAATGGAGCCAGGATTCAAGTCCTAGTCTGTCTGACTCTGGAGCCCATACCCTTTTCTTTCTTTCTTTTTTTTTTTTCTTTTCCATTTATTCCCATTTTATTTTTATTTTTATTTTTTTATTTCAGAATATTATGGGGGTACAGTATACTGCTCTGCCTGCCTTTAAGTCACGACAGAGTCACAGCATTAATGGGGAGCTCACTAAGATGGCCTTCCCAAACCCTGTAATAAACCAGTGGGTGAGAGATTTGGGGGCAGAGTGGCTTTTAGCTTCCTAGGGTCTTCAACCTGGATCTCATCCCTGCTGGTGTCTGCCCTCTCTCCACAGGGAGCCTTCTGGGGCCTCATGTCTGGCCTGGGAGTGGGGCTTCTACGCATGATCCTGGAGTTCTCATACCCAGCCCCAGCCTGCGGGGAGGTGGACTTGCGGCCAGCCGTGCTGAAGGACTTCCACTACCTGTACTTTGCACTCCTCCTCTGTGGGCTCACAGCCATCGTCATCGTCACTGTCAGCCTCTGTACAACCCCCATCCCTGAGGAAAAGGCAAGTGGTGTGCTCATACTGCCCTCCCCCTCCAGAAATGCTCTCTCTACCTCCAATGCCTAGAATTCTACCATTGGGTTTTACTCTGTTGGGTTGTGGTCTCCTCTGTGGCCATACAGAGGTCCTCAGGAGGGGGAACTCATTGGGCCATGAATTCCCAGGTGAAAAGTAATTCATTCGTTTCACAAATTTACTCAGCAAGTACCTGCTATGTGCCAGGCACTGTGCTGGGGTTACAAAGATGAACAGTCTCTGCCAGCAACTATCCGCAGGGAGGAACAGGCGCAGACACAAACTGTCACTATACAAATAGAAAGTTCAGAAGGACCAAGCATAGAAAGAGGCAGTCATCACCTGGGGACCATGGGTGGGTACGCTGACAAGGGCACTTTGAGTTGTTGCCCTTGAAGAATGAACAGAGAAATTTTGAATGGTCAGGAAACACGTACATGAGAAAAGAAACAGAGAGAGTTTACTAGGTGAAGGGCTCAATTTGAATTCCTCACCTCTCCAAAGCTGACTGATTGGACAGCCCTTCAACATCGATGCCCTGTCTCTTGAAGCCTTTTTTTCCTTAGAGCCTGTATTAGTCGGTAGCGCTGCCATAACAAAGTCCCACAGACTGGGTGACTTAAACAACACAACTTTGTTGTCTCTCAGTTCTGGAGGCTGGAAGTCCGAGATCAAGGAGTCATCGCATTGGTTTCTTCTGAGGCCTCTCTCCCTGGCTTGTAGATGGCGGTCTCCTCCTGTGCCTGTCTGTGACCTAATCTCCTCTTCTTTTAAGGATACCAGTCATACTGGATTAGGGCCCCTCTTAATGACCTCATGTAACCTTAATTATGTCTTTAAAGACCTCATCTCCAAATATAGTCACATTCTGAGATATTAGGGGGTTAGGATTTCAACATATGGGGGGGGACAAAATTCAGCCCATAACAGAGTCCAGGCCAGAAGTTAGTCCCTGAAACATTGAGTGGATGTCATGGATAATACTCCATATGTGGATGGTGCTTTAGAGTTTGCAAAACAACCTTCCACCCTTGGTTTCACCGATTCCTACAAACAAGCAGGACATCCGCAGATGAGCCAAGAGAGGCCAACTTCGGCAGTGGCTTACTCCAGAGACAGTGTCCACCTGCTGAATCTTCACCACCTTCTCCATCCTCTGCTCTGTCACTCCTCATCCTTCCTAACTTAAAATCCTTCCCTGAATCCCGATCTGCTCTAGTTCCTATGGCCTCCCTCTGCTGCCCTCAACAGCAAACTCGGACAAAAAATAGTCTCCACCCCCAGCCTCTGCCTCCCACCTCGTGTCTGCTTCTCAGCCGACTGCAGTCTGCCTGTTGTCGCCACTGAATCTCCACTGAAATCACTCTCACTGAGGCCACTGATAACATCTTGTTGCTAAAACCAATGGTCATGCTCCTGCCTTTACCTTAAGTGAATTCCAAGGAGAACTAGGCACTACTGGCCACTTCCTGCACCCTGAAGACCTCTCTCTTGTTCACTTCCATGAAATATTTCCCTGTTTTTTTTCCTACCCTTCTGATGACTTTTTTGATTTCTTCATGGACTTTTCTTCCTGCCCCTTAAATATCAGTGTTTCTTAGGAACCCATCTGTGGTCTCTAACCCATCTCACCTTAAAATGTCCCTGTGCTGTGAATTCAACAACTTTCTATATAATGATGGCTCTATCTCCAACCAAAACCCCTCTTCCAAGATTCAAACCCAAAAACACAACTTCCTCCTGGTGACATAAAGAGACACAGTCCATATGTTACTAGTGACACAGAGCATAAGTCTAAAGTAAGGCTTACCGAGAGATACTTACAAGCAAGGAATCCACCCAGGCCCTCATGATCCCATAGAGAGGCAGGTTCAGGCCCAGCACAGCTGGACACACAGGGGAAAGCAGGAGGCTGGGAGTAGGGCAGGGGAGACCTGGCTCAACATGTAACAAAGAGCTGCCTGGCCAGGAGAAGAGCCTTGTTGGAAAGGAGACGGCATAGAGCTCAGGGAGTGGTGAGTCCAACACCACCAATACCAGCCAGAGAACTTGCTGTGTTTTAGTCTGCTGAGCCACAAAAAAGAAGAGGGAAAGCCACTAGGGCCATCCAGGATACATAAGGTCCGTTCCTCCTCACCTGGACGTCTCCACTTGGAGGTTCTGCAAACCCTTGAAACTCATCATCGTATTTGTGTGTGTGCATGTCCTCTCTCTGCCCCACACCCCACCAGCACCAAACCCACTCCTGTCCTGTGTCCTCTGTCCCTAGGAGGGGCACCACTACCCGTCTGGTCGTCCAGTCCAAGGCAGGGACCCAAGGGCCGTATTAGCCTCCTCCCACACCCTCCCCCGGCTCACTCAGTCAGTGCCCGTGTCCTGCAGATTTTACTTCCTTCACATCCTGCAAGACTGCTCCCTCCTACCAATGACCTCAGGGGCTCATGATTTCTCACTTCACTTTTGCAGCAGCCTCCAGGCTGGCCCCCTTCAAGTCACTCTAAGGGATCTTCGAAAATCTCAGAACTTGTAGTCTCTTCCCTTTGCCTAAAGTCTGCAGCGACTCTCCTACAAGGTTACCTACAAGGTTTTCATTCTTTGAAGCATCAACTCCTTGGCCTGACCTTTGACGTCTTTGTTATTGGGCGCCTGCCTCCCCCTCCAGCCTTGTTTCTCTCAGTCTGTGAGATCTGCGAGGCCAAGGCCCATGCGTGACTTGAGTCTGTATTCCAGCACCCAGCACAAGCCTGGCATGGAGCAGGTGCTCAGGGAGTACTGTCGGGGCTCAGAGCCAGGCCCGACTCCCAGCCTTGGGCTCATTCCTCATGCTCCCTGCCATTGCTCTGACGGCCTTCCAAGAATGGGGTCCTCTCTTCTATGGCAGGACTTCTCTCCAGAGGCAACTGACTCCAGACAGTGTCCTCTCTCCCTCCAGCTTGCTCGCCTGACATGGTGGACACGGACCTGCCCCTTCTCTGAGCTGGAGAAGGAGGCCCACGAGAGCACACCGGAGCCACCAGAGAGGCCAGCCAGGGAGTGCCCCGCAGGAGGGGGAGAGGCAGAGAACTCCAGCCAGGGACAGGAGCAGCCTGGAGGTAGGCTAGGGCAGGCTGGGGGTGCCCTGCACAGAGGGGCAGTGGGGACAGAGTTCATGTCATGGGAAGTCACTGGGGATGGGGCTTCTGAGGAAGCCCAATAAATATCACCCTTCCTCCCTTCCCACATGGCTATGGAACTATTTGAAAAATAAGACAAATGAGTAAGGCAGATGGGGGCCAAAATATTGCCTTCATTACTGATAAAGTGAAGGCAGAAAGAGTTGATTTATTTCTATGGGGAAGTGCAGTTCCTAAAACTGAACCCCAGCTTAGGCAGAGGCACCCATCTAGTCACCCACAGATCTGATCAAGGGCACAGCCTACCCCCTGTGAATGAAGGAGGGGCTGAGCCAAGCACACCCTCTTTATCCTTCCAAAATCTACCAGCAGGGAAGTCATTTCAGCTCCCTGGGCTGCATGAGTACAAGGGCAGAAAATCAAGGAGTGTTACACCTAAGGAGTTCCCTCCACGTGGAAGGAAACATCAGGTGTGACAAAGAAACACCCTCCTGGCCAGTCCCCATCACCACTTTTCTTTAGTAATCATTCATTTGTTTTCCCCTGGGCTCAACGATTCTGCCTATAGTCGCAGAAGCATGTGTGTCCCTCGTGGAATGAGAGCAGCTGCGTGTCCACACAGTTGTGTCTGTCTTCATGAGTTTCCTCCAAAGCAACCACCACTCCTATGGGTGTCTCCTTGAGCTGCTGATGGGCCATGTAAATTGTGCCTCTTGGAGGTTCTTAAATGTGTTAGAATAGTACATTAAATTTACTGCAAGGCCACACAGTGTCTAAAGTTGAAAATTACTATAAGACATGATGTATCTGTTATAGACATAGGGCAGCTATAACCTTCCTGTAATGAGATTAAATAATATCAAAATATACCAATGATAGGATGAAAACATTATAAAGATGTTTCCAATTATAAAATTCCCAGAGAAAAATTTAAAATCCCAAAAGCTAAATCAGTTTGCAAGTTAAAGTTCAAAATCAATTTCTCTTGTCCTTGTAAATTAAAAATTCAATGAAATTTAAGTCCTTAATTTATTTACTGCCTCAGTTAAATGAGATCTCAGTGCCTGGATGGAGCTGGAGTCCCTTTGGCAGCTGTTTCTCCCACTGGATGGGGCATAGCTCCACCAGGGCCTCAGAAAATGTCTCAGTTCTATACCAGTCTCTGTGTGCCACACTTTCAATAATTCCAGTGAGTTAGGAGCATAGACAAGATTATCAAAGCATCACCTGCACACCAGCATCGTTGGCAATGCTATGCCACTCAGTTCTCATGCCTTTCCCAGGTTTTAGGGGCCCTGTGTTTTCCCCGAGGCCTGAGAAGGCTCCCACCTTTCCAGAGGCCCTTCGCCTTTGTTTCAGGCCCTGATTCTAGAGAAACAGCCACTTTCCTAGAGTTAATGACACCATGAGCTCCAGAATCCCACCAAGGTCTAAGGCTCAAAGTTTCTTGCCCATGCTACAGCAGTGAAAAGCCAAGACCACTACAGAAAGCTATCCACAATGACAGGTAAAGTCCAACAGTCAAAACCCACATAGGCTTACTTCAGAAAGCACTACCAAAGATCAAAGTCACCCTCCCTGGTCTTTAGTTGCCCTAATTAGTACAGGTATATTTTGCTTTGCAAAATGTAACTCCTTGTCTCTTTTTTAAGCATCGTGGCCCATGCACCAGATGCTGGGGTCTCACAACTGCTGCCCATGCTGCCCCGCAAATAATTGTAAGCACTGAGCCCTGGGCCCCGTAAAACTCATGGCATGGAAGAAAGTAACATGAGAACGTGAGCTCTTCATAGGTGAGGCAGCTACCAAGAGAGGGAGGAAGAGGAAGGGAGAAAATCTGCAAAGGTAACTCCCAAAGGGAATGAGGAAGTAGACAGACTTACGGAGAGTTCCACAGACAAACCTACTCCCTCTGGCCTCTAAGCCCAGAGGCTGAGCCATCTCTGGAGAAGCAGAGAGGAATGCTTGCTCCCTGGAGACGACTTGCTCCCAAAGGACAAAAAGCAAGCACCGAGTCAGCCACCAAGACTGATGAGAGACACCCACCCTCACAGACCACCACTACCAAGGGGAGCTAAGGGCTGGTGCTGGTGTACACAAAAGCTCCTTCCCTGCCAAAAGAAACAAACATCATGAATAGGGAAGAAGAAACTCCCTCTCACAAACCCTATAGGCAGATGTAGGCCAGGCAGTATAATTTTGAGTCCTGAAAAAATTAAAAGTTAAAAATATTTCAAGGACAGCAGAGTAGATCTGAAAGAAATATATACATCCCAGGTTTTAGATAGGTTTACGAGTTATGGCACACCACTTAGTTACTGCTCAGGGGACATGGGCTCTCTGGGCACGTGATCTCACACGTGAAGCCCTGTGCACACTCTGTCTCAGAGGGTCTCTGTGAGAGCCAAAAGAGAGGATGTTTGGACCAGCTTGTAAAATGAGAACGCCTAGGACAAACAAAATGCTGGATTTGAATTATTGTTCTTCATGCAGCTCTGTGGCTGTGTGACCTTAAGTAACCTCTTCCCTTCTCTAAGCCCTTTTTCTCCTCTGTGCAATGAGGGACCAGGCCAGATGGTGTCCAGGGCCCTCGCATCTCTGCTGCTCTGTGCTCGCGTTGTGCTTACCAAGTACCACGTTACAAAGCCATTGAGCTAACAAAGCATTCATTCCCAGGCCACCCTTTTCAATCTCAAAAGAATGGTTTTTACAAATATTAATTTTATTTTTAATATGCTGTCTGCTAATTTTAAAAACTTTAAAAGTATTTACTTTATTACGTCTTTTAAACTTAGTTTTTAGTGATTTGTGCTACCTTTTAACCTCAGAGCAGGCCCTTTTCCCGCACTGCATCGGCTCAGTCTAATGCACATTTAGAACATCATACGCCAGAGAACCAGAACCTCTCCTGCCACTTCAGTGCTGGTAATTTTTAAAGTGCTGTCAAATCTCCATTCTCATTTGATGCTCAGAACAACCCAGAGAAGAACAGGGCATGTGTCATTGACCCATTTGAGACAGAAAGAACCTGCGGCTCAGAAAAGCTGAGTGATTTGCATGTGGCCTCGCAGGCAGCTGATGGCAGAACAGGCCCTGGAACAAGTTTCTGGCTTGCAGCCCAGTGCCCTTCCCACTTGCAGGTGCGGCAGTCTGGTTCTGTCTCACCTTCCTGGGTGAGATAATGCTCCATCCCTCCGTCCTCATTCAGGACTTGTGCTCTGAATTGGTATGAATTGCACTATCCTCCCCAATAACCCACCATCCCCCCGGCAACAATGGGATTCTTCCGCTGAGTGACTGTTTGGATTCTGTGGCCAGGGTCAGATCTCAGTCTAGAATCCCAGCTCAGCACCCAGTCTGCAGTTTGCAGAAAGGGCCAAGTTGATGGCTTCACCCCTCCCCTGCTTTCTGTGCACCCCATTCTCCTTTTCAGTTTCTTACCATCTCTCTCCCTCCCCTGCTCTCCCGTCACTTTCCTTTCTCCAACCTCTCCTTGCCTCTCCCCTCCTCTCCTTCCCCTTCTGGTTTTGTCCCTCCAGCCCCACGCAGGTCCTGGGGAAAGCTGCTCTGGGGCTGGCTCTGTGGGCTCTCTGGGGCCCCGGAGCAGGCCCTGAGCCCAGGAGAGAAGGCTGCGCTAGAGCAGAAGCTGACCAGCATCAAGGAGGAGCTGCTCTGGAGAAGCGTCTGCAATATCAATGCCGTCCTCTTGCTGGCTATCAACGTCTTCCTCTGGGGCTATTTTGCATGACTCTGCCGACCTGGCTTCCGTGGAGGCAGATTAAACACAGCCCAACCCGCTAGCCACGGAGACGGGCTCTTCTCCCACCTTGCTATGTGAACTAGAGACCACAGAGCTAAGACTGCAACATCCCCTGAAGAGCATCCAATCCAACCCGCTCGCGTGACAAGTTGGGTAACGGAGGCCCAGAGAGAGCACTGTGTTTGCTCGGGGCCACCCAGCAGGACTCACGTGGGTCTTTCCGCTCCACACCTCTTTCCAATACATTGCCTTACACTCCTACCCAAAAACACTGCTTCCACCCTCTTCTCGAGTCTGTTAAGGAACCTTCACTGCATGTGTGTCTTGAGGTAGGAAGGTGGAGGATTAAAAAAAAGGAGCAGCAAGAAATTTGCAAGAACCCGCGTGCACCTTTGCTCCCCCATCCCACCTCTCCTCTTCCCACTTCTAGTCCCCCTATGTCTCTCCCTCTCTATTCTCAACCCCCAGTTGTGGCATGAATCTAGCCAGGATGGCCCTGTATTTCTATAGGGGGCTCCATGGTGGTGGCCATCAGACCACTCTCCTAAGCACTATTCCAATTCTGCCTCTTTCTACTCCCAAACCCAAATATACACAAAGTCTCTATGGCCTTGAGTTCAGTCGGAGAGATGTGACTTGTTGAAAACAAGAAGAATCAAGACATGCTACTCTGTACTTCAGGGTGAGCCCTGCAGGGGCAGCAAGGACAGCCTGGGAGCCACTGCACCTGGGCCTGTGTCCTTCTCCCTTTGCCTGCCATGCATCTGCCTGCCCTGGAATACACCGTGAACCTGCTTAAGTGACCTTCTCCAGGAAGCTGCCTTGATGCCCCAAACTGGGTCAAAATCCCACTCCTGCCCCCACAACACTTGGACCTGCTTCTGTCCCAGCACTGATCACACCATGGTGTTGTCTCCCCTCCTAGATGGAGGACACCAAGGAGCAGGGACCAAGGGCCATGTTCCAAGTGACTTTGTACCCAGAAAATAACAAGTGTTCAATAAATGTTTATTGAATTCAGTTCTCCAAGGTCCCGGTGGGCTTTGTTCTGTGGCCGGCTGGGTAGTGACTGGGGAGTCAGCCGGTGGGAGGAGTGTACTTAAGTCAGAGTTCAAACAACCGATCTCAGGTATTTCGAACGAGACTGCAGCCCACTGACACAGTGCAAGGTGCGAGAGTGCCGTCCTTCCTCCATCCCCCTGTCCAGGCTGCCCCTACCCCCATAATTTTACACTAATCACTAATCACAACTGCACACACATAAAATTCCATTTCTTTGAGGTGGAAATACACCTGGTTCTATGAATGCCTCCTGCTGGTGCTGCCTGCACATTTTTGTTTCCACTGCCCTTCCGACCTCATTTGTGTCCCACCTCAGGTGGCTCTGCCCTCTCCGTTGTCCCCGCCGATCCTTACTGGAAACTCAGTTCGTCCCCCGATTTTTCCCAAAACCGTTCACACACATATTTGTGTGCAGATTATACTGAAGATTTGAGCAAAGAATTTTAAACCACAAAAGCATAATCTAAAGTTGGGGATTGAACAAACTATTTTCAGAAGTTCCTCAGCAGCCTGCTACGAGAACCTCTCAGCGGCCTCCTCCTCGGCCTCCACCTCCTGCCTGGCTCTCAGTCCCTCGCTCTCAGCGGGTCTGAGAGAAGTCTCTCCATCCTAACATTTTTGGCTTCCTCCTCAGTTTACTCCTCCGTGATTATGCTGAGCCTCTTGGGCTCCGGACCTATCTCGTCTGACCCAAAGCTGCAGCTGAATACGGTAGGACTGTACGAAGGATGGCCACTCCCCCGCCCCACACTCTCTGCCTGTTAATTCCTACTTGTTCTTCACGTCTCAGCTCAAAAGTCACATCCCGAGGGAAGCCCTACTGTCCCCATCATGATCCCACCATAGCCACCTGCAGCCCAGAGCCGATGAGTCCCCAACACCCAACATACAGTCTCAGGGTGCCCTGACTTTACCTTCAAAGCATGCGCCAGTCTATGCTGCTATAGTTACATAATTACTTCATCAATATGCATCTCCTCCCCTAGACCGTGAGCTCCCCACTGAATCCCCATCGCCTAGCAAGGTATCTGGCGCACGGTGGGTGCTAAAAATCTGTGTTGTATGAGTAAGCGAAAGAATGAGTGAGTGTGTGAAAGCGCATCCCTGGCTGAGGAAACCAAATACTAAAAACACGGAGGTGGGAAAAACCATGGCATAACCAGAAACAAAAATAGTTTAAAGTGCCTGGAGTGGGGTGTACACACGGGTAGGGCCACTGCTAGTCCTTATGGGTTTTCGTGCAAGTAAGCAAAAGGTGCCCTTCCTTCTTGGCAGCCACAGTTCCACACTCTAGGGCTACGGTGAGCCAGGGTGCACATACCCCTGTGGCCAGGTGCATCTGTGCAGGGCACCACCTGCACATCCACGAGTGGTAGCCCTGCATGTTGGGGAATGGCTGGTGTAGTGACTGGGAAGCAAGCAGGTGTTAGAGTTTCCATCTGAACCTGGGACTTCGTCTCTTTCCTGGATCATTTCAACAGCCCCTTAACTCTTATCTCTGTTCCCAGTCTCTCCTCTTCCAATTCATCCTGTGCCCTATAGCAAGAATGATCTTTCTAAACTGCAAATCTTGTATTCTACCTATATTATTAAGACTCTTTATAGGAGGTGTTTTCTAACTTGGCATTAGACCCCACGAAAACTGCTAGAAATATCCCCAGGGTTTAGTCTTTGGGCCCCCTTCTCCAGGCTGTTCTATGTAGTGGTTCAGAGCAGAGGCATGGAAGACTGATCTTCTGGAACAAATCCTAGTTCTGCCATTTGCTAACTACATGATAGTGGGAAAGTTGCTTAACTTTTCTTAGTTTTTTCATCCACAAAATGGAGATGGTAATTGCAGCTACTTTATATGGTTGTTGAGAGGATTCAATGAATTAATTCAAAGAAAGTACTTAAAAAAAGTGCCTGGCCCATAACGAAAGCACTTAATAAACATGAGCTATTATTACTACAATTAGTAGCAGGTGAGATGAACACAGAAGGAGGCATGACACTACACAGTAAGATTATTTTAGAACTAGCACAACATGCTGTCAGAGCAAAGAGCAGGGAGCAATGAATTCTACCAGGACAGTCAGGAAAGGGCATAACAGAAAAGTGAATAATGGAGCAGGACTTTGGAGGATGAATCGAGTTTCCTAGGAGAAGTTATACAAGGACAGCATGTGCAAAAGTGTTAAGGTACAGAAGTGCATAATGGGTTCCTATAAAATAGGGATACTATTTACTCACTTGCAAAACTCAACCCTATATGTTTAATTTCCCCTTATAAATCATGATTTGGTTTAACCTCTTGCCTTTAAGGCAGAGCTGTGAGGTTTACTGATGAGGGACAGGAGAGAAGGGGCATTGGACCACTGCAGCAGCAGCAGCTGTCAGTGCCCTGCTCACCAATCCTGTTTGCTGTTGACGTCCTGCTGAAAAGCCCTGCAACTGTCTGCTAAGAGCTTTCTCTGTCTGCAGAGAAATGCTCTGCACCCTGCATAGAGCAGGTTGGAAATGCTGGGAGTTAACGCACTTGGGAGCAGCCCTGAATTAATGACAAATGAGAGTTGGTGGAAAAACACGGCCAGTTCCTTGCCCTCAAGTGGGAAAACTCGGAGGCTTGTTCCAAACTATCTCACAGATGTTTTCAGGAGGATTGAGCCCCAACCACCCACAGTGTTAATACGCCCATTAACGCACCCTGCTTAGTTCCCTTCCCTTCCAAATAAACTACTGGTCTCATGTTCTGCTTCTGGGAAACCAACCTAATACAGTCTTTTAGCAAGAACAGGCTTTGCACTTGGGCTTTGTGGAGTGGGAAAAGGGCAAAGCCTAGGATATAGACCACGGAAGCTTCCCCACAGGGAGAGAAGCTCTCCTGTCTACCATCAAGTCTTAGCCCTGCTGCTGTGCATGTGCAGTGGGTGCTGGAGTGGGAGGCTTCCAGGCAGAGGAAACAGCACATACAAAGAGATCTCTGAGGTCATCTCCAGTTTTAAGGTTTTTCTCTCATTTTGTCACTAAACAGACCAGGCCCTGTTCTAGGCACTGTGGGTATTGGTGTCCAAGCTGTGGTGCCTTCTTAACTTCCCAGCTGGACTCTGAGTTCTCTGAGGACCAGGACATTTCTCCTTTAACTGTTACAATGGAGTAACAGAGCAATGTGGAGGAAAGGAAAGAACACTAAGCTGGCGTCAGGAGACCTGAGTTCCGTTCCCAGAGCCCCAGCTCTGGCTCTCAAGGGGAGCTCCAAGAGCTGACTGTTCATAGCGTGGAGAGGTTGCAAGTGGGAGGAGGGTCAGAGGCAAACAACCAATTGGTGCAGCGCAGGAAGCGCATAGGTCAGGGTCAGTCCTGGAAGGGACCTCAGTGACCAGTTCATTAAAGCTCCACATTTCATGGAAAGAGAAATGAGCCTTCCGGATGGGATGGGACAGGACTTGCTTAAGATCATACAAGAAGTCAGCAACAATTACCTGGGCCCTTCGAGATGAAAAGTGTTTTGGAGGTAGTGGCAAGTCAGGCGTGACAGAGGAGGGGTTGAAGGAAAGCAGAAGTGTTGAAGCCAGCATTCACCACCAGGTCTTGGGCAGGTCTACTGCAGGCACAGAAGTTGCGTGCACATTTACATCCTCGTAAATGTGTCTGTCAAACTCTCACCATTTGAAGGGGCCTCAAGGTCCTCTTGTTCAGCCCTCCTTCCCCTATCCCATGCCATTGTCCATGTGGCTCCCTTTGCCTGGAACACTCCCCCGACTTCCTTCCCCACACCTCCTGTCTCCTACTCGTCTCAGGAATCATTTCTTCCTACTCACTTTTCCTGATGCCTCCCCACACACCCAAGTTGGTTTTGTGTCCTTCCTCTGAGCCTCCACAGGACCCTGCGTTTTCTCTACCACAGCAAGTTTCATACTAGTGTTATAATTATTTTCATATATTCTTTGCCATAGACTGGTGCTCTTTGAAGTTGGGCAATGCGTTCATCCAGAGACTGCATGGTGCTAGGGCATTTAGCAGGTGCTTGGTAAATGTCCAGTGAACAAGTGAATGAATATGTGTCATATTTACTCCATAATATTTTGGCTCCGTTACTTCCCTAGTTCCGAGCCACAATCAAGAGAAAGTATAATGAAGAACAGTGTGTACACTTTAGAGTTACAAAGCTCTGCCAGGTGTGAAGTCTCGTTAAATTCCTACAATTCCTAGAGGTAGGTAAAGTACCACCTTTTCAGAACAGCCAGTCACACCCAAATGCGAACTGCAGGACAACTTTAGATAAATAAGAAGCAAGGCAGCTTTTTCCGCCTTCAACTCCCAACACCCCCTCTTCACGCTCAGAATGTCAAGGTATTCAAAGGACATCAGAGGGTGGCATCCACCACTTGTGCCTCGGTTGCCCCAGTCTCCAATGCGGTGCATCAGCCTCATTGACTCCAGTGCTCCTGTGGCCCTTTTCTAACCCTTTCACCTTCACCCTCTCCCCTTTTCCATCAGGGCCCTGTTCTCAGGCTGGTATCTCAATTTCTAACTGCTACTATGTGAAGGTATGGGATGTCACCTAGCCTGTTATATGTGTATTTCAGCAGGGTCCTTATCCTTTCAGGGGTGGTTTGATTGCAAGATGTTATCAGGCACTCTACCAAGCCACTTGAAAGCAAACTGCCTGTCCATTGGGCCAGCTGGCAGTCACCACAGTGAGAACTGTAACCACCTCCCTGCAACTTCTCAGTGCCCCCACCCCAACCCACCTCCACTGAGTGCATGGGGCAGGGGTAAAAATACTAGACCATGGGTCAAAAGATTTGCATACTAGCTTACTTTTTCACTACTTGCTTTGTGACCCTCTCTTCCACCACACCTAAGTTTTTTCATCCTTAATGAGGGGTATGGGTGCAAAGGTTTGAATTAGATTAGATGAAATCTAAGGACCCTTTAATGTTGACATTGTGTGCTTCTGATTGGACTCCACATTTGTCTCCTTGGTGCACAGAGTGGGTGGGTGTGGGTTGGTGGCAGTGGTGGGTGTACAGGGAAAGTAAGTCACATGCTAGCTTGAGGGACAAAGTACAAATAGAAAAACATTGCAAAGTAGTTTTCAGAGCACCGAAATGGGTTTGCTGTGAGCAACAATAACATTAAGAAGCAGCTTTGGACTGTGAAGGGACAATGTTTAAAAACAAATAGCACTCTTAAAAATACTACGAAGAAATATTTTTAAAAGTGACTTGCAATTGAGCTTGGATGACAAAAGCACTCAATTTAACATGTGAGACCCGTAACCATGTCCCTGGGTGTGAGAGTTCTCATCAATCAGAAGGGGATGAAAACTGCTAGAAGCCCAGGGAAAGCAGAGTCAGTTTTCCATTAACCTAGAACAAGGGTTTCTCTAGACTTCTAGCCGTAAGTAAGATTACTGTAATTTCTTCTTTTCTCCAGGGTGAAAAGTTGGGAGACCTTTAAAGGTTATATATAAATATAAATCCTAGAGACTTAAATTAAGGTAGTTACAGTTTACTTTCATATTTCAAAATCAAATCTCAGCTTTAGCCTGGACTCACAAAGTAGAAATGTCAGAGTTTTACTGTGATCTTATATAAAATCTACAACTTTCACTTAAAGAGGAAAAATAAAACCAACTTTTATACTTTATCTCCTGAATAGAATACAAAAGCTTTGGTCCATCTCTCAGTATGGTTTGTATGTAAATTTTAAAATTACATATGTTCAGAATGAGAAGGACCCTCAGAGTCAGCTCGTGTAGCCCTCCTTCCCTCCTCAGTACAGGTCAGAATGTCTCTGACAGTCTCACTGACAGGTAAGGTTAGCCAGCCCTCTGCTTGTACACCTCCACTGATGGGGAAATGACTACCTCCTGAAACAAAGCGTCCCTCACTGGACCACACTGACAATTAGAAAGTTATTCCTTTTATTGGCTAAACTCTGCATCTCTGCAATTTCTAAGCACTTACACAAACAAACAAGCCAAACAATATGAAAATAACTCACATGAATCATTTATTCCAAAATTACATCTCCAGTATTTGTGATTTCTTCTTAAAGAAATAATTCGCAAAACTGGAAACTTCCTATAGAAGCACAAATTTATCTAGGATGAGAAGTACATGAAGATTAATAAGACTGGTAATTTTAAAAACCTTCACAATTATTCTATAAAAAGCACTTCCACATCAATCATCTCATTTGGTTCTCAGCACCAGTCTAGGATGCTGAATCATTATAAATGAAGGAAAAAATGTGAGGTGATGTGCCCAAGGCCTGCCACTCAGTGGCCAAATTGGTCCTTGGACCCAGACTTCTGACTTCACATTCGGTGCTACCCTCCATTGCACTACTCACTCGTGCAGCATTCTTTGTGAATGCTACCAGTTTCTAGGTTCATGGAATAAATACGAAAAAAATCTGCAGTCCAGGCAGAGGTCAGCTGAATAAAAAAAGGCAGGCAAGTAAGCAAACTATGGCAGAACATTGCAATAAGGACTAAAATTAGAGGTAGGAACAAAAATACTTTGGAGAAACAGAGAAAGGAACAACAAATTACCTGGTAGAACTGGGGAAGGCTTTATGAAAAATGACATTTAACTTAGGTTTTTCATTTTCTTAAATTAATAAATTAATTAATTTTTTTAGAGACAGAGTCTCACTCTGTCACAGAGGCTGGAGTGCAGTGGTGCAACCATAGAGCACTGCAGCCTCAGTCTTCTGGGTTCAGCCTCCCGAGTAGCTAAGACTAAAATCTAAAATCAGGCACATACCACCATGCCTGCCTGATTTCCCTATTTTTGTAGAAAAATTATTAGTAGAGACAGGGGTCTCGCTAACCTCTATTATTTGTAGAGACTGGGGTCTTGCTATGTTGCCCAGGTTGGTCTGGAACTCATGACCTCAAGTGATCCTCCTGCCTTGGCCTCCCAAAGTGCTGGGATTACAGGCATGAGCCACCATACGTGGCCTAGATTTTGACATTTAACTCTACTTGATGAGCAGAGACTTCTGTATACAGAGACAGAATGAATTATAGCACAAAGCAAGACAAGTAGATAAAAGGGCATGGCATCTTTGGGGTAGAGTGAGGTACTTGATGTGGCTGAAGCACAAGGTGTGTAGGAGTATAAAACAGATGAGCTTGGAGAAGAGGTACAGGTGATCCTAAAGACACTGAATGCTGCTATAAATTGGGTGCCACAGTGTAGCCAAGAATGGGACAGAGTCAGGGAGGGTAAGGGCAACAAATATATCCAAAGAGCACTTATTTGTTTTCAAAAGATCATTTTGTCAATAGAAAGAGAATAAGTTATAGAATCAGAGGCTGCTAAGGGTTGGCAATTTATGAAGTTGTTGCTGTATCACTGGAAAGAAAAAAGGAAGAGTCCATCAACAGATGAATGGATAAACAAAATGTGCTATATACACACAGTAGAATACTATTCAACCATAAAAAGGAATGAAATTTTGATGTATACTACAACATGACTGGACCACAAAAACATTATGCTTAGTGAAATAAGCCAGACACAGAAGGGCAAATATTGTATGATTTCACTTATATGAGGTACCTAGAATAAGCAAATTCAGAGAGACAGTAGAATAGAGGTTTCCAGGGGGAGGAGGAGATATTGTTTAGTGAACAGAGTTCATGAAGGAGAAAATGAAAAAGTTTGGGTATACCTAATGATGATGGGTATACAACATTGAGAAGGTGTTTAATGCTACTCAATTCTACACTTATAAATGGTTAAAATTATAAATATTATGTATATTTAGCCATGGTTATAAAAGAATAGATATGTGCCAAAGCATATATTATGGGAAAAGGTTGATTATAGAATCTAAAAAAATATACGGAAGAGAAAGCATAGAAGACTTTAATTTGGCTACAGAACAGAATCTAAATGTTAAGAACTTTGACAACACAAACACGTAGCTGACAAAAGATGGGATGGGGTGAGATAGACAGATAGGAGTGCTAATATCTATCTTCTTACAAGGTAGGCAGTCAAGAGACTGTTGAAAGTAGATGGAACAAGAAATAGATATTTAAGTTTATTGATTAAATGTAATCAATAAAATAACTAGTAATAATAAAAATATCAAATAATGGGAGGAGACAAAGAGAGGAAAGGAAGTAAATGTTAAATTTTCATCTTTCATAGTAGTGGCTTGTCTTGCCTTGGTGAAGTCAAGATCAAAGATACATGTGTAATATCTAGAGTTATGGAGGAATCCACCAGAACACTTAGGCGGACCATCCAAAGATTGTCCCTGGGTGCCTGTAGGTGGGCGCAAGGAGGGAAAACGTGATTTTCATCATAAGCTGTACCGCACTATTTGTCACCAAGAGAATATATTATTTTGATTTTTTAAAATTCATACAATTACAAAAAAAAAAACCCTCCATTGAATAAGGGCCTGAATTAGGACAGTAGCAATGAAGAAGGAGGGTGGGGACTGAATTTAAAAGGTATTTCTGAAGTTAAATCTGCAGGACTTATTGACTCTGGGGGACAAGAGAGGATTGAGAGTAATTCCCAGGCTTCAGACCTAGAGACCAGATAATTTAATGCACTGAGATGCAGAAAACAAATCTGTTTTTGAGAGGGAAGAAAAAATGATGAGTTTAAATTTGAGCACATTGATTTTGAGGTACCTGTGGGATATCCCACTAGCATGGCCAATTAGTTTTTTGTATCTATGAGTCTGGAGCTTGATGAAGAGATCAGGGCTATAAACCTTCCTTATAATTCCTGCTTGGGAAAAACACTAAATACTCATAGACCCCGTATGCGATCTGTGGTTTTGTGTTGGGAATGGTGGTGGTGCCCAGTGGTGTAAGTAATTTTTTAGGACAGTGAGTTACTTGAGACTTTATTTTGTGGGAGAACTTGGGAGAGGGAGAGGGTGGAGCTCTTCAGTGTCCAGTTATGCTTCTGTGAACAGTTTGGATCACATATGTTATAAGAGAACTTGGTGGTGGAGGTGGGGAGGTGAGGACAGGGTGATGTGCCACCAGATTCCCCTTTAATGAAGGACCTGAGGGGGGGCCAAGATGGAGACCAGAAGCAGCCTACACTCGCTCTCAAGAAGAGGATCAAAGGTTGTGAGTACAGGTTCACCCATGGATGGACCATCTCAAAGAGAGCATTGTGACTCATCAGAGAAGCAACTGGAGACAACCAAAGTGGGGTAGAGAGAGGCAGGGTGATCCACTCAGCAAGATCAGAACGTACCTGGGGGAAGTGTCTACACGCAGGGAAGGGTTAGGGGAGAGAGATCCCTGGGGCTCTGCACTCCTCCAGCAAACACTGAAATCCGAGCTGTGAGGGGGCTCCCCCACCACAGCAGGCCTCCAAACTGATCAGGGAGCTACTTGGAGACTACAGCACATTGCACTGAAGAGCAGGCACTGTGGGGTCCCACCAGCTTCTGGTCCCAGGTCACTACAACAGATGCTAATCTGCACTCTCAGCCCCAGAGCACCCAGTCCGCAGAGGAGTTGGCTCCACTGCAGCCACCTCCCCATTATACCTGCCAGGTCAGAGAGGGAGCAGGGAGGGCAGGCACTCTCATATGCACCATGACTGGGTGCCATGCACACCCCCAACAAAGTATTGCAATCTGCCCAGGCACAAGCCAAAGTCATGCCACCTTCCTCTGTGGAGAGGGACTTGCCCAGGTCCCTACCCAAGCTTTCAACAGTGGCCTGGGGACCAATCTACCAATCTGAATGGATATCCCCAAGCACTGGCTTGGACTGTGACAACCACAGGGGAACGGGACAATGCAGAACAGCTGTGTTACAGTCTCTCCGTGCATCCGCCCCTCTCCTGCCAGATCAATCCTCCAAAGTAGGACACAAAAGCACTATCCAGTGATTTCTCCTCCTTCTCACTAAGTAGGAGAGTTCCCAGCAAAGGAGAATAGGTACGCTGCAAACCTGTCATCCCTGAGCTAAGAGAAGAGGTTTCAGATGAGAAGAAACCAGCAGAGGAATTCTGGCAATATGAAAAAATAAGCTAGGATCACAACAGATCCATAGCAATGGACCCAACTAAAAGGAAATTATTGAAATGTCAGAAATGGAATTTAGAATATGGGTGGCAAGCAAAATGAATGGAATTGAAGAGAAAGTTGAAGACCAAAACAAGAAACAAAAAAATATTTCAGGACATGAATGAAAAATATGAAAAACTCACTAAAGAGATAGACAACATAAGAAAGGATATAACAGAACTTAAAAAATGAAAGAGTCATTTAGAGAATTCAAAAATATAGCAGAAAGTTTCAACAACAGACTAGACCAAGCAGAAGAAAGAATATCAGAGCTTGAAAACAAGGCTTTTGAACTAACCCAGCCAAAAACCCAGGAAAAACAATAAAGAAAAATGAACAATCACTCAGAGAAATATGGGACTATTGGAAATGAGACTATATATGAATTATAGGTAACCTGGAGGGAGAAGAAAAAGCAAAAAGCATGGAAAACCTATTTGAGGGAATTATTGAGAACATCCCTGGTATCACCAGAGATTCAGATATCCAGATGCAAGATGGCCATAGAACACTGGGAAGATTCATAGCAAATAGGATACCTCCAAGACACATAGTCATCAACCTGGCAAAAGTCAAAATGAGGGAGAAAATTCTACAAACTGCAAGACAAAAGAAACAACTAATCTACAAAGGAAAATCCATCAGGGTAACAGCAGACAGACTTCTCAGTGGAGAGCTTACTACTCAGAAGGGACTGAGGCCCCATTTTTAGTCTTCTTAAACAGAAAAACTGCTAGCCAAGAAATTTGTATCCTGCAAAACTAAGTTACATAAATGATGGAGAAATAAAGACTTTTCCAGACAAGCAAACACTAAGGGAGTTTATCACTACTAGACCTGCCCTACAGAAAATGCTCAAAAGTTCATCATACATGCAACAGCACAATAGATACCAACCAGCGTAAAAACACGCAAAAGTTAAAGCTCACAGCTTTTATAAAACAATAGCACAAGAGGGGAAACAAAACAATGATTTATCATCTAATATGAACAGAACAGCATTCTGCATATCAATACTAACACTCAACATGAACAATCTGAATGCCCCACTTACAAGACATAGATTGGCTGAATGGATTAAAAAAAAAAACCCAACCCAAGTATCTTCTCTCCAGGAAAAATATCTAACCCACAACAATCCACAGAGGTTTAAGGTAAAGGGATGGAAAAAAATATTCCATGCAAATGGAAACCAAAAGTGAGTAGGCATGGCCATTCTCATATCAGATAAAATAGACTTTAAATCAACAAAGGTAAAAAAAAAAAAAAGACAAAGATGGTCCTTATATAATGGTAAAGGGAACAACTAAACAAGAAGACACAACAATCCTAAATATATGTGTACCTAACACAGGAGCTCCCAGATTCATAAAGCAAATTCTGCAAGATCTAAGCAAAGACATAAACAGTAGCATCTTAATAGCCAGGGCCTTCAACACTCCACTGACAGACTGGACTGATAACTGAAGCAGAAAGTGAATAAAGAAACAATGGATTTCAATGAAACTCTATAACAAATGGAATTAACAGACATTTATAGAACATTCTACCCCCAAATTACTGAATATACATTCTTCTTATCAGCACATGGGACACTTTCCAAGACTGAGCATATCTTAGGCCACAAAACAAGTCTCAGCAATTTCAAAAAATCAAAATCATACCATGTATCTTCTCAGAACACAGTGGAATAAAACTAGAAATCAATTCCAAGAGAAACACTCAAATCGACACAAAGTCATGAAAATTAAACAACCTGCTGCTGAATGATCCTTGGGTCAATGATGACATTAAAATGGAAATTAAAAGATTCCTTGAACTGAATGACAAAGAGACATAAGCTCTTAAAATCTATGGGATACAGCAAAAACAGTCCTCAGGGGAAAATCCATAGCCTTAAATACATACATCAAAAAGCCAGAAAGATCACAAATTAACAACCTAATATCACATCTTGAGGAATTAGAAAAAGAACAAGCCAAACCCAAAGCCAGCAGAAGAAAAGAAATAACAAAGGTCAGAGCAGAACTAAGTGAAATGGAAACCAAAAAAAAAAAAAAAAAAAAAAAAAAAATAGAAAGGATCAATGAAACAAAAGGTTGGTTCTTTGAAAAGATAAACAAAATTGATACATCACTATCCAGATTAACCAGAAATAGGAGAGAAAGGACTCAAATAAGCTCAATCAGAAATGAAAAAGGAGACATTACAACTGATACCACAGAAATACAAATATCATCTGTGAATACAACAAAAACCTCTATGTACACAAACTAGAAAACCTAGAGGAAATGGATAAACTCCTGGAAACACACAACCTCCCCAACTTGAATCAGGAAGAAGTAGAAATCCTGAACAGACCAATAATGAGCAGTGAGATTGAAGCAGTAATAAAAAATCTCCCAACAACAACAACAACAAAAAGCCCAATAGATAGAGTCACAACCAAATTCTACCAGATCTACAAAGAATTGATACCTATCCTGCAAAAATTATTCCATAACATCAAGAAGGAGGGAATCCTCCCTAACTCATTCTATGAAGCCAGTATCATCTTGATACCAAAGCCAGGAAAGGAAACAACAAAAAAAGAAAACTATAGACCAATATCCTTTATGAACATAGATGCAAAAATCCTCAATGAACAACCAAACCAAATTCACAATACATCAAAAGGATAATTCACCATGATGAAGTGGGTTTCATCCCAGGGAAGCAAGTGTGGTTCAAAATACACATATCAATAAACATCATTCACCACATAAACAGAAGGAAAAACAAAGACCATATGATTATCTCAATAGATGCAGAAAAAGCATTCAATAAAATCCAGCACTGATTCATGATAAAAACACTCAATAAACTAGGCATAGAAGGAACATACCTTAAAATTATAAAAGCCATATATGACAAACCCACAACCAACATCATCATGAATGGGGAAAAATTGAAAGCATTCCCCCTAAGAACTGGAACAAGACAAGGGTACCCATTGTCACCACTTCTATTCAACATAGTATTAGAAGTCCTAGCCAGAGCAATCATGCAAGAGAAAGAAATATAGGGCACCCAAATCAGGCAAGAGGAGTTCAAATTATCCCTGTTTGCTGATGATATGATCTTGTATCTACAAAACCCTAAAGACTCCACCAAAAGACTCCTAGAATTGATAAATAAATTCAGCAAGGTCTCAGGTTACAAAATCAGTGTACACAAAACAGTAGTATTTCTATGTACTAATAACAGTCAAGCTGAGAGTCAAATCAAGGACTCAATACCATTCACAATAGCTACAAAGAAAATGAAATATCTAGGAATATACTTAACCAAAGAGGTGAAAGATCTCTACAAGGAGAGCTACAAAACATTGATGAAAAAAATTGCAGATGACAAAAAAATGGAAAAACATCCCTTACTCATGGATTGGCAGAATCAATATCATTAAAATGTCCATACTGCCCAAAGTGATTTACAGATGCAATGCAATTCCCATCAAAATACCAACATCTTATTTCACAGTCCTAGAAAAAATAATCCTAACCTTCATTTGGAACCAAAAAAGACCCCAGATAGCCAAAGCAATCCTGAGCAAAGAGAACAAATCTGGAAGCATCATATTACCAAACTTCAAATTATACTACAAGGCTATAGTAGCCAAAGGAGCATGATACCGGTATAAAAGTAAAGACATAGACCAATGGAACAGAACAGAGAACCCAGAAATAAAACCATGTAGCTATGACCAGCTGATATTTGATAAAGCAGACAACAACATACATTGGGGAAAGGAAGCCCTATTCAGTAAATGGTGCTGGGAAAATTACACAGCCACATGCAGAAGATTGAAACAGGATCCCTATCTCTCGTCATATGCAAAAATTAATTCAAGATCGATAAAAGACTTAAATGTAAGGCATGAAACCATAAAAATTTTAGAAGAAAACTTAGGAAAAACTCTTGTAGACATCAGCCTAGAAATGAATTTATGACTAAGACCCCAAAGGCAAATGCAGCAACAATAAAAATAAATAAATAGGATTTGATTAAATTAAAAAGCTTCTGCACAGCAAGGGATATAATCAACCAGGAGTGCACAGACAACCTACAGATTGGGGGAAAATATTCACAAACTATACATCCAACAAAGGACTAATATCCAGAATCCATAAAGAACTTAAACAAATCAGCAAGGATAAAACAAACAACTCCATCAAAAAGTGGGCAAAAGACATGAACAGAAGTTTTTCAAAAGAAGATAGAAAAATGCCCTACAAAAATATGAAAAATGCTCAACATTGCTAATCATCATTTAATGTAAATTAAATAATTTACATTATTTAAATAATGTAATAATTAAAATTACATTACATTACAATTATTAAATTACATTTAAATAATGTAAATAATGTAATAATTTAATGTAAATTAAAACTATAATGAGATACTACCTTACCCCTACTATAATGGCCATTATTAAAAAGTCAAAAAACAATAGATGCTGGTGTGGATGCTGAGAGATAGGAACACTTATACACTGTTGGTGGGACTGAAAATTAGTACAACCTCTATGGAAGACAGTATGAAGATTCCTCAAGGAAATAAAAGTAGACCTACCATTCAATCCAGCAATTCCATTGCTGTGTATCTACCCAAAGGAAAAGAAGTCATTTTATCAAAAAGTCACCTGCATCCAAATGTTTACTGTACTGCAATTCACAAGTGCAAAGATATAGAACCAACTTAAGTTCCCATCCATTCATGAGTGGATAAAGAAAATGTGATATGGGTGTGTGTGTATATATACATACACACACCATGGAGTACTACTCAGCCATAAAAAGGAATGAAACAATGTTGTTTGCAGCAACTTGGATGGAACTGGAGACTGTAATCCTAAGTGAAGTATCTCAGGAATGGAAAACCAAACATCACATGTTCTCACTAGTAACTGGGAGCTAAACGATGGGTATACACGGACACAAAGAGATATAAAGGACATTGGAACCCAAGAAGTGGGGAGGGTGGGATGGGAAGTGAGGGATAAAAACTTACTTATTGGGTACAATGAACACTATTCTGATGACAGACACACCAAAATCCCTGAGTTAAGCATTTTACAAGGTATCTATGTAACAAAAAATGTGTACCCCCTGAATAGTCTTAAATTTAAAAAAAAATGTGGGAAAAAAGGAAATACCTGATTTCCCAGCTGCTGACAGTTCTGTGGAGAGGCAGTCTTCACCTCATCAGGGATTGCCTCAGGTGCGAGCCACTTTGCCAAAGGTCCCACCCTTCCAAAAGCAGTCCCTATCCAATGACTAATAAGTATAAAAGCATGACCACTTCAGCCGATCATGAGATGACTCTGAGGGGCCATTTTAGCTCCAGTGCACTGTGGGTTTGACGAAAGCTGCTATCAGGCCTGTATTGCAGCAGAAACTCTCCCTCTGCCCAATCCTTTGTCTTTCCCTTCCCTCACACTGGTATGGATCCAAGGGCACTCCCTAATAAACATCCTGCACTCTAAACTCCAGTCTCAGAGTCTGTGGCAGGAGTCTAATGGCTAACCAAGCTCCTCTGATTTTGCCTGTTTGTAGTACTTGCTACAATCCCAAACCATGCTGACTAGATCTCTGAAGACAGATCTAAACTGAAACACAAGCCTCTGCATTTTCCACTGGTACTGGTGAGTAGCTAATAGTTATTTTCTGTTTGAGAAGACAGAGTGGAAACAGGCTTCAATCAATCCAGTTGGACAAGTAACAAAAAGACTATCACGTGTTCAGTAAATAACTCCACCCAACCTGCCTCAAAGACCCCCATAGCAAAAGCCATTAAACCTTATGTGCTTTATTTTCTCTCCTGCAACCCTGAAGGGTTTGCTGACATTTGAAGCCTAGTAATAATCACTGTCCCCTAGACATGTTTCTTAATCTTCAGCCAAATTCATGGCCATCCCATTTTCTGAGTCAGATGTTCTAATCAACCAATCCTTTCTAAATAGCCTTGCTTCTGGATATAAAAGGAGAAGAAAAAATAAACTTTTTTAAGCTTTAGGGTCACAAAATTGTGTTGGAAAATGTTCCCAAGGGAAACATTGGATGGTCACAGAGAGAGGTTTATCTGGGACTTCTATGCAATGGCATGAATAAAATAAACCATCATTGGGGAAAATATTGTTTATTGAAAATGATTTAGGGGGATTTAATTTTTTGTCATTTTGTTTTTCTTTGGTTTCTTTGTTTTTGTCTTTGTATACTTCCTGTACAACAAATTTTGATGCCTAGTAAATTAAGCAAAGTACATCTTGCATTCTACTCACATTAATCTCAGGAACACATAGATTGTTTACCAAGGATAGAAATGCATAAACCTTTATAAATAAAAGGTATTTCAAATTAATTCATTCTTTAAAATTATAGCTATCTAACAGTAGTGAATGTTTATGGAGCACTTACTATGTGCCACCCACTGTGCTAAATATTTTATATGTATTATCTTGTTTAATCCTTCTCGCCCACCCGAGATAGGTAGAGCCTCTGTGTGCGATATGAATGATGCCTCCCACAGTGTGCAACATGGCAGCCTGGGGTTAGGCATGATTTTCTCTTTTTCAGATAAGGAAATTAAGGCAAGGAATGATTGAGCACCTTGCTACCAACTCACACAGTTGGTGCGTAATACTGACAGGTTTCGAATCAGGCTGATTTGGCCAAGTCTATAGCTTTTACTACAGTACACTATACCTCCTACTCTGCCACAAGATGTAAGGACGAGTTGTGGCAGGATAATGTCATCTTGGTTTCCACGAGTTCCTCTGTCTTTGTTCTAGCTGTTTCCTTTGCTCACACCATCCTTCTGCACACCTTTGCCTACTGGAATCCCATTCATCTTTTCAGGCTCAGCTCAAGTGTCTGCAAAATTTTCCCTGGACCCTTCCTTTCTCTAGCAGAATTAACCATATCCTCCCTTTGTCCCCACAATATTCTGTACCTGAATATTTTCTGTTTTTCCAAGATAGGATAGTAATAGCATTCAAAATGTTTGATGACTGCAACTCTAGTATTCATAACATTGCGTTGAAGACATGTATTTCTCTTGTTCCTTGAAACAGTGAGAAGCATTTTTCCCTACCCCTTACCCATCTCTCCTCACATCTCTTCTTTTTACTTGAACTTAGCCTCTGGGGTCAATGACTGAATTTATTTACACCTATTATAGTTTCCACGTGGGAAGGTAACTCACCTGTTCATGTCTTTCAGGATTCGTAAGTTCCTAAAGAGCAGGGTGGAGTTTCATTCATCTCTGTATCCTCCATCCTTGGCACCTACCACTGTACCCAGCACATAAGGGCTCAACAAGTGTTCTTTGGATGAACAAACACCCTCATGCAAGACATGGAGGGATTTCTGTGACCTACCAAACTTGTCTTCTGTGTATTTTTCATACATCTTAGTTCAGTGAGAACTGTATGAACCCATAGGATATAATTCAGTATGTATTTACTGAAATTAAGTCGAGTGTTACTGAAGGAATAAAAGAAATCTATTAGTCCATTTCAAAATGGCTGTATGGAATATACAAAGCTTTCTATTCTAGCTCTTTCATTTGTGTTGTGATTGAAATTTTCCTTTTCAGAGGGAAAACACCATGAGCTTAAATAAAATGTACCACAATGTTTGTATTGGTATAATAAATTTTGCACCATAAGCTGTGCAATATCATAGTTAAAGATATGCATTCTGATCTATATGGGGGTGGAAGGTATATGGTATAGTAAATCATTGTGTAAAGAAATATAAATGTAGTCTAAATGTTTTATGCTTCTCTTATATTAAAATGTGTATAAAATTAGAACATCAGACCAAAGTAATTTTATCCTTACATGTTAAATTGGATTTGGAAAGATAGATTGTTAACATCTACACTAACACACTCTTTGGATGCAACAAGTAAATTTATCTAGATGGAACAAGAAGCAAATAAAAAAATCCTCAAGTTGATGACACAACATCAATACTTAAAAGGCCCCTGACACAGAACATTTTCATTCTTGGTTTATACAGTCATAGCAAATTGGTAACCTGGTACCCAAACTCTACATCATAAGAAGTAAATTTGAAGAGGAAAAAGAAACTCTGAAATAATGTAATGATTGTCAATAAGGAAAGAACAAACACCAATGAAATATAAATGTTAAAAAGAAAACAAAACTGCAACATATTATATTAGCATTGAAACAGTCATTATAGGCACAAATGGCTCTACTCTACCTCAATAGCTCTGCATTTATACTGGCTGACACAGTAAGTGATGTTCATATTGGTAAACCAGAATCAAATATATTCATATATCAAAACATCACATTATACACTTTAAGTATATCTAATTTTCATTTGTCACCTATACCTCAATAAAGCTGGAAAAATAAATAAATAAAATATATTCAGTATGTTTAAGGAGGTTAGAAAAGATGTGATAAATTTAGGTGTTCTAGTCAATACAGTTAAAAGAACAAACTAAATTATTGCTCAGAACTATTTGAAAATTTGAAAATATTTAGAACTCACTCAGAGTTCATATAGGGTAGGTTTTATTGCTTTGGGATTTTACATTATGGAGAATGAAAAGCCTATTGTAACTAATAATTTTCTTTAAAGGCAAAGCAAACTTTTTAATGCTGATATAATTGTCTTTTCCAATTCAGATTCAACTTAAACATCACTACTTTTTAAATTAGTTCATCTCTGACTATACCTAGCTTGATGTATATAACACAACTCATCTCAAAAACTACTTGAGTGGTGGACAATAATGCAAAGAGACTGTAAGATGAGAACATAATGGTGTACACCTGAAAAGAAAAGGGACGAACTGATTTTTATGTTTTCTCCTTCCACTCCCCCAATCTTCACATTTGGTTTAATAATCAGTACTAAGGAACTGAAATTTCTATAATGTGTGTTGTTACCAAATAATACCAATAGCATCTTAATTTTAATTATTCACATCTGGCAAGACTTCAGGTATCACTGCACACATTTTCTCTTCATATCTTCTAAACATTAGGAATTTAAGAAAGACTGCATCCTTTATAATCATGTAAAACCTAACATGCCAGAGTATTATTCAGTATTTCCAGTTTGCTATTTTACCTTCTGACAAGTTTTATAAAAGAGAAGGGAATAAAACTAACTTGCATTACATACAAGATGTTGCCTACAAAAATGCCAGAAAGGGAAGCAAAATGAACAGCCGGAACATATGGCACTGAGCTGACAGCATAAAGAAACTAGTTCTGCATGAGCAACAAGAAACATCTTGAAATGTTCAAGACATATGTGTTTTAGGAAGAAGACTGAAATGTTTCATAATAAAAACAGGACAAAGTGAACCATGAGTGCTGAATAAAGTTTTAATTAAAAATGGGTTTTTAGCCTTCAATGTGAATATACAATATGCTTCACAGATGGATATTATATTTAAGCCTTATCCAAACCAAAAAAGTAAGTGAGACAAATTTAAAGCTTCTGAAAATGGCACTAAGGCTAAAATGTATGTAAACAATAGAGGGTTCTGGTACAAACAAACAAGGAAGGAAGAACAATCCTTCTGTCATCCATTTTCTGCTTGCACATTGCATAAGTAGATCATATAACCTACCTTTGGTGCAAACATGTTTCTCCCCAGTTTGAATATATGATAGACACACACAATTAGGAAACAACCTAAATGTCCAATAGAAGAATGGTTAAATCACTTTATAATATATCAACATAATATTAGATAGCCGTTAAGAAATACATTTATGCATCATTTTAGAAAAATGAAGGAAAAAAATATATATAAACATTAAAATAGTAGTATATAAAATTTGAAAAAACCCAACTTTGTAAAAATGCATAGCATATTGCAATAAAATATAGAAAAAATATTACCAAGTTATCGCAAGGTTTTTACTTTCATATAACTACTTTTCCGAATCTTCTAATTTTTATGCAGTACTGCTTTTTAAAATCAGCAAATAATAAACATTTGAAAAGTTCAATTAAAGCTGAAACATTTACCAAGAAAAACTGCTATAAGATAGTGGTTCTAAGTTTATCAGAAAATATTTTTATATTAATCTTTGATGTCTAAGTAATGGTGACCCTTATGTATATAGTTTCATTCTTGGTCCAAGGCAAGAAGGAATTATCCCTGAATTCACTGGCTATAGGCAAACAATGAATGATAGACAACGTCTCTCTACTGAAAACATACCTAGCACACCTAAAGACACCTAGCAGATGAAGATGTGACAACAATGCTGTTTGTACACACAGGCCCAATGACTATACTTTTCTACTTTTTCCTTGGAAAAAAAAGTTTAACCCAAACATAAAAAGCTATCTAAAACTTTGTCCAACACATTTAAACAGCATGGATTTAAGCTAGAAAATCTCTGGCAATGAGTTTTGCATTTGAAAGTATCTTTATGCCAGGAAATGTTTTATATTGCAAAATATTTATTTTTAAAAGTTCAGCTGAGTTTTGAGTTTTTGTGAGATCTTTAAGAAGGATCAAAAGTAAATTCAGGAACAACCTTTCTTACAAGGTTTTTTGAAGGCTTCATTTCATTTAGAAGCCATATTTATTTATGTCAATACTTACTGATGTGCTTCCCTACATGACACTCTAGCTCCAGGCAAGTGATCAACTTGCTGCCCTCAAACATACTTCATTAACCTTTATTTTCATACCTTTATGCCACTGCTCAATTTTTCCCACTTAAAGTACTTTTCTCCTTTCCTGTCTATTCCAATTCAACCTGTCCTTCAGACTGAAGTCATGTCCCTACTCCGTAGTCATAAAGCCTTTTTAGATAAATGACTTTAGTTCTCTCCATCGTTTGAACTCATACTACTCATTGACTTCTCAGCAAATATGGATTCCTTCGTTATATCTCCTACTGTGGTCTTTTCAAGTATTTATGTCATTTGCTAAACTAGATTGAAAGTTCTGAGAGAACATTTAAGAAGTTAGTATTTTTTATGTCATCTAGTTAATACACAACTGATCAATAAATGTGCCGAAAGATGAGAAATGGCTGGAGAAACACAGACTATAAAACTCTTGCCCTTGGCCTTAATATGACCTTTGAGATGTAAGATATATCTGCTTAATCATACTATGAGAATGAAATGGCATAATTTGAGCACCCAAAGACTTTTTTTGGGAAGGAGACAAAATTCAAATTCTATAGTAAGTATACAGAGAAGGGTCTTGATGATTTCAACATACATTTCAAAGTCATCTTGTACCCCAACTTCACCATATACTCTTATTCTCTAAACCATACTAAACTTCTTGCAGTTCCCTGAATATGCTGTGCTTCTTCATGCCTCCATGAAAGCTCTAAGGCCTTGCCTCTCCTATTTTGACAAAATCATCCTTTAAGAGCAAAAATCCTTTGTGACATCTTCCTTCACTCATTAAGTGGTTGCTTCCTTCTTCATGCTCCTAAAGTACTCTCCTAAGTATATATCCATAATATACTTAACATTTTACAACACACTGTAATGTGTTTGTGAGAGTTCTGTTTATATCTTCTTATTTATATTTGTCCAGTGCTACTCATAATAGTTCATAGCAGGTACTCAACATTTGCTTAATGAATGCATAAGTAAATGAATGATCTTGCTAGCTGCTTAGATAAAAGGAAAGGGAAAAATTTCCTGGGAATTAAAGGTTAGCCATAGATAACCCAAAAGGTATATAATTCACACAGAAATCAAGGGCCAACCATTATCCTTCTTGGAGCTCAAGGCATTTTTTGCCTATTTTTATAAAAAATAAAAATACAACACCATCCAGATGGTGAAGAGGCTAACACAATGAAAATGCTTTAAAAGGAGAAATTAAAATCAGAACAAAAGTCCCACATGCTCCTTACTACAGAGGAAGTTGTGAATAGATGCTAGACCCATGTTTCTCAAACTGGGGCAAGCATTACAATCACCTAGAGAGACCCCTAAAAATACAGATGTTAAATTTACTGCATCAGAATCTCCAGAGGTTGGGATTTTTAACAGGCTTCCTGAGTGATTCTGATCAGTTAGGATTTGGAACTGCTGACCTTGAACATAAATAACCAAAAAGCCTCACCAGCTTTAGACCTGGATGTTATATAGTCATGCACAGCCCACTAAAGAGATGAATATTAGGTATATCTTAGATATTCTAGTTCTGAATCCTATCTCTAGAAAAGTTCTTTCCAAATTATAACAATTTCCAATTATTTGTGGTAACTAGATCACTGTAAAATCACTACACTGTAAGATCACTTTAAAATCCCATGGACTCTTCACTACTCAACCTTTCTAGTACAGTTACAAGTTGACTAGTTTAATTTGCCTCCATTTGTAAAAAATGTAAATTGTAACCCCTGCCTTACCTAATTCACAAACACATTATGGAGGGATACAATGAAATAAGTAAAATGCCTGAAAATGATAATGGGTTATATAAAATACAAGCCATCTTTTATTACAAAAGTTTATTAGAAATAGTTTTTCCAAGGCTTTAAAAGTTTGGTAGGCAAACATTCACTAAATTCAAATGTCCTTTTTCTTCCACTTTCCCAACATAAACACTTGAAAACACTTCCTAACTCAAAAGCTGGCATCTTTTCTCTTATTTGGCAGAAACAATTCCCCTCTGGGTTTCCAATGGAACTGAAATGATTTTGACTGTTTTTGTTTAAGATTATCAATAAAAACATCTCCAAATTATGCAGCTTCTGTGCCAAAACACATTCTTTATTCAGCAGAGTTATAGGAATTTATCATATGTGAACAACTGCTGGGCCACAAAGGAGAATAAGGATAGCATAATTTTTTCTATCCTTCAGGAATATTCAAAATAGTTTTAACATGTCCTTGTTGAGTAGAGTGGTAAATTCCTTTTCAATATAACTTTTTATTTAACAGAATATTATTTCAGAAAATAAACATTTTAGATGAGCCCAATATCAGTCAACCATATAACAATAACTAATAATAAATACCATTATCTATAGACATCTTACCATGCACTTAATAATTGTTAACTAACTCTATCTTTATAATGACCCCAAAGGATAGTAATATCTTCATTTTACAGATGAGCAAACTGAGACAAAGAGAAACTAGGTAATTTGTCTAAGGTCACACAGTTATTAAGTGGTTAAACCAGGATTTGAATCTAACAGTATGACTCCAGAGGCCATGTATATAGCCACTAGGCTATTTATTTTTCTGAGTAGTAACTCATATGTAGTAAGATGCAATGGCTAAAATATAATGCTTGCATGGTAGCCAGAAATTTCCAAAAACATATAAATATATAGGATATTTCTTAGGTTGAGATCTCTAAAGGGAAGAACCTGTAATTTAATTTTTTTAATTTAAAATTTCTAAAGAATTACCTGGTAGATCTGAGATGAGCTTACTTAAAAAATAGGTATGTGTATGTGTGCTACACCTTATGATCTTCTGAAAAAGGTGATTTCTCAATCACATTCACTAAAAATTCCTAAGAGCTATAGAAATATTCCTGTGGCTGAGATCATCCAGGGTCACTTCTGATGAATGAGGGTGATTAACTTCTACCTCTAATATCCTCCAAATCAGAAGAATATGGTTAATTTTATAAAGCATAATTGTGCTAAATCCAGAAAACAAAAAAAGACAAAATAAACTTCCTAGGATGGAAACTGGTTTTAGAGGACATACTCTCCAACTAAATTTATTTTTATTTTAAAAATAATACCTTAATTGTATAGAGTTTAAATGGACAATATTCTCAGACTGAAGTGATGTGGTTAGTTTCACTTGTAAACTCCACATAAAACCTCACCACCAACTTGCACAAGGTATACAAAGGTTAACGGAATTTTTAAAGATAGAAATAATGATGCTAGGCAACTGTCTATGCCTGGATGGATTTGTGCACAAAGTAATAAAACTAATGACAGGAAAAAGATAGACTCATCTTTAAGCATCTATTATTTGTCAGGTGCAATACTAGTTACTTTGCATCTTTTACCGCTTATAGTCTTCATAATAACCATCCTAGGTATCATTTCCATTTTATGGATAATAAAATTAAGGTTTGAAATCTCTAGGTATCACCACAGTATAGAATCGAAACTCAGGCATATATTGCTCTTTCCATTATATTACACAGCCTACATAAATTACATTTAAAAGCCATACCAAAAAAATCTGAATACAGTTAATTTAGTCTCATCTCTTAAAATAATTTTGAATATTTTTCTAATTTATTCACATAACTCATATCCATTTTTTTTCACCAATCAGATCCTCAATATCTTTCAAAGTACTATCTTTACTGACTTGGAATTTTAGTAATTACAATGACCCTTTATTGAGCACCATGCATTGTATTAGATGTTCCATGTGTATTAATTCTTTAAACGAGCAGAACAGGATGAAGCCCTATGAAAATATCTTCCACTTTACAAGTGAGAAAATATGTTTTCATAAAGGTTAACTAACACAGAGGTGACAAATTCAGAGAAAGAAACCCAGGGTCTGTTCAACTTTAGAACAACAGTATGGCTATTGTCAGTTATATGGGATATTGTTCAAACTACAAATTCCCTTTCCTAGATCATTCATAAAAGCAAGGTATTATGATAGTGTCTATTGTATGTTAGAGAATATCCACATATATTTTCCCATTTAATCCTAATACTCCTCCAAAGAATGGAGAGTAATGTTTATTAATATCCAATTTCATAGGTAGACAAAATGAGATTCAGAAAAGTTGAAGGGAAGTGCTTTACCTACTATGCAATGTTGCTGTCCATCCCCTGATATTAGAAATATATACAAATAAATTATAAATATTTACATATTTCAAATACATATTTGAAAAACTATATATATATATAAATTCTTTTGTTTGCATATACAACTAATTTTACTTTAAAAAAAACAAATAAATGCCAGTAAATTAGTGAAGAATGAGTTACACTGATCAATGAAAACCTCTAACAGGATACACTTCCTCTGAATTCTATTACAGCTGTTCAAAGACATTGTCTTTCACTAAAGCTTTTTTCCCTCACCTTCTTTCTGAACTATATCATAAACCAAGAAAGCTAAACTTCTTTAAACTTTTACTGAAACAGAAATATAGTGATGCTTGAATGAGTGGTTACTCAGCTAAAGAGAGTGAGTGGGGCTCCACAGGAAGCACATCATGTCTTTAGCTGGAACAATCCCATGCATCAACTCTGGTTTCCATGAACTCTTGTCCGTTAAAATAAATACTCAGCAATGTTCCTTTCATACACTTCTGCCAACTTCTTGCTTAGTTCATGAGATGATCTCTTTATTCATTTTTAGTGCTCAGATTTTGGAAATTTGCCCTAGGCTTTAATGCATTAACGTAAGCTACACTTTCATTTTAATCCACTGAAGTTCTTTCTGAAGAAATACTAGCTCTACCATTTAAAAACATATGAAGTATAACAAGCTGAGTTTATTTTTGTTTTGTTTTTGTTTTTTTGTTTTTTAGCACTTATCTAGTTGAGAGGCAGAGTTAGGTTTAGCATCAAGTCCGAGCTTGACCAGCTACTGTCTGTGTTTATTGCTGGCTAATCACAGCAGTTTGATCCTCAGTTTTCTAGTCTATAAAACAGAGATTACACATACCCCCAGCTCACACACGTTGTAAAAATCAAATAAGATAATATATGTAAATAAGTACAGATGGCAGTCCTTAATAAATATTAGTTTAATTCCCTTGGTTTAAGAACTTTAAAGAACACACTAAGGTGGGATGGGGAGAGAAAAAACAAAATAAAACAGAAAAAACACCTTCCCACTCCCCCAAAACCCTGCAAACATTCATATTCTATACAACTTAGAGCAGAATACGTTCTTTTCTATCTGGCTTATTAACATTATTTAGCCCAGCTTCAAAACAACATACTAAGATTTAAGATACTGGATTTTTTTTAAAAAGGCTGTATTTTATTGAGATGGTTTTGCTTAAATATTCATATAAATACTTTATCATATTAATTCTTAATTAAGAAAGTTAACCATAGTTTCTAGATTGAGTAGGTTGGTTACATTTATTTGAAAGCTAGAAGATAGAGAATTATTCAATCTTTCAGTCAAAAATGAACCAGGCTGTGAATGACAAAAGACAAGACATTGGGAAAGAAAGTATTTCAAGCTCATCTTAAGAACCAAGAAATTTGCATTTCACAGAAGAGATTTAAACTCCATTGGAATATAAGGTGCTCAAAACAATTGCAGGCAATTGCCTGTTTGATCCATTGCCTAACACTACACTCATCACCTCTTGCAGTAGCAGTTTAGGAGTTGGCCCTAGTCACCTGAGCTCTGTGTTACTTAGGTGGTTAGCCAAGTAACAGACAAAAAAAAAAAAAAAAAAAAAAGGCAGGCCATTTTATTACAAAACTTTCTTTTTCTAAACTTTAACGGTATCCTTTTGAAAAAAAGATTTCACTACAGAAACATTAACTCTCTAAACTGAGGAACTACCTCTTTCTTCTTGAGTACCATGGTACATACAACCAAAATTTTTTTCTCATCTTTTCCATTTTTATCTCTCTTGGCTACCCGTATAGGTAAACTGGCTGATAGCAATAGTCCTGCCAGGACTTCCTATCTCCTATACCCAGACAGAGTTAGGCTTTGCATTGCTTTTACTTGCCCTTCACATATTTTTTCTTTCATGCAGTCATTCAATAAACATTGACTGAATACCTACTATGGCCATAGGATGCAGAGGTAAATAAGACCCAACATCACTGACAAGTAGAAAGAGGTAAGACAGTCGCTAATAATTCAGTACGTTAAGTGCTATAATAAATGCCCAGTTTGTGGTGCTGGGGATATAACAATGAAGAAATGCATCTGTGCTAGAAGAGCCTACACAGAACATTCTAAACATGAGTCAGTCCACAGACATTGTACTGCAATTGTCTACTTGTCTGTCCTTCCACCAATAGTTGGGGTAAGCTCTTTGAGTTCAGGAATCCTGATATATCTCACCAACTCTCATGTCTAGTACGTTCATGGAGGTCACGTATAAATAAAGCAAAATGCACTTTCTTGAATATCTTTTTTTAATAGCTTTATTGAGATATCATTGATATACAAAAATTATGTATATTTAAGGTACCACTTGATGTTTTGATATATGTATACACTATAAAATGTCAATCAAGCTAATTAACGTATCTGTCACCTCTATAGTTACCATGTGTATGTGTTCAGAAGATTTAAGATCTATCAGCAAATATCAAGTATATAACACAGTTTATTAACTATTATCACCATGTTTTACATTAGATGTCCAGAACTTATTCATCTTGCCTAGCTGAAACTTCGTAGCCTTTGATCAATATCAACCCATTTCTCCCTCCCCTCCAAGCCCTGGCAAACATCATCCTACTCTCCACTTCTTTGGTTTGACTATTTTAGATTCCCACATGAGTGAGATCATGTGGTATTTTTCTGTCTGTGTCTTGCTTATTTTGCTTAGTGTAATGTTGTTATCCAGTTATTATGTGGTCACAAATGGCAAGATTTTCTTCTTTTTTATTGCTGAATAGTATTCCATTGTATAGATACACCACATTTTTTTATCCATTCATCCATTGATGGACACTTAGGATGATTACGTATCTTAGCTATTGTGAATAATGCTGCAATCACATGGAAGTACAGATATCTCTTTGTAATTCTGATTTCAATTCCTTTGAGTATATACCCCCAAGTGGGATTGTTGGATCATATGGTAGTTCTGTTTTTAATTTTTTGAGAAACCTTCATACTGATTTGCATAATGGCTATAAATTACATTCCTACCAACCAGTGTACAAGTGTTCCCTTTTCTCTACATCCGTACCAACACTTGTTATCTTTTGTCTTTTTGGTAATAGCCATTCTAACCAGTGTGAGGTGATACCTTATTTGTGGTTTTGATGTGCATTTCCCTGATAATTAGAGATGTTGAGCATATTTTCATATTTCTGTTGGCCATTTGAACTTTTTCTTTTGAGAAGTATCTATTTAGATCCTGTGCCCAATTTTTAAATTGAGTTATTTATACTTTTGGTATTAAGTTGTATGAGTTTCCTAAATATTTAGGATATTAATCTCTTATTGGCTATACGGTTTGAAAATATTTTTCCTCATTATAAAGGTTGCCTTTTCATTTTGTTGTTTCCTTTGCTGTGCAGAAGCCTTTTAATTTGATGTAGTCCCACCTGTTCATTTTTGCTTTTGTTGCCTGTGCTTTTGGTGTCATATCCAAAAAAATCATTGCCAAGACCAATTTCAAAGAGTTTTTTCCCTATGTCTTCTTCCAGGAGTTTTATGATTTCAGATCTTATACTTAAGTCTTTAATCCATTTTGAGTTGATTTGTTCATTAGGTGTATGGTATAAGGGTCCAATTTCATTCTTTTGCATTTGGATATCCAGTCTTCCCAACATCATTTTTGAAAGAGACTATCCTTTCTCCATTTTGTATTCTTGCCACCATTTTCGAAGATTAGTTGACCATGTATGCATGGGTTTAATTCTCGGCTCTCTATTCTGTTCCATTGGTCTATGTGTCTATTTTTATGCCAGTACCATACTGTTTTGATTACTATAGCTTTGTAATATAATTTGAAGTCAGGAAGTGTGATACCTCTGGCTTTTTCTGGCTGAAGATTGCTTTGGCTATTGGGGGACTTTCATAGTTCCATATGAATTTTAGGATTTCTTCTATTTCATAAAAAATGCCATTAGGATTTTGGTAAGAACTGCATTGAATATGGAGATCACTTTGGGTAGTATGGACAGTTAAAAATATTAATTCTAATCTATGAACATAGTATGTCTTTCCATTTATTTGTGTCTCTTTAAATTTCTTTCAGCAATGTTTTATAATTTTCAGTGCAAAAGTCCTTAAACTCTGGTTAATTTCTAAGTATTTTACTTTTTGTTGCTAATGTAAATGGGATTATTTTTTAAAATTACCTTTGCTAGTTCATTGTTAGTATATAGAAGCAACATTGATTTTTATGTGTTGATTTTGTATACTGCAACTTTATTGAACTTATTAGTTCTATCCATTTTTTTTGGTAGAATCTAGGGTTTTCATATATATTCATTCATATATATAAAACATGTCAACTGTAAATAGTAGATAATTTTATATTTTCCTTCCAGTTTAGATGCCTTTTAAAGTTTTGCCTGATTATTCAGGCTAGGACTTCCAGTGCTATGTTGAATAACAGTGAAGGGAGTGAGCATCTTTGACTTGTTCCAGATCTTAGAGGAATAAGCTTTCATTTTTTTCCCCCATTGATTATGATGTTAGCTGTGGGTTTTTCATATATTGCCTTTATCATGTTGAAGTAAGTTCTTTGTATACCTATTTTGCTTAAAGTTTTTATCATAAAAGGATGTTGAATTTTTTCAAAATTGCTTTTTCTGCATCTATTGAGATGATCATGTGGCTCTTGTCTTTCATTCTGTTGTCCTATCCTTGCATCTCAGGGGTAAAAACCATTTGGCCATGTATATGACCTTTTTAATGTGCTATTGAATTCAGTTTGCTAATATTTTATTCAGGATTTCTGCATCTATGTTCATTAGAGATATTGGCCTACAGTTTTCTTTTCTTGTAGTATCTTTATATGAATTGAAATCAGGGTGATGTTAGCCACATGAGTTTGGGAGTGCTCCCCTTTTCTATTTATTGGAAGATTAAGAAGGGTTAGTATTAGTTCTCCTTTAAATGTTTGGTATAATTCACCTGTGAAGCCATCTGGTCCTAGACCTTGTTGGAAAGTTTTTGATTAGCAATTCTATCTCCTTGGATGTTATTGGTCTGTTCAGGCTCTTTCTTCTTAATTCAGTCCTGTTAGGTTGTATCTTTCTAAGAATTTAATTTGTTCATTTCTTCTAGGTTATCCAATTTATTAACATGTAATTGTTCATAACAATCCCCTATAATTTTAATTTCTTTGTCATCTGCTGTAATGTTCCCTGTCTGATTTCTGATTTTATTTATTTGCGCCTTCTCTCCTTTTCTTAGTTTAGCTAAGTGTTTGTTGATTTATCTTTAAAAAAAACCCAACTTTTAGTTTTGTTGATTTTTTTCTATTGTTTTTCTATCCCTACTTTGTTTATTTCTGCTCCAATCTCCATTATTTCCTTCTTCCTGCTAAATTTGGATTTAATTTGCCCTTTTTATAGTTCCTTGAGTTGTACAGTTAGATTGTTTATTTGAAATCTTTCTTTTTTTTAAGCTTCTGAGATCAGATGAGATTGGGCATGTTCAGGGTGAAATGGCCCTAGACACTTTCTTCCTTTTTAGTGTAGGCATTTAAGACTAAAAACTTCCCTTTTAGTACTGATTTTGCTCTATTTGATAAATTTTGTTAAGTTGTATTTTTTGTTTACATTTCTCTCAAAATATTCTTTAAATTCCTTTATTTCCTCTTTTACTCAATAATTGCACAAGAATGTGTTGTTTAGTTTCCATGCATTTGTAAAATTTCCTATTTATATGTCTGTCATTGACTTCTAGTTTCATTCCACTGTGGTTTAAGAAGACACTTGGTATGATTTCGATCTTCTCCAATTTGTTAAGACTTGTTTTGTGACCTAATGTGAACTATCCTGGAGAATGCTCCATGTGCACTTGAGAAGAATGTGTATTCTGCTACTTTTTGATGGAAAGTTCTGTTTATAACTGTTAGGTCTATTTGGTCTATGGTGTTGTTCAGGTGAGCATTTCCTTATTGATTGTCTGCCTGGGTGTTCTATCCATATTGAAAGTGAGGTATTTTAAGTCTTTCACTATTATTGTATTGCTATCAATTTCTCCATTCACATCTGTCAATATTTGTTTTATATAATTGGGTGCTCTGATGTTGGATGAATATATATTTACATTTGTCACATCTTCCTGTTGAATAGATCTTTTTTTATCATTATGTAATGACCTTTGTCTCTAGTGATAGTTTTTGACCTAAAAATCTATTTTGTCTGATATAAGTATAGCTATCACTGTTCTTTTGGTTAGCACTTGAATATCTTTTTCCATTCCTTCATTTTCAGCCTATGTGTCTTTATATCTAAAGTGAGGCTCTTGTAGATAATATATAGCTGGATTTTGTTTTCTTACCCATTCAGCCATTCTATGCCTTTTGATCAGGGAGTTTAACCCATTTAGACTTAAAGTAATTTTTGATGGATAGGGACTTACTTACTATAAACATGTTGTTAATTGTTTTCTGTTTTGCATTTTTTTCTTCCTGTCTTCTGTTACTTATTTTTTAGAGAGATTTGATTTGATTCCTTTCTCTTTCTCTTTTGTTTATCTACTCTAGGTTTTTTCCTTTGTGGCTATTATGGGGCTTGTATAAACTTTCTTGTAGTTACAACCACCTATTTTAATTTAATAACAATTTATGTTCAATTGCACACAAAAACTACACTTTTACCTTCTCCCCCCCCCACACTGTGTTCTTGAAGTAAGAGTTTACTTCATTTTATATAGTGAATCTGTTATCTATTAATAATTTTTGTAGTTATAGTTATTCTTAATGCTTTTTGTCTTTTTAAACTTTCATTTAGGGTTATGGGAATTTGCACACCATAATTACAGTGTTATATTATTATGTATTTATATAATAAATACTATATATGTACATTTATCAATGAGACTTATACTTTCATATGCTATCATGTTGCTATTTAGCATGTTTTCTATTCTATTGAAAGAACTCCTTTAAGCATTTCTTGTAATGCAAGTCTACTAGTGACAAAATTCCCTCAGCTTTTGTTTGTCTGGGAAATACTCTCTCTCCTTCATGTAAGGATAGCTTTGCAGGGTATAGTATTATTGGCTGACAGGGTTTTTTTGTTTGTTTTCTTTTAGTACTTTGATTATAGAAACACACTCTCCTGGCCTGCAAGTTTTATGTTGAGAAATCTGATAGTCTTATAAGGATCCCCTAGTATGTGACTTTTTCAAACAGTGCTTTCAAAAATCTTTGTCTCTGACTTTTGACAGTTTAATTATAATATGTCTCAATGTTGACCTCTTTATGTTCAACCTATTTGGGCTGTTATAGGTGTCTTTAGTGTGGATGTCTACTTCCCTCCACAAATTTGGGAAGTTTTCAGTTATTATTTCTTTAAATAAGTTTCTTTTTCTCCTTTCTATCTTCTTCTGGAACTCCCATAATGTGTATACTGGGTTGCTTGATGGGGTTCTGTAAATTTATGCTTTTTTCACTTTTTCATTCTTTTCTTTTCTCATGTGACTGGATAGTTTCAAATAACCTGTCAAGTTCAAGTTCACTGATTCTTTCTTCTCCTAGATCAAGTCTGATGTCACTCTCTACTCCGTTTTTCAGTTTAGTCACTATATTCTTCAACTTCAGAATTTGTTGATTCTTTTTTATGTTTTCTATCTTTGTTGAACTTTTCATTTTGTTCCTGTTTTGTTTTCCTAATTTTTAAAAATTATTTATCTGTTGTCCTATAATAGGCCAAGCTTCTTTAGAACAATTATTATTTTTTTGGCTAGGAAATTCATAGACATTTCTTTGAAGTCAGTTACTGGACGTTTGTGCTCCTTTAGTGGTGTCATATTTCCCTGATTTTTTGTGCTCCTTGTATCCTTGCACATTTGAAGAAGCACTCACCTATTCCTGACTTTACAGACCATCAATAAGAAAGTATCTTCACTAGGAGGGGGGTCAGGAGCATGCTGTGGCATTGTATCTTGTGGAATGTGAGGTGCTGATTGCAGGGTCTTGACACAGCTCCATATTTGGGAGGGACAAGAGTGGTAGACAGCAGCTTAGACAGCCAGGGTCCACAACACTGGCAGCTATGTGGTCCTCAGCAGTGAATGTTGTGGGGGTTCTGTGGTGCCCATGAGGGTTGCTGGGGTCCTTAGCAGTGCCTCTGGGTCCAGCAGCAAGTACACCTGCATAGGCAAGGGCCAGGGCTGATGGCATGCACACATGTGGTGGAAAAAGCCAGAGCTAGCAGTGAAGGCTGGGGACAACTGTGAGTAAACCTGATGGGGGGCTGGCATCAAGCATGCCTGTGGCTTCACCAACCAAGACCAGCAGCAAGTGCATGTGTAGTGACAAGTGATGGCCACTGGAAGACACATATGCAGCAGTGCAAACCAGCAGTGTGTACGAGGCCACAAGAGCTGGGGCCAGCAGTGGGCATGTGTGCAGTGGTGAGAGGATGCATGCAGTGATGCAAATCAGCAGTATTGAATGCACTGTGGCAACTGCCAGGGCCAGCTGTGTGTATGCACATGACTATGAGAGTTGGTCATAGGTGAACATGGTGGTTAAAACTAGAGCTGGTTGTAGGGTCAGTGCCAGTTGCAGGCATTTATACAGTGACTGCACTGAGACCCAAGTTTGGAGTGCCCACAGCAGCATTGGCTGGAGCAGTTTCAGTGGGAGTGTGGTGGGGAGACAGTGGTCTAGGCAGCTGGGGTCCATGAAGGTGAAAACTGGGAGGCCATCTGTGGTGAAAGCCATGGGAGCAGGGGTCTATGGCATGTGGGAGGTCCTCAGTGTAGAAGGATGCTGGAGTCCTCTGAATACCAGGCCACTGTGAACCATGGCAGCACCTGCCACATGGCTGAAATGACAGCCTCTGCTCTTCTTTGTTCCTAGCTGCCTCCAGACATCTCAGCTATGCCAGTCTCACCAGTGCTCTGAGTAGGATGAAACCAAAGTGGGTTCTTTGGGCAGTATCCCAAAAGTGTGGAAAAGCTTGATATTAACCTGCTCTCATTTTCACTTGTGAGAGAAACTCTTGGCACTGAGCTGTATCAGCCTGAGGGATGGTATGAAAAGACAAAAGGAAACTTCTTCCTTCTTACCCTTTCTGTGTGGTTATTCTTGGTTTTCGCTATTTCATCGTTGTTGTTTTGTTTTTGTATTTGTTTTTGTTGTTGTTTTGTTTTTTGCTCCACTGTGTTGCTGCAGCTTCTTATCTGGATTCCAAAGCTGTCCCATAGCTATTTCCATTCATGGATGGCTATCAGATGGTTGTTTAGGGGGTCAAGGGCCAGGACCTCCTACTCTGTATCACTCCCTTCTTGAATATCTTATAAATATACTTTTTTCCCCTCAAAAGCAGAGTTATTTTTGGTAACAAGAATAATGTTAATTAACTTTATTAACTTTTAGAGAACAAAGATGGTATGGTAGTATGTAAGTTCCTATCTATTCTGTGTTAGGTTATATCCCTTCTACTTTACAAACCCTAGTAAGTGATTTTCTAAGGCTTATGCTGTCCAAGACAGCTAGACAGAATATCAACTATATAATTTCAATTATTATCCCTCTCTTAAGTAAATGTCAGTGCCCCCCACCTCCCATACACACACAAACTGGCGTTGGGAACCGTGTTTTTGTTTACTCTGGGTTATCATTCAGAGTCTTGCAGATTGCCTGGAATATAGTAGACCTTAACTAATATTTGTTGAATGGATGAACAGTCACACATACTAGTTATCTAAGGAAGCTTCGTATAATTAAACTCAAAGTACATCATTCAGACATAAAAAATAAACTCATAATAACTTAATAACAAAAAAGTTACGTTTTCTCTTTTACCTCTTCATTTTGTACATGAAACTCTAGCTAGTTAGAAAGTCCGGAGGAGGATAGCTTTCCTAATTTTTAAGTGGGTGGCCCTCAAATTAATTTGTTACCACAACCCATTAATAAGCAAAATGTAAATTGCTTGGGGTCCAGCACTATTAGGGCGCCCATTAGGGTCACATATAAAGCAAAACAAAAAGCACATAGAGCTTTCATTTATTTTTATCTGACTTCATTATTTTTATCTGACTTCAAAATTTGTTTTCTATTCTTGAGTTCTCCCAAGTTCCAGAACTTTATTTTTAACTGACTACTGGATATTTTCCTCAACCACACTTCCACCCTTATAAAATCTAATCAATATTTAGTTTATTCCATCTTGGTTTCCTATTCTCCAAGTCCTTCCCATTTTCAAAGTCAAGCTCAAAGGTCACCTCTTCTAATGCTGTTCTAGGTCTGTCATTCTCTTTGTGGTTCTCTTACTGCACTCATCCTGTTCTACCACAGCTTTTGCAACTTTGTATACAACCTCTAGCTAAAGCACTTAGAGTTTCCCGAACAATCATGTTCCCTGCCATTTTCATGCCTTTCACGTTCTGTTTCATCAAGCTAGAAGACCCTTATCCCATTCTTGCATTCTCGTATCATAAAAGTTACCAAAACACTGCAAATGTTTGAGTACACTGTTTTTGTCTTCACACTTTTAAAGATACATTTTCAAATTTTATAACCTCTACTTCTAACACAGTGCTTAACACATTTGTGATGAATGGATGGATAAGGCTCGGACGTGTACCTATGCTAAGATCCTAAGGTAACATAAAAATGAAAACAGTAATTGTAAAATGGTACAGCCACTTTGGAAAACAGTTGGGTAGTTCCTCAAAATGTTAAACATAGAGTTTCCATATGACCCAGCAATTCAACTCCTAGATGTATACTCAGGAGAAATGAAACTGCATGTCTATACAAAAAACTTAAATACAAATATTCATAATAGCATTTCAGAACACCCAAAAAGTAGAAACAATCCAAACGTCCATCAACTGAATGGATAAACAAAATGTGGTATATTCATTTAATGGATTATTATTTAGTAATAAAAATGGATGAAGTACTGATACATGGATCAACTCTGAAAATATGCTAAGTGAAAGAAGCCAGACACAATAGTTACATATTGTATAATTCCATTTACATGAAATGTCCAGAATAGGCATAATGACAGAAAGCAGATTAGTAGTTTCCAGGGACCGAGGAGAGGAGGTAGTGGGACATGATTGCTAATGGGTACAGGATTTCTTTTGGGGATAATAAAATATTCTATAATTAGCTAGTGGTTATAGTTGTGCAACTCTATGAATATAATAAAAACCACTTAATTGTATATTTTTTCAGAGTGAATTATATCTCAATAAAGCTATTATCAGTAAATAAACACAAAAGTGAGAATTCTCTATTTGCTTCAGATTTTTAATCAGGGGCATAATCTTTGAAGTCACAGTATGATTTTGCTGTCTAGGACCTTACTGATCATCCATACTAATTAATTATATAATTATAAGAATGTTGGAATGCTAAAGGACCATTCTAAATTAACCCCTTTATCATTTTCCTGTTGGGAAAACTGAGCTCCAAGGATAAGTGACTTAATCAGGGTTATATAACTAGTAGTGGAACCAGGGGAGACTCTCATTCCAATGATTCATCTTCACTTCTTTGTTAAATTTGACATTTTCCTTCCTGAAATTCCTAGAGTTTTTTTTTATTTAAGGGAATAAAATATATTAAAAGGAAGAAGAAAAGCCTACTAATCTTTCCTACTAAGTCCAACAGTTATTATTAGATTTGTGGGAAATACAGAAACACGGCTAAGAGAATAAAAAACTGCCACTTTCTGTCTCTATGAATGAGAAAAGACAACTATTAGTACTTAAGGTTCTACTTCTTAAAAACAATACAGCATAAGAACTTATAGTAATCATTAGACCAATGAAAACCACTCCTTACCCTAGGGAATGGAAGATAATCAGACACTTAGCAAATATACTACACATTTGGAAATTTGCCCTCAACTTTCAGAGAGAGGCTAAACTTAATCCATAGGAAAATGTCTTTCAGAATATCAGTTTCTGAAGTTTCCCTTTGAGCCCTACTTTTTGCAGCCTTTGTCACAGCTAATGGCACATATAGGTGCAATAAGTAATTTTTGTTGTACTTACTCACTTAGGAGATTTCGGTAACAGTAAAACATTTTTGTTGATGGTCATATTTGTTCTTTTCACAAAACAGTAACTTTTAAACAGAGGAATTTTTCACTTTTTCCCAAAGAAAAAACACACTAATTTCCACTGAGGGTATGATTTTTAAAAAAACCATTATTCAATATCGATCCTCTAAAGCTTATTGTGCAAAACATTATCATATAACCTACAGCCAGGCCAGGCACGGTGGCTCATATCTGTAATCCCAGTACTTTGAGAGGCCAAGGTGGGAGGATCACTTGAGGCCAGGAGTTCAAGACTAGCCTGGGCAACACAGTGAGATGTCATCTCTAAAAAATTTTTTTTTAAAAATTAGCCAAGCATGATGGTGCACTCCTGTAGTACTAGCTGCTTGGGAGGCTGAAGCAGGAGGATTGCTTGAGCCCAGGAGCTCGAGACTGTAGTAAGCCATGATTGCCACTGCACTCCAGCCTGGGCAACACAGCAAGACTCTGTCTCTAAAAAATAAAAAGTAAAAAAACCCCTACAGCCAGAGGGTAACTCAGATATTGTGTAGTCCAGCATACTGTGTAGTCCAATAGTCTTTTACCTAGTTGGTATCCACATGTACCTGAGGATGGCATTTGGGGAGGAGTGTAGGGAGCTGGGGGGATGGGGGATGGGGGATGGTGGCTATAATAACAAATACTGTTACATGCTCAATTTAGTTTAGGAAATTCTGGGTTAATTCAATAAATATTTAAGGAACGTCAATTATGTGTCAGACTCTCTAGTAGATGCTAGAGAAAAACAGGTTTATATCGTAATTTTCTTAAACCTCTAACATGCTAGTGTTCACTATGACTATGGTGACCACATGTCCTACCTTGCCAGAGACAGCCCCAGTTTACAAGTGTTGTTCCAGCATTAATAGCATCCCTTTTCACTCCCATCATCCTACATACGACTCTCTAAGAGGTGTGTGTGTGTGTGTGTGTGTGTGCGCGCGCACGGGTGTGTATGTGTAGTAAACAGATTTTCCTAAACTTACATGACCAATGAAATATTTATATCATTCCTACAATCATCTTCTAGAACAGTGGTCCTGGTCCACAGAACATGGTTTGGGATCTACTGCATTCTCGTCATTTGATAGCTGAGGAAACCAAGGACCAGAGAATTAAAGAGACTCAGCTAGAAAATGGCAGAGATGGGGCACTAAAGCCCAGGACTCCTGGTCCATAGAGACAGCTCTAATGTATTTCTGATATATCACAGATTGCCATACTAAAACACTTTTAACATGATGCTTAAAAGTTCTATTATAAAAACAAGTCATCCAATTCCACATGTTAATTTCAAATGTGGAAGTTCACGCCACGGAGTTCAAGTCATTTTTTTTTGCTTTTTAAAACATAACTGTAAAATTAACCAAAGATGGAGTCAATGAGAAAACATTATCTTGTAGTCAACTCCTCAAGCTTATAAGCCAAGTTCACTTATTTCCTCATAAGCCAAGTTCACTGCTTTCCCTCCCACCACTCTCTGGTAAATACGAGGTAACTGCTTTATTTATATCTTCGAAGTGTCACTGGCTTCACAGGTGTGTGTTGGGGTAAGAAAGGAGGAAAAAATTTTATCAATCAACCAACAGATTTTTGAGAGTCTACTACAAAGTGTTTGGTATAATATTTTACTCCCCTCTGGCTCCAAGTATTCTTTAAAGTGAGAAAACTACTTTCTTGGGCCATATTATACCTATAAAAATTTCAAAGAGATGAAATTACAATATAATTCCCTTATTCTTTTTGAGTTTCTATAAGCTTACTAACAAAGGCTATTTTTTGATTCTCGTTGCACCAAAGGTATGGCCCTAGAAGAAAATGATACAAAGAATTCTATCTTTAAAAATTATTCACATTTTGGATCATACCTGGCTACTGCTATTTCTGGCTAAGTGTTATACATTTTAGGTAACTTAGGTAGTTCTTCCAGAGAAGGAGTGAATGATTATATAAGCTTTAAAAAGAAAGGTATTTCTTATGAGCTAAAAGATATAGTCTTTTCTGAGGGAGAAAAAAGTAGAAATTGGTAGTTGAAACAGAGTTTAACTCTTGTAAAACTCATTTCTGATAGTATATCTGTTTGCTCATCACCAAGAAAGGTAGTTAACATTAATTAAATCTTACACAGGCAAGATAACCGTCAAGCAAATGAAAAAAAAAATTACAAGGCGATGAAGGCAGAACATTTCTAGAGAGAACCTATTCTTGGAGGTGCAGATGGTGATTGAGATGTGTGTCGCAGAACATCCTTATCACAGATTGGAAGTTGTGATTATGTCACAGAGCTTTGACACTGGAAAATAGCACACTCTTCTGTAATAAAAAGATACTTGCCTATGGTAATTTACCATTTGAAGTAATGAACTTATTCAAGTCTAACTACCATACTCAATTATAATCACCTGTTTAAAAAAAAAGGAATACAGATATTGATCACATCAAACGTTTTCATTAAAAGTTGACACGGACACTCATACAGTTTATGGTGGATGGTCTCAGAAGCTTTCCTGTGTATGAGAAACAGAACTACAGGCCTTTTTGTATAAGTTCCTGTACATCTTGTCCATGCTGTTTTCAAAGATGGGTCGGTGGGATTTTCCCTTATAAGAGGCTGCCCTGTTGGACCAGTATTCGCCATCATCCAAATGGAGAGTGCCACGTGGCCGCTGAAATGAGCTATAAAAAAGGATATAAAAGGTTTAAAACAATAGTGAAAATAAATTAGAGGTAGTACTATATAAATCAAATATTTATTGAGTACTGTATGGGTGTTTGATACTCTGTAGGGGCTAAAATAAAATACAATAAGGCCTGTGCTTTCAAAGAGTGACTCTCTAAAAGAGGAAGCAGAACTATTTGTGTGAAACTGTTATAAAATAATAATATGAAAATTCAACATTAGGTTAGAGTTAAAAAGGAATTCAGAGAATAGAGACAGGTGTAGTGTGGTAAAAGCAGAGCACAGATGATCTGGTATGACCATCTGATATGAAAATGCATAGCTTCCAAAAGTCAGGCACATCTGGACCTGAATCCCACCTCAGTCCTTTATAAGCTGTGGGACTTTGGGCAATTTATTTAACTGTCCAGAGTCTTACCTTCCATAATTATATTTTCCCAGGATTGTTTTAAAAATTAAAGAGAATATATGTAAAGTTTATAGTACAGTGCTTACCTTGGACTGCAAGCATAAAAAGTTACTGAATGAGACACTGAACTAGATACTTTATATATTTGCCAATAAATTTCACAACCCCTAGAAGTTGGTACATGTGGAAATGAAGACTCAGTGAAGTTAAGTGATTGCCTAAGATTACTCAGCTATTAAATAGTAAGTGGCAGAACAGGAAAGGAGACCATGTCTGTGACTCTAAGGCCCTTTCTGCTACGTCAGGCTGCTACTGTCCTCAAGGAGGAATAGAAAATTAGGCTGAATATGAACTATTCATGGAAAAGTGGAAACAAGGCAGAAGAGGCTGAATTTGAAGTGATAGGGATCCACTGTACTTTTGAGGGTCTTGAAGAAAAAAAGGGGAAGCGAGAGAGAGAGAGAGAGAGAGAGAGAGAGAGAGGGAGAGAGAACACATGCGAGTGAGAGCAAGCAGATAGGAAGCTAATGAAATAGACCAGGACTAGGGCTAGCTGTGGCGAGAACTGAGAAGGAAAGGCAACTCTATCTGAAGTGTTGATAATACTTTTCTGATAATACCAAAGTTATAATTTTACTATCATGAACATTAAGTTACGGACTTAATATATCATTTATCCCAAATAAAATGTTAACTCCTTCAAAGACTGATTTTATTTTTTTAAATAAAATAATTGACCTACTTCAATAAATGCAATTATTTATTACAGATTAGACCTCTCAGGACTGTTAGAGATTATGAAGTTTGTTCCTCGACACATACAACCTGCCAAGACTGAACAATGAAGAAATAGAAAACTTAGACAAATAACAAGTAACAAGATCAAAACAATAATAAAAAGTCTCTTATCAAAGAAAAACCCAGGACCTGATGGCTTCACCAGTGAATTCTATCAAACATTTAAAGAAGAACTAGTACTAGTCCTACTCAAACTATTCCAAAAAACTGAAGAAGGAATATTCATTCTATAAGGCCAGCATTACCCAGAGACCAAAACCAGACAAAACCATAACAAAAGAAAACTATAGGCCAATGTCCCTGATGAATATATGCGAAAATCCTCAACAAAATACTAGCAAATCAAATTCAACAACACATTAAAAAAATCATTCACCACAAGCAAGTGGTATTCATTCCAGGGATGCCAGGATGGTTCAACATACACAAATCCATAAACATGATACATCACATCAACAGAATCAAGAAAAAACTTCAAGATCATCTCAATAGATGCAGAAAAAGCATTTGATAAAATTCAAAATCCCTTTATGATTTAAAAAACCCTCATCAAAGTATGTTATGAAGGAACATAGCTCAAAATAATAAAGGCCATATATGACAAGCCTATAGCTAACATTTTATTGAATGGGGAAAAATTGATGGTCTTCTAAGATCTAGAACAAGACAAGGATGCCCACTTTCACAATTTTTATTGAACATAGTACTGGAAGTCCTAGCCAGAGCAATTAGGAAAGAGAAAGAAATGCAGGGCATCCAAATTGGAAAGAAAGAAGTCAAATTAGCCTTGGTTGCAGACAACATATTCTTATACTTAGAAAACCCTAGAGATTCCACCAAAAAACTGTTAGAAATGATAAATTCAGTCCAGTGGCAGAATACAAAATCAACATACAAAAATCAGTAGCATTTCTATACACCAACAGTTAACAAACTGAAGAGGAGATCAAGAAAGCAATCCCAGTTACAATAGCTATTAAAAAAATAAAATACCAAAGAATAAATTTAACCAAAGAAGTGAAAGATCTCTACAATAAATACTATACAACACTGATTAAAAAAATTGAAGAGAACACACAAAAATGGAAGGATATCTCATGTTCATAGATTTGAAGAATGAATATTGTTAAAATGTCCATATTACCTAAAGCAATCTATAGATTCAATGCAATTTCTATTAAAATACCAATGGCATTCTTCACAGAAATAGAAAAGACAATCATAAAATTTAGATGAAACCACAAAAGACCTTGAATAGCCAAAGTTATCCTGAGCACAAAGAAGAAAGCTGGAGCTATTACACTATCAGACTTCAAAATATACTACAAAACTGTAATAACCAAAACAGCATGGTACCAGCATAAAAACAGACACATAGACCAATGGAAGAGAATAGAGAACACAGAAATAAACCCACACATTTATATTCAACTCATTTTCGACAAAGGCACCAAAAATATGCATTGGGGAAAGGACAGCCTCTTCAACAATTGTGCTGGGATAATTGGAAGATTCATATGGATATATACAGAAGAATGAAAATAATCCCTATCTCTCACCACATATAAAAATCAAATCAAAATGGATTAAAGACTTAAATGTAAGACTATAATAACAATAGAGGAAAACTTGGGGAAATGCCTAGGACATTGGGCCAGGCAAAAGATTTTGAGTAAGCCCTTAAAAACACAGGCAACCGAGTAGCAAAAACGGACAAAGGGACATATCAGCTAAAAAACTCGCACAAAGCCAAGGAAACAATCAACAAAGCGAAGAGACTAACTACAGCATGGGAGAAAATATTTACAAACTATTCAATTGACAAGGGGTTACTACCAAAATATATAAGGAGCTCAAAACACTCAACAGCAAAAAACCAAATTAATTCAATTTAAAAATGGGCTAAAGATCTAAAAAATTCTCAAACATCAATGCCAACAAAATGCAAAAAATGTAATCAACCAATAGCGAGAATGCAATACCAAAGACACAATGAGATACCATCTCACAGCAGTTAAAATGGCTTTTATCAAAAAGACAAAAAAAAAATGGGTGCTCATACACTGTTGGTGGGAATGTAAATTACTACAGCCACTATGGAAAATAGTATGGAGCTTCCTCAAAAAACTACAAATAGAACTACCATACGATCCAGCAGTCTTACTGCTGGGTATATATTCAAATGAAAGGAAATCAGCACATTGAAATATATTTGTACACCCATATTTATTGCAGTACTATTCACAATTGCCAAGATATGGAATCAACCTAAGTGTCCATCAATGGATGAATGCATAATGAAAATATAGTATATGTACACAATGGAATATTATTCAGCTATAAAAAATTATTCAGCTATAATGAAGTCCTGTCATTTGCAGCAACATAGATGAACTGGAGGACATTATGTTAAGTGAAATAACCCAGGCACAGAAAGAGAATATCATAAGTTCTCACTCATATGTGAGAGTGACACATATAGAAGTCTGCATACAAAAGTTTAAAAATCAAACCCTTTCCTGTACCAACCCTACTAATATCTTGCCCAAATTAGAATTTATTATATGGATTAAACACCCCAAATAAGAATTAATTATATGGGTTAAGCACTCAAAATTGAGATGCTAATCCATATAACAATCTAGGGAATACAGCTTTAAGGAAGACTAACAAAGGTAAAAAATCTTCTTCCCCAAGGTGTATACACTCTGAATCTTCCTTTCTTCCTTGTATTGCTTCTCCTTCAAATTCATCTAAGATATACCACTTACCTTAATGAGAGACCCAGATTGCCTCTTCCTTAGGAGGCTGTACCTTTGGGAAAGAAGGTGACACACACACTCATACTCTGTAAGGGGCAAAAGGAAAAGTCCTCACAGGTTCACAGATGGTCCAGCTTAGTTTACCAGAGTAAAGATAAGAGATTTGAGTGCAAAACCCCAGTTAGAAATAAAACATACTCCATTACATGGAGCTTTCTCTTATATTTGTTCCTCAGGAATCTCAGAAAGATGAAAGCCATATAGTAATCAGTGGCATAGCATCCAAGGATTTAGAAACCTTTGAATGTATAAATCCAAAATTTACCATTTTAACAAAGCATTTTATGGCAACTGACACAGAGCTTTCAAGTCTTCATGGGATTTGCCGGTATAAACTTGCAAAAATTTTATTATTAACATTCCTCAAATTTTAGGCTAGAAGAACAAAATTTGCTATTATGTTATTTAAAAAGGTTGGCTCATGGTCTAAAATTATGGAAACTTTTTTTTAGATTAGAATAGATACGTCTTGAAATATGTGTGTTTTCAGGACAGCCAAATAAATCTTAAGTAGGATAAAAGGTATTACCATTAATTGACTATATTTGTTTTCACTGAAAAATTTCAGTAATGCAAACATGTTAAAATATTTTAATAGGAATTTACATAGTTAAAATTTTTTTAAAATTATTAATTGTACTTTTAGGTCTAAATTTCCCACAAATCAACAGACTAGAAAATAGGTTATTTTTATACCAACTATGAGAACAATCTCTGTACACAGCATTAACCAAGTTCATACCTATACTCGGGGTCACTATCATAGGCAGAGTCTCTGTACAAAAGACTTCTTTTCAGTTCCAGTTCATCATCTTTCTCTAAGTCTCTCTCATCCTGAAAAATTTAAAAGACTTCCATTAATTCATTTTCTCACTGTCCCCAAAATGATGGTTACATTTTTTTGGGAAATGTTCTTGCCCTTCCCCATTATAAGAAATTGAATTAAATGCTAGTATGTCTTTGGTAAGAAACAAAAGGTAAGTGAGAATTTATTATCCTTTTCAATAAACTGTACAGTTTTATTATAGTTTTGCTAACACTGATTATCAAAGAGTAGGCATCCAGTAGATGCTTCTTTAATCAATGAATGAATGGAATGGACCCTGTGTCAAGATATGTAAATTAATAATATCTTATGCATTTTTATATGAACTTCAAAAAGATTTTACCTGCATTCTGAGGCTTAAGTATTTGAGAAAACTATGTAGATACAAGCATTCTACCACACACCTATGACTTACAAAGGAAATGACTTAGAATTATTAATCATAAGCCAAAATGCAATAATAAACCAGAAAAGGCAAAATGTAAGGCATGGTAATTGGAATGAAAATATATGACCGATGAGTACCCTTGCTTATACAGGCAACCTGCTCTTAATTTCTAATAAACACATACAAGAACATAAGAAACAGAATTCTGAAGAGATAGCTTTGTAAACTATATCATCCACATTAAGTTCATATGTATGGTAATTTTATATAATTTAATGTCAAATATCTTTCTCTACTAGATAATACCCTTGTTCCTTTAGTCAAACGAAAACAGAAATAAAGAGAACTGACAGCATAAGGAACCAGTAAGCACAAATAAGGATTAGCATCAATAAGAAATTCATTTACTCTAAGTAATCAACTGAATGCAGATTATGAAGAAAAATGATTTTAACAATCTGCTGACAGCATGAAACTGGGAAGAGAACATTCAGTGTAAAACTGCGAGCAATAGTAGGGCAAGTTGAAAAAAATCACAAAAAATGTGTACACAAATTTAGAATAGTTACAGTTTCTACATTGTTATTCATTATGAAATAACTCCATCTATTTCTGTAACTGTTTTCTTCCCCTTTTTTTGATCTACTATTAATAAATATAGCTACAACAGCTTTCTTTTACTTAGTGCTTTGATAGCACACATGTGTCCTTTTATTTTCAACCTTTCCTTATTATGAAATCTTTTTCTTGAATAGCGTATCACTGGATGTTGCTTATTTTTATCCATTCTGATAAGTCAGTGAAGTGGAGCATTTACTCTGTTAACATCACAGAAAATTTAACTGCCTGTAATGGGTGTGAAAGACATGGCAAAGGAAGGAAATAAACAGAATGGCTGTCTTAGAGGGACAAAGAATGCAATCACTAAAACCACTCATGTAGAGCACTGATGCCCATCTAGATCAAGGATATCATGAAGGGGAATTCTGTTCCAAGAAACAAAAAGTACTAGATTGCCTTCTTGGTTGTTCCTTTCAGATTTTAAAACTATATTTTCAGATATATTTTATATATATTCTATACATACATATCTCTTATGAGTCTTTGTATAGATTATTTTTTCAAAGGTGAAGTTATATAAAAGCAAGGAGACAATAAACATTACACTTTATTATAAGCTATTAACTGTGTAATTGGTCTTTCTTGCTTCATTGCATGTCTTGCAATTTTTTGTTGAAATCTGAAGATTTTAAATAATGCAATGTGGCATATCTGGAAATCAGATATTTCCTTGTTGTTCCGTCTGTTCTATCCATTGTTGAATGTGGGACATTGAAGTCTGCAATTATTATGTTGCATTGTGTACTTCTTCCTTCTATTCTGTCAGTTTTTGTTTCTTGTATTTTTGGAGTCTCTTTTTAGGTGCATACATGTTTCTAATGATCATATTTTCCTGGTGGCTTGACACTCTTGTCATTATAAAACTTTTTTTTTTGTCTCTAGTAACAAAAATTTCTTTTAAAGTTTATTTTGTCTGATATATGTTTAGCCATTCCAGCTCTCTTATGCTTACTGTTTGAATGGTATATCTTTTTCTTTCTTTTTATTTTCAACTTATTTGTGCTTTTGAATCTAAAGTGTGTTTCCTGTAGACAAAATATAGTTGGATCACGTTTTATATCTGTTCTCCCAAACTCAGCCTCTTAATTGGAGTGTTTAATACATTTACATTTCATGCAATTACCTATGAGGTAAGATTTACATCTGCTACTTTGCTATTTGTTTTCTATATGTCTTTTTTGTTCCTTTATTTCTCCATTGTTTCCTTCTTTTGTGCTAGATATTTTCTAGTGTACATTTTTAATTGCCTATGGACTATGTTTTTGAGATTTTTTTTTAGTGTTTTCCATGGGGATTACAAATAAATCTTAATATATGAGAATCTGGTTTAGATTAATAAAAACTTAATTTCAATGGGACATGAAAACTTTATTTCCATGTATTTAAATCCCACCCGAAAACTTTATTTCCATGTATTTAAATCCCACCCCTTTTCTTTGTATTTTCACATAAATTACATCTTTATATATTATTTTCCCATCAACATAAATTTATAATTATTGTTTTTTGAGGTCTTCTTTTATATCAGGTAGGACAAATAAAGAGTTACTGGCAAAAAATACATTCAGGCTATCTTCTATACTTACCTAATTACCTTTATCATTGCTCTTTTTTTCTTCATGTAAATTTGCGCCACTGTCTAGCATCCTTGCATTTCAGCCTTAAGGACTCCTTTTAATATCTCTTGTAGTACAGATCTTCTAGTGATAAGTGTTCTGGTTTTGTCTAAGAATATTAATTTCTTTGACATTTTTGAAAGTTTTGCTTGATATTCATGGTTAACAGTTCTTTTCAGCACTTTGAATGCCATGCCACTGCCTTCTGGACTTAGTTTCTGATGAGAAATCAGTTTTAAATCTTACTGAGGAACCCATGTATGTGATAAGTCCCTTTTCCCTTGATGCTTTTAAGATTCTTAAAAAAAAGAATCTAATAATTTTCTAATAATTTTCTTCAAATTTGGGAACTTTTTAACCATTATTTATCCAAATATTCCTTCTGTCCCTTTCTCTTCCTTCTCTCCTTCTGGAATTCTTATTACAGGTATGTTGGCACACTTAATGGTGTCCCACAAATTCCTGAGTCTCTGTTAATTATCTTTATACTTATTTCCGTCTGTTCCTCATACTGGATTACCACATTTGACTTGTCTTCAAGTTTACTAATATCTTCATCTGCCTGCTCAAATGTACTAATGAGTCCTTCTAAAGAATTTTTCATTTCTGGAGTTTTTCATTTGAAAATCTTTTCCTTTCTGGATTACTTTTCAACTCCAGAATTTCTATTTGGCTCTTTTTAAAAATAATTTATATATTTTTTATTGATATTTTCTATTTGGTAAGACATAATTCTCATAGTTTATTTCTTTAGACATAGTTTTTTTTGGTTCTTTGAATATATTTAATATAACCGATTTAAGGTCTTTCTGTCTAATAAGTCCAATGTATAGGTTCCTCAGAGGCAGTTTCTATTAGCTTTTTTCCCTCCATTTCCACTGTTTGTTGTTGCTTATTTTAGTTGTTTAGTAATTTTCTGAACTAATTCTGTAAAGCCTATATTCTTTTCTGTGGGTGGCCCCTGATATCTCTATTCTTTTAGCTGAGTGTCAAGTAATGATTGGACAGATATTAACCATTAAGTATCCCAGTGTTTGCCGAGAGGCTTTGTGTATGTGTTGCGGGTACACTTCCAACACTCAAACTAAGCCTTAACTTCTTGTTTGTGCAGAGCCTTAAGGTCTGGTAGAGTTGAAAGCTTAGGGCCTTCTGGTCTTTACTGATCATGTACACAGCCTTGATCATATGCACAGTCCTACAAATATGAGTGGTCTTCTAAAATCCCAGGAATATGTGGCAGCTTTTCAAAGCCCCTAGGACATACTCAGATTTTCCTGTTAAGCTTTTTGATTAGTATATTATTTATCCCAATTTCTATTCGCCACCTCAGACTGCTATGAAGTTAAACAATTGCCTGTAATTGTTTTCAAAAGATCCCCTCCCACCCACCGTGAAGATTTTGCACTGGGAAACCTCCGACTCACATCAAATAAAGACAACATTGTAAGTGGAGTCTTCCAGGCAATCTCCACACTGGCCAAATAATGACAATTCTCTAGGAATGGTCTTTTAAGAAATCCCAACTTTATTCTGACCCCTACAATGGCTACCAGGATGTTGGTTTTCACTGAAATTGTGGGCTGTTGAATTTTAAGACTATGAAGCTATAGAGTAGGAGACAGGATTAGGGCAAATTAAAAATGCCACAAAACTTACTGCCCTTACTAACATCCAGCTGTTTTCCTTTCTGAAGCATTTGCTTAATTTTCCAGATTTCTGGAAGCATTTGATTATATTCCATTATTCCTTTATTTTATTTTTTTTTATTTTTAGCAGTTCCTTCTTATTCTTTCTTAGAATTTCCATCTTCTGCTTACTTTACTCGCCTCTTCTTGTATTTTGTCTACTTTTTTCATTAGAGCCTTTAATATATTAATCATAGTTATTTGAAATTCCTAGTCTAATAATTCCAACGTTGTGTGTGTCATATTTGAGTTTGGATCTGGTGCTTGCTTTGTCTCCTCAAACTGTGTTGTTTCTTGCCTTTTGGTGTGCCTTCTAATTTTTTTTGAAAACCATATATGTTATATAGAATAAGAGAAAATGTGGTAAATTAACCTGTAATATGAGGATATATATTAATCTGGCTAGAAATTGGTCTTTGTTTAATGTTTGCTGTAGCTACAGGTATAAAAGCCTTCAAAAATTCCTCTAGTGTCTTTGTTTTTGTTTCCACTCTTGACTTTAGTCTTCCCTAAATACTCCCTCCTCAGAGACAGCCTGTGTCTTGCAGCTCTTTCAGCTACAATCCACTAATACCTTAGAACACTGTTTATATGTTGGTAAGATATGGGTGAGGGGAAGCATTATTTAATATTCCAATTAAATCTCAGTTTTTCAGTGGACCTGTGTCTCTTGCCTGTGGCCTTCACAAGTGTTTCTTGTATTACTCTTCAACCCCCTTTGGTGAGACAGAAAGGTTAGATGGGGCTAGAGTGAGAAGAATGTCCTTCTTCCAGGGATCTGGGATAATAAAGCTAATTGGCACAGGCTTTCCTTCTAGACAGTAGGCCTTACTTATAGGTGTATTTTACAGGGATTATTCTTCCCCTACCCCTGCCAGAGCCAGGAGAGATTTTTCTAGTATCTTCAGCTCGAGAACTTGCTTGAGTTCCCAGAGATAAAGCCTATGAACCTGTGAGGGCTTCCTAGGAATTTGGCCTCCAGGAGTTTCTCAGTGTCATGCTGTATTAGTCAGGATTCTCCAGAGAAACAGAACCAACTGGATATGTATACAGTTTGAAGACTTCAATACTCCACTTCCAGTAATGGATGGAACAATCAGACAGACGGTCAACAGGAAATGAAAGACATGCATAACACTATAAAACAAACAGACCTAACAATATCTATAGAACCCTTTACCCCAAAACAGCAGAATATACGTTTTTCTCAAATGCACATAAAACGTTCTCTAGGAGAGATCATATGTTAGGCCATAAAACAAGTTTCAATAAATTTAAAAGGATGTAAATCATACAAAGTATGTTACCTGGCCACAATGAAATTAAATGAAAACAACAGAAGGAAATTTGGGTAATTAACAAATACGTAGAAATTAAGCAACACACTACTAAATGACCAATGGGCCAAAGAGGACATCACGAAGGACATTAGAAAATACTTTGAGAGGAATTTAAATAAAAACAAAACATACCAAAACTTACATGATGGAAATAGAGCAGTGAATAGAGATGAATACATAGCTGTAAACCCATTTGGAAAAAAAAGACCTCAAATCAATAATCTAAACATTTTACCTCAAAAACTAGAAAAAGAAGCACAAACTAAATCCAAGTCAAGTAGAATAATAAAGATCAGAATGGCAATAAGTGAGATCAAGAATATAAAAATGGATGAAACTAATGAACCAATGAAAACCAAAGTTGCTTCTTTGAAATCATAAAATATTTCAATGCTTTAGTTAGACCAACAAGCTCAAATTACCAAAATCAGGAATGAAAAATGGGACATTACTAGAGACCTTACATAAATAAAAAGGATAAGGAACTAACAGGAATAATTTCAAGCCAAAAAATTAGATAACCTACATGAAAAGAACAAACGCCTAGACAGATATAAACTATTCAAACAGACTAAAGAAGAAACAAGAAATCTGAATGCATCTATAACAAAGAAAGAGACTGAATTAGTAATCAAAACACTTCCCACAAAGAAAGCTCAGGACCAGATGGTTTCACTTGGTGATATATTCACCAAATATTTAAAGAAAAATTAATACCAAATATGCAAAACTTCTTCTGTACTGGAGGTACTAGCCAGGGCAATTAGTCAAGAAAATGATACAAAAGAAATCAAGATCAGAAAGGAAGTAAAAATATTTCTATTTTCAAATGACATGATCTTGTTTTAAAAAAAAACCTAAGTAATTCATACACAAAAATAATTATTAGAGCTAATAAAACAAGTCCAGTAGGATTGCAGGATATGAGATTAATATCTAAAAATTAGTTGTATTCCTAGATACTAGCAATAAACAATCTGAAAATAAAATCAAGGAAACAATTCCATTGCAACAGCATCAAAAATAATAAAATACTTATGATAAATTTTATAAAAACAAGTTTAAAACTTGTATACTGAACTAGAAAACATGTTTAAAGAAATTAAAGATGACCTCAATAAATTTTTAAAAGTCCCATCTTCACAGATCAGAAGATACTTAAACAATTATTGTTAAAAAGTAATATTCCTTCAAATGATCTGCAGAATGCACACAATCCTTATAAAATGCCAGTTGCAATTTTTTGCAAAATTGACAAGTTGATGCTTAAACTCATACAGAAGTTCAGGGACCCAGAATAGCTAAAACAATCTTGAAAAAGAAGAATAAAGTTGGAGGACTAACAATTCCTGATTTGAAAACTTACTACAAAAGCTATAGTAATCAAAACAGTGTACTACTGGCATAAGAACAGATATATAGATCAATGAAATAAAATTGAAAATCCAGAAATAAACCCACACATTTATAATCAATTGATTTTTGACAAAGGTACCAAGACAATTCAACGGGGGAAAGAGCAGTCCTTTTAACAAATGGGGCTGGAACAGCTAGATTTCCACATGCAAAAGAATGAAACTCACACAAAATACAAAAATCAACTCAAAATGGCTCAATGATCTAAATGTAAGGGCAAATACTATAAAACTTTCAGAAAACATAGGTATACATTTTTATGAACTTATATATTAGGCAACAGTTTCTTAGATAAAACATCCTAAGCACGAATAACCAAAGAAAACATAGACAAATTGGATTTCTTCAAAATTAAAAAGTTTTGTGCTTCAAAGGATAGTATTAAGAAAGTGAAAAGAAAACTTACAGAATGGAAGAATATATATACAAATCATATATCTAATAAGAAAATTGTATTTAGGATATACAAAGAACTCTTAAAACTCAATAATGAAAAGACAAACACATTTTTAAATGGGCAAAGGATTTGAATAGACATTTCTCCAAAGAAGATATACAAACTGCCAATAAGCCCATGAAATGATGCTCAACATCAAGTAACTAGTAGGAAAATGCAAATCAAACCGCAATGAGACACAATTTCATACACATAGGATGGCTATAATCAGAAAGACAGACAACAACAAAGTTTGGCAAGGATGCTGGGAATTGATATCCTTATACATTTCAGGTGCAAATGTAAAATGGTGCCAGTTTGGATAACAGTTTGGCAATCCCTCAAAATGGTAAACATAGATTTGCTGCATAAATGTTCACAGTAGCAGTAATTTTAACAGCCAAAAAGGGACAAGAAACCAAATCAAATGATCCATCCATCAAGTGATGAATAGATAAACAAAATGTGGCATTATCTATACAATGGAATATCATCCAGCCATAAAAAAGAGTGAAGTGATACATACTATAACATAGATAAACTTTTAATACATTATGCTAATTATGAGAGCCTAGTCACAAAGACCACATATTATATGATTCCACTTATGTGAAATGTCCAGAATCAGCATCGACAGAAATTAGATTGGTGGTTGACTAGCAGTGAAGGAGAAATGGGGAAAGGATAGAGTGGTACTTGACTCTCAACAGGTACAGCATGTCTTTTGTGGGGTGATAAAATGTTCTGAAATTACGTGTGGTGATAGCTGCACAATTTTTAAAATATACTAAAAGCCACTGAACTGTACACTTTATATGGGTAAATTGTATGGTATGTGAATTTTATCTCAATAAAGCTTTTTTTTAATAAAAGCCTTTTAAATGGAAAAATAGGTGGCCTTATTATTAATTTTCATTATCTCAAGTATATATACATTTTCTCCTCTATGGAAATCTAGAACATTTTACAGATGAAGGGAAGAGGGTAAATAATGCATGTAAAACTTTGCAATGTTTGGTGTAAGTATAGAAAAGATCTGAACAATATAATTAATAAACATGATATATTAGTACTTATACAGAATGCTGCACCCTTCAATGATGGAGTACACATTCTTTACAAACACACGTATAATTACTAAGACTATATGCTAGGTCTTAATGAGATATTAATAAATTTCAAGTAACTAATGTTCTCTAGCTGAAAAGAAATTCAACTAGCTGTCAATAACAAAAGATGAGAAAATACCCAACAAGGAGGAAATTAAGAAATACGTTTCTAAATTACCATGGAGCCAATGAAGAAATCACAATGAAAATTAGAAAATACTTTGAAGTGAGTAATAATACAGATACAACATAAAAATTGTGAGAAGTACTTAAACCAGTTTTTAGAGCAAAAATTATTCTTAAATGTATAGATTAGAAAAGAAAGGCTTAAAATCAATAACTTAAGCCTCCATTTTAAAAAGCTAGAAGAAAAAGCAGGACTGTAAAACTATTAACATAATTTAATGTAATAGAAAAAGACTTTCCCTACATAAGTAAAAAAATACCACAAACTGTTCTTTGAAAAGATTAACAAAATGAACAAATTCTTAGTCAAGACATGGGAAAAAATTAATCTCAAATTACCATTATCAGGAGTAAAAGAAGATACTTACAGATTCTATAGATGTTAAAAAGAATATGAAGATATTGTGAAAATCTTCATATCATTCAATTTGATAATATAAATAAAACAGAAAAATTCTTTATAAAACTAACCTGACCAAAATAACATAAGAAGAAATAGAAAATCTGAATAACTGATATTAATTATATACATCATTGAAAACTCTCCCACAAAAATGAGTTTGTTCAAAACATCTAAGAAATAAATAATCTTACACAGACTCTTACTGAGAATAGTTGGGAATATATCCCCACTCATTTTTATGAGGCCAGCCAAAACCTGAGGAGAACATTTCAAGAAAGGAACCTGGCAGACCAATCCATATCATAAACTTAGATGAGAAAGTCCTAGGCAAAATATTAGCAAATTGAAACCAGTGATACATGTTATTGAGAAAATCATGATCAAGAGATTTGTTCCCAGGACAAAAGCATGGTTTTACACTTGAAAATCAAGTAATTAATTCACCATATTAAAATAAGAAGAAAAAGTATATAATTAACTCAATGGATGTATGATAAAACTCTACATTTATAATGAAAAAATAAAAAACTATTAGAAAATAAGGAATGGAAGAAATTTCTGTAATCTGACAAAAAATACCCACAAAAAAAGTCTATAGCAAGAATCATACTTAATGCTAAATTATAAAAAAACTTTTGTCTTTGGATGGTGAACAAGACAGGATACCCTCTCTCACTACTTCTAGCCAATATTGTTTTAGAAACCCTAAATAGTGTGATAAGGCAAGAAAAAGAAATAAAATGCATGAAGAGTAAAGTAGCAGAAATAAAACTGTTATTATTTACAGATTATATGATTTTATATTTAGAATGTCCAAAAACTATAACTTGTTAACATTAATATGTGAATGTAGAAAGGTCACTAGATACTAGGTTATTTAAAAAAAGTAAATTATATTCATCATACCAAAAACAAATAGATGATAGAATTTTAAAAGGTATAATTTATAATGGCATTAAAATATCAAACATCTAGTGATAAATCTACTGAAAAATGAGCAAGATTTATAAAATGAAAACTACAACACATTATTGGAAGAAACTGGAAATCTAAATTAAGAAAGACCACATTTTCATTTACTGGAAGACTCAATATTGTTAAGATGTCAGTTCTCCACTAATCAAAGTACAGATTCAATGTAATCTCAATCAAAATTCCAGTGGGTTCTAAGAAACTGATTCTGAAATGCATATGGAAATTCAAAGGACCAAGAATAGCCACGGCAATCTGCAAGCAAGAACAATGGTGAAGAAGTTATGTCATTAGATATAAAGAGTTATTTTATAACCCCAGCACTTTGGGAGGCTGAGGCAGGAGGATTGCTTGAGCCCAGGAGGTCGAGACCAGCCTGGGCAACATAGCGAGACCTCATTTCTACAAAAAATAAAAAAACACCCAACAACTAGCCAGGCATGGTGGCATGTGCCTGTAATCCCAGCTACTGGGGAGGCTGAGGCAGGAGGATCACTTGAGCATAGGAGATATAGGCTGCAGTGAGGTATGATCATACCTTGGCACTCTAGCCTAGGCAACAGAGTGAGACCCTGTCTCAATTAAAAAAAAAAAAGAGTAATAAATCTATAGTAATTGAGAAACTATGTTATTAGTACAAAGACGTAAAATTAAACCAATTAAATAAAAGAAAATCAAGGAAGACTCACATATATAAAATCCCAATGGAAGAGAATCCATGACTATCTCCACAGAAATATAGTGGGTGAAATAATGGCTGTTTGAAAAAAGATGCTAGGTCATACATAACAACATGTGGAACAAAACTAACCTGGATGCAAATCTCACATTATGTATAAAAATCAAGTCCAGATGCATTATATAAATGTGAAAGCCAAAATAATAAAAGATTTTTAACATAAGAGAATGTCTTCAAGAACTGTGGGTAGCCAAAATTTTCTTACATGGGAGTAAAGAAAGCACTAACCAAAGCACCAATAAACAGAAGAGGAAAATTGGACTACATTAAATTAAGAACTTCAATCCATGAAAAGGCTTTTATTAAGAAAATGAACATGCAATAGATTGGAATATACTCATAATATAAAACATACCCATCAGAAAATATCCAGGAATGGAAATAAAATAGCTTAAGAGATACATGGCACACAAAGAACAAGTCTAATATATTAATTTATAGACATACTGAAATCCCAGGTGTGGAAAGAGAGAATCAAACAAGTTCAAGAGGCACCACAGGCCCGCTCTGCCACAGTGGCACTGACAACCACAGGGGAATGGGGGAGATGCAGCAGAGTAGCACTGTTAAAGGCTCATAGTACATCTGCCCCTCTCCTGCATGGTCAAGCTTGCAGAGTAGGACCAAAGCATGCCACCCAGGGACCTATCACCATTTTCACCAAGCAACAGAGCTCCCAGCGAGAAGAAAAGGTGTACCATATCTGCTATCTGTTTTGAGCTGAGAGAAGAGGCCCAGATGAGAAGGAACCAGCAAAAGAACTCAGGCAACATGAGAAAACAGGCTGTCTTGACAACCCCCAAGGATCACAATAGCTCTCCAGTAATGAACTCCAACCAAAAGAAAATTGTGGAAATGACAGATATGGAATTCAGATTATGGATGGCAAGTGAGATGAATGGAATTGAGGAAATGTCAGAAAACCATCCTAAAGAAATAAAAAAAAGGTTCAGGACATAAATGAAAAATTCACTATAGAGATAGATAATATTAGAAAAGAGATAACATAACTTAAAGAAATAAAAGAGTCATTTAGGGAATTTCAAAATATAGCAGAAAGCTGTAACAACAGGCTAGACCAAGCAGAATAAAGAATTTCAGAGTGTGAAGACAAGGATTTTGAAGTAACTCAATCAATAAAAAATGTAGAAAAAAGAATAAAGAAGAATGAACAATGACTGCAAGAAATATGGGATTATGCAAAGTGAGCTAATATAAGAATCATGCGTATCCCTGAGGGAGAAGAAGAAAAATCAAAAAGCATGGAAAACCTATTTGAGAGAATAATTGAGGAAAATTTCCCTGGTATCGCTACAGATTTAGATATCCAGATACAAGATAGTCATCAAATACCTGGAAGATTCATTGCAAACAGGACATCACTAACACACACACAGTCATCAGCATGGCCAAAATCAAAGTGAAGGGGAAAATCCTACAAGCTGCCAGATGAAAGCAACAAGTTAATTACAAAGGAAAACCCATCAGACTAACAGCAGACTTCTCAGCAAGGACCTTTCAAGCCAGAAGGGATTGGGGTCCCACTTTCAGTCTTCATAAACAGAATAACTGCCAGGCAAGAATTTTGTATTCTGTAAAACTAAGTTTCATAAATGAAGGAGAAATAAAGTCATTCCCAGACAAGCAAACACTAAGGGAATTTGTCACCACTAAATGTGCCCCATAGGAATGCTTAAAAGTGCTCTACACATGGAACAGAACATTGATATCCACCAGTGTAAAAACACCTGAAAGTTAAAGCTCACAACTCTTATAAAACAGTAACACAAGGTATAAAACAAAGCAATCAGGTACCATTCAAAATGATGAACATCAACAATGACATTGAACATAAATGGGCGTAATGCTCCATTTAAAAGATACAGACAGGCTGAATGCATGAAAAAACACAAACCAATTATATGTTGTCTCCAAGAAACCCACCTAATTCACAAGGATTCTCACAGCCTCAAGGTAAAGGGATGGAAAAAAATTTTCCACAAAAATGAAACGCAAAGCAAGCAGGCGTAGTTATTCTCATATCAGATAAAATAGACTTTAAATCAACAATAGTAAAAAAAGACAAAGACAGTCATTATAATGATAAAGGGAGAAATTGAGCAAGAACATATAACAATCCTAAATATATATGTACCTAACACAGGAGCTCCCAGATTCATAAAATAAATTCTAATAGATCCAAGCAAGGAAATAAACAGCAGCATCATAATTGCCAGGGACTTCAACACTCCACTGATAGAACTGGACAGATCATCAAAGCAGAAGATCAACACAGAAACTCTTGACTTAAATGGGACTCTAGAACAAACGGAACTAACAGACCCCATAACTGCAGACTATACGTTCTTCTCATCAGTACATGAGACATTTTCCAAGATAGATCATACGTTAACCCACAAAACAAGTCTCAGTAAATTCAGAAAAATTGAAATCATTCCATGTATCTTCTCAGATCACAGTGGAATAAAACTAGAAATCAATTCCAAGAGGAACTCTCAAATCTACACAAAGTTATGGAAATTAAACAACTTTGTTGAATGATCCCTGGGTCAATGATGAAATAAAGATGGAAATCAAAAGATTTTTCAAACTGAACAATAAACATGACAAAAACATCCAAAAATCTATGAGATATAGCAAAAGCAGTGTTAAGGGGGAAAGTTATTAGCCTTAAATACTAATAACTTAATGCTAATAACTTAAATGCGACCCTTTGGTTGTGGTCAGACAGAGGCAAATTTGACTAAGAATAAGGGTCAGAGAGATACTAATACAATGTTGCTGGCTTTGCAAATGGAGGAAGGGGGCACAAGCCAAGGAATGTGGGTAGCTTCCAGAAGCTAGGAAAGACCAAAAAAATAAAGCCTCCCCTGGAACCTCTGGAAAGAGCACGGCCCTGCTGATAAGTTGATTTTAGTCCAGTGAGTCCTGTGTTAGACCTCTGATCCACAGAAATTTAAGATAACCAATATGAGATATAAAAAGAAAATCAAAGTCTCAGGGCCACCCCCCTCCCCCCACCCCCACAACTCCTTATGCAAAAGAAAAGGTAAAAGCCTCAGACACCTGTGAAGAAAAGGCCCCACAGGTCATTCTTTAAGGAAATTTCTTGATAACCTCCCATAAGCAAGGACATGCAAATTGAACCTGTATCTAGCACCTGAAACTAAAGCCTGTCTGATTGCACACTAATAATGAATTATAAGTTTATCTTACAGGTAACAGAACTGAAGACAAGACAGAATCAGACATTCTTCCACCTACCCAGGGACATTTACACAATTGATGCTTCCTTCACTCCCTTAGTTTATGTAAAAATTAAATTTCTTGGGCCTCACAAGAATGTAATCACTTTATCTCATTATCCCCCGCCTCTATCTTTTTTCCTTCTCTCTCTCTGTCTTCAATATGCTGAAGGTCCAACTTCCCCTTGGGAAAAACAGCCACAGCTTGTCCGTGGTTCGCATTTTCCCAGGCATGTCCTCAAAATCTTGGCTTAATAAACCTCCATTCATTGAGATTTTTGCCTCAGCCATCTACTTAGGTTGACAGAGCCAATGAATTTATGGTAATTTGTCACAGCAGCAATAGAAAACAAACACACACAAGTGGCACAAATCACCACTTGAAAACTTACAGCAATGGTTTTGAGGTTAGATGGAATAATTCACGTGAAGGAAATTAGAAATATTTTACCCCAAAATATGGCATTTTGACATACTGGATTGACAGAAAAAGCCTCAAGGTCTCTCTGACCTTCTCCCACCCTGCACCATAGGCTCTACCAAAATTGTTGAATTACTTTACCTGCCTGAGATCCAGACCCACCTAGGAGAACAACTGTCTCTCCTTCCCCTATATCTATTTCAGGAAAGAAGATCAAGAATGCCACTTGACCTGGCTCAACCCATTTTAAAAATAATATCTGTCTCTCAGGTTAATTTAATTTCCAAAGAGAATCGTTTACAAGTCAATCTGCTTCCCCCCATCCATTCACTCTCCCAAGTATCTATTCATCTTCCCTAGTCATCCTTTCTTGTCCCTCAAAAGAATTCTTCTTTTCTCCCCTCCCATATCCCATTTTACCAAAAAGGCATATAAGCTTCTGAACCCGCTGGGGAGTTGAATCCTCACTTTCTGGGGGTTCCTGTATATACATGTCAAATAAATTTGATAATTTTTCCCTTATCAATCTGTTTTATTATGAGTTGATTTTCCAGTGAACCTTCCAAGGGCAAAGGAGAAATTTTGCCTTTGAACCCACACGTGGCAGACCAATGCTCCTGCTGAAAACTAGAAAATCCTGAAAAAATAAATTATACTTTTAAAGCTATTAGAAAGCTACAGAGACAATGAAGACTACAGATTCTAAAATTTCAGAGGGGTGCATCTTTCAAAGGTGGATTGATGATCTGCACCTCCCTTTTTCCTCAAAGCATTTGCAGATTCTGAGCCTGGACTAGAGGCTAAGAACCAGGGCTATTATTTGAACAGGGTCATTGCTGGGACACAGAAACCAGCAAAGCTTTTTATGCTTGTATGGAGGTGGAGTGACAAAACTTGAGTTTTATGAGGCCTCAAGTACACAGCCAGTTTCCCAGTAATGGTATTTATTGACTGGAGGGCATAAATCTAAGCCAAAAATGTCTGAAAAAGCAGAGTGCATCTTCCTACAGTCTCATGGTGCTTAACAGATAACGATCTACCAGAGCAAGAGACCCTGAAAAAACAAGGAGCAAAACCCTAGAAGTAGTGTTGACACTTGAGTGTTGACAATATAACTGTTTTTAAACCGGAGACACTTGACAATACGGGACTAGCCAGGCTAAAAAATCTGGTCTTGGCAACAGAGGCAAAGGCTATTTCTGAGAATGGAGAAATATGCAGGATATTTTTTTGAATCATACTGGGCTAGAGAGGTAAAACTGAAGACTAGAAGGGCCTCATATACATAGAAGTTCCTTGCCAAAATATCTGCCAAATTCTGAAGCTGTGCCAGGTTGGTGGCAAACAAGTTAACCCAAAACATGTCTGAAAAGCAAAAGGAACCATGTCATACAATCATATGGTATTTAAAAGACAAAAACCTACCAGGAAGGCAGGCTTTGGCAGCACAGCCAGTAAGAAAGCTGAAAGCTCTGAAAATGAGTGGTGAATTGATATTTGATCATTTGCAAGCAAACATTTACCCTGAGGACACTTGACTTCTGAGATCAGTAGAAACTGATCCAAGTCACAGAGCTGGTGCTGGTGGACATCTTGGTAATTATGTAAAGCTGGTGTCACAAAAACAGAGACTAGTGGGGATGCAAACACATGGAAAATTTCAGAAACTTCCTAGTGTGGAAATGTAATAAACTAAGTCTAAGAGGCCTATTCTGCTCTAAAAGTAAAAGAAAAAAACCCTGAAAGTCATTAAAAATGATATGTTTTAAGAAATCAGAAAAATTTAAAAATAAAATGATATTAAAGATCAGAAAAATTAGAAATTAAGGAAAAATAATTTGAGAAAGGAAAACTAAACTTGAAGAAATGTCAAAGTGAGTGAAAACTCACGGTACATAATACCGTAAGAGAAAATGATGAAGAGAAGAAAAGTATTTTTATTTTAAGAGAAATAAGGACATGAAAAGAATTTGAAAAAAGATAAAAATATGTATCATGTGCAAATAAGATCCAACATATATATAACCGGAGTTCCTGAAAAAGAAATCAAAGGCCAGGGAACAGAACAAACACTAAAAACTCTAATTCAAGAAAATGTTCACATACAAAATGATTAAAAATACATAACAAAAGGCATACAACATACATGGAAAAATATCAGTCCAGAATAATCAGAACAATCAACACCATGATTTATTCTACTATAATTATTCAACTTTAAAGATAAAGAACATATACACACATATGAATTTCTAGGCTAAAAGACCAAGTAATTTAAAAGGGAAAGAAAATTGGATTTTCAGCAAATTTTGACAGCAACAACCTATGCCAGAGAAAATTAAGCAACATATTTAAAATAACAAAATGTAAGCTAAGGATTTTTATATCAAGCCAAATTAAAGGCATAAAGGTTACACACAAGATGTCATTACCCTGCAAGAACTCAAGGGTATTGGCCTTTCCTTAGGAATCTACTAGAGAAAGAGCTTCAGACCAGCAAAATGATTGGAGAAGACATTGATATAAAAATCAATAGTGAGCATAAAATATTTGCATGCAGAAATAACTCTAAGTGACATAAAGGACAGAGTATAGTATATAATTTTATATGTTTTGAAAATGTAGATGAGCAAAATTTTGAAAATGTTAAGAAAAATGTGGAATGAACATGTAAAAAATTTTTAACTACTTTCAGTAATCATATCCTTAGTGACAGTTTGCTATTTGGTCTTGACAATATTTTATTAGCAAAGAAAATGAGGACGTGGGCTACATTTTAATTCTATCATCTCTGGACCCTTGAGATTTGGGAAATTGGTGTGAGGAAAGAAGAAGATACATGGTGAGATATAAGAAGTTCAGCAAATAACCTGTGGTCCAAATTTTGAATTAGAATATATAAAGTATTTCATATTTAAAAACAATCTCTCCTAGTTCTCTCCATTAAAAAGACCTAAAGAAAATAATGGCCAATGCTGTAGCACTAAGCATCACTAATGTAAAGATTTGGGTCTTTAAATATAACTTCCCATTAAAACAAACCAGAGTTTCTTAGAGAAATAGCTGATTTCAGTTTGGGGTGTGCAAATGTACAAGATGAGCTTGGAACTGTTACAGCCTATTAGGACTACATCAGAAGACTTAGGAGCCAACATGAAGAGTTTCCCATTGGCCAAAGGTCAGGTCATTTGAGCACCAGTAAGGATAATAGCTGAAATACAACAAAACACATCAAATATGTTCAAATTCATGAGTTCACAATGATCTAAAAAAAGGAAAACTAACTGGTCACCTGTGGAGGGTGTTCAAGAATAAAATATTGTGAAAACTGGAAAATGAAGGGAAGAAAACTTTTTATTCTTCTTTTCAAATATGGGCAGTGCCACCGAGTAACAAAATAAATGAAGCTATGTTTCTCTTTTTAGAAGTATCTCAGCAAAGAAATGAAGGACAGATAATAAAACTGTGATACTTTTGTAACCACTGTTTAACGCATCTTGGCATTGGATTCCTACAGAGAGGGAGAGAGAGGGAGAGAGAGAATGGGGGGGGGAGGGGGAGGAGGAGGGGGAGGGGAAGGGGGAGAGGTGAGAGGGAGAGAGGGAGAGAAAATACGAATGGATCAGACATTATGTGCCTGCTGATGAAAGACACAGCATGATTCCTGAAATAAAAATTGAATTTGATTAAGCCTCTAGATTGCAATTTAAAGATACCAATTTAAAGGATATACTGCAGAGAACAGTGGAACGAACATGTTTACACCATAGAAATGATATCAGCAAAATCTTATGGGAAAATCACAGGACAAATGATCCAGTTCTTTTAATAAATAAAATGCAAAAGAAAAACAGTGATAGAAAAAGAGAGAGATAGAGAAAGAACCTATGGACTAATAGAGACTTCAAAGGTATATTCTATTTAAAAAAAAAAAACAGAAATGCTCACTTAAGGAATAATACCAAAAAGCAAAGTCCAGCAGTAATTTCCATAAAAATCAGGATACTCAATTACTCTTATGGGTGAGGGAGGATTGTGATTTTAAGGGCTATGTGGAGAGCTACTGGGGTGGCTAATAGAATCCAAATCCTGATAGAGTGGTGGTTAAAAGAATGTTCACCTTAGGAAAAATAATCCAGCAATATATATATTATGCAGTTTTCAGTATTTGAGTCATATTTATCAAGTTTTAAAGTTTAAAAATAAAAAAATAACATATTTTCTAAAAAGCAAGTAAGACCAACAGCCAACTTCTCTCTTAAACAGTAGAATGAAATTTAAAAGTGCTAAAAGAAAATACTCAACTTGGAATTTCTCAACCAGAGAAAAAAATTTTCCAAATATTGAGGTAAAGAAACTTTCAAAGACATAGGCTGGTTGAATGGGTGAAAAAACACAATCAAAACACCTGCTGTCTCCAGGAAACACATCTAACAGACAAAGACTCACACAAAGTCAAGGTGAAGGGAGGGAAAAAAATATTCCATGCAAAGGGAAACCAAATGACAGCAGGTGTAGCCATTCTCATATCAGATAAAATTGACTTTAAATCAACAATGGTAAAGAAAGAAAAAGATGGTCATTACATAATGATAAGGGGAGTAATTCAAACAAGAAGACACAAGAATCCTAAATATATGTACCGGGGTGCAGCAGCCCCACCCAGAGCAGCTGCTCCCGCCTACTCTATGAGAGGCTGGGAGAGGCATGTTTTCTGCATGGACAACCAGTGCCTAGGAAGCAGATTGCAATCTATTGACCCTGGACATCTACCAAGTCGCCTCCAGAGGCCACCACCTTTAGGCGTCTCCACTTGGAGACCGTTTAGAAACACAGTTTCAGGCCCCACCCCACAGCAGGCCTGCCCTGAGCAGCCAGCAGCAGCTGCTCTCACTTAAACTGTGAGAGGCCGGGAGAATTGCGTTTTCTGCGTGGACAACTGGCACCTAAGAAGCAGAGTGTAATCTCTTGATCCAGGCCACCTGCTTGGTTGACTCCAGTGGCCACCATCCTCAGGTCACTTTGCTTCGAGGTTGTATGGAAACTCGGTTTCAGGCTCCACCCCACTCCTGGCCCAAGGGCTCTCTTGTGCAGGCACAGCAGAGGCCGTCCTGAATGGCTGCAAGCAGCCACTTCCAGGGGCTCTGTGGGGGACAAGGAGAGCTGCATTTGCTGCGTGGATGACCGACATCTTTGGGACTCTGGTGCCTAAGAAGCAGATTGCAATCTATTAACCTGGGCCATCTGTCTGGTAGCCTTCCATGGCCGCCAACTTCAGGCCACTCCACTTGGAGGTCTGGTTTGGAAACTTGGTTTCAGGCTCCACCCCACCCCTGGCCCAAGGGCTCTCGCAAAGGGGCATGGCCAGCACTTCTTTGGGCTCTGGGTGGAGTGAGGAGAGCTGAGCTTTCTGTGTGGCAGACCTGCATCTGTGGGTCTCTGGTGCCTAAAAGGCAGATTGCAGCCTACCCACCCAAGCCCCCATTCCAGGCCCTAGCCACCTCCTGCCTCCCAGGACCTGAACCCAACCCCCAATTCAGGTTGGCTTGCCATCTGCATGGTCCCAAGCAACTAGAGAGTCCTTCTACCTACACGAGCCCAGAGATTGCTGCTGCCAGTGAGCATGAAGCCTTCTGCAAACAAAACATCAGGCTGCCAGTACCCCTGGGGTGCATCCCATCGCACGCATTCAAGTCAGACAGCAGGCACTGTATTGCTTCTCAACCAACCAGGCACCTTTGTCCTCCCCGGGGGGCTTAAACTCCCCTGGCTTCAGCCTGTTCACTCACACACTGACGTTTCTCAACTCTGACCCAAACTGTAGAAGCCACAGAGGTCCAGTGGGTCCTGGGGCATTCTGCATGAATCCAGAGCCTGGTCATTTTGGGCTGTCTGCCTCCCAGAGAAAGGGCTGGAGATGACCAGAGGGTGGACTTTCCCCCACCCAGAATCTTTTTGCTCCCCTTCCCCTACCTCTCCCATGGTTGCAGAAAGAGACAAGTGAGCAGCAACACAGAGGCTCCCACAGGGAGTGGGGCTCAGAACTTCCCTTCTGGGGTCCTGCAGTGGTCTGAGGAGTGTGTGGACTGTGAGATCTCTGCTTTCCAGTCCCTCTCTGCTGATGCTTGCCTGGCAGCCTCAACAGAATAAGACAGGCCCCAAGGCAGTGGGACATCAAACCACTGTGAGCACCCCGTGGGAGACATGGGACCAGCAACTCTTCCCCCTGGCATGGTCAGGAATTGATCTTTGAGGCCCCATGGATGGGCCCAACTCACAGGCCAGATCCCGAACACCCAGGTCTCGATCCCATTGCCTAGGGGTGCAGAGAAGATAGCTGTAAATTTGACTCGAGAAGTGTGGGTGCCAGCAGGAGGAGAACAGGGGGGAGAGAGCAGTGTGGGTCATAGCTGCGGTGAGGTAGTAGGTCACCCCTGTTGCCTCGGGAAGGCCTCACTCCCAGCTCAGGCCGGGACACTGACTATGGAACCTCCCTGCCTGCATCACAGTCATTGGGGACCTCAGCTGACTTGAGATCCTACCTGCAGGCAGAGGCCTGGGAAAAACTGAGAAATAGGGGAGGGTTGCAAGGAGCAAGGCCTTCTCCAGACGACCAGACTGTGGGTCTCAGACAGCCCTGCCTACAAATGCAGTCTCTCTGGTTAAGTGGGGCACTTCAGCCCCTCCTGGGCAGCTTAGCCCAGAGGTGGGTAATGGTCCTTTAACCCCTTCATATCCCTTACTAGCATTTGCGGAGCTGGAGGGCAGACTCACTCAACCTAACCCCTGCTCAACCCCATTCCCCCACCCACCTCTGCTGTGGTGGTGAATAAAGGACACACCTGGAAGTTCCAGTGCCCCACCCACCACCTGGGGCATTAGCAGGCCTCCCCTGAGGAACTAGAGCTGGTCACAGGATCCAAAGACAACAGCACAGCTGTTCCCTCCAGTAAACACCACCTACTGACAGAGAAGTCAATTTGCACATCTGTAACAGCATTTACTGACTCAGTAGAGAGGGTGTGGCTGATTCACACCCACAAGCACCACCTACTGACTCAGAGATTAACCAAGGCATGTCAGTATCTAAACAAAAGAAAATGCAAAAGTAAGAAACAACATTTGTTCCAGATGAGAAGGAACCAGCAAAAGAACCCTGGAAGTATGAAGAATCAGAGTGAAAGGTCACGCCCAAAAGAGAACACCAGCTCCCTCCCAATGGAAACCAACCAAAAGCAGAATATTGAAATGACAGATGAAGAATTCCGAACATGGATTGTAAGGAAGCTTAATGAAATACAAGATAAAATAGAAACCCAACACAAAGGAACCACAAGAACAATGCAGGAAATGAATGAAAAATTCACTAAAGAAATTGAATTATTAAAGAAAAATCAAACAGAACTTTTGGAAATGAAAAATTCATTCAAGGAATTACAAAACACAGTGAAAAGCCTTAAAAACAGGTTAGATGAGGCAGAAGAATGAATCTCAGAGCTCCAGGACACCACCATTCAACTAAACAAGTCAGTCACAGAGATAGAGCAGAGTTACAAGAGGAATGAGCAATGCCTACAAGAAATATCAGATTATGTAAAGAGGCCTAACATAAGAATCATAGGCATTCCCTGAGGATGAAGAAGAAAATACACAAGGGTTGGAAAATTTATCGGAGGGAATAATTGAGGAAAATTTCCCTGGCCTTGCCAGAAATCTAGATATCCAGGTACAAGAAGTTCATAGGACCCCTGGGAGATTCATCACTAAGGGGAAAACACCACAACACATAGTCATCAGACTGACCAAAATAAACATGAAAGAGGTGCTCCTATGAGACATAAGGCAAAAACAGCAGGTAACATACAAAGGAAAACCCATCAGACTAACAGCAGACTTCTCAACTGACACCCTACTGAGGCTAGAAGGGATTGGAGCCCCATCCTCACTCTTCTCAAACAGAATAACGCCCACCCTAGCATCCTGTATCCCACAAAACTAAGTTTCATACATGAGGGAGAAATAAAGTCTTTCTCAGACAAGCAAACACTGAGGGAATTTGTCAAGACAAGACCTACTCTACAGAAAGTATTCAGTACTGCATTATTCATGGGTCACCACAAGAAACACTTACCAAGATAAAATTTATCCAAAAGCTAAAGGTCAAAGGCCAGATACCAGAATGGCTCAAGAGATAAAACAAAGCAACAGGATGGACAGAAATCCATCCCACTTGCCAATTCTATCAATAAATGTAAATGGCTTGAACTGCCCACTGAAGAGAAGGAGACTGGCTGAATGGATAAATATATACAGGCCAAGTATCTGCTGTGTTCAGGAAACACATCTAACCCACAAGGACTCATACAGACTTAAGGTGAAGGGATAGAAAACAACAGTCCATGCTAATAGAAACCAAAAGAAAGCTGGCATAGCAGTTCTCATATCAGATAACTTAGTCTTCAAATCAACAAAAGTAATGGAAGACAAAGGTTGTCATTAAATAATGGTAAAAGGAAAAATTCAACAAGAAGACATAACAATCATAAATACTTATGCACCTAACAGAGGAACACCCAGATTCATAAAGAAAGTTCTACTTGATCTAAACAAAAAGACAGACAGCAGCACCATAATAGCTAGGGACTTCAACACCCTGCTGATGGAACTGGACAGATCCTCCAAACAGAAAATAAACAAAGAAACGAGAGACTTAAATAGAACTCTGGAACTTATGGCCCTAACAGACATTTACAGAATATTCTACCCAAAAACCACCATATATACATTCTTGTCATCAGCTCATAGGACATTCTCTAAGATTGATCACGTCCTAGCCACAAAACATGTCTCTACAAATTTCAACGAATAGAAATTATACCATGCATCTTCTTAGACCACAGTGGCATAAAATTAGAAATCAATTCCAACAGAAACACTCATCTCTATACAAAGTCATGGAAACTAAACAACCTACTGCTGAATGATTGGCAGGTCATGGAGGAAATTAAGATGGAAATCAAAAGATTCTTTGAACTAAATGATAAAGGACATACAAATTATCAAAATCTGTGGGATACAGCTAAAGCATTCCTGAGAGGAAAATTCATACCCATAAATACCTACATCCAAAAGATAGGAAGATCAAAAATCAACAATCTAATGAATCATCTCAAAGACCTGGAAAAGGAGGAGCAAACCAATCCCAAACCTAGCAGAAGAAAAGAAATAACCAAGATCAGAGCAGAACTAAATGAAATTGATAACAAAAGAAATATAAAGAAATATATGGAAGATTAATAAAACAAACAGTTGGTTCTTTGAAAAGATAAACAAAATTGATATGCCTCTTGCTAGATTAACCAGAAACAGAAAAGAAAGGACTCTAATAAGCTCAATTAGGAATAAAAAAAGAGAAATTACAAGTGATACCACAGAAATAAAATATCATCTCTGAATACTATGAAAATCTCTATGCACATAAACTTGAAAATGTGGAGGAAATGGACAAATTCTTAGAAACACACAGCCTCCCCAGGCTCAATCAGGAAGCTATTGAATTCCTGAACAGACTGATATCAAGTACTAAAATTGAAGCGGTAATAAAAAAAACTTTCCTAAAAAAAAAAGTCCCAGACCAGATGGTTTCACACCCAAATTCTAACAGACCTAAAAAGAACTGGTACTATCCTACAGAAATTATTCCACAACATCCAAAAGGAAGGAATCCTCCCCAACATGTTTTACAAAGCCACCATCACCCTGATACCAAAGCCAGGAAAGGACCCAACAAAAAAATGAAAGACCAAAACAGACCAATATCCCTTATGAATATAGATGAAAAAATTTTCAATAAAATACTAGCAAATCAAACTCAGCTGCTCATCAAAAAAATAATATATCACAACCAAGTGGGCTTCATCCCAGAGATGCAGGGATGGTTCAACATACACCAATCTATAAATGTAATTCACCACATATATAGAAGTAAAAACAAAGACCACATGATCCTCTCAATAGATGCAGAAAAAGCATTCGACAAAATTCAGTATCCTTTTATAAGAACGCTCAACAAAATAGGCATCGATAGAGACTTATCTTAAGATGATAAAAGCAATATACGACAGGCCTACAGCCAACATCATACTGAACAGGGAAAAATTGAAGGCATTCCTGCTTAGAACTGGGACCAGACAAGGTTGCCCTTTATCACTGCTTCTATTCAACATAGTGCTGGAAGTCCTAGCCGGAGCAATCAGACAACAGAAGGAAATCAAGGGTATCCAAATGGGGGCTAAAGAGGTCAAATTATGGCTCTTCACAGATGACATGATCTTATATCTAGAAAACCCCAAAGATTCTGCCAAGAGACTACTGGAATTGATAAATAAGTTCAGCAAAATCTCAGGTTACAAAATTAATGTACACAAATCAGTAGCATTTATATATGTCAACAATAGTCAAAGTGAGAACCAAATCAAAGACTCAATACCTTTCACAATAGTAACAAAGAAAATAAAATACCTAGGAATATATTTAACTAAGGAGGTGAAAGATCTCTACAGGGAGAATCGTGAAACACTGAGGAAGGAAATTGCAGAGGACACACACAGATGGAAAACCACACCATGCTCATGGATTGGCAGAATCAACATTGTTAAAATGTCTACACTACCAAAATGATCTACAGATTCAATGCAATAGCTATTAAAATACCAACATCATTCTTCACAGATCTAGAAAAAATAATTCTACATTTCGTATGGAACCAGAGAAGACCCTGTATAGCAAAAGTAACCTTAAGCAAAAAGAACAAATTGGGGGGCATCAATTTACCAGTGTTCAAGCTACACTACCAAGCTATAGTAACCAAAACAGCATGGTACTGGCACAAGAACAGAGGCATAGACCAATGGAACAGAACTGAGAACCCAGACACAAAACCATCTTCATACAGCCATCTGATTTTTGACAAAGTAGGTAAGAATATACACTGGGGAAAATAATCCCTATTCAATAAAGGGTGCTGGGAAAACTGGATAGCCACATGTAGAAGACTGAAATAGGATCCACACCTCTCATCTTTCACAAAAATCAACTCACGGTGGATAAAAGACCTAAACATAAGGCATGAAACTGTAAGAATTCTAGAAGAAAATATTGGAAAAACTCTTATAGACATCAACCTATGCAAAGAATTTTTGAAAAAGAACCCAAAAGCAATCACAGCAACAACAAAAATAAATAAATGGGACCTGATCAAATTAAAAAGCTTCTGCACAGCCAAAGAAACTATCACTAGAGTGAACAGACAACTTACAGAATGGGAGAAAACATTTGCAAGCTATACATCTGATAAAGGGCTCATAAAGAGAGTCTATACAGAACTCAGGAAAATCAGTAAGAAAAAATCAAACAACCCCATTAAAAAATGGGCAAAGGACATGAACAGAAACTTTTCAAAAGAAGACAGAGTAATGGCCAAGAAACATATGAAAAAATGCTCAATATCTCAAATCATCAGGGAAATGCAAATCAAAACCACAATGAGATATCATTTAACTCCAGTGAGAATGGCTTTTATCAAAAACTCCCAACACAACAAATGTTGGCATGGTTGCAGAGAGATAGGAACACTCATACACTGCTGGTGGGACTGCTAACTAGTACAACATCTATGGAAAGTAGTATGGTGATACCTCAAAGAACTAAAAGTAGAACTACCTTTTGATCCAGCAATCCCACTACTGGATATCTACCCAAAGGAAAAAAAGTCATCCTATAATAAAGACATCTGCTCTCGAATGTTTATAGCAGCACAATTTACAATTGCAAAGATGTGGAAACAACCCAAGTGCCCATGAATACATGTGTGGGTTAATAAAATGTGGTACATGTATACCATGGAGTACTACTCAGCCACAAAAAATAATGGTGAACTAACACCACTTGTATTATTCTGGATGGTGCTGGAGCCCATTCTTCTAAGTGAAGTATCACAAGAATTGAAAAACAAGCACCACATGTACTCACTATCAATTGGTACTACTTGATCACCACTTAAGTGCACATATGCAAGTAGCATTCATTGGGAGTCAAGCAGGAGGGAGGGGGAGGAGGGGATGGTAAATTCACACCTAATGGGTTCAGTACGCACACAGGCAATATATGTAACCTCAACGTTTGTAGCCCCATAATATTTTGAAATTAAAAAAAAAAAAGAGTCCTAAATATATGCACCTAACACAGGAGCTCCCAGATTCATAAAGTGAATTGTACTAGATCTAAGCAAAGAGGTAAACAGTAGCATTGTAATTGCCGGGGACTTCAATATCCCACTAACAGAGCTTGACAGATCACTGAAGCAGAAAATAAATAAAGAAACACTGAACTTAAATGGGACTATAGAACAAATGGACCTAGCAGACATTTACAGAACATTTGACCCAAAATCTACTGAGTATGCATGCTTCTCATCAGCACATGGGATATTCTCCAAGACTGATTTTACCTTAGGCTAAAAAACATGTCTCAACAAATAAGAAAATAATCGAAATCATACCATGTATGTTCTCAGGCAACGGTGGAATAAAACTAGAAATCAATTCCCAGAGAAACACTCAAATCTACACAAAGTCATGTAGTTTAAACAACTTGCTGCTGAATGATTAGTGGGTCAATAATTTGAAATTAAGATGGAAATAAAGATTCCTCAAACTAAATGACAAAGGAGACACAAGCTATCAAAATCTATAGGATTCAGCAAAAGTAGTCCTAAGGGAAAAATTCATAGCCTTAAATGCCTACATCAAAAAGACAGAAAGATCACAAATTATTAAGCTAATTTCACATGTTAAGGAACTAGAAAAGGAAGAGCAAACCAAATCCAAAGCCAGCAGAAGAAAAGAAATAACAAATGTCAGAGAAGAACTAAATGAAAGGGAAAACAAAAAAACAAGACAAAGGATCAACAAAACAAAAAGTTGGTTCTTTGAAAAGATACATAAAATTGATAGACTTCAGCTACATTACCAGGAATAGAAGAGAAATGACCCAAATAAGCTCAATCAGAAATGAAAAAGGAGATATTACTACTGATGCCACAGAAATATAAAGTATCATCTGTGAATACTACAAGAATCTCCATGCACATAAACTAGAACATGTAGAGGAGATGGATAAATTCCTAGAAACACACAACCTCTCAAGACTCAATCAGGAAGAAACAAAACTCCTGAACAAACCAGTAATGAGCAGAAAAATCAAAGAAGTAATAAAAAATCTTCCAACAAAAAAAGCCCTGGACCAGATGGATTCATAGCAGAATTTTACCAGACTTAACAAAGAACAGCTGGTTCTCGTACTACAGGTATTATTCCATAACATCAAGAAAGGAGGGAACCCTCCCCAAATCATTCTATGAAACCAGTATCACATTGCTACGAAAGCCAGGAAAGGACACAACAAAAAAAGAAAACTACAGACCAATATCCCTTATGAATATAGATGCAAAAATCCTCAATAAAACACTAGCAAACCAAATTCAGGAGCACATTAAAATAAATAAACTATTACCAAGTGGGCTTCATCCAAGGGATGCAAATATGGTTCAACATACGTAAATTAATAAATATGATTCACCACATAAACAGAAGCAAAAACAAAGACCATATGATCATATCAATAGATGCAGAAAAAGTATTTGACAAAATCCAGCACCTTTTCATGATAAAAACTCTCAACAAACGAGGCAGAGAAGAAATATATTTCAAAATTATAAAAGCCATATACGACACACCCACAGCCAACATCATACTGAATGGGGAAAGTCGAAAGCATTCCCCTTAAGATCTGGAACAAGACAAAGGTGCCCACTGTTACCACTTCTACTCAACATTGTACTGGAAGTCCTAGCCAGAGTGATCAGACAAGTGAAAAAAATAAAGTGTATCCAAATTGGGAAAGAGGATTTCAAACTATTGCTTTTCGCTGATGATATGATCTTGCATCTAGAAAATCGCAAAGATTACACCAAGAGACCCCTGGAATTGAAAAACAAATTCAGCAAAGTCTCAGGCTTCAAAATCAATGTACATAAATCAGTAGCATTTCTATATACCAGTAACAGTCAAGCTGAGAGTCAAATCCAAGACTCAATACCATTCACAATAGCTAGCTACAAAGAAAATAACATACTTAGGAATATACTTAACCAAGGAGGTGAAAGATCTTTACGAGGAGAACTATGAAACACCTGATGAAAGAAATTGCAGATGACACAAACAAATGGAAAAACATATCATGTTCATGGATCAGTAGAATCAACATTGTTAAAATGTCCATACTGCGCAAAGTGATTTAAAGATTCAGTGCAATCCCCATCAAAATACCAAAGTCATATTTCGCAGATCTAGAAAAAATAATGTTATGCTTCATTTGGAACCATAAAAAAGCCTGAATACCCAAAGCAATCTTAAGCAAAAAGAACAAATCTGGAGGCATCACATTACCAGACTTCAAACTATACTACAAGGCTATTGTAAACCAAACAGCATGGTATTAGTACAAAAATAGAGACATATACCAATGGAACAGAACAGAGAACCCAGATATAAAACCATCTACTTACAACCAACTGATCTTTGACAAAGCAGACAAGAGCATACATGGGAGAAAAGAAGCCCTATTCAATAAATGGTGCTGGGAATATTGGATAGCCACATGCAGAAGAATGAAACAGGACCCCTATCTTTTACCACTTACAAAAATTAATTCAAGACAGATAATAGACTTAAATGTAAGGCATGAAACCATAAAAATTCTAGAAGAAAATGTGGGAAAAACTCTTCTAGACATTGGCCTAGGCAAAGAATTTATGACTAAGACCCCAAAGGCAATTACAGCAACAACAAAAATAAATAAATGAGACTTGATTAAATTAAAAAGCTTTGCACAGCAAAAGAAATAATCAACACAGTGAATAGACAACCTACAAAATGGGAGAAAATATTCACAAACCATACATCCAATAAAGGGCGAATATCCAGAATCTACAAAGAACTCAAACAGATCAGGAAACAAACAAACACACAAAAAAATCCAAACAACCCCATTAAAAAAATGGGCAAAAGACATGAAGAGAAGCTTTTCAATAGAAGAGACAAATGGCCAACAAACATATGAAAAAGTGCTCAACATCACTAATCATCAGAGAAATGCAAATTAAAATCACAATGAGATATCACCTTACCCATCAGAATGGCTATTATTAAAAAGTCAAAAAAACAATAGATGCTGGCCTGGATGCAGAGAGAAAGGAACACTTACACACTGTTGGTGGGACTGCAAATTAAAATAGTACAACCCCTACGGAAAACAGTATGGAGATTTCTCAAAGAACTAAGAGTAGACCTACCATTTCATCCAGCAATCCCTCTACTGGGTATCTACCCAAAGGAAAATAAGTCATTTTATCAAAAGGACACCTGCACTTGAATGTTTATTGCAGCACAATTCACAATTGCAAAGATGTGAGATCAACCTAAGCGCTCATCAATTCATGAGTGGATTAACAAAATGTGGTATACATAAACCATGGAGTACTACTCAGCCATGAAAAGAAATGAATGAATGTCTTCAGCAGTTTGGATGGTACTGGAGACCATTATCCTAAGTGAAGTGTCACAAGAATGGAAAAACAAATACCACATGAACTCTCTAATAATTTGGAACTAATCGATGGGCATGCATGGGCACAGAGAGAAGTAAAAGTCTTTGGAAATCAAGATGGGGGAGGAGGGGAAGGAATAAAAACCTACCTGAGAGGTACAATGACCACTATTTGGGTGATGGGCACACTAACAGCCCTGGCTTAAGCATTATAAAAGCTACTCATGTAACAGAAACATTTTTACCCCCTTAATATTTTGAAATAAAAAGAAATGAAGAAAAGAAAGGAAACTTTCAAACAAACAAAACAAACAAACCTAGGCAAATTTTCTCTAGAAAGGCACATGATAAATAAAATACTAAAGAGTATTATGATCACAAAAGTAACTAATCATAGAGGAAGCTTAGGTATGAAAAGACAAATGAAGAGCTACAAAATGATAAAATCTGGTTACATGTAAATGAGTATTGCCTGCAAAAATATAATAATACAATGCTTAAAATGTATAGACAATAAAAACACAGGATAACAACAGTATGTTAAGTCATGAGGGAAATAAATAAAATTAAAAAGTTCATTTATATTAAGCATTAATAAAAATACTTCTTTTAATCTTTAAAGTAACCATCAAAAGAATAGAAAAGTAAATATGGTAGAAAAATTAATTCATAATATATACTCAACCAAAAAGAAGATAAAATAGAAGTAAATAAGGGATATAGAGAAGGGAGTATAAATAGAAAATAGTAGATTTATACCCAAATATATCAGTAGGTACATTAAATATGAAAAGACTAAATACTATGATTAAAACATAATGATTTCAACATTGTATAAAAAGTTAATATATGCTATTAAAAATTCCCTTTAAATATAAACATAAAGGTTAAAAGTAGGAGGATGAAAGAAGATATTCCTTGCAAAACACTAACGAAATAATGGTATTTTCGCTATAGTAATACGGAATAAAGTAGACCTAAAGAAAAATTATTAATAGAAATAAACACATATACTAATGATACAATTCACATTTATATGCATCTAATCATATAGCTCCAAAATATAGAGGCAAAATTGTTAAGACAGAGGAATTAAAATGGGGAAATCATAAGAGATTTTTAAAAATTGTTCTATCTCTCAATATCTGAGAGAGGAACCACACAAGAAAAAATGAATAAGGATAAACTATACTGTACAACAACAGCCATCATGTTATTTTGAAGTGTACATGGAACCAAAAATAGACATATACTAGCCTATAAATGAAGTCTCAACAAATTTCAGAGGACTGAAAAATCAAAGTGCATATTTTCTAACCACAGTATGATGAAGCAATACATGAAAGAAAAAAAATAGAATGCCCCTCCACTCAAAGAAAGTTTGCAAATCCAGCAATACACTTTTAAGTAAAACAATGGTACAAGAAAAAATTACAATGGAAATCAGAATATATTTCTAACCAAATGGTAGCAAAAATATGACATTAAAACTTACAGGGAAATGCAACAACAGCACAGTGGCCAACTAGAAGCCCTTAGCATTCATCCCCTTCCCAAAGATAGCCAGACCAACAAATAAATACCTACATTATAACAAAATAAGTGAGGGAGAGTGCCAGAGTGTGTCATAGGAGTAAGAGAAACTCTGGCAGCACAGAAATTCAGGATGGCCACATACAGAACAGAAGGAAACACTGGGCCTCCACCACCCCATCCCCCAAACACAACCAGAGGAGAACCAGGAGGAACTTCTCCCTGTGGCAAGGAGGTAAGCAAGTGGATCCCAGCAACCCCCATCAACACCTGGGACAGTTACAGACCTCACCACTGGGGTCCCCTGCAGTCCTCATAGGCACTAAGCCCAGCTAAGGGAGCTGCCTGGAGTCCACATAGCTGTGCTCCACCTCCCCCCCAGCCCCCCAGAGAAGGAGCTGACACTATGTCCCAATCCCATAACCCACTTGGCTACTGCACTATACCATCTTGGAACTGGAACTACAAATGGAGTGTATATTGCTCTGGGAGCAGCCACGGTTCCCCTTCATCCCTGAGATTAAGCCACCATAGAATCATCCCAGCCAGGTAGCTCGACATCCCCAAATCAGGGTGTGAACAGTTGCTACACCCTTCTCTGTGGTGCCAAGCAGAGGTACAGTCACTTTACACACCCCTACCTCAGACTCCCCGGGCTGGAGCTGAAGCAGCACCCTGCCTGCTGGGAAAATTGTACCTTGGCCACTCAGAGCAGTCAGTCCTCCCTGGTGCCTAAGTTAAAGAAGTATCTACATCCCAGGGAAATGAAGCCTGGGCACCTGAATAGTAACAAGCCCCCAGCCTGAGCTGAAGCAGCACACTGACCCCTGTAGAATCAGTGCCCTGGCCAAGTTGAGAAGCTGCAGATCCCAGGGTTGAGCTGACGTAGTACCCCACATTCCAAGGAAAAACAGCAGTAGCTGAGCTGAGACACCCTGCCCTATAGGCCAAACAACTAAGGCCCCTGCTTCCCTGGAGTTAGACTATCCTCCTAGAGTCCTAGAGTCTGAACTGCTGAGACATTCCTGTCCCTGGAGACTGGAGTCATCACTGTGCTGTTTCCTGCCACCCCAGGGCCCAAACAAGAGCTGTGCTCCTCCATTCTGGGGGAGCTGCCACTTTACCTGGCCTCACAGATGCTGGGGTACTACCAAGGCCCATCATCCCAGGGTGCCTACACAGTGCCTCATCCTCTGGGACCCAAGTTACCACTGAGCCCTATTGGCTCAGGGTCCCAAACTGCAGCCATACCCTGCTCTCTGGGCTCAGATGTCCAGAACACCCCTTCTTTCCCAGGGTCAAGCCACTGCCATGCCCTGCTATACTCCAGCCCGCTGGGCTCAAGCTGCTCTGAGTACCTCAGAGTCACAGACCCTGACTCTGTGGGAAGCCTATATCCAACCCTGCTATAGAGAGCAAACCTGCACTCCAAGGCTCAGGTGCCATAATAGGTTCATGAGACCCTGAGCCTAGGATTCCAGCCTCAAAGCTGCTTCAGCACCTGTACCTGGAACCCAGCACGACTGCAGCTGCTTATAGGCCATGTCTTACCTGACACCAAGAGGGATTTTCTCAGCTCAGTCTCTCCATTGTGAGGAAAGTAAGAATAGAAGGACCACAAAAGTCCTAGACACTGAAAATATCAACAACCTACACTTCTGCTCCTGCTGCTGCCGCCGCCACAAACTTCTACAGTCTAGGCCACTGAGGTGCTTACAGTTATTGCTGATGTTGAATGCATCTGAAGAAACTGCATGGAGTAAATACTCACTTCACCTATCCAGAAACAAAGTCACCACACCCTTCCCATCTGGCACACTAAAATCCAACTGCAGATGAAAGTCTTTCTCTACAACAGCCACCCTAGAAAGTTTGGAAGAGGGAATTGTTCCACCAGATGCACAGACATCAAAACAGGGACATCAGAAACATGAAAAGGCAAGGAAATATGACACCACTAAAGTAACCTAACTCTCTAGTAACAGTCCTCAGTGAAAAGGAAATCAATATTGCTGGAAAAAGAATTCAAAATAATAATCATAAGGAAACTCAACAAGATACAATACAATACTGATAGACAATTCAACAAAATCAGAAAAACAATTCAAGATATGAATGAGACATTCAACAAAGAGATAGAAATAATAAAAAAGAACCAAACAAAAATCCTGCACTGTAGAATTCAGTGAATGAAATAAAAACCACAATAGAGAGCCTCAAAAGCAGACTTGATCAACTAGAAAAAAGAATCTCTGAACTTAAAGATAGGTCATTTGAAATTACCCACTCAGAGAAAAAAAAAAAAGAATGAAAAAGAGTGAAGAAAGCCTACAAAACATATGGGACAACACTAAGTGAACACATTTTAATATTATTGCAGTCCTAGGAGAGGAAGAGGAAGAAAAAGGCATAGAAAACCCATTTAATGAAATCATAGCTTAAAAGTTCCCAAGTCTGGAGGAATACAGACATCCAGATCCAAGAAGCTCAAAGATCCCCCAGTAGATTCAACAAAAAATGGTCCTTTCCAAAGGCACATCCTGGTCAAATTGTCAAAACTTAAAGACAAAGAGAGAATTCTAAAAGCAGCAAGAGAAAAGTATCAAGTTAACATACAAGAGAATTTCCCAATGGAAATTAAACAACTTGCTCCTAAACAACCAATGGGGCAATGAAGAAATTAAGAAGAAAATTCAAAAATTGTTTGAAACAAATGAAAATAGAAACACAAAATACCAAAACATATGTGATAGAGCAAAAGCAATATTAAGAGGAAAGTTTATAGCAATAAATGCCTACATCAAAAAAGTGCAAGTATTTCAAGTAAACAACCTAACTACGTATCTCAAGGAACTAGAAAAGCAAGAAGAAACTCAAAATGTGTAGAAGGAAAGAAATAAAGATCAGAGCTAAAATAGATGAAATTGAGACTAAAAAAAAATTACAAAAGATTAATAAAATAAAAAGGTTTTTTAAAATTTTGTTTGTAAGAGATGCAGTCTTGCTATGTTACTCAGGCTGGCCTCAAACTCCTGGGCTACAGTGATCCTCCCACCTCAGTCGCCTGACTAGCTGGGACTACAAGAATGCACCACCATGCCTGGCTCAAAAAGTTGGTTTCTTGAAAAGATAAACAAAACTAACAAACCAACAGCTAGACTAACCAAGGAAAAAAAAAAAAGAAAAAACCTAATAAATAATATCAGAAACAAAAAAGATATTATAACTAATACCACAAAAATACAAAGGATCATTAGAGATCACTATGAACAACTATCTGCCAACAAATTTGAAAACCTAATGGAAATGGATAAATTCCTGTACATATACAACCTACCAAGATCAAACCAAGAAGGAAGAGAAAACCTGAAAGACCAATTATGAGTAATGAGATTGAATCTGTTAAAAAAAAAAAAAATACTCCCATCAGAGAAAAGCCCAAGACCTGATGGTTTTGCTACTGAATTCCACTTTAAAGAACTAATACCTATTCTTCTGAAACTATTCCGGAAAATTACAGAGGAGGAAATTCTTCCAAACTCATTCCACGAGGCCAGCATTATCCTGATACCAAAACCACACAAGGACACAACAAAAAAAGAAAATTGCAAGCCAATACTCCTGATTAACTGAGAAGCAAAAATCCTCAAAAAAAAAAAAAAATACCACCAAACCAAATCCAGCAGCACCATTAAAAAGATCATTCAATATAATCAAGGTGAATTTGTCCCAGGATGCAAGGATGATTGCACATATGCAAATCAATAAATGTAACACATCACATCAACCAAATGAAGAACAAAAACTGTAAGGTCTTCTCAACAGATGCATCAAAAGCATCTGATAAAATTTAATGTCTCTTCAGGATAAAAACTCTCAACAAGTTAGGTGTAGAAGGAACATACCTCCACAAAATAAAGGCCATATATGACAAACTCACAGCCAACATATCGAATGGGGAAAAGTTGAAAGTTTTTCCACTAAGATCTGGAATAAGACTAGGAGGCCCACTTTCACCACTTATATTCAACATAGTACTAGAAATCCTAGCAAGAGCAATTAAGTAAGAGAAAGATAGAAAGGGCACATCCAAACTGGAAAGGAGGAAGTCAAATTGTCCCTGTGTGCAGACAGCACAACTTATATATAGACAACCCTAAAAGCTCCACCAAAAAACTCTTACCTGATAAATTCAGTAAGGTTGCAGAATACAAAATCAACATACAAAAATTAACAGCATTTCTTACACCAACAACAAACTAGCAGAAAAAGAATTTAAGAAATTTAAGAATTTAAGAATTTAAGAAATTTAAGAAATTTAAGAATTTAAGAAAGCAATCCCATTTATAATAGTTACCAAAAAAATACTTAAGAATAAATTTAAATAAGGAAGTAAAAGACAATTATAAAAGAGAAAACCATAAAACACTCATGAAGAGGACATACAAAAATGAAAAGACACCCCAAGTTCATGGGTTGGAAGACTTAATATTGTCATTGTAAAAATGACCATACTACCAAAAGTGATCTATAGATTCAATGCAATCCCTATCAAAATACCGATGACATTTTTACAAAGATAAAAAAACAACCCTAAAATTCATAATGGAACCACAAAAGACCCTGAATAACCAAAGTAATCCTAATCAAAAATAACAAAGCTGGAAGTATCACACTACCTGACTTCAAAATATACTACAAAGCAATAGCGACCGAAACAGCATGGTACTGGCATACAAACAGACACATAGACTAACGAAACAGAATACAGAACACAAAAATAAAACCATGTATTTACAGCCAACTGATTTTAGACAAAAGCAACAGGAATATTCATTGGAAGAGGGACAGTCTATTCAATAAGTGGTGCTGGGAAAACTGGATATCCATATGCAGAAAAATGAAACTAGACCCCTATCTGTCACCATATACAAAAATAAATTCGAAATAGATAAAAAACTTAAATATAATATCTAAAACTATAAAACTACTATAAGAAAACAGGGGAAATACTTTAGGACATTAGTCTAGGCAAACATTTTACAAAGACCTCAAAAGCACAGGCAACAAAAGCAAAAATAGTCAAATGCAATTATATTAAACTAAAAAGCCTCTGCACAGCAAAGGAAACAATCAACACAGGGAAGAGACAACCTGTAGAATGGGAGAAAATATTTGCAAACTATTCATCTGACAAGGAATTAATATCCAGAATATACAAGGAACTCAAGCAACTCAACAGCAAAATAATAATAATAATAATAATAATCTGATTAAAAATGGGCAAAGGAGCTGAACAGTCATTTCTCAAAAGGAAACACAAATGGTCACAGGTAGATGAAAAAGTGCTCAACGTCATTAATCATCAGAGAAATGCAAATCAAAACCACAATAAGATATGGCTATTAACACAAAGACAAAATACAACAAATGCTACCAAGGATGCAGAGAAAGGGAAACTAATTTTTAAAAAATAATCCATTACAGAGCATATGTAAACCTTTAAAGTATATTAGAGATGGTTGAGGCTCTGTCCCAGAACTGGCGGCACAGGTGTCATTATCTGCTGGAAGCACCACTTATAGACGCCTCTGAGATGCTCTGCATGAACTCTTCCAGGATAACTGGTAACACAAAGCCCCACCTGCCAGAGACCTTGACACTCTAAGATGCTTCCCTTTCATTCACCTAAGCCGGCGCCACTTCTTTGGAGCATCAGTTATCCAATCTCTTATCTTCCCTGTGCAACTCAGTTTAGGTCTTAGGACCAGTCTTTGAACTGGTGTCTCCCTACCTCTAATCTCTCCCCTTCCAGTACATTCTCCACACTGATGCTATTTATTTTATTGAAATGCAAATCTAATTGTATCACTCTCTTTAAAACTTTAAATAATACATTATTGCTTACAGAGTAACTTCCGCTTATTTCTTTCTGAGTTCCACCCCTGTTCAAAATGTCCTAGCAAGGATCACTTGAGACCAGCCTGGGCAACATAGCGCAAACACATCTCTACAAAAAATAATTTAAAAAAATTAGCTGGGCATGGTGGCATGCACCTGTAATCCTAGCTGTTTGGGAGGCTGAAGCAGGAGGATCACTTGAGCCTGTGAGGTTGAGGTTGCAGTGAGCTACGATAGCACCACTTCATTCCAGACTGGGTGAAAGAATCAGATCCTGTCTCAAAAAAAAGAAAAAAAAAACCAAACATGTCCCAGCAATGCTCACCTGCTTCTAGAACCTCTGGTTATGTTCTATCTCGCACTTTGAGGACTTTACATGCCCTTCCCTCTGCCTGGAATGCCATTTCTACACCCTTCATCTATTAGCCCAGAGATTCTTCCTTTAACATTAAGTTCTAGCACCATCTCGTATCTCCTGGGAAGTTATCCTAATCTCTCCTTTGCCCATGTGGGCCTGTTTGTCATGAAGGCACTGTACACACTTCCCCCACTAGACTGTGAGCCCTGATAAAGTGGACAATGCCTGTGGTCATTGTTGAAACCCTGTGCTTACACAATACACATATTAGGTGAGGTTAAAATATGCTCCAAGTCTCTTTCTAGGTGCCAGAAAACTGAAATACATAGCTCAATGTTTCCTGGGGTCAAAATCTAGGTTATCACAGTTTATTAATGAATAGCAACAACCACACATGTAAGAAATCCTACAACTTAATCAATGTGTCAGATTTTAAGAATTCATGCCTACTTAATCTAGCCTAGGATATAAGAGAAGTGACACAGAATTTTAAAATTTTATTTCCTACATGTTAGCATTCTTATTAATACAGCTTAATCTGAAAAAGTCCTAATTGTTGATTATTTTCCTTTGGAATTCGTGAAATTAGAGAAAAATTTTAAATTTATTTTGAATATATACCACTAAAAATATTCACTTAATGTGGTCTTATTTGTTTACATCAAAAGGTTTCTTCTCCCAAAATAAAGGTTCTAAGATAAATTCAAGATTCTTTTAAATGAAAAAATATATATACTTTCTAAAACCATGAGTTTACAAAATAATGCAGCAGATTGCTAGGCACACTTAGTGTAACATGAAAGTAGGTTCACTGAATAGAAAATCTGAAACATGATCATAAACCTTTATGAAAAATTATAAGCCCTTAACTTCATTTAATTTTAGCTATTTCATAAATACTACAAGAGAAATTAGACACAGTTTGTGATAAAACTTAGAAAAATTTCTTTTTCCATAAGCAAACTTGTAAAAATTTCCCTTTGGCTCCTTCTTCCAATTCTTCTTCACTATGTTGATGAGACACTGAGTTCTTCCAGACGTCTGGTTAGGTGGGTGGCTTCCAAACTGACTGGACTGTCTAGGTAGGTAGTTCCTGCACAAGGTTTTCCTGTCACTGGATTTATGACTTTTCCAACTTTGAAAATTATCTCAGCTAGATCATGTTTCACATGCTTTATTTGTGAACAGGTAAAGCTTTGAGAAGCACAAAATTGTGCACCGCTGAAGGGCACGGTGAGCAAAGTAGGCTTTTCACTTATTAAAATACTTTAATAAATAAGGATCCAGAACAAGCCTGGTCACTCTCAGTTGAGCAGCTTTTTGCATTGCTGACCCAATCACCTTCCCTACGATACATTTGGCAGGGACCGATGAATGAGTTATTGAAGTTAATGGGGCTTTGGTCACCTTGGGCTCTATTATGGAGCCATGCTAAGAAAGGGAAACTCTTACACATCGTTGGTGGGAATGTAAATTAGTACAGCCATTATGGAAAATAGTATGGAGGTTCATCAAAAAACTAAAATAAAACTACAATACGATCCAGCAATCCCACTAATGGGTATATATCCAAAGGAAAGGAAATTAGTATGTTGAAGAGATACCCGCACTCCCATATTTCTTGCAGCACTATTCACAATGGCTAAGACACGGAATCAACCTAAGAGTCTATCAACAGATGAATGGATAAAGAAAGTGTGATATATATACACACAATGGAATACTATTTAGCCATAAAAAGGACAAAATTCTGTCATTTGTGGCTATATGCATAAGCTTAGAGGACATTATGTTAAGTGAAATAAATCAGGCACAGAAAGATAAATACTGCATTTTATCTGTCACTCATATGTGGAAGCTAAGAAAGTTGATCTCATAGAAATAGAGAATAGGATAGTGGTTACTAGAGGCAGGGAAGTACATAGGGTGGAAGGAAGAAATGAAAATATCCCCAGTGCTTTGCATAGTGCCAGGTACAGACCATGCAGATAATGGGTGAAAATTCTCAATAAGTAAGATTGAACATAGGCAGAAAAATATGAATAATTTTATAAGTTTGTGCTCAGGTTGCTCTTAATGTAAAACATTTTAAGATATTGAAATTACTGCCCAGTGTAAGCCAACATGAGCAAAAGTATTATCTTCCATTCAAGAAGGTCAAGCCGGGGCTAACATAAATTTAACGTAATTTAAAAAAGTGATGTGAAAGTCTTCCACTCTGAATAGGAAGTAATTTGCTTACATATATAATTTTTTTTGCTGTTTAAAGGCATTAGAAAGCTGCTTAAACAGCAGTATTAGTGGTACCAAGATTGCTGAGAGGAGATACCACAGAGAGGTGAGCTAATGGTCTGCAGCTGGTTTTTTCCTGGGGGCATTTGCGGATTCTGAGCACAGAACAAAATGTCAAGAATCCATGCTTCGTTAACCACAGGTCCACTGCTGGAGGACAAAGAAACCAGCAGGGTTTGGGCAGTGTCTCTAAGCTAGATGAACCCAACTAAAGATCTGAGAGGCCAAAATCCAATGAGACACTATGGTGCAAAACTGACCTGATTGTTCCCTTAAGACACGTGCAGAATGCCTGAAACTACGCAGAGGGAGGAGACAAAAAGCTAAGCAGAAAGCCTCTGAGAGGAAGAAAGGAGTTTTATGCTGTCTTACCTCAAAGTAAGAATTATACACAGTAACTGTGAGAGGGAAGGGGCCTAGGAATCACAGCAACTCTTAGTAAAAAGTCCAAAGGGCTAAAACTAAGAACTCAATATTGTTTTATAACTATTTTGGAATATTTATATTTACAGGAAACTTGCAAAAATAACATAGAGAGTTCCTGTACACAGAAACTTCACCCTTCCCCAAGGTTCTCTCAATGTTAATATATAACCATGGTATATTTGGCAAAACTAAGAAATTGACATTGGTACAACACCATTATATAAAATGTGAAATTTATTTAGATTTTACCAGTCTTTTCAATAATGCACTTTTTCTGTTCCAGGATCCAATACAGAATACCATGTTGCATTTGGTCATCACTTGTCCTCCAATTTGTGACAAGTTTCTCAGTCCTTCCTTGTTACTCATGACCTTGACAATTTACTACAGTACTAGTCAGGTATTTTGGAGAAAGTCCTTCAATTTGGTTTTGTCTAATGTTTCCTCATGTTTAGACTGGGGTTATGGCTTTTAGGGACCAATACCCTAAAAGCCAGAGAAGTACCCTTTATATCACATGGTATCAAGGGATACATGATATCAACATAAGTTATCAGTAGTGATATTAACCCTTATCACTTTAAGGTGATGTCTGCCAGATATCCTTTCCATGCACTATTCATTAGAAGTGAGTCACTAAGTCCAGCCTCGCTCCAGTACTCATTCAAGGGGACAGGAATTGTTCCTGGAGGGGGCACAATAGTCACAATTTTATTTAGAATTCTGTAATGAAGATTTGTCCATTCTCTTAGTTATTCATTGTTTCATTTATATCAGTATGGACTCCTGGATACTTATTTTATTCTTTGGATCATAACCCAATGCTACTGCTTTTTATTATTCCAACAGTGGCCACTGGGGGCTCATTCAGATTGGCTCCTGTGTGTTTTTGCCATGCCCCTCTCTCCCTTCTCTTCACATTTTTTCTTTTTTCAGTCTCTTTTATTCCAGTAAAAAGAAAAATAGCATCATAAGCTAGGAATAAGACATTTTTCTTGCCCATTTAATTTAGCTTCTTTTCATGGTTTTGGCCTCAGGGCATGTGTATAACAAAATAATACACTAAATAACAGATAATAAGAATTAGGGAGTGAACATAGTTTCAGCTGGAATGGCATACTGTTTATCACTCACCTCTACTTCAGTAATTCAAATTGTTCCTCTCATGTTGGTGACTATGAGAGTATGAACGGGTAGGAGGAATCCTTGTTTATGAAATGGGGTTAAACCTCATAATTTGGCTTGATATTACATAGCTTGCAATATATTGAAAACACTTCATGATTGGCTTTTTTTGGTTTTACTCTTTAAAATTCATTTCAAAGTATTATGAGGGTACAAATAAATGTTTTTGGTTACATCGATTGCTTTTATAATGCTTGAGTCGGGGTTAGTGTGACCACCACCCAGATAGTGTTCACTGTACCTGTTAGGCAGGTTTTCGCCCATCCCTCCTGCCCCCACAACTCCACTTGATTTTCATTGAGTTAATACTCCCCTCTATGCACATGGGTGCTCATCAGTTAGTTCCAATTTAATAGTGAGTACATGTGGTGTTTGTTTTTCCATTCTTTAGAAACTTCACTTAGGCTAATGGTCTCCAGTTCCATCCATATGGTTGCAAAAGGCATCAAGTCATACTTCTTCATGGCTGAGTAGTAGTCCATGGTATACATATACCACATTTTGTTACTCTACTCATGAATTGGTGGGCATTTGGGTTGACTCCACATCTTTGCAATTGTGAATTGTGCAGCAATAAACATTCGAGTACAGGTGTCTTTTTGATAAAAATGACTTCTTTTCCTTTGGGTAAATACCCAGTAGTGGGATTGCTGGATCAAATTGTAGATCTACTTTTAATTCTTTGAGGAATCTCCACACTGTTTTCCATAGAGGTTGTACTAATTTGCAGTCCTACCAACAGTGTATAAGCATTTCTTTCTCTCTGCATCCACACCAGGATCTATTGTTTTTGGACTTTTAAATAAAAGCCCTTCTAACTGGGGTAACGTGATTTTAATTTGTATTTCCCTGGTGGCTAGTGACATTGAGCATTTTTTCATGTTTATTGGTCATTTGTCCCTCTTCTTTTAAAAAGCTTCTGTTCATATCGTTTGCCCACTTTTTAATGGGGTTGTTTGGTTTTTTCTTGTTGATTTGCTTAAGTTCTTTGTAGATTCTGGTTATTAGCCTTTTATTGGATGTATATATAGCTTATGAATATTTTCTCCCTTTTTGTAGGTTGTCTATTTGCTCTGTTGATTATTTCCTTGGCTGTGCAGAAGCTTTTCAATTTAATCAAGTCCCATTTATTTATTTTGTTGTTGCCGTGATTGCCACTGGGGTCTTCTTCATAAATTATTTGCCTAGGCCAATATCTAGAAGAGTTTTTCCAACATTTTCTTCTAGAGTTCTCATGGTTTCATGCCTTACATTTAAGTCTTTTATCCATCTTGAATTAATTTCTCTTCACCTTTTTTGAGCAATTCTTCACTTTCTACACTACAAGATGTTCCATACTGATCTTGTATTTTCCCTGGCCCAGCCCCAGAATTATCCATTGCTACAAGAGCCCTAGTAACTTTTATGGAAAAAAGGTATTTAAAAACCAAGAACCGGGAGCCTCATGGTTCATTGCTATTGAGTTGTCATTGCTTCTAGGTCCTTTGGAAGGATAGAGCTAGGAAATATGTGTGTATACTAACCTATGTGTATACTCATATCTACATTTACTTCTGAATCAATCTATCTGTGTATATTTTTAAAGTAAACATGAATTAAAACTGTTCATTCTAAACTTTATCCTCCTGGCTTCTTTGTAACTTCTTTTTCTGACAATGAGAAACCTGGCTGTCTTGATCTACAACTTATTTATTTATTTGTTCACCTCTCACACACATATAAAGTATTTTCAGAATTACTAATCCATATCCCTGTATGAAACATTTTTAGCTACTACAGCAGAGGTAAGCAAACTACAGACCCCAGGGAAAATCTTGCCCTTTGCCTGTTTTGGTATGGCCTGAGAGGTAAAAGTAGGATTTACATTTGCAAGTGACTAGGAGGGAAAAAAAGAATATTTTACAGAAATTCACATGAAATTTACATTTTAATGCACATGGACAAAGTTTTCTTGGAACACAGACATGCTCATTTGTTTACATATTGTCTATAATTGCTTTCACACTACAACAGCAGAACTGAGTAGTGATAACAGGGACCCTATGGTCCAAAAAGTAAAAAGTATTTACTATCTGGCCCTTTACTGAAAATGTTTGCTAACCCCTGAATGGGAATACAGTGATTATGTAGTTCTTTTTGTTTTTATCCTTACTTTATCCATTCAAAGTTACATATTCCAAAGTTATTTAGGTCAGGTAATTTAAACATATGTCTTGAATTTTTAACACTGTTATATTTATTTATTATCCTTAGAAGCCACATCATGCTTTTCTTTTAATTTGCATATAGTAAAACTCATTCCTTCTGATGTACATTTCTATGAGTTTTGACAAATACATAAAGTTTTGTATTGATCACTCCAGTATAAATGAGAACAGTTCCATACACCTAAAAATTTCCCTGTTAGGTTGGTCTGTTTTGTAGTCAACCTCATCTGCCTCCCCTAGCTTTTGTTATTTCAATAATGTCATATAAATAAAATCATACAATATGTAGCTTTGAGGATCTGGCTTCTTTCATTTAACAAGCTAAATTTAAGATTCATCATGTTGTTGTGTGAATTAATAGTTCATTATTTTTATTGCTGAGTAGTATTCCACTGAATGGGTGGATATACCATAGTTTGTTCACCATTCACTAATAAAGGGCATCTTGGTTGCTTTCAGTTTTGGCGATTATGAATAAAGTTTTTATACACATTTATGTACATATTTTTGTGTGAACATAAGTTTTCAAATCATTTTGGTAAATACTTAGGTAGGATTGCTGGGTCATATGATAAGTACATGTTAAACTTTACAGAAAACTGCCTAATAGTCTTCTAAAGTAGTTACACCATTGGGCATTTCCACTAGCAATGAGTTCCTGTTGCTCCATATCCCTGCCAGCATATTTTTTATTTTGTTTTGCTTTTGTTTAACAATTCTAATACGTGTGTATTGGTATCCCATTGTGATTTTAATTTGCATTTCCATGATGACTACTGAGCATTTTTTATGTATTTATTTGGTGAAGTGTCTATTCTGATCTTTTGCTCTTTTTTTAAAAAGGTACTCAAATGTCAATTTTATTGTTTCTCTATATACACATTTATTTGCTACTGCAAAGTGAAAACACAGCACATTAAAATTTCCTTTTATTGCAATTTTTTTTGAAAACCAGAAGATCTAATCAATTATTAAGCTCTAGCCAAACTACCAATGTTTCCTTCACATTCTTTTCCCACAAGTTACTTTGCTTCAAATTCTTGATACTGGGTTTTATCTCACTGACTTCAGACTTCTAAAACATATGGGAATACTTTAGATCTATTGGTGATTCTTTATGTCAAATCAAAAAGTAGAGCTAAAAAATACTGAAGTTATTCAAATATATTCAAACTACACAGATCCCTTATAAATTACTGGTATCAAGGTAATAAGGAAAAGATACAAGAAAAAGACATCACAGAACTTATCATAGGTTATCAAAATTATTAGTATACAGTCTGTCCTAGCAAAGAGTAGCTTTCTCACTTGCTGCATAAAATTACCAGCAAAAAACAAAAGTACAAGAATAAGGTTTACGGTGAAATCGGCTCGGTGTCATAATTCCCTATTCTAGCATTTTCAGTAGGATTCCATCTGTGATACACGCAGAAGCTGCAGCCACATTTGAATGGTTCACTTCTTGATTCATTCTAAATTCCCTTAAGTCCAGTGTCTGTTAGTTGTCTTTCAAGCCGAGAAAATCTGTTGAGTAAAAGATACCCCAGTTTTGCCATCCTTTCTTTCCGCATAGATAATAGCATCCTTACCCCTCTTCTCCTGTAAGGCAAGCCATCTCTGATCTCCTGGAAGATGTATTCTCTTCTATCCTGTTGTTGGGGTAAACCTTCTGGTAGAGGGGAAGGGATATTGGTACCAGCGCAAGTTGAGAGTCAATTTACTAAGGTTCTTTATTAATGTTTCAGAGAAGTTATGAGGCACCTCTGAATCATGTTGGGAATTTTCTTCAGTGAGCATTTGTGAAGTCTCTGGGATCAAGGCTGGGTCAGACTTTTGTGATGGGTCCACTGGTAGTCTAGTCACAGCTGTAAGCTCCTCCTGGATCCTTGGGACCCGAAACCTGGAAAGAACTCTGTAGCCCACAAAGAGTCTAAAAACCCGAACTCCAACAAATGGTGGTAAAAGAGCTGACCTCCATTTGCCCTTTTTTTAAAAAAGTATGTTATTTATTCTCTTATTGTTGAGTTTGAAGATTTGTTTTTAAAAGCAGGACACAATCTGAATACAAGTCTTACTCATACATGTGATTTGAAAATATCTTCATCTACACTGTGTCCTGTCTTTCTATTTCCTTAACAGTGTCTTTCACAGAGCAAAAGTTTTTAATTTATGAGGTCCAATTTATCAAATTTTTTCTTTTACGGATGGTGTGTTTGGTGTCATTTCTAAAAATTCATTGCCAAACTTAAATTACACAGATTTTCTACTATGTTTTCCTCCAAACGTTTTACAGCTTTACATTTAAGGTCTATGATTTATTTTGAATTATATGTCAAGGGGCTCTTTTTTTTTTCCAATCCAGAACCATTTGTTGAAAATATTACAAATATAAAGTCTCCATTTAGTTGACTTTGTACTTTTGTTAAAAATTAGCTGACAGTAATTATGTGGGTCTATTTCTGGGATCTCTATTCTATTCTTTTTACGTGTCTATAATTTGGTCAATACCACACTATCTTCATTACTGTGCTTTATAGTAAAAAAATCTTAAAATTGGGTAATGAGTCCTCCAGCTTTGTTCTTTTTCAGAATTGTTTTGACTTTTCAAGTTTTTTGCCTTCCATATACATCCTAGAATAAGCTTGTCAATATCCATTAAAAAAGCCTGCTGGGATTTTTGATTAAGATTGCATTAAATCTAGAGATCAAATTGGGATTTAAATATCAAATCCTCTACTCTGTGAACATGACATGTCACTCCGTTTATTCCTCTCCTCTTTGACATCTTTCAGCAGTGTTTTGTAGTTCTCAGCATGCAGATCCTGCATATATTTTGTTAGAATTTTAACTAAGCACTTTAATTACTGGTGCCATTGTAAATGGTATGAATTTTCTCATTGAAAATTCCAATTGCTTATTGCTGGTTTATAGCAAAGAAATTGACTTTCCTTGTATTCTGTCACCTTGCTGAATTCACTTATTATTTCTATGATCTTTTCTGTAGATGCTTTGAAATTTCTACATAAATAATATCTTCTGCAAACACAGTTTTGTTTCTTCCTTTCTAATCTTTATGCTTTTATTTTTCTTGCCTTATTACATTGTCTAAGATTCCCATTATGATGTTAAAGGAAAGGAATGGTGCAAGAGGGCATCCCTGCCTTGTTTCTGAACTTTGGGGAAAAGCATTCAGACTTTCACCATTAAGTATAATGTTAGCTGTAAGTTTTTCATAGATGCTCATAAGAAGTTTGCATCTACTCCTACTTTACTAAGAGTATTTATCATGAATGGAGTTGAATTTTGCTGGATGCTTTTTCTGTGTCTATTGAAACTACACAGAGAAGAAATATACCTTTTCTTATTTAATCTGTTGATAGGATGAATTTACATTGCATTTCTGGAATGAATCCACTTGGTTATGATGCATTTTCTTTCTTATATATTGTTTGACTTGATTTGTTAATATGTTGTTGAGGATTTTTGAATATATGGTCATGAAGGACATTGGTCTATATTTTTCTTGTAATGTTGTTGTCTGGTTTTAGCATATGGTAAATGTTGACCTCATAAAATGACTTTGGAAGTTTTCCTTCTATTTTCATGGGTGTGAAAAACTGGTATTATGATTTCCTTACAGTTTTGGCAGAATTCACCAGAAAAACCATCTGGGCCTGGGACTTCATTTTTTAAAAGTTGGTAACTAAAAATTCAATTTCTTTAATAGATATACAACTACTGAGATTATTTTGTCTTGAATAGTTATTATAGTATGTGTCTTTCATGGATTTGGTCCATTTCAAATAGTTTTAACATTCAATGTAAACATAGCAGAATACAGGATTAGCAAACAAGATGACAGTTTAAAAGAAAATATCCAAACTGGAGGAAAAAAAGAAAGAAAAATACAAATATAAGCATAAGATACACATGAGACACAGCCTAAAGATCTTACGTAAGTGTAATCTGGAGCTCTAGAGAAAGAGCAAAGAGATACTGGGGCAGAAGTAATGTTTAAAGAAAGAATGGCTAAGAGTTTCCAAAACTGATAAAAGATGTAAGTTCTGCAAACTTAACAGAGAAATAAATCAAGAAAACCACATCTACGTACATCATAGTAAAACTACTAAACACAAAGTTAAAGAGCAAATCTTACATGCAACTGAGGGGGGAAAATCCATATTACTTCAAAGGAATTACAGCCGACTTTTCAAGATACAAAAGAGGCCAGAAGACAATGGAATGGCTTATTTAAAATGCCAAAGAAAATAACTATAAATATAGAATTCTATTATCTAGTAAAACCATCCTTCAAAAGGAAAAGTAAAACCAAGATGTTTCAAACAAACAAAATCAGAATTCCTATCCAGGACTCTGACATGAAAAGATTTATCAAAGAGAATTCTTCAGCTAGAAGAAAAATGATTCTGGAGTCCAGATGGCAACAGAGAACTATAGGAAAGAATAAAGAAAAATAGTAAATATGTGATTAAAATGAATAAATGTTACTATACAAACAAAAATAATTGCTTGTGTGTTTTATATATGCAGAATTAAAATGTATGATCATAGTTTGCAAAAAAGGAGGCACATTTAAAAAGTTAAATGATTTCATGTTCAATATTATTAGGAAAGTCATAAAAGAAATACTTTAAGACAAATAACAGAATAATGAAAAAAACGAATAGCAAGTTAATAAAAAGGAAAATAAATTATGAAAAAAACTTTGATTGCTGGGTGTGGTGGCTCACGCCTGTAATCCTGGCAGTTTGGGAGGCAGAGATAGGAGGATTGCTTGAGGCCAGGAGTCGGAGACCAGCCGTAAGATCCCATCTCTATAAAAATTTTTAAAAATTAGCTGGGCACTGTGGTGTACACTTGTAGTCCCAGCTACTAGGGAGGCTGAGGCAGGAGGATTGCTTGAGTCCAGGACGTCAAGGCTGGAAATTTGGGAGGCTGGAGTGCAGTGGCCCGATCATAGCTCATTGCAACCTCAGACTCCTGGGCTCTGAGTAATCCTCCTGCCTCAGCCTTCCAAGCAGCCAGGACTACAGGTGCACACCAACATGACTGGCTAATTTTTTTTTTTCTTTTTTTTTTAGAGATGGGGTCTCACTATATTACCCAGGCTGCCAAATAGATCGTATATTTAAATGTGAAAGAAAACAAAAAGCCTTTAGAATAAAATACAGATGAAAGTCTTGAAAATTAAAAAAATGCTAAGCAAAAAGGAAAAAATTATAAATTGGATTCATTAGAATTAAGAACTACTTTTCATCAAAATATACCATGAAAAGACTGAAAAGGTAAGGCAGAGTGGGAACAGAAAATCACAAAACATGTATCTAAGAACTCATATCAAGAATCTACACAGAAATCTTAAACAAGAATGAAAGGTAGACAATCCAGTAGAATAATGAGCAAATGATTTGAATGGGCATTCACAAAAGATATCCAAATGGCCAATAAACATGTTCACTAGTCATTAGGAAGCAGCAAATTAAAATCGTTATATGATAAACTACTTTTTACTTATCAGAATGCCAAAATGAAAACACACACACACACACACACACACACACACACACAATCAATAAAGTAGTAGTGAAGATGTGGAACAAGTAGAACTCTTCCAAACTGGTAGTGGGAACATAACTATTAAAACCACATGCAACATCTTCTGGCAGCACCTACTAAAAGTAAATGTACACATACCCACTGACTGAGTAATACCACTGGCAGGTAAATGACATAGTTTGGATACTTGGCCTCTTCAAATCTCATGTTGAAATCTGATCCCCAATGTTGGAGGTGGAGCTTACTGGAAGGTATCTGGGTCATGGGGGTGGATCCCTCATGAATGGATTGGTGCCCTCCCCACAGTAATGAGTGAGTTCTATTAGTCTGCCCTAGAGCTGGTTGTTTAAAAGAACCCGTCCCCTCCTCCTCTCTTGCTCCTTTTCTCACCATATGACACACCTGCTACCCTTTGTCTTCTGCCTTGATTGGAAGCTCCCTGAAGCCCTCACCAGAAGCAGATGTTGGCGCCATGCTCCTTGTACAGTCTGCAGAACTGTGAGCCAAATAAACCTCTTATCTTTATAAGTTACCCAGTCTTAGGTATTCCTTTACAGCAATACAAAACAGACTAATACAGTACATAACCAAATAAAATGTAGACCATGTCATCCAAGGACATGTGTATAATACTCACAGCAGCTCCATAATAGCCCGACCCAGAAACAAGCCATATGCCCATCAACAGAGGAATAAATAAATAAATGGTATTTATGTTCATACACAATAAAATGCCACACAGCAGCAAGAATGAAGAATTACTGCTATGTAAAAACAAGATGTCTGAATTGCAAAAATGCCTGAACTGCAAAAGCAAAGTGAAACAAATTAGAGAAAAAAAGGAGTAGACACTATAGGATGTTATTTATATAAAGTTCAAAACATGCAACACTAGTCCTACTGTTGGAAGGTAGATAATGTTTTGTTAGAAGTTAGACGATGTTTACACTTGGAGTGGCAGTGGCTGGCTGGAAAGGAGGGGCTTCTGCAAAGCTGATCGTGTTTTGTTTCTTGATCTGGTAGATAGTTTACGTGAGTCTGTTAATTTTATTATAATTAATCAAGGTACTACTTATGATTTGCGCATTTTCTATATGTATATTACACTTGAAAACAAGTTTAATTTTAAAAACAATATGTATATAGGAACTTAAAACTATAAAAACTGATCCCAACATCACATAATCCAGTTATATCTCCAGGACTAAACTTAGTGCCCAATATAACACTGATAATAAATGATTGTTTTTTAAACTAATGAATGAAACAAGAAATCGAATACAAAAAGAATACACTATCATTATTTCTCAGCTGTCATTCAGTGAATGTTTATTTGCCTTATCTCAGAAAATAGTCTCATGTTGATGTTCTCTAGTATTAAACCTGATAAGCCTGACCTGCTATTTTCCTCTTTTAAATATTTAACTAACAAACAAATTAGATGAGAAGCTTCTTCAAAATACATACTTCTCACTCTCTTCTCATGCTACTATTTAGAATCAAATATATTTGCAGCAAATGGAATTGATTTTTACTGGGCCACAAAACAAGAGTTCTCATATTTTGAAGGCTATGAAATAATTATCAGGAAGACACTATATACTCTTTTTTAAAATTTTTTTATTTTTGAGACAGGGTCTTGCTGTCTCCTGGGCTACAGTGCAGTTGTGTCACCACAGCTCACTGCAACCTCAAACTCCTGGGCCCGAGTAATCCTCCTGCCTCAGCCTCCCAAGTAGCTGGGACTACAAGTGCATGCTACCATGTGCAGCTAATTTTTCTATTTTTGTAGAGACAGGGTATCTCTCTTGCTGAGGCTGGTCTTGAACTCCTGGCCTCAAGCAATCCTGCCTTGGCCTCTCAAAGTGCTAGGATTATAGGCCTGAGTCAATGCGCTCGGCTATACTGACTCTTTATAAGATAATTACCAGTAACATTGTTTATAGTTCAGATGACCTATGTCAAACATTTTGCATGACTCAGGTCAAGCAGGATGTTAGATATGTTGCCTTTAGCAAAACCATCAAATTGCTTTCTTTTTTCTTTCTTCTCAGTGACTAAATATTGTAAGCTTTACGCATCTTAGGTGGTTTTCTTGCCCTATGATAAATAGCCTTCAAGAGAAAATTTTAGAAACTAACATATAAATGTCTTTGATGAGCCTGATGTGATTTCAAGACATTTTTTACCCGGTCATGGATCTCATCGCAGTTTGACGGTGAACACCAATCAGAATGGAACCTGTAGACATTTAAAGAAAAAAAAGGTACTTTGAGGGAGAGAAAAAGAAATCTTTCCAATTTCCCAAACACCAGACACTGAAAGTCATTTTTTTCCTTACCCTTATGTGAAAACATATATAAGATTAAAATAACATATTTTCTTCCTTTGACTAAGGATGAGGGGGAAACATAATATCAGGTACTGATTCTCAGCTATATTATTAAGTTTTCACAATATGTTCAATAAATAGTCTTAATAAAGTTTGGCATACATTGGAGAGAACATACCTATATATCTGACCATTTTAATGATTTCCATACATAATTATTTACAGCTTTATCTTTAATTACAGATATAGATTTTCATATTAACACAACTGCATATACAATGCCTTTAAAACCAGATCTTATTCTCCTGTGATTTAATCATACTCTCATATGTGGAAGAAATTCCTTGCTGCATACAAAAAATAAAACTACTCTTACAAAATGAAACAAAATGTGTAATAGATGAAAATATTATTTAGAATCCAATCATGTTCTTATTCTTTCAGAATACAGAGGAACATAGAAATTAAATGGTCCCTTCTTATCACAGATGACATCACCTCTCTACTCTCTGCTACAAGATAAATTCACTTAAAAAAAGAAAGAAATATTGAAAAATAGGTAAGAAAAACATGACTTTTATTAGAGTCTGAGGGTTGAAATGATGTCAAAGAAGAAACAAACTGTCCATTCCTCTCTTACGCCCTTCCCAAATTCAAAACTGACCTTAGTATAATTAAGCTACTTTATTTATTTTATATAATAATGAAAATTTCCATCTAATTATAATGCATCTATAGGAAGTATTATTGATAATTCCTTTATACAGAAATAGGTAAAATGTGGATATGTTGCTTAAATCTTTGCCTTTTTTTTCTTCCCTCTTTGTTCTTAAAGTGACAAATATATATGTTTAAGCAAAGCATAAACTACTGAGCAGGATAAATGGTTTATATAATCTACTTTAAAGAACAAAATCAATAATGGATAATCAACTATATCTATATTTTAATCTCTGCATGTGTAAAAGCAAGTCCTACTGCACCTGTGCAAATACATTGGCAGACTTTATTATTTGCAATATATGTAGCACATCTTGGAAATCTGAGATGCAACTATGCAGCTCTAAGGATCCATTGGATCTCTTCAATGATACTATTAGAGGATCCACTAGTCTGTGCTGTGGTATAAGGAATGCTTGCCTACCAATCTGTAACTCCACTCACAAAAATCAAAACTTTAAGCATGATTCAAAACAATATCAGCTCCTTTTTAATTAGATTGCTAGTATTTCTTAGTCTAAGTTTAGTAATAACTCTAGAGCTTATTATAAATTTTAAATCATAATATTAACATTTATACATTGAGAAGAAAACTGCTTCTGAAACATAACACTTATAATAAAAATTGAAACTATTTTATGATGTGCTAACTTTATTGGAGGAATTTTTCAAATGGGCTCAAAGCAAAAAGCACCTTTACTATAAATAAAGAAATTCATTTGCTTAAGCCACGGATAAAGTTTTTAAAAATCTGTTTATTCACATATACGATTAAGGAGTCAGCACTTTACCACAATCTTAGAGAAAACTTATTTAATTTCAATGAATATTTAAACAGATAAACTCCTATAGATATATGTTCTGCCATATAGGTTCCATGCAAAACTTCCAATTTTTCCTGGGACATACAACCTACATTTACATCAGTTTAAACTGCTTATTGATGTCAATGGATTGTATAAACACCCTGCAAGTATATTGCTCAGTGACCTAGAAAAAGCCAGATTAGAGAATGTCTTTTATTTATTTAGTTAGTTAGTTAGTTAGGGGTTTTTTTTTTTGTTTTGTTAGAGAATGTCTTATATTTAAAGATGTGGTATTAAGTGTTGAAAATAATGAAATGTTTTTGTTCCTTGTAGTATGTCTTAAAGATTTTATTTTCCTTTATAGACTAAATCTAGATCTTTTTTAGAAAATATACTCAAAATAGAGTTGAGGTATTCTGCCTCAGTGAAAGTAAAATTTTATTATGCCTGCCCTAGAGAGTACATAATAAAACGTTAATTAATTTATTTAGATGAATTCAAAACTAAATTGCCATTATATTCTTTTATTTTAAAAGTACGTAACCTTCTTCAAGTTATAGGTAAAATAAGTAATGTTTAATATTACAATCACTCATTTCCTTCCAACAAAGAACTTATCTACATCTACTATCCTGAGTGAAAACAATGTATAAATGCCTCTATCTACTCTAAGCCATCTCCTATACTGAAATATGAATAAAGGAATAGCTGACTTTAGCTTATCCTCAATGAGGAATTTTTGAATATAACCTCAATGGAGAATTTATCAACCTAGAAAAGAGTCAATAGCTGGAACAAAATTGTATATAAGGATAAAGTAACACAAGACTAAAATTGATACTGTACTATAGTCGTAGATTTATAATTGGACAGTTCTACAAAATACGTGAAAAGGTAGAAAAATAAAACAATATTTATAAAAACATATCTAAGGAAATAAGGTTAAAAAAATTCTGGAAAACTTACAGATATGGCAAAGGACCTAATTAACAAAACCACAAGAGCTTAAATCTAAAAGTAAGTTAAAATAAAGTGGTACCAACTGTATGTATGAACATCTGAACAGATGCAGAAATCAATGAAAGTCCCCTGATACTGAGGTACAAGTTATTATACTTCAGCAGAAAAACCTTTCTTCAAGAGTTTCTCTTGAACTTTTAAAGTGTGTGAGAGTGTGTGTGTGTGTATGTGTGTGTGCATGCGCACGTGTGCCTATGCCAATGATTCAGTGATCCCCTTAAGCATGATTCTAATGGACTAGAAGCAACATTAATAAAAATTCCATATCTCAGGATTGGGGTCTCCAACATGCCTCCATATATCCATTTTGAATGCTTACAAAGCTAATGAAGAAAAAGACAAACCTATCTGTTCAGAATAGGGATGTTATAATAAAGCATCCAAACTAACACACTCTTGTTCAAATCATCAGTTTTAAGCTGAACTTTTGATACACTCTCCACAGTTAATTAAATCTTTGTTAATTATGTCTGATGGCCCTAATACGCTGTAGCAATTTAGTGTACTTATTTTAGCTTTTTGACACCATCTGTAAATATAGATTGATTTCCAGGTTGTTGAGAGTATCATCTCATGGGTTTTCAAATTTCTATAATTTTTTTTAACTAGGATTGATTTTTTCAATTTATGACAAAATCAGTTTTCTATGTTACTATTTAAGACAGAGGCAAGGAATTTCCAATTTAGATTTTTTAAAATATGAAAAGGAATTATTTCTTTCACATCCAAACCATAATAAGTATCCAACTTTGGTTGCCAAAACATTTTTAGAGGGAGAGCTGGAAAGGAGGTTATTTGAGAAAACTAGATACCATTTACCAAATATATAAATCACCATTATGACTAAATGAAAATATAACCTATTCTAATTATTATACTTAAGGCATGCCTATAATATTAAATCCCTACGAATCTACTAAAATAAACTATCATATACTGTACTTTTCACTTTTAAGAACTATAATATTTAATTAAGGTTAACGTGACCCATATCTGGTTAATAAACTCATTTCTAGAGAACTGGGCTAGTGAGGAATATCTAACACTATGCAATATATAATATATTCTAAATAAAAACAATTTAAGGAAGTCTCTTACAATAAAATTATACTTTTACAAATAATCAGTTCACATGCATAATTGCTGCCTTCCCTTTCTAATGCTGATTATTCAAAAGATTAGTACAAAAATAGAGACTACTTATTACCTTTCCCTGAGAGAAGCTCTGTTTAACACAGGGCTTGGAGAATGCTTCGGCATTGTTGAGGGTGCTGAATGGACTAGTAAGGTCCTCGCTGAATGCTCGGGCTTGCTACATGATCTTGGGCTCAAATATTCTTCACATCTTTCCAAAGAGTCATCGAAGTCTCTCCCATGGGGTGTTCTGATAACCTATTTTTAAAAATTATACATACACACATATATATGCATAATATATGTTATACATGCACACATATATATAGTAGCATAATATATATTAACAGTAACACATTATACATAGTAGCATTATACTCACATAACTTCTATAAAAGTAATAAAATAAATATAAGCCACAGCTATATTTGGAGGTAAATTTCAGAATGCAGTAGTCATTACTATCAGTGTAAGGTTAAATATTAAATATATCTGGATTGTTCATTACACATGCATAAAAGTTACAAAACTTTATCAATTTGAAAGCCTCTTGAGGATGGGTGGGGTTGGCATAGGGGTGTGTGTATATAAAACAAAGAACATATACACATAAACCAAATGATAGCCTAGTTTAGCTATGAGGTCAAACAGACCCAGATCCAAATTCTAGTTTTAATAATCACTCATTGCTTCATTTGTTCTGGGGATGGACACGTGAATAAATTATGACACACAAATGAATAAATTTCCTGCCCTTGTGGAATTTAATATTTTAGTAAAATTTAAATTCTAGTAAGGAGAGAATTTAAAATACACACACTAAGATAAATAAATAAAACACAGAGTATGTCAAAGGATCTTAATTAATAGGGGAAGAAATAAAACAAGAAAAGGAATAAGAAGTGCTGACGGGTGAGATGGGAAAGTTATTCAGGGAAGTAGCTGTATTTTAAATGGGACAGTCAGCTGGGACCTCATGGAGAAGAGGACACCTTAGTAAAGACCACAAGACCTAAATCATGGAGACATCTGTGGGAAGAATATTCCAGAAAGAGAGAAAAATAAATGTAAAGATCCTGGAGGGTGGGGTAGAAGGCATGACTGATATTAGCAAGGAAGCCAGTAGGCCTGGACTGAGTAGTAGAAATGAGGTCAAAAGGTAGGTTTTAAGAATTTAGGTTTCTAGGGGCAATGTGTATAGCCAAAGTGTTGTACCCCCATGATATTCTGAAATTAAAAAAAAAAAAAAGAATTTAGGTTTCTATTCTGAGCAGAGAGAAATATACCCTGACTTTTTTTTTAATAGGATCCCTGGCTACTATGTTGAAAACAATCTTTAGAGGAGCCAAGGGCAGTGGCGTGGAAATCAGGAAGGAAACTATTACAACAAAATCTGGAAAAGGATGCTGGCTTGGATCAGAATGATAGCAATAGAGGTGAGACTCAATCAGATTCAGAAAACATTTGAAAGACAGAGCCAACAGGACTTGCTAATATACTGGATGTCAAAGATGACGCCAAGGTTTTTTGGCCTAGTCAACCAGAAGGGTTGAGTTTGTATGAATTAGTTATACCCATCCAACTGGAAGAGTAGAAGAGTAAGTCTAGTTTTGGACATACTAAGCTTCACATATCAATCTATTAATCATCTAACATATTAAAGTGGAGTTCAGGAGAAAAGTCCAGGATAAGGATATAAATTGGTAATTACTAGAGCCTAAATGGTATTTAAAGATATGGTACCATGTGATATCACAAAGAAAGGGAGCATAAATAGAAAGTAGAAACATCTGAAGAAGGAGCCCCGGGAATACTCCAGTATTCAGAGGCTGGGAAATGAGAAGAAAACATCAGACTGAGAAGTGGCCAGGGAAGAAGCAGAAGAAGCAGGACAATGTGCTGTTTTGGGAAGTCAGTAAACAATGTATTTCGAGGAAGGGGGAGTTGACTAACTGGGTCAAATACTGCTGTTAAGTCAAGTTAGAAAAGACTGAAAATGGACCTTAGGATGTTAGCAACAGTGAGGTCATCAGTAACATTAATAAGAGTAGCTTTGATGAAATGATAAGAGTGAAAATCTGTAGTTGAGTTCAAGAGAGAATGAGAGGAGAGGAACTGGATTCATTTAACAAATATTTGAATTCTAGTCATTGTTCTAAGTGTTGGGACTACAACACTGAACAAAACGAAGTCCATGCCATTAAGAGTTTATATTCCAGCAGTGCTATTTATTATACTAAATATTTGACCTTTAAGAAAGCTAGCTAATTCTTCTCAGACTCATTTCCCTTATATGTAAAAGAAAGTTAATAATAGCTACCTTACAGATCTTCCATAATTTATTTAAAGTACCTTGCATATTATCTAGGTGTATAAATTAATTACATAATAAATATAAACCATTATTAGAACATCAGTTCAACACAGCTTTTGATTCAACATTACTATAATTTTCACTGCTTTCCAGAATTACAACAAATGGTAAGCCAGCAGTCAGCTGAGAAAATCAAGCTTCCAGTCCAGAACAAAATAGCACATAGTTCAAATGACTCAGTTACAGTCCCAAATAACTGATCAAAAAGAAATATGTGATCAAGATTGAATAAATGAAAAAAAGAAAATTGCTCCATTGTTAGCTATTCACAGAGACAAAACAAAAACACAGTAAATGTCAAAAATAAGATCAAGCCACACAGAAAAGGTGCTATAGTGCTGTTTCTAGAATTGTATCCAAATATGAGCCTATAGTGGAGAGATTATTTTTTTCATTAATTTCAATGCTAATTGAGTCATGTTGGCTGGCAGACCACTTCATTTTTGTCTACTAAATTTTCTCTCCAAACTAGTCAGCAATGCTTTAAATAAAGCCTCTTTGAGGTGACTACCACTGAATTTCTCTCTATCAGAATATTCACTGAGAATGTCTTGAACACGTTTGCTAATACTTAGATCTAAAGAGGTATAGGAATTTAAACTCACAATCCAGATGAGACAGGACATAAACAAGAAGATAACTGACCATAAAATATGCTAAAATGTCAAAAATGTCCCAGTGACAACAACGGCAAAAGGAAATTCAAAGGCGTGAAAGACTTCTGATGGTCTGAATGGTGGAGGTCTCATGGAGGAAGCAGAATTGGAATCAAGGCCATAAGTGGAGGAAAAGCGAAGAAAGGACATTCAAAATGGGAAAAAAGCACAAGGAAAGATGAACAATGACTAGGGTCACTTAGCTTAAAAATATTTTTACTTTATAGGAAAGTGATGGAGAATATGATAGAGGTTGGAGGGGCACATTGTAGGAGAAGCTTAAATGTAATACCTCAACATTTATTAAGCATCTTCTATATATGAAGTACTGAACAAGGTAGGGAACAACACAGATAAATATAACAGGAGACCTCAAAGAAATTACAACCTAGAATGGGAAACATCAAAAGCAAGTAATGATAAAACAGTAGGAAAGGAAATTAGAACTAAATAGATATGTAAGTAATTGTGCAATGGAAACAGAGCTGGAATGAATTCTTTCCATAAAATTAGAGTTTGTGTTTGTTTTGGAAAGTTTTATATCTAAATGAGGAGTTGGGAGGTGTAATGAGGGGGTAGATCTTTGATAAGAATCCACTTCAAACTTTTAACTTTAAGCCTTAGCTTAAAAATATTTTCCATAGCGCTTGTGAGTTTCCCTTAAGTTATTATTCCCTTCCAAAAGCCAAATGGAATATTATCTCTTGGCTCATCACAGTAGAGTTCTATTTCCTGGGTGACTCCTTAATAACACTGCATTAGAGTACAAAGACCTGGGTTCAAATCCCTGCTAGCTATGAGACCCTGTGCAAGTCATTTATCTTATCGAAGTTTTGGTTTCCTTATCTATAAACTGAAAAAATAATCTTACAGGTTTGACACAAAAATTAAATGAGAAAAAATTAGTGAAAACACCTAGCAGAAGGGTTATCTCATGAAAGATAATTTTCCTATGTTTATAGCACTTATATTTCAGCATAAAGAGGCCTTTTTTTTTACATTTATGGAAATAGCTCTTGAAATGCCTTTTCAATGATATCACAAATACAACAGTTTCAGTATTTCAAATGCTGAAATGTATCAAGATCAAACAATCTAATATTTTTAAACCAATGTGAAACCGTTACAGGCAAAAAAGGAAATTTCATATACTAAAGTCACTGTAATTAATGACATATTTTTCAAATCTGTGATACCTAGTGGTTTGGTTATATCACACTTATGAAATAATATTCCCAAAAAGTTACTTATACAATAAGTGGTTAATTAAATCATATTAATGGCCATAATATTTTTATATTTATGAAACTTCAAGGTCAAGTTAATATATAGGAGAATTAACCACTAAGTATAATGGGAACCAAAAAAATACACTTATTTAACAAAAATTTGTTGAAAGCCTACTTAGTGCCTGATACCACACACTATGCTCTAATATTTCTCCATTATCACAGAACAGAAGAGTGAAAAAATAAATACAAATAATTCAAATGGAACTAGCTGAGAAGTAGTTGAGAATAAGGATTATAGGAAAGAAGTTCAGTATAAGCACAACATATAGGACAGCAAGAAGAAAGTATGGTTCTGAAAGGGAGAGAAATGGGGATAACTGAGATCAGTTTCTCAATTTTGCCAAGAACATTCCTTAGTGAATCCTACAGCAAGGGAATGATCAATTTCTATCATATCTGATTTAAAAATCTATATGCTCACTATCTGATTTAAGGAAGATGTACTTTCTTTACACTAAAACAAAAGTTAGAAAACATTCTAAAATGACGCAATAAAATGATAAGAAAATAATTTCCAAATACATCAATTCTTAGGAGGAAAAACATCTCCCCTCTTAGACCATTGTTCTATCCACTTATATATAAATAACGTTTTTAATCCTCACAACAACCTTATAAGGTAGGTATTTTTATTATTTATATTTTACAGGAAAGGAAATTGAAGCAAAGTCAAACATCTGTTAAGCAGTGGGTGTCCCAGGCCAGTGACATATGATGTATCTATGGCAGAAACAAATGACAAACTCTCATAGCCCAGGCCTGATAGGATTTCCATAAGGAAAGTCCACAGAGAATAGGCTCACAGTCTGATTTACCAATAATCCTAAGGAACAAACTGACAAACTGTTCCTGAGAAAGAAGAAATCATCCCCAACTAAAGTTATGATGTGATCATAACAATGCTACCAAACTACTCAAGGAAAGTAGAAGGATATTCATTTGTGGCCATATATGGAAAAAAATCTCAACTAAAGTTATTAACAAATTGAATTCAGTAATGTTAAAAAAATAACAGAACACAACATGACCAAGTTGAGTTTATTCAAATAATATAAGGAGGGACTATCATTAGAAAATCTATTAATTCACTGCAAAAAAAGATCACCTGAACAGATGATGAAAAAGTATTTGATAATATTCAACATCTACTCATGATTTAAAAATATATATATATATTCTTTGCAAACAAGGAATTTCAAAGGGAACTCCTTAACTTGCTAAAGGATATCTCACAAAACTCTCCTGCACATAACATTCATATGCATGAAAACTTACATATGATCCCATCAAAGAGAGGAGCAAGAAGAGAATATATACTATATCAGTCTATGCTACAGCATATAAGGCTATGTTGCAGTAGCAAATTAAGTTTGGTAATCAGTAGCTTAACATAATAAAGATTCATTTTCCTTCTACTGTATGGTAATGCAGTTTAGCAAGAGAAATTACACTTCACAAAATTGCCCAAGGACCCATGCTGATGGAACATGCTGAACAACTTACAGCTGTACCATCTAGAACGTGAGGCCTCATTGTCACTGTAAAAGAGAGTGTTTATATCAACTCTTATATGCTTTACCCTGGAAGGGATCCACATAATTTCCACTCACAGTCCATTGGCTAGAACTAGGCCCCATCTACCTGCAAAAGGGCTTTGAAATATAGGAGAGCACATGAATAGCCAATAAGTAACAAATGTTTCTGCCACATCCATTATCACCACTTTTACTCAACATTGTACTGAAGATCCTAGTAAGCTGAGACAAAGAAATAATTTGAAAGGAAAAAATAAATTCATTATCTCAAGATGGTAAGTTTACCTCTATAAAAAAAATTTAAGAAAATCTATGTCAAGATTGCTACACAAAAATCAATTTCTAACATATATCAGTAAAACAACACAAAATGTAATTTTACAAAAAAGACAATTTACAATAGGAACAAACTATAAGGTTTCTAGGAATAAATCTAACAAACAACATAAACACATTAATGGAAAAACATACATAACTTTAGTGAGACATGAGAACTGAGACCACCTGCATTCACATAGTTTAACTATCAGAAAAAGAACTAAAGCCCACCTACTTTAACATAACTTTCTCGTGAGTTCCTTAAGAAATTTCTGCCCAGGAAAATAAAAGCAATAAACCAGTAAATAACTTCATTAATTTCTTGAAGACCTTCCCATAAATCATTTACCTGGACAACGGATTGCTTAATCATCAATCAGCTACCTTCCCGAAACAATAGATACTTAATCTGGGCTAACAGTCCCCTTCTCAGGACAACAGACCACTCAAGTGGACAAATCCCTTCCTTATCAAATAACTGTTTACTTATCAAGACCTCCTTTAAAACCCTGGCCTTTGTGTTCATTAATCCTAAACTTTTATATCACAAACTTTGCTGACTAGATTCCTACGTTGAAAGTCCCCCCTTAAAACACTCAAGCCCAGACCCCAAAACCCTATCAATATCTGCCCTTAACTTTCCCCTTTCAGAGACAATACTAAGACTGTAAAGGTGGTGCTCTCCCTTACTGTGTTATGTCATAAACTCAGCCTTGCTTGGTATCAGCAGATTATTCAGTTATTGTGATGGGCTTCTGGTGAATTGGCAGCTGACAATCCTGAAAGTCCCCTAAAATCCAAAAGACTCCATTGCTACCACAGCTAAGACCCGCAAGCTAGAAACAGTAAACTCCTCTTAGACCCTTTGAGCCTCTGTCCTCAGAGGTCTCCCTGACTACAATGGTAAAGTAAATGAGTCTTGGTGTGGAGTCTGAGCTTTGATTTGCTTTTGTTGAGCTCCCAAATGCTAAGTTAATCTGTCTTCTATGTATGTAGAACACTTTTAGTAATCTTTTCATCATCTGATCAGATTTGAAAACTTGTATGCTAAAGGGAAATCTGTCTTATTACTAACAATACTAATTATGTACCTCTTTGTCTTTGTCACTTTTTGTGGTGAATTTATAAGAAGTTGCTAGGGAAGTGGAAAGGCATAAGCCACTAAATCCATCCTTGAGTCAGGCCCAAGTACTGACGGGTTCAGCTGTTCTCATTGCACCAGCATCCTTACAGTAAAAACTTTGCCCTGGGTCATTTGTCAAAGTATCAGGAAAACTTTCCTCAGTTTTTTCCTCGTTTTCTTCAAGGGAGAAATTTTCTCTGGGAGAGATTGCCTCCAAACCTTCCATCCTTCTAGAATTGCATATTTGTCAAATCTCCAATTTGAGACAACCAACAATTAGGTTGAGGTCCAAAGACAATGCATACAATGTACAATGTGTACAAGTAATACATTTGATCAACATTGCCAGACTCTTACGGGTTTGTTTCAGTTTAGGTCCATGCCCCCTCCAAATTAGATTCAAGTTTCTTACATGTATTCAGACTATAATTTTAAATTGTACATTTATTTTCTATACAGCATACTTTCACCAAGGATATTTCAGAATCACAGTGGCTACTTTGGAGAATTTTTTTATATGAACAAAATTGTTCATTTGAAAGAATGAAAAGGAGCAAAATCCTACACATCCAATGATCTGCATTTCCTAATGGCCATAACAAAAATTTTTTTAAAAATTAGATTCTAGATTCTAAAAATTGCTTCCTTAAAAGATTTGCTAGCCAAGGCGAATAAATAGAAAATGTGAAAATTTAAAACTATCTCTCTTTTAGATGCCTTCACATTCCAACTTGAAAGAAACAGTCTCCATCCCACTATTCCTTATCTTCTGTCCATGCTCTTCCTTTACTGTTAGGCCCCTATCCTCTCCCTGCCTGCTTTCCTTCCCATCTGACCTACCTGAAACAAAAGCTCCATAACTTCTAAAAGTTAAATCCCCTTTAGAACAGAACAAGTATCATATGGTTGATTTTTAAGCTCTGGTCTGTTTCTGAATTGAAAGCCATTATCAGAGACTCCCCAAAGCCTAAACAAAATAAACGGGAATTTACAGAGGAATTTAGAATTCTGTGAACTCCAAACTAGTCCTTACACACATTCCTATCTCAATAAATGGTGTCATCAAACAAAGAATTGTGAAAATCAGAAATCTAAGAATCATTCTTGACATTGCACAGCTAATCTCCTTTCAATGCTTTCTGATTTCAAAGTATTCCTAGCTATTTTGCCTAGTTCCTGAAATTAAAAAAAAATGCCTAGTGATATTTTTATTGGGATCTTGTTAATTTTTAAATTACTATAGGTATAGGAATATCTTTACAATATCAAGTCTTTCTCTATGTGAACATAGTACAGTCACGTGTCACTTAACAACAGGGATACATTCTGAGAAATGAGTAGTTAGGTTATTTCATCGCTGTGCAAACATTATAGTGGGTATTACACAAACCTAGATGGTATAGCATACTACACAACTAGGCTACATGGTATAGCCTATTGCTCCTAGGCTACAAACCTGTACAGCATGTTATTGTACTGAATACAATGTTAAGTATTTGTGTGTCTAAACGCAGAAATGGTACAGTAAAAAATATGGTATTATAATAATCTTATGGAACCACCATCGTATGTGTGGCCCATCAGTGACCAAAACATCATCATATGACACATCTCTTCCATTTATCCAATCTACTTTTCTACCAACATAAATTCTAAATATCTGTCTAATCTCTCTACTGCTATCAACCTCCATAACTATCACCCCAATCTAAGCTATCACCATTTCTCATCGTGACCAATAGTCTACTAACATGTCCATCGGTATCCACTCTTTTCCCAATCTAATCCATTTTCCATACAATAATCCAGAGTGATATTTTCAAAGTACAAATCTAACCATGTCACCTTGCTGTTTAAAATAATTTCATTTGTTTCCCATTGTACTTAGGATAATTACCAAAATTCCTAATGTGGCCTGAAAGATTTAATCCCTATCTGTTTCTCTAGCCTCAATTTATACCACGCACCTACTCATGTCTTTACTTCTGGTAGCACTGGTCTCTTAGCTCCTTAGACACTGAAATTTATAAATGTTATTTCTCCTTTTCCCTTGCACATGCTCTTCACTCCCCTTTCCATGTAGTAAATTCCTATTCATCTTCAGAGCTCAAGGTCCTCAAGATACCTTTTCCATTATCCTTGACCAGGAGAATGTCAAATCCTGTAATGTCAAAGCACTATGTATGTCCTCCGCGATATTTATCACAGTTCCAGGTATATATGAATTTTTGTGATTTTGTTCCTTCCCTATCATGAAATATCCATGAGCGCAGAGATGATTTCCAGTTTTGCTAACTTTTTATTTCCAGCATAATAGTTTCAGTCACATAATCTTTTTTTAAAGGGAAAGAGAGAAGTTGGGAGGACACAGTATTCTCAACATGACAGCAATGTCTAGCTGTCCACCACAATTCAGCTTTGCCTTCTCCACAGCCGAATCGTTGTTAAGAGGCAATCTTTGCATTTAAGTGAGGGAATGTGACGAGTTCTTGGCAGCAGAATGTAGGCAAGAACAGAACAGACATTGGTATACTATTCAGCCTTAAAAAGGAAGGAAATCCTGTTATTTGCGAGAATATGTATGAACCTGGAGGACATTATATATCTTTTTAGAAATAGATACGCCTTCTCCATGTTCTCCTTCAAATTCCACCATGTGAAGAGGACAGCAAGGCCCCAGGGTAAGGCAAAGCCGTAACATGGGTCATTACATGAGAAAATAGCAAGCAGATCAAAAGTACCCTCAATTTAATTGTTACGTGATTAAAAACTAAATTTCTATTATACTAAGCTTCTGAAGTTTGAAGGTTTATTTATATAGCAAAAAGCATTATCCCAACCAATTCAGAAATTGGTATCTTAATGTACTGGCCTTAACAGAAATCTACATATACACTGGCTTATCAGTTGGGGGCAGACAGCAAGGGAACAGCTATTTTCAGATGGAAAATTCAAGATGCATGTAATGCAGTGGCAAAACATTTAATAAAACTATAGCCTACAATAGCTTGGAAGACAGACTGTGTTGCTTTCAAGCTTACACTTCTAGGGAAACAGCTTGAAATAAAACAGTACTTTGTGTTGGCTGATATTTGTTTATAGCAAGGGGTTTCAAGAAAGTGATGAACTCATATAGAATCAACTTAAGTGTCCATTGACTGATGAATGGATGAAGAAAATGTAGCATTTTCTTCACACACACACACACACACACACACACACAGAGACAATGGTATACTATTCAGACTTAAAAAGGAAGGAAACCCTGTCATTTGTGAGAACATGCATGAACCTGGAGGACATTATATTAAATGAAATAAGGCAGGCACAAAAAGATAAATACTGCATGATCTCACTTATATGTGGAACCTAAAAAAGTTTAACTCACAGAAGCGGAGAGTAGGATGGTTGCCAGGGGCCGGGGGCTGGAGGGAATGGGGAGATGTTAGTCAAAGGGTACAAAGTTTCAGGTAAACAGGATGCATAAGTTCTGGAGATCTACTGTACAGCATGGTGACTATAGTTAATAATAATGTATTATATACTTGAAAATTGCTAAGACAGATTTTCAATGTTCTCACCACAAAAAAAAAGTGAAGTAATAGATATGTTAATTAGCTTAATTTAATCATTTTGCAGTGTATACATATATCAAAACATCACGTTGTACCATAAATATGTATAATTTTTATTTGTCAATTATACCTTAATAAAGCTAGGAGAAAAAAGAAAAGAAAGTGATGAACTCAGGAAAAAACTCTCTTACCTATGCAAAGTATATTTCTCCAGAGAACTGAGACAAGTCCCACTTTTCTAGAAAACTTTCTGTGAGTACTTCCAGCTTCATGGCTCTTTTTCTTATAGAAATCCTATCGTGTTCTACTACCTGAATATTCATTAACTACTACATGCCTGTAAGAAAATAATCCTTTATTCTTTTCATGTGCAATGCTGCAGATGCATTTCTATGAAAATCTACCTTTTAAATACAAAAATAATCCTGTGAGCTTACTACCTACTGCCCTCCAAGGGAAGCCCTAAAAGCAAAGAATCCAGCGGTGAAAGTGGAAGGGAATTAAAGATAAGTTGAAGTGTAATTCTTGGAAGAATTAATTTGGAAAAAAGAGCTATTTACACCTGTCTTTACATGGCCCAGCCAACCTATAGTTGGATTATAGCTACCTTAGGATAAAGATTAGTGTCCTATAAACTTTAGCCCTATAGCACTTTGTGTTTACTCCATTCTCTATTTTTATATATTTGGTTTACTTGTTTTCTCTTAATAGTAGTCCACTCACACAATGCACATATACTAGGAATCCACACTATACGTTAGACAATGTGCTAAGTACTAGCAATTATCAATAAGCAAGGTCAGTAAGGTCCTTGCCATACTGTGTATGTGTGTGTGTGTGTGTGTGTGTGTGTGTATTTGCATATATTCTACATAATGGGGGGGTTGGACTAGGTGAATCATGCCAGGCCCAATTTCCTCTAGGGAGAGCCTTAAATAAGGCACAACTCAATACAAACACTATACAGGGACAGCCCTATCTATGTAAGTGCTATATTCATAGTCTATACCAATGGTTCTCAAATGAGAATCCTTGAATAGATAACAAGAGAGCAGCATAAGAATCACCAAGAAACTTGTTAAAAATAAAAAATTCCAGTATCCATTCTCAGCAATTTCAATTTAACAGGTCTGGAATAAATTTTTATAAAGTTCCACCTGGATGATTCTGACACTGGTTGATTTGGGCCCTTAGTCACATAGTGCCTAGACTCATTACTTAACTGTTCCATATGTCTTTTTTCACAGTCAAAGCATGGCAAACTACTGTGCTATCCAGTAGCAGGAAGCACAAAATAAATTGTTTTCAAGTAAATAAACAAAGGTATTTTAAGAAAAGCTGTGTTTTTTGTTTTGTTTTGTTTTCTAAAGTATAACACTTATTATCGAGCAGCTTTCTCTTCAGGACAGAAAAGACAAACTGTGAAGCAGTGCTTCTCAAAATGGAGGACATCGACTACCAGCAATATGGCAGATAATTTAATATGGTACCCAAAATGATTTTAGATGGTAACACAAATCATTTTCCACGGCACATAGACATACACTAAGCAACACTGAATCACAGGAAAAAATGTATTATCCTTTCAATTCTCTTTCAATCAAAAATCCTCAGTTAGCTGTTGATATGTCTCTTACACCTCTCCATCACTGCTTGTCTCACCTTAAGAAACGGAGAACATGCCTCAGAGCCTTTGGCAAACAACAGTATCTAGCCGAAATTTAGTAACATTGTTTTGTTTTCACTGTATTTTTAAGACTATCATCCATGTAAAGCATGTGATATACTGATTTTTCATTACTCACAGTGGTGAGTAATAAACAAATAAATAAAAAGAAAGTGAACTTAAACAAAATAGCATAAATTGTATGTAGATACTGCAAAAATTATGAGGATGCTTTGTAAATGAAGTTTGAAAATACTACTATGTAAGGTACTACTATAAATAACAACTGATTTCTCTCTCTTTCTCTCTCCCTCTTATGCACACACACAAACATAAATATACACAAACACAGGTCACATAATTAATTAATTAATCCAAATGAACAATCAAAAGCCACAAAATACTTGTAGAAAGACGTTCAATGAAAAGTCTATTGTACCACTTGACAAAGTAGCCAAAATAATATTACATGATATGATAATTACTATTTTTGCATTATTTTTCTAAATGAATTTGATAATCTCTGTCTGATTGTGCATACACTTATGCTGTTGTCTGAAAGCCACAACAATTATTATTCTGCAATTTATTTGACACACCTTATAATCCTTGGGTCGGTAGCAGCCAAGATGAGAATGATCTGAAAAAGGATGTACAAAAGAATTAAAGTATAAATATTTCATAGCAAGAAAGTTGGTTTCATCTTTGATTTTTGCTACTATCACTGTTTCTACAATTATAATTCATATAGCAGATTTCAGAAATACTTCAAAATTCTTCAACAATGTTAACAACATCAAAAATGATAAGCCAACCAGTTAAAATCTGTATTGGTTCTTCAGCAATTAAGTGATTTCACAAATACTACTTTTATTAGAATAAGAGATATATGAATACAGACAGGAATAATTTTTAGTTGATAAACTAATTTGTCTATGTGAAATGGATAATTTTTAGTTGATAACAAGTTTATGATGAAATATAACTTGCATGTATAGATTTGATAAGATATCATCAAAGTACATGTGTTCCTATTCTTGGAGTCCATGCTAAAATCAAGTGGATGTAATGAAATAGGACCAGCTTTAGAGGATGGCAGCATACCTGTAGTGTACAGACTTTGTTGACAAATAGATTTGCATTATATCCCAAGCACCATATGACCTTGGGCACATTACTTCTCTAAGTCTCAGAATGCTAACGTATCTGATGTACCTCTTTCATAATATTGTTTTAAAGATTACATTAGACATTACATGAAAGGCACTAAAATAAATGTTAACTGTTATTACTAACACCATCATCAATAACATTACTATTATTGAAATTGGACAAGCATGGGTCCAATTTCAAATTCTGCCAACTATCAGATACATTGTTCTGGTCAAGTTATATAAACACAATCTGTGGTTCATTCCCCATTTTAAAAGTATGAAGACATTGCTTATCTTACCTCAAAGAGTCAAAGTAATAAATCATACAATTTGTGAAAGTCCCTAGAATAATATCTGTCACATAGTGGATTTCAAAACTAATTCTAAATCTCTTCCTTAGATAACAACCACTACATTGCATATGCAGATGTTGGGTTTTATTCATTACTTAAAGGAGTCAATCTTCAAGAATTAATTTTTAAGTATTATAATCTCTATTACATTGATAGTCAAGAAAATCTGAACCATAATTCACAATTCTACTTCCTCACTCCTACACTTCAATCAAAAGCACTCTAAGATTCTATATTTTACCTTCCCAAACCACCCTCTCCAGGAAAAAAAAAACTGTATGGGGAGAGACCTAAAACAGTCTGTATTCATTAAATTTTTTTAGCATTTTTTATTGCACAAGATATTGTTTTCTAGGTGCCCTGAACCATACCAGAAGTCAGCTGAAATATTAATGTCTTTCACACAGGCCAACTTCTCCATTTACTATAGGAGGATTCAATTTACTTCAAGCACTTTTCAAAATTAAAAAAAGAAAAAAATCCCAGTCTAACTCCTCTTCTATACAAGTCTAATACACAGCATGGTCACAAATAGCAGAAGAAATAAAAGAATGGCAAGGACATAGTGAGCCTAATTCTCTAAAAATGCTAACTTTGAAAATTAAGGTAATAACTTCCAGAAATGGTATATATTTTCTGGCAGCTAGCATAGTATTAAAAGTTTCAGTATATTAAAACACTGGTACGTCTTCTGCTGTCCACAAACCATTTATAAATTTACCCTAATTCAAGTAGGTTTATAATTTTCTTTCGTTTTTACAAATTAAGCTATTACTTTGGTTTGAGGTTTCCCAATGTTCACATTTAATCACCCTCACCAACAATTAGGTATTAACTATATTCTAAATGCAGGAAATGAAGGAGATAAAAGTCATGGCCCATGACCATGAAGTACTTATAATCTATTTTGGTTAAGTTATACAAAGTTGAATAGCAGCGTATAAAATAGGCTCCATGTCAGAATGGTACAGACAATTAATGCTATAAAAAGTTGTATCAGAGAGCAATCCCTCAAGGTTAAAGGTAATCAGAACAAACTTCCTAAAGGTGGAGGAACTTGAGCTGGGCATAATAAATAGGTCTCACTTAAGGAAAGTATGAAGAAAAAGAAAGAGCTAGTTCAGATCTTGTGTGTGTGATCATGAACAACTTACTTTACTTCTTTAAACCTCAGGTTTTTTCGTCTGTAAAATGGAAATTAACAACAGTCTCTAAACTTCGTGATGTTACCATGAGTAATTAACCAATGTAATATAAGTAAAGTACTTAGAATAGCAGCTAGCAGAAAACACACATTCAGTAAATGTTAGCTATTATTTGATTCTCCATTAACTTCACAAAATAGATGTTATGAACTAAATGTTTGTGTCCCTCCAAAATTCATATGTTGAAGCCCTAAATCCCAAAGTGATGATATTTGGAGATGGGATCTTTGGGAGGTAATTAGAGTTAGACGAAGTCATGACAATGGGGTCCTAATGATGGGATTAATGTGCTTATAAAGAAAAGACACTAGAGAGCTTGTTCTCTCTCTCTCTCTCTTTCTCTCTCTCCCGCCTACCCACTGCCCCCACCCAACAAACGCAAAAGTCATGTGAGCAAACAGCAAGACGGTGGCCACCTACAAGCCAAGAGAAGAGACCTTAGAATGAAACCGACCTTACTGGCACCTTGATCTTGGACTTCCTAGCCTCCAGAATTGTGAGAAAATAAACACCTTTTGTTTAAGCCACCCAGTCTATAGTATTTTATTATGGCAGCCTGAGCAGACAAATACTAATATAATAGATAACTGATTATTTCTACTTTGCATTCCAGAGACTGACTTTCTATCTAACAGGTGATTGGAGCCTTTTAGTTTAGTGCTACTTCCACTAATATAAGGACAGATTCACCTATTATAAAACAAAAGCATATAGGAGAATAAAAGTGTCTTTAGTCTCAAAAATGACATCAGATTATGGATTTGCTAACCAAATGAATGTGACATATAATCAAATGCCAAGCAGTGATTAACAGTTCTGGTTAAAAACAAAATGTGACAGTCATAAAAACATTTCCTTAGCAACCATTAATAAGAAACTAAGATCCACTTTGCCCCAAAAGTCAACATTCACACCGAGACAATTTTGGTAATTTAGAGCCTCTGCATCCTTCCTCTCTCCACAGTTGACCTTCGTTTACAGGCTCAGATACGACTCAGTCCCAAGGGACCAATCCTGACTTTAAGCAAGGACTTACAGAGCTTTAATCTAAAATTCATCTTTCTCAACTCATTCTTTCTATCAAAGTAATTCTTGAACCAAATCCTAACAATTATAGCCAATACGTGTTGTTGTTCCCTATGTGTCAAACCCTATTTTGGCAACCTCCATAGTACTCTACTGTGAAGGATACTACTACCCCACTATCTCAGTCCGTTTTGTGCCCTGCTATAACACAGTATCTGAGACTGGTTAATTTATAAAGGGAAATTTATTCTCTCACAGTTCTGGAGGCTAGGAAGGCCAAGATTAAGGTGCCAGCATCTGGCAAAGGCTTTCTCACTGCATCATCACATGGCAGAAGGAGACTAGGCAAGGAGAAGGCAAGAGGGGCCTGAATTTGCCCTTTTATAATGGCACCAATCCTACCCATGAGGGTGGAGCCCTCATGGCCTAATCACTCCTTAAAGGTTCCATCTCTTAATATTGTTACAATGGCAATTAAATTTCAACATATGTTTTGAAGGGGACAAATACTCAAACCATAACACCCACCCTACCTCAATGCCTATGTAACATTCTAAGGTTGGCCTCTGCTCTTCTGCGAACTTTCATGGAACATATGCCAATGCTTTTGCCATATGTCAATCCCTACAACTGGCAGCAAAGCCAAGATATCCAGCTTTATAAAATATCAGAGGATCTAACCTTCTAAAAAAGAAAGGCATATGATAAAGTGTTTCTTATCTCTTGCTCACTGTGCTGCATTCACCTGAAACCATTTACTCCAATCTCTAATATTTTTATTATTTTCATTCCTATAGTCAAAGTCTCAGCAGTAAAAAATCCCAGACTTTACCCCTAACTTATTTTTCTTGTCTAAAGTTTAGCACATAACAGTTTCCTTGCTTACTAGTAACTGGAAGAGTGACGATCACCAAAAAAAATATACGAATGGCTAATAAGTTCATAAATAAACATTCAATGCCATTAGTCATTAGGAAAATGCAAATTAAAATCACAGTGAGATAGATTGCACACCCACCAGAATGGTCATAATAAAAAAAAAAAAGATAATAACAAGTGTTAGTGAGGATGAAGAGAAATTGGAACCCTCATAAACTGCTGGTGGGAATGTAAAATGATGCAGCCACTTTGGAAAACCATTGGCCATTTCTTAAAAAGCTAAATATAAATTTACCATATGAATCAGTAATTCCATTCCTACAAATCTATTCAGGAGAAATTAAAACATATCCCTACACAAAGATTTCAATGCAAATGTTCATAGAAGCTTTATTTATAATAGCCAAAAAGTGGAAACAATACAGGGGCTGAGGGAGGGAATTCCAAAAATAGATTGTCAGGGTGATTTCACAACTGTGCAAATTTATTAAAAATCATTTAATTGTACACTTAAAACATGTGAATTTTATGATATATAAATTATACCTCAATAAAGCTGTTAGGAATGTTGAATAAAAATAGAGAAATAATGAAGAGTTCCTAGAAATGACATCGTTCAGCTGCTACTACCCTTTATAGGACAAGAAATCCAAACAGGAGGGACACCTTTACAAGAAAACTGAAACAAATGAGATATTTTACTAATGAGTATGTACATGACTACATGCTATTTTATTCAGAAAACATTAAAACTACCAGTTATTGTTGTCTACTCAAGATGTGACATATTAGGATTTGGAAATCTAATTTATTTTACTTTATAACTTTGATGGTTACTTAAATTACCATCAAAGTAACCATCAAAGGGATTAGTGAAAGTTCATAGAAGATTACAATCTTAATATAGAAATGAAACTCATAAAAGAACAGAGTAAGAGAATAAGTTTCCTCCAAGAGAAGAGACAGAATCTAATATCATTCTAAATTCCAAGAAAATAAAAAAAGGGGCCAGGATGAAGCCCTTGATTTCCTCTTTAAAATACAAAAATGACTGGATAAAGCTTCCAAACTGTCTTGCATCACAAGAGGTACTGGGTTCCTTCAAAAGGACCACACAATTTACAATTAGAATTAATACCATGGCGATTCCAGATAGAGACAATGTGCTTGAAACATGTATTTTAAAAAAAATACACCTTAATGAAAGTAGAGAAAGTAGTAGGAGAATGGTGGAAAAGAAGAAATTTGGGGCTAGAAGACCTGGATTCTAGATGGCCATTTTGTAGCTCTTCAACAAGTCAATTAACTTGTCTAAGCCCCTGCTATTTTTCTCAATCAAATATAATAAAATCCATCTTTACATGATTATTAGGAGGACTAAATAGGTAAATGCTGGTGAAAATGGCACCTATAAAAACGAGAATTATTAGGCAAGATAATTTGGCAAACAAAGGTTAAGAATTTCTATGAAGTAAGATCTCATGTGAAAATTCACTATGTTTAGGAGGCCCTACCATAAGAAATTGCCACATGTATTTAAATAGTTGATGAGAACACAAAAGTTAATGAGAACTGCCCAGCTGCCAGCCAGGGAAAAAAATGTAGTAAAAAAACTAGAGGCATTAAAATTAGAGAAATGAGAAGGGATAACTCTTTACAGTAGAAAGCCAACAAATAAATGTACAAAGAGTAACACATTTTTAAAAATCATTATTTGGCAAAAATCATAGTAATAAATTGTTTCAGGTAACAATCATCAATGTATGCTAAAGGAGCTAAAATTGAGGATTATGAGGACACTGCATAGTTTCAAAGTATCTTCCCACAACTACAAAGGAAAGAATTAGCACCTTTAAGATGAAGAAACCTGGCAGACACCATCTTCATCAAGAGAATAAAGTTAACATCAGCAGTAACAAAACACCACTACATACCTCCTGACATGATGCGCTGAGAGTAACACATCATTTCTCTTGTATTCTGGAGAAAAATTAACAATCTAAATCTAATCATGAGGGGGAAAAAATCAAACAAACCCAAATTGAGGGACATTCTATAAAATAACTGGCTGTGCTCTTCAAAATTATCAATGTCATTAAACACAAAGAAAGACTAAGGAAGTGATCCACATTAAAGAAAACTAAAGAGAAATAGAAGCTGAATGTTGCGTATGATGTGGGATTTCTTTTGCTATGAAGATATCATTAGGACCAGTGGTCCCCAACCTTTTTGGCACCTGGACCAGTTTCATGGAAGACAATTTTTCCATGGACGGTGGGGAAGGGCATGGAACTCAGGCAGTGATGCAAAAGATGGGGAGCAGCTGTAAATGCTGATGAAGCTTCACTCTCTGCTCACCTCCTGCTGTGTGGCCTGGTTCATAACAGGCCACGGACCAGGGGTTGGGGACCACAGATTAGGACAACTGGCAAAATCTGATTCAGGTTTATAGATCAGTTAATATTATTATATCTTTGTTAATTTGCTACTTTCAATAATTGCATCACATAAGATAATGTCTGCATTAGTATGCTCGGGCTACCATAACAAAATATCATGGACTGGGTGGCTTAAACAACAGAAATTTATTTCTCACAGTTCTGGAGGCTGAAAGGTAGAGATCAGGGTGCCAGCATGGTCAATTTCTGATGAGATCTCTCTTCCTGGTTTATAGATGGCCATATCCTAGTTAAATCCTCACATGGCAGTGAGAGAGGGAAAGAGCAAGCTTTCTGGTGCCTTTTCGAATAAGGACACTAATGCCATGATGAGGGCCCCGCCCTCATGACCTCATCTAAACCTAATCACCTCCCAAAGTCCCCATCTCCAAATACATCTCATCCGGGGTTAGGGCTTCAACATATGAACTTTTAGGGGATACCATTCAGTCCATAATAATGTCCTTGTCAAAAAAATGTATACACATATACAGAGAGGGAGGCACAGAGGGGAAAGAGAAAAAGAGAAAGAGGGAAAAGGAAAGCAAATATTACTATTTGTATATTCTGAATGAAAGGTATATGGGAATTCTTTGTACTATTTCTACTTTTCTGTAAGTCTGAAATTATGTCAAAATAAGAAGTTAAAAAAAGCAATTGACCTCTTTGATCATACTTCTACATAAAGCAGATTAAAAGTTACTAGAAACTATAACAGTTCTGCTGGCAAATATATAATTGTCAAGAGAGATCAGACACTTGAATGCTCCAAAAATATCTTCCAAAGAAACATTTATGTTGAAGTTAGTTTCCTTTGGCTTGTTCTTAAAGCTCATTTTCCATGTCCATAAGTTTCTCCCAAGAGGGGAAACAGAGTTTAACATCTGTTTCTAATTTCACATAATCTGCTATTCTGGTTATAAAAGTCTTATTGATTATCACCTCTATCTCCCTGTTAGTGCTTAAAAAAAACAAAATAAACAAGCACAAACTTCTCATGTTCTTAGGAAAGAATGTTTCATTTCCTCATTTTCAAAAAGGAGATTTACACACTACAGTTTAGAAACAGAAAGAAATGGAAGCTCACTTCATGTTATGATTCTATTTTTTTCACTCTATCTCATTTTTCTTCCTCTATGACTTTCTCTGTGTGTAGTAAATTAACTTCAAAGTTGTAACAGTGGAAGGGAGGCTTAGCTTGACTAGCTCCATTTGCTTCTGACCCCCTGCAGCAATATCCTTTAGGTTAAAAGCTTCTGCTTAGCTTTTCACATAGGCCAGCTAATTATAGGAAGAATTTAGTTTGTAGTTCAACTCTTAAAAAAAAAAGATAACCATCACTTTCCCAAAACTAACTGCCAGGGAAATGAGGAAAGTATGCACACAAGTAACAATACTATATTAAAGATTTGTAGGAAAATCGTGACCTGGCCTTCATCCTCCAAAGTTAACTGACCAAGAACAAAGAAGTTTCACAACCTCCTCAGACCCTGCTGACACCCAAATGTCTGTGGTCCTTGCTTATCTCTTGCAATGCCCCCCCTTCCCCCTTCCCTTAACATATAAAGAAGCCTAAACTTCATACTAACTTAGTGTTTTGAAGACACTAGTCCTCCATCTTCTGGGTTTGCTGGCTCTCTGAATAAAAGTTGCTTTCCTTGCCCCAACAACTTGTCTCTTGACTTACTGACTGTCCTGCAGCAACTGGTATGAGCTTGGACTCAGTTACAAAGGCTGCTAGTGAATACCTGCTTAACTAACTAGCCAATGTCTACAGATATTAACACTCAAATACCCTTAATTATATAATTTAACCTTCTTCATAAAAATCACCTTCATATTGCATTTAAAAAGCAACTTATCTAACCACAAGGACTAGGGCTAAAGATGGAAAAGTATTCTTATAAACTAAACTTAAAGAATGTTATCCTTTCAGAAATATAAATAGTAACTATTATAATTATAATGACAGCTGATACTTACTAAGCATCTTGTGTGCTAGGGCATTTTACACGGTAACATTTGTCGTGTTACCTGCATTCCTTAATAAATAAACTGATTATCAAAGTAGTTAAAATTACTTAGTAAGAATGGGTTCTACAGTCAAGTAAGTTTAGAAAATGGTGAGTAAAACCAAATTAATCAAGTTATTTTTTATAATAGTAGAAAGTATCAGTTTAATATGCTAATATGTATTTTGAATCTCAAAGAGGAAGATGGTTTATAGTAATGCACAAATTCTATTATTTTCGAGAGCACCTATATGGATGTCCCACAAGTTGTAAAAAGCTATGCTATACCATGTTATCCAATAATACAGCAAAGATTCTGTTTCTGTTAATCGATGCCAAGTTAAAGGCTTGACTGTAGCTCAGGCATCTAAGGCAACAAAGAAAGGTAACTTCTAGCTTACCATTGTGCATCCTTGACCATCCATCTCTTTCGCAGTCTCTGCCAGAAGATCCAAATAAAGTATCAGCCCTGGGACTTGGGGGATCAACCTAGAGGAAGCAAGATTTCAATGTAAAAAAGGGCTTAAATATTCCCAGTCTTTCAATCTCATGACACCAGAAAAACTAGAGTACAGAGACCGCATATCAGGTTAACATGATAGTGCTCTAAGGGTCAGGCATGTTCCAAAGTCAGAGTTTAGTCAAATATTTTGTTGTTCATTTTTAAGTAAAATTGAAATTAAACTCCAAAAACTTTTGTTTATACATTTGTACTAATTTAAAATGAACAGACTTGCAGTTGAAATGTCCATTACTCCATTGCCTATTTTGCTTTCCATTAAAAGGTTAAAAAAAGAGCTATCTATTTCACCACATTTAAAAAACAAGTCTAGCCATTTGCTACCTATCTCCTTAGCATGCACATTTTGAATTCAAATAGTGTCTTTACTTGTCTGTGTTCAGAGTCTAGCATGCTCAGTGCCTTACAGCTTACTATAATAATCGCCAACCATATTTTCTAACCAAAAATAAAAAGTCAAAATGACATAAATATGTAAAAAAGACATCCCTATTCATCAACATTTAAAACTTTTGTGCATTAAAGGACAGTATCAAGAGATTGAGAAGACAACTCATGAAATATATTAACAAATCATATATCTGATAAGGGGTTATTATCCAGACTATATAAAGAACTTCTACAACCCAACAACAACAAAAAATAGATTTAAAAATAGGCAAAAAACTTGAATAGATATTTTCAAAGAAGGTCTACAAATGGCCAATAAGTACATGAAAAAATGCTCAACTCACTAATCATTAGGGAAATGGAAATCAAAATCATGAGATACTACTTCATACCCATGAGGATGGCTATTATAAAAATAAATAAATAAATAACAAATGTTGGGGAGGACGTGAAGATATATGAACATTTGTGCACTATTGGTGGGACTGTAAAATGGTATAACTGCTTTGGAAAACAATATGGCAGTTTCTCAAAATATTAGAAACAGAATTACCATATGGTCCACAAATTCTGTGTCTGAGTATATACCCCAAAAAATTGAAAGCAGGAGCTCAAACAGCTATTATATTTGTACATCCATGTTCACAGCAGTGTTATTCACTTTGTACACCCATGTTTACAGCAACATTATACATATCTAAACGATGGAAGCAGCTCACGTATCTACCAGCAGATGAATGGACAAATGTCATATAGACATATAAGAAAATACTATTTAGCTGTAAAAGGAAAGGAAGTTGTGACACATGCTACAAAATGGATGAATCTTGAGGACATTATGCTAAATGAAATAAGCCAGTCACAAAAGGAAAAACAATGCATAATTCCACTTATATGAGGTACCAAAGAGAAGTCAAATTCACAGAACAGAAAGTAGAATGGTGGTTGCCAGGGGCTGGGGGAGGCAAAAATAGGAAGTTATTGTTTAATGGGTACAGAGTTTCAGTTTAGCAAGACAAAAAAATTTCTAGTGCTGGATGGTGCTGATGGTTGCACAACATGAATGTACTTAATGTTACTGAATTGTGCACGTAAAAATGGTTAAAATGATAAATTTTATGTTATGTGTATTTACCACAATTTATAAAATAAAAAAATTTTTAAAAGAGAGTGCAAAGGCAACCTACACAAAGGAAAAAACATTTGCAAATTATATACATGATAAGGATCCAGAATCCAGAATATGTAAAGAACTCTTACAACTTAAGAACCAAAAAGACAAACAAGCCAACTAAAAATGGGCAAAGGACACAAGTAGACATTTCTTAAAATGTCTACATACAAACGTTGACATACAAATGGTCAACAAACACATGAAAAGATGATCAACATCATTAGTCATTAGAGAAATGCAAATCAAAGCCACAATGAGGTACTTTACACCCACTAGATAGCTATAATAAAAACAAAGCAAAACAATAACAACAGAAAATAACAAGTGTTAGTGAGAATGTGGAGAAACTGGAACCCTCATATATTGCTAGTAAGAATACAAAATGGTGCAGCCACTGTGAAAAATACTTTGGCAACTCCTCAACAAGGTAAACACAGAATTACCTTATGACCCCTGCAGTGCTACTCCTAAGTATTTACCCAAAAGAACTGACAACAGGTATTCATTCAAAAATTTGTGCAAACTGTTCATAGAAGCACTACTCACAATAACCAGAAGGTGAAAACAACACAAATGTCCATCAATAGATAAATGGATAAATAAAATGTGATGTAATCCATATAAAGAAATATTATTTAGCCATAAAAGGGAATCAAGTACTGATACATGCAACATAGATGAAACCTCAAAAACACTGTGCTAAGTGAAAAAATCCAGACATGAAAGGCCAAATATTGTTATGATTCTATATATATGAAATGGCAGAATATGCAAATTCATAGAGACAGAAAGCAGATAGTGGTTGCTAGGTCTGGTGGAAAGGAGGAATAAGGGGTCAATACTTAATAGGTACATGGTTTCCACTTAGGAAGATGAAAAAGTTCGGGAACCAGATAGTTGCACAACACTGTGAACATCCTTAATGCCACTGAATTTACATTTTAAAATGATTGAAATAGTAAATTTTATGTTATGTGTATTTTACCATAATAGGAATAAAGATCCTACACTACATAAATGAAAAATAAAAAGGCTGTTTAATTCTTCTAGAATGGTCGTGCCAACTTGTTTGGAAGCATGCTAATTGATTTCTTAAAACTGTTTCCTTATTCTTTAAGATTACTTTTCTATAGTATACATAAACTAGAATGTCTTTCCTAAAAGTGTTAACATTTTGCATACGCATGTATCAAGTTAAAATTCTGTTTGGTTCCCAATTTTCTAAGTGCTTTTGAAACCATGAATGGCTGTGGGGGAGGGGGGAAACCATCTCTATGTTTACATATATATTGGAAAATTCCAGTTTCCTATTCAATAATGTAAGCAATTTTCTAAGTACAGACTTAGAAGTATACATTTCTGTTCATTGAAAAGCTGGGGGGAAAACCACTGAAATTAAAATTTCAAGGTTTATACCACGCAATATTAGAATTATTCCATTCTGAACATTGACATAAAAAGTAATAACATAACAAACATTTTAAGAGCAGTTATTTCCTTGAACAATTTTTATGTGGCTAACCCTCCCAGTATTTTGGTTTATCTTTGTACATAGGCTTTTAATTAAAATGCTACTATTACTTCAGATAAGAATATAGTACATCCTTTCTTTTCCATTTAATTTGTAATTGTGGGCAGACATAAAATTAAAGGAACTCTTAAGCTGCAATCAAACATGCGACTAGGCCGGGCACGGTGGCTCATGCCTGTAATCCTAGCACTCTGACCAAGGCAGGAGGATTACTTGAGCTCAGGAGTTCAAGACCAGCCTGAACAAGAGAGCCTGTCTCTACTAAAAACAGAACAATTAGCCAGGTGTCATATCACGTGCCTGTTTTCCCAGCTACTTGGCAGGCTGAGGCAAGAGGATCGCTTGAGCCCAGGAATTTGAGGTTGCAGTGAGCTACGATGACACCACTGCACTCTACCCAGGGCAATAAGGCAGGGCTCTGTCTCAAAAAAACAAGAACAAACTAAAAAAAAACATGCAATGAAAACATTATCTGCATATTGTTCAAACAACCAAAAAAATGTGATCAGAACTTATAATGAAATTCTACAGAAACGAGAAAAGTAATCACAATAACCTCAATAAAATATCATCATTTAAAACTATCCATTACGCTATACCTTTTCTCTTACAATTAAAAATCTATAACTTTAGGTTAAAAGAATAAAGGATTCATAGTCAAAACACAAAGATGGAATGAAATGTTGCTTAAGGCACATATCAATTTTTTTAAAAAGGTAACACAAAGAAAATCTGAACTTTCAGATGGTGTATGTTCAAAAAGCTATTAGACTGCCAAAGGTGTGTATTTACATGCTGGATTAACTCATTTTAGAATTTAGAAAAAATGGATTAAAGGTATTAGTCAGAAATATTTTTATAGATATTCCAAAAAGTTGTTTTGCTTCTATAGGTACTTAAATCTTGAGGTTTAATATTATTATATATATTAATATATTATATAAGGAACTTCAAAAAGTTCACAGAAAAATGGAATTAAAAGATAAAAATAAAAAATATAAATTTTATTTTTCAACATAAGCTTTACCAAGGTCAAGACACTTTTTTGTAAGAATGATCAGCCATTTAGTCCATCCCTAAAGAACTGTGGGTCCTGGAAATTTAACCATGTCAATGTGGTCTTTTTTACATTATTAACTGAGGAAAATTGCTGCCCTTTACAGATTTTTTAAAATTTGGAAACAAAAATAAGTCAGAATGAGCCAAACCAGGACTGTAAGGTGGATGCCTAATGACTTCCCATCAAAATTCTGACAAAGTTGTCCTTGTTTGATGAGAGGAATGAGTAGGAGCATTGTCCTGGTGAAGGAATCTCTGGTAAAGCTTTCCAGGGTTGTCATCTGCTAAAGCTTTGGCTAACTTTCTCTCAAAATAAGCAGATGTTATCATTCTTTGGCCCTTCACAAAGTCAACAATCAAAATGCCTTGCATATCCAAGAAAACTGTTGCCATGACCTTTGTGCTTTTGCATTGACTGGACCTCTTCCACCTATTGGTAGCCATTGCTTTGATTGTGCTTCGTCTTCAGGATCATACTGGTAAAGCCATGTTTCATCTCCTGTTACAACTCTTTGAAGAAATGCTTCAGGATCTTGATCTCACTTGTTTAAAATTTCCATTGAAAGCTCTGCTCTTGTCTGCAGCTGATCTGGGCACAAAGGTTTTGGCACCTACCAAGTTGAAAGTTTGCTCAACTTTAATTTTTCAGTAAGAATTATATAAACTGAACCAGTTCAGATGTCTATGGTATTGGCTATTGTTTCCACTGTTAATTGTCGTTCCTCTTCAATTAGGGCACAAACAAGATTAATTTTTTTCTCCCAAACTGATCTGGATGGTTTGCCACTGCAGGCTTCGTCTTCAACATCTTCCCATCCCTTCCTAAAATGAGTTTTCCATTTGGAAACTGATTTCTTTGGGGCATTGTCCCCATAAACTTTTTGTAAAGCATCAATGATTTCACCATTCTTCCACTCAAGCTTTACCATAATTTATGTTTGTTCTTGCTTCAATTTTAGCAGAATTCATGTTACTCTGATATGATCTCTTTTCAAACTGATGTCTTATCCTTCTTAGTACCTCAAACTAGATCCTGTTCAGACATGTTATAACAAGTTAGTATGAGTTTATTTTGGTACAAAAAAATTTTGAAATCCATGCACAGTTTTTTCATAATATGAATTTTCCATGAACTTTCTAAAGTCCCCTTATATTATGTTAATTAGTATTTTTATTAATTTGAAAGCTTTTAGTAAAGAATTGTTTTTAAGGTAAAATACTTTATAAAAATTCAAGAAACTATGAATACTTTGAGAGAGTCCTTCATTAAATATTCTGATATTAAATTTAGCCGAAGTCTATTTGACTATCATATTGAAAGTTACACCCTAACACATATGGGCACATTCAAAGTAGGCTTCTGTACAGGAAGATTAGAACTATGCTATCCTTATGTTAACTCTCTTCCTTTTCAAAGGCCTTCCCGCACCCATCAAATAATAATTTGCTTCAAAGATCCGTTATACAAAGCTTACCCAAAGGACATCATTTCAAAGGCAACTTACTTTCCATTATAACTTTTAAAAAGCCTGGGGTGGGTGGGGGTATTCCTTTTCTGAAAGAATATTTGGTTCTCTTTTAAAACCCTACTCTTCCATTTTAGTACTAATGTCAATTACAACCAAGTTCAATTTGGAGAGTTATTACACTGTCCACTGTATAAGAAGAAAGGAAACGGGTACTTAGAGGATTTAACATGGCATTCATAATGGAGTTTGATCTCAGCTAGGTTTAAAGGCTGAAAAAAAATTCTTTTATTCTAAGTTAATTTTCCATTTTAGATTGCTAGCTAATAGTTCAGGAAAGAAAATTATTAATATAAGCTACAAGTTGAAAGACATTTCAGAATAATATTTTAGTGGAAGAAAAGATTTGATCAGTTTCAAATGGAAATGCTTACATGTCTAATCACAAATGGAGGTTTATCTGTTTCTTTTTTGAATTCATAGGGTCCCAGATTTAAATGGGCCAGCCGCCGCCTGGTGTCTTCAGATAGCTCACACATCCGTCTTTTTGTGTAGGGAGATGGAGAGTGTGATTTTGAAGAAATTGTAGGCTGTTCGTAGTTTTTTGCATTTATGCAATATTTACTTCTCTCAGGTGATTTGGATTTTTTCTTTTGTGATCTTGATGTTCTGCTTTGCAGTCTGCCGTGTGATTTTTCAACTGGAGCCGAATGGTAAATAAATTTATCCTAAACATAAAAAATAAAAATTAACTTGGGCAAAAGAGATTTTTAAAAATCCCATTTGGAGAAAAAAAAATTTTTAAGTAATTTAACTAAGACACACAAACTCTATCAAAGCAACTAGATCAGTCCTTCCTATCTTCCTGTCTGTGCTAATCCTGGGAGAAGTCAAATCCATATTCTCCTAGATAACTATTTCTACAGTAGTTAATAAAGCATATTGTAACAAATTTCCTTCTTAAGTCCAACTAACAAGGACTTTATGAAAATTAAAGTCCAATACTTAATCATTTGAAAAATCTAAGAAAGAAAGTCAGAAAAAATTTTTCAGTATACTCAAAAATTAATGCAAATACTAGTTATCTTTTATATTTCAGTATTCAAATAATTGGCTACATAATTTAAGAGAACTATGTTTAGTAATGTGAAAAATATACATGTCTAGTTAGTTGATTATGAAATATTTATGGAGAAAACTATAAAATAAGTTTTGTTCACGCTGATATTATAATACACATGTACAACATGAAAATGTGAAGAACTTTGTATATATTTTAATGAAATGCACTATTTAGATTCTACAAGGTAATAGGATTTTAAGGTCCCATCCAAGCTATAACTTTATAATTCAATGACAGATAAACATACATCTTAATTCTGGTCCCATATTTTTATAAAAGTAAAAATGTATAAAAGACGTACAAATTTTAATAACTGGTACTTTATCTTCTAATTAAACTGGTTAGCAGCCTAAAAATTTTGATATAAAAATTTTAAAAATTATTATTTCTAATTTTGTTGTTATTAAGATAACATTTTATTCAAATAGTCTCTACCTTATAAACACCTTAATAGTTGGATTACAAGTAAATAACACAAGATTTCTTCATGTTTTATCTAGAGTTATAAGAAGCTTTTCAATTAGAGAAAATGGACTGGCTTAGAATATTTGAATGTCTTCCTAACTTTAATCACTTTTTAAAACTAACAATCCTACCTCCCTCTCTACTTCCTCAACTCTCTTCCCTATTTGCTAAAGGTATCTAAGTAAATAAAATACATATGTGACTAGAAGGGAAAAGAGTCAGATATTTTTTTAAAGTAGATACACAGGAAAGAAAACATATTTTCCTAACTGGAAAAATAAGCCTGTGAGTTTCATACAGACCAGTAGCATCAGATTATTTCATCTTTCTTTCTACCATAGTTTTTGATACGCTCTTGTACCTTCTCCCATCTTGCTCAATGACTTCAACAAGTAATCCCGAATTTTTCTCTTATCTCATTCCATCCATCTCTATGACATCACACTGACTCACAGAAGCAAGGAATGTTAGCATCAGAAAGGACCACTGAGGTTTACTATTAATAATACAACATTCAAGCAATGAATCTTTCCAAGACCTCGGAATTAGAGTTTCTATTTCTCAGCTTTAATTATCTTTTTCTGTTGCATCAGGGATTTCATCATTTTCCAGATCCATCGTATCCCCAACTTTGAAAATTCATTGCTGACCAAAATCTCTTTTCTTCAACCTACTTCTTTTACTCTCATTGTTACTCGCCCTCCTCACCTCCTCAGTCCCCAGAGCCCTTTCCCAGAGTCCTTTATACACTTTTAGTATCTCTCACCTTCAGACCCAGCAGAACTCATAATCATTCATTTCAGCAATGCTATAAAATTCCTTCTTATACACTCACCTCTGATTATACCAAAACTTAAGTAACTAACCCCATCTTCTTTATTAAAGTTTTTGAATGCTGCATACAACTAGAGGAAGTTATAAACTACATAGTACCTACCACAAATGCATGCTGTCTAACCCTACTCAGTCCTTAATGCACCCTGTTCATGTCTAGGAAAACTTAAAATAATGGCTGTGTTGTACTGTTTATAAAATGGCTGCCATGATTTCCTTTCTTGTATCCACACCTAGGGTAGTTTCTCCTCCTACAATGACTCTAGGTCTGCCCATGTGACTTCCTTTGGCCAACAGGAAAATAGCACATGTGACACAAGGATAGACTTGAAAAGTGCCTGTCCTCTCTTACTCCTAAAAACTTTCCTGCCACCACGTAAATGAGCCGGAATTATTAATTAGCCTGATAGATGATGAGAGTCTTATGACCATTGCCCCAGCTGAAATCAAGCTCATCACCAAAAATACAAGGTCTATTCCCCAACCAAAAAATCTGCCAACTGCCAGGTATGTGAGTGAAGCCATTCTAAATCATTCAGCCCTAACCAACCAGTCCAGACTAAAAGAATCATCCAGCAGACCTACAGAACTATAAAAAACACTTGCTGTTTTAAGCCACCAAATTAGTGAGGTTTGTAATACAGCAAAAGCTGTGATATAGCAGATTAACAAACTTATATTTTAAAAGTTATTACTGATATTTAACTATTTATTATTAAACTCTACACTGTCATAAGGAAGAATAACTGAGTAGAAAACTAGTCTTATTCCAGAAAAATTACAATAATATGCTAATTTTTCAGTCCATTCATTGGTGACAAATTGACATCCAATTTGAAAATAAAGTGCTGAAAAGAATAAAGATCAGTACAAGTATTTGTAAACCTAAATACTCCTCTCAAAACTCAAAATAGTGTGTTTTATTCTTATCATTAAAACTAAAGATGCTGCTTTATAGCCATTAAATTTTTAATTGTAAATAATATTCACTTGGGAAAAAAGTGGATTTATCACCTTCTTAAGAAAGATCAAGGACTGTTAATAGTCAGAATTTTAATGTAGAAGTGAACATACTCTGTTGTATCTACCAGACAATGTTTTCTACCTTATATTTCATCTATTGTCATCTAGATCCCCCCAACTATCTTAATTCTTAAGAAACAGCCTTAGTAACAGCCACAATATTCATACATTGTATGTTATATGCCAGGCACATTGCATATATTCTCTAATTTCATTTTTACAGCAGCCATATGAGGAACTTGAACCCAATCTGTCTGTTTTTAAAGCATATTAAACACTGTCAGACACCAATGCCTATTTCCTCACATCTCTGTTCAATAAAGATCAAATGACAAATACTTAAATTCCAAATCAAAAAAATAAATAAATGGAAGAGAATTATCAAAAGTTTACAGAGGAAAATGTTAGTTCATAAATATAATGAAACTACTAATGGGTAACATTTTTATATTTAGAAAGGGCTCTTTCACTAAGCTGTATACTTAGAATGTATGTACTTTTCTATGTATATATTTCAGACAGAAAGTTAAAAAGAAAAACAGACTTCTCTACCCATCCATTACAAGGACATACCCCAGTGTGGATAGAAAAATTGTCCAGGCAAAGCATTTCTAACAATTTACAAATGTGCACAGTGCACAGCTCAAAAACAAGTCAATAACATATCTCCTTATCTGGCAAGCATAGGTTGTTAAATCTCTAAAAGCTATGTTTCAGCTTGCATTTAAAAGATAAATAACTACAGTCTGACTCTGAAATACTAAACATCTTGCTAAACAAAATAAGAATGGTCCCCTCAATAATTCTATAACTATATTTTACCTATCTTAGCTTAAGTCACAGTTAACATCCTCAGCAAATTTACTTGAAATCTGATAATGCAGTAAATTAACATTCCACTCCTTCCATGATAGGCCCAATCCTGTCCTGTTTGATTGAGCCCTCTGGGCTTTCTATACTACTGGCTTTTCATCACAGATAGGTCATTGTTACCTGATCACAATGTAACTGTATGAGTATGAGTGAGGTCTAGATAACCTGTAGACAAGGTAGCAAGATCATCCTGCTAACTCAGTAAGAAGTTAGACCAGAATGGAGTGTTAGATCCAGATATCTTAGCTTACTAAAGGCAGTTTTCAAAAATAGAGAAGATACTTAGGGCTGGAATGTCCAAGCTTCTCTTGATATGACAGCACCAGTATGGCCACCAAAACGGGCAACAGTCCTTTGAGGAATTCGAGACACTCCAAGAAAGGACACTCACTAAACACCAATATCCCAGACTGAGAACTCTGGTCACATTTGCTAAAAAGGTATCCTTTGAATGTTTCGCAGAAATCTGTAACTTCTATAAGATTTACAGAAACCTCCAATCTAGATCTCTGTGGGACTTCTTTATCCTAACATCTTACTGGCAGCTTGATTTCTCTGAATTAAGGGGGAAAAAAGTCCATGAAGTAAAAAACAAAACAAAACAAAAAAACCATCATGACACCCTCTATCATGTGTACCAAGTTTTTCATTCTCACCTTTATTCAGATATAAGCAAACTGTTAAATACCTATATTAGTTGTTTTTATTCAAACTAAAAATTGACCCCCAAAAAAGTGAAAACAGCTGCAGCCCAAATAAAAGAATAATGCTTGTCAAACAGCCATAAATATGAACAGATATATTAAGCCATTAAATACTTTAAATGATTTTAACCTGAGTGCGGCACTTCCTTGAACTTATCAGACATTCGGTAATAACTGAAGTTGTAGAAAATTCCAGCTTTGGAGCAATTCCCTGAGAGGAAAAAGGAAGGTACTATTAGAGAGTTCCATTTTAAAAGAGGTAATATTAGTGATAAGAATATGACCAAAAGTAATAAACACTTATCAAGGTTCGGCTGCTTCATTTGTTAGTTTGAAATTCTTATTAAAGACCAAAACAACATAGTAATGCTAAATGCCAGCAAGCAACAGTGTCATTGCTGATGATTCAGTTATGAGTGATTATATTACTTTTAGGGGTTAATTAATATATATTTTTATTTTCAAGTATTTCCCTGTTAAATTGTTCTAAATTTTTTAACTATAATATTATAGTCATAAATATATGAAAATACTTAATAAACGTAAGTTTTTTACTTTTACAACTTAAGACATATTTAACTATATAATCAAGAAATTAGTATGTTAGCTTGATTTAGCTATTCCACAATGTAAACATACATACATATGTATATATAGATATATATAGTTCTCAAAACATCATGTTGTGCACCATAAATATATATTAATACAATTTTTATTTGTCAATTAAAATTTTTAAAAAAGAAATACTTTGGATAATCTCCTCATGTAAAAAAACAAAACAAAAAAACACCAGCTCCTAGGTATGCAGTTCCTGAAAACAGAACAGGAGTAAGTCTCCAAACATTTTTTCCTGTTATGTAACTTACATTCAGATCTAGGAATGAATCTGGCTCCTATTTCTAACATTTCACTCATCAGCTTGAACACTGTTTGAGATAAGTAGACACAAATGGTAAAGCTGAAAGGGACACTTACAAAGTATCTATGGAAATATTTGGAAGCACACAATTATGCATTCACCAAAACATTAAAGAATCTCATCTGTGCCCAGGGCAATGGAAATCAGACATTGACCAAGAGGCCTACATTTGGCCTGTAAACCCAGCCTGTGACCAACTATGTCTGCTTGTTAGTTATCTATTACTACAAAACATATTAATTACCCTGAAACAGTGGTTTAAAACATCAGTGAACACATTATTATTACACATAGTTTCTATGGGTCAGGAATCTGGCACAGGATGAGGTGTGTTTCTGGCTTGGCATCTCTCATGAGATTGTGGTCAAGATGTCATTTGGGCTGCAGTCATCTGAAGGCTTGGCTGGGGCTTGAGAATCTGCTTCCCAGAAGGCTCACTCCCATGGCTGTTGGCTGGAGGTTTCAGTTCCTTTCTAGATTCTGGCCAAAAAACTCAGCTCCTTATCACATAAACCTCTCCAAAGGGCTGCTGAATATCCTTGTGACATGGTGGCTAGTTCCCTCAAAGTGGGTGATCCAAGAGCAGAGCAAGGAGGAAGCCACAATGATGGAGTCTCAGAACTCTAACACTGCCACTCCCACCACATTCTATTCATTAGAGTCCCTAAGCACAGTCCATACTCAAGGACAGAGGAGTTAGGCTACCTTTTCAATGAAGGAGTATCAAAAAATTTGCCCACAGGTTTAAAACCACCACAGTCTGCTCTCTGACCGCAAATTACCTACATTTCTCTCACATACTAAACACACTCATGCTGTACCCAAAAAGAAAAGAAAAGAAATGTCTCATCCTTTTACAACTTCAGCTTGAAATCCAAGATGTTAGTATCTAAATCAAATCCCAGTATAGCTAAGGCTCCTCAGGTGTAGTTCTTTAAGTACAGCTTCTAGAATATAGTTCCTAATGATCAGAAGACCTATGAACTAAAGAGACAAGTTGTCTGCCCTACACATACCCAGTGTACCCATGTGCAGTAGGCACAAGACAATCACTATAGACATTCCTGTTCAAAAAGGGAGAAAACAGGAGGCAAATAGGATAACAATTCTGAAATCCAGCCAGGAAAATGTTGAAAGTTCCTTGATTAGGACTTAGTCCTGTTCTTGCTCAGAAATAACTATCCATGGTTCTTGGCTCCACATTCTGGGCTCTTGCTTCCCATCCTTTGAATCATAATGCCTTTGTAATGAGAGGTAGGCTGTTTGTAGCTGCATAGTGTTGTGAGCTTGGGTCCTCTCTACAGAATTTCCAAGATCCCAAAGCCTTTCCATTTTGTAATGTCTCTCTCCATTTCAGAATAAACTGGTGGTGTTTCTGCCAATATAATGCTCTTAAAATTGTTTTGGTTCTCATATGAATCTTACTGGAGTTCACCCCATGAGACAAAAGACACAATCTTCTCTATATTGGGCTTCTGCTGAGATTGCTGAGAGACAATGCCCTTAAGCATCTTAGAAAACCTGATTAAATGATTTTCTAAAGCAACATGTTGGATCTCTCCGAGGTTTTAATGGAGGATTTTATAGTCACACTCAGTTTTGCCATCAGATCATAATTTTCTGAACTGCTCTGGAATGATTTTTTGCTCATAAGTCATTTCTATAATTTCTGCATTGTCTGCACTGGGAAAGGCTGGGAATCATCAGAAGCACAACGTTCTGACTCCTTTTTGTTTAACAGCCTTTCCTTTTGCTTCTCTCTTTCCTCTCATATTGTGTTATAAACAGAAAAAAGAAACCAGACCAACCCTCTAACACTTTGTCTGAAAGCCTCCTTAGACAGACCACCATTTCATTAGGCATCTTTTCTAATTCCAAATTACTGCAGGTGACTATGTTATTAAACTTTCTGCCATTACATAACAAGGATCCCCTTTTCTGTTAGTTTACAATAATATCTACCTCACTTTCCCGCAAACACTCATCTGACAGTTTCTTCAAGGACCTTCAAGCTTTCACAAACACTCTGCAAAGTCCTTCCATCTTCTACCCTCCCCATAGAGCTGCTTGAGTGTCCTCACACATGATAGTCGGCTTCCACCAGAGCGACTGATCCAAGAGTGAGAGCAGGGAGGAAGCCGCAACGGTTTTAATGACCTGGTCTCAAAACTTTGCCATATTAGATCTGTTAGAGTCACTAGGTACAGTGACTTAATAGAAGTGGAACTAGCTCTGCCTCTGGAAGAAAGGAGTCACAAAGAATTTCTGGACATATTTTATAACTACCATAGCCTGGACTGCAACCTATCACTTTACTCCTCCCTATATATTGCTGGTCACGTAGTAAGTACTCAATTAATGTTTTAGACATTATTTTTGCTGATCTTTCAAACCCAGCTGTATCAGTCAGGGTTCTCTAGAGAAACAAAATTAATATGATATACAGAGAGAAAGAGATTTATTTTAAGGAATTAGTTCACACAATCATGGGAGACGGCAAGTCCAAAATCCACAGGGCAGGCTGGCACACTGAAAACTCAAGAAAAAGTTGATGTGCAGTCTCGAGCGTAAAATTTGTAGTGCAGGCTGGCAGGCTAGAAACTGAGACAGGATTTGTTACATCCTTGAGGCAGAATTCCTCCTTCATCAGAAAACCTGTTTTGCTCAAGTCTTCAATTGATTGCATGAGGCCCAACCAAATTGTCAAGTCTCCTTTATTTAAAGTCAATTATAAATATTAATCACATCTATCAAATACCTTTATAGTAACATCTAATGTTTGATCAAGTAACTGAGCACCATAACCTAACCAAATTGACAAATCAAATTAATCATCACACCATCTCAAATGTCAGTTCCTCTATGAAGTCTACAGTAAGATGCAATTCATTCATTCAATTCAATCAAGAGGCACTTATTAAGTACCTACTCCATGCAAGGTACTATGCAAAGAGTGAAATTCAAAGATGAGAAAGTCACAGATTCCGTTTTTATGGAGTTCATAGCCTAGGGGAGGAGGTACTATTATCATCATTACCATCCCATTATCACCACTGTGATATCAGCAGTTATCATCATATCACTAACATATATTGAGTGTTTTCTATGTGCCAGGCACTGCTATAACCATTTACAAGGTTACATTAATCCACCCAACAACCCTATGATATTAATATTTCCATGTTATAGTGCTTTGCCCAAGGCTAATCAGTTAGTGCGTGAAAGTGCCAGGATTTAATCCCAGATGTAGTTTGAATCCTTGCCATAATGATAGGTTCAGGAGGACAGCCTTGGACTCACAGATGATTTTGCAGCACCACAAGAATTATGAGGAAGGATGCATTGTTGCCTACCAGGGCAACAAACTACTGATTGGAACATTTTTCCCATTCATGTTTAAATATAATTATTGATAGTATGGCTGGATTTACATCTGCCATTTTGCTGCTCAGTTTACATATATCCCATGTTTTTTATTCTTCTATTCTTTCTAGGAGTCTCACCTGCATATGCATTGCTAAGTGGTCCTGCATTGAACCCTTAAGGTTCCACCCTCTACTGATTATCTGTAAGTAGGTTAGGGAATGCATTCAAAGCTGTTGCCAGGTCTCCAGTCTCCCTTGGCTTTCACTCTTTGCTGGGCTATCACTGTCTCCCCTGGACATGCACAGTTTCATAGTCAGCCAAGAATGGATGGGGAGCTTATCTCAGCCTTAATTTATTGTTCCCTTAATTCCAGGATCTCCCTGTCAACTTTCTGGCAGGTGTGCTGCTCTTCCCAATTAGAACTGCAATCGGCCTAGCAAAGCTGTGGGATTTCTTTATCCACTTCCAACTGAATACACCATGTTTAGCTGGCAAAGCCACACTATTTGTCCCACTGCCCAAAATTGGTTCTAGCAACCTCTGGTGGCAAAGCTGCTGATTTTTGTGCCTAACCCCAGGCTGGTGAAGCTACAGTCCTCACTGACCAAGTAGGCTATGGGAGCATCCCAGGCAAGAAGGCCACATACTCCTGCCATTTCTGCCCAAAGTTTTAGTAGTTTTTCAAGCACAAAAACCTCTTCATTTGTCTTGTCTTAATCATCAGTTTCCAGTACCCTGAAGTTGTTATTTGTGGCAATTTTGTCCAGTTTTATACTCGTTTTGTATGGAAGAAATAACTGCCAACCTCTTCACACTGCCATTCTTAGAAGTACTAATTTTTATATATTTTTTTGCCTTAGTAATCCAACCTCTTTCAAATGTATGCAAAATAACTCAAATTAAATGATGAAAGATAAATCCCTGTTAATGGTCCATACACTTGAGTTTATATTGCCATCTTGGAATAATACAGCATTTTAAATTACTTTAAAGAGGCCATAATTTTAAAATAAGATTTTTTTTCACTGCAGGTTTCCACACTATTTTTGAAATACTCTGAAGACTTTTATAGTACAGAAGCTGACTAATGGACAATGAATATATCCCAAAGGAGGCATATTTTCATAGACTTGCTAGTCAACTTTCATACTTTCAATAAGGTGAAGTTGCTATTTCTTTGGATAGAGCCTATCGTAAACCTAGACCTATAGGAGAAATTACTTAATTCACATATCGGTTCATATAACAACCCACTGTCCTTAATCAGACTACTCTAATACTCTACAAAATTAGTAAAAAAAAAATTTGTCCAAATAATTTCAAGCTAGCCAACTTTTGCTTTTCCTCCTTTGAAACAGCATGGGCTTCTCACAGTTTCTGTGCATGGGAGACTTACTTTCAGGGATAAAAATATTTTTAAATCATCCAACAGAACTTGAAGGAAGTTGTAGGAAAAGGTGGAGAGTAAGCTATCACTTAATTCAGCTTTTAATTTTAGGTATATGAATATATATTCCATTCCATGAACATTTTACAGTAAATCTATCCAAACTCCTACTAATGGACATTTCACTTATTTTCATTTTCCACTATTTTGACCAATACTACAAATGGATATTCTTAAGGCTGTTAGTATACCAAAGACAATACATCTTTGCCTTTACTAGATATTACTGAATTGTGATTGTTCTGATCTACATGACATAGCAGCATATGAGTTTCTGATTTTTTACACGTTTGATATTATCAGTGAATAAATTTTGCCAGTCTTATAGCTATAAAAATGAAATCATATGGCTGTTTTAACTTGGATTTCCCTAGATGTCAATGAGATTGAGTATCTTTTCAAATGTTTGTTATCATTCCTTAGAGAGAAAAGAGAAGAAAGACAAAGAGATAGATGAGACGGGTGAGGGGCACAGAGAAGGGGAAGAGAGAGATTTGAAGAATATAAGGCAAAATAACACTTTTTAATTTTGGATGGTACATGCATGGGTTTTGTTAAATTATTTTCATTTAGATTTCAGTATGTAAAATAACATAATTTTACAAAACAAGTAAGTTTTAAGCCAAATTAAACTTTGAATTTGTTCTTCACATTTAAGGTGTTAAGGGCTAAGTGGTGATTTCTGACAATGATCCTCCATCAAAAACTGATTCAGAAAATAGTAAACACTTACTCGAAGGCCAGAAATCCTCCTCATGGTAACCTGGCGGTTTGAATCATGGTGTCCAGAAATTTGGTTTGGACCCGGGAACATGAAATCTCGTGTATTTTCATCATATGTAGACAGTGTTTCACCCACTACAAGAAAGATATCCTATGATTCAAATTATGACAAAACATTCTCTTGAGAAACAAAATCATCAAGTATGAAATATTTTATTGCCTGATGCCTTATTGAAATACCTGCTTCAGGTCATATTTATTTTCTATGAAAGGAAAATTAAAATAAAGATATGTTAAATGGATTAACACATTTCCTTTTTCAGAAATATACTACATATTAGTAATTCCTTCCTCCCCTTTTGGGGAATGGGACATTCATGTAAACTCAGTGAATACCTATGAGTTCCTAGAAAAAAAAAGTTCTTTAAGAATATGAAGTTGGCAAGACATTTACATATCAATTACATCTCCACAATTTTTTTCTATCTCCCATTTTTATCTATCTACCATTATAAGATATTAGATTACATGTTGAAAATAATTGAGACATTTTCTAGAATTTGTGGCTATCTGATTAGTTATGCAAGTAATATTTAGAATCTTCAGATTACTAGCATTTAATAAAATATAGCTTCCATTTTTCACATGAAATAAAAAAGACAGATATCTTCTATAATCATAGAAATCAATATCAGAAATAAAACTAGCCTCTATATTTCAACTCTACCTTCTCCAGGGATCTGTAATATTTACTTATGTAAGTAAGGTTTTATTCCCCTCTATCCCCTAATAATAGTCAACACACAAAAAAAGATAATTAATTACTTTCTCAATAAAAAGTATATAGTTTTAGGAAAGTCACAAAAACTTACAAGTGAAATTTTATGACTGTCAAAAAATATCCTAGAATGATAACAGGTTATTTTCCACTTTCAATTATTATAATTATTCAATTTTAGAACAATGTGTTCAAGTGCTATTTATGCCACTCTTTTATATATATTATTTTGGTCTATTGACAGTTTACACACAGCAGACTAATGGTAGAAACTCAACATTGTTCTAAATGTGAGAAGAAGAGTAAAAGATTAGATTGTAATTTTTAAAAACATTTCACTGAAATGACTTCCCATGTCAATTACCTTATCAATACATAGTACAGTACCTGGTGGAACTAGTTGTATCAACTCAAACACTGCTGTATCATCTGAAAATTTAAAGAAAAATTTCCTTAAATAAACAAATTAATAACAAACAAAAATTAGTTATTTTACCACAGGAGTATCTAAAAGCCAAAGTAATCACTGGATAGACTACATATATGTTTATATCTTAGTATACTATGTATATTTTTATAAATACTAATTATATCTCTTTCTTAAGCAGTGAACATAGCTAGGTACAGTTGACCCTTGAACAATGCAGGGGTTAGGGCGCCAACCCCTGGCACAGTCAAAAATCACTATAACTTTGGACTCCCCAAAAACTTAACTACTAATAGCCTACTATTGATGGGAAGTCTTACCAATAACATAAACGATTAACACATATTTGTATATATATTATATACTATATTCTTATAATAAAGTAAGCTAGAGAAAAGAAAATGTTATTAAGAAAATCATAAGGAAGAGAAAATACATTTATAGTACTATACTGTATTTATCGTATGTTTACAAGATGAATCGTCTGTCGGAACTGGCAGGCAACCGCAGCTGCAGACCTCAATCTATGGTGTATATCAAGCAATTCAACTTTTTCTTATAATGTCATGACTTCTCTCTGCTTCTGGAGAGTAGTACTTCCAGCCTGAGTAGGGAAACTTCATAGGGGCACCATGGCGTTATTCAAGGTTTACAGTATTGCACCAAACACAGTGAAAAAAAGGCAAGAACTGCAAAAGATCACTTTTTACTGCGATATGCAGTTTACTAGAGAGAAGAACTGCTCATGCACAGATGATGAGTGTCACATGGCATTTTAAGTGGATACTTGCAACACTCAAGCTCACCACAATAGCAACAGGAGGTGGCTACGAAAGTATTACAGCAGTACATACAGAATGTACTATAGTTAATTTTATGCAGTTATGATTAGTAGTGCACCTTTATGTTTGTTTGCATTTCTCTTGACTGCAAATGGCGCCATGAGTGGTGTAAGTGTGTGAAAATTTTGATAAATCTTAACTTTTTATAACATATTTGTGAGTATTTTGTGGTAGTAAGTGATAAAATATACTAGTATCTACATATATCTTATGCATTCGTAACATACCTAACTTTTTCTTAATTTTTTCAATATATCTAGGCTACCAGGTTCGTCTGTGAGTTTTTTCAAATTGTCATGAATCTTCAAAACACTTTCCAATATATTTGTTGAAAAAAATCTGTGTATAAGTGTATGTGTGCTGTTCAAACACATGTTCTTCAAGGGTCAACTGTAAATTACAAAACTCCTTATATTTTTAACATTTCTGGAATATTTTATAATACAGTTATAAAAATAAGAAAAAATAAATTATGCCCTTTCTACCTTCTAAGGAACCATGAAAAAAGCATAATCTCTTCCTATAAATTCTGGCATTTTCATCCAATAGAAACCTCAGTCATTTAACCACCTACGTATATATTTAATCTATGAAGAAGTACAAAAAACTCACTTTAGGTCATAATTTGTGGGTATAATGAGGGAAAAAAACAGATATGGCTCTTTTCTCAAGAACCTTAAATTCTATTGAAAAGACAAACATTAGATGAAATAAAAACACAAATGGATATGTAATTATAAACTACAAGTTAATGAAGGTACTGTAGATAGTGTTCTCAGAGAATATAATAACAAAACCAAACCTAGTAAGGGAGTCAGTGAAGGTTTCTCTGAGGAAGTGTGCTTCAGGACCTGATCGATAGCATTAAATAGGCTTTGTAAACTAGGAGTTGGGGGGCTGGGAGTTGAAGTAGAGTTTTCCAAGCAAAAGGAACAGTATGTGCAAAATCTCTAAATAGAACATAGCAGGGTAATTGGAAGATTAGGTAGTTCAAAAACAAACGTCCTACTAAAATCAACTAGAAAAAGTAGATGACTAAAAAAATCTGCTTGAAGGCATGAGAGACCTAACAAGGCATTTAAAAAGTTGTAAGTCTGAAACTCAGTATAAGAAGGAAACCCAGAGAGATGAGCCTGGCATTTGAAGCTGTTTTTCCTGCTGGTATCTGACAATTCTGATTGAGGCAGCTAAGAGACTGAGAAGCTGAGAACAGCTTTTCATAAGCTGATGAAGAAGAGGAACAAAAACTGAAGCATGGCCTTGGGAAGAGACAGAGGGAAGATGTGGAGATAAGGCACAATGGTCTGATACACTGATTGGGCTATAGGTTTGAATTATTGAAAAGATAAACACTAAGAATAAAGGGTAAACTAAAGACTGTTAGCCAACAAGGAACTAAGGCTCGAAAGTGACTCATCCCAAGTCCTGTGTGAATTAGTATGATCCAGAATTGCTAATGTCCCCTAAAATCTGCTAAAACAATTGTAAGTTCTATTTGGATGAAACTATCTTTACCCAAGGCTTCAAATTATTTCTAAAATTTTTACAAAGTCTGGCATTCAAACAAAAATAACTGAATATATAGGGAAAAAAGATACATGGCATCAAAAACCAAGAAAAATAATGAAATAAAAAGTGGAACATATGCAAATCAATAACCATGATACATCAAATTAATAGAACCAAGAATATCTCACCTCAATAGATGCAGAAAAAGCATTTGATAAAATTCAACATCCCTTTATGATAAAAACTCTCATCAAATTGGGTACAGAAGGAACATACCTCAAAATGATAAAGGCCATATATATGACAAACCCACAACTAACACTGTATTGAACAGGGAAAAATAAAATAAAGGTCTTTCCTATAAGATTTGGAATAAGACAAGGATACCCACTTCTACCACTTTTCTTCAACATAGTACTGGCCAGAGCAATTTTCCAAGAGAAAGAAATAAAGGGCATCCAAATTGGAAAGGAAAAAGTCAAATTAGCCTTGTTCACAGACAACATTATCTTACTTAGAAAAACCTAAAGACTCCACCAAAAAACTGTTAGAACTACAGGATACAAAAACATACAACAATCAGTAGCATTTATATACACCAACAGCAAATGTTCTGAAAAGAAATCAAGAAAGCAATCCCATTTACAATAGCTACAAAGCATATAAAAACCTAAGAATCAATTTAACCAAAGAAGTGAAAGATCTATACAAGGAGAACTATAAAACATTGACAAAAGAAATTGAAAAGGATACCAAAAAATGGAAAGATATTCCATGCTCATGGATTAGAGAACTAATATTATTAAAATGATGATACAACTCAAAGCAATTTACAGATTTAATGTAATCCCTATCAAAATACTAACGACATTCTTCACAGCAATAGAAAAAACCAAATCCCAAAATTTATATGGAAGCACAAAAGATCCCAAATAGCCAAAGCAATCCTGAGCAAAATGAACAAAACTGGAGGCATCACACTACCTGATTTCAAAATTTACTACAAAGCTACAGGAACCAACTTTAGCATGGTACTGGCATAAAAACAGAAACATAAACTAATGGAACAGAATAGAGAATCCAGATATAAATCCATACATTTACAGCAATTCATCTAAGATAAAGGTGCCAAAAACGTACAATGGGGAAAGGTCAGTCTCTTCAATAAATGGTACTTGGAAAACTGGATAACTATAGGTATTAACAGAACAATGAAACTAGACCCCTATCTATCGCCATATATAAAAATCAAATCAAAATGAATTAAAGACTTAAATAGAAGATTTGAAACTGTGAAGCTACTAGAAGAAAACACTGGGGAAATGCTCCAGGACATTGGTCTGGGCAAAGATTTTCTGTGTAAGAACCTCAAAAGCACAGGCAACCAAAGTAAAAATAGACAAATGGGATTATATCAAGCTAAAAAGCTTTTGCACAGCAAAGGAAATAATCAACAAAGTGAAGAGACCACCTACAGAAAATAGTTTCAAACTACCCATCTGACAAAGAATTAATAACCAGAATATACAAGGAGCTCAAACAATTCAATAGTCAAAAAACCCCAAATAATCTGATTTAAAAATGGGTAAAAAAATCTGAAAAGACATTTCTCAGAAGACATACAAATGGTCAACAGATATGGAAAAATGCTCAACATCACTAATTATCAGGAAAGTGTAAATCAAAACCACAGTAAGATAACACCTAACACACATTAGAATGGCTTTTATCAAAAAAGCAATAACAGATGCTGGTGAGGATGTGCAGAAAGAAGAACCCTTGTACACTGTTGGTAGGAATGTAAATTATGGAGAACAGTATGGAAGTTCCTCAAAACACGAAAAATAGAACTACCATATGATCTGGCAATTCCATTACTGTGTACATATCCAAAAGAAAAGAAATCAATATATCACAAAGATACCTGCACTCCCATATTTACTGCAGCACTATTCATAATAGCCAAAATATAGAATCAACTTAAGTGCCCATCAATGGATGAATGGATAAAGAAAATGTGGTATATATACACAATGGAATAGTATTTGGTCATAAAAAAGAATGAAATCCTATCATTTGCAGCAACATGGATGGAACTGGAAGTCATGATGTTAAGTGAAATGAGCCAAACACACAAAGAAAAATATTGCATGTTCTCATCATACGTGGGAGCTAAAAAAAGAAGAAAAAGGCAATTTCATGAAAATAGGGAGTTAATTGGTGGGTATCAGAGGCTGGGAAGGGTGGGGAGAGGGAGGAATGAAGAGAAGTTGATTAATGGGTACAAATAGATAGAAGAAATAAGACCTAATGTTAGATAGATCAGTAAAGTGATTATAGTCTACAATAGTCTACTGTGCATTTCAAAATAGCTAGAAGAGAATGAATGTTTATAGCATTAAGAACGGACAAATATTTAAGATTATGGATATCCCAAGTACACTGATTTGATCTTTAAAAATTATATGGATGTATTAAATTATTACATCTACCTTGAAACTATGTACATCTATTATGCATCAATACAAAATAATAACTTAAAAATTCATTAATTCAGCCAGGCGCGGTGGCTTGTGCCTATAATCCTAGCACTTTGGGAGGCTGAGGTGGGAGGATCGCTTAAGCTCAGGAGTTTAAGACCAGCCTGAGCAAGAGTGAGACTCTGTCTCTACAAAAAATAGAAAAGTTAGCTGTGTGCATAGAAAAGTGTGCACCTGTAGTCCAAGCTACTCGGGAGGCTTAGGTGGGCGGATCGCTCAAGCACAGGAGTTTGAGGTTACAGTGAGCTATGATGACACCACTGCACTCTAGCGTGGGTGACTGAGCAAGATCCTGTCTCAAAAAAAAAAATTTATTAATTCAAAAAAAAGGTAGATCAACAGAAGATCCAGAAAACTGAATTATCAGACATGGACTTAAAGTATGCTTAATAGGACTTCCAGTTTCTGTTCTAGCATTTAAGGAGCTTAGAAGACTTCACTGTACCTTAACAACAAGTAAAAAGCTGAAATCAGCAACTCTTTTTAGATCCATCAGACAAGTGAGGTTACAGGACAAATTGCTGCCCCTAAAACTGGAAGGACAAACAGTTGGGTATAGAGAATCACCCTTATCAGAACAGAAACCCACAAGCAGAAACCTCTACAGGAATCAGTGCTGAGTTAGGAAAACCTGAACTATTAATATAATTGACAAATTACTACAGGCTCCATGTGGACAAGTCTGAGAAATTAAAAACTCCAGTAAGATCCAGTCATGGGGGATCTCATATTTCTGTGAGTTTTACCTCTAGGAGCTCTACCAGGTCCTCACTGTGAATACTGGAGAAAAATCTCCTCACATTTCCAGCAGGGAAAAGGTAAAATAAACCATTTTGAAGTATGTCACACCAGTCTCTTCTTCTAAACAAGGACTGGCTTCAAGAGAAACTCTTTAACTATGGCCTAACCTGCTGGGGTCATATCAGAACCTAACCTACCCAGGAGACAGGAAATATCCAACTCCTGCCAGCTCCAGGCTTCTATGTGGTGGAGGAGAAGTACTCAACTTCAGCTCCATCTAGCCTTCCATGTGAGAGAAAGTAAACACCAACTACAGCCCCCTCTTGCCTTCCAAATGGGAAAAGGGAAATATCCAACCACAGCCCCATATAGCATTCCACGTGGGGGAAGGGAAATAATCAACTACAGCTCCTCTAGCCATCCTGTCCAAACTATTGGGAGTGGGGGAGACTGAGAAGCACCGGTGAAGTTCATAATTCAGGGATATAGGCTCACCAAAAGACTGAGACCTAATCATAGGACTATAGAAAACTTCCCTCTCCTTACACTTTATACCAATAGATTACTAAAGGCCCATTTTCTACAGTTCCATTTACTCGGTATATCTTGTCTGGCTTTCAATAAATAAGTACATACTAAGTACAAATAAGTACATGAGGCATGCTAAATGTCAAAAAGCACAATTTGAAGAAACTGGATAAGCATTAGAAGCAGAGTCAGATATGGTGGGACCATTGGAATTATCAAATCAGGAATTTTAAAAAATTATACTATACTAAGGAATCTAATGGAAAAAGTAAACAACATGCAAGAATAGCTGGATAATGTAAACAGAGCAATGGAAATTCTAAGAAAGAATCTGTCAGCCTAACTAACAAAAAGGCTCTTTAAAGAAAATGATATTTATTCGGGAATAGGCATTGCAATAGGAATACAAGTACCATAGTAAACTATGTGCATATTCAGGGAGGTAAAGAAAGACAAAGGGTTTTAAAGGGAGTATGAAGAAGATTACATAATTGTTGTAAAAATGATCATCCTTGGCTACAAGGATCAACAACAAGAGTGCCACCAGTCCAAGGTTGGACAGACAGTTGCTGGGCAGATGTCCTCACACAAGTATTCTGTGTAAGGTAGTGATGGCCTTTGTTCAAGGTTGTGATTTTTGCAGAGTCTTTTGTGACAGTTTTGCAATCAGGCATACAAGTGTGAGAACCCTCCCTTCACAGCCTTCCCCAGCTCTATTTGTTAGTTGTTTTTTTTTTTTTTTAACACAAATGACTCCATTTTGATTCTGACAACTTTCACAAATCAAAAAGATATGCTATAGATCAAAAACACTGTAATGGAAATGAAGAATGCCTTTCATGGGCTCACTGGTAGACAGGACATGGCTGAGGAAAAGAATCTCAAGGTTTGAGGATATGACAACAAAAACTTCCAAAACTGAAAAGCAAAAAGAAAAAAGACTGAAAAAAAAAACCACAACAGAACATCCAAGAACTGTGGAACAATGACAAAAGGTATAAATAAGCATAATGAGAATATAGAAATATGCATAATGAGAAGAAACAGAAAAGGGAAAAGAAGAATGTTTGAAGTAATAATGACAGAGAATCTCCTAAAGTTAATATCAGATGCCAAACTGACAATCCAGGAAGCTCAGAATACCAAGCAGGAGAAACATCAGAAAAATTACAACTAGGCATATCATATTCAAAATTCAGGAAATCAAAGATATAATAACAATCCTGAGAGAAACCAGAGTGGGGGAAAATACCTAACCAATAGAAGAGCAAGGATAAGAATTATACCCAACTTCTCAGATACTGTCCGGCAAGAAGACACTGACATGAAATATTTAAAATGTTGAGAGAAAGAAAAAAAAAATCAACCTAGAATTTTGTACCCTGCAAAATTAACCTTCAACAATGAAAAAGAAATAGACTTTTTTAGACAAACAAATATTGAGGAAATTCGTTGCCAGTAGACCTGCCTTGCAATAACGTTAAAAGTAGTGCATCAGAGAGTAAGAAAATGATATAGATCAGAAACTTGGGTCTACATCAAAAAAGAATAAGTTAAAATAAAATAACTTTTATTTTTATAATTCTTAACTGATCTAACAGTTAACAGTTTGTTCAAAATAATAATAGCAACAATGTATTTACGGATGCATGTGTGTGTGTGTGTGTGTGCGTGCATGCTTATGTGTAAGTAAAAGGAATGAGAATAATAACAAAAGGGATGTAAGAAAGGAATTAGGACTATTTTTGTTATTATAAGGAACTTGTTCTAACAAATTTAAATGAACGCAGGTAACAAGGTTGCTGGAAACAAGATAAATACGCCAAAGTAAAATGTAACACTATACCCATGAAGTGGTACAGTGTTATTAGAAAGTGAACTTGGATTAGTTGTAAATGTATATTGCAAACTCTAAGGCAACCACTAAAAAAAGTAAAAAAGAATAAAAAGAAGCATATTTGATATGCTAAGAAAGAAGAGAAAATGGAATCATGTAAAATGCTCAATTAAAACCACAAAAGGCAGAAAAAGTGTGGAAGACAAAAACATCAACAATCTACAAGGGGAACAAATAGAAAACAGTAACAAATTTAGTAAATATTAAGCCAACTGTATCAATAATCACCTTACATGTAAGTAGTCTAAACACACCAATTAAAAGACAGATTGTGAAAGTGGATCAAAAAAGCAGGACCCAACTATATGTTATCTACAATAAACCCACCCTAAATGAAATATAAATATAAAGATACACATAAGATAATACATTACTAAAAGAGTACAATGAAGAAATTATGAAAAGATATTTTTTAGAAATAAGCAATGAATTGAGAAAGAAGCTCAGAGATGAAAGGAAGTAAAGAACCAAAAAGGTAAAATATGGCATAAAGTGAAATGAATGATACTTACACAGTAACAATAACAATATTTTGTGCAGTTTAATTGCATATTGAATTGAAATGCATGAAAAAACAGCATATAATCTGGAAGGGATATAAGTGAAGGTAAGTAGTTACAAAGTTATTCATTGGCCTGGAACGAAAATGAAAATATGTATTACACATTGATAAGTTAAGCATGCATACTGTAATCTCTAAGGTAATAATCACTAAAACAACAGTAAAAGAACATGTAACTACAAACTAATAAAGGGGCAGAAATGAAAGAACAAAATGTAGTCAATTCAAAACAAAACAAGAAAAAAGAAGAGAGCTAATATTCAACAGACAAAACAAATAAAAAGTAGATAGCAAGCAATACAGTGGATGTAAACCAAAATACATCAATAAGTGCAAATTTTTAAATTTAAACTTTTTAAAGATAATTTAGATTCACATGCAATTTTAAGAAGTAAAACAGAGATTCTGCATACCCTTTACCCAATTTCCCCCAATGGTAACATCTTGCAGAAGTATAATACAAGATATTATGACTGTGACACTGATACAATCCACTGATTTTATTCAGATTTATACAGTTTTACCTGTACTCGTTTGTAAGCATATATATGTATATTTAGTTCTATACAATTTTATCAGATGTATAGATTTTTGCATCCATCACCACAGCCAAAATACAGAATGGTTCCATCATCACATGATGTCTTGTGTTGTCCTTTTGCTACCATACCCACCCATCTCTAACCCCTATTTACCAATAATCTGTTTACCATGTTTATAATTTTATCATGCACTTAAAAAAGTAATCTAAAGGGTCCAATGAAAAGACACAGATTAGATTTTTAAAATCCTCAATCCACGTGCCACTATAAGAAACACATGCACAGTATAAGAATACAGAAAAAAAATAAAAACAGGCACAAAGATAAAACACATAACAACTAAAAGACAGCTGGTTTGACTATATTATTTTTTAAAAAGTAATCTTTAAAGTAAAAGTATCAAAATAACAAAAGTTTCAATTCACCAGATGATAAATCTTTGGCAAGACTAGCCAAGAAAAAAGAGAAAAGACACAAAGTACTAATATTAGGAATGAAAAGAGAAACATGGAGATCTTTAAAAATACTAAGGGAATATTATGAATAATTTCATGCTATTGAATGTACTGAACGTACCTTATTTGCATCCCAATTCAAACAAAAAACTACTAACCAATTATAGGCCAGTTGGGAAAATGTAACCTGAGTAGATATTTGATATTAAGAAATTGCTCATTTTCAAGTGTGATAAGGTAATATTCCTATATTTTATAGATATCCGTGTCTATAGATTAAAAGGATATGATATTTGAGATTTACTTCAAAATAATGATATATAAAAAAATCAAATTCCTACAACAGAAAACTGAGAACTTACACAAGATACAGAAAAAACTCAATACTCATATATGCATATGTGCATATATGTGCACACACATACACACACACACAAATAATCCCTTATTTAGAACCTTACAACAAAGAAAATACTAAGCCAGATGACTTCACTGGTGAATTCTTCCAAAACATTAAGGAAGAAAATAATGCCAATTATGTACATACACTTTTGGGAAACAGTAAATGAAGGAACGCTTCTCAACCTGTTTTACGAGCCCAGCAAAACCTTGACACTAAAACCTGACAAGGACCTTACAAGAAAGGAGAAAGGAAAATGACAGGCAATCTATTTCATGACTAGAAATGCAAAAATTCTAAACAAAATGTTATCGAGTCAAATCCATCAATATATAAATGCGGTTTAATATGCAAAACTATAGCAGCATAATTCATTACATGAACAGAATAAATGAAAAAAAAAGTTTCATTAAATTTAACCATCATTCATGTTTTAAAAAACAATCTCAGCAAACAAGGAATAGAAGGAAACTTTCTTAATGTGATAAAGGCTTTCTACCAAAAACCTAAAGCAAACATACCAAACGGTGAAAGTTCAAACTTTCCCCCTGAGATCAAGAATAAGACATTCACTTAATTCATTGCTATCATTCACTTCAACATTTAACTAGAGTTCTGAGCCAGTGTAATAAAGTAATAAAAATAAATAAAGGATATGACAATAAGAAAAGGGAAACTATAATTCTCATCATTTATGGACAAGGTGACTGTGTACACAAAATGTCCAAAGGAATCTAAAGATACATTTTCTTTAAATTAATGCAGGTAGCAAGGTTGCTGGAAACAAGGTCAATATGCCAAAGTCAAATGCATTTTTATATACCAGCAACGGTTAAAAACATTATAATCTGGTTTAAAAGTATGAAATACCTAGAAAAATACTGCATGAAAGATACTTAAGGCTGCTACATAGAAAAGGATAAACATTATCAAGTGTAATTAAAGAATGAGTAAATTAATGGAGTAATATATATGCTCCAGAGACATCAACCAATCACAATGTATGGATCTTATCTGTATCCCAATTCAAACTAAAGACCATCTAAAAAATTATAAAACAGTGTGGGAAATACAAACTGAGTGGCTATTTGGTGATATTAAGAAACTGTTCATTTTTAGGTGTGATATACTATTTTTCCTATAGTTTAGATATCCACATCTATAGATAAAAGGATATGATGTCTGAGATTTGCTTCAAGATAATCTGAAAATGGATGATGAAGGAAAGAGATATAGACAAAACATTAGCCACGACTTGATAATTAATTGAACTGAGTGATGGATACATAGGGGTTTCATTATTCACTTTTGTCTACTTTTGTATATTTATGAATTTTTTCCAATACAAAGGTTTTTTTAAATATTTTTGATTACAGAAAGTTGTATGTGTGTGCTCTAAAACATGCATCATCACCACGAAAGTTCTAATTGTATTGCTTTTTCTCAAAGTTCTCTTCTGCCTTTTCCATCAAATTTACTAAAATATTCAACTTAACATTTCTTATTCAAAATGTTAGTCACCTAAATCAGTTCAAATTTCTCAGAATTCCTCCATATGTCCTATATTTTGTAAACCAAACATATTAATTTTATCATTAAAATAACAATAAAGGTTTCACAAAGAGAACAGTAGAAGCGATATGCTCTTATCATGAAATTAATAATCTCCTTTTAGTTTCATGTCATATGGTTTTGTCAACTGTTCATCCTCTTTCTTACTGTAATCTCTTAACCTCAAGGCCACTACACTTTTTCATTAAAGATCTATTTGGGTTATCTTTCTCTCAAACCTAAGACTCCCCATAATTTTGAGCAATGTCAACATCTATGTAAATGACTCAAATGAGTTCTCGGACCTCCAAAAATTCAGTACACCTATGGAAGGATTATGATTATTCAGGTTCATATCTGATTCTTCTTTTACTGAAATGGATGTTCTTTTGAACACAGGGCCTGTATTTTATTAATTTCTGAATCCCCTATATTCCCTTATAGTAACTATGTCTACACTGGCAATCAAAAAGTTTTTTAAAACACTAATTTTCGTTTTTATCATAGGATAGTGGGTAAGAAACTCTTGTTTAAAAAGGCTTTTCCATCACCCCTCAAATCATACAACATATTTCATGAATAAATCATGCTGTTCTCATCTCATTAATAAATGGAAGAACAGAAGAGAAGAAATGGTGAAGTAGCACTGAAATAAGAGCTTGGCTTTTAAGAACCATGATGTACTGCACTTGCAATAATTATAACTTATCACAAAGAAAAACACTGTCTTCTAGAAAATATCTGGACATAAAATGAAATTTCATTAGAAATCAAATGAATTAAACATAATCTTAGGATAAAGCTCAGTTTCTTAATTTTCCATACATACTAACACTATATTTTTCCTGAGGTCACTTAATTCTGCAACCTCAACTATGCGAAAATCATGATTACAAACTAGAAAATACATTTAAAAATACATGACAAACCAAAATAATAGTATTATTCACTACCATTTAAACAATAGCTTCTGTATGTCAAGACTGAGCTTCTATGAGCTTCACAGAAATTCTCAAAACAACCTGAATAAAGTAATTATTATCTCCATTTTACAGATAAGAAAAAGAGACTAGGTTAGTGTTACCAAAGATAAGTTCTAGAGCTTAGGTATAACTGTCTTCAAACCCTGTACTCTTTTCACTAGCAACTCTACTAGAACTAGAAGGCAGTGATTTACAAAATAAATGTGGGGTTAGCTGGGCATGGTGATGCCCACCTGTCGTCCCAGGTACTTAGGAGGCTGAGGCAGAAGGATCACTTAAGCCCAGGAATTCAATGCTGCAGTGATCTATGATCATGCCACTGCACTCCAGCCTGAGTGACAGAGTGAGACCCTATCTCTAAATTTTAAAAAAAAGTAAAAAAAAAATGTGTAGTAAGTTGTATTTTGAATGAAGAGTAGAATAAAGAGATAAGACAGCTAGAGGGGGACAGAAAGAAGACAGAGACTATTTCTTTCTAAGAGGGAAATATACAACATGTTTATATAGGGTGAGGAACCAGCAACAAGAGAGATATTGAAGGATTGGGGCTTAGGGGGCATATCTAATGAATAAGTTCCTAGATAATGATATAAGAAGTTGGACAAAAGGGCCAAGTAAACAGAATAACTTGGAGCAGAATGCAGAAACCTCATCCTCTAACAAAAGAGAAAGAAGATAAGGATGGGTAACAATGTAGGTAAATTTTAGGACAGGGTACAGTAAACTAAGGCATATCATTATGATGTCCTCAATTGTGGTCAGCAAAACGGGAAGCAGTCATCTCTTCATCTTAAGAATACTGGAGTTTAGGTGCATGCTCAAGATGAGTGACTAGAGACATTGGTTACCAGTTCTCCCCAGAAATAAGGAAAAATTGTAGGTGAATAAGCACAGCCCAAGTGGAATACTGAGGGAAGAGTGCCAGAAGCTACCAGAGAACCCACAGGAAGAAGGTGGGTGTACAATAACAAGGAATAAGATTTTGGCAGAGATCAATCCCCAAGGAATTTAGAGTCCCATGGAAAGGGTAGGTTTAAGTGTTTCTTTTTGCTCCCTTCACCCCTGCAGCAGACTGCCAGCTCCTGAACTGTCAGAGAGCCCCTCTGCCATCAGAAGCGCAAACACTGCTTCCATCAGCAAACTGGGAACTTCTTAAGGGAAGAGCACCAGGCTGTCAGCCCACCCAGGGTCTCCTCCCCTCCCCACAGACCTGAGCCAAGGCAGTGAGCGCCTTACTGCTTGTGCACCCATTGTGGGCCTCTATTCTGTCCAGGGAGTCTCAGCCTTCTGTCTCCTTATCACTGGATCCCACACGAACATTCCCCAGCCCCTACTTGGACTGTGACAACCACAAAGGTCTAAAGGGATCCAGGGGAACTACAGGATTCCTGGAGTTCTAACCCATAGGGTAGGCTGCCCCTAGGGAAAAGGAAAGTGCCAAAAACCAATACACCCCTTGGGACAAAGGAAACCAGAACATGTGCCCTCCTCCACTTGAGAGCTCCCTGCTTGTGATATGAATTTGTCTGCAGCCCTCTCAGTGGAGAAGTGGGTGCGGAGCAGTCTGTAGGGGAGAAGAATGGTTCCACCGCAGAAGACAAGCAGCACCAAGGCCCAGGAAGGGACATGGAGATGGGGATGTCTCCACACCCCACCACCCACTACTACAGACATAGCCACAACTGCTCAGAGTGTTTGGCACAGGTGCACCAGGGGACAACCAGTCCTGGACTTGTAGGGGATGCTGCACCCCCACTAACAGGGTGCTTACTATGCCCCGTTTTGCGTAGAGGGTGCAGCCTATTTCCCTCCCTACACAAAGAGGCAGTGTTTTTGCGGCTGCCCTCAATAGGAAATCTCCGCCCTTGGGTCTCGGCATTGCTAGATCCACAGGAAACATCCCCAGCACCTACTCACACTGCAGCAACTCAGGAAGTGAAGGGGTTCCAGGGGAACTGTGGGACTCCTAGAGTTCATGCAGTGTAGGATGCCCGAGGTGAGAGTTGAATACAGCATGCAAGGGGACTGCTTGGGACAGATGAGACCAGAGTGTGAGCTCTCCTCCATTCAGGGACTTCTCCTCCCCCGCCCACTGTCACCCATGCAACTGTGGATATTCCCACGGGGAGCTTGCACGGGTACCCCAGGCTGGGGTCATTCCAGGACATACAGGAGCAGCTGCAACCACTCTGGCAGTGAGCCCACCACACCTAGGCTCACACAGAGGATGAGGCCCACACCTTTCCCTTTAAGGAACTACAGCTTCCTACAGTGGAATACAGGTGATCCACAGAGCTGTCTGTTTTGGGCTGAGAGAATTTTCACCCAGAAGCCATCTGGGTGGAGAACTACTGCATTATGGCCTGGAGGAAAAAGGTAGTGTCTATCTGAATTGAAAGTCCTGGGAAAGTAGTGTGATAGGGAGGTGGATCCCTTGTCTGCCTACCCAGGCTGTGAAGCTGGTTCAGTCCCCTCCCTTCCTTCCTTCCCCCATCCTAACAGAGACTACAGGGCAATTCAACACAAGCTCCTCCACCGTCCTTGTCAGGACTCCACCCACTGCTGGGATGTAGGAGGGTAAGCTTGGTAGCCCAGCTCCACCCAACTTTGTCCCACCCCCCCCCAACCCACACCAATGGTTGAGCAAAGAACGCAGGACACCCAGACATTCCATAGACTTCTCCACTGCCTAAGCAAACTTAGACAAAGCACACACCAATCAGCTCCTGTTGCAGATGGCTCTTACACGTGCACCACCTACTGGCCTGGTGCTTGAATTGCAGCCTAGCACTACAACCAGCATACGAGAAAGACATTGCACAAAGGCTGTCTATACCAAGGAACACACATAAAGCCTTGGCTTCCTAAAAGTACCCAAAATCAAAGTGAAAGGAACAAACACAAGATACATTTCAGGCACACCCTCAAGGAGGAAAAAATTAAATTAAATTAAAAATTTTTTTAAATTTAAAAATCCCATTCAAACAAAAGTAAAATCAAAAATAAGAAGAGACAGCTTCTCCAGATGAGAAAGAACCAGCGTAAGAATTCTGGCAGTACGAACAGACAGACTGTTTCAACACCCTCAAAGGATCACACAAGCTCTCTAGCAATGGTGCCCAATGAAAAGGAAAATGCTGAAAAGATAAGGAATTCACAACATGAATTGTAAGGAAGCTCAATGAGATCCAAAAGGAAGTTGAAAACCAACACAAAGAAATCAAAAAAATCATTAAGGGCATGCATGAAAAATTTGCTAAAAAGATAGATATATTAAAAAACAAACAAACAGAATGGCTGGTAATGAAAGACACATTGATGGATTTACAAAACGCAGTTGAAAGCTCAAACAACAGAATAGACCAAGCCAAAAAAAGAATTTCAGAGCTTGAAGACAGTCTTTTGAATTAACCCAGTCAGATAAATATAAAGAAAAAGAATTTTTAAAAATGAATAAATTCTTCAAGAAATATGGGATTGTGTAAAACGCCCGAACCCAAGAATCATAGGTATTCCTCAGGGAGAAGAAGAACATGCAAAATGTTTGAAAAATCTATTTGAGGGAATAAATAGAAACTTCACTGGTCTTGTTAGAGATTTAGACATCCAGATAGAAGAAGCTCAAAGAACTCCTGGAAAACTCATTGCAAAAAGGACATCACCAAGTAATATAGTCACCAGGCTATCTAAAGACAATATGAAGGTAAGAAGGTAAGACTTAAATGTAAGACCTGAAACTATAAAAATTCTAGAAGAAAACCTAGGAAAAACTCATCTGGACATTGGCCTAGGCAAGGATCTATGACTAAGACCCCAAAGGCAAATTCAACACAAACAAAAATAAATAAATGGGACTTAATTAAACTAAAAACCTTCTGCACAGCAAAAGAAATAATCAAGGGAGTAAATAGACAACCTACAGAATGGGAGAAAATATTCACAAATGATACATCCAACAAAGAACTAATATCCAGAATCTACAAAGAATTCAAACAAAAATCAGCAAGGAAAAAACAAATAATCTCCTTAAAAAGTGGCCAAACAACATGAACAGACTTTTTTTCAAAACAAGATATACAAATGGCCAAGAAACATGAAAAAATGCTCAACATCACTAATCATTAGGGAAATGCACAATAAAACAAAAATGAGATACCACCTTATCCCAGTCAGAACAGTCAATATTAAAAAGTCAAAAAACAATACAGGGTGGTGCAGATAGAGTAAAAAGCGAATGCTTATACACTATTGGTGGGAATGTAAATTAGTAAAACCGCTAAGGAAAACAGTATGGAGATTTCTCAAACAACTAAAAATAGATCTACCATTCAATCCAGGAATCCCACTATTGGGTATCTACCCAAAGGAAATGAAGTCATTATATCAAAAAGACATCTATGCTCATATGTTTACAAACATAATTCACAATTGCAAAGATATAGAATCAACCTAAGTGCCCACCACCGATGAGGGGATAAAGAAAATGTGGTATATATACACCATGGAATACTACTTGCAGCAACTTTGATAGGACTGGAGGCCATTATTCTAAGTGAAATAACTCAGGAACAGAAAACCAAACATGCATGTTCTCACATATAAGTGCAAGCTAAGCTATGGGTACACAGGGGCATACAGAGTAGTATGATGGATACTGGAGACTCAGAAGTGGGGAGGGTGGGTAGGAGGTAAGGGAAGAAAAATTACCTATAGGGTACAATGTACACTATTCAGGTGACAGGCCCAGACCTCACCACTATACAATTCATCCACGTAATCAAAAACCACTTGTACCCCTAAATCCATTGAAATAATAATAACGAAAAAAAGAACATCGGAGTTTAAACAAGGGGACACCTGATAAGAAAAATGGAGATGTTTAGAATATTGATGATCGAAATTACAGAGGAAATTCTCCAAGAAATAAAAAGACTGAAAGTTAGCACTGAGAATCAAATTGTGGTGGCTGCAACTTGAAGGTCATGAGAATCTATCAGCAACATCAAACTAACCTAGTATAAAAGCCAAGAAGGCAAGTTATAGCACTGATAAACTAATGGACATTAAGAATCTCCTACAGTATGTCAGCTTTGATGTGATATATGATATAATGAAATAAATAAGGTAAAATAAAATACAGAAAGAAAGTTTCACAATGGAATATTTATTCAGCCATAAAAAAGAACGAAATGATGTCATTTACAATAACATGGATGAACCTGGAGGACATTATGTCAAGTGAAATAAACCAGACACAAAAAGAAAAATACCATGTGATCTCACTCATGTGTGAAATCTAAAAAGTTTTATCTCATCCAAATAGAGGATGGACTAGTGATTACCAGAAGCTAGGGGCAGGGGCAGGAGCAAGGGGTGATGGGGAGAGGTTGATCAACATGTACAAAGTTTCAGTTAGATAGGACAAAATAGTGCTGGTCATCTACTGCATAGAAGGGTGACTATAGTTAATAATAATGGATTGTATATTTCAAAATAGATAGAAGAGAGGATTCTGAATGCTCTCTCACCACAAAGACACCATAAATGTCTGAGGTGATGGATATGCTAATTACCCTGATTTGATCATTACACAATGTATACATGTATCAGAACTTCACATTGTACCCCATAAATATATAAAACTATTATGTCAACTAAAAATAAAATAAAACTTCAATAACAAAGTTTCAAATATTGTAACCAACACAAAAAGAGCACATCTTTATAAGCAGCTACGTCATGTTTATATTTGATCCCTATCCTATATGCTCAGGGAAAATATCAATAAATTCCAAGAAGCAGTAGTATTATAGGCCATATGCTCTGGTCACAATGCAAATTAATAATATTTTTTAAAATATTTACACGAATCATGAATAAATATTTGAAATGGACTGAAGAGACATAAGACTTAATATGAAGTTTCAGTAAAATGACTGGATATAAAACAAATATATTTTTTGTCACTTTGCTGTATATTAAGCATGAAAAAAAAAGGAAAACAAATTAGGTGAAGGATCTTATTCCCCAAAGCAAAAAGAAACATTTAACAGTTAGAAATAAGGCCAGGCACGGTGGCTCACACCTGTAATCCCAGCACTTTGGAGGCCAAGGTGGGAGGATTGCTTGAGGCCAGGAGTTCAACACCAGTCTGGGCAACATAGCAAGATCCCATCTCTACAAAAAACAAACAAACAAAAAAAAGCAGGGCATGGTGGCCTGTGCCTGTAGTCCTAGCTATTCGGGAGGCTGAGGAGAGAGTATCGCTTGAGCCCAGGAGTTTCAGGCTGCAGTGAGCTATGATCATGCCACTGCACTCCAGCCTGGATGACAGAGTTGAGGCCCTGTCTCAAAAAAGAGAAAAGAAAAAAAAAAAAGAAAGAAATGTAATAGTGTATGGCAAATATGCACATACACACACACATACTCCCAAACCTTAACAGAAGAGTAAAAGAAAGTGTAAGTTTAAATAAATCAATATATATCACATATCTGGATGGGAAGAACAAATAACGTAAAAATGCCAACACTCCCAAAATATTATTAAAATTAAAGTTCAAAGAGACTTATTTTGGACCTTGAAAAATTATTCTAAGTTCATCTAGAAAAATAAACATTCAGGAATATGAATGTGCGTGCATCAAATGAAAAGAATATGGATTTTAGAAAGCTGTGATGATTAACTGTGTATTATCAGCCCACTAATAGAGATTTAGAATAATGAAACAGACATAATGGGCGGAAAGGAGGATGGGAGAGTACAGAGAGAAAGGATGAGGGCAGAAAATATATTAATGGGCAACAGATTTCTGCCTCTGTAATGGCAATATACACAATGCAGATCAACCATTCTACTGAAAAGACTAAGAAAATCTGGACGAATTATTTTTATTAAATCTGATTGTATGCACAGAGAAGCTAACAAGGAAGTGACGAATTACAGAGCTAAGATCTGGGAGAAGAAGGAAAAGCCAGGGAGATGAGCCAGACACTGGAGCTGCTTTCTCCCTAAGAGCATCTACTAATTCCAGAAAAGGCAAATGAAAGACCAAAATAGCTTAACTAATATTTCTATGGTCTCTTAGACTTAGAAGCAAAATATGAGTGCAGGGTCTACCAAGAAGGGAAAGCCTTTATAAAGTCTCCTCACTTTGGATAGGGCCCCCACAAGACATTAACATAGCCATAAGGATAAACTGGAAAGAACCTGGTCCTTACAAAGACTGAAACCTACCTTCAAATCATCTCAATCTCTGACATTAGATTGATATGATCAAGGATTGCTAGCATCCTTGATCCTTGATCAAAGATAGCAGCCTACAGAAGACAAATAAAAGGCAAACATAAAGCCTACCTGGAGAAAGATAGCAAAATGCTATCCCTCCAATTATTTCTATAATTTTTCACATACAATGTTGAATACTCAAAATTAACTAGGAATGGTACAATTATTTTTGGGGAACTGCTCAGCAGTATCAACCAAAACCAGGTATACATCTACCCTATGATCCATGAATTCCACTCCTAAGAATATACCAAGAGAACTGAGTCCACGGCCATACCACCCTGAACACACCTGACCTCATCTAATCTCAGAAGCTAAGCAGGGTCGGGCCTGGTTAGTACTTGGATGGGAGAACTGAGTATATACATTTACCCAAAGATATTTGTAAAAATATTCACGATAGTTTTATTCATAATAATCCAAAATTAAAAACAATCCTTCTCAATAGACAAATTAATTGTAGTATATTCATGCAATGGAATACTAAAGAGCAATAAAAAGATAAAACATAGACGACTCTCACAGACATTAGGTTTAGTAAAAAGAAAAAAATTCAAAAAAATACATATTATATGAGTTCACTTACATGAAGTCCAAGAATAGAAAAAACTAATAAATGCTGATAAAAGTCAGAATAGTGATTACCTTGGGGGGAGGTACTGACCAGTTGGGGCACAAAGGAACCATCAGGGATGCTGGAAATGTTTTGAATTTCGATGAGTGGTGACTACATGGTTATACACAAATGTCAACAGTCACTGAAGTGTACTCATAAGATTAAGATTAGTATACCTGAAACACTTTATTGTACAAAGAATATTGAAACACTTTATTGTACAAAGGCAATCTTCAAAAAGAATAAAACTATAAGACTTAAACTACCACACAGCAAAACTTAAGCTACAGTAATTAAGAAACATAATATAATACTTATGTAAGGATGGACAAATAGACCCACGAAACAGAACAGAATCTAGAAAAAAATCCACATGTATGCAGGCACTTAATTTATGACAAAGTAAACACTACAAAGCAATGAGAATAAGTCTTTACAACAAATGGTATTGCTCAATTAGATACACAAATAAAACAGAAATTTTACCCCTATTTCATACCACACATAAAAATAAAATCCACGTGGACTGTAAATCAAAATGTAAAAGGAAAAGGAATAATGCTTCTTGAAGATTATTTAGAATATCTTCATAACTTGGAGTAGGCAAAGATTTCTTAAGCATGACAATAAAAGCACTAAGCACAAAGGAAAAGATTAATAAAACTACATTAATAAGTCAGTTCATATTAAAAATAACTTGTCATCAAAAGAACAAGAACCACTAATGGATTAAAAATGGAAGCCACACAGTAGGAAAAGATACTTGCAACATATAACTGACAAAGGGCTTATAACTAGAAAATGTAAGGAATTCCTACAAATTAACAAGAAAGGAACAAACAACCCAAATAGAAAAATGGGCAAAAGATGGGCACTTCACAAACAGAAGGAAGTAAGGGAGGATCTAAAGGACCCGGGAAGAGAATCCCTAAAGAGCCAATTTGCACACACTAGGAAGCACAGTAGATTGACTTGAGAAAAATTAGCTGACAGTAGGAGGGAGCTTGTTCATTCCAGTAGCAGGTGAGTTCAAAAGATTTACAGTGAAGTGTGAAGAAGGTGGAGTAGTCTGGTAGCCCATAAGAACTACAGAAACTGACCATGCAGGGTTCCCGTGCAGAATCAAGCCCAAGAAACTAGGAGAAACTGTAGATAACAGAATAAAAATTGAACAGGACAAAAAATAAAAATAAAAAATGAAAACTCCAGAAAAAAAAAATGGACTAATAAAAGTGAAATGGAACAGAGGCAGAAAATCCCAGAAAGCAAGCCACCACACTTTGAACACTGCACAAAGGAGTTCTTTGAAGTTAAAAAGTTACCCTGAATTACTCTCTCTTCTAAAAGATCAGGAAAAAACTGAATTTAATTTTAAATTCAATTTTTAAAATGAGCAAAGAAAAGGATCAAGGTCAAATCTCATACTAAGTTCTTATTTAACAAAATAATAAGCAAAAGACTTTTTAAAAACCCTATATAATGACAGCAGCCAAAAGACATGTTAGCAAAATAGAACAAAATCATAATCTATTTAAAAATTAAGAAAGTAATACAAGATGCTGACAAACTACATAAATCAAAATTAGAAAAACACAGAAGTGAGATGGTATAAATCAGGAAAGAAGTACAAATAAAAGAAGTCACTTCAGAAATGAATATAAATTAAAGAAAAAAAAAGGAAAAATACAATAGATAATGCCTAAAAAGAAATAGAAGAACAAAAAAGGAAAATTTTTTAAATAAAATAAACAAACAAAAAAAGATTTTAAAATAGGAGATAATAGTAACAAATACTAAACAGGCAAAAAAGATACAAAATGCTGTAACAGTAGTTCCTGATAAAGAAAACTAAGGTAAAGGAATAAAATAAATTCTAAATACCACAGTTGAGGAAACTTTGCTGAAATGAAAAAGATTAGAAACTACAAATGAAAGAGAACACATAAACCATAAAAAACAACTTCAGGACATAGTCTAGTAAAATTACCATACTCTAAAAATAAATAAAAAACATTTTAGGCTCTGAGGCAGAAAAAACAAAGTGATTTGTAACATTAAACTTTGAAAAAATGATTTAAATAACTGAGGGAGGACTTGGGTTAAGCTAAGCAAAAACTAAAATAAACTATAAAACTATACAATGGAAAGAAAATAATTACTAATTCCAGCAAAACAAAAGTCTTGCAGGAAAAATAACCATAGTTATTATATATGTGGTATATACACCACATGGCTCGGCTACAAATACTTTTTACACAGTTATAACAATACAAATCAAGATTGTGATATAACTGTATTTAGAGAATTGAAAGACATAAAATGGGCATGCATATGTTTTGAGGGAAGCAGAGAATGTGTGAAAAGTATTTAAATCATCAATTTCCACAATGTAAAGTACAGAGAATGTCTAATACTAAAAAACCAAAATGTTGCAAATTCAATAAAAGTGTGTTATAGATATGAGGGTAAATACAAAGAAAACAATTGATAAAAAATGAAAATTAGTCTCTAGGGGAGTAGGAAATGATGGGGGGACAGAAATGTTATAGGACCTATATTTTCTGTAATAAGCTTGTAGACTATACACAACTGATTTAAAGAACAATAACCTAATTCTATGACTGATTAAAAATAACAATATAATTTCAATATAAGTAAAAACCAAATTTAAAAAGTTAAGGCAGTTGACCCTTGAACAACAAGGGGGCTAGGGGCGCCAAACCCCCACAGTTGAAAATCCGCATATAATTTTTGATTCCCCAAAAATTTAACTACTCATAACCTACTGTTAACAAGAAAGCCTCACTGATAACATAGTCTATTAATACATATTCATATACTGTATTCTTATAATAAAGTAAGCTAGAGAAAAGGAAATGTTATTAACAAAATCGTAAGGAAGAAAAAATATTCACTATTCATTAAGTGAAAGTGGATCATCATAAAGGTCTCCATCTTCATTGTCTTCATGTTGAGCAGGCTGAGGAGGAAGAGAAGGAGGAAGAAGAGGGGTTGTTGGTCTTGCTGTCTCAAGGGCAGCAGAGGCAGAAGAAAATCCACTTATAAGTGGACCCAGGCAGTTCAAACCCATGCTATTCAAAGGTCAACTGTATATGTATATATGTATACATACACATGTATATGTGTATGTGTGTGTGTATATATAATACAGTCTGAAAGCAAGTCCTACAAAATAAGAAATTTAATGCAGAAAATAATTTCATAAAGAAAAGTGAAAGGCTAAGAATAAAGCCAAGGAAGGAAATAGCCCTTTTATAAGCCACCTGAGTGAAATAGTAGTACCCCAAACCAGCCAGAATCATTCTGGAATGTGCCAAACACATAAGCAGAACATAGCCAATAAAACATTCATCAAAATATTAGATGGGTATTCAATATTGCCAAGTGTTATTGCTGAGAATGTACAATGAAGCAAGAAAAATAAATGTAGCTATTAAAATACATTTCCAAATATAACTAGTTTTTAGTTCCAATGAGTTTGCTAAAGGTAAACTTAAAGTATCAGTGGTCTCAGAAGGAACATGAAGTTTTTAAAAAAGGGTTTAAATAGAAAACAAATTTAAGATTTGTGTTGATGTACTATAATATATATACCTTCTGAATCTGCCCTCAGCACAATGAATAACTGTCATGCAAAGTGAAGTAATGAACTAATTAAGCAATATAGGTTGCACTGATACTGAAATTCCTCAGCTGTAAAGAACTGGCCTGAAAACTATTTGCCTGAGTTTGTTTAGCTGATATTTTATCATTAAAACACAGATTGGGGTGGGGAGGGAATTTCTCTCCAAAATTAAAAAAAAAAAATGAAGATTAACTTCTGAGTAAAACTATTTCCTAATTTCTATAAGGAATTTTCTACTCCTTTATATTTAAAAATATATATTTTGGCAAAAGTACTTCAAAGAGAATATGACCCTGGGAAAATGGCAGAATAGGAAGCACCAGGAATCTGTTTCCACCCAGACAACAACTACACTGGCAGAATCTGTTTGATGTAACTATTTTGGAACACTGGAGTCCACTGAAGGCTTGCAACTTCCAGGGGAAGACTTGAACTATTAATATAAATTGCAGTCAATTTCACCTCTTAGCACAGTGGCAGCTACCCTTCCCTTAACCCCCAACCTACGGTAGGCAGATGTGCATCCTTTCAAGAGCAACCTGCACACAGCTTGCCAAGGCAGGCAGAAAAGGACCCAATCCTCCAAATATTGGAGACCTGTGCTCTGATCCCAGAACTTCTGATTTCTGCTTCTAATCACGGAGGTGCAGAAAAAGAGGCTTGTGGCCATTATTCTTGTACCTCATCCCATTGGTGCAAACCCCTCCCACTCAGGCTGAAGTGACTTCCAGGGAATTTAAAAGGCCAGCACCCTTTGTTTCCCCTTCATTTCTTTCTTTTTCCCCTTTTGGGAGCCTTAAAGAATAGGACATTCAAATACAACTGCATATATGGAGAGAAATATAAGGTAACCACACATGCCCAGGGAAAGGTTGAGAAAATACCTTAAAAGGACCTTAAGTTTACACCTCCGACTGATCTTCAACACACAGGACAGCCTAAAACAATCAAAAAAACAAAAACAAAAGCCAAAAACAATAACAAAAACAGCAAAACCCAGGGAAAAGAGAGAACTTGATTTCGAGTTACCATATTATTATTATTATTATACCACATTGAACTGGATTGTTCAAATGTCCGGTTTTAACAAAAAATTATAAGGCAATAAAGAAATAGGAAACTATACTCCAAAGGGAAAAAATAAATCAACAGAAACTGTTCCTGGAAAAGACATTATGGCATATAAACTAGACAAAGACTTTAAAACAACTTTCTTAGAGATGCTCAAAAGAACAATGCTTAAAGGAAGATGGGAAGAAAGATCAACAAAATTGGCAAACATTTTCAGAAATGAAAATAGGGACATTACTATTGATTCTATAGAAATAAAAAGGATTATAGGAGAGTACATGAACAATTGTATGCACACAAATTGGATATCCTACATGAAATGGACAAATTCCTACAAAAACAAAACCTACCAAGACTAAACCATGAAGATACAGAAAATCTGAATACATTTATAACTAGTAAAAAGATTAAATCAGTAATCGAAAATCTCCCAACAAAAAACCCTGAAACTGACAGCTTCATAAGTGAATTCCACCAAACATTTAAAAGACGAACCATACCAATCCTTCTCAAACTTTTCCAAAAAATTGAAAAGGAGGAAATACTTTGTAACATATTCTATGAAAAGAGCATTACTCTGATAACAAAGCCAAAGACACTACAAGAAAAGAAAACTTTTGCTCAAGATCACTAATCATTAGCAAAACACAACTTAAAACTAAACTGAGTTACCATCTCACGTTCATTAGGATAGCTACTATCAAAAAGACAGAAAATAACAAATGTTAGTGAGGATGTGGAGAAATTGGAATCCTTGTGTAGTTGATGAGAATGTAAAATGGTACAGATGCTAGGGAAAACAGTATTTTAATTTCTCAAAAAAAAACAGAATTACCATATGATGCAGTAATTCCATGTCTGGGTATCTACTCAAATGAATTGAAAGCAGGAGTACAAACAGTTATTAGTACAACCATGTTCATAGCAGATTTACTCACAACAGCTAAAAGGTAGAAGCAACCCAAGTGTCCATCGATAGATGAAGGGATAGGCAAAATGTGGTGTATACATACAATGGAATATTATTCATCCTTAAAAAGGAAGGAAATTCTGACACATGCTACAACATGGATGAACTTGACATGCTGTTTGAAATGAGCCAGTCCAAAAAAAAATACAGTATGATTCCACTTATTTGAGATACTCAGAGTAGTCAAAATCACAGACAGAAAGTAGAATAGTGGTTGCCAGGGACTAGGGGAAGTGGGAAAAGGGGTGTTATTGTTTAATGGATATAGAGTTTCAGTTTTACAAGATGAAAGAGTTATGCAGATGCATAGTGGTGATGGTTGCACATTATATTAATAAATGTATTTAACGCCACTGAACTGTACACTTAAAATGATTAAGATGGTAAGTTTTATGTTATGTATATTTTATCATAATAAAAAATACTTCAAGGAGAAAGTCTTTAAATTATTAAAGGAAAAGCTTTATAGATAACTAATGCTGCTGAAACCCAAATAGTAAGTTAATATAAACTACATCTACTAGAACATATAGTATAATTAATCTTACTGTACAACTGTCCTTTATCTTATAACTAAAGATAATTTTCCTCCTACCTCTATAAAAATTCTCATTTTCACATGTACTTTTAGTGTGTTACAAATTAAATATACTATAATACTCCAGAAATCCTACTCACATATAGTAAATCAAAAAGCTACAGTAAATACCTTAAGAAAAAGTGCCAGACCACTGTTAACCCTCTGTACCAGTAAGAACTGCTATAATCACTTCCTCTAAATGCCTATTTACCTGCCCTAACTATAAAGATAAATTGGTTGGAATGTATTTGCTATTGTGGATTTAAAATATGAATCTTTAGCCCTACAAGCTCTTCTAAGGATTAAATCAAGGATACTCTCATTCACAGTCTTTAAAGGATTTATTCTCAGCCTTCAAAAATCTTCACCTGAAAGCCTTTTAAACATCCCAGACATCAGATAAGCATTAATTTCTAGAAGCTGAGAATCTGGGGCTCTAATGAAACTGCTTCTTTTCCCTATAGGCAAGGGAACTCAATAGGGACACCTGGTAATCTACCGCAATATAAATAAAGATCATGTCTTCTCATCGTCCAACTGTTAAAGGGAATGTGGCCAGAACAGGTATTCTATTATAAATTCTCACATACAAAATATATTTCCTAATCAAAGGATTTTAACACTACAAACAGATATCTCTCAATAGGATAGTTCTAGCAGTCATAATAATAGTATAGTATAATAGTTATATGACGCATTTATGGTATTTTTTATTTAACTCGTTGGATATCAAATACCTAATATGTGCCAGGTACTACTATATGCACTAGAGATACAGCAATGAACAAAACAGGAAGTCTCTTCTCTTATAAAATGGTCATTCTAGTGAGACAAAATAAAAAATAAATAATAAATCAATGGTAGAAAGAAAAACAGGAGGACCATTCATTCTTTTTTTCCCTGAGCAGTACCCTTTTTTACACCTTCTGTTTTGGCAGAAATATTAATACCATATCCTTTTACTCTCAAAATATTCTGGTGTAGAGATACAACTCTAAAGATAATGGGACAGAGATTGAGATATTGATCAAAGGGGGATGCTATTTTATATATGTTAGTAAGAGAAGGCCTCTCAGATTATGATGATGAATCTGAGCAGCGACTGGAAATAAGTGAGGGAACAAGCCATATGTATGTCTGGAGGAAGAACTTTTCAGGCAGCACATTTGTGGTAGTGAGAGAATTTGTGTGTGCGTGTGTATCTGTAGACAAGAATCTGTAAAGCTTCAGTGAGGAAGGATGAAAATCCACAGTTTCAGTAGAAGTCTATGAAGCAGAAAACTTTTTCATTCTCTTTCTTGCCTAAAAATGGTTCCCAGGGTATACCTTAGGCATAACTAACTTTATTCTGGTAGATTCCAGGATTAAAACTATTTCCCTAAGGAGAAAACCTTCTCTATGAACGTAAAATTGCCTTATAATGGCTTTTAAAATCACTGGCATTTAATATTATTTTATGTATCATTAATATATATTTCCCTAGAGCTGGAGGTGATACTGGGTCTCTGGAGATTCCTTAGAGGTGCACGTAGGGTATGAGATGGAACTGGAAAGTTCTAAAATAATACCAGTAGTAATAATAACACAACACCACCAATAATGATAAACGAGGGACATTTCAGGTGATTACTTCATCTAAGGACTGTTACGATCATTTGACCTGAAGTTACTCAAGGATCTGATCAATTCACAGACTGTAAGGGAGTCCTAGAATTCCCTTGAGCATTTGGACCATGTTCAATTTGTTTTTAAATAATGTATTCTTAATTAATGAATCTGGATTTTAAATACACAGTACACACATTAGTTTTGTATTTTAGACAGTAGGAAATGATATATATGACTCACAATTTCAGTAATAGAATAGGTAGGTGGAAATTCTAAAAGATTCCACATTGTTTCAGTAACTTTCCTTACTTAAAATGCTTCTCTTTGCTTCCATTGACATAAAGCCAAACTGTTTTATTTCTTTGGGCTCGACTTTATATTTTAGTTTAGTGGGCTGTTTCTATCACTTCTGCTATCACTCTATGTTTAAGTTTAAAGGCTTAGTAGTGTGGAGGCTCACTGTAGGGCAATTTATGAGCTGCCTCCACATCATCTATTCTCCTCCTTTCCCCTTCCACGAGAGATCTGTGTAGTTCTTAGAAAGCTGACACATGTACCACCTGAACCAAAGGTAGAACATGTGTAGCGTAATAGGCTAAGTCATTAGTATACTATATGCCCCTTCCTACTCTGAACAGAATAAATCTCAAAGCTTGATGAAAAGTATGGAACAGAGATCTCTTTCTTATTCTTAAGAATATTTTGGAAAGATGTTAGGCCTGAAACTACTAAAATTTTGCTACTATAAATGAGGTTAAGATTCAGGAAAACATAACAATTATAAACGTATAAGCAATTAAAACAAAGCCTCAAAATAAATATATTAGTCTAAGTCCAATTAGGAGAAAGAAACCACACAGAGAAAGTTTAATATAAAGAACTGTTAACTATAACAGGATATTCAAGTAATAAGGGATGATCTAGGAGTGCCCTCTAATGTACAAAGTTTCAGTGCCAGGTGGAAAGAAGAAAATATTTAAAGAGCCCAAATCAATTTCCACAGAACAGGCAAGAAGACTGAATTTGTTAGGGGCAGTAAATTGATAACCAGCATATTATATAAAGCAAAACTTGATATAAATGAAAGGAGAAACAAAGAATTCAATAATTATAGTTAGACAATTAAATATCCTTCTCTCAGTAACTAATAAAATTAATAAAACAACCAAACCTCCCCACCAAAAAAATCAGAATACAGAAGACTTGAACATTATCAACCAACTTGACCTAAATGACAGAAATAGATTCATATAGAATTACTCAACCAACAACATCAAAATACAGTTGACCCTTGAATAACATGGGCTTAAAACACATGGGTCCACTTATACAGAGATTTTTTTCTGCCTCTGCCACCTCTAAGACAGCAAGACCAACTCTTCATCATCCTCCTCTTCTTCATGATTTTCTCAATAAAGGAAATCTTTCTTAATTTTCTTTTCTCTAGTTTACTTTATTGAAAAAATATAATATATAATGCATATAACATACAAAATATGTTATTATTTAACTATGCTCTCAGTAAAGCTTCCAGTCAACAGTAGGCCATTAGGAGTTCAGTTTTGGGGGAGTCAAAAGTCATACATGAATTTTTGACTCTATAGGGGTCAGTGCCCCCAACCCCTGCACTGTTCAAGGGTCAACTGTATACATTCCTTTCAAGTGCACTTGGAACATCCTCAAGACCTTAGGATAGGCCTACTAAGTAAGTCTCAATAAATTGTAAAGGATTCAAATCCTACAAATTATGTTCTCTTACTACAACATATTAAATTAGAATCAACATTACAAAGAAATATAGGAACTCCCCAAGTATTTAGAAATAAAAGAACACATTTCAAAAGAACCCAAGGTCACGGAGGAAATCACACCAAAAAAATTAGACAATATCTTGAAATTAATGGAAACAAAAAATAACATCAAAATTTATGAAATAGGGCAAAATCAGTGCGTAGATGGAAATTTACAGCTTTAAAGACTTAGAAAGGAAGAAGTATCTAAAATCAATCATCTAAGCTTTCATTTCAAGAAGCTAGAAGAGGAAGAGCAAATCATACACAAAGTAGGTACAGGCTGAGCATCCCTAATCCGAAAATCTGAAATCTGAAATGCTCCAAAATCCAAAACTTTTTGAGCACCAATGTAACACCATAAGCGGAAAATTCTACACTTGACCTCATGTGACAATCACAGTCAAAACATAACACAGTTTATTCAGCATACCCAAGGGAAAAAAGACCTTCCCAGCCTCCAACAACTGCGATGTATCTTTTCCACACACATCCATATTCCCCCATATAAGCATGTACCCAAAGGGTAATAAAATGGCATAAGTACAAACTGATATGCATGCCAACAGCAGATTCCCCATGATGCCCCACATGGGGCCAAGACCTATATGCATTACTCACTGTGGTTTTTTGGTTTGTTTCGTTCTGTTTTGGTTTGGTTTTTTGCTTATTCTCTGCTCTGTGGTACAAAGATATTGTTGAAAATGTCAAAAAGACCTGCAGATACCCCTATGGGTAACAGTGATAAGAAAAAGAGGACATATTTATGGTTCTCTATAGCACAGAAAGTCAAGTTGTTGGAGAAACTGAACTGTTGACGTTCTATGCTGAAAGTGATGAACACAAGTTAATGAAAAATAGGAAAACACTACATAAAGCTAAAAATGAAGATTCCAAGCACGTACTGAAAGAGTGAATCTGTCAGTGATGCAATGAACACATACTACTTAATGGTGTGGTGATCATGAAACAAAGATCTATCACGATGAATTGAAAATTTCAAGGGCACTGTGAATATTCAATATTCTGGTTGCAGAAATTTAAGAAAAGACACAGCATTAAATTTTCAAAGATTTATGGTGATAAAGCATCTGCTGATCATGAAGCAGCGAGAAATTCATTGATGAGTTTGCCAAGGTCATTATTGATGAAAATCTAAAGCCAGAACAGGTCTATAATGCTGATGAAAGATCACTATTTTGGCATTAATTGCCCCAGAAAGACACTGACTACAGATGATCAAACAGCCCCTACAGGACTTAAGGATGCCAAGGACAGAATAATTGTGCTGGGATGTGCTAATGCAGCAAGCACACATAAGAATAAACTTGCTGTGATAGGCAAAAGCTTGCGTCCCCACTGTTTTCAAGGAGTGAATATCTTACCAGTACATTATTATGCCAACAAAAAGGCATGGATCACGAGGGACATCTTTTCTGGTTCATTTCACAAACATTTTGTACCAGCAGCTCATGCTTACTGCAGGGAAGCTGGACTGCAAGATTTTGTTATTCTTACACAACTGTTCTGCTCATCCTACAGCTGAAATTCTCATCAACAATAATGTTTATGCCAGGTACTTTCCCCCAAATGTGACTTCATTAATTCATACATGTGACCAGGGTATCCTTAGATCAATGAAGAGTAAATATAAAAACACTTTCTTGAACAGCATGCTAGCAGCAGTGAACAGAGGCATGGATGTGGAAGGTTTTCAAAAGGAGTTTAGCACGAAGGATGCTATATATGCTGTGGCCAAAACTTGGAACACAGAGACTAAAGACACACTTGTGCATGTGTGGCACACTACTGTCCTACTATTTTCAGTGATGATGATGAAGGTGGTGACTTTGAAGGATTTCATTTGTCAAGTGAGAAAAAAATAATGTCTAACCTCCTTATACATGCAAAAAATATACCTTCAGAGTCCATCAGTAAGCTGAAAGAATTGGATATCAAAGAAGTTTTTAACATTGATAATGAGGCCCTAGTTGTTCATTCATTGACCGATGATGAAATAGCCAAAATGGTTCTGAATCACAGTGATTATGATAATAGTGACAATGAAGATGACGTTGTTAATGCTGCAAAAAAAGTCCCTACAGACAACAGGGTGAAAATGTGTAATGGGCTTTTTGAGGAATTAGAGCACCTTGCATTCATAACAGAACAAGAAATCATCTGAGTTTATAAAATCAAAGAGATACTTCTTAGACATAAACCTTTGTTAATGAGGCTGATGACTCTGGAGGAAACATTTTTGAAAAGCCATCTAGCAGAATGGCTCCTCGTCCCTAGAGGACCCATTTCCTGGTCCTGCAACTGCTTTTTGATGTTTCTTCTCACCTAAAAAAATAAAATATAGTGTACGGTAACCTTTTAATCAAAACACAGCATCATAGATGGAGATTGAAAGCCTGCTGTTGTTTGTTTTTGTTGTTGTTTTTAACAGCTGATACAGGTATTCTGTTGATGCTACTGTGCTGCTTACTTACCCTGACCACATTATTTTTTCATTATGTCATATATCTTACTGTTAAGTACTTAGATGTGAATAAGTATAAGAGAATGATTGCCTATCAGTAGCATATAAATTTAGAGTTAGGAATGATGGTGATGCCAAATAATCACAGACTGTCCAAACGGGTGGCTGAGACAGTGATACCTTTTCTTTCTGAAGGTTCAATGTACACAAGCTTTGTTTCATGCACAAAACTATTTAAAATATTGTATAAAATTAACTTCAGGCTATTTGTATAAGGTGTACGTGAAACACACATGAATTTTATGTTTAGACTTGGATCCCATTCCCAAGATACCACACTACATATATGCAAATATTCCAAAATGTGAAAAAATTCAAAATCCAAAATATGTCTAGTCTCAAGCACTTCTGATAAGGAATACTCAATCTGTAGAAGGAAGAAATAATAAGGATCAAAATGAAAATCAATGAAATAGAAAAGAAAATAAGTAAAAATCATTGAAACATAAATAGGTTCCTCAAAAATATCAACAATATTGATAAACCTTTAAGCTAAACCATCCAAGAAAAAAAGACAAAACACAAATTACCAAGATCAGGAATGAAAGAGGGGATACCACTATTAATCTTACAGAAATTAAAAAGGTCCAAAGGGGAAAATATGAACAACTTCAAGGTAGACATCTTAGATGAAATGGATAAAAAATACAAAAATATCAGAGCTAACTCAAGAAGAAATAGATATATAACAAGAATTTCATATAATAATTTAAAACCTTCCCCCAAAAAAAAGCCCCGGCCCAGATGGCTTCACTGGTGACCTCTAACAAATATTTAAAAATAAAATAATACCAATTCTATACAAACTCTTTCAGGAAATAGAGAAAGGGACCATTTCTCAATTCATTCTATAAGGTCAGTATTACCTGGATAACAATGAAAAAGAATGAAATTACAAAACTACAGACCAATGTTCCTCATAAATAGACACACAAAAAAATCATTAACAAAATATTAGCAAACTGAATGTGGGAAAATATAAAAAGGATTATATACCATGACCAAGTGGGATTTATCCCAGGAGTAAAAGGTTGATTTAACATGGGAAAATCCATTAATGTAATAAACCATATTAACAGAATAAAGGGGTAAAAAAATACATGATCCTCTTGATACAGAAAAAGCATTTGACAAAACCCAACACCCATTCATGATAAAAACTCTCAACCAGCCTGAATAGATCTCTTCATCTTCTGTTAATAATAGAGGATCTTCTTACAAAGGGTATCTTTCCATAATAAAACTACAGCTAACCTCATTTTTTTTTTTTTTGGAAGACTGAATGATTTTCCCCTAACATTAGAAACAAGGCAAGAATGTTTGTTTTCACCACTTCTAGTCAACAATGTACTGGAGGATCTAGCCAGTACAATAAGACAAAAAAAAATTCTTTTAAAGAAGAAGAAGAAAAGAAAAGAAATTTAAAGGCATACAGATTATAAAGAAAAAAGTAAAAATGTCATTATTCTCAGCTCATATAATTCTGTATATAAGAATTAATCTAAAAAACAACAACAACAATAAAAAACCTACCTGGATTAAAAAACAAGTTTAGCAGGTGCCGGGTTCAAGATATATAAAATCAATTTTACTTCTATAGAATGGCAAATAAGAATTAAAAAATAAAATTAACAAAACAATTCTATTCATCATAGCATAAAAATAAAAAAGCATTTGAAAATAAACTTAAGAAAAGAAAAGCAAAACCTGTACACAGAAAATTCCAAAATGTTGCTGAGAGAAATTAAAGATGATTTAATAAAAAAAATGGAAAGACATACCAGTTTCTCAGATTAGAGATTTGATAGTTTTAATAAAGCAGTTCGTCCCCAAATTTATCTCTAGATTATTTCTATCAACACTATTCCCATTCAACACTCTTCCTATCTAATTCCCAGCCAGCTTTTACGTAGAAATTGACAAGCTGACCCTAAAATTTATATGGTATGCAAAGGACCTAGAAATAGTAAAAACAAAGTTGAAGAACTTACACAACCTGACTTCAAAACTTACTAGAAAGCTAAAATAATAAAGACAGTGGTATTATTAACATAAGGATAAACATATAGACGAATGGAACAGACTAGAGAATCCAGAAGTAAACCCTCACCTGTATGTCAACTGGTTTTCAACAAAGGTGCAAAGACAATTCAGTGTAGGAAAGGATAGTCTCATAAACAAACGATGCCAGGAAAACTGGATACCCACTTACCAAAATAAAAAAAAAAATTAACTAGACCCTTACCTCACAGCATACATAAAAATTAACTCAAAATATATCATAGGCCTAAATGTAAGAAATAAAACTATAAAATTTTTAGAAGACAGGTGAAAATTTTTTTGACCCTGGATTAGGCAAATATTTCATAGACATGACACCAAAAACATAAACCATAAAAGGAAAAAAACTGATAAATTGGACTTTATAACTTCTGTTTTTCAAAAGACACCACTCAGCAAATGAAAAGACAAACCACAGACTGGGAGAAAATATTTACAAATCCTATATCTAATAAAAAAATTTATATTTGGAATATTAAAAAGAAAAACCCTTACAACTCAATATGAAGGCAAACAAGCCAATTCAAAAATGGGCAAAAGATTTGAATAAGCATTTTATAAGATAAGATTTATGAATGGCTAATGAGCAAATGGAAAGATGTTCAAAATCATTAGTCACTATAAAAATAAAAATTAAAAATACAATGAGATACTAAGACATACCCACCATCCAAAAGACTGATTAATATCAAACCTTGGGAATGATGTGGAGAAACTAAAACCTTCATACATAGCTGGTGGAAATGTGAAATAGTAGAGTAACTTGGGAAAACAGGTTGACAGTTTCTTAAAAGGCTAAACATACACTTAGTGTACAAGCCAGCATATATCCACATATTCATACCAACATGGTTCATAATTGCCAAAAACTGAAAACAGTCCACATATCCATCAAAAGCTGCGGTCCCCAATCCCTGGGCTGCACGTTAGGAACCGGGCATGCAACACCACCTGAGCTGCACGCTGCTCCACACCCCCACCCCCACCCACTGCCTGTGGAAAAATTGTCTTCCATGAAACTTAGGAACCCAGCTGCACAGCAAGAGATGAGCAGTGATCAAGCTAGTGAAGCTTCATCTGTATTATAGCTGCTCCCCATCACTCACATCACTGCCTGAGCTCCGCCCCCCACCCCACACACCTCGCTCAGTCTGTGGAAAAATTGTCTTCCATGAAACCGGTCCCTGGTGCCAAAAATGTTGGGGACCACTGCATCAAAGGGTCAATGTGGAGGGCAAGAGTAGTTCCATACAGTAGAATACTATATAGCAATAAAAAGGAATGAACTACTTGGGTGTGGAATAACACAGATGATCCTCAAAAACATTATTCTAAATGAAAAAGCCAAAGAGAAAAGCCTACATATCATATAAATTCTTTATATGAAATTTCTAGAAAAGGCAAATCTGTAGAGGCAGAAAAAAGATTAGCAGTTGCTGGGGACTGGGGGGTTGGCATAGGGATTGACTGCAAATAGGCATCAGGGAACTTTTTAGGGTGATAGAAATAGTCTAAATTGGATAGTGATGATGGTCTACAATTGTATAAATTTTCTAGAAATCATTTAACCATAGTTACAATGGGTGAATTTTATGATACGTAAATAACACCTCACTAAAACTGTTACATAAAACAAGGGAAGGAGGGAATGAAGCACTCTGCCTTTCCTGTGCTATATTTGAGGGTAATGAAATTGCTGATAAGGAAAAAATTTTTTATAGAAAAATTCTAGCTAATAAATATGAAAGAATGACAGTATTAGAAAAATAACAGTTTTGTAACCCCTAATGAAAAGATGGATCTCAATGGATGTTAAAGCTATTAGATGAAAGGCAGATGAGAAACTTTATAATGGAAGAATCAAGCTGATGCTGCCAAGAGGCAAATGATCAATCTTAGCATTACTAAACTTAGGACAATCAAACATTTTATGCAACTTGATATAATGAAAGATTCTTGCCAAAATAATAAAACAAAATAAGCCTGAACCTAATCAAACCTCTAAGTCTAATTATCAGTTTATAATATAAGTAATAAACAAGCTAAACAACACTTTAAGGCAGCAATCAGCCAAATCCAAACTGTAGGACATTCTAAAGAATCTAGTTTTCCTAACAAGTTCACAGTATTAAAAACAAACAAACAAAAAAAATGAGTAATACTACTACAGAACAAAAAGAAACTTAAGAGATAAATAGCCATATATAATGTGTGAACCACACCTTGACTGGATCCTGATTTTAACAAACCAACTATAAAAAAACATTCTGGGGACAACTGGGGAAATCTGAATAATGACTAAGTATTTTATTTCATTAAGGAATTTAATGTTGTTAGGTGTGATACCAACATGGTGGTTATATTTTTTTAAAAGCTTTTATCTGATAGAGGTCATACCAAAGTTATCTGCAGTGAAGTGACTCAATCATAGAATTTGCCTTTAAATATTCCAGCAATTTTTTTTAAGTGGCAGGGTGAACATGTAATAAGACTGGCAAAATGTTGAAAATTAATGAAGCTGTGTGATTGGTACGTAGGACTTCATTTCATTCTCTCCACTTTTAGTGTTTTGTAATTTTTCATATTAAAAAGGTTAGAGGACACAGAAAGATCACAAAACAGGGGATGGGGGGCAGGGGGAAGTAAAAGAAAAAAGAGCCCAAAGCTCACAGGAGAGGTCAGGGATGAAGATTGATGTGGAAGACATCAGAGGATAGTCTTCGGAGAGTATTATATAAGAAGAGAGCACAAATGAAGTAAAAAGAGACCAGAGAAGTGAAACCAGTGGAATACCAAAAAGTGGAATATCAGTGGTTAGGAAGAGACCCAAGAGAAAAAAACCAATCAGGGAAACCAAGGAAGAAAGTTTCCAAATAATAATCACTAAGTACTCTTCTTATAGCCACAGAATTTCAAATCAAATAGGAAAAAAAAGCATTATTTTTTAACAGAAAAATTTCAAAATGAGAGAAATGATTATCTTTGTTTTTTCTAAGATACACAATTTCTCAGATACTGAATAAGATGTTCAGGAAATATTCAAATTCATATACCCACTGGCACCCAACTGCCACCTAGCTAATCTGCCACAGTGGAAAATATAATACCATGTGCTAGAACAGCTATAAAAAAATAAATAAGATATTCACACTGGTTGTAAAGAGTTCTTTGGAAAACAGTCAATAAACTATAACTCTATCCATGCAGACAGACAACAGTCTGGCCCTGTTCCTCTCTGTACACTCAGATTCTAGCATGGTGCCAGGCCACATGCTTTTACATTGCTAGAGTCCCAGTAGGGTGGGTAGAGGGGAAGGGGGGAGGGGACAGTTGACAATGGTGATTCTCAATATTGTTGGCCTTGTGAGCCACAGTTATACATTAGATCAATCTGGTGATCCTAAAGCCCTTCCTAATTTCAAAGATAAATAACAGAGCTTTTCATTTCACACCCAGAGCTTGAATAACTTATTCCCAAATGTACATGTTTGCATTGCTGCTCTCACAAATAACTGTATCTTTTTATAGTTGATTTCTAGTACTTTGAAGAATTTACTGTTATCTATAGCCCTGAAAAAATGTCACTTTCAAATAATTTATTAACATAGTGAATGTAAAACAAAATGCAAAAGCATATACATTTTAAGCTACCATTACTTTGATCTTCTATTATTCACTCTCTTGATTTGCAGTGCACTGAGGTTAAAGATATATTTTTGTTTGCAAAGTCCCACCTAACATGAATCGCTATCATGAACACTCCTTATCATCTCAAATCAATAAAAAATTTAAATAAGTCTCTCTTTATTTTCCATAGACCAAACACAGAAAAAGGAATAATTCTCAGCCTCTACAGCACATATATTTATTATTATTTTCAGGTATATTCTGAAATTCTAAAAAATATAAAAAAGTCTCAGCTCAAGATTTTAAAAATTCTAATAGACCCTTTTAAGCTTTTATTTAACCCAGTATTAAAGAGCATAAGGGTAATAAATCCTAAAATGTCTTAGACTCAGGAATTAAAAAGTGAAAAACTTACATTCAAGCTGTGCAACCACATCTCCAGGGTCTACTGCATCAGGGAACACCTACAGTGTGGAGGATCCAGCAGGAAACAGGACGGGGAAGAGGAAGTGAAAGGAAGATAATATATGACTGTGTTTTTTCCCTCTCATTCTCAAAATATCATTCCTTTCCCAAGCAAAGAAACTTTCAACATTATTGAGAACTGTCACTTCCTCTCTGCTTCTCATGATCATTATGAAAGATTTTACAAATAAACACACTTTATAGCTTGCACTGCCTCCCTCTCCAATTCCGCCTGCTAGCACTCTTCCCCTCATTTGTTACCATGAATATACCCGCCTTCTTGGTGTTCCTCCAGCCCATCAACCTATTCCCAACAAGAACCCTTTATATTTATTATTCCTCTGCTTAGAATGCTCTTTCCCTAAACTTTCAAATAACTGATAGTTTTATAATTTTTGGGGGGCTCAGCTTAAATGTTATTGCCTTCTCTGACCACCCTTTAAAATAGACAATTCCCCTAATCCCCTTACCCCAACCCATTTTATTCTCTTCATGCATTTATCACTAACTAATGTTATTCACATGTTTACTTGGCTTTTGTCTGTTTCTCCCATTACAATGAAAGTTCCAAGAGGGGAGGATTTAGCCTTGTTTACCACATGCCCTCAGTGCCTAGAACAGTCCATGGAACAGAGCAGGTTCTGGGTAATTATTTCTGTAGAAAAGGATGAAGGAAGGAAGGAAGGAAGGCAGAGAGGAAAGGAGGGAGGGAGAAGAGAGGGAAGGGAAAGAGGGAGGAGGAAAGGAAGGAAGGAAGGAAGGAATGTAGATGGGAAGGAAGGAAGGTGAAATAAGGAAAGCTGGTGAGAAGGAAGAAAGAAAGGAAATTAAAAAGTAAGAAATGTGATTGGTAATAATTAACCAAAAGCAGCAGTTTTAGAGGGCAAAAAGAAACTTATAGAAAGAACTACCACAAGGCAGCTATAAGTAAAATATGACATATTCTTACCTATTAATGACTTCTCTCTTTTTTTATGAAAATGATTATTTAGAATTCTAGATGCTATGTTTCACATAAAGCCCACTAAGACAATTTTAGAAGCAAGCTAATCTATCAAGGGGAAAAAAGGCAACTGATTCAATGCATATTTATTTCTAAGTTTCAAGTTCTAAGTTACAACTTTCCTTTTGAACTAAACCAAAGGACATAGTCAGCAATAATAATTTGTGTTATGTGCTTTTATTAAAAAATTAGAACTACTTTCATTTTTTTATTTGTTAACACTTGATCTGATATTTGAACTCACCTTTTCAAACACCATTCTGGCATTGAAGACCAGTGGAAAAGTGGCTGGGACACATTGTGTCTTTTTGTATTGGCCAAACACACAGATGCTAAGATAGATGTCCTCCTTGTCTTTTAGCACCACTCCTGGACAAGTTACCTGAAAGAAATTAGATAAATGTATGTAATTGCTTTATGAATTCCCTAAACTATCCTACCAAGATGATTTATCAAATATTACATAAAAATACTAGTCTGCTAACCTAATAAAAATACAAATAAAAAAAGAGAGAAATTCTAGTGTTTACAGAGTTAAATCAAATGCCTTTATAACTTCCATCCCTCTGAGAAATCTACAATTTTCCACTTGGTTACTTGTGCCACATTTGAAGCTCTCTGTGCTGGCTCTTGGGACAGACACTAATAACTTTAAACAGTGAGCCTTAAGCTCCTACTTTATGCTGAATGCTTACATAAAGTTATTCAGCATCACTTAATCACAAAGGATTAACACTCAGCAGAAATAAAACATTATACTAGGAAAAAAATACCGATAAAAAGCACAAATCTGACCTCTATCACCTTAAATAGCAGTACATAGACACCCTTATCAAAAGCAGTATAACAAAGTTTCAAAGCTAATGAACTGAAAGTCTCTAGCCCAGTGAAGTATTTTTAAAATATTTAATTGCATTTAACTATCCTTATCATAGTTGATAGAAAGTATAGGCATAAAATGTGGGGTTTCTAAATAATACACAGCATAGTCTCTCCAGTCTCTGCCATATTCCATTGCCAGTGATCAACCACACCCTTAACAGGATATTAAAGGTTCTCTAAGATTCAAGCCCAAAATAGTAACATTACCCAACACCCCCTAACAATACAAAGTATATTTTCATTGTTCTCTGAACACCACATTGCATTCTTGCCTCATGTTCTTCCATCATCTATATAACATAATGTAATGTAAGGAGCAGTAGTAACTCCTTACTATTCCACTCTCTCTATTCCTCATTTACTCTTACCTAACCTGCCAAGACATACATCAACTGCTACATCCTACACAAAATTTCTCTTAATTCACCAGCTAACATTATTTAATTCAATCTAATTCAACCATTTATTATGAACTTACTGTATGCAAGTAACATGTTTTAAATTCTCACAGCATTTTGTAGTTTGCTTAAGGTCTAAATTATTGTCTACATGCATTTTAATTAAGTGGATACATCTCACCTCTTTTATTTGTTTATAAATTCCCTGAGGACAGAAATTTTATTTTCCTCATCATGGTATCCAAATAAACAGATTTTCAGTATTAAGAAGCTTAGAGATGATCTAGTCCAACTTATTTATATATGAAACCAATAAAGCCCCAGGAAAGTTTAAGTGGTCTACTAACTTAAGGTCAGAAAGTAAATGACTCATAAGATTAAATGAGTTAATATATTCAAAATGCTTAGAGCAGTGCTTGACAGAGCATTCATCAATACTAGCTATCATTATTGTTAGATTAAAAACCATATTGTCTGCCATCTTAACAGACTAGTGCATTGAATAAATGTCTAAGACTTAACGTCCTTTTGTACGCAACAGTTAAGATTATTTTCTATGACAGCTAATTTGATTCCATCTTCCTCTTACTCTATTTTCCACTTTTGCCCTAATATATTCCCAATTGATCACTAAAATCAAGGTGCTCAGCAAATCTCATTCTGTCCATCAGCTTCATTTTCTACTCTGCCTCATTAAAACCAAAACTGTCTTAGAGTCCTTCTAAATCTGTGCTGTCCAACATGGTAGCTGCTTGCCATTTATGCCTATAGATGTAGCTAGTCCAACTTGAGATGGGCTGTAAAATACATACTGGATTTTGAAGACTTGTTACAAAAACAGCTAAGATTTGCATCAATAACTTTTTTATTAATTACATCTTGAAAGGATATTTTGAATATATTGATTTAAATAAAATATATTATTAAACTTAATTTTATTTACTTCTTTTAACTTTTTAAAGCATAGCTACTAGAAAATTTAAAATTATATCCTTGACTCAAATTTGAAGCTCATATTATATTTTTATTGGGCAGCACTGCTCTAATTGTTCTCACTGGAAACTGCTGAGTCTCTTCCCAATTTGAAACATATGCAAGAAGCCACATGGCTTTTTCTTCTCATCTACAATTCTACAAATTCTGCCATCATTTAAAAGAATACCCAGCAGTTTTTCAAAAAGAAAGCAGAAAAAGGGAGGTTAAAGAAAATCAGGAGGGGCAAATAGAAAATAACTAGCAAAGTGGTTGACTTAAACTATTTTGACAAGCTATGACATATTCTTGACAATTTAAAAGGACATGCACATGTACAAGGCTATGTGTATGCTCCGAAACGACCTGAAAAAGCCATAATCTCTCACCTCTGGCTGACCTTGAGGCTGTGGGAAAGCTGGAAGTGAAGACTACCCCAGTTGTAAACTGCCTGTCAGGGCATAGAAAGCATGCCCCAACGTGCACACAGAGATCCTCGGCAAAGGCTGAGAGACTTATTAGGTCAAAGCATTTAAGGAAATATAAGTCCAGTCATTAGCAGACCATAAAGCTAACTGAGCAAAAACTTCAGTGGCCACACATGACAAAGAATAGAGACTTCACAGAATCAGTTCAGGAAAGGAACTAAACAAACAAAAAGCAACAACAGTAGACAATAAAAAACCTGGGAGAAGGAAGAGGGGGTCAGATTTACAGAGTTCCACATAATATTATTTAAAATGTCCAGTTTTCAACAAAAATTATGACATGCAAAGAAATAAGAAGTATGACCCACACACAGAAAAAAAAAGCAGTCGACAGAAACTGTCTCTGACAAAGCCCAGAAGTTGGGCTTACTTAACAAAGACTTTAAATCTACTATAAATATGTACAAAGGACTAAAGGAGATCTTGTCTGAAGATCTAAAGGAAAGCATGGAATGCCATCTCATTAAATGGGAAATATCAATAAAGAGATAGAAATTATTTTTTAAAAGAACCAAATAGAAATTCTAAAGTTAAAAAAGTACCAAAATGAAATAAAAAATTCACTAGAAAAGTTCAAGAATAGATATGAGCTATCAGAAGAAAGAATAAGTGAACCTAAAAATATCTCAATTAAAATTATCCAGTCTGAGTAACAGAAAGAAAAAAGAATGAAGAAAAATGACCAGAGTCTCAGAGACCTGTGGGATATCATCAAGCATAGCAAAATAAATATAATGGGAGCCCTAGAAGGAGAGGAGGAGGGGCGAGAAAAAATACGGCAAGAAATAATGGATGAAAACTTCTGAGATTTAAAGAAAAACAATCATACATCCAATAAGATTAAAGATCTACAAATTCTACACATCATAATCAAACTTTCAAAAGAAGAGAATACAAGAACTCTCAAGAACAGTGAATCCTGAAAGCAGCAAGAGAGAAGTGATTCAGCAGGTACCAGGAATCCTCAGTAAGATTAATAGCTGATTTTTCATCAGAAACATGAAGCCAGAAGGAAGTACAGTGACTTACTCAAAGTGCTGACAGAAGAAAACTTTCAAACGATAATTCAACGTCCACAAAAATTCTCCTTCAAAAAGGTAGTAAAATTAAGAGATTCCCAGGTAAACAAAAACTGAGATAACACGTTGCTAATAGAACTTCCCTACTAGAAATACTAAAGAGAATCCTTCAGGTTGAAATGAAAGGATACTACAAAGTAACTTGTGTCTACATGAAAAAATAAAGAGCACCAGTAAAGGAAACTATATGGTTTAAATATAAAAACAGTATAAATGCATTTTTCTCTTATTTCTCCTATCTTATTTAAAAGATAATTGCATAAAGCAACAATTATAAAACTGTGCTGATGGACTTACATGTATAAAAACGTAATTTGTTACACACAGCTCTCTGAGCTTTGGCAGGAAGAAAAAAAATTTTTTTTCAAATGTAATTTGTATGACAATAATGTTATAAAGAAGGGGAGAGGAAATAGAACAAAATAGAAGCAAAGGTTTTGTGTACCACTGAAATGAAGTTGGTATTAATCCATACTAGATTATTATAAATAAAGATATTAATTGTGAAGCCCAGGATAAGCACCAAGAAAATAACTCAAAAAATACAGTAAAAGAAACAAGGAAATTAAAATGGTATACTAAAAAATAGTTAACATAAAACAAGGCCATAATGGAGGAATAGAGAAACAAAAAAGACATACAGAAAACAAATAGCAAAATAACAGAGGTAAATCCTACCTTATCTATGATTACATTAAAGACAAAAGCACTAAACACTCCAAACAAAAAGTAGAGACTGGCAAGATGGATTAAAAACTATGATCCAACTATACACTGTCCGTATGAGACACACTTTAGATTCAAAGACACAAATGGGTTGATAGTAAAAGGATGGAAAAAATACACTATGCAAGCAATACCCAAAACAGTGTTCCAGTGACTATATTAATATCAGACAAAATAGACATTAAAACAAAGATTGCTATTGAGACAAATAAAAACATTCTATAATTGCATAACAATTAGAAGCATATACAAGACATATATGTTAAGATGACATAACAATCATAAACACACATGCATTTAACAGAGCCCCCAAAATTTGAAGAAAAAACAGACAAGTATTTCTCCCAAGATTAACAAATGGCCAACAAGTACATGAAAACATGTTCAACATCATTAGTCATTAGGAAAATACAAATCAAAACCACAATGAGATATCTCTTCACACCACTAGGATGGCTATAATCAAAAAGACAGACAAAAACAAGTGTTAGGAAGAATGAAGAAAAATTGGAACTCTCACATGTTGCTGACGGAAATATAAAATGGTGCAGCCACTATAGAAAAAAGTTTGACAGTTCCTCAAAAAAAATTAAACAGAGTTACCACAAAATCCAGCAATTTCATTCCTAAGTATATACCCAAGAGCATTGAAAGCATTATGTCCATGCAAAACTGTGTACACAAGGATAGCAGCATTATTCATAATAGCCAAAAAGTAGATACAACCCAAATGCCCATCAACTGGTGAATGGATAAGCAAAATGTGGTATATCCACACAATGAAATATTTTTTGGCCATAAAAAGGAATAAAGTTCTGATATATGCTACAATGTGGATGAACCTTACAAACGTTAAGTGAAAGAAGTCAGATACAAAAGGCCACATATTGTATGATTCCATTTATAGAAATATCCAGAATAGGCAAATTCATAAACATAGAAATTAGATCCAGGAGCTGGTAGTAAGGGGAGAATAGGGAAGGACTGCTAATGGGGACAGGATTTCTTTATGGAGTGATGAAATTTTCTGAAGTAGATAGTAGTGATTATTGCACAACTTTGTGAATATACTAAAATTTATTGAATTGTACACTTGAAAACTACATATTTTATGGCATGTGAATAATATCTCAATTTACAAAAAAGATTAAGACTAAGGATAAAAGTAAAATGGAAAAGATATATCATGCAATCACTAATCATAAGAAAGCTGGGGTGGCTATCTTAACATGATATAAAGTAGACTTCAGAAAGAGAAAGATTACCAAGGATAAAGTGGAACATTTCATATAAATTAAAAATTTGAATTATTGAGAAGACATAACAAAATTATATGCATAAGCACCTAATTATACAATATCAAAATAATGACGCAAAAAATTATATAACTGAATTTCAATACTTCCCTCTCAGTAATTGATAAAACAATCAGCCAAATAATCATTGAAGATACAGAAGATGTAAACAACGGTATGCAGTAACTTGATCTAATTGGCATTTATAGAATAATCCATCTAACAACAAAAGGATGCATATTTTTTTTCCAAGTGCACATGAAAACATTCACCAAGACAGAGAATACTGTGGGCCATATAACAAGTCTCAATAAACATAAAAGGACTAAAATGATGCAAAGTATATTCTCTAACCACAATGGAATTAAACTAGAAATCAATAATAGGAAAATATCTGAAAAAAATACCGAAATATTTAGAAATTAAATAATACAGTCCTAAATCACTCATGGTTAAAGAAGAAATTATAAGACAAATTAGAAAATACTTTCAACTGCATAAAAATGAAAAAACAACAAACATATCAAAATTTGTGGGATGTAATTAAATCACTTCTAAAAGGTGTATCATAGCATTAAATCTCAGGAATTCCCTTCAATTCTTTTTCTACAGAAAAGCATTTGACAAAATTAAAGCCCGCATGACAAAAAGCTTTCAGCAAACTAAGAACTGAAGGAAATTTCCTCAACTGATAAAGGGTATCTATGAAAAAGCCTAAATCTGACATCAAACATACTTAACATTGAAAGATTAAATGCTTGCCCCCTAATATCAGCAAAAAGTTAAGACATCTTCTCTCAGCACCTCTATTCCACAATGTTTTATAGCCAGTGCAAAAGGACAAGAAAAAGATACTTTAAAATGAAAGAAATAAAAGGTATACAGATTGAAAAGGATGAAGCAAAACAATGTATTTTCAGACAACATAATTGTAGCCTATTACAAATATGCTACTAGAAATGATAAGGAAGTTTAGCAAAGTCACAGGGTATAAGGTCAATGTAGAAAAATCAATTTATTTCTACACATTAGCAACAACACAAATTTTTTTTTTAAATGCCATTTATAACATCAAAAAATATGAACTACTTAGCTGTAAATTTAACAAAATATGTGTAAGACATGCATATTGAAAACTACAAACATCAATGAAAAAAACTAAAGACTTATATAAATGGAAAAATATACCAGGTTCATGGAATAAACAACTCAATATTGTTAAGATATCAATACTCCCAAAATTGAGCTATAATTTCAATGTCATCCCAAACACTAAGAAAATCAACAAAACTGACAATCAGGAGATAAATTCACTTCAAATGAAAATGAAGTAATTTACACAATCTGAAAACAATCGTAAAAGCAGTATTTAGGCTTCTTCATCTAGTAAGGGAAAAAAATTCCATAAGAAGACCAAAAAAATGTGAAATGAAGACTGGTAAAAATAAAAAGAATTGACAGATTTTTTAAATTTTTTTTATTTTTATTTTTTTGAGACAGAGTCTCGCTCTGTTGCCCGGGCTAGAGTGCAGTGGCATCATCATAGCTCACTGCAACCTCAAACTCCTGGGCTCAAGCGATCCTCCTGCCTCAGCCTCCTCTATAGGCGTGCACCACCACACCCAGCTAGGCTAATTTTTTCTATTTTTTGTAGAGATGGGGTCTCACTCGACCAGCTCAGGCTGGTCGGGAACACCTGGCCTCAAGCAATCCTCCTGCCTCAGCCTTCCAAAGTGCTAGGATTACAGGTGTGAGCCACCACTCCTGGCCCAGAATTAGCAGATATTTAAAAAGAGAGACTAAATCATGGCAAATGTAGTCAATGAAGTTACAAATCTCAGCAGAGAAGATAAAAAAATTTAAATTACTAAGTAAATAAGAATAATGAAGAAGTCTCTAAGAACAGTAAGATCAAAAGATAAATGCTACACACACACAAAAACAAAAACACTCAAGAAACATGGAGAATAGGTCAAAAGCTCCAATATCTGATAGCACTGCCAGAAGATAAGGCAAGAAATAACAGCAGAAAATCAGTACTCAAAGATATGATAGTAAAGAATTTTCCAGAACTAAAGAAACCCATAAATTCTCAGATAGCACATACCCAGTGCAAAACAGAATAAACAGAAATAAATCTATAGCTCTATACATCACAATGCACTGAAATACATCAAGGATAAAGTTAAAATACATAATCATTTTCACTTTAATGAAATATTTAATTAAAATCTCCATTTTCATTGTAATATATCTCCATTAGAAACTGGTAGATCATACAGACAAAAAATTTAATATGGAATTGAAGGTATTTCAGAGTAAATAAGTTTGATGTGAAATGGCAGATAGAGCCCTATATCCAACAAATGAGATTATATATTATTATATTTTCAAGTAAACAGAAAGAATTTACAACAATTGGATAAGTATTAGGACACAAAGGAAATAACAAAAATAATCAATATCATAGTGACCTTGTTCACTACTTGTGATGGTTAATTTTATGTGTCAACTTGACTGGGTCAAGGGATGCTGAGATAGCTGGTAAACATTATTTTCACATGTGTCTGTGAGGGTGTTTCCAGAAGAGATTAGTATTTGAACCAGTAGACTGAGTAAAGAAGGCCGCTCTCACCTATGTGGGTGGGGATCATCCCATTTGTGGAGGGCAAGAACAAAAGGGCAAAGGAAGGGCAAATTTGTTCTCTCTTCCTGCCCTTGGACAACAGAACTGCAGGTTCTCCACCCTTCAGACTCCAGGACTTACACCATCAGCTCCCCTCATTCTCAGGCCTTTGGACTCACACTGAACTACACCATGGGCTTCCCTGGTTCTCCAGACTGCAGATGGCTTGCAGATAGCATATTATGGGACTGCTAAGACTCCATAATCAAGGGGACCAATTCCCATAATAAATTTCCTCTTAAATGTATCTTTATAGTATATCCTATTGGTTCTGTTTCTCTGGAGTACCCTAATACATTACCGCAATCCAATTAATTAAAATACCACAATATAAGATAGTATTTATGCACATATGTAGGTGTGTATGTGTATATGGGGGGGTAATGAGTGTGACAGGGTATATACACACACATAAATCCTCTGCATCTTGGAATTAAAACAAACTCATAAATAGCTCATAAGCTAATGTAGAAATCACAATAAAAATCATAAAATATTTAGAACAAAATAATTTTAAAACATTATCAATACTTTCAAGATGTCAGTTAAGCAGCACTTGAAAGCAAATCAAGTGTCTTAAAGAAAAATATTGCAAGGAGAAATATATTGAGAAATGCAGAGGAATAACAAGTACAAAATACAGAATAGTGGGAAGAAGGAAGGAGGGATTTTATTAGGGAGAGATACTCAGGAGGCTTTACCTTTAATGTAATGTCTTATTATACTTCTTAAGCTGGTGGATGGGTACACAGTTGGTTCATTATGTTACTCTTTATAACTTATATGTCTGAAATATTTCAAAATAAATGTTTTAAGAATAAAAAAAAATTTTTAAACTAAGTATTTCACTCATAAAGCTAAAATCTCATCTACAAACACAAATAAAAGATCCTAAATGAAAAATCAGCCAATCAAATCCAGCAAAACAGAGAAAAAACAGTACATCCTGACTTAAAAAAATTTATCATAGGAATGGAAAAAGTTCAACATCAAAAAATGCGTCCTTTTTGCAGAATATGGAAGCAATATTACAAAATAATTTCATTCAATTAAAGAAATCAAAATCAATATTCAGAATTTTTTAAAATTAGGAATAGAAAGAAACTTTATTAACTCAATAAATGAAAACCCTACAGCCAATATTATATTAGATTGAACTGTATATGAAATTGCTGGGGGTGGGGGAGTTAAGTCAAAAAGGGGTCCATTATCAGCAATTTCATAAGATTCAATCTAATACTTACTGTTGACACTTCAGAAGTATAACTTAAAATCAGAAAAAAAGGCAAAGATACCTACTGCTATCCCTACTATTTAACATTATACTGGGGGTTCTATCTAAAAACATAAGTAAGAACAAGGGGAAAAAAGACAAAGGACTGTACAGCAGAAGCCAAAACAGTCTATTTGCAAACAACATGATTTTCCACATAAAAATCCAAGTAACTATTAGAATTAATATGAGATTTCAGTAATGTTATTACATCCAAAATTAAAATACAAAATGTTCAACTAAGATATATACAAGAATGTTCACAGGAGCACAATCTGTAATATTCCAAAACTGGAAACAATAAAAACGTCCATCAACAATACAATGGATAAATAAACAGTGGTATATTCATATAAGAGGTGAAAAAAAGAACTATTGCCTCACAAAACCACACAGATGAATTCTCACAAAGAAGTCAGACCACATAAACTCTAAGAAAGAGCTCATACTGCATAAATAGAGATGATAGACAGATAGACAGAACTAGATTTCAAAAGTTCAAAATACATTGTGACAGAAGTCAAGATAGTGGTTACCTTTGGGAGGGGAAGGGAGGACAGGTAGAGTGGCTGGCAGGAAGGGAGCCCAACAGAACAATGTGGGGTGCTGATAAAATTCTACTTATTGGTGATTACACATTTAGGATTTTTGTACTTTCTGAATGCATGCTATAGTTTCATAAAAACTTAATTTAAAAACTCAATAGCACATGATACATACATACAATTTTTGTCAATTAAAATAAATTAATTTTTAAAAAATTAATAGTATTCTTTGTTTACCTGCAACAAAAAATTAGAAAATGAAAAAAAAAATAGCTCTCTTTTACTGAAGAGAGCAAAAACAAAGTGAAAAAATAAACCTCAACCAGAAGACCTTTGAAAATGACATTACATATAACCAACCAATAGAGGTTTAGTATCCAAAATATAGTTAACAAGGAGAAGAAGAAAAAAAAACTCCACATTTCTAAAAGGCACAGGATATGAGCTGGCTAGTCACAGAAAAGGAAACCTCTAGGATCAGAGAATGAAGTTACATGGCCATAATCCAAGGAATGCCTGGAGCCATCAGAAACCAGAAGAGGCAAAGGAGGATTCTTCCCTGGAGCCTTCTGAGGGAGCACTGCTCTGCTGACACCTTTACTTTGCACTCTGGCCTCCACAAATGTAAAAGAATAAATTTCTGTTATTTTAAGCCATCAAGTTTATGATAATTTGTTACAAATTAATATAATACCTACGACTCAGTAGTTCTATTTCTAGATCTATTCCCTAGAGCACTGGTTCTCCATTCTATAACATCCAAACCCTCCTTTTACAACAAATATTTTGCAACTTACCTACATACATAACTAAAATATAAACCAGTGTCCTAATTAAAATTTTAAAAAAACAGAAATAATGTAAAATAAAATACAAATTTCTACATGTAAACACTCAGGCAGGACTAAGCTGTAAGATACACTCGCACCTATACACAGAATATATGATGAAACAGTCTCAAATGTGGGATGATAGTGTCACATATTTGCAACTCAAACACCATCAGTAGTGCTGCCACTGGTGCCATGATTTTCCAAAAAAGTAAACTCTTAGCAGAGTTCCAAAAAAACAAAACATACTCTTTCTTCAATTTACATGGAAATTGTATTCCTGGAAAATTCACTGTATTTTAAAACCTTTTTGAAAAAGATTTTGTGTTTATACATAAAAAAGAGTTAGTTTATTATTATTTATTAATTATTAAGTCATTAATCTTCAATAATTATAAACAGATTTTTAAATCTACATATTCAATGGGACATTAAAGTCATGCAGGATATTGGACAATCAACAACAAAGGACCCCCCCAAACACTACGACAAATGAAGGTAGCCAAAAAAATTTCTAAAATATCCCCTGGGGCACAGTATTCACCCTGAGAACAACTGACAAGTAGACACTAAGAGATATGTGCAAATATATTCATTGCAACATTGCTTTTAACAATAAAAAGTGGCAACTGGTATTTAAAAGTCCATCAATAGGGAAACAAAAATTAAATCACTGTCACATAAACATACAGCATTATACAGCAATTAAGGAATAAACTAGATATGCAAGAATCAATACTGACAAATCTCTGAAACAGTGAAGTGGGAAAAGCAGGCTGCAGAAGAACACATACAAGTAGGATACTATAATATTTGGGTAAAATTTTAAAACAAAACAATGGTATGGGTAACACATAGACATACACAAATACGTAGTAAAAGTACAAAAACCTGAATGAAAAGAATATACTACAACTTCAGTACATTGGTTACCTTAAGGAAGGTAAGGAGGAAAATGGGGTCAGGAAGAGGCACAGAGGAGGCCTCAATTATATCTGTAACATTATATTTTTCAGAAATAAAAATCTGCAGCAAACATATAAAATGTATCATTTGTTAAATGGGGGGGGTCAAGGCATTCAGTGTACATATACTGAATATATAAAAAATTATATATATACACTTTTATCTTGTAACTTTGAAGTACTTTATAGTTAAAGTTTTAAAAAGTCTATATTCCAGAGAAATTTACCACCAACTGTGGCTTGACTGTGACAGAGACACGACTCCACAGTAACCTGGACAAGGATCACAAAGATACATCTAAACAAATGCTCAGATGATTTGTGACTAAAGAGGACCCAGATCTATTGGCCACAATGCTATCATTAATTTGAGCTAGGTAATAAGCTGAAGTGAGTATAGAGAAGAAAAACTTGGAATTATACAGAATCAACCCAAAACTGACACTATTACACTATTAAGGTAAAGAAAATTGGCTAGTTTCATTGCTCAGTTGTTGGGCTTTATTCTTTACCTCCAATTTCTTCCTCCTATTTTCCCAAATAATCTCATGAAAACTGAAATACTGAATAATAAAAAGAAGGTAAAGAGATAAAGCAGCAATAATACTTCTTCATATCAAAGATAAGATGTTTCAAGTATTAAAAGAGTGATAGAAAACATAATTCTTTTGATGCTCTTTAAAAACAAGTTACTTGGCATATCTTATCATTCTTCAAAGATTCATTGAGAAAAGTCACACTTTCCTCCCAGCAATGTATTTTCTCTCAAGTCATATGGCTCTGTTGGGCAACACAAAATGTTGTGTTGTACATCCAAACCTTTCATGCTTACTACGTTTTTGCTCTCACATTACCACAGTATTACACATATGAGATTACCACTAATACAAGGCTGCAACAAAAAATAAACATGCAAGAGGTAGAGAAGAATGAGGCGCCACACTTTCAACTGGCAAGTAGAGATAAAACATCTAATTTCCAGTTTATAGGAATTGGGAACAAATTAAATGTCACCACAAAGGAGGAAAAAAAAAATCAGGCAATAACACAACATGGGATAGATATTTTATATATCTGAGCCTGGCCTCTTCGAAAGGTAGTCCACACCATCATGGTCTCAGCAGCACAGGAAAAAAAAGAAAAGGTAACATCCACCAAAAGATTTTTACAAGAATGCACGTTTATAGTAGCATTACCTACGACAAACATAACCTGGCAACAACACAAATAACCATCAATAAGAGAATAGATAGCATCAAACTAAAAAGCTTCTGCACAGCAGGGGAAACAATCAACAAAGAGATAACATAGGGAATGGAAGAAAATCTGATAAGAGGTTAATATCCAAAATATATAAGGACCCAAACAACTCAATAGTAAGAAAACAAATAACTTGATTTGAAAAATGGGCAAAAGACCTAAATAAACATATCTCAAAAGAAGACATACAAATGGCCAAAAAGTTTACGAAAAGGTGCTCCCGTCTGTAACCATCAAGGAAATGCAAATCAAAACCACAATATCACCTCACATATGTTAGAATGGCTACTATCAAAAAGACAAAAGATACTAAGTGTTGGCAAGAATGTAGAGAAAAGGCAATCCTTGTACACCCGCAGTCTCCAACCTTTTTGGCACCAGGGACTGGTTTCATGGAAGGCAATTTTTCCATGGACCAGGAGCCCGGGGATTGGGGACCGCAGTTGTACACTGTTGGTGGGAATTTAAATCAGTACAGCCATTACGGAAAGCAGTATGGAGGTTCCTCAAATAGTTAAAAATGGAACTACCATATGATCCAGCAACCCCACTTCTGGGTATATATTCAAAGCAAATATAATTAGTATGTGGAAGAGATATTTGCACTCTCATATTCATTGCAGCATTATTCACAATAGCCGACATATGGAATCAACCTAAGTATCCATCAATGGATGATGACTGGATAAAGAAAATATGGGTTAGGTAGACAGATGTACATACATACACACAATGGAATAGTGTTCAGTCTCTAAAAAGAAGGAAATCCTGTCATTTGCAACAGTACGCATGAACCTGGAGGACATTGTGCTAAATGAAATAAGCCAGGCACAGAAAGACTAATAGTGCAAGATCTCACTTATATGCTGAATCTAAAAAAGTAGAATTTATAGAAGCAGAGAGTAGAATGGTGGTTGGCGCTATGGGGTGGTGGTGGGGGAATGGAGAGATGTTGATTAAAGGGAACAAAGTTTTGGTTAGAACAAATAAGTTCTGGAGATCTACTGTACAGCATGGTGACTATAGTTAATAATAATGTATTATATACCTGAAAATTGCTAAGACAGATCCTAAATGTTCTCACCACAAAAAAAAGTATGTGAAGTGATGAGTATGTAAATTAGCTTGATTTAATCATTTCACAATGCATACATATATCAAAACAACACTTTGTACACTGAAAACATATATAATATTTATTTGTCAATTTAAAAAAGAGAATGGATAGACATGTTGTGGTATATACATACAATAGAACAATACTCCATAATTTAAAGGAACTACTGATACACATAATGTGGATGAATCTCAAAAACATGCTGAGCAAAAGAAGCCACACAAAATATTACATACTATATGGCTCTAATATGAAGTTCAAGCACTGGCAAACTAGTCTACAGTGATAGAAATCAGACTAGTACTTCCCTTTGGCATAGGGCTTGAAAGGGGTACAAGGGAATTTCATGGGGTGATGAAAGTGTTCTAAATCTTGATCTGGGTGATGGTTACATGAGCATATGAATTTATCAAAATCCATTGGAACAAAAAAGGAAACACTGTGGGATTGAAAAAATTATCTAATGATCTATATTAAAATGGACTACAAAGACCTAACAATCACATGATTAAATGGCATCTTATAAATCTTGATTGGATCCTGGTTTAAAAAAGTTACCTACAGAAGTCCTTTTTGGGACAACCAGGAAAACTTGAATATGGACTAAATATTAAGAAATGATCACCAATTATCTAAGGTGTGATAATAGTATTGTAGTTATATAAAACAACATCCTTATCTGTATTTTTTTATTTTTTAGAGATAGGCGCTTGCTATTTTGCCCAGTATGGAGTGCAGTAGCTATTCACAAATGCGATCACAGTGCATTACAGCCTCGAACTCCTGGGCTCAAGCAATCCTCCTGCCTCAACTCCCGAGTAGCTGGGACTATAGGAGCACGCCCAGCTAATATCCTTATTTTTAGGAGATACATGCTGAAGTACTTAGTGGTGGAATATCATGATGTCAACAATTTAAATTTTCAGCAAAAAATATTTATTTTATATATAAATTTACACGTATGTACAGATAAATCAAATTAATGTACATAGGTCACAGGATGTAGTTATTCATTGAACTATTCTTCCAACTACTGTATATGTTTGAAAAATTTAATTTAAAAAGTTGAGCAGAAAAGAAGACATTAATTTTCATAGATATATAAGGTGATCTCCAGAATATATTAAATGAAAAGAAAAGTAAGGTGCAGGATAGTTTATATAATATGCTACTTACTGTGTAAGAAAAGAAGAAAAGTTAAAAATTATATGGTATGTGATGTGTGTGTGAGAGAGAGAGTTTGTGTGTATATCTGTTTATATTACAACCAATGAAAATGGTTACCTATAGCAGATGAATATAGGTGGGAAATAGGTTTAAGCTTGGATGCAAAACATCTCTGGGTATATTATTTTATATAGTTTTGACCTTTATACCATGCAAATGTGAAAAAAAAGGAAAAGAAAAAACTAAAATCAGAAATATGTTAAAATATCTACAGTCACATAATTCCTCTATTCAATCAAAGCCAAATTAATCAAGTTTATTTAACTTGTGTGATTGTTAATGGTCTTTTTTGCTCCTTCTGAGCACCAGAGCCACTGAAAAAGGGCTTTTGCTGGTCAGAAAATTTAGGATCTTGTTGCAGATCTGCCCCTAAATAGTGCAATCCTAGACAAACAACCATGCTAAGCCTCAGTTTTCTCACCTGTATAAAGGGATCAAATTCAATGATTTCTAAGATGTCTTATAACTATAAAATTCAGTGACTCAAATGTTTGTTGGAAAAAAATAGGAATTTTCCACCTGCATAGTTTTCTTTAGCTTTGATGAGTAACAAAGCTCCATTATACAGTGAATTATAGTCATTCACTTTCTGCAGTACAAGTGAGGAGAAAGCACAGTGAAATAAAATGTATTTCTCTGACTCCTTCTGGCAGTAATCAGTTACAACTGAGCGCTTTCTCTTAGAAGTTTGCATTGGCAAGAGAAGGGAAACGGCAGCCAGCCAGTCAGGCAGCAGCACTCGACCAGGCTGCCAAACCTCACTGGTTAGCAGAGGGAGGAAGAAGCAGCCAATAACAAAGTCTATCGAGGCTGAACTCCGGAGGAGTTTCACTAACTTTCCTCAGCCAAGGGGTTTAGGGAGCTTCATCAATTCTTTTTCTATACTAATTCTACTTTACAAAAAGTTGCCAAAAAGGCAGCTTTGGGACGAAAACATATAAAGCTAGGGCTACCGAGTTTCCAAACAAAATCTCTGCAGGCTTGAACATAAGCTGAGAGTGCCAGAAACTTTCTTCTCCACCAGCCCTGCCTCATACACTGCCCCACCCAGACTTCCCTTCTTCAAGACCTAACAAAAGACCTAAACAGTCTTGTGACTTCCCTGGAGGTTTAAGATCTGTGCAGCAGCAGCCTCATTCTAAAGTGAAGAAGGATAGCCAGGAAAGGAGGGATAAGTGGAGAGAAAAGCCTGGCCTGCAGGGTGTGCAGGAAGGACACGCAGAGGGCTCCTGGCTGCAGCGCCCAGGGGGTAGTGGTGAATATTTAAGCACCCTCATCCCCCCAGTTTTGCTGGGAGATTCAAAGAGAAGACTGATTAGTGATAAGAGGACTTAAAGAGGAAGAAGGAGTGAAAAGAGACAGAATGAGGAATTTGTTTCCAAACTCCTTATAGGTCTGTGCCTGCAGGACTAAAATGGGGTGTGGAAAGGCTCTTGGGGAGATTTCCTCTAGAACAAACAAGCTAAGGCTTTTGTTTGAAGAGGAGAATGAGAGGGTTCTCTTAAGAATGAAGGGGAAGGAGTTCAAAAACCCTTGGAAGGGTCTTTTGAGATTATTAAGGCAGGATGGAGTTTTCTCCTAGCATGGACAGGACGGCCCTTCACTAGAGGACTGCAGGACGACTGGGGTTCTCTGCCTCAGCTGGATTTCCACAGGAGGCTGGCAGGGAGAGGACCCTCCTTAGCAAGTCCAGAGAGTGACCGGGTGGGGCTGCAATTTTGGAGAACGAGGAGTTCCTCTCTGAAAGTGAACCGGCCCTTTCTTGGAAGGACTGGAAGAATGAGAAGGGCTCCCTCTCAAAGGCGGGAGGGTTTAGAGAGTGGAGGGGCCTGAAGTGATTTCAGGGGAGTTGGGTTTCTCCTGTAAGGCTCTGGGGGGGAGGGCAAGGTACCGTGTACAATGATGACACCTTTCAGCTGCTGGTTGTGGGATTCTACCTTGAAGACTGAAAATAAGGCCCCTTCACTAATGGGAAGTTTGGAAATTGGTCTGAAGGGGCCTGCAATGATTTAGGAGGAAATGCCACCCCTCCCAGGCTTGGAAGCGGCGGGGGCAGGAACACTCTCTCACTAAGACAGCACAGCAGGGAAGAGGAATTTAAAAAGAACACCCCACCCCACCCCGCAGCTCACGGGAAAGTCGGGGGCCGGGAGAGGAACTCATCCGAAAGCACTCCAACTGGAAAGGGGGATGAAGCGAGGAGAGCGGAGGTGGGGTCAGGCCTCTGTGTGGTTGGAGTTGGGGGGCGTTCACGAGTTTGAGCTAGGGGAGGGCCCAGGGGACGTGGGCTCAGGGCTTGCTAGGGGTGACTCGGAGGGTGAAGGAGGTTCTGAGGTGATTCGGGGCTATCGGAGGTGAAGGAGGCGTCCGGGGTCAATACCGGAGAGTGGGGGACGCGACCGGTACTCACAGAGCGGATCTCCAGCGCCAGGGCGCATTGCAGCGCCTTCACCTTCGGCATCCGCGCGGGGTGGGGCGGCGGGGGGGGACCCCGGCCACGGGCCCGAGTGAGACGGAGAGACGCGGCGCGGGGCGGGGACGGGGAGGAGACGAGGTGGCGGCGGCGGTGGCAGCTGTGGCCCCCAGGCCGGGGCCCGCGGTCCAGCCTGGGTCCCGCCCGAGCAGCAGCTGAGCGCGGGGCGCGGACTCGTTGTCATGGCAGCCAGAAGGGGCGGGGCCGGAAGAGAGGCCCGGCGGGGACGCGCCAGAGCCTCCCACGCGAGCGCGAGCGGCTGGGGGCGGGGCCCAGGCTGGACCGCGGGCGGGGCTAGCAAGAAGGCGGGGCTTCCGAAGGGGCGGGGCGGGGCAGTTCCTCTGTGACATCAAACTGTGGGCCCAAAGACAGAGAAAACAGAGAATAGCTGTTTGTATAATGGGACAGTGCGCAGGTCAGGGAGTTGGACTCAGGAACCCTGAGTTCCAACGTGGTGATGGCACCTTGGGCTTGTGGCGTCCTTCTGTGGCCTCAGTTTCCCCAACTGTAAAAGAATAGTAATTATTGTTATTTGTCCTCCTATTTGAATTTCACAGTACAACTTACAAAGCCAGCATGAGGAAACTGAGAATTAGAGAAGAGACTTGCCCAAGTTAAAGGCAGAACCAGGACTAGAACCTAGGAGCTCTCAATAAAACCCCAGTTGCCTCCCTGAAAAGAGGAGCTTGAATCAGATCGTCACAATACTCTTCCTAGTCTCCTACTCTGTGATTCTCTCTTTGTTACTGTGTCACCTTTTCCCTTCAAAGTTTTATGTCTATTCACCTGTGTATGCATCTCAATGCACATTGCTTAAGTTGAACTCTTAATGAGGAGTCAACAATAAATCCAGTTGTGAAGGGCCTGGCCACAGACCATCAAAGAAAAAAAGAACCTAAGGGATTGCCCAATCCAATCATGTTAAAAATCTTTTTATTGAAAAATACATTATACATACAGAAGTGTACAAAACATGTTCATCTTAATAATGAGAACAATACCTGTGCAACTAACACTTAGTTAAGAAATAGAACATTACCAACACCTTAAAAATGCCTTCCTTGCCCTGTAAGTAACCAGTACCCTGACTGTTGTTACAGTAATTCCCTTGCTTTTGCCATTCATGTATGCATTTCTAAACAAGATGTTGTTAATTTTTTCTGGTATCGATATTTTTTGGTTTTCTTTTGTTTATATTTTTGGGACAAGGTCTCGCTCTGTTGTACAGACTGAAGAGCAGTGGCTCACTGCAGCCTCAAATTCCTGGGCTCAAGCAATCCTCCTATCTTGACCTCCCAAAGTGCTGGGATTACAGGCATGTGCCACCATGCCTGGCCTAGTATCAAAGTTATATAAATAGAATTAATACTGTATATATTCTGTGACTTGCTTCTCTCACTTGAAATTATGTTGTGGGATTCACCCATTGTTGATGCTGTGTAGCTGAAGTTTTTTTCATTGTTGGACAGTATTCCAATATAGAAATATGTATTGGTTTATTTGTCCTTTCTACTATTGATGGTCATTAATACTGTTCCCATTTTTTAACTATTATTAACAATGTTGTTATGAACATTCTAGTACATGCCTATTAATGCACATGTGCTAGAGCAGGAGTGGGTTGACTAGGTATTAGGTTTTGCACATGTGAGACTTCAGAAGATAAGACTACACCATTTTCCAAAGTAGTTGTACCAATTTATGTTTCTGCTGGGAGTATATGAGAATTCTTATTTTTCCACATCCTTGCCAACATTTGATATTGTTTGAATTTTTAATTTTTGTGTATTTGGATGTATGTAGTCTAGGTATTTCATTGTGGTTTTATTTGCATCTCTGGTTACTGTTGCGGTTGAGCACCTTTGCTGGGTTTCATTCGCCTGTCCATTTTCTCTTTGAGAACTGCCTAGTAGTTCTCTTGCCCCTTTTTCTACTGAATTCTCTCTCTCTCTCTCTCTTATTTATAGAAGTTCCTTGTATATTCTAGATACTAATTCTTTGTCTACTCTATATGTTGCAAATATCCTTCCCACTTTGTGCTTTGTCTTTTAATTTCACATATGGTGTGTAATGAACAGAAGAGAAATTAAGACGGAGTATTCTCAGTTTGACCAAATGATTCCAGATTGCTGTCCAGAATGCTACACTAGTCTACACTTCCACCAGCAATGCTTGAGGGTTACAGTGGCCCCACATTCTTCCCAACCCTGGCATTATCAAGCTTTTTTGTTTTCCCCAGTATAACATATAAAGTATCATCTCACTTTTGAATTTCTCAGCTTACTGATGAGTCTGAGCATGTCCTTATATGCTTATAAGATTTTCTGCTATTTTTACTATAAATTGTCTGCTCATAGGCTTTGCCCATTTTTCTATTGGGGTTTTTGTCTTTTTTACAGGAGTTCTGTGTAGTTAATTAGTTAAATTAATTCAGTTTTAGACGTTGCAAACATCTTCTCCATTTATCATCTGTTTGTAAACTTTGTACAAAGTGTACATTAATTGATAGAAATACCTAACTTTGATGTAAACCAATCTGTCATTTTTGCCTTATATTTGTATTTGTATTTTTGACATTTTAAGAAGTCCTAAATGCAAACATACTGTATTTCCTATATGTTCTTCTATTAATTTTATAGTTTTACCTTTCACATTTTGATGTTTAATCCATCAAGACTCAATCTTTGTGCATGATGTTAGATAGTAATCCAGGATCCAGTTTCTTGTTTTCTTTTTTCTTCTACAGAGTAAACTAGATTTCCCAACAATATCTACCAAACATTCAATGCTTCTCCTCATTGATTTGTGGTACCACCTTTATCGTATATTAACTGCCTGAAGTTCTATCTTTTAAGCTTTCTATTCTGTTCCAGTGTTCTATTTGTCTATTCTTACAACAGTATCACACTGCTTTATTACTATTTCTCCTTAATATTCTTTTTGGCAAGTCTCCTTTTTTAAGAGATAGATTTACCTGTTTGTCATCTTTCATTGCTTCTTTTTATTTTAGAGTAATTTTATCAAGTTCCTCAAAAATACAACTGGAATTTTGATTGAATTTGAATTTTGAATTAAACTTATAGATTAATTTAGGGAATTGACATCTTTCTAATATTATGTCACCTCATCCAAGTGCATGGAATGTGTCTCTATTTATCAAATCATATTCTATGTCCTTTACTAGAGTTTTTGTGTTTTCTCCATAGAGATCTTCTTTAATTCCTAGGTATTTAACTATAGTTTTTTATTTATACTATTGAGAATAGTTTTTTAAATTTTTCATCATATTTACTGGTTTGTTATCACAACTTTATAGGAATTTCACCTTTACAGGTTGATCTGGTGAATCTGTTAAACTCTTACTGATTGGAGTAGTTTCTCTGTTTGTTCCATTGTTTTTGTTAGTATTATTCTCACAGAGACAATAAGCGCTGCACTAACTTCATATTGTGGCCATGACAAATCACCACGAACTTGGTGGCTTACAACAGCATAAATATATTAACTTACATTTCTGTAGGTCAGAAGTCTGACACGGGTCTTGCTGGGCTAAAGTCAAGGGGTCAGCAGGGCTGGGTTCCTTTCTGAAGGCTCTGGGAGAGACTGTTTCCTTGCTTTTTCCGGCTCCTCGAGGCCATCAGCATTCCTTAGCTCTTGGTCTCCTTCCTCCACCTTCAAAGCCAGCAATTGCAAGTCAAGTCTTTCTCACATGGCATCACTCTGACCTACTCTTCTACCTCCCTCTTCTACTTTTAAGGACCCTTGTGGTTACATTGAGCCCACCCAGATAACCAGGATAATCTCCTTATCCAAAGGTCAGCTGATTAGCAACCATAATTCCATCTGTAATCTTAATTCTCCCTTTGCCATTTAAGATAACATATTCACAGATTCCAGGGATTAGAACATGGACATTTTTGGGAGATCATTATTCTGCCTACCACAAGCACCAAAAAGAATAATTATATTGCATTAAAATACATCAGATACATTGAAAATTCATGAATTGGCAATGTTACTCAAAGAGGAAAAAAAGCATTGGTCAGGCTTGGATGACTTTAATAACGAACTCATTCTGAAACCTGATAAATAAAAAGAGTTAAGTATTTATCCTGAATGCCTTGTTTGGACTATACCTCAGGGTGACCAAAGAGTTAATGAGGGAAAGTTCTTTACAGAAAACTCCCAGCTATAAATGAATAGGAACAAAGAATTAGAATATTGATGGCTACTAAAACCATTGTTGAAAAGCTGATGAAGAATTTTATAATGGATAGTCTGACAACATTGACACACTGACAATCTTAATATCACAAAAAGAGAGACAGTCAGACAGTATGTCCCTTCTGAGGTGATGTACTTAGAATACACAATACCACCTTTCATACCAAAAAATCAAACTTGAATTTGACCGAGCATCCAAATCTATCACCAATGTACAGCAAATATAAGATTCAAAGTAACTTGTAAGACAGAACCACAGGAATGCAAGCAGCAAAATAAATGCAATATGATTTCTTCAACAAATATATTGCAAAGAAAAGTAAAAAGGAAGCCTTGTGTATTAAAAGAGATGAAAGAGATGTAATCTAATGTAAAGTGTTTATGAGACCATTGGAGAAACTTCAATGCTACTGGATAAATGATAATCTTAAGGAATTATTGTTAAATTTTTAGGTATGATAATGATACTAGGGTCCTGTTATTTTTTTAAAAAAGAGGCCTTATCTTTTAAAAAGTGATACACACTGAAGTATTTATGGATGAAATATGATGTCTGGGATTTGCTTCACAATTCTCCAGTGGAGGTGGAAAGTGGTAGTGATGGAAAGTGGGTGAAGGTAGGGATAAAATGAATTAGCTGTGTAGTTGTTAAAGGTTGGTAACAGGTATGCTGGAGTTTATTATACCATTTTTTTTCTACTTTTGTTTATGTTTAGTTCCGTATTAACACATACAAAAAGTAAATAGATGTTCAAAAGTGTCAAGTGCTCTTTCTCTACTGATAATTGAGATAATCATAAGTGCTTTCAACTTTAGCCTATGTATGAAGCAAATTATATTGATAGATTTTTCTGATGATACACCTTTCTTATAGTACTGTGTTATGTTATTTTGTGAGTATGCTTCTGTATTGTGTTAGCTAATATTTTATTTAGATTTTTGTGTCTATGTTCATAAAAGAATTGGGCCTATAATTTTCTTTTCTTTTATTGTGCTTTCCTGATTTCATAATCCAGATTACGCCAACTTCATAAAGAAGAGCATATATCAAACCATAGGCTCTTAGCTATAGACCCTGTGCTCTCTTCCTTTTTCTGCAGTCTTTTTTTACCTCAGATTCTTCAGATTTTATAATTTCTATTGGTGCATCCTCAAGGTAACTGGCACTTTCTTCTGATATCTCCAGTCTTATATTAAGCCCATCTGTTGAATTTTCATTTCAGTTAATGTATTATTCCATTCTAAAATTTCCATTTGGTCTTTTTTTTGGTTTCCACATGTCTGCTGAGATTTTCTATTTGTTCATTCATTAGGATCATTTTTTCCATTACTTTTTCAACATATTTCCCTTTAATTCTTTGAACATATTTATAATAGCTGCTTTAAAGTCTTTGTGTGCTATATCCAACATCTATGTCATGTTGAGTTCTGTTTCCACTAACTGCATGTTTTCATGACTGCGGATTGCATTTTCCTGTTTCTTTGTATGTCTAGTGATTTTTTTAATCGAATACTGGATATTTTAAATAACACACTGTATAACACTAAATTCTATTATCTTTCCCTGAAGAGTGTTGATATTTGTTTTAGCAGGTGGTTTAATTACTGGCTGATTGCCTTAAACCTGTGTAGATTTAGTGTTGTACTTTGTTAGTGCAGATATGTGTAAAAAGCCCAAAATGTTTCTAAAGCCCCTCTAACTTGATGGGACTTAACCTCCAATCTCTTTCTCCCATATGGGTTTTGTCAGACTTAGTTGTAGACTTTGTTGAGGCAAGTCTAATGTAAGCCTTACTTTAGGGCATGGTCCTTACTGCTATGGTACAGCCTTTCTGGTGTATCAGCTGGATGCCAGAAATATTAACTGCAGGAGAACAGTTAATAGGCCCGAATGCCCTTGGCCAACCCAGCATGCCTGCAACTCTTGGACAGAATGTACCAAGAATGTGACATCCTGAAGGAGGAAGTATCCCAAATAACCCAGGCTATGTTCTCATTCCTCCTAGAACAGGATGTTTTGCAACACTTGTGCTCAGTGAGCCCAGTGGCACCCAGGGTATATAAACCCAGGGCAGAGTGCCTTCAGGGTCCTTCAGCTGCAGTGCAGAGTGGGGCAAGTGCAGAGAAGCCTGCATCCACCCTGGGCAGCTTTCCTGAGCCTTTGGGTACCAGCTAGCCATGGATCCTAGGCTTCTGCATATCCTTGCTGCCTATTGATGAGTAATGAATTTGCTTTGCTTGGTGTGTTGTGTGAGTGTTCTGTCTCTCCAGACTCATTCTCATACTCTGGCAGCTGGGTTTGTGCAAACCTCCTGCCAGACTTAGGAACCTTTGCATTAACTCAGCGTTGAAAAAGATCTCTCAACTCTGTAAGGTTCAGAACTCCAGTGTTCCCTAGCACTGCTTAATCTTAAGAATCTCTGTTCTGCTCCTAACCCTGTAGCAGTTGCTAACTGCCAAGCCTCAGGTGGTCTCACTCTGTGCATGTAAAATTTGTTGCTCGGGTTTAGACTTTTGGAGAAACCCCTCATAAGATTCTGGGGCTCTTTCTGCACAGCTTCCTTTTCTCAGACTCTGTGAATTACTGATCCAGCTGCTTCAACTGCCAAACTGATCTCGTCTCAGCTCAGTGGGACCACTGTGTTCTGCTTAGGCTCCAGCTCTCTGCACTGCCTCTGGGAAATTGCTCCCAGGCAAATACCCCATGATCTTGGGAATCACCTTGTGAGGTTCCATTTTCCCAGGCATCACATGTTTGTGCTGCCTGTTGTCTTACTATCTGAAAACAGTTGCCTCCTATATTGCATCCAGTTTTATATTTAAACTGAGAGGGCTAATCTCGCACCAGTTATTCCATTGTGAGTAGATGTGAAAGTGCCAATTCCATTCTGTTTTAATATTAACAATCTTTAGCCTTACACATTAATAGGTGGCTTGTGAAGATTAAATGAGTGGCATGTTTCATAGGTGGTAGTTAAAGTCAGTGTCTGAGTTAAATCTTTCTTTGATAATTTTTATGATAGCAAAACCACTAATAAGTCTGGCTGGGCACAGTGGTTCATGCCTGTAATCCCAGTGCTTCAGGAGGCCAAGGCAGGAGGATTGCTTAAGGCCAAGAGTTCAAGACCAGCCTGGGCAACACAGTGTGACCCCGTCTCTACAAAAAAAAAATAAAAAATAAATTAGCTGGGCATGGTGGTGCACATCTGTAGTCCCAGCTACTCGGGAGGCTGAGGCAAGAGGATCACTTGAACCCAGGAGTTCAAGGCTGCAGTGAGCTGTGATCACGCCACTGCACTCTAGCCTGAGTGACAGAGTGAGACCCTGTCTCTTAAAAAAAAAAAACCAAAATATTAAGAAATCATAGTGTTGAACATCTTCTCCAACACTTTTTTTTTTCTCAAATGAGCATCCGGTTTGGGAAATTCTGAATTAGGAGAGTCATAAAAGATTTCATTTAAGCTGGACTACGTAAGAAAATTAAGATATCAAATTGTAAAAATCATTAGGCACTTCCATCCCAACTAAAATGTGGATTAGGTGCCTCTTCTCTGTGCTCCCTTAACATCCTATTTTATCTGTTTATATATATATGTGTGTGTATATATATATGTATATATACAGGCTCTTCCAGAAATCCATGGGAAAAAATGCCAATAAAATTTTTTTTTATCAGACCAGCCTGAGCAAGAGTGAGACCCTGTCTCTACTAAAAACAGAAAAATTAGCTGGTGTGGTGGTGCACGCCTGTAGTCCCAGCTACTCGGGAGGCTGAGGCAAGAGGATCGCTTGAGCCCGGAGTTGGAGGTTGCAGTGAGCTATGATGACATCACTGCACTCTACCTGGAGAGACAGAGCGGGACTCTGTCTCAAGACAATAAAAGAAAGTGAAATGCTCAGCACATGATAGCTCAATAGAGCAGGCTCGATGATAGCAAGTTCATGTTCTTTTTCTTTCCATTCTCTCATAAACACTGTCCAAGTTTGAGGTCTTTTGAGATCTCACTTGATTTGGATTATTTGAGTTAATCTTTTTCTTTGAATTCTTTGAGCTGTCCTGAAGCAATGTGCTATGGACAAAAGCAACGCTAGTTCAGTCAAAACCCCTGCTTATGTATCATTCTTATTCCACGTTACATTAATAACTAGTTTGAAGGTGTTCTCTCTGTCATAGCCTTCAAGCTGCGGCCTCACACAAAAATTCAGCTGCCAATTTCTAAGCCCCAGGCATAGAATTTTGGGGAAAATTTGCCTGAACAGCAGCATTGTGAATGGCACTATTATAATTAATGATATCTTAGGAAGATTTACAATCATGAGTAGCAAGTAAAACAGAAATAGTCCTGCTTCTGCACTTCCCCTCCTTTTATCCCCTATGAGATTTTATGGGAAATAAGCCCAGTGAAAAATGTAAGCTCTTAATCTTTCCCAGAAATCCTACCTCATTTGATGGATACTTTGAGGGAATGAATTAGAGCATTTTTTTTTTCTTTTATGCAGTCTACTTTGCATGTGTAAAGTGAGGACGGTAACTCAGACTTCCTGGGCAAATGATCAGAAGGTGAGAGTCATTTTTAAAGACCTTTATCATCCTTTATTCACGTTCAGTCTCCACACAGGAACTGATTTCCAACAAAGTCAGTGTCTTCATTAGTAATAAGACTATTAACAACAATAATAGCCATACTAGGCCGGGCATGGTGGCTCACACCTATAATCCTAGCATTTTGGGGGGCTGAGGTAGGAGGATTGGCTTGAGCTCAGGAGTTTGAGACAAGGCTAAGCAAGAGCAAGACCCCATCTCTACAAAAAACAGAAAAATTAGCTGGGCGTGGTGGCACATGTGCCTGTAGTACCAGTGACTTGGGAGGCTGAGGCAGGAGGATCGCTTGAGCCCAGGAATTTGAGGCTGCAGTGAGCTATGATGACGCCACTGCACACTAGCCCAGGAGACAGAGCAAGACCCTGTCTCAAAAAAAAAAAAAAAATTACACATTTTAAAATCGTGACACGAATAGTGACCTCAGAGGACTCTTTAAGCCATTCCTCCAGGAAATGAATAATTCCTCTGCAGCGTCTATTGAGGATGGTTTCTTAGCACACTTAATTGATGAGCAGCCCCTTTCAGGCCTTTCATAGGCCACCTGCAAATTTCAACAAAATTAAATTCTGATACCAGTCCCTGAAAACGGATCAGGCCTAGTAATTGAGAATGTGGGAAAAAACCATAAGGCCACATGAGCACAAAGTGACTGTCTCTCCTACCCCTAGCAACCCTGGGTATCCCATTCTGGGTATTCTCAAACAGACGTGGCTTGCCAATGCCTTTGGTTGTCTTTATTTCCCCTTGTTCTTAGAGGGAAGAAGAGTGGAGATGAGTTGGGTCTTTGTCCATTTTCTGAACAAGATGTACAGCTCACCCCCACAGCAAAGAGCCACCCTTTCATGTTGCTCCTCTCTCAGTTCTGTCCATCAGAACAAGATTGGCTTCTCACCTCTCCCTCAAATTTCTGGGTTGTTTTACAAATAAAGTAAAAAGCTTTTATTTAATCAGTCTAACCATCTCTTACTTAGAGAGATAATGGTTAACAACACCTGGATTTAAATACATATCTGGTCCCATCCCAGACCAATTAAATCAGAACCTTTGGGAGTGAGCCCTGGATATCTCTATTTTTCAAACTTCCCCAGGTGATTATAATCAGTATTGAGAACCACTGGTCTAAGGCAGTTGTGAAACCTATTCCCGGCCCAATTTTAATCACCAGTGTTATGGGACAAATTGTATCTTCCCAAAATTTGTTGAAGTCCTAACTCCCAATAACTTAGAATGTGACTGTATTTGGAGATAGGGTCTTTAGAAAGGTAATTAAAGTTAAATGAGGTTATTAGAGTGGACCCTAATCCAATATGACTGGTATCCTTGTAGAAGAGAAGATTAGGACACAGACACACAAAGAGGAAAGACAAAATCCTAAGCCTCCCTTCCCCCACCTTCTGAATGGGTGCCCTGTTGGCCAAGGGGACCCCAGAAAAACCTTAAAACTGAGTTCCCATCTATAAAGGGAAGGGAGGCTGAACATGCCTCCTCATACCCCCTACCTTTGGGAGTTTAGAGACAACAACCGACCAACATTAATGTTAAAATAGAGATCTAAGACTGACAAAACAGAATCTTTGTGACAATAAGATACTAAATTATGAGCAGGACCTGGGGCCATGCAAGGCAAATGTCAAGTCACACCTGCAGGCCATCAATTTACTTAACAGATTACTTTGAGTCAGTATATTGTGGCTTGCTTTATGATTAACAGACTTTATTATTTTAACTTAAAACATTCCTTCCTACTGACTCCAAGCTTTTAGACAAAACTTTATTCCTTTAACCAATTACAAATTAAAGAATCTCTGAATCCACCTATAACCTGTAAGCACCTGTCTCAAGATGTCCCGCCTTTTTGGGTCAAAACAATGTATACCTTCCATATATTGATTTATGATTTTACCTGCCACTCCTGTCTCCCTAAAATGTGTAAAACTAAACTGTAACCTAACTGCCTTGGGTGCACTTTCTCAGGACGTCCTGAGATTATGTCTCCTCAGACCATGGCCACTCATAATCAGCTCAGAATAAACCTTTAAAATATTTTACAGAGTCTGGTTTTTCCATTAACAGCCATATGAAGACACAGAGAGAAGATAGCCATCAACAAGCCACAGAGCAAGGCCTCAGAAGAAACCACCCCTGCTGACACTTTGGTCTTGGACTTCTAGCCTTCAGGGTTGTGAGAAAATAAATTTTTGTTGTTTTAAATCACTCAGTCTGTGGTACTTTGTTATGGCAGTTCTAGTAACTTAGTACACACAACCAGTAAAAAAATTTATCTCAAATCCATTGAACATTTTCATCCTATAAACACTCATTTTTCTAAACTCTGGACATTAGCATGGGCTATACTTCTCTTTTTTTCAAGGGCATAAAAAAATCATAATAGCATTCAGCATAAGAAAATATCAAATGTTCAGGTGAATTACTTTTAGTTGCTTAAAAAATAAATATGTTTAATTGTCTCATATAAGTAGAAGTCTGACAGTGACCAGGAGAGGAATGCTGTAGAAGTTCCTCTGATTTGAAAGCCCGGGCCCTTTCTATCTCTCCATTTCATTGTGGTTAGCACATTTTGAGGGGTTTTGTTTGTTTGTTTGTTTTCCTCATGCTGGTTGTGTCCAGGTTGCTCACCCACATTCACACCAGGAAAAAGGAGAACGGGTAGCACCAAATGCCTGTCGCTTTTTATAGGAAAATAAAGCCTTTTCCAGAAGCCTCCAAACAGAGACCCCTGTTTGCTAGGTCACATTGCCTCCTGCAGGGGTAGGGGAAGCTAGAGGTAGAATGTCTTATGAATGGGAAAAGGAAAAGGATGTTTGTGACTGGCTTAAGCCAGTGGTTCTCAATCTTGACTAGAATTGCCTGGGGACGTTTTAAAAATATGGATGCCCCCTTCATTTCCAAAGGTTCTGATTATATATATATATATATATATATAAACTCTGCAGGTGACTCCACTGTGTAGCCAGGTTGAGAACCACAAGCATAGACCAATTATGGTTTGTGTCACTTGGAACAAAATTGGGACCCAAACGGCAAGCAAGACAGAAAAAGTAACAGGATAGGGGTAGGGGTAGGGATTAATATGTGGTGGCAGACACTACTAGAGATTATTTGCTCATAAACCAGGGAGGATCCAGCTGGATTGGGCATATTTGAATATAAGATTAAAATGATCAATCTCTTTCTCCCCTCTCTGCTTTCCTCCCCCGTCTCCTTCCCTTTGATCTCTCTCCCGCTCCCTGTTCCTCTCTCTCCATCTCTCCCCCTCCCACTCCATTTTTCCCCCCTTTGCCTCCTTCTCCCTCTATCCCTGGCACATTTTCTTAGCCAGGGTTAGATAATCACGCACAGGACTATAAGAAGTCCTCTCTACAGAACCCAAACAGATTACCATGCAGTCATTAGTTAAATGCTTCCGGTGACAGAAAGCTCACTGCCTTTGCAGAGTCGCTACATGAGACAGTGCAGGTTATGCTCTGCACAGGGCAGCTGCTCAAGGTAGCAAGCAGGTGGGGCCTGGGCGCCATTTTGACCAGCTAGAGAAAGAAGCACCTTTTCCCAATTCACACAAAAATGCCATATAGGGTATCAAGGCCCTGGCATTATGAGACTCCCTTTTCCACCGTTACATGGCTATGATTGTTATGATGTTCTCTTTTACAATGAGACAAGATTTACCTTCTCAGAGACTCCACTCAATGGTCATTTAATGGTTTGCAGCTGCTTAGGACACATTAGCTTCCCCCGCTGCAGTCCCCATGACATCTTTTCTCCTCCAGGTCTCTCAGTCCTGATTCCTTCAATTATGCTGTTCACCGTGGCTCAGATTCTCCCCTACCATGCCCCCTCATTCTTCTTGGGATACGACATTGAGTGGTCAGCGGCCCTCTTAAGCTACAGCACCATAGCTTGAACATTGAAACAGAATGTTCTGAAGGAGAGAAAGAAGATGGAAAATAAAAGCCTCTGTTCACAGAATCACCTTGCTGCATGGCCATGAAGGAAATAGACATGAGTAGGCACAAGAATAAGCAGCAGAATTCATTGTTGTGGAAGCCACTAAAGCAGCAGTCCCCAACCTTTTTGGCACCAGGTACTGGTTTCATGGAAGACAATTTTTCCGCAGACTGGGCGGCGGGGTGGAGGGGGTGGGAGAGAGGCGGGCAGAGCTCAGGTGGTGATGCCAGGATGGGGAGCAGCTATAAATACAGATGAAGCTTGGCTGGCTCTCCACTGCTCACCTCCTGCTGTGCATCCTGACAGGGGTGCAGGGAGGGGGCAGCGGAGCTCTGCAGACTGGTAGCAGTCCTCAGCCTGGGGGTTGAGGACCACAGCGCTAGAGGAAAGGGATTCAGGAATGGGGTGAGGGGAGTGAGGGTCATCAGTGTCCCAGGCTGTATGACTTTGGTAGGATAAGTACCGAAAGTGCCTAATAGATTTAGAAATTGGTCATTAATAACCTTTATCAGATGAGTTTCAATTAAAGGATGAATATGGATGAATGCCAAATAAAGCAGTAGAGACAGCAAGTGCAGAAGAAAGCCAGGCTCATAGCTAGCAGTTATAGGGACACAGCTCAGAAGGTGGAGATCAAGGGGTATGTGTGCATGTGTGTGTGTGTATGCACGTGTGCATGTTTAAGGATAGGAGAAACTTGAGTATGGTCGTAGGCTGAGTGGAAAGAGGCAGTAGAGAGTAGAGATGCAACCAGAAATTGAGAAGATAATTATGGAAGCTATGTTCTGGAGGACTCAGGAGAGTCTGGGGTCAAGGGCACAGGTGGAGGGGTTGGCCTTGAATAGGTAGACTAACACATCTTCCTTGGAACCTGAGAGAAGAAAGAGTAATGTGTAATAGAAAAGTGGAACACTCTTTTGAAATGAAGACCCAGAAAGGTTTGGGGGAATTTGTTTTGTAAAATGTCCCTCCTTCCTCACTCTCTCCCCTTCACGAAATATTTATTGAATCTGAGCCACCAAGTATGGCGGATACAGAAAAGGATAAGACTAAGCCTTTGCCCCTGAAGAACCCCGAGCCTGGTAGAGAAATGGCACTGCCCTTCCCCTGGGCACTCTTGTCACCCCCACCAGCACCAGACCAGCGCCACACGTAGGGCAGGGATTAGAGGGGACTCCCTTTTCTCACAGCAGATGAAATCCTTTAAATCTTTCTATGTGTTCTCAATTTCCTAATCATTTTGCCAAAGCTACAGAGGAGACCACAGAACACTGGGATGGCAGGACAAGGTGGACCAGGTGGGCAAGAGCACATGGCCTAATTCCCCTTCTGGAAAGAACTGTGCTTGTTTGGAAGAATAATTTCAAGACTTCTTCCACAGGTATGAACAGGGAAATCCAGAGGACATAACCAGGATAGCCTAGTGCAGTCAGAAAGAGGACAGAGTGCTTTGCACACAAAAGTGGGATGAATTCCAAGGTTTGGCTTGGGAGGAGGGGTCTGAGAATGCCTTGGATGTGACAGGGACAAGTGAGGGGTGGAAGCTGTGACAGCAAGCAAGGTACGTTGAGCCCTAAAATCATATCTGAACAGAAAAAAAAAAAAATGAGGTGGGGGCAGAAGTGAGGTGAAGTCCCCATACTTTCTGGTGACACTCTGTGTAATTGTTGGCTTCTGTGTCAGCCTGGCCCAGTGGCCTGTGAGATCCTTAAAGCCAAGGGCCAGGTCTTGACTATTCTATTCCCAGTAGCTGTCACTATGCCCGGTGGTTTCAAGTTTTGTGGAGCCTGAAGCTTATATAATTTGGGGAGTCTCCTTTAAGAGAAAGAATACAAAATTTATTAATGGAAAATTAAGTAAGAAAATGAATATGTCTTTAGAATGAGGGAATAAATCACAAATTATATTTTTTTAATCTCAAAATCCTGAAAAATCACATTATATTTTTATTATTAATAATTAACTGCCTGATATATAGCTATAATACTTTTCTTCCTGTATTTCCTGTGTTTATTCTTTGATCACTTCTGCATTTGACAACAATTTTTTTAAGATTGTTTTCTTTCAAGAGAACAGAAAAATAATCTAGTCCTTCTTGTAGCATGATTGATCAAAAGTGAGTTTTTGTTTTATAGAATTCAGAAAAGTTTATTTTAGCTTTGCAACTCCTTGTTGGTCATGTCTTGTAAATTTTTCAGACTGTTGTTTTAAAAGCCTCCATCAAGTTTCTTTTATTATGTGCTATAAAATTTCGGGGCATCTTGCATCTTCCGTGCAGTACTAATCCACTGCACTCTGACTTGACAGCACTCATTAGCCGGTTTGTCACCGATGTCTTTGTTGTAGAGGACATGCGCCCGTGGGTCATGATGTCAGCCAAGTCAGTACGGTGGGCCGCAGCAGTGTTCCTGGAAGCCATTCCTACACCAGAGACCGCTAGCAATACTGAAAAAATTTGGAAGTGACTGTGAATCGTGTAAACATAACCCACTAAACCCAGATTTTAACTCAACTCCCCTTTGGCTGGATCCCAAAAATGCCCATGGCCACTTTATTGCCATCCTGTGTGAAAACAAGTAAGATGGAGAGTGGAAAAATGCAAGGGTCCCAGCAGATGCCATTAAAATACCTTCCCTTTGCAATTGACAAAAATATATTTGCAGGTGAACACGTTACTGAGGAAGGGGCTAGTGCAAGTTGGGGGCCCTGAAGCCTCCTGAACCTACAATTAATCTGTTGTTCTGTCCCCCTGGGGCACTGTCACATGGCAGGCCCTCCATGAATGTTGACTGAGTGGGGAAATGTGAAAGCAGGGAAAGTAGGAAGAAGGAGCAGAGCAGGAACGACAGCACCGACGCCGGTGGAGGTGCTGACACTGCCGGAGTTGGTGAGGCGTCATCGTATCCTCGCCTAACCTCAGCCGGGTTTGCTCTGCTTGTTCCCGGGGGCTCAGGACCTCCTGGCTGAGCTGCCTGCGTGCCTCATCCCTCTTCACCCGCAGCTGCGCTAGCCACACAAGGGGCTGTATTCCCATCACTACAGCAAGAACCTTGCCAGTCACAGGCTTCCCCGTGTGCCTCTTTGATTTGCAACATTTCAAGGGCATGAAGAGAAGCATTCAGAGGCAGCTTTTAAACCTGAAGTTACCCTAGTGTGAGTCCCAGCTGAAACATCCTTGCTAGCAGCAACCGCTGAGCACAGCTGGGCGGATGGCAGCCTTTGCCCTATAAAACATTTGATACTCTGCCAATAAACTATAAAGAGGAAAAGAAAGCCCCCATCTACTTTGCAGTCACAGGGCAGCTTTGGAATGCGCTAACGGAAGCAAATGTGACGCTTGCTCCATCAGAGTACAGCATCCCAGCCCGGCTGATGAATGAGAGTATAGCCCCCACTTGGCAAGGCCACTGCGACTTCAGAGCCCTCCCCCAGATCGCTCCCCTCCCTCCTGGTGTTGGGTGGATATGGGTGTCCTCAGGAGCCACTGAAGCCATCTGGCCGTGGGTACCAGTCCTGCTCTACTCCACCTCTTTGTGGCCTTGTTTGTCAATTGGTGCTACTACCATGACAAAAGAAAAATAGTGATCTGTGCCCCTCCTGCCATTCCTGTCACTGTTTGACAGTGCCATTCCTGACACTGTTGTCCTTATGAAGGACCCTGACGTTCCGGAAGAGTCTCTCTAGCCAGTGAAAACATCTCCCTCAGTCAGACTTCAGAGGGTCTGGCAACCTACCGAAAACAGCTACTTACAAAGTTTGCCAAAGGTAAATGCCCTTTCTTATTTTCACATTCATTCTTGATGAGCGTGGGTCATGTCATCCAAGGCCAAATTGGAAGACAATTGAATGGCAGCATCCAGAATCGAGTACAAAACATGATTACTCCCCACCAACCCACAAACCTACAAAAATTCCAAGACAGGAGTCATGGGCCTTAGGATGTGGTCCTTAAAAACCCGTGAGTTTTGCTTGACAGCATCTTCTGAGATCCAATCTGCTTAAGGATTCAAGTGCCAGTAATCTGGGGCTCAGCCATCAGACCCCAAAGTCCCACCTGCTATTTCTTCCCAGAAGATCTATGTGTCCTTACACAGACAGGATTCCTGGAAGTTTTGCTCTCCCAGAGTTCCTGTCTTAGTTTGGGATCGCTCAGAACCCTCAGATAATTATTTGAGTGCAAGTAGTTTACTGAGGACACGATCCTGGGAAACACTAACCAGAGAAGGAAGGCCACTAAAGAGTGTGCTGTCAAGGAAGTTTCCACCATAGGCAATGGGAGCACAATCCCACCGAGGAACTCTGATAGCCAGTGTAGAGTTTCCTCAGTTATTCTGCCCAAGGGGTGAGGAATCTGGTGGGGTCTTTATCCACCCATCCCCATCAGCCATTGGTTGAGAGTGTTAACTCCAGCCCTTCTGGCCTGCCACGTGAGCAGTGTGGGCTCCAAAAGGTAGAGGAAGCAGAGCACCACAGGTACTGGCTGTTGGAAGTCAGGCCGGTAAGCACAGACATGGTGAGTGCCGGGTAATAGAGGTGGGACACTGTCACAGGGGCTGCATTCCCAAGGTGGACAAGTAGGACCCTTTCATGATATAAAGAAGGCTACAACCAAGGAAGAGTAGTTTGCATGATCTTCAGGGTGTGATGACAGTCTGTATGGTAGCCCTGAGGAATCTACCGTAAGAAACAGCTGAGAATGTAGGAACAGGATCAGTCCTACATCCCTAGGCCACTGGCACTAATAAGAGTAAAGCAGGAAGTCGAGGTTCAGGACAGAAATCCTACTTCAAAGGGAACTGGGGTTCTAAGGAAGGGAAATGGAAACATAAATCTGCAATGCTCTAGGCAAGTAATTCTCCATGAGGATGTGACGATGACTTTACCCTGAAGGTGTTTCAGAAATGTGTGGGCCATCTAAAAATGATTGTCACACAATTGAGTGATGCTCCTGGCATATAGTGGGCAAGATCCACAAATGCCAGGTATTTCTACTTAATGAAGAATCGTCCAGCAACTCCAAGTCTTATCTCTTCCTATATTCTTACAGGTGAAAAACTTGTTTATAAATATCTGAGTTTACAACCTCACTTCATTTCACATATAAACTCAAAGTCTTTTTTTAAAATTTAAAAAAGAATTTTTTTTGTTTGTTTAGATACAGGGTATCTTGCTCTGTCACATAGATTAGATTGCAGTGGCACAATCATGGCTCACTGTAGCCTCGAACTCCAGGGCTCAAGAGATCTCCTGCCTCAGCCTCCCAAATAGCTGGGACTATAGCCACATGCCAACATGCCTGGCTAATTTTTTAAAAACTTTTTGTGGATATGAGGTCTTGCTACATTGCCCAGGCTGGTCTCAAATTCCTGGCCTCAAGCAATCCTCCCGCTTCAGCCTCCCAAAGTGCTGGAATTACAGGCATGAGCCATCACACCTAGCCTTTTTTTTTTTTTTTTGCATGGTTTTAATACAAAGAAAATTTCCAGGAATGCAACTTCCTTTTAAATCAAGAGAAGATTTTATTTTGTTTTGTTTGGAGCTCTACCAAGAGTTGTACAAGAGTTAGAAAAGCATATCACTCACAGTTAGTGGTATTATTTGAATCAACAATTCAATATCCTGACTGAGTCAGTTAGTATTTACAGTCCTCACATTTGAGTAATTTTATGAAGAAATGAAAGCATACACTACTTCATTAAGTCTTTTTATGTAGTTGTGCCGGGGAGTTTAGATATGGAAATACATATTATTCTGTACTATGTTACTTCCCTTTTATTTCTCCTTTATATTACAGTTAGAATATTATATATATATTTTTTTTAAAGTTGAATGTGCAGGCAAGCTATATTTTCTGTGAGTTTTATATAGAAAAGAAAATGTTATAAAATATTTGTCATAAAAAAGGAGGACTGAGTCTGATAAACCGGGAAAAACAAGAGTAGTTTGCAGACGCCCCCTGCTGGTGAGGACCAGCTGCTGCCATCCTGATAGCCTCCCTTACCCTGAACTGTGCTAATTCTGTAGTTTGCCGCCAGACTTTTGTTATCTGTTTTTAAAAGGCTAGCAATAAGCCTGAAAACAAACATCTAGCGCGGCTGTGGTGTCAATGGATCTGAAAATCTTATCCTAAAAAAAGAAAAACGAAAAAGAACATGTGACTGAGAGGGATTGGAGGTGTTTACCTTGGAAATGTGATTTAGGGACTAGCCAAGGTGGAATGAGGGACTAAATCCCCTCATTTAATGTCTGAAGGTCTGACTTGGAGCACACTGGTTCTGAGTAGGAGGAGAGAGGGGGAAGCTAGGGCCAGTGGTCATATAGCTGGAATGAACGCTTCTAAAATATTAGGCGCAAATATGGTCCCTTTTTTTATGACTAAATAATCAGGTTCCCCCTTCTCTCACCCCCCCATATGATTTTTTTTGGGAGTATAGTACCTCTTTCCTGAGTCCTCCCTTCGTTCCTCTGATTTTCTAAGAGTCATATTGAAACACGGGTCTGTGTCCATTTGGCTTCACTGCCAAATGGACACAGAACAAGGCCGTGTTCCACTCCTGCTGTTGCACCCTGCTCCCACGTGGTGGCGCTGTTGAAGAGCGCCCGAGAGGATACAGAAGACGCGGCAGGCCAGCTGCGGAGACAGCAGTAAAGATTGCCAAGGTTCTTCCAGGAAGGACAGCCCGAGCCTACAGAGACCCCACCTTTTGGTCCTAAAGTTTTCACTTCTTAGTACTTGCTCTTCCAGGAAATTTTCCAAGAATGCAACTTCTTGGAAGACACACAGCCACGTCTCAAGGAACAAGCCCGTCCCATTAGCACTGCGACCCGAGTATCTGACTCTTCCCAGACCCAAATCTCTGTCCTTCCTCTCCCCTAGTGTCCTCCCTGGGTGTATGGCAGCCTTTTATTTTGAACTCTCAAAATACCGAGTTTTATTCTCCCCATTTCTCAGACTATGTGCCCTTTCTTCCTTAGTTCCCAGCTCGTTTCTGTTCCTGTCTATTCTGTGACAGTTTCTCTTCTTACACTATTATGATTGTATAGTAATTATACCTCTGGGAAAACATCTCTAGCAGGCCCCTACTACAGTTGTTTTGAGAAAGGGACAGATTTTATCTTAACATAAGAAAGAACTTTAAAAACCCAAAACTCTGCCAGGTATGGTGGCTCAAACCTGTAATCCTAGCACTTTGGGAGACAGAGGCAGGAAGATTGCTTGAAGCCAAGAGTTCAAGACCAGCCTGAGCAACATAGTGAGACCCCATGTCTACAAAAAATAGAAAAATTAGCTGGGCACGGTGGTACGTGCCTGTAGTGTTAGCTACTGGGGAGGCTGAGGCAGGAGGATCATTTGAGCCCAGGAGTTTGAGGTTGCAGTGAGCTATGATGATGCCACTGCAGTCTAGCCTGAGCAACAGAGTGAGACTCTGTCTCAAAAAAAAAAAAGAAAAATTAAAAAATAAATTTTAAACTATAGTATATGTCTCAATATGTAGTGTGCTCCTTGTCTCTAGAAATACTTTAAATAGGCTGTTTGAGTACCCCTCAGACCAACATCCCAACAGGTGTGCAAAACAAAACACCTGCATTATGAAGGTGTGGCTCAGAAAGGATAAGACTTGCCTGCATTAAGTCAAATTCCCCAGTACCCCAAATATGCCTACTATCACAGTTTCCCCCTCTTTTGTTGAAACTAATGAGTCACGATTGGAGTAATGTTTTTCTGTGACTCTAAAACCATTTTGCTTAATGAGGTACTAAGTCTCTATAATTAGGCCCAGAAGGAAACGAGGACGTGGCCCTTAAGAGCAATAATTATTTCAGTTATTTATGGTAATAAAAAATTGAAAATAGGAATTCTTTCTCAGAATGCGACTATTTATTCTTTTACATATTGCCTAACAGGCAATTACCCTATTAAGGCGGCATTTTGTTGCTAAAGACATTAATTGAAATGTAAATTAAATGTAAATCAGCTAATTAAATTGATATGTAATGAACTTGTCAGGCAGGCCTCTCTGATCAGATGCATTTCACTAATAAACAAGCATTGCAGCTGGCCCAACACACAACTGGGGAGAAGGGTGTCTGAGCGGTTCCTGGCTAGAAACCCTGATGAAGAAGGGAGGGTCTACCTTACCCAGAATTTCAGGAAGAAAGGGGAACATTTTGGTTAGGCCTTTGGAAATATGTTTTCCTTATAATATCTCTCTGGGCTTCATTTTTGCTTTTTCAGATACAGTGCCTGAAGATGCAAAAGCTAGAAAATTCAAACTGGGTCATGTAAATGGAACATCCAGAAGTAGGATGAGCTTTAGGAGTGGCTCTTTCAGTCAGGCAGCGCCATTGCTCCCTGATTCTCTCAGCTGTGTACTCCTGTACTAACCCTGTGTTCCCTTCATCTTTAGGTTGGTATCTTAACGGACTACATACTTTATCACACACAGGGGGAGCAGGGCACTGTTTCTGCAATCACTGAAGTCAAAGGTTGAAGCTTGTGCCAGTTGAGCCTGGGCAGCTCTGCCGCTGGTGTGCACTGGTACAGCTGAACCGGTTGTTAAAATAGTTAAACACTTTGATATGGTTGGCAAATAGCTACTTCAGTACCCACTAGCTATTTGCTCCTCAAATGTCTCTCTCCTACCCTGGCTGTCTGGCTCCTCCCCCAGAACCCTATGAATGATTTCATGCTTCTTCAAGGAAAGGATAAACTCCTGGTGCAGGAGGGGCCCTTCAGGACTGTGCTCTGGGGCCCTGGCTAGAATTGGTTGGTGCCCTTACTATGCAGTTGTTAAGTATTTTGAAAATTTCCCCAGCATTAGATCACTCCTAAACCAATCCCTGTAATTATGGAAATCCCATTAACTGATAAGCTACACTCCTGAATTCACCATATGGCAAGTGGGAAGAAATTTTCTTGATGATTCTAAACTCTAGACTCAGTCTAGAAGAGTGATTCTCAAACTTGAGTGTGCATCAGAATCACCTGGAGGACTGTCAAACACAGATTGCTGGGCCCCACTCCCAGAGTTTCTGATTCAGGGGTGGGTCTGGAGCCTGTACATTTCTGCCAAGTTGCCAGGTGATGCTGATGCCACAGGACTGTGGACACACTCTGAGAACCACTGCTCTAGAGTCTGTGCCATCCTTGGGACAATTGAGAGCATTTTCATTCAAACAGTTTTCTGTGTTGGGTCGTTCAGATGAGGACCGTGGTTGAGCAAGGCTGCTCTAGGCTAGGGGTCAGCAAACAATGGGCCGCGGGCCAAATCCGGCCTGCCGCATGTAAATAAAGTTGTTTTGGAACACAGACATTTTCGTCTGTGTGTGCATTATCTACAGTTCAAGACCAGCCTGGGCAACATAGCAAGACCCCATCTCTAAAAAATAAAAGTAAAAATATTAGCCAGGTGTGGTGAGGAGGCTGAAGAAGGAGGATTGCTTGAGCCCAGGAATTCAAGGTTACAGTGAGCTATGATTGGGCCACCACAATCCAGCCTGGGTGACAGAGGGAGACCCTGTCTCTAAAAAAAAAAAAAGAAGAAATGTACTAGTGAAAGTGGTGAGATGGGTGGGCAGAAAATGAGGGTTTTTCTTGACTTAAGCAAAAAAGATCGAGAAAGGCAAGCGGAGGCTGGGTCAGCTGCCAAGAGGAAAGATCGCGATCCCTTGCCCCGTTTCCACACTCAAGCCTGTGCTCAAATCCACAGCTCAGTGACGAAAAGTGAAGCCAGCTCTCCTTCAGGAAGGCCCTACAGCACCGCAGTATATGCAGTGGTGTGTATTGAGTTTTCTCCAAAGAGATCTATGTTCGTTTCCCAGAGTACTAAATACCGTGGGGTGGGGAGTATCCAGCTCCTTTGAGGGCTGCTGAATTTAGAATCTGAACGGAGATTCTTCCAGGAAGCCCCAGATGCCAACATGGCTTCTTTATTAGAGTGGAGATGTAGGGAAGCCAGGAATAAGTTGAGTCCCGGTCCGTGATCACTTTACAGGAGATCCAATATGGTCATTTCCCTGGGACCCCAGCGCATAATTGAGATGGATATACTTACTAACTGGCAGAAGTCTCAGATTGGTTTCAAGATCTGTGAAACAAGAGTCATCATAGCAGGAAAGGGAGAATGCATGGCCTCAAAATTGCACCCTACCCTAGCAAGATAATAAACTAGAAGCAATACTCATTATAGTGGAATGGTAGATATTAGACTTAGAACATGTAGGGGTGGTAGTACCTGTCCTGTTCTCATTTAATTCACCATTCTGACACCTGACGATTGTGGTGGAAGGTGGTGGAAGATGGTGGATTGCTGTAAATGTAACCAAATGATAGCCTAATTGTGGTTATACAGGATATGATGCATTTACTAGAACACATCAAAACAGCCTCTGGCATTTGAGCTACTGATCTGGTAAATGCGTTCTTTTAATCTCCATCATAGAAAGAATCAGCAGTAAGTACACTCACTTAGGGCAGCAGTACATATGCAGTTTTGCCCCAGAGTCACAGTAACTCACCCACTCTCTGTTACAGTATAGTCTGGAGGGGATTTGATTGTTTGGACAGTTTGTAGAACATCACACTGTCCACTATATTTGTGGCACTATGGTAATTGGACCCTGAAGAACAGTAAGTGACAAGCAGTCTAAATGACCTTGTGAGATATACGCATGTGGGAGTGGGCTGCGCAGCCACAGTCTGGATGTTTATGGGAAGGCCATTTGAGAATACATGTGTGCAGCACCAGGGAGGGAAAAGCTGGTGTAATAATCCCAAATCTGGGATGAATATGGTGTGTTTGAGAAACTGGAGGAAGGCCAGTGTGGCTGGAGTATGGAGGACAAGGAAGAGTGTGGTGAGGACAGAGGTTTGAGAGGTGGTTAAGGGCCATACCATGTAGGGTTATGGGTGTCAAGCTAAGACATGCAGGCTTTAATTGACCCATTTTGCTCTCAGTGTGATGAGAAACGAAGGAAGAGGTCTTAGCAGGGAAATGTTGATATGACTTATGGTTTTTGAAAAAGAGTACTTTGGCTGTGTGTGGAGAATAGATTGCAGGGGAGTAGAGGTGAAAGCAGGGGGACCCCTAGGAAGGTTCTGCAGGGTTTTGTTTGTTTGTGCTTGTTTTTTTGCAGTTGCAGGTTTTGCATTTACGCATGGGCGGAGATGGTGGTGGCTTGCCCTAAAAGGGCTCTAATGGAGAGAGAAAGAGGTGGCTGATTTATTTTGTAGGTCTATTAATGTATTAGTTATGAAAGATCAAAGAGGAAGCATCAGGAATAATGACAAAATTTGGGCCTGAGCAACTGGATAGATAGTAGTGCCTTGTATATGATAGGAAAGACAGAAAGAGGAGGCAATTGGGGGCAAGGATAGAAAATATGTGGAAATCAAGAATTCTGTTTAAGTCTGAGATGTCTGGTAACCAATTAACTATATGAATCTGAATTTCTGGGATGGCATTAGGCTAGAGATGAGAATCTGTAATCACTGGCACATTCATGGGTTTTAAAGCTGCATTTTGAGGCTGGGAAACATCTGTAGAGTTGGAGGCAGTGTCATGGAGTCAAAAAACTTGGGCGTTGAAGCCAGATTGAAGTGAGTTTGAATCCTCACTCTTTCCTAACTAGCAATATGGTTGGTTGCTAGTAAGTATCTAGCAAAATCTAGATAAATACTTATACAAGCATGGAGCAGGATGGAGGCAGTGTGTAGAAATCTTGTTCCAGGTAGTTGCCATAAGGGAATGGTTCTATGCAACTAATTCACATTTGTTTTCCAGTGGTTGGTAAAACTTTAAAACATCTTTGATGTAAGAGAACATAGGTGGTCTTATAGAGAAACAAGGATTTCCCAGTCAGATAGGCCAGGGTTCAAATCTCCAGCTGGTCTTGACTGAAGTCAGGTGGGAGGGCTGCAGCAGTGCTCACTTCCCGTCGGGAACAGCGTCTGCATGAGCAGCCCACATTGGTATCTTCAGAACGTGCATATTTAATAAATGTGTCAACTAGCATCTTTGTCATTTTTACCTTAATGCAGCTCATCGGGAGCTTAGCATTGAGCAGCCCTTGAATTTGAAGCTTCTGGAGCAATTAAACCCCCTCCTGGGAGAATCCAGACCTGGAGACTGTCCGTGCATGGAAATGAGCGATTGTGTTTTTGTCTCCCTCTTGCCAGAAAAATGGAATGCTCCAAAGTTCATCAAGGACTTATCTTGTATTTCAATGAGCCATGTGTACATTGCATACTATATAATTAATCTAGAAAACTACTCATCTCATAAACTCAGGGAACTGGTCCATCTTCTATTAATTTCTTCTAATTAGCTATCATCGGGAAAGCACTGAATATCTGCCTGATGTGATTCCTACCCACCTGATGGGAACTGTCAGTAATATTAAATAATACTGAACAGACAATGGCCTGGCTGATAATCAAAGTGCTGACACACCCATTCTGTTTTCTCATGACAGTGCTTTGAGTCAAATATGGCAGATAGCATTAGCTCCTGGAGTTCTAAGAGATGACGTGACTTGCCCAAGGCCACAGGGAGGTTTCATTTCTCTGCAAAGCCAGATCATTAAGGGCATGGACTCCACAGTTTGGCACATCTGCATTCAAATCCCAGCTCTGACAGTTACCAGCTATGTGACTCCCTGAGCGCCCACCTTGCCCTCACCACTGTAGGTAATGCTGCCCAACTTCCGATGGCCAGTGCCTGCATTTATGTGGCCGCCAGAGCCTGCTTTGCCCTCTCTCTGCTCCCCACCACCTGCCACCTGCCCCTATTCCACAGCAATCAGAAGTGACAAGAAATTAACACACCTTGGGAGCAGCGTCAACCAAGACAGATTGGAGTTGGTGAAAAATACCCGGCTCCCTCATCCCTCATGTGGGATAATTCTGAGATATGAGTTCTATGCTGGCTTCCAGAGTCCCCTCCAGGATGAAGTTCTGGTTATTAACAATGGTAACTTGCTTGACAATGACCATATCATTGGCTGCCCTCCTTTCCTTGTCTCATGTTCCCATTTCCCTACCAGTTGTTTTCTGAAACCCCTTCTTAAGCCCCTTGCATTTAGGTCCTCATTCAAGGTATGTTTCTGGGAAACCCAAACTAAGACAGTGACCTTTGGCAAATTATTTAACTACCCTCTGACCCTCAGTTTTCCAATCCGTAAAAAGAGAATATGTATAGTACTCACCTCACAGGTTTGCAAGGAAGTTTAAAGGAAATACTGCATATAAAGGATTTTGCACAGTTCTGTCCATACCAGCATAATTTATAATAGCAAAAAAAAAAAAGAGAAATTTCCTAAATGTCCAACAAGAGGGAAATGGGTAAATAAATTAGGTTTTATCTGTATGATAGACTATTACATAATCAGTAATAATTAATGCTTTCAAAGTACATGCAGTGGCATGGAGAAATGCACATGAAAACTATACATTATACAATCCATCTGGGGACCTCAGTGAAGAAAAATATCTAAAACTATAAATATAAAATCATTTCAATTTTGTTAAAAATATATGAAAATACATGAAGTTATGTATCTCTTGGTGATGATAAGTTATTTTATTTATGCTTTTTCCTATTTTTCAAATTCAAAATTTTCCAAATAAATAGTATTATATTTATAATTAGGAAAAAGGAAATGTTACTTGTAGAAATCGGTCTTCAAGATTTTAACTGTAATAAAAAATAAAGATGCCTAAAAACAAAATATACATAAAATCTCAAACACTTTGTTCTTATTTTCCTTTTTTCCTGGTCAAATGTACTAATTGTTAAAAGGAAATTCAGCTTACATGCAACATCAGAGTTGACGGTAAGAAAAGGTAAGGCTTTGCAAAGGTCTAAAGTCTAAATCTGAGGTCCTGTGAGTCCCAGCTTCAGGCTCCTGGCCCTCCTGGGCCCTCTTCTTTCCAATCCCACTCTTAGACTATTTTTCTTCACGATTTCGGTGCAGCTGCTCTTCTGGCTCCCATTTGGGCATCAATTCCAAGCTAGAGTGCCAGGTCAGGCCAACTTAGCCTGCAGTCCCAGTATCGATGGCCCCTTTGACCCAGCTCACTTGATCCAATGCTAGATTCATTTCTTCTGAGGACTTCTTGCTTTCCTTCCCCTGCCCCATAACAATTACCCTGTACATCAAACTCCATTTGCATCCAACCTCTCCTAACCTCCACTTACCACCCACCCATTTGTAAATAGAAATTATTCTTACAAAGGAGAAAGTCCATCTATACATCCGTAATCCCATCCATCAAGCCATCCATCCATTCTTTCACTCACAAATAATCACTTGGTACTTACCTCTGTGCAGGCGCTGTGCTGGATTCTTGGGATGCAGAGCTGACTCAGACCACTGTCCTACCAAACTTCCTGGCCATGGCATAGTAAAGACAAGGCACTAATGCTCACCGGCCCCTTCCGTGTCCACGTATAGCAGATGCTTTTGCTGTCCGCCCCCCATCTCCTCAGCTCACCTGATTGAGCACAGTGAGGTGGGTCATTCCATATACCTGGCCAGCATCCCTTATCAAGTGGATCTCAGCTGCCTCAGGGGTCAGTCTTGCAAAACAGCAAAGGGGAATTTATGACCAAGGAGGCAACCCTCAACTCTGAAGAGTGTTTTTATATTATTGCTAAGAAAATCCCTAGAGGGATTGAGGCCCCTTCCCCTCTGTGATCATTAGCTCATTAACATACCCCTTACTGGGTTTTCTCCCTGCTCTGTCTCACTTTTACCTCTTCCTTACCTCTGCTTCTTGGTGTCATCTGAAAAATAAACTACTTGCTCTCAGTTCCTTATCCTCGTCTCTGCTTTTGGAAGAACCCAAACTAAGATACCGTGGTAGACATTACTAACGAATAAACGAATGAACAAGACAGATGATATTATAGTGGGAAGGGAGAAGACCCTCTTGAAGTTGGACATATGACCACAAGCTGTTGATAAAGAAAGATCTTATTACCTCATTATTCATTTATAATGAGGGAGCATATCATCCATTTATGTGTGCCAGGGTGTTGGTTTGACTGGCTACCTTAGAAATACTAAGCATAAGAGTAATGTAGATGTGACCAAGAATAATGCCTACCCTCTGTGAGACACTTCCATCTACTAGGGTCTTTATTCACATCATCTCATCACCCACTCTTCAAAACCCTCCTGTAACCCAGGCATCAATTAATTCCATATTATAAGCAAGAAAATTTCATAGAAATAGTTCAAGGTTACATGGTGGCAGAGCAGGATTCTCAGTTTGATCTGTCAGAAACCAGAGTCCACACTCTTGTGCCCACATCTCTATATAAGTCTATTACAACATCCAATCAGGGGCCCAATTCTCCAGCTACTCGACAAGCAACTTATAATATACACCCTTAAAATCAGGATGTGCCTTCTCACAGGATCTAGGTCAGCCATAGCAGGTCTGTGCAGTGAAGGTGTAGTAAATAATACACAAGTATATTTATTACTCACTGTTAACCAACACTTAAGATAAAACATTGCTTTATTTATTCTGTCTGGAAGCTCAAGTGTGCTCCGTGGTGTTCATTACATGATGATGTTAATTAGGTCCACAGTACTGCATCTCTTGTATGCAAGGTTCGTGGTGTCACCAGCTGGTCTCATTTCTCCAGAAGTCTCTGGTTCAGCATCAAGTCTGAGGACAGAGAGAATCTTTGGGAGGCAGGAATCACCATTGTTGTTGCTGAGCTGAGTATGAAGCTCTACTATGTAGTCATCCTGCCCACAGTATTAGAGTCTAGCAACCTGACATGCACGCTAGGGTCAACATGAGATCATCCTTCAAGGTAGCCAAATGGGTTGGAGGGCGTGTTCCTACAGACCCAAAATGGCAGAACTGGAGGAGCCCGTAGTGATCACCTACTTCAATAGATTCACTTTATAGATGGGAAAAATGAGGCTTAGACAGGGAGAGTGACCTTTCTAAAGTTATATAAATACTAGGAACAGATTGGGATTAGATGCTAGACCTTTTTGCTTCCAGTTCAGGCTCTTTCTAATGGATCATTTCTAGGCCCTGTCCCTGTTCCTGATTTCCCCTTTGCCCTGCTCCTCTCCTGTTGCACAGCTGTAGAATGGATGCATGCAAACGGCCTGCCTCTAGTAGGAGCTCAGAGAATGTTAGTTCCCTCTTCCAACTACATCCATTATCCCTGAAGTTCCTTAAAGTGATCTTGTGGTTTAGGAAGAGCAATTATTCTTCGTTCTATTCTATGGGTGAGGAAACTGAGGATCAGAGAGGGAAGATGACGGCAGCTGAATCAGGCTTGCATCCAGACTTCTGAGTTAGTACTCTTTCAAAGAGACCACACGGCCTCCCAAAGGATGCATGAGTAAAAGAGTAAAAGAAAGAAAGAATGAATATTAAACTTACTAAAGAATGAATTAGGCATGTATGATGAACAAGGCTTAACTTTGAAAGTCCCTCACCCCACGTATTTCCTTTTCAAAAAAGGCAAAGTCTCAAGCTCCTTGGAGCTACTCTTTGGGCCAGAGCAATTAAGTACAGTAGTGCGTCACTTGACAGGGATACACACTGAGAAATGCATCGTTAGGCCATTTCATTGCTGTGCGAACATCACAGAGTGTACTTACACAAACCTAGATGGTATAGCCTGCTACACATCTAGGGTATACAGTATAGCCTCTTGCTCCTAGACTACACACCTGTACAGCATGTTGCTGTACTGAATACTGTAGGCAACTGTAACACAATGTAAGTATTTGTGTATCTAAACATATCTAAACACAGAAAGGATATGATAAAAATACGGTACTATAACATTAGGGAACCACTGTCATGTTTGTGGTCTATCATTGACCAAAGCATTGTCATGTGCACATGGCTGTATTTATTTCACAATTGTGCACCCTTCACTTTTGACCACCACCTAGCATTCAGCCTAGTTTAGAGCAGTAAGTGCTTATGAAATTGAACAGAAATGAACCATGGAATTTCAACTCTCCAGGACCACTTTGGAGAGGTGTTAGGGGTGTTAAGGAGAGCAGCCTCTCCCTTTTTTATAACACCACAGCAGCAGTAGTTCTTCAGCCTTCATGAAGGCTGACCTGAAGAAGGAGAAAGAGAGAAAACAGACAGGAGCACAAGGCTAAAATACAGAAAGGAGACCTGAACATGGGATCCCCGGGATAGAGCCTGAAAAGGGGCTCTTGGCGCACTCCCCACCCCAGAGGGACTGGCCTGGCCGGAATTAGCCAGCATCAGCCAGCATCAGCCTTCACTGGGCCTGGAAGGAGGAGAGGTTGCCTTGACATCCTGCTGAGCACAGTCCCAGGGAGGCTGGGGCAGAGGGAGTGATTCATTCATGTGGATGAAATGTTGAGAAAGGAGACAGAATTTCAAACAGCAATTTAACTCAGGACCTCTGACTATGAGCAGATGTAAAAGTCAGCTTAGAATTGACAATGATCTGTCATCTAATACTCAGCAATAGACACACTCTACTGTACAAATTCATGCATTTTCACACACCAATATTAAAAAGTTACTCATTTAAGATGCACACATAATGCAAATCTGCTAGTATACACATATACACACACTCAAATCTGTCACAGTCAATTTGTATCTTTCACCTCTCCTAGTCTCTCCCTGTCTCTCTCCTTTGTTTTTCTTTTTCCCATGGATGCTCTCAGCCTAAAGTTTGACAACGTACTATATGGGCCGGTAAGCTAGGTTTGTTCCACTTTGCCCAGAAGTTTAAAGGGTCGCTTTTATCTGTGAACTTCTGGACAGAGAGAGAAGGAGGGGTGTCAGCATCACAGAAATGTCTCCCCCTGGCCTTGGGATAGGACCTGGACCCCCAGAAATGAATAATACTGTTTTTTGCCCTCTCCAATCATCTCAACCCAAGAACAACGCAAAATGGAGTTGGGAACACAGAGCTGATAGTCAAGAAAAGTGAAATACGAAAGCCATTGCTAAGTGTCAAATGAAATGTTTAGACAATGATTCTCTAGAAGCTCAGAGGAAGAGTTATCTACGAGGGCCAGTGCATCAGAGGAGACTTTCAGGAGGAGGGGTCTTGAAGGATAAGTAGAAATCAGGGCAGCAGGGAGGAATGGGGAGGTCCCTGAAAAACATACGACGATTAATAAACTGTGTTCGACAAATTAATGAAAAGACACTCCAGGTTAAAAGCAAGTATGGATGAAGTGGAGACCTTTATGAGGTCTTGGAAGAAAGGGAGAAAATATAGGGAAATATTTTTCAAAATATTGTACTTTCCCATTCATCCTCTCATTTGATCCTCACAATACTCTTTTTTTTTCTTTTATTTTTAGTTGATGGGTATGTTGGTTGAGGATTATGTCTGCATATCAAAGAGTGAGAAACTGAGACCAGTTGAAACTCTGTGGTAACTCCATTCAGGGCAAGAGATTTACTCGATGTCACACAGCCAGGCAGTACTGGAGCTGGGAGCAGAACCCAGTTTCCTAATGGCCACATCTTTAAATCTGTTTGACTTTATAATTTGAGTCCTGGGAGTTGGGGGTAGAATGTGACTTGGGGTAGAGGAAAAGGAAGTCTTTAGGTTATTTACTAGGAAAATTCCCTCTAGCTGGTGAGGCAGCACCTGCGTCATAATGCAGGGGTAGTGGGGGGTGGATGACTAGAAGGAGCTGGGCCTCCTCTGCCTTGAGCTGCCCCATGCTAATCTCCTGGCAAAACATCTCTCTTGTTGTTACAACTCTGGGGGTAGCACCAACTCTGCCTGTTAAGACAGTCGTTTCGAAGCAGGTGTTTCAAAGGAAGCACAGGCATGGAGGATGTGTGGAGACATCCAGCTGCAAAGGAGAATGCCTAAAGCGAGGCTCGGGGGAATAAGGCAAAATGAGGGCGTGTGTAGGAACAAAAATGATCCAGTGAGCTCCCTGAGGCAGAGGCTTTTTATAACCAGCATTAAATATTTATTGTACTGTCAGTCTTAGGACTGTACACAAAAAAGTGGAAGGGAAACGGGGAAGAATGCAAGCACTGGAGTCTGAAGACACCCAGGCTCCTCCACTTAAGACAAGCTGTACAACTTTGGACCAGTTACTTAGTTTCTCTAAGCTTCTGTTTTCCTTATCAGGGAAATGAGAATAATGCCTACTTCATAGGGTTGTTGTGAGGATTATGTGAGGTCATGTAAGACAAAGCAACCAGTGCAGGGCCTGGAGCCCAGCAGGCACTCAATCCGGGCAGAGCAGCAGCAGCAGCTATGACAGCAGCAGTAGGAGTAGTAGATTAGCAATAGCAGTAGGAGTAACAGCAGTGTCAACAGTAGTAGTGGTAGCAGTAGTAGGAGCATTAGATCAGCAGTCCTAGCAATAGAAGCAGTAGTAGCAGCAGCAATAGAAGTAGCAGTAGTAGTAGTGGTAGTAACAGCAATGGTGGTAGTAGTATATTAGCGGTAGTAACAGTAGCAGCAGCAGCAACAGTAGTAATAGACCCACTAGCAACAGTTGTTGCTGTTGTTATTGTTACAGGAAAAATGGTCTAATCACCTTAAGCTCTGAAAAAGGGATTTGGCTTTCAGGAAAGGACTGGAGGATTAACTAAATCTATCTCCTCCATCTCTCCATGGAGACTGGGGCCTTGAAGACCATCCAGGACTGACTCTAAGTCCAAAGCGCTCTATCATACCATGCTGCCTTTTGCACTGAGTCGGAACTTAATTCTCTAGGTAAAGGAAGCCATGAAAGAAGACTGAGCAGTGGAATGTCTCAGAAAGGTTGATACTTTGGGAAGATAAATCTGTAATTAGGATCTAGTTATCAGGGTGAGGTCAGGGTGGAATTCTGGATTTGAGATTTATTTATTCTTTCTTTTATTCTGTTACATTTACTGAGTGCCTCTGACCTGTCTGGAACTGTATTAGGTGCTGTGGAGGTATGGAGATGAATAACACCCAATCTCTACTCTCAAAGAAATTAAATGACAGGGGGGGAGATGACAATCACCCGAGTGAAGTAATTGATAAATAGATGAATAAGCAAAGTGTTGGGGTGCACAAGAAAAGGAAGCAGTTAATTACAGCTGCTAAGACTGGAGAGGATGTCATGAAGTTGGGACACGTGATGTAAGTCTTGAATGATGACAGGGATTTTCTTTAGTTAAGAGGAGTAGAGATGGTGCATGGAAATTCGAGAGGCTGAGCAGGCAGGACAAGTGGGATTTGGCAATTGAACACAAGTGGGGTGTGAAAGACACAAAAGGAGGATGGTATCCAGGCTCCTGGCTTGGACAGTTGACTTGAAAGAAGTACCACAAACACAGGATCATGTTTCACAGAGATCCTGGAAGCTTCCAAGGAGAAAATGGGTTAGCAGGAGAGCACCTGGAGGTAGGGAAGTAGGGAGGCCATTCCAGCAATCCAGGTAGGAGATGATGGTGGGAGTGGACAGGAGGGAGAGCATGGTTAGGGCAGAGGAAGGGAAATAAACAACAATCCTGCCAATAGGTATTATTGTCCCATTTTAAAGGTGGGGCAAGTAAACTGCTTTAAATGATTCACAAGACAATCAGCAAGCAGTGGAGCTGAGATTAAAACTCAGGTCAGTCTGACTACAGAGTCACTCGGTAATACTGCTTGAAGGAAGACACATCACAGAGGCAGAAACAATGGGCCTTGGTGACTGCTCCACTGTGTGGGGAGAGGGAGAAAAAGGAGTTAAGACAATGACAGCATTTCCAGCCTGATCAACTAGGTAGAAAAAGAGGATAATGACCAAGACAGCTGATGTCAGGGAAAGAAACGAATTTGGACTTCAGATTGACATGGGGTCAACCAAAAATAGATCCCAGATCTTTGGGGGACAAATAAATTTTAAGCATTGAGGAGCTATAACAGGCAGCATAGGGATGACTTTCTGAACTGGTCAGGCTTAGTGTTGAGATCTGGGGCTGAACCGAGAGGAAGTGGGGTGTGGCAGAGTTGGGTTGTGTTTAGGTCCCGTCCTAGTTACTCACTGGCTGTGGACCACGGGGAAGGGAACTAGTCACACTAATCTAAGTTTCTTCATCTGCGAAGTGGGGAAAACAAGCCCTGACCAGCATGTACCCTGAGTTTGGTGTGAATAGGAAGAGCTAATGGAGGTGAGGGTGCTTTGGGGAAGCACTGAGTTTTAGCTGGCAGAGCACATCGATCCGTAACATTACTTCATAAAGACGATCCCTGAGATGTTGCATGCCCATCGAAAACAACATAAAAATAGCCTTGTATATATCCTGGTAAGATTTGTTTGCTGTTATTTTAACAAAACATGGTGCTATGGTTTGGCTATTTGGCCCCTCCAAATCTCATGTTGAAATTTGATCCCCAGTGTTGGAGGAGGGGCCAGGTGGGAGGCGTTTGGGTCATGAGGGCAGATCCCTCAAGAATGGCTTGGTGCCCTCCCTGTGATAATGAGTGAGCTCTCGCTTTACTAGTTCACAAGAGAGCTGCTTGTTTAAGAGAGTCTGGCCTCACCTCTTCCCTCTGTCTGCTCCTTCTCTCGACATGTGACATGCCTGGTCCCCCTTCGCCTTCCGCCTTGATTGGAAGCTCCCTGAGCCCTCACCAGAAGCAGATGCTGGTGCCACGCTTCTTGTACAGTCTGCAGAACCGTGAGCTGAATAAACCTCTTTTCTTTATAAATCACCCAGCCTCGGGTATTTTCTTTACAGCAACGCAAAACAGACTAACACATGGTATCTTGCAGAACCAGCCCCTCTTCTCTTTTTAGTCTTGTCACTTCTGCCTCCTGTGAGGTGGGGTGAATACTGGGTCTGACACCATCTTCTCGTCTCCTCAGAGCCCTAATTTATAATGCCTCTTTCCCCTCCCTCAAGCTTTCAGGGCCTCTGGATGCCCCCCCCCGCCCCGATCATTTGTTCATTCCACACTCTGTGGACTGAGCTCTGCTACCTAACCTGTGTGAAGGGCGGAGGCCACAGAGATGAATAAACCTGGGTCCCTGGCTTGACACTGATCTCTCGGTGCAACTGTCATTTTTCTGGACGTCACTCTCACTCCTGTCCTCTACTCAGGAAGCATTCGTACGTCTGTCTACACTTCTAGGGGTAAGAAAAGCTTTGGCTGTAAGAAAAGGGATTTCCAACTCTAGCAAGGGTGGAGGTGGTTGGAAAAGAGTTCTACTCTGTGCCAGGTATTTTATAGATGTTATTAAATTTAATCCTCACCATAAAGGTAGGAAATAGATATTAATCACTTCCATTTTACAGATGAGGATCCTGAGGCTTAAAGAGGCTTAGTTCTTTGCCCAAAGCCATACAGCTAGTTAACAGAAGAGCTGGGGCACACACTTAGGTTTGTCTGACTTTAAACTCAGGCTGTTCCTATTAGGTTATAGTGCCTCCCCTATTCTGTCTGACCCTGGTGCCTCATTGGCTGAGCAGAACCACAAGGAAAAGGACTTCTAATCTTGGTGCCCTTTAAGTACTTAGGAGGTAGGAATTCAGAGGAAGAACTCTGAGCAAGAATTAAGGGACAGAAGGCTTAGTTCATGCACTCCAGAAAGAGGGAGTGATAGGGAGCCTGAGCTAGATTATCTGCCTGGGGCCAGTAACCCAGAGGTGCCAGGATGGGCCCTGCAATGACTATCTTGCTGAGTTTCCAGGGCCCCTGGAAGGTCTAGAAGCCTCTGCATGTCAAGTGATAAATGGGCTCCTTGCCCAAACTCTACTCTCCTGCGGCCTCTGGAGTGGCTGGAAGGGACTCAGACAGGTGTGTGCAAACGAGAGATGGGAAGAAGGTGGGGCTTCTGCAGCAGGTGCTAAAAAGTTCTGAAATCCTTACACATTTTTCCCAGCCTGAAGACTTACATGCTCCCTTCCCCCTCCCTCCTCTACAACATCTAAATGGTGCCATTGTTTACTTGTTATTCTGCTTTAACCTGTTTTGACCTGATTTTATCTGGAGACAAATGGAGAAGGCCCAGTGTGAAGTAGTGGAAAGGGAGCTGTGTTTGAATCCAGGTTCTCATTAGCTGTATGAATGCAAAGAAAGGATTTTATGTTTAGGAATTCTCAATTTTATCACCCGGGAGATGTAGAAAATGATACTTACCTTGCGGGACTGTTGGGAATATCAAATAAGGCAATGGATACAAAGGCACATAGCACAATGCCTGGCACACAGTATATGTTCAATAAATATTTGGCAGATGTATGAATTGATGCTTAACAAATGTTAATCACCCCACACTTCCATGGTTGGCTCTGCCCTTACAACTTGGAAAAATGAGTTGGGGTTCTCTAAGGCAGGTCTCAGGTATGTCAGCTGAATTACAGTGAAAGGATACAAGTTCTTTTTGTGCCCCCTGCCCCTGCCCCCATTCAAAAGGCAATAGAAAATCTCCTAGGTAAAGACCCACTGTTGCTGCTGCTAAGCAAACAACAGCATCACCAGCCTCCTCTGCTGTGGGCTTCAGCAGCAAAGAAGCTGGGTAGACTCTAGCTTGTCTACTACAGCTTTTGAGGGGAAACCTACCTTTAGTCCTATCTCTGAGCCTCTGGACTGAGGCAGAGCAAAACTACCACTGCATCAGTGTGGACAGTTGTGAAAGCCAGGTAGAGACCTGGCTTGTTCCCTCTCCTTCCCACCCTTCCTTTGTGCACAGTTTGTCTCACTCTCCTTCTCAGAAATGCACAGAGCACTGGTTTGGTGGCTGGTTCTGCCTACCTGTGGCTTTAATCTGAGAAAGAGGTGGGTAGACAAGAAGATAGGCTGGTGCACCCCCTGCTGGGGCTGGATGGGCCAGTAGCTTCTGGCTGGTTCACCTACTGGCTTGGTGCTGTCCTCCATCTCAGTACTGAAAACCTTTGCCCACTAGGTTTAGACCATAGGTATAACCTTGTCCAAGAAAGCTAAGGAGGAGCTGAGCAGGCCAAGGCCACAGGAAGGGCCACTGACAACCCCTGGTGTCTTGGCTAACCCTTTCCTTTCTGCCCTGCCAATGTGGAGAAGCAGACAGTCCTACTGCAAACACACCCTACAGTCTGCCTTATACCTAGGTTTTTTCCCCTCTCAAGGAATGCTAAATGTTAGCAGGGTCCATACGCTGTAATTTGGAGACTTTAATATCAATGTGTCTAGTGTTAAATGATACTTTTTATACTGCATACTCCATTCTCTGACATCCGGAAATGTAACCTCCTGTCTTGTGTCATTTCTCTCCAGAGACATAGACTAGGAGGTGATGCTGCTTGT